>CM067081.1:66330053-67596719 GCA_034008185.1 Gorsachius magnificus | reverse complement strand
TCAACTGGTGATGAGAGCTTTAAATTAGGAGCAACAGTGGAGGGAGATGAGGACCAAAAATCAAGTGAGGAAGTAGTGGAACGATGAGACAAGTGAAGTGAACAGGGTGATGTGGACAAGACAAATCTCACAATCAATGTAACAGGGCTAAATGGGGCCCACTTGAAGTGTACGCACATGAGTAAGTAACCACCCATAGGACAACACAAGGAAAACTCTCATCCCTTTTCTAGGAAGCTTAGCAATCTTCGAAGTGCCTGTACGCTAACACACACAACATGGAGAACAAACAGTTTGAGGCTCGTGTGCAGTCACAGGGCAAGGATCTCACTGGGATCACAGAGGCATGGTAAGATAGCTCACAGGACTGGAGTGCTGCCATGGATAGATACAGGGTTTTTAGGAAGGACATGTAGGATGGCGGAAAGGGAAGTTGCTTTTTATGAGAGGCAGCAGCAAGGCTGCACGGAGCTCTGCCTAGGGACAGATGAGGAGCCAGCTGAGAGCTTATATGTTACTATTAGAGGCCAGGCCAAGATGGGCAATGGTGTGGTGGGTGCCTGCTATAGACTGCCTGATCAGGAAAACGTAGTTGAGGCTTCTTCAGTGCAAGTTTGTAGATGATACAAAACTGTGAGGAGTGGCTGAAACACCAGAGGATTGTGCTGTTGTTCAGAGGCACCCAGACTGGAGAAATGGCCCACAGAAACCTCAAGAAGTTCAGCACAGGCAAATGCCAAATCCTGCACCTGGGGAGGAATAATTCCATGCACTAGAAAAGGCTGGGGGGCTGACTGGCTGGAAAGAAGCTTTACAAAGAAGGACCTGGCAGTCTTGGTGGGCAGCAGGTGGGCAGCATGAGCCAGCAATGTGCCCTTGTGACAAAAAAAGCCAGCAGTATCCTTCTCTGCATGAGGAAGAGCATCACCAGCAGGTCCAGGGAGGTGATCCTTCCTCTACACAGCACTGGTGAGACGTATCTGGAGTGTTGGGTCCAGTGCTTGGCTCCCCAGTATGAGAGAGACACGGACATACTGGAGTGAGTGGAGAAAAGGACCATTAAGATAATTAACAGCCTGGAGCAACTGTCATAAGAGAAGAAGCTGAGAGAGCTGAGACTGCTCAGCCTAGTGAAGAGAAGGCTCAGATGTACCTTCTCAGGGTGTATGTGTACTTGATGGGGGAGGTAAAGAAGACGGAGCCAGACTCTTCTCAGTGATGCTGAGAAAAAGGACAACAGGCCATAGGCACAAACAGAAATAAAAGAAATTCTGTTCAAACATAAGAAACTTTTTAACTCTAGGGGTGGTTAAACACTGGAACAGGTTTCCCAGAGTGGTTGTGGAGATCCTTGGAGATACCCAAAGTGAAGTGGACATAGTTCTGAGCAACCTTCTCTAGTTGGCACTGCTCTGAGCAGGGGGAAGTTGGATTAGACAATCTCCAGAGTTGCCTCAGCGACTCTGATGAGCACACGAACAAGTTCTCTCAAATTTAGCAAATATACCTTAGCATCTGGAGACAGATGCTCCCTGACCTTACCTTCTGGGCATGCATGCCCTTACTACAGGTTGCTGATGAGCAACATCACCACATCACACCAGGATGCTGTTTCTGGCCCTGAATGTTAATCTTCCCCTCAGACAACTCTCTATCTGGTTAAAGGCAGTGGGAGAGCTGTCTAATCTGCCTCCATCAAGTACAGGAAGACCCTCACCTTGGCCCTGATCTCTTGGCTCACACAGCTTTCCTACCCTTTACAGCTCCTCCCTCTTAAAAAAGAACTGGGTCCTTTTATTGGTTTGGTCTTTTAGTGCAAGTGTGCTTGTGACTGGAAGCTGCACTGTTCCCTGAGGAGAGAGGTGATTGATTAATCCATACCCGCTATTAGCGCTTCATATTGCTGTGCAGCAAAAAGGTCAGAGCTGTGACATGGAAGCGACCACTGTGAATAGAGTTATTACATTTGCATGCCCAATCATGGCAAACAAGTACTTCCCTTCATGCACCTGATTTTGAAAAGCAAGCTTGCTGCACTAGTCAAGCCAGCTTTCTGCATTCGGTCTGTTTGTCTAAATGCATTTGTATGTGCAATCAGTCTGGCAACCCCAAATCAAAATAAATGAGTGATGATTGAGTGTATAAAAATAACAAAAATTAGATAACATCAACTTTACACAGACACCCACAGAACTCAACACCTAAACCATACAGCTTTTAAGTAGAGGTACACTGAGGATGCCAGAAGGTTGCATTGGTAAAGGCTTCTATTTGAAGTAGATTTTCATGCCATTGAAGAGTTGTGGTCTGTCTGTCTACTAAGGCGTTTATGTGAATAAGGCACCACACAGACATTAAAAAGTGTTTAAAAATTATCCAACAGTAGGTCACACTGCATTAGCGCCCACTGGATTTTCTTGGCATCTCTAATAACAAAGGCAAATGAGACATACTTCAAAACTGTAGAAGTATTCCTAACAGAGTGCTCATAAAATACTTTATATTTTCATATTGCTCACTGCAGACTGTATATAAGATATACAGTATAATATAGGATACCGACCAGTCCTTGATTCCACTTTATTCTGCTGCTTATAGCAATACTGATAGAGAAAGAGCTACTTTTACATATTATGTAGGTAAGTGTATATATATTCTATTAACAGTGGCTTTAAAGTATGTATCAACAATATTCTGTTATATCTCCACTTGTCACTGTATAGAAATAGGCAAGGTTATATCAAAAAACGTTTTCTAAACTTAGGCTGATGGCAATCTGATTTGCATCTGCCCATTATACACAAACACGTGCATAAAGTAAAAATGTCATCAGCATGTAACAAAAAAGACCTGAATATGCAGACACAGAGCAGAAAAGTTGCCTACCACTCTTAGGCTCTGTGGTAACACAGATCACAAATAACCACAACAAAACCAAGCACAACTAGCTAAGAAGTCATCTTTTCCAGTGCTCAGCAGGGTTGAATGAAACCCAACCATTTTCCCTTCACATCAGTAAATAAACCCACGCATGCAACTACATTTTTATACAGAATTCCTCCTCTTTTTGCCAGCCCACTGGTATTTGTCCCCTGTGCATATGAGCAGAGCTCCAACTATCAGATCTCTCCCACCTGCCCACTTTCAGTTAAAGAGTTACTCAAAGAAGCAGAGAAGGAGAATGCATTATTTGTTGTATATTAATATATTAATATTACACATTAGTAGGAGATGTTCCATAGCTTTGTTCCAATAACGGTGGTTGAGGAAGTTCCTGGTAAAATTTGGTCATGTAATATGCTGAGCTGGGAAATACTTTTGAACTTGTGGCACTCAGTATGAAAACTTGATGCGCTGAAGTCAAAAGAAGGCTTGCCGCTGAATTCAGCAGAAACAGGTTAAGATCAGGCTACTGAAGAACATCCATGAGCCTCTGAGATTTGACTCTTATGGATCCTAAAAGGCCTAACACTAGCCATACTAGAATTTGAGTTAAAATTTTCAGAGGTGTCAAAAAAAATCGGGACACCCAGTAATTGCCTTTAATTCCAGGCAAATCAGAATTGCTCAGCCTTGAACCCTACAGAGCAAACTAGCTCTCCCTGATCTTGCACAGGTTTTATTTCAATATTTTGCTTGCATGTGTATTAGAGCCTAGGAACAATGAACAGAGAGCTAAGAGGCAGGGTTTTATGCCAAGAAAGAGAAGATTTGGTCCAAATATAGAGGGTTCTGGTTTGTTTGTTTGCTTTCTTTTAAGAGCATACATTAAAAAACCCACATTCTCTTTGATGGTGGGAGCATTGCAATATGATACTTGTGTAAGGAAAGCATTCTTTGAACAGTATCTTTGGTCTGTGGGGGGAGGAGGTTGTACGGCTCTTCACTGAAGTATGGAAAGTAGATTTTTCTATTCCAGTTTTTGTTTCCTTGGAGAACAGCTATATTTTGGATAACATAGGGAAAATTCCATCTCCCTTAAGTAACTCCACTTTCTGAAAACTGAGCTATAGCATATACTGTATTGGCTGAAATTTATGCCATACTTTACAGATACAAAATATGGTTAATAATGTATTGAAATAATTAGATGATGATGGCTATTTTTTTTCCAGTTACAGTATTTATTTAGTCTTAGCTTCCATGGCTGTATCAATAGAAGTGTAGATTAATCAGTACCAGAGAATGTTCCCAGGCCTGAAACTCGATCACCTAGCCCATTAAATTGTTAGAACTGTGCCTGTAATGGCCTTGGCCTGGGCAAACTATCACTCTTCCAAAATAATTTCTGGGCATGTTTTGGAAATTAGCATGGCCCAGGAACCATTCCCAGTAAGTAATTTGGACATTGCCATGTTGCCTAAGAGACTCTAAGAGACTTTAAGAGTAAGGACGTGGGCTTCACTGTGCCAGTTGGCCAGGGGACTACAGAACAGTCCTGGGCACACGTAAAGGACAAATATAGATAAAACTGAGGAGTCCAAACCCAGACTAATGTTTTTAGTGGCTCATTAACTTAAAGTTTCTCATTTTCTGTTTTCTTCCTACAACATTTTTGTAGGTCCTTTTCATCTACGGCATAGCTAGAGATGAATAGGAGAGAAGGAGCTGCCAAGATTTTTCAAGTTTAATCCTAAAAGCAAACCAAAACACACCCTTCAGTGCCAGCTCAGCCCTGTGACAACAGCTGAGTGTTCTGGAGATTATCACTCCCTTCAAGATCAGGCCCTCTGCTAACTTTCTGAAAGCAGGCACGCAAAATAGGAACAAACAGCAACTAGCTTTTATGCTTTTCTGGAGGGTGAGCTGGAGTACAGATGTCTGTGTCTGCCTCACACTGACTATCTGAGAGCACGTGGCACATGGGAGCGTACAGCCCCGAAAGCTTTCAGACCACAGGCAGAAGAATCCCATGAAAGAAGGTGCCAACACATTCGGAGTCTGGGAAAGCAGGCAGGCTGGATCGCTGTCTGGGGACCGGAGCTAAAGCTGACTGGATCCCACTCTGTACAAATAATGAGCGGAAATGCTATAGATCTTTTGTCATTCTTGTCTCTCTCTGACCAAGAGCTGTTTCTCGGTCTTTTCCAGCAACAGTCTCAATGAGATGGATGTCGTCCAAGGAGGACCAACACTAAGACATCCCAGGGATTCACAGGAGTGATTTATACAAACTTCTTTTGTGCTTTCACTCACAAACAAACAAACAAAAATGTTATGAACAGCTTCCATCTCGGCTGTGACAAGATAGGTATTAAGGAACATCTGAGTCCAACCTACAGGTCAGTATCCTCAATACTGCGGTAAGGGGGTATCAGCTTTAAGAAACAAAACATCTTACACTTCTGTTTGCTCCCCAGCCTTGCAACTCCCACATAAAGCACATGATTATACCTTCTGGAATCAGAAACAAGAGTGGGGTTTTTTTGACAGTTGGTTTGGGCTTTTACTTGCTGGCAGCTAAACATGCAATCCAGTTTTCAGTCTGCAATTTCTGGAGCAGAAGAGGCTTTCAGAAAACAATTTAGCTTGCATAATTTCACTACTTTAAGAAAAGAGCAGAAATAATATACCCCTCCGAACTCTCCAGTTCCAGATTTCCAAATATTGAACCCACATCAACTGACAGATAAGAAAAACTAATTACAATTAACTAATTACAATAAAATTATTACAATAATTTTAAACTGGGTTTCTTACAGACCTGCATCTCCTCTTGAGCTTGATAAAGAAACTTTAACCAGCTGGTAGCCCAACAGAACGCTTTACCCATAATTCAAGAGATGTTAAATTTTTGTACACATAGTTTACAGACAGTTATTAAACTACTACTCCTCACGTGTTTCATTTAAATTTATTTCTGTAAGTAATGGCGTTATTTTCATAACCTTTGCATTTCAGAGAGCAGCTGTGGAGAGAGGAGCCTCTGGGCACCACAGGAAAAGGTGCCTCCTTGGACAGGCCACCACCATGGGGCTCAGCGGGCTTCTCTTTTGTCGCCAGCGTCAGGGACTGCTCTTACAGGAGTGCCAGGCATCAGCTTCTGGCCTTTACTATGCTGGTTTGAGCAGAAATCCTCTTCCAGTCAGGGCCAGGGACGCTAAAGGGGCTGGTACTTGAACCAGCCACTGCATCTCTGTCTCTCTTATTCACTAAGAAACTCAAAACACATAATAAATTGGCTGGAAGCATTTGGCTGACAGCAATCTGGAATGCTGTGGTTGCTACAAAACCCCAGGTTTTAAAAAACTATGACCCTGAAAGGGAGTCCAGATGCTAGAAGAAAAAGACCTGAACACTATGGAGAGATGCCCAAAAGACAGGAACTGTAAAAAAAACCCTGAATTTTATTCAAAATTAAGGAAGTTGGGAAAGTACAGTTATGGGAAGAAAATGAACTGTACTGGTGGACTTGGCAGTGTTAAGTTTATGGTTGGACCCAATGATTTTAAAGGTCTTTTCCAACCTAAATGTTTCTATGATTCTGTGATCATTCCTACCTGCTTCACATTTCGACCATGCACCTTGGCCTTTTCTAGCATTACTAACAGCTTTTATCTCATTGCCACCAAGCTCATCATCAGTTTTTGAATCCAAATGTCAGTTTAGTTTTACTTTACCAAATGGGCCTCCAAGTCTTGCCATCTCTGCATTTCAGCAGTTTTCCTCCCCTGTAATATCAGTGTTTGTTTCCCACTTTTTCTTCTGTGTTTTGTCCTCTTGAGAGCATCACCTTGACTAACAACACAGAAAGTCCCGGGCTGTCAGGGAGTGCATGGTGCATGCTGGCTGGGATTTGGAAGGGCAAGCGCTAAAAAAAAAGGAAGAGCAAGCCATTTCTAGACTCCCACAGTCCTACTTCCATGCACCAGCCTGGCCCTGAGATTATGCTACTGCCAAGGGCTACGACGGACTGGGCCATTAGGAACAGACTGTTGTCAAATTTTTTGCCTTTTTTTTCAAAATTCAGCCAATAATTAGCAAGCTATACTAAGAAACCATAAACCCTAGAATTAGATTTTCACATGCTCTTTTGACCTAAGCTGCAGACTTGGCTAGTGTGTACTCATTCAGCTTCTACATGTACCACCCCTGCCTTCAAAGTCAAGGGTTCCCAAATGTACAGTTGAACGAACCCTTCAAAGTGACGTAGAGGGAGACAGAGACAGGATACTTCTGTCCATGCCATACTCCTCTGTAACTACAAGACATTATTCCCAGTCTTGTTTAAATACTCAGGAGGCAGTCAGGACAGTATTTGTATACATACTTCGGGTGAGGTCATGCCATGAGAGCAATGCTGCAACTTTCACTCTAGACTGCAGTGACCACTTACCCTTCCTCGTGCTTCTCTGCCTGCCCTGCCCGAACTTAACTTAGGAGCTCATCTTCTGCCAGAAATGCTGGGCTCCAGCCTAGGGACCCCGACTGTCTCATCTGCTACGCTGAAATAACCCAACTCCAGTGCTGAAAATAGGAAAAGCAGCTGGTGTGGCTTTAACACTTCTTCATTCTCACAAACCAGATTTACTTCATGCTGTGCTTTCCAGGGGCTCTTTTTAGGATTTCTATTTAATTTGAAAGACTAGATCCTATAGAGTCCTCTTCTCCTAATGCTTGGGAGTAGTAGGTATTAATTTCAGGTCTTTCAAATCAGCAAGTACTCATAGTACCTGTATATTGTCATGGCTGAAAATGCATATACGTGGATCTGTCTCATTTTGTATTTCCTCATTGATTTTTCTTCTATTGAAAATATTTTGTAGTGGTAGCCTCAGTCTCACTCTCCTTTATTTAGGGAAGATTTCTGGGCTGGTAGGACTGCTACAGTCAAATGAAAAGCCTCCAGATGCTGGAGCTGCCCCATTGCTAGGTGATGTGCACAGACAGGTCTATTCTTGATGCAGACAGACAGGTCTGTTCTCAGATGGATATAGTTCTATTAGGAGAGGTTAAATCCTCTTCAAATAGGGTTTGTTTTTTTTCTTTCAATGCCTTTTGGCCACACTCTCCCTGGCATGAAGGCAGGAGGAGAGGCCCGTCAGCCTTCACCAGCATATGCAGTGCAGGGGACAAGTAGAAGAAATGGGAGCTGAGTCCCCTGCACATCCCCGTGGAGGTTCAGAAGCCCTGGTGCCTTTAGCTGATGCAGGCGTAGGTGGTGGCGGGAAGAAGAGAGGTCTGAGCAAAGCTGCTGAGTGACACCGTGCCTGTCTGCTCTGGGGCTGCTGGGCTACAAACCCGTACGTCATCAGGGGCAGTTGCTCTGGCTGTACTGGGGAATTGGGGCCACACAAGGCTCCAGCAAGGAAGCCCACTCCTGCCTTAACACCCCAGACCTCTGGCAAATCCAAGCCTGGCACTGGAATATGACTGCTTTTCTTTAGTCAAGTTTTGCAAGCTAATGTCTCTCCGGATGAGGCTGTAGACCTTCCCATGATACCTGCAACAGCTATTTTGCATAGTTAAAAACTCAGATTTACCATCAGCTTTTACACAAATTTGTAATGATGCAATTAGCTGATATTATTCAAGGCTGTAATTTTAGTTATTGCTTGATGCAGTTAGATATTTAATTGCTTATTATAGTTGATTACTTACATTGATTACATTACCTTGATTATAGGGTTTGTTATATGAACTGATTGCTCTGTCTTGATTATAATGATGTTGTGCCACGTGAGTAATTAACTTTTCCACAGGAATGCAAGAACTGTTTATTCTGCTTCTGGTAATGTAACTCAAAACCATGAAATACAACCCATCTCCTCCCTTTTGCCTTAATGCTATCAGAATATATAAGTCCTACTACTGCAGGAAATGTCATTTTGCAGCACACTAACCTTAACACACCTGGAATACTGAATATCCTGCTGACTGAAATGTAGGGGGTTTACATTTATATTGCTTTTTTGTATTTGTTATACATTAAAGAGGAAGAAAAGAGGCTGCATTAAATGCACCTAGTTGAGCAATGTATTATTGAGTATCTACATATACAAATAAAATGTTGGAGGCTTAATTAACATTGTGGCACACCACTGACAGGGACCTTTAAATATCCCCAGTATAATCCAAGTAATGTAATAACAACTTTATGTATGAAATTTCTACGTACACACAGAAAGCAGGTGTTTATGCACAACAATTTGCCATCAAAGCTCCCTATCATCCCCATAAAGGGAAGACCCCCACCGACACACATCACAGCACAACTAGAGGCCAGGCTGACAGGGCTCGTCCAAATGGAAGGGACTGCAGGACTAGACCCCAAAATATAAGAGAGTAAAAAATCCATGAGAGAAGCCCCAGGAGGAATGGAGAGACATGGGCTATAAAATTAAGATGGTCTAAATAATTGGTGAAATGATTCATGCGTATCTGGGTTGCTCAGGTACAATAAGCTTTTCCTCGTCACCACTGGCTTGTCATTTTGAAGCTCACATGCATTTCAAAAGATCAGAGATGTTTAGATACATGGTGTTCAGTGCTCCAGAGGTAAAAAAGCCACTGGATACACTGCTGGCTGGGAGCGTGAAGAGAACAGCACTGAAGCATATGCACAAGCAAATTCTAGGCAGGTTTGGTAAAAAAAAATTTTTAACTATGATATCTTAAAACCGTACTTTTTCAAACTTGGAATTTCTCATCAAAGACTAAATAAATATATTACTAGTGTGAACTTTCATAATCTATCAATGCTGGTGCAACACATATTTTAATAAGCTCTTAATAGAGCCATAAATAATCGTAGAATCATAGAATCCTAAAATCCTAGGTTGGAAGGGACCTCAAGGATCATCTGGTCCAACCTTTCTAACTAAGAGTGCAGTCTAGACAAGATGGCCCAGCACCCTGTCCAGCTGAGTCTTAAAAGTGTCCAATGTGCTGGAGTCAGCCACTTCCCTGGGGAGATTATTCCAATGTTTGACTGTTCTCATGGTGAAAAATTTCCCTCTCACATCCAATTGGAATCTCCCCAAGAGCAACTTGTGTCCATTCCCCCTTGTCCTCTCCGTGTGACTCCTTGTAAAAAGGGAGTCTCCGTCTTCCTTGTAGCCACCCTTTAAATACTAGTACACAGTGATGAGATCCCCTCTGAGCCTCCTTTTCTCAAGGCTGAACAAACCCAGTTCTCTCAGCCTGTCCTCACATGGCAGGCTTCCCAGTCCTTTGATCATCTTGGTGGCCCTTCTCTGGACCCCCTCCAGCCTGTCCACATCTTTTTTTTTTTGTAACAATCAATCAAAACTTATTGAATACCTGGGAACATACATGGACACATTTGTAACTGATTAATCATCCACCCACATAGAGAGAAATTCGTGCTACGTGATATTATTATTCATATAATCGTGGATTCTTCTTAAAGATGAAACAAATAAAGCCTCTGGCCTTTTGAAACCTTTTGCTAGGGCAAAACGCAGCATACTTAAATACCCTAAATTTTTACTCTAGTAGAATTTAAGGACTTTTACGTGCTTTGCTGATTTAGATCCATGGGAATAAACAGCACCTTTTCCTTTTTTTTTGCTCCACTAGTTTCTGCACAGGGCAACTCAAAGTGCTGCTTTTCCTTTGACAGGTGATGGAAAAAAAGCCAAGTATTTTTGCTGTAGTCTGAAGTCTGCAGGTGGTTCTCCCCTCTATGTATCTGTGTAGCAGCTTTGAATTTTTTTCATAGAACAGAAACATCTGTTGATAGTCTAGAAACATTTCTGAGAATAGGAAACTATGAAGGAAATTATCTTCTGCTGGCAGCACATCAGAGGGAAGCAGATTATGCTTTTCAGAGCAGACTGCAAGCCCTTTGCTCCAGTCGCCCACCTTTCTTAGGATTAAACTGTAATTAACTTGCTTTGTATGCTTTGCATAAATTCCATCATGGCTAGTGCTTTGTAAAGGAAGGTAAAAGATGGAAGTAGACAGCTAATCTCCCTTGATCCAAGCTGCTATTCTATGTTGCTAAATAAATACCCCTCCTGAACTGACTTTTTGATGTATAGGAGCCACACAGATGCAGAAGACCATAACCTATGGAAACAGATGCAGGTTATAGAAGAGTATAATCTATGTACAAATGCAGAAGACTCTAATCTATGGAAACTAGAATACCAATGTAGTTTTAAACATGGATCACATCCTGCTCATTGTCTCACCTCTCATATTATTTCTCACACTAATAATATGATTATTAAGGTGAGTAAAATGTGTAGAATTTCCCTCCATATCTCTGGAGTTGATTTACAGTATACTCAGTGGAGTTCACACCTATCTAATTACACTGGAAGCAAAGCTAAAAGAAAATGGTTTAATTTTCAGAGCCAAAGAGATTGGAAGTGCCAGATTTGCTATTACCCCAACGCACTGAAAATTCTGCCCTGTCATGCATTGACATTGTGCTCTCTGTGAGACAGGATCATGTAACTAAACAGCAATGGCATTTAACCATTAGCTTTCATATATTCAAATGTGTGGGTCATTCCCTTAATGTCCTCTCAGAGTTCAAACTCCTAACTGAAAATAAGAGAGTAGTCTTCCTCCCACCCTATTGCATGCAGTTGTAGTAAGGTTGGTGCAATTCTAACCCTTTTCCCCAAGAAAAAAAAGTCACAGCAGGGAAGAAAAAAGGGATTTTAAAGAATTTGCAACTCGGCTAAACCTGAAAGGAATTTCGGAAAAAAAAAAAAAGAAGAAAGAAGAACTGAATAACCAGGGGGCTTTGTCCCTGCCAATGTGAGAGGCTCTGCAAACTGGAGGAGGAAATCTTAAGAGGTTCTCCAAAAAAAGGGTTGCCATTATTTTTCTTACTGGAAAATACCTGGCAACCAAATTCAAGCATCCTACCAGCTCCCCTGTAATGTTAATATATTCAGGCTGTATGCACAGTACATACTTGTCCAGAAACAGAGGAATATCAGACTGCAGATTCTTGGGGACAAATACCCTTCAGCCCTCCCCTGTCCCCTATACAATGTAACTTCTCTGCGTTTTAGCCCAGAAAACATTAGCAAAATGACAGTTTTGCTCTCAAGCCCTTGCATGCATCCAATATATTCATCACTGGGTTGTCTTGTGTGTTATCCAGTATCTGAGGAATAGTGGTTTCAGTAGAGGTATTATTTCAGTTATGTTCATGCTAAAGATTGCATTTCCTTTGCAGATTTGAAGACCAGCAAACCTGGATTAGAAATGTTTATAAATGGTTTTCAGCTGGTTTTAATCCGTGAACCCCTAAACATTTTTCAGCAGGGAACAGGTCCTGGCACCACACAGAGACACCTGCTGAGGAGAGGCAATCGAGTCTCCACCTGACCATAAAAGTAGTTCACAGAACCCTCCTTTGAAGACCCTGCTCTATAATGACCTTCTGAATAACAAAGGCTAAACATTTTTACCCCGAGACATCTGCCTCAAGTTCATAACTTCTGGATAAGCTTCATAAGATCATGTAAAAAGAAGCTTGGGATTTATGTATTTCAGTGATGGAGAACTACCCATACCCTTAACAAAGCTGTTCCTGTAATTCATTATTGTCAAAACTGTGTCTGCTTCATGGTTTGAATCTGTTTGGCATTGACTTCAACCCACTGCACTTGTGCTTTTGTGTGAGAGACTGAAAGCCCTCTGTTATCAGATAACCTCTGATTATGTAGATACCTTAGAAAGGCCAAGATCAATTCACCTCTCAACCTTTTCTTTGATAAACAAAAAAAATCAAATTTCTGAGTACCATTGCTAAAAGGTGCCACTCCAAATTTCAGATTTTTTTTCTCTGAACTCCTTCCAAGTTGATAATGTCCTTTGCAAAGCACAAAGAGACACCAGAGCTGGAGTCAGTAATCTAGCACCTATATTGCCAAATAAAAGCCAGAGACCAATCCCCAGTCCTGAGGCCACGTGGTCCTATCCGCACTGCTCACACCCACACAGCTTAGTGTTGTCCCTCTAGTTCAGATTTGTTTTCAAGAGAGCTTGTAGGGTGGTCTGAAACTGAGCTGAAGTGGCAGCTATCGATTAAACAGAGGTCTGATGCTTTGTTTATTCCATAGCAGCAGAGTAGACATGGCCACTAACACCTTACAAAATACCTGTCATTATAGGTAACTCAGCCTCCTCTTGCTAGTAGACACTACTGTCCACTAACTGATGGGTTATCTTAGCTCAATTAACTACAGTATCTCCCTGGAAGATTACATTGGGATTTTTTACCACATTGATGTTTCATCCCTCCCTAGACTTGCTGCTTTCCAAAACACAGTGGCTCCAGCCTAGAGCTAAGATAACCTTTTCCTCTACTCTGCTCCTTGTGCATCAGCTGAAAATACTGGCATGGCAAAAAGGCATCAAAAACACCCTTCTTTGGCCCAGGAAGGTTCTTCTGGCAAAACCACAATAATTTATAACAGCACCAATAAAAGCGCAGTTACTATGGGGGAGATCTTCACCTGAAAGTAGGTGATTTTGCCAGAGCAGACAGTGAAGCAGAGCTTCCAGGCTCTGATGTGGCAGGAAGCACCAGACATCTGTAGATATCTGTAACTCATTCCAGGGCTCTCAATTAGGCTAGAGACTTATCCAGCATGAGGAGCTCTTCTACCATTTGGACTGTGACATTCAAAGAAAAGCACCCATCCTTTGATTTAAAGTATACTCAGCTGCATTTGGATGCATGAACAAACTGTTAGGTGAACGTGGTCATCTTGCAATATAAAAGAGAAATCTTGGCAGACTGGCTTAAGCTGGTTGCAAGAGTCCTTCTTTACTCCAACCCTTAAATTAAGTCCATAAAAAAGAATTAATCCCCCCTTGTAATTAAGTGGTACTTAACACAGCACAGAATGCAGTCTGTGCTTCCCACCATCAGTGTCAGATGCAAGGTCTAATACTAGTATTTAATACTGTGGGATAGTAGCCCATTGGCTTCAAAATGCACTGCTTGCAAACTTAAGCACTTTGTATTTAAGAAGTTTACAAAAAAAACATTTTTCACCTCACTGGACCACCAATATAAAAATCCCTACTGACTTAGTGATTTTTCAGTTATAAATGCTTAATGCTCACTCTGCTAAAAATACCCCAACAAAGCCCTTTGTGGTACATGCTATGCCATGCTATTATATTAATGAGTCATACAGGATGGAAATGGAATTAAAAGCAATTACCTGTAATTTTGTCTCATGTAGCAGCATGGAGAAAGTAAAATGCATTTAGTGTTCTTCTCCAGAGAAGCTAGCTAACTTAACTGCAATGAGAAATGACTTATTCTTTGAGTTGTGTTTTCTACCACCAGTCGTCAAGGTAACAACTTCGTTAGACATGGAATACAACTATTTGGTTTTTTCTTCAAAGGAAAGGCCAACAGGCTTGCTCAGAACATTTTCAAATGGCTTTTTAGGAGATCTGGCCTGAAGTGTGCAAGGCTTTGGGGCATGACAGTAAACCATGTTACATCTCATGGGCTTATGAAGTCACCCTGTAGTAAAATGCAGCAGTCATCAACGAAGTTGCTGGGCACCCCTGCTGCAATTCTTGATGGAGCGTCTGTAATCTGCACAAGAGGCTTCAAAGATGGGAAGAGGATCGGCATTCTTGGCCGTTGCCTGTGCAAACACCGGATGGTGCCTTCAATTCTTGCGGGCAGACATGCAGCACCTGCCTCTTCTGCCCAAGGCCAGGGGAAGCAGTAGGGAACCTGCAGCTCACTGCAGGGTCGGCATCCCTGCTTGGGGCCCTGCGAATACAGTGGAAATCATCGAATCTTCATGGCATTTCAGACTGTACTTCTCTGAAACACTAGGACTGAGGTCTCATAATGTTTGACTATTTCAGTCATCATTGATTCACTGCTTCTAACTTGGCTCGACACCGGAGAGGTGGTCCCATGTGAACCTCATAAGGTTCAACAAGGCCAAGTGCAAGGTCCTGCACCTGGGTCGGGGTAACCCCCAGTATCAATACAGGCTGGGGGAAGAAGGGATCGAGAGCAGCCCTGCTGAGAGGGACTTGGGGGTACTGATGGATGAAAAGCTGGACATGAGCTGGCAATGTGCGCTGGCAGCCCAGAAGGCCAACCGTACCCTGGGCTGCATCAAAAGCAGGGTGGCCAGCAAGTCGAGGGAGGTGATTCTGCCCCTCTACTCTGCTCTGGTGAGACCTCACCTGGAGTACTGTGTCCAGCTCTGGAGCCCTCAGCACAAGAAGGACATGGAACCGTTGGAGCGGGTCCAGAGGAGGGCTACAAAAATGATCCTAGGGCTGGAGCACCTCTCCTGTGAGGACAGGCTGAGAGAGTTGGGCTTGTTCAGCCTGGAGAAGAGAAGGCTGAGGGGAGACCTAATTACGGCCTTTCAGTACCTAAAGGGGGCCTGTAGGAAAGATGGGGAAAATCTTTTGAGCAGGGCCGGTTGTGACAGGACAAGGGGTAATGGTTTTAAACTGAAACAGGGTAGGTTTAGACTGGATATAAGGAAGAAATTCTTTACAATAAGGGTCGTGAAACACTGGAAGGAGTTGCCCAGAGAGGTGGTGGAGGCCCCATCCCTGGAAACATTCAAGGCCAGGCTGGACGGGGCTCTGAGCAACCTGATCCAGTTAGCGGTGTCCCTGCTCACTGCAGGGGGCTTGGGCTAGATGGCCTCTAGGGGTCCCTTCCAATCCAAAACATTCTATGATTCTACGATTCTAAGCTAAGCCAAGTGAACACTGCAGCCCCAAGCACTGGTCCTGCCTTCACTCCAGCCCCCAGCTACACCTCCCCACCACTCGCCTTGGGCTGGTGCCGACATGGGTGTCAGTCTGCCTGAGATAAACTGGATGGGGCAATCCCACTGGCAGCCAGCCGAGCAGGAGGAAAGCACACGGGGTGAGTTTTCCCTTCAGTCTGTCCTAGGCAGGCTCCTGCACCTTAGCACAGAAGATGAGGCAGAAACGTGAAAGCAGGGGAAGGTGGGTGCCGCTTTTTTGACAGCCACCCTTATTTAAAATCCCACAAATATTTTACCATGGACAGCTGACCTGCACTCCATAATCCATAAAACACTGAAAGCGCTGATGTCTGCTGAGGCTGATAAACCTCAGAGTGCTAATGCAGCTTCCCTGTTCTCCTCAGGAGCTTCTCTCCTTGGGAGGGAAGCCAGAGCACCAAGTGGCCATGGAGATGCTGCAGCTTCTCAGTCTAAAGGCATAAAATACTGCATAACTAAAAGTATTTTGTAGCTGCTTTCTGTGAGAAAAAAAGCAGCACTAGACTCCCTGAGCTGGTTTCTGTAGCACAGAAAGGTACAATGCAAAACAGCCCTGATGTAAATCCTTTGCACAAGCTTGAAAGAACTAAAACCCACACCCACTCATGTTATTTTTTTGCCAGGGTTGGCTGGGACTGCAGTTTTATAATGTAGTTATTTGTACACTGGATGGGGGCTGCCATCTTGATATTACTTAGTACAGTAGCTCTACCAACCAGAGCCCAGTTTGCATCAGCATCCCCCCAGATGAAAAATTTCATTTTCCCCTCTATGCCTCGCAGAAGGTGAGTTTACATAACGCCACTCTTACTAATAAAACAGTCTTTTGAGTTAACATATGTAAAGAGAAGACTAATAGGTCAACTTTAGTTTCTAACCTCCCAAATCTATAGGTGATTACCCAGCTGATACACTTCAGCAGTCCAAAAGCGCCACTTAAACCATGTGGGTGAAGATCCCATGCTAGGGATAAGCGTTTTAGTGTCCTCCAATTCAGCTACAGGTTCATTTCAGGGCTTAGTGCCTGACAATATGTTCTATTTCAATTAACTCTTTAAGCCACCGCTACCAAGAGGAAGAAACTAGATGAGCTGAAAATCAAATGAAATCACTGCGACACAGAAGTGGCTTTGCAGAAGAGGAGAGGAATCCAAGGGACAACTTAACATTGCCTGGTTTGATGTGCATTTTAGGTCCCATGATGGACAAGCAACTCTGCCTTTCCACAGCACCCTCCTTTTCCTTATACAGATATCCCTCTAACACCTACATGAGTTTTGATAACTTCAGTCGTCAATGTAAAGCTGGCACATAGACATGAAGTCAGAAAGAGTGCAAAATGGGAGCCCAGGATTGGAGCCTGGCTTCTTTTTCTGTTCCAATTCTTGCACATCAGAAGTGTTGAGAACAGCTTGTGAGAATCTGCTATTGTAAAACAGAATCTAATGTGTTGTCTCTGCTTTTAGGCAGAGACAGGGATTTGAACTATTGCTTGAAGCGAGTGATGTCATGCCTAAGGCACCAAGAAGCCTGTCCTCTCTATATAAGCAGTCACATTAAAATGCTTCAGCTAGACAAGATCTCTTATCCTGTGTATATACATTATGTGATTTCAAAGCCACTGCAACGTTTTTATCCCAGAGGCGCTACAGTTGGGATCTAGTCTCCTTCAGAATAACTACTGTTTACAGAATTATCCTCTATCATAAAAAACCTTCAGATGATCTCTTATTCCTCTGCCATTTCACTACCCTGATCCACAGCAGTCTGTGGCAAGAATAAAAAAGACCCCAGATCTCCAAAACCAAAGCAACCATTTGCGTTTGTGCCTTCTAGTGAAGATGAGCAAACCCTCACTGATCTTGGGCAGGATAATCTTACGGATAAATGGATTTTTTCCTTTCTCTGGACCAGTTTTCCCAACATTTCACATTCCACCACTTTCTCAGTTTCTTATTTGTGGACACTTAAGAAAATTCTTGATCGGGGTCTATCTGTATAAAAAAAGAGGTCTGGAATTGCAAAACAACAGAGCAAGATGCTCTTCTCCTCAGGCTCGTACAACATGATTTCCCTTAGCATAGTCCATTTCAGGTTTCAGTTCCTAATACAGTGCCTTATCATAGTGTTTCTCAAATTGCTAGTAATAAAGTAATGAAGTAAGCCGTGTTGTTGGCTACCTGTAAAAGCTAACCTGAAGTCCATCTGATTATTCTGCCAATTTGTCACTTCACACTCAGAATCAGACATTGTAAGCAGCTTATAATCCTTCCAAGGGCCACCACCCAATACCCTATCCAAGGATTCATTCAAAGGTGCATCCATTCAACCCACCCAGATAAAAAACATGGAGGCTGCTTTTAGGAGGCCCCTGAAATAATGACTATTTCAGAGGAACATTTTGGAAGCAATTCTAAGACACTTTAGCTACACAGCTCTTGGCAAAGATTTCCACTGGACCTTACAGCTCTCCATGGCAGAAGAACCCAGCCCCGAGCACAAGGGGACACGACAGTACGTATGCGCAGCAGTTCTGACCCATAGACTTATGCTGTCCCTTCACTGCACCACATAAAATCAGACTTTCTTAAAAATCACCTCCTTTTAAAGCAAGTTCATGCCTAACCATAAACTGCATTAAAGCAGAACTTCAGCTATGAGGATGTAGCAGTAACTAATGATAAGGTACATAAGGGTCATTATCAAAGTCTTAGGCTTTATAAACACAGAAAATTCAACCCAGTTCATGCTTAAAAGAAAGCCAAAATGGTAATGAAATGGCAATTAATAGAGCATCCAAACTTTTTTTTCTTTTCTGTAGGTTATAGAAATTTAGAGATCTAGTGCATCTTTAAAAACAGTTGAACCTGAATCTAAATTCTTTATCTGTATTCTGTCAGTTTTTCTACACCGTCAATGTAAAATCCTGCATCTGAGCTGGAATAACCCCAGGCAACAGTTCAAGCTGACTAGGTAGCAGCTTGGCACAGAAAAAAGCGGATGTGCTTGTGGACAAGTTGAATCTATGTTAGCAGGGTGCTTTTGCCAAAGTGACGGTCAACTGCGTACGGGGCTGCATTAGCAAACCATCACCAGGAGGCTGGAGGAAGTGATTATTCCTTTTTGCTGAATGCTCATGAGGCCACATCTCAGTATGGTGTCCAATTTTAATCCCTCTGCAATGTAAGAAAGACCTTGACAAATTACAGTATGACCAGTGGAGGGCCACTAAATGATCAGAAGACTGAAGGACAGGATGTACCAGGACGGGTTGGTCAGAGTCCCTTTTTATCCCATACTTCAGGAAAATGTGACTGGCCATGTGTCAGTACCAATGCCCATGATTCCCAGCTGGGCATGTGAAAAGACAGTACAAAGCATTTGCCTCCACAGCTTAAAAGATCTGCCTGTGCTTTTGCTACCTGTCATCTTCCTAACCTTCTTAGGAACCACTTGCAGGCAATTTCTTCACTTCATACCTGGATTTCTTGCTGCTGGCTATTTTATGTTCTGCCCAGGGGATAGCTACAAAGCTAAGGATCATGTGGCCAAGGCTTGCAGTCATGGATGGGAGGGTGGTAGGTACCGCAGAGAATGTGTACGTGAGGTGGGACAGGGGGTCTCCCTGTGTGGTGAGAGGAGGCTGTTGAATGATGTCCATTAGCTGTCGCACAACTGGGCCCTTCTCATCTGCTAAATAACGAAACATCTCAAGCAAACACAAATTCAGATTTTTGTGAACACCACATTTTTCTGAAGTAGCATCACTGCACATTAGTCTTGGCTTTGACTGGTTTCATTTGATTCTGGCTTCTTTGGTTTTTTGTAGGTGAAAAGTGCAGCTGAAGGGACCAATGGTGAAATTAACTTTACACAGTAAATTACATCTGAATTATTTTTTAAATAAGCTACTGCTATTTTAAATCAAGCTACTTTTCCTTCAGTGTTCTTAATTTTATAAGTGCTGTCCTCCAGAGCTTTCTATTAAGCAAAGTGTTTTAAAATGAGTCTTAAATAATTTAAATATCTCTTTTCTGAAATACATCCCTTTCCTGGAAGAATTTTTGTCAATTTTATGCCTTCTTGGGAAGAAAATAAAACAGAAAAAGTATTTTACTATTCTGTCCACAGTCTTACAAAAGCATGAAAAAATGTGCAATAGTAATAGCCTCCATTCGACAGCAGGCACACACTAAGAAAAATCTATAATAACGTAATTTGCCTTCTTCACATCCCTCCCAACTCAAATGAAGTTAAAAATAAACTGAAAAACAGGAGACATTTCTGATTCCAAATTGATGTGAAGAAGGATGTTGTATTTGTTGTCGGTATGAAGCCTGCCTGGCTTCAGCTAGTACTTCTCCCTCCAGGAGAAAAGGGACCTGGAGCCTTGGTATGAGCACCCTGATACTGGAAACAGAAAAGTGAATGCTGCCCAACTCCTCCTCATGAAAACTTTATGGCTTTAGTGTAGACCTGGGCACCTGCTCTGACAGGCCAAGGGTTTGTTCCTGCCCTGAATGGAGGACAGTTTAGTCCCATTTTCCAGCAGTTATCCCCCAAAGGCAGTGGCCAACGTAGCAACAGCACAACACAGGCCCAAAAATGGCTGGTACTGGCCTGTGGGGAATGGACTGAACGTGGTGTTACTGCTCTCCCTGAAGGGAATGAGCCGCGATGTGAAAGGGACGTAACGCAGTGGCAATGACACCATAGTCTGCATGAGACACCTCCTTTTGGTAAGTCCCCACTGTTCCTGTAAATCATATTGGGAGTGTACTTACACTACCACACCTACAGATTTCCCAGAGTCAGAGAAATGAGGTGGTGTACACCTTGTATTTCACCTGATCCTATTAAGCTCCTTATCAGACAGAGGAGGAGAATGAGATAAAGTGAGTGTGACCATGTTGGCACGCAAATTAGCTTTCCAACAAATGGTACTACTATGTATTTCTTTGTCCTGTAATATGTGAAGGAGACCAGAAAAGACAGATGTGATAAACAGAACTCAGCCCAAACATAAACAGCTGGAAACGGATTTCCATGAAGCATGTCATGCCATGACTGAAGCAGGTTCATGGTATTGGGTTGTACATCTCCAGCACCCTGAGGGCTGGCTGGCTGGTGACCAGCCCCTCCCAGTCTCCAGCCTGCACAGATGATGCAGTCATACCCAGTCACTGACTTAACCAGATACAGAACTGCACCCAAGATTCTAAGGTGCTTTCTTTTTGGGTGAGTGCAATGACTTTGTGCCTTGGTGCTCTCCCATGACAACTCGCTGATCTCCCCGGAGAGCACTGCAATGAACTGAATGGCTTTTAGTCCATAACGACACATCAAGGGCATGCCATGACAGCAAGCAATGCCATGCAGCTATTTATGCCATAATAAAAAGGAGGCAAATATAAACTCTAGGTATTACGTACAAGATGCTGTTTCTTCAGATATAAAGGTACAATAGTAGAAGAATATGATACTGTTGTTTGACTTAGATAGGAAGCAGTGTCATTTCTAGAATAGCTAAGCAATGTGTGTGAAAGGAACTTAAAGCCAAAAGGGTGCAAACTGACAAAGGAAGCACCTAGAAAGATGACAGGGTGATGCCTGCCTCTGCGTTTGAGATTGGGCACGCACACTGTCCTCTGACAGAGTAACTCGCCTCAGAGAAGGCGAGGTCGTGCCTAACCTCCGCAGTGGGGGCTGTGGCTGCATGGTGGCGTTGCAGTTATAAGGTGTAAGACTGTAGAGGTGCCGTTTGAACCCTTCCTAATGATCACATGGAAGCAGGACAAAAAAAAGTCCTGGGAAATTAGGAGACGGGTCCAATATTTGAGTAAGTGGCAATGGTTTTCTGGGGCACGACCACTGAATTTTCAGGAGCAGGAAACCTAAATAGGAATCTGCTCCTCTCCTCTTTTCCCATGGAAAGGCTCCCTGGGCTCATGCTAATCAGAGACAAAGTTACACTAAGTGTCATCCAGAGCAACAGCAGGGCGAATCTGAGTAAAAGCAGACCACTTCAGCATCTGGCAGGGTCCGTTTAGCACAAAACTTGATTACAAGCCAGAGTGTTTATTCATGCTCAAATTGCACAACTCGGTTGGTTATACCAACAGATGTCTCCTTCCCTGTGCAATGCACGTGAGGTCCTGAAGCCCACATTTGGTTTAGCGTCCTCTTCAATAACAGTAAAAAAGAAATTGGTTTACAGCTTTATGCTCCAAGTGATCCAAAGCCTAATTATTCTGATGAATTTGCTGACAGAAAATTAAGCATAGTTCTACTGATGCCAGTGATGTTATGTCGCCTCTCAATGAACATAAGCAGAAAGATGAACAGGCCCCTGATATTTCATAGCAGTGAGGGGGTCATATACCATCATACTTGGTGTATTATGCAGCACGCTACCTCTGAGCTCTAGTGTCTATTAAAATACACAACTAATTATTTCCTGATGCTTTTGGAAATCAAAGCTCAATTAAAAGGTTGGGTTTAGATTGATTTTTAGGCATTCTATCACAAAAGATAGAACAGTGAACAACACGTATCTAAAATGTAAACTGGCAAATTGAAATGACTCCACAACCCCGTCTGTCTTGTTCTTCTATTGATCTTTTTTGTCTAATATTTTAATTTGAAATCCGTAAGCCAAAATAAAAACCCCTTTGATCTAAGTTTGTCTAGTGCTTACACAAGGTCATGAGAGAGACTCCTAGGCACTCATAGACAGCGATGAACTACTACTAACACTACTGCTACTGCAGTACTGTGAAAGCCTATAAATGTCCTTTTGAAGCAGAGATGGCAATAGGTTTGGTGGAAGGAAGAGGACTGGGTTTTGAAGACACCCTGGAAATACTAGCCACTCTGGTTAAATGACCCACCCGCCCCTTGATGGCAGGCAGATGGTGAATTTTGGGTCGTTTGTCACTCGGTAGGTTCCCCCTTCACACTGCCTCTAGCCAAAGCCTGCCACTGCCTCTTCCATCAAAAAACCTAATATGCTGCTAGACATAAACCAAAAGAAAACGCTTTCCTGCTAGAGATGGCATAAGTAATCAAAAATGAAAGATGACAGGAAATCACTGTACTTACTATGTGTCGTGCTGCAAACACTCCATCAACTATTGCACAACAGAACGCTGCTACCACGCCAAAGCTGATAAACACGATGGAGGCTACTAACTGAGAAGAGAAAACCAGATTGAGTCATATTGTCAGTATAATTCTTTAAGTAAAACAATTACACTAATTTTTCTAGTATTCTTAAACAACGTTTCCCCCTGCTGTAAGTCACTTTAGATCAGTGTGGCAGGACGCCAGTCGCACAGTAGAAAAAAGGCAGAAATTCTTGATGCTGGGTTGACATACCATCAAGTCTACTAGAAAAGCTTAAATCTTTCTAGAGAAAATTAGGTCAGCTGTAAGAGTTATTAAATTCAATTGGTCATTTCTTCTAAATCAACATATTTAATAAAATAGCAGTGGTGTCCATAGGAAGCATAGCAAAAAGGCATGTTCCTGTTGGCTCACATCAATCTCTAGAGCTTTACTACAGTGGTAGCAGTTCACACATACAGATAAAGACATTGTAGTAGGTTAATAACTAGCCTGTGAACCCTCAGAAAGCTTTTACCATCCCAAATAGCTTATGATACCTTATACCACAACAAAATCAGAGATTCATAGGGCTGGTACCTCTGGAATGGCTGGGGTGCACTGCCTTGGCCTCCTGCCCTCACTGGGGCTCCCCTCAGTCTCAGAGTGGGCACGGCAGAGCATGGCAGAGCTCAGTACCCATCCCCGCTGCAGCGCAGGCAGCACACTGTCTTTGATAGCCTACCAGCCATAGCTTCGGATCTCATTTTACCTCCCAAGCTGCTTCATTCATTAAGAAATTATTAATTCTTTACCCACGGGTCTTCAGATGGCTGCTCTAGCACAAGTGGTGGTGGTACAAGGGGCTCGGGGGAAAAGGCTGTGCAGGTTGGGCACGCTGACCCCCCTGCTAGTCGTGCTCACTTTATCTCCGAGGATAACTGCAGCTCTAGCAGCAATTGCAGGGCTAGCACAACCCCAGGTATGGAAAGCTTACTGCCCAATTCTCTCTGGAGAGAGCAATAGGGCTCGGAGAGGCTGAGCACTGATATGTGTCCCCATTTTGGCGGTTTTTTGGGAGCGCTGTCAGCGAGGTGAGATGAAGTGAGTCCTGACAGAGAAACCTGTGTACACCTGGCAAGGTGCTCCCCTTGGGCTCATTAGCCCAACACCATCAGATGAGGGAGAGATGCTGTCGCTCCTTCCTCACTCAGATTAGAGGGGTTTGTGACTTTGAGGACTCTGCACCTTGAGTTTGGATGAGTGAGTACCTGCAGGATATCAGGTGAACCTAACCTGCGCTCTCTGGCTATATTTTTAATGTCATTTAATGTACTTCTTTCATGTCTCTGGCATTTCTGACATGAAATTACAAGAGGAACCCTCAGAAACATCCTATACAATAACTTAATTTTACTTAACAACAGCACTAACTTATAGTTAATAATTGCAATTGATTAAAAAATTCCCTTGAAAAGTGACAGAACAGCATCCTTAATTGATAGCACACATGGACTAGGGTTCCAGTTAAGAATTTGGAACCTCTTTGTTATTTACCAGTCATTAATTGCTCCTTCACAACATGTATTTCAGCAAGCTCAGGTAGATTACCAAAATTACATCCATACCGTTCACACATCCCTTTTGCGTATACAAAATTCATATCTGCATTATCTAAATACTGGTTTCACATGTGTAAAATCTGTAAGGCACCGTAAACCCACTTGAAAAATGACTCTTTAGCTTACGTCAGGCTAAGAACAGTACAATGTCAATAGTGTCAACAGGGGACACAGCATTGGTGACTTCCTCCAAAAAAATGCATATTGGGCAAGTAAGAAATTACAGCCTTATAAGCCCACAGCATTGGATACACAGATCAAAGCGGCATCAAACATTTGGAAATAAGAGCTCTCAGGGAATCAGCAAAAAGTACAACTTAAAAGCAGAAGAATCACAGCTTTCAAATGCTTTCTGATACACTCCTCTTAATCTCTCATTAGGTCATGGCTTTTAGATCATGCCATCAGAGGCGAGCCAGCACTGCCACAGGGATTGCTGTCTAATCTGAATTCTCAGTGCAGGGAGAAGAGGGCACACAGAAGGGGCTGAGGCTGATGGCACCGGCTGATCTTGGGAACCTGCTGCGTTCCCCCTGCAGCCAGCTCCATCCTGCCATAAGGAGGCAGAAACCCTCAGAAGAAAGGACTGTTGGCTGCATTGCCCTTCAACCTCCGCTATCCCTCAGCTCGCCAGCATGCCAGGGGATGTATCGTGAATCTCATTGTCTAAAGATCTTGGCATGCAACTCATCAGGTCAAGAAGGCTGTGGGCTCCTTGTAGAGACCTAATCACTGCAGACCAGTGGGCTTGTGCTGCCCTGTGGCAGCTGCATTTGCTACAGACCCTGATCTCTTCATTTGAAAAAGCAGCAGTGTTTGAAAGTTCAGATTAAGTCATTATTGTCTGATACCTCTATCTTGTTTTTCAAGTGATAGCAGTCAATCAAATAATTAGTGGGCTTAGCCAGGTGTTTCCAAATTGCCTGAGCTCAGTATTAATTTACTGGAAACTGACCTCAAGGTGGCTCTTAATTTCACACATGAGCAACTTATTGATGATCTACAATCTCCAAACCAACATCTTCCACTCATGGAGATAGCTTAAATCACCTAAGGAGTATGCTGGCCTTTCAGTTTCACCATATAACTGTAAGAGACCGCATAGAAAGGTGCACAGTAAATTGTAGTATAGACAGGAGCTATGGCACTGGCTTTGCAATCCTCCGTCGTGTTGGTGAGCATCTACCCATTCAAGCAGTTGCGTGCAAGTCACAGATCATCAGCCAGAGCCTGCTGCTCTTATCCATGCCTTCTAGCAACTACTTCAGAGAGTGGTCCCTTCAAAATGGGAGTTGGACTAGATGACCTCTAAAGATCCCTTCCAACCCAAAACATTCGATGATTCTATGATTCTATGAAATGAAGAGGACCGTTTCTCGACTAAAGCATTATTTATTACAATGCCAAAGTGGCAGAATGTGACACTCAGGGCTTCTTATGACTTAAATTGACTTCTATATGTATAGAATGATAAAAGAAGTAGTAATACACGAACAGCACAAAGAAATCCTTAAAATAAAATTACAGATTTATATTCTGTCTCAAACCTCCCCTTGCTTATGGAGAATACGAGAAACACATAAACAAAGTACAAAATCAATTACTTCTAAAAATTGCAGCAAAGACAGCCAAATGAAGAGCTGTTGTAAATTCAAAAGCTAATTTTCCTGAGTGGTAGGCGATTGCTGCAGTTGTGAGTTCACAAGCCTAGCACTGTCAAGAAAGGCAGGCAGTGCAGTTCATTTAAACACAGACAATTTTTGTTGATAGGTAAAACAAATAGCACTTTTTAAAAAATTAATACTATTCCATCACATCATCTCCTCTCCATTTTTAACAGCAGTACGTTTTGTCAGGAAAACTATTCATTATTTGTAACAACATATTTTAACGGTTATTCAAGAAACAGTTTTGCTCTTGCTGTTCCACTGCTTTGCAGCCAGGCTTCTCTGCAGCTGTTATTATCTGAACATCTGGTTCTGGTACAGAATACAGTAATTTGGTTATTTACAAGCGAACCATGAAGCCAGTTATTAAACAGTGAAAACTGTGCTGTGTGGACCTAACAATCAAAACCAAAAGCCAGTTGTTTAACAGGGGTGTTTTAGTGAAAGGGAGAGCAAACCAGCACTTAGAATCATAGAATGTTTTGGGTTGGAAGGGACCCCTAGAGGCCATCTAGCCCAAGCCCCCTGCAGTGAGCAGAGACACCGCTAACTGGATCAGGTTGCTCAGAGCCCCGTCCAGCCTGGCCTTGAATGTTTCCAGGGATGGGGCCTCCACCACCTCTCTGGGCAACTCCTTCCAGTGTTTCATGACCCTCATTGTAAAGAATTTCTTCCTTATATCCAGTCTAAACCTACCCTGTTTCAGTTTAAAACCATTACCCCTTGTCCTGTCACAACTGGCTCTGCTAAAAAGATTGTCCCCATCTTTCCCATAGTACTGGAAGGCCGCCGTCAGGTCTCCCCGCAGCCTTCTCTTCTCCAGGCTGAACAAGCCCAACTCTCTCAGCCTGTCCTCATAAAAGAGGTGCTCCAGCCCTCAGATCATTTTTGTAGAATGAGGGACTTTTGCGCATAGTATTAACTGAAGAGCTGTTATCTTCAGTCATGTCACAGAAATATGAAAGCACTTCAAAAATGCAAAACTAGTGAAAGGCTGGACTGCTAAATTCTTGCATGCTGCCTTCTTTCAGGAGAGGCATGCATTTTATTGCAGAATTCACCTGTCTTAGACAACCTCTTGCCCCTCAGCAGGCACACAGCACCACGGGCTGCACTGCATCACCCTCCCATGCAAGCCAGCCTAGTGAAGGCAACAGAGCCGGGGACACCCTGTGCCCATGAAAGCGGGCCACGGATCCTGTTCAGCTGTCAGAAATGTACCTGGCACAGGTACTTGGCAACTAACAGTCTCCCACAACGATTCCCAGGCATGGTTTTGGAGCTCAGAGCTGGCCACAGACCAGACCCAACGGGGAGTTTGATGTAGCCACCCTGGCTGCAGCCACGCTCTCACGTACCCACCACACCTCAGGTCCCCAGGCACTTCTTGTGCTGAATCACAGGCTGGCACCTCACTGGCTGTTTCCAACATCCCCGTGAAGCACCTCTGTGAGGCTCACTAGGCTCCAGGTCTCCGTTCTTGCACATGCCTGGTTTCCTCCTGGCTCTAATTTAGCCCTTACCTGCCTTCAGTCAAAAAGCACAACTGCTCAGACAGTGACAGTCACTTCTAGCACCAGATGCTGTGTGAGATTTAGACTTTCTCTCGATTTAGACTAAGTAGATCTGTGACTTTAGAAAACGCATGGATTTTTGTTTTCAAAATTACCTTGGTGTCAGATATACATTACATCTAACAGACTCACTTTGCTCATGCTAAATGGCTATTTTTGCATTGCACAGCCTCCAATGTCTCCAAGCATTGTGCTGTTCACCAGGTCTCTCGGGGATTTTTTTCCAGGCAGAGGAAGAATCACAATTACCCTCACTAATGTAAACTGAGAAACACTGTCATCCAATACCTTTTTGCTCTGGAAAGTGAAGGCTTTGCAAAAGGCTGTGTAAATGTTATGCCACAGGTTTGTAAAGCCCTTTTTATCCCCACACAGGTTCAAGCAAATGTATTTGGAAAAGAAACACATGGGGCCATTTGTTGTAGGCTGCCCCTAACATTACATTACCCAAAATACAGCAGTTTAATTCTATGGGCCTTTTTACTTGTTTGATTTCCCTATGTCTCCAAGCTCCAAACATAATACAGGCTTAAATAAATCCACTGCACTTTTTCAGTATGCTGAGGATGAAGATGTAAGAGCAGAAGTTTACAAAAACTACGTCACAAATCCAAAACAGAGAGTGACCTCCCACACCCGGTGCAATCTCAACCAGGAGCTGCATCTGTTACCGGGCGCCTCAGCAGGGCTGTAGATTAATAGACTGAGAGGGGATCTCATGAACATGTACAAATATCTCAAGGTTTAACCCGGCTGGCAACTAAGCACCACGCAGCCGCTCGCTCACTCCCCCCCCTCCCTCAGTGGGATGGGGGAGAGAATCGGGAAGGGGAAAAAGGGTAGAGCCGAGGGCTGAGATAAAGACAGTTTAATAAGAGAAAATAATAATAATAGTAATAATGAGAATGATAACAAAATATACAGAATATACAAAACGAATGATGCACAATGCAATTGCTCACCACCCGCCGACCGATGCCCAGCCCGTCCCGAGCAGCGATCAGTACCCGAGCAGCGACCAACCGACCCACCAACCCCCCCCGAGCATGACCTTCTATGGTATGGAATAGCTCTTTGGACAGTTTGGGTCCTAGCTGTGCTCCCTCCCAGCTTGTTATGCACCTGGCCAAGCAGGAGAAGCTCAAAAAGTCCTTGAGCAGTCTGAGCACTGCTTGGCAACAACTAAAAACATCAGTGTGTTATCAACATTCTTCTAGTACTAAATCCAAAGCACAGCACTATGCTAGCTTCTGTGAAGAAAATTAACTCTATCCCAGCCGAAACCAGGACAGTGGATGTCATGAGGATGGAGCCAGACTCTTCTCAGTGGTGCCCAGCAACAGGACAAGGGGCAATGGGTACAAACTGAAGCACAAGGTTTCAGTTGAACATGAGGAAGAACTTTATTTTGAGGGTGATGGAGCACTGGAACAGGCTGCCCAGGGGGGTTGTGGCGTCTCCTTCTCTGGAGATATTCAATGCCCACCTGGATGATGTCCTGTGCAACCTGCTCTAGGTGAACCTGCTTTAGCAGGGGGCTTGGACTGGATGATCTCCCGAGGTCCCTTCCAACCCTTGCCATTCTGTGATTCTGTGATTAATAGCGCACAACATTAAGACCATTAAACTCATTGCATTGCATTTCCGATGCTGCTATCAACTAAATGCTGCCTGCCTTATGAGGTGGGATGGTAAAAAAGTACTTTTAATTCTGAGTACATTTTCTCTAATTTGGAAAGTCCTCTCCTGTGTGGCCCCTTCCCCTCCCACAATGGCCACTTTTTTCCTCTGCCCTTAAGACAGAAGTTTTGCTGCTGTGATGAAAATTAAGATCAGGCAAGGCTTCTACTACATTGGTTTTCACAACTGGGCTAATTAGGAGGTTTCTCACTACGCCAGGTAATGTGCTTCATAATTTATGGCCTGCCAACCTATTATTTCCAAAGGTTGGTTCTTCAGTAATAGCACTGCTGTACTTGAGGCTCTGCTGGTGGGTTGTCACACCACAGGAGACAGGATTATGTCATGCTCGTTATTCATTAATGCCAATCCCAGTCATAGCACAATGACACGAATTCGTAATGATGAAAGACTTTCATGACCGTCCAATCTATGCCTATTTCCTAAACTGGGTTCTAGGCAAAGCAGGGAAGAAAAAGCAAACACTAAATGTCTCTGGGTTTTAAGAGCACCAGTTTTGGCACAGCTCAGGAAGATAAGGACTGGGGCTGGGATCCCATGCGTAAACACGTAGCTTGCTCCCGAATGTAATACACCTAACAGGTAGCCAGTGCCCACAGCAGATACTTCTATTACGAGGAAGGCCTTCAGACAGAGACGCTGCACACATGATGTTGTCAGGTGTTTAGATCAAGCCTGGTGTTTAGATCAAGTGACCAAGTTAGAAACCTACACCCTTTCCACAGTGTCATCGCTGTTGAATTCAGCAAGTCCGGTCGTACGTCGTTGAGTATTCTCAGCAACACCACAGATCTTTGATTCGGATTTCCTTCCCTCTTGCTGTTAATAGCACCTCAGGGCAAAGAGCTGAGCCTGTGTGACTGCTCACTGCCACCTCAAACGGCATCTTGCTCTCCTGTCCTTAGTTTGGTTCCCTGCTGTCCAGCCCTCCCTCCTGCTCTCTCTCCCAAAGGGGTGCGTCCCTGCATACCAGCTCCCGTGCTTGCCCAAATACACAGCGAGCCAGGGCAATTCACTCACCAGGCAGAAACCTATCTGCTCCCTCAAATGAGTTAAATCAGGTAAGGAGAGACGAGCGTTAGACCCAGTGGAAGTGAGGAGGTGGGACCACGTGGCCAAGACAGAAGGGAAGGAAGTAGAAGTGCTGGCAGCAACTATTAGCTTATCTCACCTATTTTGTGTAATTTGCACTCCTAGGGATTATAAAAATAAAGGCTAGGCTTTAGCTGTAATGAGTAAATGATAAGGACTGGGGTTATTTTGCTGTTCGTGGTCAAGAAGACTTTTGTTTTACTGCCTGTGAGTGAGTTTCCCATTTTTCAGTATTGTGTCAGGGATAATTAAGAAAAATAGCAACACGAAAAGGCCAGTTGGTGTAACACGGGCAGGGGAGAGGTCCCATGAGAAATTTAAGCAACCTCACATGCATAAAAAGGCAGAATTAATCAGATAAACAAATGTTGGGAAAGAATACAGAAACCACATGAGAGGTATCAATTATTATGCCGAGGAGAAAAAACAAGATCAAAATCCACTTTCAAAATAAAGGCAGCACTTTCATTCAGAAAATTTCTCTTTTTTTTCTTGACCCGTATCCCGAAGGGCAGAATGCCGAAAGGCAGAATTCGCAGTATCTTTAGTTACGCCTTCGATACTTCACAGTTAATTTATATCATATGTAGGTATGGTTAATGCATATTGCTCCCTCTTTTTCTCTTCCAGTGGTGTTGATGCTCAACGTTTGCACAGAGTTCATCAATCTTATGAGGACAGGCTGAGGGAGTTAGGGTTGTTCAGCCTGGAGAAGAGAAGGCTGCAGGGAGACCTGATTGCGGCCTTTCAGTACCTAAAGGGGGCCTATAGGAAAGATGGGGACAATCTTTTTAGTTGGGACAGCTGTGACAGGACAAGGGGTAATGGTTTTAAACTAAAACAGGGTAGGTTTAGACTGGATATAAGGAAGAAATTCCTTACAATGAGGGTGGTGAAACACTGGCACGGGTTGCCCAGAAAGGTAGTGGAAGCCGCATCCCTGGAAATATTCAAGGCCAGGTTGGACGGGGCTCTGAGCAACCTGATCCAGTTAAAGGTGTCCCTGCAGGGGGGTTGGGCTAGACGACCTCTAGGGGTTCCTTCCAACCCAAAGCATTCTATGGTTCTATGATTCTATGAATTAGGCTACTCACAAGGACAAGGGACCACAGAAGTGCCCATGGTCAGGAAGCGTGCAACTGGGCAACCAAACAGCCCCAGCTCTCCCCCAGCCCAGGAGGGCTTAGAGTTGAGTAAGACAAGAAAGGGAGCACAGGCGTCTGAGCCTGCTTACTCCAGCTCCTCCAGGCACACAGAGAGATCTTTAGGACAGGGACTGTTTCTTTACTGGTCAGCTAGACAGACTTCTTGAGTTATTGGGAGCTTTATTTGCGCCATTTGCTGCGATGGTTATAGAGATGGGGGGAAATTAGCATCTGATCACATCGACACATGCCCAGGGTTGCGTGATAGGTGTGCTGGGTCCCATGACAGGAGGCGGCTCGCAGATGAGCTGCCGTGGAGGAATGTACATAATGCTATAGCATGTGCTGGCTGCCACACAGGCCATTGCCTCTCCAAGCTCTGGGCCACCTGTCACCAGGCACGGCTGAGCAACCCAACACCACACAACACCCAGCACCCAGGCTCTCACAGGCAGGGGAGAGGCAGCAGTGCCACGCTGCATGGTGGGAAGCATGAGATGGTGACCAGCATGCTGCATGGTCCTCTCAGTACCTGAGGCTTGAGGGAGCTCTGCCAATACCATATAGCATTCTCCCTAAATGCATAATATTGCATAATAGTCAGTACACATTTGCAAATACACTTACCCAAGTCCATGGGCAGTATTGATGTTCTCTGCTTTTCTCTTTGTTTCTAGTATTAGCACAGGATTCTCTGCTGCAGATGCTCTACTATGGATATCTCTGTACATGCTCAATGATTTCTTCCCAGCAAATTTCCCTCAAGCTTCAGCTAACTAAATGTTTAACTGGCTTTGGTTCAGTCTCATTTCGCTACATCTTTTCAAAACAAGTATTTTCTTGAGGGAAAGCACAGGAAAACCCATCTCAGCTTCCTCCTCCATCACTTTTGGCTCTAGCTTAATAGTTTTCATAATGCAGCACCCTATTCCAGAAGCATCCATCTGTTACTACTTCTGCATCTATCAGCATGTTCGCTACTGTCTCCCTGCCTCTATTTGTCTTAAATTCTCATTTTTATTTCAAAATTGCGAAACTGTCCTTTATGGTCTCTTCACCTACTGCCTTGTCCAACAGGGACATAACGATATCACCCTATATGCACCAGCCACTCCCCAGCAGCCATCTTTGCTTGCCATTTCTGTTTAGGACATGAAAGCCCTTCATTCAAAACTGCTCCTCAGTACCCATGTTGTTGAGCTCCTCACAGGGCTTCCCCAGCCACCCACGCATGGAGCGTCTCTCCCATCTCCTTCCCCGCTCCCTGCCAGCCAGCAGCGGCTGTGCCGCTCTCACAGGTATTGAGTACAGCAGCTGAACTCTTTTGCAACTCATCATCTAGAGAAGTGGCAAGGAAACATTTTGCCTTAACGTTTTACCATCCAAATAAACTCTGATGGTTCCCTAGTCTAGGTCTCTCAGTTGATTTCACCCTCTAGAAATGCTCTCTTGAACATTAATCCTTAATTTATACCAATCCATTTTGCGCTACCCTTTCTGTAATTTATCTTGTCCTTTCTTCTAATCTGCTAAAGCATTTGAAGATACAGTTTCTGTGAAAGATGCTACATGAAATAAAGATTAATTTTCCTGTATTTTTATCTTCAAGCAATGAAAGAATGGCGGGAATTAAATCAATAGCTGTTATGAAACGTGAAACAAAGTTATTGAGAAGGGTTACCTGGTTAATATATTCTTTCTTCTCCCATAATCTAATATTAGCTCCAAAACCAGACCTAAAACAGCCAGGAAATTATTTCAAATTGTTTTATGAGCAAATCTTTACTATAATGACCGACCTAATGAATGAAATAACCTGTATCGAGCAGGTTCTGTGTACTTAAGACTTCAAAACTGGAGTCACTGTTACATTACAATCAGAGAACGAATTTGATATATGTGTAAATGAAGACATTAAAATCAAGATAATTCATTCACTGAAGAGTAAATGCTTGTCTTGACTCAGTTAAAATTATCACCACCAATGATGCACTGTCAGGTCCCCTGGGAGTCTGGGAGAGTTCCAGCTACTGGAGTCCCACAGGTATTGCTAAAACAATGTTGGAAGAAAGACTGAACTGTACATGGTTCACATTTTCCAAGAGAAGAAACTGAAGGCAACCTAAAAAAGTCCCTTTTTTTTTTAAATTTCCTGGAACAGGGTTAGTTTCATTATCAGTGTTCTTTTAAAACCCATCCCCCCCCGTACCTGAGGACCCCAGCTCATGTCCCAGTAACCACTACCACACATTACTGATTTCCTCCCAGCAGCATCAGATGTCTTCTTCGCTCAGCTCGTTCAAGCAGTGCTGCTGTATTTTCTTCCCAGAGCTGATACAACCACCCTAATGACTGACCCTCGTTAGTCTGAGCAGGTGCAATACATACCCTCTGCTCCACCCGTCTCTACCCGTGGTTTAGCTGCTTCTAAAGCCATTTGTTTAAATAGCTGCTCTACTCTTCTTTCAGCCCATAAATTTAGATTAGAAACATAAAATTAGATATGATCAAACCCCTTCCCCCTGTTTCAGCTTCTTACTGGTAGATACAGGGGCACTGAGGCTTCCTCAGATGTAGCGAGCTTTTACAGGTAACTCTGCTCTCCAGCCACCTTCTCCTGGTTTTGAGAGTCCTTGTCTCCCTATTCCAAAGTCACTTTCAGAATCTGAGTTGGCACCCCCAAATTATTACTTTGTTTCAAGAGCTGTCTTTTGGCAAGGTACTTTTTCCTTCATTTTCATCTTTTTACATCTGTATGGTTTTTTAGCTTTTTATTTCATAGGGGCGTGTTGCCATATTCTATGGCAAATCCCATGAACCGATTCCAGATGACTTTGGAGACCAAAATTATTGGAACATTTGGTATTATATCCTCACGACTTGATTCATTTGTGCAAATATAAGTATAGACTGGGGGATACCAAAAATGGGAACAGCATGCCTTCCCAAAGCAGATGGGCCTGTATTCGGGAATCTGCTAGGCTCTGCTCAGTAGAAGTACAGGGTGTGAAGCCTCAATATGTATTTCTGAAAGGGGAACATTGCAGTCCTCCATCCAAAGTGAAGTGGTAGTTCCTATCCATGCTGCTGGGTGGTAGCTAGAGTGGTTTTTCTGTATGCAGTGAAGCTGCTAAGTAAGTTCTCCTAAGGGGCAGACTTCATCATACATAACTCCAGCTACTTAAAATATAAGTATTTGTCTCAGGTGTTACCTGTGCTCCTTTGTAGTCAATGGAGAACCAGACACCTCCAGAAACCTTCTACACCTACTGTAGAATGGGATTCTTTTTTTCCACTGCCTATAGAGGGAGCCTAGATGAGGAAATATCTGTGCTGCCAAAACCAACATCTTGTCTATACTTCTTTCATTCCCTTGATATTGCTGCTCTGATATTTGCTTTCTCTTCACTTCAGTACTTTCCTTCAGTCACTTGTCTGGGACTTGCAAGGGAGAGAGGGGAGTAATGTGGAAGGAGGGAAGGATGCCTGGGATTTTATGAAGATGGAGTGATGTTATACAGAGAAGAAAAAAAAAATCAGCTGGATTTCACAGCTGGAGAAATGCTAACAGTTTTGGAACCAGCCTAAGCAAGCCTTAGTCCAGGAAGCACTTCAAACTGGTAAGAATCCCCCCTTGCAACCATCAACAAAAGCACTTATCTAAGAATGGTTAAAATTAGTACAAGTTTAAGGATAATACAGTCAAGAAGCAAAAACTAAATACAGCATTAAAAGGAAAAGGGACAAAAGTGAAACATAAATTTAGATTTGCCAATCAGCAGTGCTGACATTAGCAGAATCCATCACATACTTCCTTCCATGGATGCTCTTTTATTGATTAAAATGGAACAAGCTCATTTCATCACTTAAACAGAGGCAGCTGTTCAGAGCACTATGAGACCAATAAAACCAGAAATAAATAGTATACCATGTGTCATAAAAGTTTATGCTTCCTGGTAAAAAATGGTGGAATTGACATAGATCAAGACTACTACAGCTGACACTGTTCTAGCAGCAGGAATTTTTTGTATGCCAAAGTCTGTTAGCGTCTTTGCAAATTCTCTTTCACGTTACAGTGGCTGCATTGGTTTCTCAAGCAACACACACCCTTTATCAGAAATGCATTACAATTAAATTACAAGCTTTCACATAGTGAAGTTCTACCTGCAGAGTGTGGAAGATTAGATCTGACCAACAGGGATACTCATCCATTTAATCTGATCTCATTCTTCAAAAAGGGAATCAGAAACTGCCTGTCCTTTTCACAGGGCACACCCCTCCTCACCTTCTCCAGCTTGCACACATGAGCACTTATCCCAGATTCCCTACCAAGACTTTTTATCCCCTGCTCCTGCTTACTAGGAAGAGTAATCGATTTCTTTATTGTTCCACAAACACATTTCATGGGTCATAAAGTTTACTTTTGTTTTTAGCTGTGTGACAGTAATGCTTTCATTACATAAACAGCACAAGAAAACAAACTGGCAGTTAAAAAGTGTCCTGCTATGCACTTAATTCTGTGCGCTGTTTCCAAGCACAGATCTTAAAGGAACCACATCCCAAAAGACTTCTACTTAACAAGATGGGAGGATTTAAACTGAATTCGGTGGCTGGAGTCTCTGACTCAAAAGAACAGTGCCAGCCTTTAAACATTGGAGTGTTGAAAGTAAGCTGTGCTGGTCCATGCATATATTCATACGTATATGTATACATATATCTATGTATGTATGTATCTCCCTTCTGTTTTTATAGAATTTAAGTTTCCAGAAGCAAACTGAAGCCAATCTGGTTTCCAAGATATCTCTCCAAATAGAAGCCAAAGCCCCTCTTCCCTGAATTTTTCCCTTTGTAATAAATTTTCCATTTCTTTCTACCAATGACAACAGTGAAAACATGGTGGTTTCTTACCTGAGACTGAGCTAATACTGTATTGGGTCACGAGCTGGGGAACCTGGGGTGGGTAAGACCTGGGACTGGTACAACCAACAGACCAGCACAGGGTTGTATGAGAGGGAAAGAACCTCTGTGCTAGGCTGCAGGTGGACATACTTGGTGGCATCTCTCTAGGTACATCACACAGACACAGCCCTGATGATGGAACGGAAAGATTGCTACCGACCTGATGGTACTTCCCATTACAGCTTTACTAGCTACACCATCCTGGCAGGCACATCTATAAAGGGTGCAAAAAGCACTTTGCACAATAAAGGCATAGTTTCAGCAGCATAGGGGCACAGACTTTTTGTATTTGGCAGCACATGTCAGCTGTAAATACATATCTATATATACATGTGAACATTCATTGTATGTTATATATTATGTGGTTATAATACCGTAGTACATTTATGTATTATAATATTTACATATAAATAAATATTTGCACAACTAGCTGATGAATCTGCACTGGTAAAATCTGAAAGCACAGACCTGTAGATATGTGACACGAAATGCTGATCCATAAGGAACTAGGCAGAGGAGAGCTGAAACATTCCCCACGGTTCCTTTGGTAATTCACACAGTGAAGAGTATCTATTTTTGTCTTTGAGTCCCAAACCTCAAAGTTCTCAAGACACTGTGGGGAAATTTATACTATTTTACTTCAGGCATTTAATTCACTGGCAGCACTTAGATGATGGTTTCATGGCATAGTGAGTTGATGTAACACCTTATTCCTAGCAAAAGGGACAAGTCCTGTTCCCTCCTCCCACAGACTCCTCTCTACTCACAGCCATGCAGCCCCACCGGTTACTTTTGCTATGTCTGATGCTCACTTGGCTATGAACATTTTAACTCACTAATGCAGTGGAAACTGTTTTTGACTGGGGCAAGGAAGAGGAGACAGAGTTGGTAAGACAGAGGAAAGGAGGGAAGAGGAGAAAGGAAGACCTCTCTGTGTCAGTGGATATTTATATTTATTATAAATAGGAAATCCTCACTTTAAATGCACAAGGTCAAAGAACTGCATTAAAAAAAATCCCAAATACTTTACTCGGTCCTTCATTCATGGAATACATCACACTAATAACAGCAAAATGCCTCTCTTAATATTATACTAACTAAAATAAATTACAAATAACTTTTCAACTATTTATATTTTTATTGCCCATAACATTTTCTTCTTGTAATTTCACTTGCCTTCACTTTGGATGCTGCTTTCATACACACAAACACCTCTCCTCCTCCTCTTCAGCTGAAATAACTGAGCCTTCAAAACATCTCCAGTTATTTGTCTTGCTTCTACCCATGACTTTGCTGAATATTCTCCTGCGTTACAAAGAATAACGCAGATTTCCCAGACCTACCATGGATAGACCACATTCAAAATCCTGCCCAAAAAGGGTTCACAAAGCTGATTCCTGCCAAATGAGGCAGGTAATACCCAAGACTGCACCATGTTTATAGCATAAAAGGAGACTGGACAGTCTATACATCGGTTGCTCTACTCTAAACTCAAATCGGGGCAGAGTTATAATATGAGATCTTTTGCAATCTCCTCAATATCATAGAAGAGAAATAGAAATACAATTGTCACTTAACATGGGATTCTTCTTACCACACTTCAGCTATCTAGAACTCCAGAGTCCACTCTAAAGCACCCTTCAAGGCTCCTTCTAGAACCTCATGAAAGAACAAGATGCCTCCAAAGGGCACCACGTTACAGGGGTCTAAGAGCTAGGCATAAGAGAGAGGGAAGATGCTCTCAAAGAATAAGCTGCTTCATCTTACCAGCTAAGATACTAAGCCAATATTTTGAAAGAAATGCAGCTATCTAAAGAGGAGCCATGCTTGAGCTCATACAAGTGTCAGTATCAACTTGTATCTTTATATAAATCTCCTTGTCTGTTTCTGAAACGTGCAATTAGATCACACCACAAAATCTAGCATCCATTTATGACTGAAAAGACCGTAATAGGTCTTTTCAGTTTTAATAATTTTAAAGGTGCTAAAGGATGATTGCTAATTTGTTCCATTACTATCATTTTTACATCAGCATTAATTGATTTTCCCTGAACTATGTGAAATATGAGCACACAAAAAATAATCACTGAAAAAAAGAAGTGCTGTTGACTTTCTCAGAAGCTTTTCAACAGAGAAATACTACCTTGGTAATGACAACGATTGCCTTTATGTTATCTGCATTTCCTTTGCACTACAGTAAAGACTCCTTCCATTTATTTGTGCAGGAACATCAAAGATAGTCTCAGGAGATCTACAGAACTGTAATGGTTTTTCTCTTTATGTAAACAACAAGCTGCTGTAATTAGCTTAATATGTTATATGGAATCTATCAGCAATTAGCATCTTTGATCAAAATCTGCACTAAAGCCAGTTTCTTCCAGAATGTTCAATTTGTGTGAAAAAAGAAGATGAAGCCCACATCTGAATAGAACAGAGTAGGTAACCATATCAGTATCTTTTTTTAGTGTACATGTTAATAACCATACCTTTACACAAAATGTCCAATTGCATTTTCTGATGGACATAATCGATTTACAAGACATATCGGGTTTGAAAAGTAAAAGAGGTTTGGCTCTTCTAATTCTGAAAAAAGGCTCACACATGTAACTCCTTTAAAAAAGCTTTTCTTCTGAAACAGATGCAAATTCTAGCGGCAAGAAAATAATCAGAGATAATACTGAAATACTACCTCACATACATCTCAACACAGGCTAGGAACGCATGCACTGTCAGGGAAGTCTATCAACTAAAAACAGAGGAGAAAATTATTGCTTTGTTTCTCCAACTTCTGCTATAGTTGCTTTTCAGCACTTAATTTGAAATCTAATTATTGTTGACAGAGATTACGAAGCAAGCATATTAAGGCACCTAAACTTAGCATCCCTTGAGGAGTCTGAAGAAATAGCTTTGCCTTTTCTGTTTGTGTGCAGAGCTCCATGTTTTAACCTCCCTCATGTTTTCCAATTCCACTTTTGTCAGAAGCAATGTCTCCTCAGCTAAAATCACTACAACCATCATTCTAAACAACTCAAGGACCAGGTTGAGCCAGCTGAGCATTAGATTTATATCTGAGTATGTTCTAGACGTGTCAGCAAGAAAATTAACTGTGGCGTTAGCATGAAGAAAAAACAAGCAAGACTCAGCAATGGATTAATTCGGGTCTTGGACCTGCTGCAGACAACTGCCTTCCATTGTAAGTAGTATTGAGGTTTGCACTAACTCACACCTCCTGAGGGGTCACTCCTGCTTCTCTGTGTCCTTTACGCTCCTGTACCTCCTCCCACCCCCATCCTGCCTTTGCCACTCTCTACCACAGCTGCGCTGCTGTCGGGGCGACTGCCATGACCCTACGAAGAGCTCTTGCAGGCAGCACGGTGATACTGCAAATGTTGAAAACCCTGACAGTTACTACAGTCCCCTTGCGTCTCCCATCACTCTTGCAGGCACCACAGTTTCAGCATGCTCATTTTCAGCCTTGTGAACAGCACGTCTGGATGAGACTGGCATTGGAAAGACGTGTGAGTGGAAACTGTGAGCCAGTGCTTGGTTTATCCATCGGGTTAGCTAAAACAACATGCATGGTCTTATCAACATTGCACATTTAGAGACTGCTTCATTTCTGGGTGCTAGCTCATGCCACCTCCACATTTATCTGAAGAGAAACCTTTTACAGCACTCCCTCAGCCCTACTTACTGCTCTCAGCTCTGCTGCCATGAACCCCCTGCACATCCAGCCTCCCCACCTCCGTATGCAATTTCAGCATCTCATTTTCTAATTGGAAATACTTTGGACTGTAATGCGAGGAGACAGGAAGCAAGCAAGCCAGCAAGGACATTGCATGTCTTACAACCAAATCCATTTGATTTGAGCAGTATCGTATTTTCCACCCATCCGGCTGGACTAAGTGTCCTTTGAAAGAAAACAACTTATGGCTATACTCTGTTCTTCAATCCATGACCTGCTTTGCAGGGGGCAAGAGAGGCAAAACCAGACAGCAATGCATTATTCTTCCATTTCTGCTGTTTGCCAGTTAGAAACATCCCAAATCAGGGCAACAGTTTAGTCAAAGGGAAATTTTGTTCCACCGGTGCCAAGTTCTGCATAGCAGAGCCAAGCACGAATGCTAAGAGCTGAAGTGAAATCATGCTAGTCAATGAGGCAGAGCCTGCTTCTGCACGCAGCAGTTCCTCTGAATTAAAGGGTTATACCTTGGTCAGCACACTGAACTCCTGCTGTGGGGCCTGGGACACCAAGAATGAGGTCAAAGAGGTGCAATGTTATTAATGTTGTCTTTTAAGAACAAACCATTGTCCATTCTGCCAAACTGTGCTTTCGTTCTTCCTCAAAGCCCATGCTCGCATTTACTGAGTGATGGATATTTGCTGGACAGTTCTGCTAACCGTTACATATTTCATATTGCACTTAGCATTTCATCAACCATGAATAAATCTGGACTTACAGAGGATAGGTCACAAGGAAATAGAACTTCAAGACAAAAGGAGAAATAGATTCATGGAGAAAAGGTCAATTTAAAATAGATTTTTTTTTTCTAGTGTAATTGAATCTACATTTATTTTCAATTAAAAAAAAAAAAACAAAACCAAGATATTGAGTCATTACAAGGGCCAGACAATTGTCAGAGCTACACTGGGTTGAACTCAAATTATACTGCAGAAGCTGCTCAAAGGAAGTCCAGTTAAAATAGAAGCAAATGAGTAAACAATTTCTTTTCCTTCCCACTCCCTTTTGTCCTGCTGCAATGCATAGAATTTTTAGTTACAGGACTATGACATTTCTGTTACATACCTGTACTTATACAAGTCTTCACAATCTTATTGATGGCTGCAAATTTGTTAAAGCTGCTCTAAACCCTTGCAATCGAATATACTCAGTTACACCCCAGGGAATAATTACTGCCCTCAGCTGTAGTATGGCATAAACCCTTTCAATCTCATTTCTGTAACGTTTGAAACCAAGCAGCTCAGCCTTAGCAAAGACGCTGTTAAAAGGCTTAGCCCAATGTGGATGGTACTCGAGGCAAGAAGCATAATTAAGCTCTCTAGTTATTTTATTGGTCTGTTCCCCAGAAACCCAATCTTTCACAGCCAGATCATCGCTAAGTGTTATTAGCAGAAAGCAGTTTCCCTTGTTCCATGCTGGGAAATGCAAACAGGCACTAATACCAAACATACTGCGTGCTTATTTCTCCGCAGTCCTTGTGTAAATGACACAAAACGTTGAGTATTACATGGTTTAACCGCTGCTTCCCCACCCTTACATCTTTTTCAGCCATTCTACCCTCTGCTAAGGACAGAAGCAAGAGAAAACTAAGAGGCAGATTAGAGGAAAACTGAAAGATAAAACACTAAATGTTATGCCTGTTAGTGAAGTCGCGTGAATGCCGCGGAAGACAAAGCTATTTTCATCCGCCTACCACCGAGTCTGCAACTTGGAATCTGCTGTTCATCCTGGTCTCTGATGTAGAAATCAGGAGCAATAGCTCTTAAAGGCAAGTAAGCTGTTTTGTTTCAACAAGGCCTGGCTTGCTGTAGATTTGTGTCTCACAGGTCATGTCCCATTTGGATTTTCTAGTGTTTAATAAGAGGTGAGCTGACATTGCAGCCTTTACCACCACAGAGGAATTAATTTGTAATTCTCTCCTCTGCCCACCTGTGAATTTTCATAGAACCTGAAGGAACTGCACACCTTTGAAGCCTCTACCTCCCTGCTGAATTTGCCTGAAATTGGTTAACGTATTCATAAAATGGAACAGGGAACAGAGAAAGACACAGACAAACATCATGGCTTTATAAATCTCATTCCTTTGGGAAACAAAAGTTAAAAGCAGGGGAATACTTCCAAATACATTGCTGAAACTTAAAGGCAATGCAAAAAAAATGATATTATGAAAGAAGTTTGCCTTCAAATAGTGACAAGACTGTGTTTATGAAGAAGAAAACAGGAAATCACAACAGACTACTTGCAAGTAAAGTAGTTACTTGTTAGTAAAAAGCAAAGTAAATCCACCATTTCCTCCTCTGAACTTAACACCACTCTTGATTTATACCAGTGAAGGCTCTGCATTATGAAATTAATCATATTTCATGATGCTTGGCTATAATCAGTCTACTGTAAAGTGCACATTGGACATGCTGTTATTCAACCAAGACACTGCTATTTTTTGCCAAGAGCAAGGAAAGACTTTCCACAAATCCAGTCCTACACACTTTCCTTTACCCAGATGCCCCAAGGACTTCCTATGACTTCCTCACATAAATAAAAACAAGGGGTTTGTAAAGCCAAGCTAAGTCTAAAAACTAATCACACAGTGTCATTGGATCCTGTCTGACCTAGCCAGGGAGGGAATCTTGACAGCAAGTGCTCTGGGGTTTTTTCTTCTTTTCAAAACATACAGTTTCAGGAAAGTGTTCCTGACTTAAACTCTTTGCGCAGGATGAGATCACCTGTTATGGTTGAGCTGATCGTGTGGCTTGCTGCTGCCCAAACTGGCACGACCCATGCATTTTGTCTCTCTCCCCATCATTTTCCCAGCTACATGGCCCTGGCTCTGGCCAAGCTCTAGCATTCATCTGACCCTGCCCTGCATCGATTCAACTCACTAAACCATAAGGAAAGTAATCCAGTAAAAAGAAGCAGGCTGCTTCTGTCAGAAGTGAAACCATCCTTTGCCCTGTTCAGATGGAGTCACTGGCCAATTTGTGCTCTGAAACTTCTCAGAAGTGGTGAAACAAATGACTATTTTAAGTCAACTGGAAAATCCTCTTTTTGTGCTTTTAAGCATTCTGATATGAAAAAAATGAAAACGGAAAGGGCTGTTGCTTACCATTTGTCTTCTGTTCTCTACCAGGTGGATGCCAACAATCCCTAGGAAAGATCCAAAGCCAAGCTAAGGCAAAGAACAAAACCAACAGAAACACATGAGGTCAGCTTATTTGGTCAACTTACCAAAGCATTACAGTGATATCTGAGCTTATGTATCACACAGATGGGCTAATTGGGGTAGGTCAAGGGAAAGGGTGGAAGTTACTGCTGGACATAAATGACATAAGGTAATGGGGAATGACCAGAACTGCAATTCCTTGATGCTACAGAGCAAAACTTGTAATGTAGTAACTGGAAGCCTGTATAGACATACGCTTCTATAACCTGGCTACTGTTACATTGGTCACGTACAGTTTTATACACCATAAAGCAAAAAGTAAGTGAAGTAGGAGAAAAGAACACTTACATTTAGCCCATACCTCATTATTTTGGAAAATTGCAAAGCTTTAGACAACTGCAGACAAAGAGTTTTCCTCAAAAAATGGATGTGTTGCTGCCACGCAACAGACCCAAGTTCAAACCCATAGGGTTGGCTTTGATTTTAATGACTAAATACTATCACACATCCCAGAAGAAGTTCTTGCTAAAATGCCAAAAGGACCAGTACAGTTAATTTCAACATGGTACAGCTGCAGCACCAACTGCCACAGGAGAAAGCGGAGGAAGGGATGCTGGAGTAAGCCAGCCTCACTGTTCCTACCAGTGCTGCTTCAGCACCAGGGTGGCAAGAAAAGCCCTCTTCTTATGATGGTCCCATGAACGTTTGGAGAGGTAGAAATGCCTTGGACTTGTGGTTAACACGAGGTAAAGCGGCAACAGGTGAGACCAGCCTTTCACCAGACCTTCCTGGAATCAGGACTCCCACTGGGCTCACGAGGGCTTGGAGAAAAGGGGTCTCCTTGGTGCCACACACCTGAGACATAGCTGGCCATAGACTGAGAAGCAGCCAGAGCTGGAGTGGAAGCGTCAGCAGGCTCTTTCCATAGAGCTCTTGCCTTGCCCTGCCTGGCCACACACTTGCCCTGTGGTCACCTCAGTCTCAATCCCCCATCACTTCCATGCTCCTTGCTCCCCTCTTCCCTAGGGCTGACACTCCTCCCTGCCCAGGCGCACCCCCAGTCACCCCTCAAGCTCCCACCCAACCCACCCCATGGACGGGGCATGACGTTTTTGCTACAGAATCAAAGCCCCTTTCTGGAACAAGGGCTCTGAATATGGTTCAGAGCCTCTCCTCCAAGAACAAGTTAAGTCTTTAAGGACTACGCGTCCCAGCCAAGGGCTTGAGCAATGCCCGTGAACTCCTTGCTGTTATGCACAACCGCTCACAGCAGAAAGCAAATCTCCTGCAAGCACTTTACTCGCTCAGTATCACAACAGGAATCTGTCACTCCCTCTCAAGAAGGCAAATGTAGGGAAAGGAGATTTGCTCTTGAGTGCTTTGGGAAGATTTATGTGAAAGGGAGGCACAAGGACTAAAAGCAGAGACTTTGAAAAATAGAGTCCGCAAGTGCATCCATGCTGAGAGCTGAATAGGAGAGAGACTTGGAACTGTGAGCAAGGACACTCTGTTCAGGGGACAGCAACTTTGTAAATTAAGATAACTACATCAAAATGACACTTGGTTCCAAGCCCCATTTTTCATCCCAATGGGAACAATCCATAAAGCCCCACTTATGGCTGGTGCAGGGGACACAGAGCAGAGTAACATTATCCATGTGAAGAAAAAATGAGCAAATATGGAACAATAGCAATTAAGTCAGAAGGAGCAGAGCCATAGATAGAGATCACGATTTAAGCGATGGTATTGCTAAGATTGGTTTAGGGTCACATGCGCTGCTTTTTTTGTCTGTTTAGACAATAGGCTGTTTGGGTTGGGAACTCTGGGAGTCCAGGTCAGTATGGTGACTGGGACAGTTGGACCCTGTAGACTCCTGGTTGAAAGATTATAAAAATAGCAAATTAAAATAATACAAGCAGCAGGCGTAGAGAAGTGACATTAAATATTTAATTATAAACAATATTTATAAGGAAGTGAGGTTGAAGAAGCTCCAACTCTGGCTTTGCAGCCCATTCCACAAAGACAGCCCTAAACCCAACCTGATGATCAAGCAGTAACCTACTAAATGCAGACACCTTCCAAAGTGGAACATTATACTAACTCATCTACACATAGAAATATTTTATGTTAAATGACTTTGGATGCAGAAATGCAGATAATACCTACCACTATAAAGATGTAATTAGAAAAAAAGCTTTTTCCTAAACAAATTACAAGTGACCACATGTGCAGAGAAATTAAAGGCACCCATCTCTTCTTGAAGCCAACGGGACCTAAGCAGAACCCCCAATTACATTATGGATCTAGCCCTAAAGCCCTGCTCCATAAATGCTTCTAGATGCAAGTAAATCTGGGCAAGTGGATAGTCTTACTCACATTTGTAGGTGTTTGCAAGACAGGGACTAATTCTGCCTGTTTTTTAAGACCACAATCCCTTACCTAAGGTCAGTGGAGATTTAGATGTCGCCTACCAGCTCTGTAGTTAATATTTTACTACTGAATTCTATGAGAACTAGAACTCATAATCTTTCTTTTCTTTGAACCCAACAGTTAAATACACAGTGCCGAATTCACTCCCCTAGCTCTAGGTATCTTAAAAGTTTGGGATCAGTGCTATGTTGGTTTTCTAAGCTCCCTCTACTGTCAGCAGAGAAGAGGAGCACTTTTTGAGGGTTATTCAGCTCATTCTGAAAGAGGTGGCTGACCTTGTGCCGAGGTGGAACAGAGACCATCCCAGTCCCTCTGTCAATGCTGCACTGCAGTCAACAACCTCTGGCAATGAGGCAGGAACACAGCAGTGCTGTCATACACCTCTGACCAGGCTTTTGGCAAAACATCATCCAAGGTTTGTGTAGCACCTCTAACTGTGGCTAAATGTTTGGGATATTTAGTGTATTACTGAAGTTTACGCTGCCAGTTACCCATTGCTCTTTCTCAGTTACTTCAATAATCCATCATGTGCACAAAAAGAATTCTGAATTTTATGAAAGTTATTTAGCTCCAGCAACCTTTGGAGGGGAAAACTATTAATAAAAAAATAAATTCTAGCTATGCTATCTGGTTATTCATGACTCCAAGATTTAAAAAAAGTATTTTAGTAGTTTATATTTTTCAGCGGAGTGAATGGACACTGTGATATTTCTAAAAGAAACTAAATGCTGAAATAAACTGGTTTGTGTGCATGGGTTTATTACTTATTACACTTATTAAAGACAACAGTTTAAAAATTAATCTTCTTTCAAGGGAATGAATGCAGCTAATATGGTCTTCTAAAATATTTTTATTCAAATTACAGAAGAAGAGACCTTTATCAGTATTAATCTATTTTAGCTTAATGAAAGGAAAATTCATTCTGTTAAGGTTTTATTCTTGGAACTACTTTTTGTTCTATTTTTAAAACACCACTCCTTATAGATCATTATCTCAAAATTATCTTTCTGAAAGACCTGTTCTCAGCATGACACTAAGATGTAAGAGGACTTGCTTAGGAGGAACAGTTCTAACTCACAAATTATTAATGGCAATGCAAAATGTATGCACAGTATTAAAAGATACATATCCCTCTTCTCTGGGCATTTCATCCCGTAGAGAACAAGAAATAATGGTACCTTACAACACATTTTGGTAGGGGTGGAGCCACATACCTAAGCAGATGCCTAACACTAAGTACATGAGTTTCTGTCTTCACCTTGCACCCTCTGCCTCCTCTTTGCTGGCTTGGGGAGACCAAACGAGGCAGATGGGCCTTTCTCTGTTGCTGCCCATTCTCCTCTTTTTTAAAACTCAGCCCAGGTATCTCAAAAAACTTTTTGACTCCAGGGGTTTCCACCCTTTTAGATATGACCGATTGAGTCTTCTGAGATCAAAAGAGGCCATAGGGGTTGAACCGGCAAGGGGCTGGCAGGGCTACCCCTCCCCAGAAGTCGCAGAGGCTCCACAGGGTGAAGCAGACACGACTCAGACCTTGTGCCCAGTGCAGGAAGGCGTTTAAGTGGCCCCTTCTCAAGGCAGAAACAAGACTAAGGATTTCGGAAGGAGATCTTGTAAAAGAGGACTGGCAGCAAGACTGTACGAGAAGACGTTAGGCAGGCTGCAGGGAGAAGCTTCCATACGCTCATCCACAGGCCTTTCCCTGCCACAGACCCAGCAGAATTCCTGGCACATGGACATGGGAGCGGAGTGGCTCTTTCTGCCATCAATACAGTAAACCTCTGAAAGGTCATTTAAATCTATCCCATGCCTACTATCCAATCACTTATACCCATATTTAACAGAGACCAGTGGGAAGTCAAGCACAGGTTCTCGCATTGGCCGCTGAACCCAACAAACTGCCACGCAGAGCAATGTCGGCGCCCTTCTGTCCCCTAACAGCCTCCCCTTCAGAAAAACAGAGTTTGCCCCCCTACCTTATCACACACTAGAACTAGATCAAAACAAAGGAGTATCTCTCTCCTGTGAAATGCGACAGGACTGAATTTTCTTTCTTTTTTTTTTTAAATCAATCAGAGCTTCCTGTACCCAGCTGATAATAATTTATCTGGTTGTACCCAATAATCTAAAATAGGTTTCTTTACTCACAACAATGCCTGGGTAGTAGCCTCCCACGGTAACATTTTCTGTTCTTGTGGTAGCTGCCAGACCTATAGTCAGTATGAGAAGAGACACTACCAGCAGAGAGACTGTGAACCAAAGCGAAGTCTTCTTCCTTTTTGCAAATTGTCCTGTAGGAAGTGGGGAGGGGGGGAAAAAAAAAGAAAAAAAAAAAAAAGTGAGCTTTTTATTGCAATCAAAGTAATGGAAGATTTTCTTTGGTTAATCTTGTCTGTTGTTAACTCACTGTTGTTCTCCCATTAAGGAAAAAAGCTGGCAGACAACAGAGGGGATTAAAAACCACAGAGTTAGCTAGAGCTCAGCACAGCTTAATGCACACACACCGGGCACATGCATGAGATCAGTTTTTATTAAGCTGAACTGAAAGTCAGTGACAATGATAATTATGCCTTGTCTTCAGTAACGTTTATAATTAAGTGTTGCTCACATCCCTAAGTCAGATCCTGCAGGCCTTAAACACTTCCCTACGTGAAGTGCCAATTCGACTCTACCTGGACAGAACATAAAAATTTGTATTTTAAACAAGATTAGCAGAAGCTCTGCATGCACGCTATCGTGAAAACGAATGTGCTCTTCATATTTACTAAGGTAAGCAAACCAATCTGCGTCTCTGAAGCAAAGCTGTAATATAGTTGATTGGGTAATGATACATGGGAGTACCTGTTTAAGGAGTAGCCACTCAGTGACATACATTCAGTCTCACCGGGATTTGGATTCAGATACCCAAAAGTGAAAAACAGCAGGCTCATCTACTACCTTCAGCCTGCTTCATAGAATCATAGAATCGTTTAGGTTGGAAAAGACCTTTAAGATCATCAAGTCCAAACGTTAACCTAGCACTGCCATCCCACCACTAAACCATGTCCCTAAGCACCTCCTCTGTCCGGCTTTTAAATACCTCCAGGGATGGGGACTCGACCACCTCCCTGGGCAGCCCATTCCAGAGTCTGACAACCCTTTTGGTGAAGAAATTTCTCCTAATGTCTAGCATAAACCTCCCCCAGCACAACTTGAGGCCATTTCCCCTCGTCCTGTCACCCATTACCTGGAAGAAGAGTACCTTCAAGCCACTTAACCTTGTTATTGTGGTGGCACATCTGAGCTGCAACCACAGGCTACTAACATCAGAGCTCCAGCCCATAGCACAGACATATCCAAGGCTTATTTAAAAACAGCAATCGATATGCGACCCCAACTAACAAAAGGCACCCAAACGAATCAATCTGTGGTCCCCCTTTCCAGCCCTTTTTGCTTTGAAAGGCAAGGCAGGACCGTGCAGGATCACCCCTGGAGCACTGGCCCACGCGATGCCGTGCTACCCAAGGCTGCAACGGGGCAGCACGGAGCTCCAGCAAGAGCACAACCTGCCTGCGGCGCAGGGCCAGCGTCTCTCCCCCCCACAGCCTCACGAAGCCGCTGCACGCCCAGCCGCGGGATGGGACAGAGGCTGTGGTCTTGCACTGAATTCTGGAGGAAACAGCCCTTGCTCGGTTGGGTAGGAGAGAGGGGAAGGCAGCCCTGTGTGGGTCAGGCGCGGAGGGCGAGGGATGATGGTGCTGCTGTAAGCAAAAGCAGGGGAAACGCAGGAAAGTCAAAAAGCAAGCAGGAGCCCCTCGCGACGAGTTGTTTGAGTTAGGTGGCCAATTTAAAGTCAGGTAACTCAGTTAAATGTTTACAGTTCAAAAGCCAGGCTAGATTAGTGATGTTTGCAAACCAAGCCTAATAATTTCAATGAAGAAATAAATGCATTTATAATAAAAATCTGTGTTTGCTGACATTTCTCCGGTAGAACAACCAGCCAAAATGAGTCCAGTCTTTTAGTATGAAATGCAAGCAACTTTACTGAAGACAAATATCATCGATTGAGCTTACGGAAGTCTCTTTCACCTTTATGTACAGAGTCTTCCTGCTAAGGATCAAGAAATAATTCATAAGACTTTCCAGACATCTCCCCTCCAGCCTGTGCTGTCTGCCTCTGGCAATTCCCTGTTAATCTGTGGATGGTCACTGGGGACATGGAAACAGAGAGGTTCTTCATTATCCATCAGTTCTTCACCAAGTGTATGGGGCTAAAGGCAGTTCTTTCAATGAAGCCAGTTCACACGGCCACGAGGGAAAAGCAGACTTCAGACTCATAACTCCACAAATCAGTTTCCCCTCCCATAAACTAAAATGATTCCTTCAATAGATTTACCAGATTTTAAAAAATATCTGATGTCCTTGCTGCACTCTGACATCTTTGAAAAGTCATGGAGATCGACCCAATAACTGAAGAAAGACAAATGCACCGTCATATTTAACAAAGGCCAAAATTATGATTTGGGGAATTGCAAGCCAACCAACCACACTTTGGTTGCTGGGAGGCTAGGACCAAAAATATGGAGCAAACCCTCTTGTAAGACATTTCTAGGCACATAAGAAAAAGGCAATTGGCAACAGTCTGCGTGGATTTACCAGAGGCAAATCATGCCTGACCAGGCCAACTGCTTGCTATGACAAAATGACTGGAACTTGTGGAGCAGCAGATGTCTTCTACCTCAAATCTAGCAAGGTTTTTAACACGGTATCCCACAACATTCTCATAACCCAGTTGGGATATCATGGCCTAGATGGGTGGACAAGGAGATAGTTAAAAAATTGGCTGGATTGTTGGGTTCAGAGGTAGCGATTAATGGATTGTACTCTACCTGGAGGCCAGTAGCAAGTGGAGTACTATGGGGGTCTGTCTTGGGACCTGTGCCATTTAATGACCTAGAGAAACTGGTAGTGTGCCTGCTCACCAAGCTGGCAGATGACATAAAACTGGGGGGCCAGTCAGTACCCTGATGGGCAGGGCTGCCATTCAAAGGGGTCTAGGCAGGCGGGAAAAATGGGCCAGCAGAAACCTTACAGAATCCAACAGACAGACATAAAGTCCTGAGCAAAGGAAGGAATAACGCCTTGCAATGATACAAGCTGAGGACTGCCAGGCTGGGGAGCAGCTGTGCTGAAAAGGACCTGGGGCTGTTGGTAGGCGATGAGCTGAACATGAACCAGCAGTGTGCCCTGGCAGCAAAGGCAGACAACAGCATCCTGGGCTGTATTAACAGGAGCATCATTGGTAGATCAGAGGAGTTACTATGCCCCTCTCTTCAGCACTTTTAGACCACGTATAATATTACACCCCGTTTTGGGCCCCCAGTACAGGAAATACATCAATTAATGGCAGTGAACGCAACTGAGGACCCCAAAGAAGGTCAGGGGGCTGGTGCACTCAATGTAGGAGAAGAGGCTGAGGGAACAGGCCTTGCTCAGCCTGGAGATGAGATGGCTTTTAGCAGGGCTAGTAGCAGTCTTACAGTGCCTATGAAGTGGTTGTCAAGAGGACAGACTCAGGCTTTTCATAGAGGTGCAAGGCAGGAGGACAAAGGACAGTGGACATAAGATGAAACACTTGAAGTGTTTGAGACTGGGTATAAGGAGGAAAAAAGTCCACATTATGACAGTTAAGCATTGGAATGGGTTGCCCAAAGATGTTGTGCTGTCTCCGTCCTTGGAGGTTTTGAAGATTCAACCAGAAAAAGCCCTGAGCAACCTGTTCTGACCTCACAGTAGGCCTTGCTTTGAGCAGGAGGTTGGAGTAGCAATTTCCTGAGGTACCTTCCTACCTAAATTATTCTATGGTTTTATGATAGTCAAGACAGCTAGGCTAAAGATGGCTTGGGTATGTCTGCTCATATCCACTGTAATGAAACTGATGTAATGTATGTAATGAAAATGTAAGCTGCAGCATAGACATACTCTAAAGGGATACAGGAACACAAACCTTCTGAAAGTCAGTGGGACAGATGCTCCTCAGCCAAAGTGCTTCTGAAACCACTGAATGTCTGCTTTTATGAAAAGTGCCTGAGGAGACAAGCCTCCACGTTCTTCTCAAAGTAACACTCCACTGGCAAAGGTTAATCAGATTGCATGGAGATAAACTAAGGGTCCAACCTGCCCTCCAGAATTTTGGTTATCAATAATGATGTGCAAAAAAGAAAGACATGAGTTTGATTGCCCAGACTGAATTTGCTGGAAAATGTCTTAGGAAAAGCGTGCTCTTATCTGTAATTGGAGTAAATCAGATGTGGATTTAGTGAGATAAAACAGAAAATGATGTCATTATTTGTAGGGTCATTTTTCAGACTGAACTACATTTTAACTTCAAAATGTGTATGTGTCAGAAAGTATAATCAATTTATGTATGTGACATCCTTCAATCCTCACATTTGTTGATCTCTTACCAGCTGCATCTCAAATCAGATACAAATATCCAATCATATCTCTTCTTTTGCACGTTCCAGTTTGGAAACTCTCATGACTACATGTAGTTAGCTATAAACGCCACCCTTAGTGGAGATCATGGAATCACAGAATCGTTTAGGTTGGAAAAGACCTTTAAGATCATCAAGTCCAACCGTTGACCTAGCACTGCCATCCCACCACTAAACCGTGTCCCTAAGCACCTCCTCTGCCCGGCTTTTAAATACCTCCAGGGATGGGGACTCGACCACCTCCCTGGGCAGCCCATTCCAGAGTCTTACAACCCTTTTGGTGAAGAAATTTCTCCTAATGTCTAGCCTAAACCTCCCCCGGCACAACTTGAGGCCATTTCCCCTCATCCTATCGCCTGTTACCAGGGAGAAGAGGCCCACCCCCACCTCACTACAGCCTCCTGTCAGGCAGTTGGAGAGGGCGATCAGGTCTCCCCTCAGCCTCCTCTTCTCCAGGCTGAACAACCCCAGTTCCCTCAGCTGCTCCTCATCAGACTTGTGCTCCAGCCCCCTCCCCAGCTTTGTAGCTCTCCTCTGGACATGTTCCAGCAAGGCAACATCTTTCTTGTAGTGAGGGGCCCAAAACTGAACCCAGCATTCAAGGTGCGGCCTCACCAGCACCGAGTACAGGGATGAGTCAGGGATGACTTACAGGCAGGAGCACAGAGAGGCCCCTTCTGGAGCAGAGACGGATGCAAGCCCTCGTGCCTAAAGACTGCCACATGCTCAGAGAAGATGGTTAGAAATCAGGTCTAAATTGGTTTCTGCTCTGTCTGTCTGGGTTTCCTTAGTGTATAATTACATTTATGTAAGTCACCAGCATACTGTGAGGCCTAAGTAATATTTGTAAAGCAGCATAACATCTTCAGACGAAAAAGGCTACAGCCGCAAAGGGTTCCTAATATTTAGCTCCCTTCTGCTATTTCGGTCACGTCAGCTCCCAAGATTTTTCAAGTCTTTGTTTACTTGTGTTTGTAGCAGTTGCCATACAGGTTTTTTTGGATCTGTTTTTAACATACCTACCAGCCAAAACCCAATACCAGGCTGTTCCCTCCGGAGCCCTGTCCACGGCACAGAGGGGCTGGCCCAGCCTTCTTCCCTGACACTCTCTGTGGCAGGGCTTGGACCAAAGGCTGGCCATATACAAAAACAGCAGTTAAATTAAGAACAGAGCAAATGTTGCGATTGGTATTTCTAGGCTGAATTTTCTTCCAACACCGACGTTCCTGTAGTGCAGGAAACAGTTAATGTAGGCTATTGACTTTCCAATTTTTTTAATACTGAAGCGATTCTCAGAATAATTTTGACATTTATCCTCTTCAACTTCTTTAACAATGATTCAGTATGAACACATAAACTCTTAGTCTGGATCTTATTCCTATTTAGGTGTAGTTTCAAATTCCTATCAATAGCATACCAGAAATCAGGCATGTAGAAAGAAATCTTCTCGTCATATCTTTATTAGCATTAGCTTGAGGCCAATAGAGGGTAAGAACTTGTTATTACCTTCTACTGACAATATTCTTCAGCAGCTTTGGCCAGTGGAGTATTAACTGAGTTTTGATACTGCAGCAATGGGCACTATAATAAAAGTTGGGAGATAAATTAGAGAGGTAATGCTGCTTCCACATCATGGCTTGTGCTCTGCCTGGCATAGACTTAAATGGTGCATGAAAAGCAACAGTCCCAGAAACAGTCCCTGTTTTGCTTGCTAAACTTCTGTCAGGCAAAGTACCTGCTTGAGCCACTCAGCCCTGCCACCCCAATGGAAGGAAGGAAACATCAGGACAAGGAGGCGAGACACTAGACTGCTGCCTCCTTGGGACAGAGAAAGGCCCGTGAGGAAAGAAATGGGGATCATCCTTCAGAGAGTAAAAAGGACCTGCTGAAGACCAAGCTCTGCTGGACCCAGCAAAATCTTTTATCTGTTCATCAGTTGCAGAAACCAAAATTATATTTACAACGCTCTGTTCATTATGGTCAAATTCAATTTGTAGGGAGCCTACGGAAAATGAACGGGTTTGTGGGGAGGGTATAGATCAGATTGGTGGCAGAACGCAAACTGGTAGATTTATTGATGAGTGGTAGGGCCTGGATTTGAATGAAGCGAAGGGTGAGTTTAAAAGGAGAATGAACAAATTTACAATGAAACGTGCCCACAGTACGGAATGCGTCCAGTGGTCAAGGGAAAGAAATAATAGAGTGAAATAACATCTCTCAGCTATGGGAAACTTGAATATGATCTGCAATTTAACTCAAAAAAAAGCCTACATTTAGACCAAGGCAACTATACTTTGCTAACTTCACCGCCCCTTTTAAAATCCGACTCTAGATGTCATAAAGTCTATTAAAATGTGTGGGATGATTTTTGGCAAGGAAAGAATCGCTGCAGGATGTAGCAATTTGCTGGGTTCACAATCACTTTTGCTGAATATTAGCACCACACGATTTCATACCTACCTCTAGTTTCATACCATACGCCCTAGTTAAGGGCATCGAAATGGAAACACTTGTTTCAATCAATGCCCCAGCCCAATGTATATTAACATCCTAATACGAGAAAAGATAAGGGTGGAAAGTTTTGTAGCAAAAAAAAAAACCAGTGCGTTTTTATTACCTAATGAATACCACTAAAAATTGTGACATGTTCCAGAGTGGCATTAACCATATATAAGAAGATCATTTAAGCAGAAAACCACTGTAGACAGACGAGTGTAGTGTCAAAGGTATCCGCTGCTTTGCTGCTATTGAGAAAGTATTTCAGGGAAGATCTTTGGAGCTAAATCAGTAATTTTTAATTACTGCAGTGCTCCCTTCAGTGCCATCTCTCTCTTGGCTACAGTTTTCATTGTGTATTTTCAAAAATGGTTTATGCCAGTGAAATTGAATTAGTCCTACATTGCCTCCCAAAATTAAATGTGATGGACCGAGATGCTTAAAAGAGATACTCACACCTGCTGGTGGTGATTACTTTCCCTCTTCTGATTAAATGCTTGACTTGTCCAGAGTGCTGAACTAATTAAACCCGACGCAAGTGCCTTCGTTTCGAGCCACAAGATAGCAGCTTTTATCAGGCCCATCTCTTATCTTTATTATTAACTTGTTGAGGAAGACTCCGTGAGCGTGTTGTATATTCAAGACCACGGGAAACATTGCTGTGCTCTTTCACAATTCTATTAAACAAAAAAAGCGCAACCAAAAACCAAGCAAAAAAAAAATCCCACAAACCCTCCTTTGACACTGTGTAGTAAAGCTACAGTAAGTGATATCGTGCAGTATCGCTATGACTTCATTGCTTTGGCAGCAATTGTTTCACTAATAAATAATTTAATGAGCAGCTAATCACTAGTTTAAAGCTAGCATACAGATTCTTCTTATTCCGCCGATTACCTGAAAACATTCTTAAGTTGCAGCACATCTTCCACCACTACCTTTTCAACGCTGACACCATTTTTTCCCTCCAAATTTCAGACAAAAATTAAAGAGCCAACACGGGCTTTTTGCATATGGCAAACCCTCCGTTTACCCTTTCAAACACCGCACTGGGCAATTCCCTAGCAGCAGGTTTGCATTTCCTCGACCTCACTGAATTTCACTGGAATAATGAAATATTTGTCCTTTCTTCTGTGCGTGTCTCTACTTTCCAGGACGCGCGCTGGCAAACACAAGCAGCACGAACCCCTAGGTTGGTAGAAACAGGAGGAGGGGGAACCCGCTGCCACCCGGCTGGGACGCGAACCGCCCGGCAGCCCGGTCCCGCCACGGCCACCAGCGCGCCCCGCACCCTGCTCCGGCACAGCCACCCGCCCCCTCCACCCAGCAGCTGAGCCTCGCTCCGACATTAATTCCCTACTATCGCCCCGCACTCGCAACGAGAATCGGTGTTTTTAAACACCTCAGCGAGCGGAGGGTCGGCACGACCCACAGCGGCAACCGCGGGCTCAAATCCCCCCGGGGCCCCCCACCCTGCGGGACACAGCCCGGGCGGAGCCCCCCCGCCTGCGCCTTCCCGCCCCGTTAACCAAAGCGTCGAGGCGGAGGCAGCCGCCCCCCCACCCTCCCGCGGCCGCCTCCGCTCCGCGCCTCACCGCGCTGCGGCCGGTGCCGGCGGCGGGGTGCGGGCGGCCCGGCGGGCCCGCCCCGCGGGGGAGCGCGGCGGGGGCGGGGCGGGGCGAGCGGCGCTGCCCCCGGCGCTGCTCCTCTCCCAGCGCTCCACCGGCCGTTGCCGGCGCCTGCCCCGCGGCGGCTCTGCGGGGACGACGGGACGGCCCCGGCTGCCGCCCGGCGCCGCCGGGCACCGCGCCTCCGCCCTCACCCGTCCGCGGCCCCTGGGGGGCAGCCGCAGCGGTGGGGGCACCGCCTCAGCGGGTGCCGGCGGGTGCCGCTCAATGGCCCTTTCGGGGGCCGGTGGGAAAGGGCGCGGCCCAGGCCTCTGCCTCCTGGCCCTGGGCAAAGGGCGCGCTCCCTGCGGCCCCCGGGGGGGCCCACCCGGCGCCTCGGCCGCCGCACACCTCGGTTTCCCCGGGCTCTGCCCCTGCCCGGGCCCACCCACCCTGGCCGAAACCTAGGATGTGGCGCAAAGTCCCACGGGTCGGCGCCGGGTGCGGGTCCCTCTCCTCGCTGCCTTCTGGTTTCTCCCTCACGAAGCGCAGCTCTCCTCGTGTTTTGCTTTGGCGCCCGTCTCCTCCCGAGCACCCGCGGACACCATGAGCGGCTCATGTCCAGGCTGACCCTTGAGCGGGGCAGGGGGCATGGACTTGGTCTTTATTTGTGAGGCAGTCAATAACTTAATTCATTATATGTTCTACCTGTGCCCCAGGCTTGGCTTCCCTTCTTAGTTCTTGGCCTGTGGCCAGGGACCGATTTGTCACCTGGTGGAGATGAGAATTACCAAGCTTTCCTTTCAGCTTTTCTCGTCCCTTTCTTAAAAAAGAATATCAATCAGAAATAAAATACCACAGCAACCAGAAATATTAATACAATTAACAACAAAACCAGGCATCTCGGAGACATAGGTTAAGGTGGGCATGGGCTAAGACAGGCAACGTCAATAGTCAAGAGATAGTGTAGGCCTATTCTTTTTCTTACATGCTATCAGTTTCTCTCCTCCTGTCTCGGTTTTCATTCCCACAGCAGATGATGCGGCCTGTCCTGCTGCTACCCAGGGCCTGCTGCTGCTCCTAGTGCTACCGACCGCAGGGGTTGCGTGACTTCGGTCTGAAAGAGTCTGGGAACAACCGAGGAGAAACAGCCAACAGCCGCTGTGCTGTTTTGGTGCCTGCCATTCCTTTTGCAGGGCTTCCCCGTGGCAGAGAACATAAGCACATTCTTGTTGTGGACCATGTTTTTGATAGTGCCAAGCGCTTCGCTTGCGCTAAGGTGTGTTTTCCCACTTGCAACAAACGCAGCTCTATTTAACGTTCTTGGTTTTCTTTTGCTCCAAGCTCTAAACATATGCATGTATATGTATTTACCGTCTGCAGTCTTTGGCTGATTTCCCCGGGAAATGGTTAGATGGAAAGAGCCAGCTTTCTCAGGTACCTCCCCTAATCTATGAAGCCAAGTAAGCCGGGAGCTAAGGCCAACCACGAAGCCACTTTTTTCTCTTTGCTTCTTCTTACCTGGAGGGGTTGAAGGAAAGAGAAAAATGAGGACAGAGCTGGTATTTCTACTATTAATTACTAATTATTAATAGAAATTGATGGAGTAGTAGATTGGGAAGACAGAAAAGGTAATGGTACAAATAAAACATTTCTTTGAAAGTAACCGTGGATAAGAGTGATTAAAAAGCCTCAAAATCCAGTATAGACCCTCAGGTTCAGGGATGGCTATGGATAGAGATTGCCATCAACAGTAAATAACAGGGAGGGTTGGGGAAGACTTTAATTCCCCCAGCAGTTTGGAAAAGAAATACCACATGCAGCATGTATTTTTGGGTGTGATGGGCAATAAACTTTTTCTACCAGCAGCCAGCAAACCGACACAACGGCCCAGTGGGAAGCTGCTTTAGACTTCTTTTCAGTAAACAAAAAGAATATTATAAATCCTTTTTAAAACAATTTGATTACAGAAATAACCTTTGATGAATGACTCATGTTCCACTGCCAATTTCAGGAGAGTCAAAAACAGATCTGGTCCTACAGTCCTGGCTATCAGAGGGCAAACATTAAGAAACTGTGGAAAAAATGATTGGTGAGGCTGCCTGGACCTAAAAACTCAAGCATTTGAATGTGGAAGAATCATGGTCTTACTATAAATGCAAAATGAAACATCCCGTATAGCACTTCCACCTCCTGAAAGAGGTTAGAACGGGACAAGAACAATTGTAGACCTCGCAGGTAAGTAGCTACCTGAAAGAGGATATTAAAGTCGTGACTGAACTTATGGGAAAGGGAACAGGAGAGCTGCAGTTTGCAGGGTTAGAAACTGCAGAACCAGAGAGAAAGAATGGATAAAAATCTAGCTGAGCCAGGTGTTGCAAATAAAATTATAACAGATAACAAAGGATTCTTCAACTGTATGAATAAAAGCAATTCAAAGAAGGAAGATGTCTGGTCGCCAAATGCCAGGAACGGGATGAAGATTGAGGCTGCTCCAAATCTTGAATGAATACATCGCATTGGTTTTCAATCAATAAATCATTTATATGAGGGTATTGGCAGAGAAGCTGAAGCAAGCGAGGATAACGTAAATGGCGACATTAGCAGATGTGAAGTGGGAGCGTAACTCTGGCTGTTTCTGGTGACAGGCCCAGGAAAACTGCACCCCAAATGGTGAAAGAATTGGTAGCTGCTTTTCAAGTCCTGAGCAACGTTTTCAATGAATCAGCCAAGTTGGAGGTGAAGGACTATTACTGGAGAATAGGAAACCTCTCCTATAAAAACGCAGAGGGAGTGAGGGGAACCGCTACTCCATGCCCCATTAATTTGACTGGCGAAAGTCTTAGAGGTAAGTGAAAAATGCGTTCAACTACAGTATGGTTCATCAAAGCTAGATTGTGTCAGACTAACAAGATCTTTGGTAAGGTGAGTGAGTCCTGAGGTGAAAGCGATGCAGTGAAGCAAATCTGTCTGGATTATGCTACACATTTAAGAGAGTCCTTTGGAGAAAATGACTCAGCGTGGAGCAGACAGCTACAAGTATCCATCTCACCACAGAGATTGCTGAAGGGAAGCCAGGCTACTGAAAGAGGCAAGCTCTCTGAGGTGCACCACACCAGTGACGTTGGGTTTAAGGAGTGTATGTGTAGTTATGAAGTGTGTGACCATCACAAAGCTGGTAGACGTTGTTATTACTGAGGGCTACGGGAGCAGGAGCATGCTAGCATGTTAGAAATGGGGTGAGGTGCTGCTTATACACTTAAAAACTAACAATGAGAACTTTTATTGTAACTTTGGAGTCCCCCCAGTTCAGTGAACTTGCGGAAGGATCTCGGTATCACCGACAGTGCTTGCATGATGCCAATGCAAAGACTGCTAAACAGATGTGTTCTAGGATGGGTTATTTAATACTTGTTAATTAGTTCAATGCTTTGTAAGTGTGACAGAACTTCATTTTATATTTATGTTGCTGGTTGTCTCTAAAGCCAAAAGGATTTTTTTTTTCACCATTTTGATGTGTAACTTGGACCTGAATTTTCTTAATTAATATTTTTAAGGTCTTTGTTTCTCAGATGCCTGGCTCATGTACCTTGCTCATATGTCCAGATGAAATCATTTGCTAGACTGGTGCCCAGAAGGAGTCCCCACACTCCAAGGTTAGGCTGGCAGGGCTGTTAAGTGTTCTCTAATGCGTGTGTTGCATGCAACGTGGCCTATTCGTCAGGGTAATCTTTGCATTCTCACCTAAAAAATACCCTGTCAGCACTGGGCCTGAAGGCTTCCATGATGCCCTTGATCTCTCCTGCTCCTTTCCTGTGGCATGCTGCAGCTTTAAAGGTTTTTGTCCTACAGGTCATCATTATGCTGGTGAATGCTTTGGAGCTGGGGTTGGTCATATGTGAAATGTGTATCTTGCATGTCCCTGAAGCCTTTTCTTCTTTATTTGAAACAAGACTGGTCTGTTTGGTCTTTCCTCACAGGTCATGTTTTCTAGGCTAGTGGACATTCCCATTGCTTCCCTCTAGTCTCTGTGTCATCACAGTCTGTGTGGGCCACATCTTTCCTAAAGGGTAATGCCCACCATCTGGGCAATATTCAAAATAATTTTGAATCCTGTCTATCACCATAATTCCTCCAAGATACTCAGCAGTTTCTCCCAACTTTATGTCCTCTGCAAATTTATACCTTATATCCCAAGGCCACCAGTGACAATACTGAATAGTACCAGTCAATGGAAGCACCTCAGCACTTTCCGTCTTCCAGGACCTCTGGTAGGCATGATTCTCCAGCTACTTTTTTCATCCCTTCTGCAGCATTGTTATTTGCAGTGTTTCTCTGTAGGAGGGTCTGGTCTGGTACTAAGTCCTGTTATATTGGTTTCATTCTCTTGCAAGAGTGATTTTCTCAGTAACCCCTTTTGGAAATCCATTGTGTGCTTTTGGTGGTGGTGGTGGTGGTGTTTTTGAGGGAAGGTTGCAAAAACCCATTCAGGGCAAAAATCCAGTCCTTCCATCCCTCCTCTATGACTTCTGCAGTCAGCAGGAGGTTGTTTCCCAGGCCCAGGCTCAGAGATCCAGCTTAAATGACCCCAGTGCTCTTAAGTTGTCACCATAGTACTCGGACTGCTTTTGTAGTCCTTAAAAAGTTTGGGGCCTGTCTCCTCCTCCCATTATTTGAACCCCCAACAGACAGGTAAGCCCATCAGTGCTGAGGCTAAACTTAGGATTCTTAATAAGCTAGCTTGCTTGACATGGGGTCATGACAATGAGGTAAGTAAATTTCCTTTGTTCATAATTTATAAATAGTATTTATTGGCATGGTTACTGATACAATCCCTCTAGGAATACATTGCCTTAGTTCAGCTGGGCAGTATAAGGAAATGACGCAGGAAAGTGAAAGGAACAGGAGAAGTAGCCATGAGGTTGAGGTTAATGGCCACTGACTATTTGACTAAGCTAGTCGATGGCTATTAGAAAACAACTGCTGGACAATTCACTTCAAAAATTCTGCTTCATGGCGCCAGCCAGTTTCCAAGATGTGGTGTGGTTTTATTAACAGAAGACTTAAAAGACTCTGTCTGTCAGCTTAAAAAAGGGACTTGAGAAGGTATAGCTATTCATAGCAATGTCCAGAGGCGTCTGAGGTGAACGAATGACACACGGGTACATGTTTGTCAAAAGCAGGTTTAAAGCCTGTAATTGCCTTCAATAGACTTTTCACCCATTGATTTGTGCAGTCAGTTTTTGAACTCTATAAACTTTTAGCATTCACAACATGTTGTGTCAAGGAGCTCTGCGGGTATCTGTGTTCTGTGTGAAGAAGTGGGATTTCCCAGTGGGAGCAAGAAGCAAACCAAAAAGAGCAAGATAAAAGTCAAGTTAAATGTCGGGTATATTTAGAGTCATAGGAGAATGTACCTGAGGAAAGGTACATTACCCTTACAAAAAACCCCAATTGCTACATGGTACCAAAAGTCATTATGTTCCTTATCTCTTAATAAAGCTAGATAATGAGAAGTCATATGGATGATGCACTGGAGACCATTTTTGTGGTGTAGCTTATAACCATATCGAGGCAACAGTATTGTGAAAAATGGACTTGACTTGGCTGAAGGCTGACAACTGTGTTTAAGCTGGGCTGACAACAACGCTGCTTCCTTCAGGAAAATCTAATGGCTCGGTGAAAGAAGGGGATCCAGCTCATTCAAAGGATATAAGAAAGAAAGACAAAACAAAATGCAAGGGGTAACCAAAAGGCAGAGACGAAGGTCTTTAGCAGTAGTTTGGAGACAGGCATAACAAAATGCAAAGATGTTAAATATAATGTGTTCAGTCTTAAAAATTCTTTGTCCCCATTAACATGGACTATGAAATATCAGAAGACATTCAACCCGTGCTGCTACAAAAATGAAACATGCTAAGGATTTGCATAAATCTGTAACAGCTAAATGAAGTCAATGTACCCTAATTTTACTCCATGGAACAGTTAACATGGTTTTAGTAAAACATGAGAATATCTTCTCTTTCAGATGCCTTCCGAAGGATTGACTCAATACAGAAATAAAATCTCTGAAAATTGAATTCTTCCTTTGATAGATTAAAGTGACTTACTTTGGGTAATTGTAGGTCAACGACTGAGAGGTACAGAAATAACATACCAGACCTTTGTCAGGAAATTCCTATTGGTAGGAATAATCCAGTGTTACAGTGGACTACAGAAGACTGCCCAACAGAAAGCCTTTTTATTGGAAAAAATCTCTGAAAACTAAAGTAAAAAGGTTTTCAGAGAAGTTCCTGGTTTTGAAATGTTCTTATATTGCTAGAGCCCAAGTTTATATAAGCTCAGTGTGTACCTCTGCAAGGTGATTAATAAAGGTACGTTTGAAATGCAGCAACAAGAGCACATCAGAAGTGTGACTGAACAAAAAAACCCCTTAGTTTGTGTTGTGAACTGTTACGTTAATTTGTACATAGGTAAAAATGTGTATACAGGGGTATTTATACCAGTCCAAACAGGAACAGATCATCAGGTTTTTGAATGCATGAGGAAACTCCTCTGGAAAATGCAGCTTAAATTTCAAAAATAGGCCATTACCAAAAGAATAACTCAATCAGAAATACAGATGTGGTAATGATATTTTTATAACAGGCATCATTTCGATTACACTTCTAAGTAGTAAACGTAAAGTTTAATTAATTATTTTGCCCATCTCAAGGTATCTTTGAAAATTCCTTTAATAGCACAGTGACTTATACTATCCATTCAAATTATAAATTTTTTTAAAGCCCAGAAGTAAGTGAGGCATCCTGTACTTTTCCTCGTGTCATCTGGTGCCTGATTTAGTCAGGCGCCCTTCATGTCTGCTGTAAGCAGATGCTGTTAAAGCCAAGGGCAGTGATTAGCACAGGCTCCGTGAGGGAAAAGAGCTCCTTGCCCCTCTCTCTTCCCATGCAAGGTTGTTTCCTCAGTATATTCTGAACAGCTTTGCTCAGTTTTGAAGTCTGTTAGGAGGTTCTCCTCCTTTCCCTCGACAGGCTCTTTTACAGTTTAGTGGAAACTGAGGAGGGTTGAGAGCCAAGTTCCACACTGAGAACCCCCTCGAGGGTTGTAATTACTGCAACATTTGTCAAACTGATCTCCTAATTGTTTTACTGATGTATCGCTTAAAGAATTCACAGTGCTCTTCAGAAACTCTGGACGATGAAATAGGAAATTAGAGTAATATTCTGGCGTGCACTGCGGTTCCCACTGTATCAAAAATATCTTGATAGAGGAGAACAGCGAGTTTGGAGTACATGGCAGTGTGGCTCAACTTGGGAAGCAGAGAGCAGAGGCAGAGGGTGAGCAGAGACACGTGGCTCAGCCTTTGCAGCTCACTCTGGAAGGAAACGCACCAGCCATGGAGAGGTAGCCCAGTGATGCAGAGAGGGTCTCGTTCTCCCTCCCAAAGCATCCTTAGGAACCACCTGGGTACGTAGAGGAGGATAAGACGGTGGGCTCTTATTGTAGTCCAGTGCCTCAGCATTTTTACAGTGCTCACATCCATTGAAAAGATCGCAAATGCAGCATTTGTTTCGCACAGGGGAGAAGCAGCTTGCCAGTTCTTAAAAGCTTGCGTTTAGGATTTAATGAAGATATGAAGGTATAACAGAGAGAAGGCCATAAAACCTGACTTAGAGGCTGGGTCCTCCTGCAGGACGTTGTGTGACGTTGGAGAGATGAGGATGCCTGGCTACTTGGCAGAGTAAGGCAGCAAACGGGGCAAATCGCATTTAGCTGGAGGCAGCACGGGATACACAAACAGCAGGTGAGTTCTGGGTGCTGGAGCCGAGGTGGCTCTCCACCAGTCTCACTGGCTAGCACAGTGACTTCAGCTCAGCTGCACCTTGCAGCCCTGGGAGGGGTCTCCTCTACACCACCCCACTTGTGGCTGTACCCACGCTGGCTCAAAACCAGCTGAGCAACTCGGCCTTTAATTTTAAAAGGGAGGATGATGCTCCATTCCCTGTTGATACCTCCCTGGGGAAGAAATTCTTCAATTAGAAGTTAAAATGTCAGCACTTTATCTTCCAAATTCCGAGCTTGGTTCATTATGGCAGCACAAAGGAAGGACTACAGACGGGTTTATTTCTTCTGCCTGATTTGAAAGTACCAGAATTAATGGTGCATGTGGTGACATGGGCTGCTTGTGGAGATAAAGAGGAGATGTAGGGTTGAAATAAAAAAAGGTGACAGGTTTTAAAATGTATTCTCTATCCTCAGGGCCAAGACACTTTAAGCAGCAGTTTAGAGTCTTCCGGGCGCTTTGTTTTGTAAAATACTAAATTGTCAATAAGGGGAAAAAAGTTAAAAGTAGCTGCTGGACCATGGCTTGCTGCCATGGAGGTTTTAGACATCCAAGTAGAGGACAAAAGACGCAGAGCCACTGCAGCGCAAAGCATTTCACAAAGGAAAAATGCATAGAAGAAAACTACTTCTGCAGATTTTTTAAAAGTCTTTTCCTTTCCCCCCGTCGCCCCCCCTTTCTTTCAGCTTTGCAGCCCTCATATTGGTGGTGGTTGAGGGGAACACACTCCATGTCTTCATCTTTTCCCTCTGACCTCATTGTTCCAACAAAGTGTTCTATGAAGGCATCACATTCTGATGCTAATGATAGCGATAAGCTTAAGCTAGGAAGCACACATCACTTCTAGGTTTCTTCTGTCCCTAATTTTTGTTTCTTTCAGTCGTCAGTCATAGACATTTCTCCTGACCTTGAAGCTGTCACTTAAGCAGGAATGTCCCCTGTGCCTTATGTGATTAGACCACAAAAACAGTATTTTCCACAGTGCAGGACAACACCCATAAGAACCCAAGAGAAACCTCTCTAGGCTGACAAGATTTAAGCCAGGAATAAATTTTGAGACTGGATTAGAACGTCCATGAGTCAGACTGGTATAGATCATCTGGTATAGATCATTCCTGGTGATAGATCTCCTTCTTCCCTGTCTGTGGACCCCCACAGACCAAGCCCTTGAGTCGCAGGATGCAAGGGGTTGTGCAGAGGTGAGGAGGATGCTCCTGAAGGAGTAGGACAAAATCAAAGCCCTTCTGTCTTGCTTGCTCTCCTTCACGCAGAACTGCCTGCTACCCTGGAAGAAAGCCCTGCCGGTGTTGGCAGCGGTACAGGGGAGTTGGAGGGTGACAGCCCAGGGAGGCAGTGCAAAAGGTGACAAAATGCAGTTGCTCAGGAGTTGTTTGAGACTCTCTGTGTGCAACCACTGAAGACAGCCAGCTTTTAATTAGCAGCTCCATTCCTCCTCAGCAAACGAGCTGCAGCACTGGATAGCAAAACAAGAGACATATTGTTTGCCCATGCACAGATGAAAGCAGATAGATAAAAGAACTCGAATGAGAGCAGGAAACCAGTCTCCCTGTCATGCACTTTTTCAGTGCCATTTAAAAAATGGTCACTGAAATATGGGTGGGGAAAAAAAGAGTGAGAGCTGAAATCAATCAGCTTCTGTGGGCTGGATGCGCTGAAACACCCGCAGAGGTAAATGTGCAAATGGTGCCCGGCTTCATTCTTGATTTCATAGACTTTTAAAGGAAAAAATAGGTTATATTTGGAGATGAGCTGACTGTTCATAGTAAACAGATACCTTGATAATTGAGGCCGTCCTTTTGCCTCACAGACTATGAATGATAGTCTACAACTGATATTACATTAACTTTCTCTACTCACATGACTGTTCATTTGGACAAGTGTAAACTTAAGGTGGTAAGTAGCCATTATAGGTTTGCCTCCAAGGTTCCTTACAGTTCCTTCCCAGATTTTGATCAAGACATCGTTTTTCAGGTTACTCCCCTTAGCCACAGCATCTGCTTGGTTCCAGCATAAATGCAACAGCAACAGATGATTCATGGATTTCTGGCCTTTTTTCCTGAGGATCTACAAGACTGTGTTCCGTTATCTGCAAGTTGAGGGTTTTTTTTATGTTGGTAAGGTAAATGAAGCTGTAATAAACCTGTTTTTTTCATAAAACATCTATGGGGTTTTTTTCAGTTGTGCAAATAGTGCAAGGAACTTTTATGAAAAGAGGCTGGCCACTTCCAACAAGAATACAATATTGAATATTTATTTATGCTAGTATTCACATCTCTTTCTAAGAACAACCTTGATATTATCCAGGAACAACCTTGATATTATCCAGTTATTAAGTAAGTTCTTAAGTAAGCCACAAATGCCACTAAAGACCCTCTTCTTGGAATTTTTGATAAAACAGATAATATCTCTTAGCACAGTTCTGTAACGACTTGATTTCCTATGTATTTTTTCAGGTCACATCTGAAAGTGTTATTTTTTAAATGTTTGTTGTTACCGACAAAGCCATCAAAATAGATACTGAAAACCTTGATCCAGCAACCTAGTAGGCATCTGCTTAACATCCCGCCCTACAATTCATCCCTTTGGCTTCCATGGACACCCCAGCACCTCTGCTGTGGTCCTATTGTGAAGAAGGCAGATCCTGCAAACCCACAGGCAAATTCTTCTGACTTCAGCCCAGCCCAGGGGCTTCAGAGGGTCTCTAAAAACATATAAATGCCCCTTGCACACAAAAGTGTAGGATTGGGTCTTCTAAGCTTATAAGCTTGTATTTTTCCAATATATAGAGAAAGAATGGATAGAAGTGCAGTAATAAAGATTTACTAGCATGAGTGAGCAAACACCTGAGCAACTGGCATGTGGTAAAGGCCTGAAGGATTTAGAAAGGCCATCCCTAACATGTACCACCTCCAAGCTGTACCAAGAGGGTACAGTGTGTCTACCAGACAGCGGTAGCAAAACTGCTGTAGGTAGTTCTTTGCAAAGATGCCTGAGCAACTATGCTGCTGCCAGTTTTCACGTGACTCTCTAGCCATCTGCCTTAGTACAGAGGTACCAGACTCAAAAAAGAGTGAAAAGCTAACTGGTAAGTTTCTGAATTCTCTGACAATTATTTAAAACTGCTTTTGCCTGGGCAGTCATACCTCAGTTTTAGCAGCTGGGCCATCTGTCAGGAGATCAGCAAACTGGGCCCAAAGGATACAGATTAGTGGGACAGGGTGCAGGGGAGGCTTTAAAAAAATGCTCATGCATCCCATTGAAACATGTTGTTGGATTCAGAAAAAACATGAGCCATATCATAAGTCCTTAGTGGGGCTCAGAGCCAGTAGGACATTTTATTGTAGCTGATTGTAAATCTTTGAATTTACTTTCACCCTTTCTTCATGAATTGATCCTAAAGTCTACACATATAGTTGTTACCATAATTAATGCTAAAGACACATTTTACCACGAGAAATAAGCCATTCACTTGACCTGTCTGTGGTTTCTCTCTTTTTGTTGTGTGTGATCAGTCACCTACCTCCAAGGCTTGCTACGGCCTCAGCATGGCATTGCCCCAGAAGGAAGGAATGAAGGCTTTCCCCACAGAATACTCCCTCAGTGCTGTTGTACACCCTCAGCCTCGTGTTATGCCTGCTGAGTTGCAAGGAGACGTGAGACTTCCTCACCATGCTGGCGGGAGACCTGATGGCTCCCGAACCCAAGATTGCAGCCCTCATTGCACAAACATACCGGCTCCTGTCCTGCCTCTGCACTTTGCCAAGGAAAAGAAACCTTTCAAGATGAACTTGAATAACAATTTGACATACCCCCTATACTATCGTTTGCTCATCAGCATATGTGTTTATACAGAGAATAGCCGTTTCTTCAGCAAACAAAAAAAATCTCACCCACTCAAAGGTTATGAACAACATGTAACAAGAATTACACATTTAGCAGTTGTAAAGAAGAAATGTTTATGAATCTAGTTTAGTACTGGGATCATTCCAGTAAAAACAAAGCAACAGACCTTGAAACGGGGACTTTGAGGTAAACCTGATAATTCACAAAAGAGAGCCCTGGCTTTGGGAGGGGTGAGGTTTTGCGGTTCCCTCATATCTGTTGGGCTGCACAAGACAGAAAGGAGATGGAGGACCTAGCTAAAAATAGCTGCTTTCTGTATTTGAATAAGCAGCTCTCCACATGTTATGTACGTCTTTCATTTTAAATAACACTTACTCCAAGGTCCAAATGAGTCAGTAGATGCAAACACAGCCACCAATATGTAGCAGCTTATTTCAAGTGCTACAGGTACTTACTGCTTTCTCCTTTAACAAAGTTTTCAAAAGGACCTTCATTTGGCTGTTAAATTTTGATTTAGGTCCTTTCAAGTAAAGGCATTCTTCTGTCAACATAACTCCTTTAGTAGTAGCTAAGCTTACTGATCCACTTGGCTATTGTCCCTGGAGGGCTTTTTGAGCAGAGCTTACGGATATACATTTCCAATATCACATTTTAGTCGCTCGGGAGCATTTATGTCCTAAACCAAGTCTGCTTTTATGGACCTTGATTTGGCATTTGCTTTGCATCCAGATTTCTGCTAAGCATGATGCCAGCCCGGAGTGCACAAGGGAGGTGGCATCGGACCCAAGGGCTCTCTGCCCTGACAGGACACTTAGGATAATTTAAGATTTTGAGTCTGTCCCCTCCTACATCTGTACTGAAGCTTTTATACATGATGTCAGAATTTGGCACAGTTCAGGTTAGCAAAGCCAAATGAGCTAAGCCTGAAGTCACAGTCTTTGGAAACCAGAACTTCACACAGTTCGGAACAAAACAAGAGAAGTATTGATGGTGCTTGGGCTTCACACTGAACACAGGTCTCCTGAACACACTCGGAGAGAACTAAGCTGGAACACCAACAGAAGTCACTCATAAACTGTGATATGAATGCAAGAGTTATTTAATATCAACATATAGGACAGAGTATATTTAAAGACCTGGTTTTGGAAAAGCTCCTTTTGCCAGGCATCATTTCACACCTCTACATTAACTCTTTCCACAAGCTGCTGACAATTATTCCCTCAAACCTGATCTCCTTAGCAGCAGGTAACTGAGTGCCACAGGGCTATGGTTTGCACTCATCCTTAAGGGTGGGCACACCATTCATCCAGGCCCTCAGCAGCCCTTGACTATGGTGGGATACAGAAATACAAGAGCTTCTCTCTCCCAGATGCCTTTGGAACATGTCACAGAAACTCAGCCCCATTTTGGTTCATCTGTAGTACAAGAGAGGAGAAATACAACTGTGGTATTTGTGACTGTAAAATCCATCTTACAAAGCCAAATTCTTTCCTTTCCTTTGGCCATTTTAGGTTGGTCTTGAGTGTTTATACTGAGTGCGAAATGCCATAGTCTTTTCGGGTGAGAAGAAACAGCTTAAGGGTTGGAACTGAAACTACACTGAGGCTAGCTGATGGCCAAAGCTGTGACTGAAAAAGCCCCCAGGCAGCTGCCAGGTGGTACAGGAGGCACCTCCCTGCTTGCCTCCAGCAGCAGCGTGCCACCTCTGCCCACTTCTGGGGCCAGTCCCAGCCTGAGCTGCTCAGCACCTCTCCTCAGCCCAAGTGCCTTTGAAAAACATGGTGGTGACCACATTTTATTTAATAGTTTCATGGCAACAGCAGTCACTCGGGGAGTGGGAAGCCTCCACCTGAGGACAGCCTGTCTTCACAGTACTTTGGGAGGGGTGCATTTGCTACTACTTACATTTGCTAATGAAGGTGGTGCCTCGGCCAGCAAGGAGGCACTGATCTTCTTTCTTGTCTTGCCAGTGTTTAATGAAAAATGCACAAATAGCCCTTGGCGTATGGGCCACAGCTGCCCTATGTCAGGCGAGTATTCTAATTGCTAAAATACAGTGTCTTGCTGCAACGTACTCCATCTCTTCCACACTCTCCATGTATTCGGCCAAGCCTTTATAGAAAAATGTTAGCTCCACTGATGCTTTGGAAGCAAAGGTGGGGATCTTTTGTCCTATAAAGGAGACTAAATGGACAGAGGCGTCTGCCTGCAGCCGCTGCAAACCGCTCTTCAAGGTCCCTCCTCAGCGTGCTCAACGTCTGAGATGCCATGTGAGAAGCCATGTACTCTGCATAACAGTCCCTGGGCTGCCTCGGTCTCAGAGGTCTGAATTCAATTTGGGCAGAACTTGTAGGATCTTCAGCTTATGGGAAAACACCTATTTTACTATGGTTTGAACTAGAGTTTAAATTTTATATATATCAGATCCTTGCCTTGCCCATGTGCATGGTTTTTATCCATGACAAACACAAGGCTACTTTCCACCTCACTGTCAAAAAATATGTTTAATTTGGAAAATTACAATAAAGCAGCATAAACAATGGGAATAAAACAAGAGCTGAGACCAAGATTCCTGCTATGATGCAAGCAACTTTTGAAAGAAGTAAAATAAAAATATGCATCATTCTAATCTCTGATGTACTTAGGTTGTTCTTTCTGAACACAAACATTTAATAATTTTAATTACTACAGAATCCTCATAAATCTAGAGGATTTCCATATGGTTGAACAAAACTGTCTTCATCCATCTGGAAGATTATGGCCACCTGTTGACAACAAAGCTTCATCTAACCCAGCCTTCAGAGACTTTTAATTATCAGCAAACAATTCACATGCATGCACGTGGGTGTTCGGCTCTGCTTTGGACATAAATGCCTACCATTTCTTTTGCCCTTTTAACTATAATGCACCATAAATAAGCACAAAGCATTTCCTTCCTAGAGCACTTTGTTCCATTTTTTACTTCTTATTTGGACTTTTATTTTTTAACTAGAAGCTACTTGTTGATTTATAAGCTGCAATTTTCTCATTGTGTTAAAAATTTCCTGCTATACAGCATCCTACATTTCCCTTACCACGCAAGGATGCCAGGTCTTTAATCTTAATATTACCTCCTCATCTCTTTATATATGACAGTTGTTTGTGGAAACTTCTGTCCTTTTAATTTTGATGAAGGATACCTTTAGGAGAATGCTTACAGTCAGTCTGCTTGCTTATGTGCTGTTCATGCTGCACCCAGCATGTCCTGGCTTCTCATTCCAGGATAAAAAAAAGAACCAGTGCCTGCTTTAGAAAGCCTAAACCTAAAGAGAAACACAAATGGAGAGAAAGGAAATGGGACATTAAAATCTTAACTGTGTGGGAGGTTGACCATGTCCTGCATGCTCAAGAGGCTTTTGTTTTGATTTTCTCCTCTGGAAATGGAGCTGAAACAGTCATGCTGCCTGCAAGTGTCTTTTGGGAGGTGTCTCACTGACAACGTTGGAACACTGGCCAAAGGGGCACTCCTGGACTTCAGCTCAAAGCACACAATGCAAGTGGCTGGACACCCTCTGAGATGTTTAGGGTGTATAAGCACGGCAGCAGGCACAGAGGAAGGACAGAGGGTCATATGGGACCAAGAAGCCAAGGCAAGACCTCAGCAGAGGAAGGAGAATGCCAGAGGAAGAATTTAGAGAGAGCCAGGAGGAAGACAGGTAATAAATGCTGCAGCATTTTAACTCCTGAAACAGTGGCTGTGCTTTCAGCAAGGCATAAACTGACCCCAAACTTATGGTGACTTTACAAATAAAAGATAACTTTTTAATTAATTGCACAGTGAACAAAAGAGAAATGACCGCTTCTTTTCCATAACGATGATGTGCGTTTGGTCGTGCTCTCCTGCTGCCTAAATAAATGGCAGGCAGAGTGTTGTGGTGCTCTGGCAGCACTTCTGGAATTGGATTACCTCCCTTCCTCCACTTGGCATTGCAGAACAGTCACTCTTAATTGTGCCTTCTATCTAATTATTAACCACTGCTTCTGATCATGCTCCATCTCTTCCCTCATCTGCTTTTCATCTTTTGCGTTGCCTCTCTATAATTGCAACAGACCTGCCTCAGGGGCCTCAATTATTTCCTGTCATCTTTGGGTGCAACAGATATTGGTTTGGGGATTTTGATGGCTCCACTCGTCTTAGTGCTGTTCATCTCTCACCTGAAGCTCTGGCTTGCTGGGTTTGGCCTCTGGCCAAGAACAGGAGCAGTTCCTACAGGCGCTGGTGATCTGAACTCTACTTCAGGGGATGAAGACCCTGAACCAGCATGACCTGCATGTGGTGGTAGTCTTCAAATAGCTTGGCAGGCCCAAGGGTGGATGTACTGCGAGCTACAAAATGGGAAACAGTTTTGGTACCACACTGCCCTGCTTGTCTTCAACAGGGCCAATATGAAACATAGTGGTGGCTGCTGGCCCGCAGAGGTTAGCGGAAGCAATGATTCTGCATGGTGGTCCAGCGGCACTGGCATAGTGGAAGCATTGCATGGCACAGGTTGTAACATGCACTCATAAGAAATGTTTCATATATACAGTCATTGCCTTCTAAAAATCATCGTGCTAACACTCCACACAGCCAGACAGAATTGCCTTAAAGCCATTGACGTAAATACATTTCTTTTTTAAAATCCTAGGAGACAGCCAGCCCTCCTTGCCAGGAAGATGATTAGGCCATCACTTGGAGGCTGGAGCAGAGGAAAGGAATAAATGAGAGAGATAATAAATCCATCTATTCATATTACAGATCATGAAGGGGGAAAAACTGACAGGCACCTGACATGTAAGAAGCTCATCTGGAAGTTGGGAAACAAGCAATAAAGAGCTTGACTGGAGCCAGACTTCTCTGGAGGAGCAAGAATACCCCAAATCCCTAAGTACTGCAAGTATCCTACCCAGTTAGGTAGCAAATACTGAATGAAAATAAAATTCATATTGGCTGAGTTACTAGTTTGTTAAATACCCAGCAGCAGCCAGCTCTGAGCTGTGGTGCTGAGTACAGCAATACTGGAAATTTCAGACAGGGAAACTGAATACCAAGTCTGTATTGCTGCTATCGATTACTTTGCTTTCATTTATAAATAATGCTGGGTTGCTTAGGTTGCCAGTTAGGAGCACTAAGACCATCCAGGGTGATATCTCATTCCTTTAGAAAGACTTGGTTTTATACATTTTACGCTCTAAAGGGCATCACTGCAGAAGGAGGCAATAAAGCCACAAAGCAAGAATCAGTTGCATGGAAAAAATGAGTTTTCTTTCTGTATCAGGAGGAATCTGAGATCTTCTGTCCTTTTTCCTGGGTGAAAGCAGAGATGCCTGTCTCCCAAATAGTCAGTCACCAAGAAGTTGAGCTCACCTACAGAAATGCTCTCATGTTCTGGACCCTGGTTCCAGAGTCACATTCACTGAACTGAGAAAGCAAATCCACATATCCTGAAGAGTCCTGTGATACAAGAGCTAGTACTTGGCAGAAGTACGTCTCTGATGTAGGAATATACAGTGCATCTACACCTACACATGCACACACCCACGCACATGCACAGTGCTCGAGGACCGGTGAGCTTGGATTAGACAAAGTACAAGGGTTAATAAAGTACAAGGGTTTGCACATGCAGCTACAATTGAAAATCCTCCATGGAACTGATTTGCCTGTTGAAATCTGGGAGAAGTTTGGCCCCTTTGAAACTGAGGGTCCTTTAAATGAGATGTCTACTCTTCTTTCACACTCCAAAACGGACATCAGAGGCACCAAACAGTCTCTATGTTATGAGTGATTGTAAGGCCCTTTTCTTTTGCAGGTTATTGTTAGCTGATATGCAGGTAACATATCTGTCCATACATCTGTAGGTCCAGCCTTGTGTGATAATCCTGACAAGCAGGATGACAGTCATCCTCACTGCAATGCAGGGATGTTCTCCCACTTGTTTAAGAGGAAGAGCGTTGCTTGTGAAAGCCCTGCTCAAGCCACGTTTTAGCCAATGAATGCTTGGAGATTTCTTAAATCAGGTTATTTTCTCCTTTTTGTTCTCTCAGGGGGATTTTTACCCTTGTTTCCACCGGAGCTGAGACTTGTGCCATTGTGCTGCCTATCAATCCCCTGTAATAACATTTGAAGCCAGCAGTCAAATGTAATCACACCTGGCAGAGGGCTGGACCTCTCAAGGATAACACAGCTGGGGAAAGAGGCACCCGGATAGTGGGAGGAGAGGGAGTAAATTAGTGCATTTGCTGCAGAAGGGTTTCAAGGAGACATCAACCACATTGGGAGGCACCAAAGAAGTTGCACAGGGGAGAGAAACACAGGAAACAGCCTCTGCCGACTCGGCTCATCATGGGGCAGCTTGTCTGAGGAGTGTTAGCTTCAAGGTGAACCATTCACACTGACAGCATCAAGGACATGTCTGCACATAGATGAATTTCCTCTCCAGCTTTCAGCCTCCCAATAGATTCCCAAACAGATGAGGTGTGCTGGACCCGTTCACTCCAGCTCAGTTTTATTTTGTCTACAGAATCAGATTTGTTCTTCTTTTGCGAACGACTTTAATAGGTAGTGTTCAGGGGGCATCCCTGGCACTGTTCCTTTCAAGAATCAATTACTGAGTGCTTATAGCCAAGCACTTACAGAAAAGGGATATCTAGTAAAAAGTAAGTCAACTTCCTTCCTCTCTTGTCATGGATTGTGCTTCTCAAACAGTCTATGCCATTGTATAGGAGAGGACAGCATTTCTTCTCCACGCTGTCCATACAGCACAGTCACATTGAGCAGAAATGGTGGCATGCTATGTGGTTTCCTGAAAAGAAAGCAAATATGCTGATTTGTGTCACCGTATCTCATCAATGTCCTGGAAATACAGAGAAGCCCACTGAAAGAAATCATGATGGACTGCAGGAATAGGAAAGGAAAGGCAAAGTTTTCCATCAGAACCCATCAAAGTGACACTCAGCAGCCAGTAATTCCTCCCCAGGCAGGTTAGTGCTGCTTGCAGGGGGACCTTCTCCCAGCAGGCAATAAGGCTTTACACTTCCTTAATATGAAAGGACATCTGATAGCCCAGATTACTCTACCAGGCAATCTATCATTTATTTATTGGGCTTTAATGGGATTGAATAGCTGTCTGCCCCTCCTGGATGCATCCTGCTTTCTGCTGTGTAAGTGACTGATAGGCACCGTTAGTATTCCAGTGGAAAGAGACATTGATTTTAGGGGGAGGAGATGTTTCTGAAGTTGAACACTGTGTGCTTCTCCCCACATCCAGAAAGCTACAGCAGAACTGGAGAAGATGCGGAGATGCATCAGGATGCATCTGTGCATCGGCAGCAAGGATAATCAAAGGTACCAAGTGGCCTCTGCACCAGAAACCACTAAATTAAGGGGGGCTCTTCTGTCTGAAGAGGAGATGAGCAGGGGTGGCATGGTGAGGGAGATCAGTAAGACCAGGAACGGCAGGAAGAAAGGCAGCGGAGGGTAGTCACCGGCTGTCTCTTCTAATCCAAGAAGCACAGGACAGCAAGCAGCAGTTTTAAAGGACAGAGAAATACCTGTGCACATAATATGCAGGTAATCTGCCTTGCCAGAGACTTTTGGTAGGCTAAAAGGTCACCTGGGCTTAGAGAGCACCCAGACCTGTTGGAAAGAGAGTCATCATCACCAGATGGTAGATGTGTCCCTCTGTCCCCTTATCCATTGGGGGCATTTGAGTCTGCCTCTTACATCCAGGCATGATGGCAGGCAGCTGGATGAAGGCTGCCAGGAGCCCCACGGCTGCCTCCCACCGCCAGCCCAGCCCATGGTGACCATTTGAGCATGGGGGTGCTCCGGGGCTTCCCCACCCGTGACACAAGGCAGGGCTGCATGATGCCAGAGGGGGACCCTCTTGTGTCCTACTGGGACAAGCATGTCTCATCATGTGGAGCAGTTCCCCGTCCGGTGGGTGTTGGACCAAGGGGCCCCACAGAGCTCACCCACTTGAGCTGGCGAAAAACCCACATTGTAGCTGTTCTGTGATGTCCTGCAAACCATTTCTACAAAAAAAACCCCAAAAGTTATTTGAATGCAAAGCATTTGTGCTGGGGAGAGCATCCCCTCATCCCAGCCTCTGAGTCCCCTCCTGCAGCCTCGAGCACATGTGGTCATGTTCAGTTGGTTCAGCACCCTGCGCATGCAGTGGTGACACCTTATATGCCCTCCTCAGGTTGCTCCTCAAATTGTCAGACTTACATTATTTAATGACTCCATCAGTTTGGTTTGACAACTGAAAAGCCTGTACGAGACCAACCCCAAGAGCTGGAAGGGAGGGATTCTGCAAGAGCAGCACTGAAAGGCATCCTGCTGGAGTCAACAGCATCCATGCCCCGAGTTGCTGGATGTCTGTTGTAAGAGTCAACAGCTGTGTTACTGTTACTGGTGGAAAATATGAATAACTTATTGTAGGAAAGCAAATCATAATTCCTAAATATAACGTATTAGCTAAGGTCACTCTTCTTCCTCACGTAAACTCTTCTCAAAGTCAACATAGGTGCTGCATGTAGGGAGGTGCTGATGGAATTAATGAAACTGGGTTGTCTTTAGCCATCTGAAATTAGCAAACCCATTAAACCAATGAGAGAAGAAGACAACAAGGGAAATTTATTAATTTCTTATACGTAAAAATAAATTTAAAATAACTACAATGTAAAACCAGTTCACTTTCGCGTATTCACTGCATGACTTGTTTTTCTTAGAACCTGAGAAACAACAGGCATCAGAGACCTGAGAAGATGTCCAGTTCATATCCATGCTGGTGATAACGTTTGGCAGTGCTTGCCCTGTTTGCTGAGAGGCTGTGCTTTCAGTACCGTCCCTGAAAGACGCTTCCTTACCCTCTCCGCACCGCTTCCCACTGCTGCTAGGGGCTGGAGAAAGCCCTCCTGATTGCTCCTGCTCCTTGCTGTACGACATGTGCCATGAAATCCTGCCCAGTCTTTGCTACAGTGACCTCCTAGCTTACAGTTTCAGAAGCGATTTACAATTGATCTGAAAACCTGTGGATGAAGTTCCCAGGGAGGGCATAAGCGTGTAAAATGTTGATACGCAGTACTTCACACCTAGCTCCGGAGAAATTTAATTTCCCTAGCTGTCAGCCAGTAAAGTCCCCTAAGTAGCAGTAAAAGCAGCTTCAATGGAAAAAGAACTAGAATATAGAATTTTTTTCTATTAATCCTACCCTTTCTGCAAGGTGACCAATAATGAACGGTCAAACACACCAGCACCAAAAAGCTCTGCCTTTCTTCATCCTGCTCTGTGCTGAGGACACCTGTACAGGGGGGTTCTCCCCCTCAGAAGCAGGTCTGATTTTGCTGGAAAGCCCTCCCACAGCAGCTATGTCACCCGTGTTCAAAAAAAAAATGACCTGACAGCTTTCTCCATCTGCTGCTCTTCACATCGAACCTTTGCACCCATGATGCTGTTCTGGAAATACAGTACCAGTTAACACGTGCGGTCAGTAGATTACAACCTGCCATCTCATCCGTTCTCACTGTCTGGGAGGGAGGTATATATTCACCAAATTAGCCCTTAATCCTTCAGATCAGTGCTATTGCACATGCACAGCCTTAAAACGTATAGCTTGAAAGGCAACTTCTAACAGCTACCACGCACGCTGCATATTGCGCAGGTAAGAGAGGGGGATCAATGCTGTGTAGTACACGGAGTGCTAGTGATTATTGATCCTCTTGACTGTCTGGCTGAAATGACATTGATTTATAAATGTATTTGCAGAAATGCTTGGGAAGGAGCAGACACATACACATGCGTTCCTCATGGGCCTAAGTAGAGAAGTGCTGTCAGCCTATATCCACATGCCCCCTCCCATACCCCCAGCAACATAGGATGCAAACAACTAGACTTCACGCGTTTCGATGGAATGAGACCACATACGAGTCAGCAATGGGGGTATATTTACGCACACAGCTACCCTGTTTCTCCCCAGTATGTTGGGGGGCGTGGGAGCTCTGAGTGAGTGTCGATATCTGTCAAGGAGTCCTGCAATGGACTGGTGGAGATGTAAATAGGAATTCAACTAGGGACACTCTGGACATGTACAAAAATTGTTTTACGTTACTTCCTAAATAAGACAGAGTTTTAGCAAGCCCCTGCTTTTCAGGCACTTAGTAGAGAGCAAACACTTTTCAGCATCTGCATTGCCAGCAAGCACATGCTCACTTGCTGAGCACAAGCACATCCTCTTTGCAGGCTTTTGGCTGGCAGCATATGGGGAATACTGCCTCCTGAGCACAGGTAATGCACTTTGCCTGGCGGTCTGGGCCCTGACAGCCCCTCAAGCAGTTAATAGGACTGAGATGGAAATCCCCCAAACCAGCAACTTCAATACAACCTGTGGCATGAAGACAGCTGACATGTCCAGGAGCAAGGCCAGAAGCTTCATCCCCCCTGGCACTGCAAGAAGCGGCATGAGGGGAAATGGCCTCAAGTTGCACCAGGGCAGGTTTAGGTTGGACATTAGGAAAAACTTTTTCACCAAAAGGGTTGTTAAGCATTGGAACAGGCTGCCCAGGGAAGTGGCCGAGTCCCCAACCCTGGAGGTATTTAAAAGCCGGGTAGATGAGGTGCTTAGGGACATGGTTTAGTGGTGGGATGGCAGGGTTAGGCTAACGGTTGGACTTGATGATCTTAAAGGTCTTTTCCAACCTAAACGATTCTCTGATTCTGTAAACGTCCTATAGGCAGCAGCACGAAACAGACAACCCTGGAGGGAGGCGAACAGCAGTGGGATATGTGGTGGGAGAGGAAACCGGGTCTCAGAGTAGCTGGAAAAGCAGAGGGGAGAGGCAAGGAAGGAGAAGATGAAAAGCAGGAGAGAAAGAGAACAGCAGACAGAGAAGGAGGGAGAAAGCCTGAGCAACCTCAACAGGGAGCAAAACTGCGTTCTTTGCTATCCTCAAGTTGAACTAAAAGCATTCCTTTCTCTCCCAACATTCATCAGCCTCATCCAAACCTCAGTGACAGAGCTCTGGGTCCCTGAGGATGTGTGTGTGCTGGTGATGGGACATGGTGGAATTCGAAATTACCCACATTTCCCCATTTTTTGGCTGTGTGGGTGTAGGTGTTCATCATAACCGGGGCGGCTCTTGCTGCGCGGGGCCCCAGGGAAGTGCCCCAGCAGCTCTGCAGCACCTGAAGGCCAAGGTGGGAGAGATGAGGGGATGTGAGGAAACACTGGCAGAGTCAAAGCACAAGGGCCCAGGGCAGCAGCAGCCCCCACCACTGCCCCCAAAGCTGCGGCCAGGGCTGCAGGCCAGGTTGCTGCCCCAAAGGTGGGGGAGCACCATCTCTACCTACTCAGCAATGGCCGGATGCTGCTTCCCCCCCCCCCCCCCCCGATCCACCAGCAGAAACGTATCTACGGAAATGATCCAAGGTTAGAAAAACCTGGTAATTAAGGCCATTGAGGTAAATTGGGCCACTGGGACATTAAGAGGGCTTGGAAACGGTCTGACATGCAGTTGTGCTGGCTGACTGGAGGGGGGCAGCAAAACATTGGGGAACTTCGGACCCCAGCTCGGCACAGCCTGTGTCTGGCCCCAGCCTCCCAACCCACCCAGCTGCACCCCACTCCCAGCTCCGGAGCCCAGCAGACGTCCATGCAGGCCACAAAGTGCTCAGTGTCCCCCAGAGCGCCTTGGCCTCAGCTCAGGTCTTGTAGACCTCTCACTGAAAGTCTCCGTACCCCTGTGCCCCGTCCTCAGAGCCACCCACTAATGTTTCATTTATGGACAACGACGTTTTACAACACTGGCATTCACAGTGACTTTGCCAAGTCAAGAAAAAGAAGCTGCTGACAGGGGCACAAAGCAGGCAGAAAGCAAAGATCATTGGAGAGCCGTTCTGCTCTGTACATCCCCACCCTAGGAAGGTGCTGCTGTCCTGGGGCCACGGGCAGGAACAGCCCGCTCAGCTCTGTTGCCTTTGTGCACTGAATGATGCTCTTGTTCTTGCAGCTGAAGAAGGGAGACTGGGCTTGGATTTTAGGACATTTCCGTGCTCTGCGTATAACTGAGGTGATGGCTGCCCATCCAACCAACTGGAGCATCCATTAATACAGGGGTTATTCAGGGACTTGGCAGTTCCTCCCCTGCCACTGATTATCTGCGGGACCTTGGGCACATCGCTGAGCCTGTCTTTGCCTCCATTCCCAACCTGAAAACAGTGATGACAACTCTCCCCCCAACCTCGCAGGAGTATCACAAGGTGGTAGATGCCACGGTGGGGGGACCCACATATGTAAGTGCAGTACAGAGTCCTGGCAATGGGAAATGGGATTTCTTGTGGATCTACAAATCTTGGGAGTTCAGCAGAAGGGCAGCAGTTCAGACCAAAGTCATGATGGCACTTCACTAAGAAAGGGCATGAGCTTTAAGACATCTTCACCTAAGTCCAAATTTATCTTGAAGGGATATTATCAGCATCCCAGATCTGAATTTTGCAGATCATTTTTGCTTAGTTAAAACCACTCACTGATGTGTGCCTGAGGGATCTGGCCTCTCCGAGGTCCAGCTGCAGCCTACTTCTTCCCTCCTCTAGGCTCGCAGGGCTCTTTTCATGCTCTGTCAAAACAGGGAGCCAAAAGGGAGGTGTACCTGGATCCAAATTGGTCTGAGACTGAGCTTGCTTCCCAGGGTGGGAACTTGAAAACTTCCAGATCTGACTAAGGAAACCTGTGAATAAAGCTACTGATCTCCCCTTGCATGCCTGCCCAGGCACCGCAATAACATTGATGTTCATTGGGGGACCACTCTGCATGCATACACACGGCTCCCCTCCTGCCCTGGCACACCTTGCAGGAGCAGAGCCTGAGGTAGCCTCCATCCAGCCTCGGGAATTGAGAAATGATCCCCCAAAGTAATTTGTACTCAGCCTCTGATAAGCTAAATTGGGTGTTGCTTCTCTGCTGACTCTGCAGGGAGCCCTGACTGGTCATGCAGGTGCTCCATCCCCGTGCCAGCAGGCAGACAGCATGAACGCATCCCCTAGCCATCCATATTTCATCCACTGTCAGCAAGGCACGGCCACCTACATGCCTAAGGTCCGTATCCCCCAAGATATTCAAGCTGTCCTACAGTAGGTTTATGAAAAGCATCCCCCCATGTCCTTATTAAGATGTTTCTGCGCTTTAGCGATTGAAGTAAAGACAAGTTTTATTGGATTTCTGTGTATATATGGTTACCCTTAGGACAAGCCTTAACATCTTTCTAAACTGAAAGAAACTCTTCGGCTAATTCCCTGGCTTTCTAATTGGAAAGTATCTTGCCGCCTGTCACAGATATTTGTCATTATGTCCTCTCTTATTGCTCCTGCTTCCCCTTGGTTCTGCCGTGCGTCATTCCACTCTTTCTGTTTTTAGCTGAGCGCTATTACACGAGATGCTTCCCAAATGATTGATTATTACTGAGCTGCATTTCAAGTACAAAGTCAGACTTGGCTTGTAACAATTGCACAGCGGTGGATTGCAAACTGGACTTTAAAGGGCGGGAGGAAAACCAGGAATTGTTAAACACAAATAGGTAAAACCAACAAAAAAGGGCACCACCTGTAGATATGCCAGTGCTGTGGGACAATCAGACCAAAGGCTACGCCACTGGACAACAGCCCACGGCACTGCTGACATCGGTTATTTAGAAGACATTTCCTACTCACTTTTCTTTATATGGAAATAGTATTCAGAATAGGCTGTGAGAGGTTATCGCCCTATCTTTAAGATGTGATTCAGTGCCACATCACAGCCTGAGGTCTTCATCACAGTTTTGTCCTCTGCAAGATATTTTTTTCATCCTGGGTGTGTCCTGGAATATAAAGTACAAATATCCATGTAAACAAAATAGCCTGAAAAAATGGTCAGCCTCACTCACTGACCAAATAAATAAGCTCTTACAGTTTCATCGAAAGCCCTAAAATGATCGTTCTGAACGTGTGTTCTGACCCAGACTGGTTAACTCGGGGGGTCATAGGTTCGTGATTCGCTTGAGCTAAATTGAGGTGAAACGACACCAAACCATCAGTTCAACGTTTTATTTGAGGTGGAAGCAACTTGAACTGGGAAAGCATAATGGCAAATGGGTGTGGGTCCTATTGAAACACTTATGAGAAGAAAAGGAAAGAGAGGAAAACGGAAAAGAGAGAAAGACATCACCACCCTTGGGTCCTGCAATGGTGTTGACGAGCGCAGCAACCCTCTGGTGATGGGCACATGCCCAGCTCCTTGGAGTTGTGCTTTTAGAGTCCAGTTCCCACCTCTCGATCGCACCAGTCACGCCAGTCATGCCCCTCTTGTTTGTGCTACTCAAGGACTTAGAATCATAAACTTGTTTAGGTTGGAAAAGACCTTTAAGATCATTGGGCTGCCCAGGGAAGTGGTTGAGTCCCCATCCCTGGAGATATTTAAAAGCCGGGTAGACGAGGTGCTTAGGGACATGGTTTAGTGGTGGGATGGCAGGGTTAGGTAATGGTTGGACTTGATGATCTTAAAGGTCTTTTCCAACCTAAACGATTCTATGATTCTGTGATTCTATGATCTTCTGCACAGGTGCCTCTGCAGGGAGTTGGTTGTGAGGGGTCTTTGGGGTGGCTGCAAGCCCCTTCCTCAGATAAAGCCCTCGTGAGCTCCGACCATGTATGGCACATGGTCAGGTTGGGCCAGGCTAGGCAGGGAGCTGGAGGTCTGTGTATTGGGTTTCTGTGGCAAGGTCTTGGTAGTGGGGGGGCTACGGGGGTGGCTTCTGTGAGAAGCTGCTAGAAGTATTCCCTGTGTCTGCCGCTGGCCAAGGCCAAGCCAATCAGCAACAGTGGAAGCGCCTCTGTGATAACATATTTAAGAAGGGAAAAAAAATCATCTGCGGCTCAGTAGCTGGAGAGAGAAGAGAAGTGAGAGGATGAGAGAGAAAACAGCCCTGCAGACACCAAGGTCAGTGAAGAAGGAGGGGGAGGAGGTGCTCCAGGCGCCAGAGCAGAGATTCCCCTGCAGCTCGTGGTGAAGACCATGGTGAGGCAGGCTGTCCCCCTGCAGCCCATGGAGGTCCACGGTGGAGCAGATCTCCACCTGTAGCCTGTGGAGGACCCCACGCTGGAGCGGGTGGATGCCTGAAGGGAGGAGGCTGTGACCCACCAGATCAGGTTCCTGGCAAGCCATTGCGGACCTTTCCAGCAGAACTTGTGATCCCGCAGGGGACCCTGGAGCAGCGGGGAACTGTACCGTGGGAAGGACTCACGTTGGAGAAGTTTGTGGAGGACTGTCTCCCGTGAGTGGGACCCCACGCTGGAGCAGGGGAAGAGTCCTCTCCCTAGGGAAGAAGCAGCAGCAGAGACAACGTGTGATGAACTGACCCCAACCCCCATTCCCAATCCTCTGTGCCGCTGGGGAGGAGTAGGCAGAGAAGCTGGGAGTGAAGTTGAGCCCAGAAAGAAGGGAGGGGTGGGGGGAAAGGTTTTTAAGATCTAGCAGTTTTTCTCCTCTCCTTCTCTGATTTTGATTGATAATAAATTAATTATTTCTTTCAAGTGGAGTCTGTTTTGCCCATGATGGTAACTGATAAAATGATCTCTCCCTTTCCTTATCTCGACCCACGAGCCCTTTTGATTTACTTTTTCTCTCCTCTGTCTGGTTAGAGGGGAGTGATAGAGTGGCTTTGGTGGGCCCCTGGTGTCCAGCCAGGGTTAAACCACGACAGTTTGTCAGGATGCGGAGCCATGTCCTGTGCCAACCTACCTCTTGCCTGGTCCCCTGCTGCCATGCCGACTACCACTCACCCTGTCACAGTGTTTGAGACATTCATTCTTTCTGTCCCTCACAACTTGAAAGATAAAATTATGATTCATTTTCATGCCCAAATGAAAATCTGGCCAGGAAGGAAAATAAAAATACTAGATAAAATCTATTTCTGGACAACTGTGTTCCAGGGCTGGAAAAACCTGCCTAGAATTATCAAACACGGTCGTGTCCAAAATAGGTTTTTGGCAAGTCTCATGAATGCCCTTGACTCCGTGTCCCCCTCTGTAAGCACACCATAAGGGTGCTGGCCCTCCTTTTGAGAATGCTTTAGGGTCCTGGGCACGTGGGTCTCTGTCGCTGTGCATGAAGCAGCGCTGTTGCTCGTTAAGAGTACGCAGAGCACTGGGGCTGTGGAAGCTTCATTCATCAAAGATGTCAGATCGTGCTCCACAGGTTTATGAAGGCAAGGCGGGGGGGCTTTGCAGTGGGACCAAAAGCAGCCGGCTGACATGGTGTCACCCCATGTTCGTAAGCACATAGTTCATCTACTGCTTGTGAAACGCAGGCTCTGCCTCCCTCCCCTGAGCAGGTACGCATCCTCCCTTTTGGCAAAGCAAGCCGTGGGTGCCATGCAAGGGTTCCTCTGTAGGACGCAAACTGGACCCCCAGGGCTGCCCTCCTCAGGCCACCAAAATGCCTGATTTGCAGGGGACCCCAGTGCAGGCTCCTCACCGTCGGGAGCTGCTGGTGCTGGCTGGGCATGGCCATGGGTGGGAGAGCAGCCCGCGACACCAGGCTGGAGAGAGGAGCCCGAGCAGCAGAGGAGCAGCACACAGGACAGAGCACACCAGGCTTGCAGAAAGATGCCATGGGACCCTGGTGTGGATCACGTCGTCGCGTGCCTGTGGTTGACCTGCAATTTGTATAAACTACTTAAAAAGATAAATTTATCTCCTTTATTTGAAAGATGCTAGTGAACAATTCTGTGATCTCTTACTTTCCCTCTTGTATCTCGCCATTACTTTTTCCCCAATAGCAGCAGTTTCCTGAGGACTATCGTTATTCAGGCACCTCTCACTGGTTAATGTAGAGGTAAGAACTGCCCCAGTGATCTGGTGGTGGATCGACTCCTACATATTGACCTGCCCAGCACTGGTCTCTGCAGGGGCTTACTGAACCTATTGCATATTTCCTTATGAATAGCATCAAAAGTAGCATCAAAAGCTCTTTACTTATTCATGTCTTGTTTTGTTGCTCCTTCAGTAAAAGAAACTCACTGAAACATGGTTCTGGCAGCTGAGAAGCTGGACTTGCCACGGGCTTGCCATGGCTCACTTCACTGGATGCCCTCTGCCAGAAGAGCCCTACCCAGTGGCGGGGGGGGAGGAATTTTTATTGAAATCTGTATTGAGAATCTCAGACAGGGTCTTTCAAGTCATTGGGGTAAATTGAAGGCTAAGTCAGATCTGTTGTTTTCTCTCTCTTCAGTTGATGGTTCAGGTTTACAAGTTTGGCTTTCTGGCGATGCTGTAAAAGAAGTCAGATGGGAAGCAGGCTCACTCTCTAGTGGGGTGGCCGGCGATCCTTGCCATGGATCCTGCCAAGTCTGCCAATCTTAATACTTATTTCTAGGAAGGAATAAGTCTAGCTACAGGCATGGGGCAACTGATAAATGCAACAAACACATCTTTACGCCAGTCTTATAGTTTAGGAACAGAACATGTTCTTTATAGCAACTGGAATATATTTCGAGAGCCAGGCCCGGTATTCACAACTATCTCCACAATTTCTGCTTATAGCAGTAGCTAATTCCAAATACCAGGACTTCGTAATGGTGCCTTGGGATCACAAGCTTCATTATCAACTACGGATGCTGATCCCAGGCACTCGGATCAATATAAAGATGCACTGATACACAAATTCTGATGCATAGCCATATTCTGAAATGTTCCAGTCTCAGCAGGACGACAGCTAAACATAAAAGCGCCATAAATGCTCCTAACCCATTTTAGCAAAGCACTCAGTTTTAAAATAATTTTTCTCAATCTGGCCTTCCCTTGAAATGTTGATTCAGCCAGCGTTTGGATTAATGGCATCTCCATTAAAATTGTTCACCCTGTCTCTCGGAAAATAGTTTTCATCCAGAAGTGGAACTGTTTCATCCGTAGCCATGTCACTTTTAATGCCAGGTCACTAAATAGAAGATTGTTACAGAATAAGGTGTAGCTTAGACCAGTGGTTTCATAGCTCCACAAGTAGGCACACAGAGATCATTTAATAAGAAAACCTGCTTGTGCTCAGCCCTTGTCCTCAGATTTCTCTCACCTCTTTTCTTGATGATACCTCCTTAGCACTTAGTCCCACTATCAGGAAAAATCTCATCATCTTTTCCCAGTTACCAACATTTACTGGAACAAGAAAAATATTTCTACTTCTGGATGAGGACTTGAGTGCATCATTTTTGCCATTTCCTCAGTCATTTAGGCACTGCTTTAAAATACCTCTCAGCATGTGTGGTTCAGGAGATGCACAAAGGGAGATTTGTACGGGTTTCCAGAGCTGTGCAATCACACTCAGCTCGCCACTGGGGACCCTGGGGGCTGTTCCCCCTGCACTGCATCCTCTTGGGCAGCCCTGGAGAGATGCTGCCGTGGCTGCCCATGCCAGCACCCTGCTGCTGCTGCTGCTGCTGCTGCTGCTGCTGCTGTGCATATGGGTGCAGGACCGCAGCAGCACAGCCCCACCGTCACCCCTGCTGCCGCAAGAGGAGGTGAGAGAAACAACCTGGCCTGAATTTGGGGTCCTTTATAGCATAGCACCGTTACATTGTGCTTTTCAATAGCTCAGAATACTTTATTCGACACAAACAAGTATCTCTTTATGCAGCGACAGGAGCCACGTCAACTAAAAGAGCATCAGTCTGTTGTTATAACAAGGCTAGGAGGATGGCTGAGCAGCTCCAGAGGGACAGGGAGTGTAAGAGGATGTCTGCATGGCTGAAGTGAGCTCATTAACCGCTGAGCAGCCGCTCTTGTTATACTGGAAGATAATTCCACACTTTCTAGCTGACCTCATTTCCTTGTATTAGCCTGGAAAAAAATGCCATTATATACATATGTATTTTAATATGTATACAAACACACACACATATAAAAGTACTTTATGTATATATATATATATATTCATATATATACATATTCATATGTATGTATCATTGGCACCAGTAGAGGAAATAAGGCCTATGGAGATTTAGCCCTTAGCAAATATGGTATTACTCAGACTGCCTCCAAAGGAGGAATCAGCCATGCATACTTGAGGGAAATTGTCACTGAGTACGTTAACACCCACGGCTTCGGCTCGAGACGCTGCTTTCCGCTCAGTATTGATTTCTTACCCGGTTGAAGCTGACCTTTCCCTGCCCAGTCTGATGCAGAGTTAACGTCCAAAAGAGCACACCCCAAGGCTGTGTCAACCCCCTGGGTGCAGACAAACCCTGATGCCTCCAGGCAGTTGCAGCTGGCCGATCTGTACCTGGGTTGGGCAGGGCAGGAGCCAGCTCTGAAGATGTGGTCATCTTGTCACCTGGGTCCGGCAGGGCCCTGCCGTGGCCAGGGGGTGTCCACTTTGGCTGACACCAGGTTACATCCTTCACCTGTTTTGGCTGGGAGGGAAGGGGAGGCCATACCCTGATTCACCCATTACCTGGGGGAAGTCCACGTAGCAATCGGCAGGCAGCAGCAGCCCAGTATCAGACAAAGCCAAGACTGGGTGCAGGCCAGAAAAAAAACTAGATTGGGTTAAAAAAACATGTAGATAAATGAGTGTTTTCCAGCTGGCCAAGAGCAGAGCAATTCAGCAACAAGCCAAAGCAATCTCTGAAAATCTTGCTGAAGACCAGCCTCCTTCCCAGGGGCCCAAAGACAGGCAACTATACCACCTTCATATAGAAACAGAGAGAAAGGAAGAACCTGTGGAAATAAGTCAGTCCCACTTCAGTGCAGACGAAGAGGCCAGAAAAAGGATTATGCAATCTATTAATAAATACTGGCGGGTTCATAGGGTGATTTAAGTCATGCTGAAAATGCCAGACCTGTCTAATTTCTTGCTTTGCCTAGGAGGGCAGGTGGTAAACTTGGCATACCTTGGTTTAGGTAAGGTTTTAAATTAGCTTTTAACTTAGCATTTCTCCCAGCAAACTTTGCTAATGGGATCTAGGTGAAATAACCATTAGGTGAGTTCACAAGCATTTGAAAACCTGCTCCCAAAGAGGAGTTTCAACAGTTATCTGTACTTATCCATGCTTTCCTGCAAACAGAGAGGGTATTCTTGAACAAAGGGATCTTTCTCCCTAAAAATACACTACAGGTCTAGCCAGGAACTGGTACTTCATTACCTCCTTACCATTACATCACTGGTAATGCCCTACCTGAGTTAGTGATGGATTAATTGAACAGTGTCATTAATTATCTAGCAGAGGCTGGGTGAAGAGTGCAGCCATGAATGGGGAAGGGTATCATTTGTAATAGAGACCTGCTGCACGAGAATGAGGGACTGATGCATTGCGTGACGGCAGGCATTGCCTGGGTGCTGTTTTATGTACAGTTTTCCCAATATCTTGTCCTGAGCATCTAAGCAAATGTTGAAGGGGCTTGCCTTTGCTCTTCTGGGTGCAGAGTTCATTTCTGAAAAGCAGGCACCAGAACTGAGCTGGGTATCCTTTAGAAATGAGGCTCTTTGGACATGTTTGGACAAGGACTAAGCAAGATACATTCAAATTAAGACCCAGAGTCCGTGTTGTTACTTTTTCATCTCAGTTAAAAACTGAAAATCAGTGCGCATCTGCTACTGATGCAAGAGAGACGGTCAGCTTGCCCACAGGGGACTTCAGCAACAAAAATGGAGCAAGAGCACAGGGAGGTCTGGCAAGATTAGAAACTTGGGCAGAAAATAGCGTGATTTCAGTGTGGCAAAGTACAAAGACATTAAGCCAGAGGACAAGTATGCAAAATGGCTAAGATGCGATGGGAGGAAGGACTGTGAGAAGCAGCAACAGCCAGAGCGGTTTGGAGAATTTGATGAATAGTAAGTACACACAAATTTGCAATTTGATAGAGCTGTGTAAAAAAAAAAAAAAAGCCCTTAAGTCATTTTGAGTGGCTCATGCTGAGACATCATGTTACCAAGCTGAAAAGCAGTATTCTTCTCTTCGGGCCAGATCCCAAAGTAAATTTAAGCCAATGGGCATGCTGCCATTGATTTTAGTGGGTTTGTGGTTGGTGAGGCCACATCTTGAACACCATTCAATTTTGGGTACCTTATTATCCCCGAGACGCTGACGAACTGTGAGAAGTTCAAAGGAAAATGGTAGTAGTAGAGTGTAGAAGAACTGACTTAGGAAGAAAGATTGAAGGGTTATTAAATTATTAATAGCATGGCTAAGCAATATCTTGACAGTCTTTGAAGCAGGGAGGCATAAAGGAAGGAGAGAAAAGTGAGGGGAAGCAATACCTCGCAAGGTGGTGGTGCCACTACAGCCATGGTGAGGCCAGAGCTGGGGAGAAGCCCAGCCCGGTGCCCCTGGACAGATTTGAAGGCTGAGCCCACCATAACTTAAATATAATGGGATTTCTCTCCAGCTAAGGGCTCTCCACCACCCCCAACCACCCCCCCCCAGCCATGTGCCATGGTCCCCAAGGGGTTCCTGGCCTGCCCAGGGGTGATGGGGTGCCCCTGGTACAGGGCTGCCATTACTATCGGCCAGCCACAGACTTGGCAATGAGTCTCAGGAGCGAGGTCCATCAGGTGTGCTGGGTCTGGGCTTCTCTCGACCTGCCAGCAGTTCTGGGTTACTTGGTTTAGTTGTAGCAGCAGCCTTTCTAGTGGACCAGGTGTCCTTGGCACATTTGCTTTACTTGTTTTTTACCTTCATACTATATAGCCATAGTTTCATACATAGAGACCCCCCAGCTGTCAACAGCTCATGGAGGGGTAAGTGAGGGCATGCGGCCTGGAGCTGGGCAGAAGGGGTTTCAGAGCTCGGGACGAGAGCAGAGAAACCAGGTCTAACAGGCCAGAATAATTGGTAACAACATAGACAGTACACACCTTGCATAGCAAATTCAGATGCAACGTGAAGCTGCAGACCAGTGAAGAAAGAACAAGGTGCAAAAGCATGTTTGCAAACATAAAAATGACCCCGTGTGGTTCCTTGAGTGAGGCCAAAGAAGCCATCAACACAGACATCACTTTGCTCCTGGTGCAGGACTTCAGATGCTCATGACTGTCCATAGCCCCCACCAGACCCACCAGCAAGACACCGTTAACCCTCAGGACCCCAGGGAGCAGGGGAAGGGGGAACATAATATCAGGAAAAGGGGTAGAGGCTAAAAAAGTGTGTGTACAGTTCCGACTGCATCATTCTTCTTTCCTGCAACAGCTAGATTTGGAGTCATAATGATTAGATTCTTAAGATTTCAATTACACTAACAATAAATTCTTCGCTTTATTTGATGAGCATACTTTTTGTCCATGAATAAGATTTTGAGTGTAATGAGAGCCAGGGTGCAGCTTTGCAGATGGGTGTTTGGCTGGGCGGGCGGTTTCTTTCCTTGCAACGCTGCATGAAACGCTATGGGCTGTGATAGTCTGTGCAGATGGAGAAATCCCTTCAGTGAAAGTTGATGAAGCCAGAACTGCTGGAGGTATTTCATGGGATGTTTAATGCTCCCAAGGACCCCGTTAGTCACCATCATCCGAAAAAGACTGCGAGCAGTAGTGTGCTCCCCCACAACAGCAGGCTTTGGCACTCAGCCCATGTCTGAAAGGAACATCACTGACTTTTGCTAGGTTTATTTTTGCATTCAGTTTAGCAGGTTTTCACAGCAATAATTTCCTTTAGCTTCTCAGGAGGTGGAGGGGGTGTGAAGGGAGCTGTCTGGGTTCCTGGTGGGGTTGGCAGCCCTTGGACGAATAGGAGCAGGACAGAAAAGCGAAGACCAGCCAAGCTCCTTCTGGATAACTGGGGTGAGTAGTAGGTGCTGCTTTGCCTTTTCCACAGCCCTGATCATTCTGTGCTATTATAAGCCCAGCATTGCACTTTTGCCAAAACCCCTGTTTCCTTTTATCACTTGCCCCAAGGTTGGAAACAGTGGGAATATCAGTTCAGTTCAACCCCAAGATGTTTTCACTGGTTTCCCTTGAATTTTTCAGGCTGCAGATCTGATGTCTTTATTCTCAAATGCAGAATAACTGTGTTCCCCAGGTCTGAAAAACACCAACACGTTTCCTCTTGTCAACCTGCGAAACACAGGAGAGAAGAAAATGGGAAGGATTGCTAGTGAAACACACAATCCAGCTAAAAAACAAAAGCAAGAAAAACCCAACCCCCCCAAATTCCTAAATAAAATACAACCCTGGACATGAAAAAACATCCTTTCACCATGCTCCACCATCTGAGGTGCTGGCAATGACTTCTGCTGTGTTCTTCTACTTTCTAAATTTTAGATTTCAGAAATTTTCAGAAAATTTTCTTTAACCTCCCCATGAGAAAGGCAGAGCAAGCCTGGCACGTCTGATCACCTGCTGATCTTTTAATACAGAGGACAGCCACGGGCCAAAGAGCAAGGCACAAATCTCATTTCTCCCACAGCAGATGCTCTTCAAATATTGGCCCGAAGGTACGACCCCATGGGCGACCCCCCGGCACACCACACAAGGGTGGGTTTTCCTCCTGGCCGGTGCCATCCGTGCCACACATCATGGGGGCACTAAGGTGGCAGGTGATGCGCACCACTTTTGGGGAGCCAGGCTGAAACCATGGTGCTTGGAGAGGCAGCGCCACAGAGCCGCTTGAAACCTGCTGGCTGGCCCCCCTGGCATGGCACTGGCAGTGCTCCAGTAAGGCAGCACAGAAGGGAGGAATTGGTGCCATTATCATGACTGAATGAAATTAGTGTTGCATTAACACTGACACCCAGCTCCCATTTGGTGCTGGGCAAACCCAAAGAAGCTCAGGCAGGTATGGCGTGAGAGCCGAGCCATCGCTGGCCGAGGGATGCCAGCACACAGTTCTGCTCAGGGCAACAGCTCCGAGGGATAATGTCTCAGCCTGGATCTAACCTTCAAAATGTTGTCCTGATTTTGGCTGGGATAGAGTCAGTTTTCTTCATAGTAGCTGGTACAGTGCTGTGTTTTGGATTTAGTACTAGAAGAATGTTGATAACTCATTGATGGTTTAGTTGTTGCTGGGTAGTGCTTAGACTCATCAAGGACTTCTTAGCTCTCAGCTCTGCCAGGTGCACAAGAAGCTGGGAGGGGGCACAGCCAGGACAGCTGACCCCAACTGGCCAAAGGGCTATACCAGACCATATGAGGCCATGCTCAGTACAGAAACTGGGGGAAGAAGAAGGAAGGAGGCTGGCTTTGGAGTGATGTTGTTTGTCTTCCCAAGTCACCGTTATGTGTGATGGAGCCCTGCTTTCCTGGGGATAGCTGAACCTCTGCCTGCCCATGCGAAGTGGTGAATGAATTCCTCGCTTGCATGTGCGGCTTTTGTTTTCCCTGTTAAACTGTCTTTATCTCAACCAACGAGCTTTCTCACTTTTCCCCTTCCAATTCTCTCCCCCATCCCAACATGGGGAAGTGAGAGAGCAGCTGGGTGGGGCTTAGTTGCCGGCTGGGGTTAAACCACAACAAATGTGGTGCTCCAGAAGAGACCTCCAAGCTTCTTCCTCAAGCTTTCTAATTGTGCAAACTGATGGGAGAGGAAGGGGCTTCACCTCCCTCTTTGTACGTACAAATTCATCTGCCTCTGATCACAGCAGCATGGTCCTCCCAAACACATTCTCCATTACTTTTTTGGAGAGTCTGGGCCTCCCCGAGGCCAGGCTTTGCTTTGCTTATGCCTAGGTCAGCATGAGAGGGAAAACGCATGGAGCCTGCCCAGCCCTGCCCGCCACCATTCCTGGGCTGGGAGGGAGAGCATGTCCTGGGCTCCCCTCGAAACTGGTGCTAGCATGGCTGCCCAGCCCAGGAGGGGAAGCATGGCCATGGTCTCATCTCCAACCTCGTGCCACCCCCATGCTCCTGCATGACCTTCCCCCTCAGCTGTTCTTCCCTTCAGCAGCCAGCCCAAGGTCAGCGATGCAGGCATTAAATACCAGCCAGGGAAAGCAAACAGCAGTCACCATTCAAGCAGCATTAATGGGTACATTAAATGTGACAAAAGACTCCGGGCCAAGGGGTTGGGGACCAGGGCTGGCTGCAACAGCCGCAAGGCCAGGGCATGGGGTCAGTGCTGGATGCTGACAGGCAGCCCTGCATGGTCGGGTGAGGAAAATGGGCACTGACTGAGTCCTGAGGGGCTACAGCAAGAGGGTGTGTAGACCAGCAACCCTCCTGTGGGGACACGAGATGTCCACTGGTCAGTAACAAGTGTCCTGACAAATTAGTGCAGTGGCCCGGAGCCCTTGAGCAGACACCATAGAGTAGCCATCACTCCATCCTACCTTGATAAACCTCTTCAGACAGGCAAAGCCCATTTTCACTCACCCGCACAAACTTCCCATGAGAATTCCATATTTTTTATAGCTGCACATGGGTCGTGCCCATAGCTCAGCCATCCCACGCAGCCGGCATGTCACAGGAGCTCTGATTTCAGCTCTGTGCACCAATGCTTCCCTCTCCTGCTCTTCCAGCAGGTCTCTCACCCCCACTTGCCCCCTGCTCACAGCTTTCCATCTCTGGTATTTCATCCACCTGAAGTGGCAGGAGATGAGAATAGGGAGGTTCCCTTGGTCTCCTGTGCTATTCAGTGGGTAAATAAAGGTATCAAGGCCTTTCATCATCTCCGTGCAGCCAGATGTCACTCATTGTTCAGCTAAACCCTCAAAGGAAAAAATCTGTCATTACAAATCTTTGCTCCTTTCATCCCAAATGTTTCCTCCAGCCTTTCAGGGGAAACACCAAGTTCTGAGTCTGTTTGTAGGGAGGTGGAAAATCCCCAGGTTCCCAATGGGAAATTTCTACACTCAGCACTCATGCACGTAAGCAGGTGCAGCTCTTGATAGCCCTCCTCTTCTCATGGTCTCTGCTGCTGTGAGCAGAAAAGGGCAGGGGGACGAGTCCGTGAAGGCAACGTAGCTCTGCCTGGCTTGGAAGCAGGCTGCCCGTGTCCACGGCATGCAGCACCCCACCCTGGGTCCCCTCTGCGCCCCTTGTGGTGCCTCTTTGGCCCCACCAAAGACATAATCAGTATTTTTGCATGCTTTTCCAGGTCTAGGTCTTGGAAGAGGGGAGGGCTGTGCAGCAGGGAGCCCTTTGGGGGGCTTTTTGTGACATGAAACAGAGGGGACCTGTTGCATGCTCAGGGATGGGGCGGAGCCACGGTCGGTGATCGGGGTTGTTGCCGCTTTCCTTTAGCAGCGGTTGCACTCGTGGCTGTGCCACTTTTCAGAAGAATGCTGCAAAACACATTTAAATTCATGCAAAGTCTGCACCAGAGTCTTGTGAATCACTGAGGGTACAGAAGAAGAGTTGTGATTGCAAATGACTGTCACGTGCCTGCACGTATGCAAGCATGGGGATGCGTACATGATCACTCTGACGGGCTCACCTCCCAGAAGTACCAAACCTGCCTGCTGAGGCAGGAGGAGCTGTGAGGGGGGCAAGAAGATGGAGAGGGAGGGCAGAAGGGGGAGTGCGGCTCCCGTGGCGGCAGCAATGGGGAGACCGGGCGGTGGTTTGCAGCCTTTAACCAGATCTGACAGGAGGAGAGGTCAAAATGTCAAAATATCCAAAGAATAAAAAACTCCTGAAATTTTAAAACGTTCCATTTCGGGTTCAGTGTCAGGCTGGGTTAGCCTCTGCCGTCACATCACCTGGGGGTTTAAGCTTGGGCACCTCTTGTGCCCTGGCCAGGGTAATGGGGCAGGCTCCCTGGCTGGGCAATGCCATGTCTGCCGAGGAAAACCCCGTCCCCATGAGCAGCCCCGCTGGTGCATCGCAGGAGCCCCGGCACAGCCCCGCTCCCAGGGACCGAGCAGAAGCACTCAGAAATGGGGGGAGGGGGGGGATTGCTGCTCTTGAGGGGGTCTCACAAGAGCAAGCAGGTACCAATTCATCTATCCTGAACCAAAAGCAAGAGGTTTGTCCTGTTTAGACATCAAAACAACAACAACAAAAATTCTTCTCATGTGGATGAAGAAGCCTGGAATAAAATATTGCATTTTTGTATTCCCAGTTAGGACTGGAGAAGAAAATAAAGAAACAGCAAAGTCAGCACTTACTGATTGACAAGTATCGTGCCTATAGGATGACAATAACATACACCGTACCCCTCATGTGCTGCCTTCCAAACCTGTGAGGTTGGAAATGCTTTTTCTAAGCATTTTTCAGCAGAGTTCATCCCTGTGCAGAGAACATACGCTCGTGGGCACAGGGCCTGTTGTTCTGAATTACCTCTCCCAAAGCGGTGGGAAGATGCTCGTACAGAGACCTCAGGGGCCAGAAAGGACGGGTGGAAAACCCATCCTTCTCCACGGTCTGCCGGCAGCTCTGCACAGGGAGGAAAGGAGAAGGATGCCTGGGTGGGTTTTGGTAGAGGTGCCTATGTGAATGCTGAGGTTCGATGGGTGCGATGAAGAGCAGCCACCAAGGGTTTGACGGCTGCCGCTGGGCTGAATTAGTGCCGTAGGAGAGCCCTCAGGGAGAGGGGAGCAGAGCTGCTTGGGGCTGTTGCAGGGGTTCTCCATCCTTTCCGGCCGGGGCTGTAGGACCTCCAACATCAGGTTGTTCCTGTGACACTGAAGATGGCGCAGTGTATGCTTGTTTTCATGAATTCTAGCAACAGACCTGGAAGAAACAAATACAGAAATGCAAAGCGTTGCCATATAACAGCACTACCACAGGTTTTCAGTGTCAGGTGTCTTTTCTGGTTCGCATCCTCCTAATTAAAAATAGATTAAGATCGTAGATGTGCTGGACGGTCTGTGTGGGAAGGGACCTTTGGTGGCCAACTAGTCTGACCCCCTCCCAAGACAGCGGCCAGCCCCAAGGGTACAGCAGGTTGCGCAGTTGCACGCAGCTGGGTTTTTAGTGCTTCCGAGGGTGTTAAACAGCCCCAGCCTCAGTGCTGGACCTGGAGGGACACCGCTCCATACCAGCTGCAGCTGAATGTCCACCTGTGGAGCACTGCACTATGGTCCCGGCCACCCAGCTGCCGGCCACCCTGCCCTGGTCCTCCTGAAGCCGATGCACTGCTCCCCATCCTGCTGCCGCATTGCAAGCTCTGCTGACGTCAGATTGGATGACATCAAATTGGAAAGCCACCGTCTTTGCCCACCAGCCCACTCATGTGACACATGTGTTTCCTCACAAGAGGAAACAACCAGGTTGGTGGGCACGGTGCGCCCTTGATAAATCCCAACCGCCTTCTTGTCTTTCAACCACCTTCTTGTCTCCAACCACCTTCTCATCTTGCTTGCAAACAGCTTCCAAGAGGAGGTGCGTACTTAATGAGCAGTTACTTAATTTCTAACCAATCCCATTTCTTTAATTATACTGAGAAATAATGCAAGTGAAATGCAGTTTTTAATGAAAATTTTTTCTGCAATCATCCATCGAGCGCCAAATAGGAAGCGCCTGTTCACAAGCACCAGGCGACTGCCACAAGCAGTCAGGCGGTGGCACATGCGGCACCGCTTCCACGAGCAAGTCTGGTCTTTAGGTTTGATGCCGGCTTAAAACTCCTGGTGATTTCTTCAGTAAAATCCAAGTTTCTCAGCTCATATCTACTGATCCAAATATTGGCAACTTTCATTTTCACTGAGAAATATCTGCCATTTTCATTAACAATTTCCAATACTGGAGGAGAAATCTAAGAGAGAAACCATCTTAATATAACCTCCCACTGTTCTATAACTTTGCTTTTCTTACTTCTGTTTTTTATGTAAATGCATTGCTGTGATTTGTTGGTTCTAATACATTTATGTGTTTAATTTATGCATCAGTTGAAATTATGTACATAGCTTATTATACAATAAGGATATAATAAAATTATACTAATTTTATTTACTCTCTTATATTAACGTAGTTAATGCATTTATCTAATTTGTATTTTTGGAGCTTCTAGTCAGAGTAGATTTCCATCCATAATATTGTTCTGCTTTATTCTTACCTTTTATTGTAGATGTGGTTTAACTTGGTGCGTTTACTAACCCCAGTTTAGAAGTACTTTACTAACCCTGGTTTAGAAATAAGGACATTTAATTTAAATCAGCCACTTAAATATTTTAGCTTCTTTACTCTTGCCTAACATAGCCGGCACTGTTGAATTGCGGATCACGTACAGGTTACAGGCAGCACTAAAAGCAGCCAGGCCCTCACCCTCCATTTGAAATCCGTCTTTCCTTTCCTTCAACCATCACTTTCCTGCCTGTTCTGTAATATGACAAATTTCTTTGACCCCATTGGGATGAGAGCAGCCGATGGTGATCCTCTCCCGTTGCCCGTGTTGAACTCACCCTACCGCACATGGCTCTGCCCTCCTGGTTTTTCGGTCCCCTCCATGCCATGCAGGCACACTTGGGCGAGCGGTACTGGGCTCAGCAGAGTTTTAGGTTTCCCGGCCAATGAGAGATGAGGACAGGATTTAATAAGAGAGGGAAGAGCGCATGAAATCCTTGGCCTCGGTTCCATTAGAGTACAAACTCCTAAGTTTCGAGAGGCTCCATTTCGCCTCCTTTGTGGACACTTGTGCTCAGCCTCAGCTGCCGACCTGGGCCGTGTCTCTTCGCCTTTACTTGCAGTGGAAATGCTGCTGATTTCTACATCACCTTCAGCGTGTGGGAACAGAAGTAGCAACATTTTCCTTGAACATAATCTGGGATTTACTTTTGCCATGAACAATGAATCTGTTTGTTGTTTAGGCTTAGCCACACACTGAAGTTGTGTACTGTTACATTATCACCTTTCTGCAAGCAGGGGCAAGATTTACATTTCCTTCTCTCTCTTCATAAATCCCCATCTAACTGAGTCCATCTGATCTAAGCTCCCCTCCATCTGATTCAAATTTTTCGCCATGAGAACAGTCAGCCATTGGAATAATCTCCCCAGGGGAGTGGTTGACTCCCCCACATTGGACACTTTTAAGATGCAGCTGGACAGGGTGCTGGGCCGTCTTGTCTAGACTGTGCTCTTACCTAGAAAGGTTGGACCAGATGATCCTTGAGGTCCCTTCCAACCTAGGATTCTATGATTCTAAGATTCTGTGATTCACCAGACGGGCTCCTGCTCAATATGGAAAAAAGTTAAATCCCGCTGAAGGCCCTCCACTTCCCTCCCTGCTTTTCCCCCTAACCTCTTGATGCCTCTGTTCCCATTTCTGAAACTGCTACGTGGCAGCCTCCACAAGCCTTTTAACCTCTGGGTAGCTGCTTCATTTTCATCGTTTTCAGACCACTGACCAATCTCATCTTATTTTAACTTAAAAGAAAAAAAAAACCCAAACGCGTTTGTCCTGAATATTGGTCAGCTCACGGTGTAATGGCTGAAAGTACCTTTCTGTTCATCCTCCGCTCCTTTCTATGGGAAATACAAATTGGTCAAATGTCTGTAAATCTTATTTTTCTTTTACTTGGCCTGACTCCTATTTCATCATCTGAAAACAAGTTAAATAACCCCAAATTGGTGGCTATTACACTCAGCTATCATGCTGCTTGATTTGAGGCAGAAAAGCACGATAAATCTCTCTCTCTGGGTTCAGACATTCAGCATTATTTAGCTGACAGAATAACCCTGCTATATTATTCCAGCCAACAGGCTCAGTTACAGCTCTCTCAATGTCCAAACAAGCCAAAAATCTCTCAGTCAACCTTCTCAAATGTGCCCATTTTAAAGATTTTGCCCCCATCCTGTGAAGTGAGTGGAAGGCAGGCGCACTGGTGTTAAAAGGGATGAAACCCTGGTCCTGCTGAAGTCACAGGGCGATTTGGGGCGGTTGAGATTACCAGGGTCCAACAAGAGAGTAAGAGCATCAGCAAAGAACATCGACAAGCAGCAAGCACACCAGTGTGCCTGGAGGGGCTTTCTCAAAGCCAAGCTCCCCTTGCAGGGGGGGGCATTTAGGGAGCCCATCGGCTCTGCCATTTGCTGTGCTGACCTTTGCTTTTCTGTCCATGGGGAGCTGCCGGGGACACTTTTCAGTCCCGCTCCTCTGTGCACAGGGCGACCTCGGGGTTGGGCATCTGCCTCTGAACGTACCAGAGCCTTTGGCTGTACAGCAGATAGAAAAGGGAGTTAAATGACACCCATATGTCCTCTGCTCTGCCTCATCATATACCTGTACAGAAAAATGTTTATTATGCTATTATATTATTATAGTATTATGGTATTATAGTATTATATTATAAATTATATTTATTATTATATTATTTTTTCTTTTTCCTCCATTTTTCTTCTGGCTTTTCTGGTGGTGTGCTGGGAGGGAGGTAGGGATTCTGAGGTGCATTAAGAGGAGTGTGGCCAGCAGGGCGAGGGAGGTTATCCCCCCCCTCTACTCTGCCCTGGTGAGACCCCACCTGGAGCACTGTGTCCAGTTCTGGGCTCCCCAGTTCAAGAAAGATGAGGAACTCCTAGAAAGAGGAGAGCAACTAGGATGATAAAGAGACTGGAGCATCTCCCCTACAAGGAAAGGCTGAGAGAGTTGGGCTTGTTCAGCCTGAAGAAGAGAAGACTGAGAGGGGACCTCATCAATACATACAAATATCTTAAGGGTGGAAGTCACGAGGACAGAGCCAGACTCTTTGCAGTGATGCCCAGCGACAGGACAAGGGGCAATGGGTGCAAACTGAAACATAAGAGGTTTCAGTTGTATATGAGGAAAAACTTCTTTACTCTGAGGGTGACAGAGCACTGGCACAGGCTGCCCAGGGGGGTTGTGGAGTCTCTTTCTCTGGAGATATTCAAAGCCCGCCTGGACGAAGTCCTGTGTAACATGCTCTAGGAGAACCTGCTTGAGCAGGGGGGTTGGACTAGATGATCTCCCGAGGTCCCTTCCAACCTTTGCCATTCTGTGATTCTGTGATTCTGTGATAGTGAGCAAGCAAAGTGGGGACACCCTCTGAAGCTGGGTTTGCATCGCCAGAGATCGCCTAAAAACATTCCCCATGGAAAGCAGAAAAACATTGATCTTAATTTCCACAGCTGCGCAACGTGGCAAACACTCTGGGAAATGGTGCTTTTCCCTCACTCACTCCCACTGCGATCCCCTGTATCCCAACAGATGGCTACAGACTGTAGTGGGAGAATTATAGCCACTATTTGCAGGTTAATTGGAACAAAAAAAAAAAAAAAAAAAAACAACCCAGAGAGAAAAACTTCTCAGTTCTCCTAATCTCCTCTGATAACAGCTATCGCACCCGAGTCTATCGCGAGCCCTACAGGCACTCGGCAAAATGCGTAACTCTGACGATCTGCTAAGTTGGTCAAGAGAAAGCAGAAGGGCATTTGATAGGAACTAACTTTTCCTTGCCAGCCCCAACACCAAGCATTATCAGCACCCTTTATAACGAATGGTATCTGCTGCGAGTTGATAATGGCGAGCAGGGGCTTTCATTGGTATAGGAAGTAATCTCATTGACCTTCAGCCGAGAAGAAGGTATAAAACCCAAAGTGTTTTTCTTGGGCGACTGTTTGGGCACTGGTTGAATTTCTTAGTTTCTGAGGGGGACGTGTTTTGAGGAAATTTGGTGAGAAAATGGCAACGTTAAATGAAAAAAAGACCTGCAGCGAGCGGATGGAAAATTTCCGTCGTTTTGTCTGGAATCCAGAAACGAAGCTCTTCATGGGAAGGACCTTAATTAACTGGGGTAGGTTTTCGTACACAAGAGTCTTCTCTTTCTGCTGATACACTCAAAAATCTTAGGTGGGGGTCATCCTCATGAATGGGACATAATGTGGTGGTAGATGTGTTGGACTTGTTGAAGACCTCAGTTCTCATGCATGCGTCTGAGCCACTTTTAGGGTGGCCCTGTAAGCCGAGTCAATTAGATCAAAATACTGATCCAAGTAGTTCCTGCAAATAAATGAAGACTTTAAACTGGTTTTGGACCAAATATTTCAAAAGGACAAAACTTCACACATTAACAATTAACTTATTAATAGCTAAGGGGGGGGTTACAGTATGATTCTGACATTGTTGGCTATAGGGGGCTCTGGTATATGGAGAATTTTGCTCGATCAGTGGGTTTTGTCCAATTCTCCAGAAACACATTTTGCTTTCCCAAAATTCCTTTCTAAATTATTGTCTGCTCAGTAGATCTTCTCTCTTATCACCGCCTGCTAATGCAAACTTGTGCCTATGACGCCGATGTGTTTTCTGACCTACCTTCTGGGGTGAGCAGCCCTGACCATTTTAAGGAAGGTCCCTGCTCTTCCCACTGACCATAAGGGTCACTGCAGGTTTCCAGATTATTTTTTTTCTGCTGCAAAGCCCATGAGCGTAGCTTATTAGCCATTCTTAAAGCCACGATTTTACAGAAAATCAAACTGAAATGTGAGCCTTTCCACTGTGGAGAGAAGAAGGTGCTATGAGGCCCCGATGATTAAAGGGAACGGTTTCTGACGGCCCCCCCAAAACACTCACCGGCTGCTGGCAGGGCACCAGCTGCCTGCAAGACACGTTACATGCACACAGGGACAGGGACACAGTGTCAGTCTACACCTCGCACCAGAATAAAATAGCGGGACAACACATTTTGCTGAAGGTGATTTCAGATGTAAAAGGCAGTGAGGCATTATGGGTCTAAAATCAACCTGCCTGAGATACTGACAGCTGTCATCCAAATAACGCAAGGAGCAACTTGTTCTTGTCAAAGAAACACCTCAGCTGTGTCGCTCAGTCCACGTTAGTAAGCTGATAAATGGTCTTAATACATGAAGTGATTTCAAGAAGCCACACAATCATTTCAGTTCTAAATAGCCTGGGCTAAACACCAACTACTTTAAAAATCCTTGTAAAACTTAATAAATTTACAGCCAAATTTTTCTAGAAGAATATTCTTTTGAGTGTAGAGAAAAAGATCCGAAACACCAGTCCCTTCACAGGGAAAACCTCCCTGGGGGCCAAGGGCGGAAAGGAGATGGCTGCTACTGCCCAGATGGTCCCGGCTGTGGGGGGATCACTGCATCGCCTCGCTCGAAAAATGAGATTTTTGCCTTCATTTTTTTCCACAGTGTGGATCAGCCTGTACTACCTGGCTTTCTATGTGGTGATGTCGGGGTTGTTTGCGCTCTCCATTTATTCTTTAATGAGGACGGTGAATCCGTACGAGCCGGATTACCAAGACCAGCTGAAATCCCCAGGTAATGCCATGGTCTGGCCAGCGGCTGCCCGGTCGGGAGTTAAACCCTGCAGTCTCCCATGGAGGCTGCGTGGGGCTGGGATGGGCCGAGAGGCTTTGGCAGAGCCCAGGCACCAGGGGTGAGAAACGTGGAATAAATCAGGTCAACTCTCCCCACACGATCCCTGCAAAGTTTAACCTCCACCTGAGAACATTTTCAAGCTTTAAAAAAAAAAAACTGGCACATTTATTTATTAATTTTATTTTTAATATAAATATAAATAATATAAATATAAATATAAATATATACCTCCTCTTCCCAAGGGCAGGGATCAGCCCCTAGGGAAACTCTGGTTTCTGCTCCAGCCCCCCAAGCACCCCAGAGCGTTTTGGGGTGGCCTGGCAAGATGGAGGGGCACTGGGGCGAGCAGCCTGGGGTGGGTATTGCCAGCAGCATGGAAAGTCCCTGGGAGAAAAGGAATCTCTCCCTGCCAGGATGTGCTATGCTAGCAGCCAAGCAAGTAAAAATAAGACAGGTAAAGGCATGTGGGATCAGAAATAAAGAATTAGAAATTTGAAAATTAGAAATATATAAATGTATAAATTAGAAATTTGTGGACATGAAGTAAGACTGGGGAGGGAAAAGACAGTATCAGTGCTTACTGCTAAAACTTGTTTTTACAAGCAATGGGAAGGAAAAAATGACTTTTTCAAAGCTGTAGCCCTAAGAATTATTCTGTCTGCATGTTGCTGAATTTTGATGTTTCCCAATATTCAGTAAGCTTGCTGCTTGCTGGCAAAATAATTCCTGTAAAATATTTAGCATGGCTTTTTCAAAAGCTGCTTCTAACACTACAGTAGGATCCGTTTCTTTAACCTGACGTGGCTATTATAACTGTTATTTTTAACAAATCCAGGGGAAACCCAGTGCAGTCGCTCGAATGATTTTGCAAGCCGTTCTGATAACAGCACAGATATACATGAAAAGTAAAAGAGCTTAGCACAGTAGCCGAGTCTTTAGGTTTTCAGTCCAACAACTCACGAGCCCAGATGGTTTCCGTACGTGGTTAAATCCCCTCCAGCAATGCCTGGGGATCCCCTACACTTACAATTGCGGCGTCATCGCTATCGTCAATTTAAATAAACAAATCTGTGCCTGGCACCTCTCCTCTGCTTTGCCTTCCCTTTTCTTCCCCCGTGAAGGTGTAACGTTACGGCCCGACGTTTATGGGGACAGAGGACTACAAATTTATTACAACGTGTCCGACAACAAAACCTGGGAAGGTTTAGTGACAACTCTCCAGACTTTTCTGACAGGTAAAAATGAGGTTTCCTGAGGTTTCCTATTGAAGAAACGTGCGGTCGCGTCTCCATTATTGGGGCTGAGAACTTTCAGTCAGTGTTCCCATTCTCCCGTTGTCCTTCTGAAATCAGATTCCGAGTGGAAAATGCATCTTCTGAAAGGGACGAGCAGATCCCCTCATGAATCTATACCTCAAACACATGCGAACATGTCTATAAAAGCAGAGCTTTCAGTTGCTGCTGCAGAGCTTTACTTTTTTTAATCCCGAATAGCCTTAACAGAATAGGCTAATAGAAAGTTGGAAGGAAGAGGGTAAAAAAAGGTCTTCAAATTAGTCCCATCTAAATTAATCTAATACTGTCCGTGACTACAAATATCAAAGTGCCATAATAAGGCTTGTGAGGCTGTTACATAGCATCACCAGAGAGTACAGTCAAAGTAGGTTAGGTGCCCCCTTTGCCTGTTCAGATCTTAGTAAGTTCATATTCCTTGTGAGCCTCATATTCATATTTCTGTGTTTCTCATAAGCATATTGAGAAAAATTAAATTTGAAATGGAGCTATCAGCACAAATTGGCAGCTTTGACTCAATTTGATCTCTTTTTTTGCTTTGTGTGGGTGTTCTAAACAAAAACAACCCCAAACAATTTAAGCTTTCCTCATTCCATCTAACCCCAGCTTCACTTGAAGTACAGTTTCCCATGATATACCTCCAGCCTGATATTGGGATGTATAATTTATATATGAAAAACTGAGCGGGGATTTTTTTGTTCTTCCTGCACACATCTAGCATACACGCCAGCTGCGCAGCGTCCAAACATCAACTGCACCAGCGACACATACTTCATTCAGGACACCTTTGATGGCCCAAATAAAACAAAACTATCCTGCAAATTTACCTCAGATATGCTTCAGAATTGCTCTGGCATCACGGATCCTACTTTTGGATTTCCAGAAGGAAAACCCTGCTTTATTATAAAAATGAACAGGGTAAGTACAAGCTCAAGGTGCTGAGCAGGAAAGAATTCACCAAAAAAAATCCCTGACAGCTCAAGTCCCCGCTGGGGAACTGCTATGCCGTCCGCTGCCACGAGCTCTACTGGGAAGGCAAATTCCTGTGCTTTTCCCAAGAGACCTCTGGAGTTACCAGAGAAAGAGTGAGACTCGGTCACTACCCCTAGGAAAGGAACACAGGGAAAAGTGACCTGTAAACCAGCTCTCTAAAGCTCTGGGGTTCGTTTAGTTTTGTCAGCATCTCCGTAGTGCTCTCATCCAACGAATTAGTACGTCGAAGGGCTTCATCCTGCAGCACCCCGATCCCGTGCCTTCAGCTAAGGCGTTAAGGCGTGACAGTACCTCAAGCGTTTTCACAGAGGTGATAACTTGCACACCTTATTTCTCCAGGCCGCAAAGAAAATCCCTAGCAGAACCCATAAAAAATTCAAACCTAGATTTTTTTTTCAGTAAAAACCACAGACACCTTTTTTTTTTTTAGAGAGCAAAAAGGGAATCTTCCACACCTCTGTAATTTTTTCAGGACATAGACAAAGGCATAAGCATTTTATTTTTGTTTTCAGGTAAGATTCTGAGCCTTCTAGTTCAATTTCAGTACAAAGGGAAGAATTCCTGTTCCTCACCAGCTCCTGACAGACAAAATAACTTCATTTTTGGTTGGGCTTGCACCCTAGACTCGGGCAATGAATATTTTCATGAATCTGTGCAAGGTCCAGGCTGTGAGAGGTGAGCTGTGCCCCTGATTTTGGCAGGCAAAACACTGGGTTTTCCCCCCAAAAGCCTTTGCCTGCTTCAGGAGGGCTGCACACCAGCCATGTCTGGGGAAAGGCAGGTGGGTGGTGCTGGGGGGGGTGCTTTATCTCCTTTCACCTTTGATGCTATCGGGTGCAACCCCACTATTTCTGTAGGGTCAAAGGGGACCAATAGTTTCCGCCAAGGTTTCGAATAAGGCATATGATGAAAAGCATGGGGGTACAGCTTTTCCTTTATTTTCTGCAACGAGCTGCTTTAAGAGACCCCCAGCTGAGAGCAAGCGGCACAGGCAGGCGAATGAGCTGGACTTGCCTGGAGGTGCAGCCAGGGAAAAGCCCGCCCGCAGCATCCAGCCCGGGCAGCACCAAGTCCCGCTTCTCACAGACCCAACCCCAACACAGTTTTGCCACCCAGGTGCATCAGATGAGGTGACCCGTGGGCCTTACGCAGAAACACAACTTAAGCAGCATCTGAAGCTCAGTTGAGCGTTCGCTTGGTTGCATCTCAAAACAACGTCCAGGATGACCAAATGGGCGTTTTGTATTTCAGATTATCAAATTTTTCCCCGGCAACGGCACCGCACCGAGAGTGGACTGCACATACGTGGTAAGCGCATGAGGTCCCCAGTCTCAAAATTCAAGCACTGCAGCTCTGATAGCAGACGGAGTGCAGTTGCAATCAGAAAGACTGCCCTGGCAGCTCGGGAAATCAGATAATTCTGGCCCAATACTGGGAATATTCTCAGTTCTGTGCAATTTCTTGCACCAGCAGACACCCTTAGAACACCAACAAAATGTTTGCTTTATTTTAAAACACCTGAAAAGTGGTTTTTCTGTGCTGCAAAGGACGTCGGCTGCTTGCTTTCAGCTCCCGCTAGCGAAGTTCACACCTCAGAGCAGCTCCTCCAGGCGCTCTGCCCCTTCCTGCAGGTCACCAATTCACTGAGTTCACAACCGCTGCAAAAATACTCTTGCCCCTTTCTCTCAGCAATAGCAACAGCGGGAGATTTCCACTTTTATTTGAAAAATAAAAATAAGACCCACGCTAACCAGACTGCTGAACTTGAGTTTTAATACATGCTGCACAGCTTTTAGCAGCGGTAAAACCCTTGCCCAGGGCCGGCTTACGATTGCCCAGCCAACAGAGCTGCTTTCTTGCCTTACCAACAGGGTGACGCGTCTCGCCCGCTGGAGCTGGACTACTACCCCGTGAACGGTACCTTCAACCTGCACTACTTCCCCTACTACGGGAAAAAGTCACAGGTGGGTGCTCATATATTTCAGAACCACTTTTCTTCTTCCATCTTTGTGTAAGACGAAGCCTATGGGGCATGTCTGCAATCTTACGAGAACTAGGGAGGCGGCCAATTTTAAGACCTTAAATTGGTGGTGTAAAATTGAAGTACTTTTTTTTTTTTTTTCCCCCCCGCTCCTAGCCCAGCTACAGCAATCCTTTGGTAGCTGTGAAATTTCTCAACCTTACGAGGAACGTAGAACTGAAAATAGTGTGCAAAATCATTGGAGCTGGAATTACGTTTGATAACGTTCATGATCCGTACGAAGGTAAAGTGGAATTTAAATTGAAAATAGAAGACTGAGCAGCGAGAGAGACACTTCTGAAAAACGTGTGTGAAGAGTAAAACTCCCCTATTATAATTCGTCCATATTTATTTTCTATGATTTCCATATAAATTTATGCAAATTACAGAGCAAAGAGACATTTTCTACTGAAAGATGACCCATATAGCTAAAAAGCATGATACCACACACAGTGCGTGAAGGAGATGAGGATTATCTCGATGTACATAGCTTCCTATTCCATGCCTACGGCATGCTGCTGCCTTCCGGCAAATATTTGTACAGAACAAGTTTCCTCTAAGCTGAGCAGCTGTGCCTTCCAAGAAAATAAGTATAGGATCAGAACAATATTTTCTGTCACTTTTCAAACCATAATAAATAACTGATGTACAACACTAAATTTTGGATATTGAGAAATAATTAGATAGCTAGAAAAAGAAATCAATACTTTGAAATAACTAGCGAGTAATATAATTCTCAGTCTTTCTTGTATAGGATATATAAAAGTATATTAAAATTATCTGTACCCCCATGTGTTGGTTTTTGTACTGGTCAGCCACGTCAGGTCCTTTCAGCTGACCAATCAATGACTGCAGAAGAAGTGAACTTCAAATCTGTCCTCTGGCTTACCGATTTTATTGTACACTTACAACTTCTGCATGTATATAAAATAAAAATGACTGTAAGACTGTAATGTCCAGCTACATCCAGGAGAACTGTGTGCATTTAACTGTTAGAGGTTGTCATTTGGTTGGTTGAGTTTTTTTCTAGAATAGCCCTGTATTGCAATGATGAGTTTTGGGTTACTTGGAATAAGCTGGAAGACGCTCAAGTAACACTAAATCTTTAAGCAAATCTAAAATTTGAGAAGTCTGACCCTACCACATGTGATACAAAGGCACAAGATTGCTGTGTCTGCGTAGCAGGTTTATGCTAGATGAAGCCCAGGATGCTTCAGCTAGAGAATAAACATTGCACAGAAAAATGATATTTAAGAGAAGAAATCATTTTACACCTTCACTGCCTGGACATTTTAGGAAGTGAGAAGATGTTAAGAGGTTAGCCTCCTTTACTACAGTGGCACTCAGCCAGCCAGCCTGCAGAAAGAATCCAGTTGGAGGAGAATATTTCCCCTTCAAACCCACAAATGTTTTTTTTGAGCTTTTATCAGAGAAAATGGGCATTCTGCAGTTCAGAAACAGTAAGAAAAGGCATCCTCATGTAAGAATTTGTTTTCCCCCCTGGCCTTCCATGTTTCAGTTTTCACAGAGGGACTCTGCCTCCCTTCTAAGAGACTGAACGGAAATCAACTTCATATCCTTGTTGGAATACAGGTCTCCCCCTGTGCATCTTTCCAAAATAACATGGAAAACAATAAAATAATAAAATACTTTTGATAACAAAATAGTAACGCATGCTCAAATGTAATTCAACATAGTCTATGAACAGAACATTAAAACATTACCAAGAAACCGAGCACTCTTCCCTTGGTGTCTCCAACACAGGCAGATTCCCTGCTTGACCGTATTTGATTTAGCGTCTACAACCTGCATGTTTGAATCGGGCGAAGCAGTTATTACACCCTCACACTTTAGTTAGCACAACACAAGATGCTGCTGAGCAAACTTCCCATGGACTGGGTGTCTGCGTAGCCACAGCTTCAGAGTGACAGCTCAGACCGGCTTTACAGAAAGAGCTTTGCTGGGATAAATAAATTGAAAGGGAAGACTGAAGCATCCCCGTGTTAATGAAAGGGTGATGCGTTCTGAGGTCCAAAAAGGGGTAGGCAGGTCCACAGGATCTGGTTCGGTAAGTGCAAAGATTGCCACCCTGAATTTAGATTTCCCTTGAACTTTCAGCCATCTGAAATTACTCTTTTTCTATATTGGAATTAAAAATACTGCTACAGGGGAAGGTTTGTGGCTAGCGTAGCTGAAGTAGAAAAGCTCTGTGAAAGCTCTGAAGCGTATTGATCTGGGTATAGTTAATATCAGCTTGCCTGGAACCCAAATATAAGCACACTTAAATAGCGGAATAACCAGCATGTAAATATTTTGTAACACTGTGGTGGCACAGCTCAACACTACGTGCAAGCATTTCCCGTAGCGAGCAACATAACCATCAAAGCAGCAAAGGCAGGCTTGAGCAGTTGCACTTCGGAGACATCCAAGCGATGGAAGTTACAAGATAAAGAGCAAAATAAGCCCAGGGGAAGGGAAAGGGGGAGGGCATCCTGCCCACGGCACAGGTGGCACGAGTGGCCAAAGCAAAACCAAGTTAAGGAGCACCTGAATCGCCCTTTGGGTGGGACGGGCAGGCAAGAAGCATTAAATACTAACAGTGACAGGGGAGGACAGACAGACACCTCCTCCAGTGGAAGAGCTCTCCAGCCTGGTCACCTTCATCCTGGAGACTAATGAGGACCTTGGCCGTCGGTGCCAGCTGTACAGCAGCAGCTCCACGCTGCTGCACAGTCACAGCTAATTTAGTGTGCAAGTGTCACAGACCAACAGTTTTACACATGTAGCAATAACGTTTAATAACATGCAAGAACTAACCATTAGCACAAAGTGCATCAGTAAGGAATGAATTCAGCAGTTCCATTTTCCATTTTAAAACTGGCCTTTTAAGCACTCCCATTGCAAGTCTCCAGTTCCTTGAGAGACAGATACACACACGCATGCAAGAACATATATAGATGTATACATATACATAGATATACATAAATTCAGTTGCAACCTTAAAGATATTTGATTAGCTCAAACAATATAAACGGGGGAAAAAACTGTCAGGCAACGTGGGGTTTTGCTTAGGAAACCGAAGCAGCGCATTTAAGGATAAAATACAAGTGGAAAGGAATTCCCAAGCTGAGTTAGCTGTCGATCCGCTAGGACACCTGACAGAGAAGGCAGTCAGCCCGTCCCTCGGGAGCAGCAAAGGGGATTACCAGAGGAGAGGACGGGGTGCCTGTCAGTGCCAGACTGCCTGCCCTTTTTCAGCCGTGCCACTGAGGGGTTAGCCTGGAGAAGAGGCCTAGTGAAGAGAGTAACGTGCCACGGAACTGGTGCCATGGGGTTTTTATACCCCATAAATCTGAGTTTCTGGGCTCATCCCTTAAAGGTGCTCAATATAAGCTCTTAAAGATCAGAAACATGGCGGCTGCTTTGAGAGGCATCTTCCTCTCGACACCTCCACTTCTTCTTGGGAATATTCATATGCCCAGCAAAGTTGGTCATAATTGAAGCGTGAAGTCCTAATGTCCATTATTAAAAATGATGAAGAAAAAGTAACAGAGGGCAGAAAAACACTGACGCCAAGCTCCTTGATGCCTGAAGGATTTTTTGTGCTATGACTATGAGACTATAGCAAGTTCAAAACGCTTGCCCTCTGCCTACTATACATTAATAAATAAGCCTTTGCTTAATGGTCTCACATGATGTCATTGCTATTGCACTTAGGGAATTCCTCTCATCATTTTATGTAATTGTTTTTAACCTCTTACCTGTAATAAAAGTCAGGCAGAGATTGATTCTGCAGCAAATAAAGCTGCCTAACCACGTGCTACTTTCCATAATTGGATGTAGAATAACAGCTGCATCAATAACGCTTGCAGAAAATATTTTATGCTTTGTAAATATGCTCCCTTCACAAGCCCCACTTCTTTCAGATACAAAAGTTCAAGCTCAAACAAGATTATCTTGTTTAACATAAAATAAAAATGCGTATGAAAGAACAGGCATCCTTTTCTATTCCTCAATTTAATTTGAAAAACTCTCTCCCACTGGGGACCAAGACTGTTCACTTCTCTTTTTCTTGATACCAGAGCGGTAACAAGGGATGCATAGCACTTCTCATTATGTTAAGAGCAGAAATTGGGCTGAAAATTCCTTTTAGGGATCCCACTACATCTCTCTCACTTGGTCTAAAATGAGAAAGAACTGAATTCTGGAGAGACACCTGGGATAGCAGCCTTCATCATTAATGTGTGTATTTGTTACCAATGCAGGAATTCTATCACTGCAATCAAAATATGTTCCAGGGGTTTACTACCATCTTTATCAACTAGATAACTAATTTTAATTATTCTGATTTCAAGTCCCAGTCCCTAAATCCTGTGTCACTTTTCTTTCTGATATTGATCAGCCTGTTAAAATGGTATCTTTTTGTGTGACCTGACATAAATCCAGTAATTTATATTTTTTTTTTTTCATTGAACCAAAATAGAGTTCCTTAAATCTTTTACTAAGAGATCTTGACCTTAGGTATCAAATAACTGGGGGAAGGTCTTTTTTCTGAGTCTTCCCCAATTTTTCCAATACCCTTTTTAAATGATGCTGCTAACAAGTACGTAGCTGCTCACTATGGGTCTCACTGTATGCATTTGGGTGTAACATCGCTTTCCAATCCATTATGAGTTTTATCTATACATCCAAAATCAGATTAACTCATTCCTTAAAACACCGTGTAGGAGACATAGGCAGTTCTTGTCTACCTCGACACCCAGATCATTTTTAGGATCCTATAATTTCAGCATATCATCTTACCTCTGTAACTACAGCTTGAATTCTGTATTCAAAAGATGCGTAGTTTAACCACAGCATTTTTTGGACATGCCCTGCTTGCCAAGCAATCCACATTAATCTGTCCTTTTGATTGTTTACTTCTTTTCTAACCAGCATCACTTAAAAAATATTTTTAAATTTTCTTCTGGGTTATCGAAGAAAACGTTAAACAGAAGTACAGTCTTACTTGATGCAGCTATTAAGTCAGTGATAACGCCACAAAACCTATTTTTGATTCAGCAGTAACATACAGTCTTTAACATACAATCTGTTGATATTGTAGAATGCGTATTTAAAATCAGAATGCAATGAAACAGAAGAGGCTTAAAGATGCTGAAACATATCCATTGTTTCCTTGATCAGCTGAAAAGTTGCTGATCTCCTCCCATATTCATTTGATAAGGCCTATTCTGCACTTTGCTATTAATAATTAACCTTCCGAGCTTCTAATTTTCTCTTAGCAGTTTCCTTCAACAGGTTTTCTAATAGGAGGTTCAGGGCTGATCTCAGGCTGTCTAGACCACATTTGGAAAGGACTTCCTTGCTTGGCTTTGAAAATTGGCACTCCAGCATTATTTTAGTCTGTAAGAACTTACTCACTATTTCAAGGTTCATTAAAAATCAGCACCAGAAATGTAGAGATCCACTCTCTACCTAGCATAAAGTACCTGGGTTGCCTGTTTTAAGAAAATGAAGCTTCAAGCATGTGCTAAATGTTCTGCTTCAACAAATTATCACAAGTTTACATGAGAAAAGAACATGAACCTTGCCCAAAGTCTGGAACTTTGCTGCCCTTTAATGTGTTACAACGCATAAACTTTCCATTCTGCTCTGACCAGCCCTCCTGATGGGTTAGGGCTGGTATCATCGCAGTATTTACAGCGATGTACCATGATGCATACACGGTGACATGTTAAAAGATCAAATCTTTGAGCCTACATTTGGATTTCAACCCGTTCAAAACATCCAAAAATTTAACAAACAGAAGAAGTGTTCACAGAACGAAGAAAAGCACTTGTAAAAAGATTACATGGGCAATTTTCGATTATCACCAGTCTCTCCTCTTGCCACATGGGGACATTCTGCCCTTATGACAGCAAAGCCGTGAACCAATAACGATGACTTCCTCTGGCTAATGTTTCACTTGTTAGTGCTGATGTACTTTGAACGTCTCTTTGGGGACAGCAGCTCTCCAACTGAGCAAGATGCAGATGCAGCTGGGTGAGAACCATCAGAGCAGCCAGATGAGCACTACCAGCGTAACCCGATGTCGGAAGTAGGAAATGCTTGTGCATGTCGGTTGTCGCCCTTCTTCAGTCTGCTCTCAGCACCATCTGTATTTTCTGCTTCTTAGAAACCTCACACTAAAGGAAGAGAGTCTTCACTTCTAGCCGCTCACCTAACTACCTTTTCCATCACAGGAGTTTGGTAACTTTTGATGGCTGCTGAAGATGAGCTAAGCTTCCATTCTTTTTCTGCTGAGTCTTTGGTATGCAGGCAAGCCAGATGACCCACTTGTTAGTCTGTTCATGATACTGATATATGGTACTTTTTGTTTGCTTTTCCTCTCTCTTACAGAATCCATATGGTAGTTCAGGCTGGAAGGCACCTCAGGTCATCTCTAGTCCAATTCCTGCTTAAAGCATGCTCAGCCATGAGGTCAGACTACATTGTTCAGGGCTTTTATCCTGTCTGGTCTCAAAAACCCTATGGATGAGAGTCAGCACAACCTCTCTGGGCAACCTGTTCCACAGCTTGACCACCCTAGGTTCTTCCTTAAACCCAGCCAGAAAAACTCTTCTTTCCACTTGTGTGTGTGCTGCCTCTCATCCTCCCACCATGCACCACTGTGGACTGACTCCGTCTTTGCAATAACCTTCTCACAGGACTGGAAGGCTGCCATTAGGTCTCTCAAGGCCATCTCTCCTTCAAGCTGAACAAGCCCCCCTCCTTCAGCCTCTTCTCACAGAGCAACTGCTCCAGCCCCCCCCCAAGCATTTTGGCAACCCTCCAGAATCCGTGGAAGCTCAGGGAGGAATCAGAGACCAAGAAAAACCTTGGGAAAATCCTAAAACTCATTTTAGAAAATAGTGATATTAGAAGTTGCTGCTCTCATTGTGCTGGCTTATCTTTGCTTTTCCTAATAAATTATGACAATAAAGGTAAAGCAAGGCTTTACCAATAAAGCATGTATGATAATATTCACATCTTTCTGGAAGCAGACAGATCTCAGAAGGGCCAGAAGTTATTAACTCAATGTAGTAGTCAGGGCAAATAGCCTTCTACTCTTCTCATAAGCAGACATGAGAAAGGAAATCCCTATGGGAAACAATGGACTATCTGGGAAAACCAGTGTATATACTCTCCCTGCTACTTATGATCATTCCAGTATTAATACATCAATGCTTTTTTTTTCCTTCCTCCTTTTGCCCTTTTTGTATTAAAACAGCATCCGATTTTTACATTTCCTATTAATGTGAAGATTTCACAACCCGTGTATTCACTGATAAAAAAAATGAAGAGATTTATCTTGTGATGGTTACGTCCCTCCATGAATAATTTTTTTTAAAAAAAAAAAACAAACCAAAACTTTCTACTACCGGTCTTTTTGGTAGTCTTTGACTAGTCTTCTCTTTTTTCTCATTACTTCTTCCCAACTTACACCACCTCCTTTTATGCCTGTCTGTAAAAACCTTAAGTTTCAATCTGTTCTTTCTTTTCTGGTTCCCTCCTCCTCCTATTTCTTCAAGTCTCCTTTCCTCACTTCCACCTCCTCCCTTCACCATTGGTCTCTCTTTTCTTTTTTCCCCCCCTCCTCCTTCACCTGAAGACTACGACCAGGTAAGTGCCTGAAATCTAGCAAGTAATTAAAAAGTCAATAGACTTTCTCTTGTTATTGATCGATACCTTTACTAGAAAGCTCTCCTGAAACAAAGGTAATATAGATTCATTCCTCCAAACCACTCCAATGTGGCTTGTTTAAACTCTAAAATTCAATTTCAGAGATTCGTCAGCAACCAAAAGCAAGCAAAGTAACATCTTTTGAAATGTATCTTTTGCCACACTTTCACTCCCACCTTGACCTAGTCTTATCTGCGGTCTATTCTGCTGATAAGAACCAAAAGGAAACTGTCAGATGCTTTCAGCCTTCCTTACCTAACATCCCTGCACTCACTCTTTGCAGGCAAGTCTTGGATCATACACTGGAGATTTAGAACGTAAGGGAAAACTGGAATAACCTCCTTGGACTGTCAAAAGTTCCTTGACAACTATATTGTGCTCTGCCAATAAAACTGCCATCCAACAGCTAAGATAATTTGAATCGGCCACTACAAGAACCTTGCTTCTAGCATTAGCACTGCAAAGAATGACATCTTCAAGTGAAAAGCAAAGTGTTCAATTAGGCCCCCTCAAAAGGTTTTCCCAGGCCCATAAAATTACATAATTTTCTTGGTTCAATCATATTACAACAAGGCTTGACACAATTAGAAAATGTTCACAGTGTATCAACTGCTCTGTAGTAAGCACCCACAACCCCTGACCACACAAGATTTGCCAAGGCATAATCCCTCAAGAGAAAAAACACGTACACACTTCGTATTTACCACAGGGTTTAAGCGCATCCAGGAGCCCTTACAACAGATGGAGCAGTTATTAGGCTGTAAGTTGTCTTTGCAGCAACTCCCTGGAGTTTGTGGAAGCAGCAAATCCTGATGCAGATAGCAGCCTGCAGAGTGACTGAGCCAGTTCAGTAACCTGTGCTTTCAGGTAAGAGCAGAGGATGTGGTATAACAAAAAGATTTAAGGTAGAAGTATACGGAAAGTAGATGAAGACCCGTTTTGAGGACGAGAGTACTAAGATTGGCCTGACACTCTGAGGAGCAACAGGAAACATGAAAGAAGACAGTATACAGGGTAAGATACTGCTTTTAGCATCGTAAGTTACCAAGAGCTATAAGGACAAATTACTAAATCAAAGCAAAAAATCTGGGCCCTCTGTAGTGCAGAAGCAGTATCCTGAGGCAGTTAATTCTAGGTCTTGTGGCGAGAGGAAGTAAAAAGTTCTAAAATAACCCTAAAATTAGAAAAACCACAGAGCTTGTTAAAAATGCCCATGCGCGTTTTATTAATAAAAACTAACAGTGCCAAGGTTAAACAAGTAAAACAATTATAGTCTCTTTATATTCCATAAAATATTACAGAAAAGTTTATTTGTGTTTCAATAAAAAGACTACTGTCTTAGAATAGGCAGCTGACAGTATTTGTGCAGTTAATTGTTTGTGAATAAATTTAAAAAGACTACCACCTGCCCTGAAATTCCTTTTATAAAAATGAACTATTAAAAATGATTGACAAATTTTGAGTTAAAAAACTTAAAACATTCTCTATATTTAATTTCAACTTTATAATAGATTACAGGAAGATGCTTATGAAACAAATACAAACATTTGTTTCAGTACATGTCTTTATATGATAGACTTATAAGTATGTAAACAACTATATAATAAAAAGTTTCCAAAGTCTGCCTGTAAGAAATCAGGCAAATTTTACCATAAGCAATAAATCATTCCAAACCTTCAAGACATTTTATATAGCTGCACCAACTGGCAGTAAACATTTGCCAAAAACTTGGTAATTCATATGTCCCAACATACAGTGAAAAGTATATAAACTTGATGGAATCATAACGTTAGATATAATTTAAGGGAAAATAAGTTCACAACAATATTTCTGGAATTTAACATGTAAAAAAGTAGGACGTATCTTTCTTGTTTGGTTCTTTGGACACTGTGTGATTAACAAAAAAACACTACTACATTAGCTCACTATCCCTCAAAAAGTGGCATAATCAAAATACACTCCAAATAAATTGCCATTCAGTGTATTCATTTTCCACAGAAGGATAGCATTTTATTTCTCAATGATGTGTCTACATTTTCTTTAGCAAACTTCGCAAGAACATTTGGGGCAAAATCCATTTTCCTTCAAGTAAAAAAAAAAACCAAACAAAAAACCAACCAACAAACCAAAACCCCTAAAACAAGAGTAAATAAAGGCTCTGCATTAACACACTGGTATCAAAAACACACATCCACACCACATTTAAAAATACCCTACGTAAAACAATCCTTGTTTGCTTATCAGAGGTGCAATTTCTAAACTCAGAACTGCTTACCAATATTCTCCTTGAGGGATGGGGCAAAGTAATTTGAGACACTCCTCCCTAGACCAATTTATTCCTGAAGCTTGCTGAATTTTCACAAAAAATAGTCTACAAGAAAAGGGCATCAATCGTCATCATCATTTTCATTAAAATCGTCATCGTCGTCATCGTCATCCCCCACATAAGAAACTGGTGTTTCAACTCTGGAGCCACTGTACTGAGATCCATTGGAACTTGTAGCCAACATCCCATCTCCACCATTGGAAAAGTCACTGAAAAAAAAGAAAGAGAGGCCAGTTGGCATTGCCTAATGATGTATTAAACATAATTTGTCACTCCCCTTTTCCAATCTCCTAAGAAACAGAAGTGGTAGGAGTTCTTGTGCTTCTCACCAAGACGATGACCCACAGTCAACCTCTGGTTTTCTATGGGCCTCTGGCTAGTAGTGGCCTATTCAAATTTCAAAGTCTTAAAAATACATGGGCTCTTTTTCCACTAACACCATGCTCATTATCACAGAAGGAACCTTAGTGAAAACAGGAGATTTTATGTACCATTTAAATTCTGCTTCTCTAAAGATATGTTGGCAGTATTCTCACTCAAGCTTCATTTCCCTAGCACAAACCAGGAAGAACTCTCCACAGGAATTCTCCTTTTTTGGGCAGCAGGCATGGGCTGGAGCATAAACCACACTCCTCACCCAGTGCTAGTCCCGCAGATCTCTGAGCTTAACTGTTTCCCTGGCAAGCTGGTTTTTTTGTTGTTTTTTTTTTCTGTTTTTGGGTTTTTTGCTTTGCATTCAAGTGAGCGTATCATCTACAAAAAGGGGTGGGGTTTTTTTTCCGAAGAAATGCTTTTAAAATATAATTGCATTAGCCTTTTAAAGTAAGCTAGCTACTGTAATGTTTAGAAGGACCTCCTTCCAACTCTGTTGGAAGGCAGATTGGTGAGAAGACTGTCTTCAGAAGAATAACGCTGTATTTCCTTGTCTAAAGAAATCCTATCAGTATAGGATTTTTGCCTTTAAACACAAATGGCTTAAGAAATGTCCTAAAGATTAGGACTTCCTTAAGAATTTCAACGGTATAGCAATTTCCCAAATAATTTACACGACAGAACTTGCCAGTGATTCTGACACAGAACAGCCATTGTTGTGGAAAGGGCCAAAGTAATCTAGAACTTGCCCTGTCCTCTCCAGCCTCAACTCGCTGTCTGAGAAAATCATGGAACAGATCCTCCTGGAAGTTGAAGCATATGGAAGACAGGGAGGTGATTAGGGACAGCCAACATGGCTTCATCAAGGGCAAATTGTGTTTCACTAATCTAGTGGCCTTCTATGATGGAGTGAATGCATCAATGAGCAAAGGAAGAGCTACAGAAGTAATCCACCTGGGCTTCTGGAAGGCTTTTGATACAGTCACCTGCAACATTCTTACCTCTAAATTGGAGAAAGATGAGTTTAATGGATGGACTTACTTGATGGATAAGAAATTGGCTGTGACCAAAGAGTTACAGTCAACAGCTCAGTGTCCAAGTGGAAACCAGTAACGAGTTATGTCCCTCAAGGGTCCACACTGGGCCCAATACTGTTTAGTTTCTTCATTAATGACAGTGGGATTGAGCACACCCTCAGGAATTTTGTGGATGACACCAAGCCGAGTGGTGTGATTGATACTGGGGGAAAGGGATATCATCCTGAGGAACCTTGACAGGCTTGAGGAGTGGGCCCACGTGAACCTCATGAAGTTCAACAAGGCCAAGTGCAAGGTCCTGCACCTGGGTCAGGGCAATCCTCAGTATCAATACAGACTGGGGTATGAAGGGATTGAGAGCAGCCCTGTGGAGAAGGATTTGGGAATACTGGTGGACAAAAAATTGGACATGAGCCAGCAATGTGCGCTTGCAGCCCAGAATGCCAACCGTATCCTGGGCTGCATCAAAACCAGCGTGGCCAGCAGGTCAAGAGAGGTGATTCTCTCTCTACTCCACTCTTGTGAGACCCCACTTGGAGTGCTGTGTCCAGCTCTGGGGTCCTCAGTACAAGACAGATGTTGAATTGGTAGAGCAGGTCCAGAAGAGGGCCATGAAAATGGTCAGAGGGCTGGAACACCTTTCCCAAGAAGAAAGGCTAGGAAGAGTTGGGGTTGTTCAGCCTGAAGAAGAGAAGGCTCTGGGGAGACCTGATTGCGGCCTTTCCTTAAATGGAGTTTGTAAGAAATATGGAGAAAAATGTTTTACCAGGGCCTGCAGCAACAGACAAGGGGCAACAGTTTTAAACAGAAAGAGGGTAGGTTTAGACTGAATATAAGGAAGAAATTTTTCACTAGGAGTATGGCGAGACAGTGGAACAAGGTTGCCCAGAGAAGCTGTGGCTGCCCCATCCCTGGAATTGTTCAAGGTCAGGTTGGACGGAGCTTTAAGCAACCTGATCTAGTGAAAGATGTCCTTGCCTATGGCAGGTGGGGTTCACAAGATGATCTTTTAAGGTCCTTTCCAACCCAAACCATTCTGCAATTCTAAAATTGCCCAGATTGGATTATTTGCATTATACGTACAACAGAAATTTAACTAACTTTTCAGATTAGGCTAAGTTTCTGTACACAACAGAAACAACTAAAAAATTTTCAGATAATTTGTTTAACAATGTTAAAAATTTCAATACATTTGACTATTTTACAATTAAAGAGTCCAAAAGGAACTTTTTGATTAATGCAACTGCAAGAAATTAGCAAGTAGTGACAACATAAGGAAAAGTGTCTTATACAGCAAGAGAAAAAATAATAGTTACGTTCAGAAATTACATATGTCCACACAAAGTTAAATACAAGTTATAGGTTACCACTCTACCAGCTTTTGATGCTGTTTAAAACCAAAAGACCAAAACCTTTTTTTAAGTTAGACACTCATGACCAAAGGAGAATCTTGCCCATATTAAATCTTTAGGGAAGTATCTGTTTTCTTGTCACAAACACAAAACTAAACAAAACCAATACATTCAAGATTAACACCAGTATAATCAATTTCTTTTCCACTGTACAGGAAAAGATGTCTTTAATGACACTGGTAAGAACCACCACTACTCAAGTAAAAGCTACGTCTGAGAATAAACTTAGCACATATCCTCACTACATTTAATGAAAACAGTGCTTGTTTCATTTAATCTCTAATTAAGCTTCTTTGTTGATCACAGATTTTAAAAGCTAACTGATAATTTCATCTCACCTGGCTGAAAATCTTGTGCCATTTGACGCAGAACCTGATGAAGATGTGACATATACACTGCTGATCGATCCCTGAGCCATTTCTGTAAAACGAACAATACATATTTCAAGAATACTTCAAAACACACTCATCTGATTCAGTGGAAATGCTTAATCTTTTTGAAGTCCAGAAAAGGGGTCTTGCAACCAAAACAACAAAACATACTGATGGTACTATATCCAAAATAGCATAATTAAAAAACAAGAAGCTAGTGCAACAGCAAAATTTCAAAATACATTAAAAAAAAAAGTTTTCTTTTGAAGCAAGCAAGTCAGATGTCTTCGGTATTCTTACATAACAAGAATGGAAAAACAATGTAAAACGAAGCCATGACCATGCTTGGACTTACTCCCTTTTGCCTTTGCAGGTCAATCAACTACAAACACTGTCCTCTTAAAAGAATTACACACTGCACAGATCTACTTGCGTGGTATAATGCAAAACGTGGTTCTGTGAAGAGCAATAGCTCATTCTCTACAAATTGCTATGTTATTTCAATCCCCAAGGTATACTAAAAAGCATATATATTTGAGAAGTTGTTAGAAATCTTTATTACATACCAGTGGAAATTAACTGATCTTAGATATTTTTGAGTTTTTTCCTTGAGTCCCATATTAAGGAGGAAAACAAAACAACCCTTCTTGGAGTAACTAACCTGTCACATATGGTTCCAGAGCTTTAGGAACCAAACTCCTTGCAATTTTTAGGTCCTCTGCTGAACAGCTTCCAGATTCTAGCCCACAAGCCATTCCCATTCGTTTTAGTACTTCTATATCATCATGAATTTCAAAAGTATTGTCAAAATTAAATAGATATTCAAACCTGGAGAGGAAAAAAAGTCTCAATTAGTTTCAATTACTTTAACTACCTTTCCAGTTTCAGGAATTGCAGCATTTCAAAAGCTTAGCACAATGTTAGTGACACATCACATTAAACCTTGAAAAATTTCATTGCTTATGTATTGATAGCAAGCAACTAAAACTGTAATTATACACACTATATAAATCATTAACAGGTTTAACAGATACAGAGTTTTAATTAAACATTTTGTATGTTTGCTTTTTTTTTTTAATCCCATTCCTCTGCCTACTGTGTAATTTTTCTCATGTTTTTAGGTTTTTCTAGTAAGCTAATAGTGCAAGTAGAAACCACTGCTACATTCAGCTTTTATTTAGGAGACGAAAAATGTACTTTTTTGAACCAAAAGTAGAGAACAGCAGTTCTGAAAGCAAAATCCATTTTCCATTTTGCTGGCTGCACTTCATCATGTTAAAGCCAAAGGAAAACACTACTTGGTAAAGTGTTATATCAAACTTCAGCAGAGCTGCCTTACTTTGCTTCTAACATCTCTAGATAGTAAGTCTTAAGTAAGTTATTAAATGTGAATGCAATTGTTCTATTTATTAAAAAGCTCTATAAAACTCTGTTTCTATTCAACATGACTAAGTTTTACCTGTCTGAAATGCATATTCTCAATCTACAAAAGGCACAATTAAATTTATTTGTATTTCATTTTTTAGAAGTCTAGATGAACACTAGCATGGACATAAAACTGACAGCTGTACCAAAAGCCGGATAGAAAACTTTAACTCACTTGTCATTTGAAATACTGCAGTCAATCACTGTCTTCTTGCTGGTGTTCACAATGATAAATGGCAAATGGATGACAGAATTGGAAGGTGGCGGTCGATTTGCCTGTTGTTCTGCTTGACGGTTTCGTTGAACCAGGTTCTTGAAGGCAATTTGCTAGAAAAAGCAGTAGTGGTATGAAGTATGAATTAAGCCTTTAAAATCCTGTTAACAACAAAATCTTTCATATACAGAATACCAGCAAGGGTTGCAGTAAGTAAGTAAATGCAGAAAAGGACAGAGAGCATTCACCATATTCCTGCACGTTAAGATGCAAGAAGAAACAGAAATGATAGTATTGAAAAATACAACACAGTAAAACTTGAGAAGAAAAATGCACATTTTAATAACTACATCAAGACAGTTCCTTGGACAGATCCTTGACAGAATGAAGAGATAACAATGATTGGAAAAAGTAATTTTCATATAGCACCCTACTTCCACTGTTTACTCTTCCCTGCTAGGTACTGCACTCCAAAAGAACAGTTGGAATGACTAATACTGTATTTTTGCTAAAATTATATGCTAAAAACAGTTAACATTTGGGATTTGAATGTCTGACATTAGGTTTCTGAATTATTCAGCTAAGATTAGTGACTTTACTCTCACATCTTACAAACCTGCTTTTTAGAATGGGATGTTTGCATTTTAAAGATTAGCAATTGGAAGAACTAAAAACTCAAGTTATAAATCTTACAGTAAGTCACCAAACTAAGAAACAGTATTTTTCTGGTCATGGAATCAAATTAAATGAACAGGAATTAAAAACAAAATCCAAAGCCAACACAGAGGCTGATAAAAATCAGACAACTGTTCAGACTGCTGTCCCACAACAGCCTGTACTTTCATTCTCCATACCCTCCCTGAGATTCTCATTCCTACTGCGTAGGTAATGCAACTACTAAGGGATATATTCCAGTGAACCAGCAGCACAGTGACTTAGGGGATGGACTACTGCTTCCCCCAGTGCACTAAGGGAAATCTGGGAGTTCAGCAACTGTTTCACAGCAGTTAGGCCATTTACACAGCAGGGGCAGCAACACCCCAGAAAGGCAAGACACAGAGCATTATGAGAGATGACCTCTACAGTCACAAAATTTTATCTATAGACTCTTAACACAGAAAAACATTCTAGATACAAGAACTGAACTGGAAAATTCACAGGGTACAGTATGAATTACAGCTTCTGTTTAAACACACTTGAAACTGCAAAAGAATTCATCATAACTCATGGAAAGTTGCTGGCTTTCCAGCAGCAACATCCAACAGCATGGTCCCAGCTAAACTACAGTGCTAAACTAAAACTGCATACACCTTATCCTGAAATTCACTTCTAGTCTTCCGAGAAGTTTCCCATCCCTCACTAGGATAAAACAACAGGAATACAGATATGTTACCTTGCCCTATAGACAAGAGTACCTTGACTGTACCTGTAGAATGAGTTCTTGTAGTTGAGACTGTTTTTGCTTTATTCTTTCAAGTCTTCTCTGTTTCTCCACCTTAAGAGAGAAAAAGGATTGCTTAGTTTGTTGGTTTAAAATAGTGTTTTATATCAACACCTTCTCCCCTTAAAATCATTTCAGTACGAGAGAACTGGAGGTAGGACATATGATGTCAATCACAAAGGTTCTGCAGATAATTTAGAGATCCTACTATCAAGACTCACATCAGTACTACCGATGGAAACTCTTAACAAAGAACAGAATTAGAATACTGGGGAATAAATACAATACATCAGGGAGAGGAGAGGGTAAAAAAAGCCTTTGCAAACAAAAGTTATGCCCCAAAGAATTATCCAAATTCTCTCAAGGAGGCAAAGAGCATGTAGATCAGAAGGATCCACTTGATGTAGTCTACTGATGTTGGAGGTATTGGAGAAGATCCATCGAAGACGGTTAAAGAAATGAAACTGCGATGGAGCCCAAGGTTAAGTCCTCACAGTATTAAATAAATACTAAATAATAACATAAAAGATAGGAGACAAAATGGTAGGAAAAAAACAGCTTTCTCAGTGGAGGAACCTCACAAGCAGATACCCACAAGGACTTAATTTACAGACTGTTACTCAAATTAGAGAGGATCAGACTAAGGGGATGCACAGCAAGGTGACAGAATTTTCTGACAATGCCAGGTCACCTGGCATAGTAAAAAGAGAGCTTGTAAAAAATAAAGTATACTCAAAGTGTCTTGTAGCATTGAGTGATTACATCATCAAGATTATTTTTGGTAAATGTAATGTGGTATGGGTGAGAAAACATAATCCCATCCATGCATATTTTAGAAATAAAATGGCATTCAGTAGAGAACTTAAATTACAGTATCTACAAACCCCGTCAGCTCAGTACACCGCAGCAGCCAAAAATTTGAATTATTAGGCAATGAACAGAGAACAAAAGAGAAATTATCAGCGTATGAACCAGAACATTTACATCTTGAATTCTCTAAGTTTGGTGTTCCTATTTCAAAAAGACAATACAAAAGAGCAATGAACAAGTACAGAACAGATTCCATACAAAGGAATAATGAATAAACTAGGACTCTACAGAAAGAAGAATGAAGCAATGGGGGAGAACATGGGAGATATCTATAAAACCATTAATAGGATGGAGAAAGTGAATAAGGAATGCCCATCACTTCCAATCCAAAAAAAAACCCAAACAAAAAAAATAAACCAAACCCCCAAAACCCCGGAGGATATCAACTAAATATAGTATGTTGAAAACCAAACAGAAGCTATTTCATAAGAAGTTTCTAATGCACCTGAAACCCACTGTCACAAATGACTCCGTATTAAAAGCAAACTTTGTACAAAGTAAAACTTTGTGGAAGAAAAATTAATTGAGGGCTATTAAATAGAAGGATACTGTATCCACCTCTACATTGCTTTCCATATTACTTCAATATACAGACCTTATTAATTGCCCCACACTATCTCTTTTTGCATTATCAGGACATATTTTACCAAATCTAATATTCTAATTTACACACAAAGTACAAGTTTAAAAACATGTAAAATACTAAATAATTGATGGGGAACCCCTCAAACTCCTGTGTTCCCTTATAAAGTATTCGGCTTGATTTTTCAGCGTGAAGCTAAGCAGTATCAGATGGAATAGTAAAAAAAGTTTATTAGGCTTGACACTCTCACAAAGCGAACGTTAGCCTCCACAAACTCATTAAAAATCTTATTGCTAAACTTGTCAGGTAATGTCACTAATAATTTAAATGTCAATACTTTGCAGAAACAGGAGCTAGAATACTCATGAAGCAAAAATGGGAAGGGAGGAATCCTGCAATTTCCTCAAGTAAGCTCAATACACCTGAGGATTTTTGCTATTTTCAAGACTATATTATATTTGTGGTTCAATTACTCAATGGTTAACAGAACTCTTTCCTCCTTTTGTGACATTCGATTAACAAGTTCTCACTTTGGTATCCTAAGTTATCGTTGTGCCCATCTTAAAACACATGAACCTTTAGTGTGCATTATTACATTCCAAGTTGCTTTTTTTACTTCAGTAGTAGTATTATCCCACTCTTCTTTAGGACATTATCAATCATGACATCAAACCCAGCTCAATGAGCCATGCTGCTTTTTCTTTTCCTCCAACATTACTGCCAATGACATACTTTGTGAGACAGATCTAAAGAGATCTACTTTTAAAATCCCTCCAGCTAGCTGGTTCCCTATTCAGCACACAGCACTGTCACCTTCAAACCACTTCACTTTCTCTACTCACCCTGCTATTTACACCCCAATTATCACTCTCACCTTAACTAATAATTTTCATTAGGGATGATAAATATTTAAATAAAACTCAGATTGACTGGATACCCTGTATTTTCTTCATCCAGATAGCAATTACAGTACTAATTGAAAAATCAATTATCAGTATCAAACAAAAATCTCCATAGAATTAGCCCTTTGTAGATAGATTCCAAAACATTTTTTTTTTCCAATTTGCCAGCCTCTACACTGATTTTTCAGTCCTGCTGAAGGGAATTTAGACTTCTTAAGAATAAGTACAAAGTCTCATTCTATTCTGATAAAGTGAATTGACTTGAGTAAACCTCGATAACTATTATCCTGCAAATCTCAAGATACTAAAAAAAAAAAAAAAAAAAATCCTGCCAGAACTTATGCCTTTCAGTATAAAACATTTCTTACCCATGCAGTAAATGAATCTGACATGATCATGTAAGACAAATGTCATAAATACATAGGACCTGCAGCAACAAAGAAGCAGCAATGCATATATATATGGTGATCTACACAGAACATCTAGCATCACAGATGCATTATTTGCCTGGCATCTGGAGAAAACGATCTTCCTGACTCTTGAGCACCACTACTGCCATGCTAGAAATACACGTTAATCTTGCAGTTTGATTAACTTTCCACTCAGAAGCCTTTCACATATACTGTAAAAGCTGTGACAGAGCTATACTTTTGACACAGAAGAATTAAAAATAGTATTTAAGCAATCTGGAAGTTTAAATGCGTTCTGTAAATACAAATAGAATTTTAAAAGAAAAAAAAAGTCAAAAGGGACCATGCTATTACACCTTGCTATCTCAGAAGATCACATGCACATGTTGTATCAGAACATATTAAAACTGTAAACATTTACTCAAACACAAAGGCATTGTGAACTTGCTAGTACATATACCTCTAAATTCTGACATTCCTGAGCCGAGTTAGTAGGTAGACCAATCCATCTGATTTCCTTCTTCTCCTTAGAGATAATGTTCATGGCCATAAGGACATTTAAGGCATCATAGACACGTCGTCTAATATTCTTCTGGTCATAAGCCTGCTGTAGACATAGTGCATTAATCAAAAACATACCTGTGACAAAAATATTTTAAAATAAATGTATTACAGTAAATGAATAAACTTGGGTAATGTCTGAACTCTTTCATTTAGCAGTAGGAAAAAAATACAGAAGTCTCAAAAGAAATTTCTCTTCCCCCATTCAGTTCACATGTAATTGACCTCCCATATACTTACTGATTCATTTGGTGAAATGTGATTATCAGTGGTACTGAATTCTGCAACCAACTCGTCTGCCACCTCATTGTATGAGGTGGTTCCTTTTCTTTGTACCTTCTCACAAACCTTCATAGAGAAATGACGTAAACCCTTGCCATTCTTCTCTCCTTTTTTGTTCCGCTTCCTAAATATATGTATAATATATATTTTAAGACGATTTGAACTTTGGAATATTTAATGTCGCTTTTTCAAAAACAGGCACACTGCTGTAAAAAACCAAGCCTTCCCTTTTGTTCTGCTTCTCAACCCTTCCCAACATTTTTTCTGATAATTTTTTCCCCTACCATTTACAATAATTAACAATTCTAATATCTGAATGCTGAAAGACAGTACAAATTCATTCTTTTGGCAACTCCGCTAGCTCCAGTAGCAGGTAAGTTAACAATAGGGATATTCCTTGAAGAAGTCAATAAAGAAAACTTTCCAATCTTCAGGACAAGAAAGGATAGGGGGATAAATGCTAAAACATAAAAAGTGAATTACAGGAGAACCTTTTTTTTTTTTTTTTTTTTAAATTTAAGTAGCCCATCTACTTTGACCACAAAAAAATAGATTGATGGAGCATTTCCTATGTAAGTCTGATACTGACTGAACAGACAAATTCTAATATTGGTTGAACTCACTAAACATTACACTACGATTAAAACACAGATTTGAAGTTATACAGTATGTGAAGTTGCTATGAAAACTTCAGAGTTACAAGACACAAGAAGTATAACAAAGTTTTCTAAATATCTTTTAACTAAAAAGTTCCTTGTAACTTGAGGGAAAAAGTAAGTATCAACAAAATTAGTATCAGCAATGGAACCTCTCGATTCTCTACATCTCATTTCACTGTATAATTCCAAAGCAGAAATCTGTTTATGTGTAACAAGATACTGATGATAAATTTAGTCTTAAAGCAACTACACTTAACAAGAGAGCCTTAAAAACAAGTTTGCATGAGAAAAGACACCAAAAGAATGCATTCATTGTATCTAACACTTTTTCTCAATAAGGACTACATTCTTATTTCAAATTATACTTCAGGATATACTTGTTCAATCTGAAATGTACTGTATTTTTTCGGAAATACACCAATAAAACAGAAATGCCAAATTAAAAATTGAATCAATCAGATGAATTCCTGTATCCTTTTAGGAGCTAAATTCTCCAAATTTAAGTAATGTGAGAACATCTGTCAGAGTTTACACTAAATATTCTAGTTCCTTTTACAACAAATGAGGTGGTATTCATTCTTTGTCTGACTACTCCTGATGTTAATACAATATACTTTAATGTTGAAGTGCTCTTGATGGAAAGGTAAACAGACTGTCTCTCTCATGGTGCTACCCTGAATAGTACATACAGTATCACAGTGAACATTTAGAATAAAAGTTCAAAAAAATGCATTAATCCTTTGTTAACTTTAATTTTGCTCACCCAGCAGACCACGGTGAAGAATCTGCAGTCTGGTTCTGTGATACAAAATGTGTGTTAGGTGTATGTGGGCTTCCTACCAGGATAGTATTTTGCGTTGAAGGTCTCTGAGGTGTACCAATAACCTACAATGAAGATAAAATAATTTGGAAAATGATCATAAGTATTCCAAGATATTCTTATGCTGCATGATTCAAACGATGCATTATCCAAACAATTCTTAATACTTTTTTCCTACCTGCTTTTATTAGCTGCATTGAATTTACACACACTAGCACAAAAACTTCCAGACTACAGATTATATAGTTAGAGCACTCCCTAAGTAACGAGCATTTATGTTTTATCCTTCTTATCATAGAATCATTTGGTTGTAAAAGACGTTTAAGATCGAGTCCAACTGTACCATTCTTAAATGTACATTTCTTAAACCATACAATTCTTAAACTGTACATTTTAAAAGGAGCTTTTCATGCTTGCTGGATTTCTTAACACTGTTCAACACTAGCTTAGACAAGATCAATACACGCATGCCCTCTTCCTCCAAAAGAAAAAGGGAAAAAAGGTGGGGAAAACCCAACCCCTACCAGACTATGTATAAAAAAGTTGCAGTAAATTACAGTTTAAATATGAACATATGAAAGAAGATCTGAAAATCACTAAAAGCAGTGAGAAAACGCAGAGCTGTTGCAAGAAAGGCCAAATTCTCTCCTGCAGTCAGTCTCTTATCACTACAGAGTCAAACCCAAAATACAACTTTGTTAGAGGTGAACAAGAGTAAGGGCAAACTTTATGACTGCAGTGAGTGAGACCAGTTTAGGCAAAACCACTCCATTTTGAATATCTTATGAGCACACGCTCAGCTGATCACAGTCTTCCAGCTTGAAGGTAATTAGTCCTGAAGATGTGCTGATTTGATCATGAGTAATAGGTACATTAGCACAGAGCCATGCCCTCCTTATCTGTGAAACTAGCTGATATTTTCCTGCAGCCCCGTTCTGCCTCACCAACAAAATTTTAAGTTCCTTCCTCAGGCTAGCTTCAATAATTTAGCCTCAACAGGAATAAAAGAGAAAAACTGAAAACCCCAAATGAAAACATTTTATGCATAAAAGTTAAAATGAAACGAAATTTGAATAACCTTTAAATGTAGAATGCAAAAGTAGTCTACAGTGACTGTTAGAAGGTTGTGATTTCAGCTGCTTGGAAGGACAAACAGCTGTGCTTTTTCCCAAATACTGTCTCTCTATACTATGCCACCTCTCTGAGTAGTTAACATATGAGTTTCTTACATCCACTTCTGACAGATGGAAAATCTTAGTTCCTCATCCCCTTTCCAGTAGCTTTGTTCCATACTCAAATGTTTCTAATTCTTACGGAAAGTCAACTAATCTTCTCTACTACTTTTCATAACTTCAGATTGTGGGAAACAGAATGAGGGTGAGGGATGCCGAACAGGCACAGGACACGTGAACACACAGCTCGCTTTCTCCCTACGAAAAAACAACCCTGTCAGTTCTGCTATTGACTGGTCTTGTTCACCAAATGTCTCAAAAGCCTGCAAAAACCACCCATGTGCTATTCAAGTAATGCAGACAATACAGAGAACAGATGAAAGGTGTTAGCCAGTTTTTATTCCCGAGGATGCAGTTACAGAGGACTGGAAGAGATGATTCAACATCTTGCTCGCAGAGGCTAAATTAGAGGGTCCCACTCTACTCTCTAGCTTCCTAATTCCACAAGCAGCCCCACCATCACCCTGGTGCCACATCTAGAATTTGTATGACTGTGTGATAAGATGACAGCCAAGCCAGTACAGGGGAGTGGGTGGAATTGCAGCTGGGAGAAAAACAAACCATTTGGCAGCAGCAAACCCTGGACATCTACTGCGCTCAGCAGTGTCTTGAAATACTCAGCAATGCAAAGGAATAAATGGAAGCATGTACAAATTCACAGGCTCATTTCTCGAGTGGAAAAGTGAAGTCTGTTTAATACATTCAAAACCTGCTCTGTACTGCCATTCTAACTCACAGAAGTCTGCAAACTAGACAAAATTATATGCATTAATATATCACTATTCAGGAAGAGTTTCAGAATCTTCTAAGGAATTACTTAGTATTATTGGCTCCTTAATACAAATGTTAACACCCCTAACTTTCACTCAAAAGTTCATAAACAACCATAACTTTGAATGAAAAGAGCATGAATGAACAGAGTTAAGCAGTATCGAGTCACTGGCAACATCCTAAAATGAAGGCTTACAGACAGAATTAGAGGGTGGTTTTAGAGAAAACAGAGGGACTGGGAGGAGGGGGGAAGCAGAAGTAGAAAAAGAAGTGCCTGCTGTTTCTCTTCAGTTTCCTGATTTCAAAAGAGAACAGTTTAGCACCTTGATAATGAATAAGATCAGGACAACGGAGAAAACAGCAAGACAGCCCCCACACTCCACTTCACTGTACTCAACAGAAAAAACTTACATGGGGACAGTATTAAGAAAAAGAAATCAGACTACGTGAACAAAGAACACAAGCTCAGAAAAATTAAGTATTTAAGTATTAAAAACCTGGTTTTACCATTCAATGGTTAGAAAGTTGAGCAGGGTCACAAACCAACTCCTCAACTCTCTTCCCAAGAAGATTTTGTACATTGACAGAAAATTTATCTTGTCTAAATTTTCAGGGTTCTATAGGTATTTTTTTAAATAGTTCTTGCTAACCCCTTCAGAAGTGTAAAGCCAACAGAAATTTACCCAAAATTTCTTTCTCTATATATACAGAAAACAAAACCTCCATCTCTTCTTTAACAACATACAACTAAGCACCTAATTTTGTACAGATTAACAGCCAATACAAATATGCTGATATGGGCCCCTTCTTTCACAAAAAAACCCAATGCTAGTATGTTCAGGGTAAGACTTGAAGTGCTGAAAAAATTATGATTGCAAATGTATATTTGCCACAGTAATCACACTAACAAAACCACCTTTAAGAGTAGTTATTATTTTGGAATCGTTACTTTTTTCAATAATGTTACCATATATTCATAGATAATACAGCTGAGGATCTGTAAATTTAAACTTGTGATGGAAGACATTTATTTTATGCATATATAAACATTGTTGTAAACATTAATATACTTACTATTGAAAGTTCTAAAAAGCATCAGATGATTTGTAATTTCATTATTAGCCCCTGGTTTTGGTACTTTAAGAAAAGATTTTGTAAGTTACCTGAAAGAACATTCCATTTTCAACACTAAACTCAGGTAGGTACACAGTCTCACAGTCATGCCCAGAAGGGTCCCCCTCTGTGCCTATGGCCTATGATCTATAGTTAAAACATCCTCCTCCTATTGCTGGTTACTGATATTAAATTAAACTTAAATTAAAGGAATGCCTAAGTACTCTGAACTTCCTCGTTTGAAAATTTATGGATAAAACACCTCCTTCTGAAGGAGCACTTTAATTCAGTTAAACTCATTTCGCTACACTCTTAACTTCCAAGAGGCTGCTGGAAGTAGTTAATTCACCACTGCTGCCGGAAACACAGCACAGTGAATGACCTGCACTACATCTGTCCAGTTCAAGCCGTACAGTTTATAGATTCAGGCATCCTCAATTACAAAACACTCCTTAGAGCTTACAGTTGGGAGAGGCAGATGGGAAACTGCTTTCCTATCAAGAAGAAACCCAAATATAAGATATTCCATTTCAGTTGTTTACACGTTACAGTTGCTTTCCAGAAGATGAATTGAGACCAACTCTTTTCAGACCACCAAATTTTAATTTTGATCAGTATAAAAGTGACTTCTCATAACCTATGTATCATCTATTGCATTATGATATTCTTTGAAACCTCTAATTTCATGTACTTCTCACACAAAGCTCACAATAGTATTTAAGCAAAAGGATATCTAAATTAAGCACTAAGAAAAGTATCTCTGTATCCAATTTTGTTCCACCTAACTTCAATCTCAATAAAAATGTGCTAATGGACTTAATTTACATTTCCCTATGCCAGACTTCAAAGCAGAATCTGAAAGAGCCACTGATTTTGTGCGGCAAGACTAGCAAAAGATAAAGCCACCTGAATATTCAGGTATCTACTTTGCATTTCTTTATGCAAAACTTTTTTTTTTTAACTTAAGCCTATTAAAATTAGAAAGACGCTTAGACTATCTGCCCATGACAAGCGATATCAACTACCAAGCTACAAGTCAGATTTACAGTATGTGTAAGCAATAGTACAAGCAGTAAAAAAAAAAAAAAAAAAAAAGCAGTCTTCTTACCACTTGTTGTGCAATGTTGACATTAGACTGTCCGAATGTTTTTGGCAGGAGCTGTTTTCCAAGCGTATTTACTGTAGAAGGATGAACAGCCAATAGAGAAACAACCCCTAAAACAAATACAAGTAGATAGCTTCAGATCAGCCACATTGTATTATTTTAACAATTTCAGTTTCATCTATACTACCAATGCGTATTAATAGAAACTAGCTCTGAACTGCATAGACAATATAAATATAGCATTTATGCATTTGAAGCAAAAAATAAATTAAGTTCATCATAATGTTCTCTCAAACTTTCTCCTACAAAACCTAACAGGTCAGTGATCTAGTATGAACATGTCTTAATTCCTTGTATTCCAGTTTTTCTCTCAAAACAGAGTAATAGAGGTAATGGGTATCTGATAGAAAGCATAATCCCCTCCTCTTCTACCCCCGTCCCTTGTGGCTTTTGAAATCTTTTCCCGCACCACCTAAAAATGTCAATGCCTCAGCATATGACATACCCTTCTGAGGCATGCTGGCCTACAGAAGATAAAATTTGGTTAGCACAGGCCTTTCTAAGAGAATATTCCCAACTTTCCTCTAAGTGCCCTTCCCCAGCTGAAGGCAGGGAATTAAAGAACAGAAGTCTTCAAGAATCCAACATTTGAGCAAAATACATGCAACACAGTAGACCACCCCTGCAGGGAAAGCTGCTCTCTTGCTGTTCATAAGCCATCCACAATCACCATTGATAGCTAAGCAATGTAAAACAAAAATTCAACTACAAAAATACCAAGCCAGCAATTTGATGCTTCAGCCATAGTTTAAAAAAGAAAAGAAAACAAACAAAAAAGAAGCAAAGACAGACTACGGCAAGAGAATAATGGGACAAACAAGTCTTAAGATACCAGAGACATTTATTTTGCTGAAACATCTGTCATTTGGTTGTCAGCTTTGGTTGAGAGGTTTAGCAGTTCTTTTCCTCAGATCACTTCTAGAGCGGCCAGTGGGGCCAGAAGGACTTGGCACAATTCCCATTCCTCTTCCTTTCTTTTTCCCGTTACCCAATACAAAAGCAATAGGTAAGCATTTTTACAACAGTTGTATGAGGAAGGGCCCTAACAATTCCTTGATGCCTAGCATCCTTATGCATTCAGGCAGTCTACAGAAAGTCGGGAACAACTCAAATCTTGTTTAAGCCCTTGCTTTCCAAAAGGCTTGTATTTCCTAGCTGCTATTACTACACCATGCCAAACTGATAGCTTCACACAAAAACCTATTCTCAGTCCCCCAAATTTGAATAGGATGTGGTAGCCTGTCATTCTTCCATTATTAACCAACTTCCCAGTGCTCTTTCAGAAAGTCAGCAGCTACCTAGTTTGTAACATAAGTCTGTTATGCCTTCCTGTTCCTTCAAGTACACCCATCACCATCATGTGTTCTTCCTCTCCACAGAATGTAGTAAAGCAAAATAAACTACCCTGGCTATTAGCACTTGTGTATCTTCTCAGCTTCCTGGAGGTCAACATGCCTTTTTTTTAACTTCCTCCTCATTGCTTTAAAAACAACAAAGCAATCGGAAATATCTCCAGTATAAAATAAGAGTTGTAACTGCTTTGCAAAGTTACAGTGCCTCATCTATTTGATTACCTTTCCCTACCTTTGATGGCTCTTGTTGCCCATATACTTTCTAGTTCTCCTACCCTTTGAAATTTGTTTTTGCAGGGGACAGGTATGGACACATTTTTCATGACAAAGTACTGCCCCATGTTATTCTATAACCCCATAGCACATTTCTATTATACTCCCCGTTCCTTTCCAAGTAATTCTCAAAATTCAATTTGCTTGTTCCCCACCAAACACCAATACCACATTTTCATAATATAACCTAGAATTACTTCAAGATCTTTCTTGAGTGCTAATAGCTCACTTGGGGTCCTCATTGTATCAGTTTGGTTTTCACCAATTATTAACCCATGGGACTACTGCCCCATTCTATGTTACCTTAGTTTAATTAACAGGCTGATTAAGGACCTTGATAATCAAGGAGGTTTTTGTTGTTGTTATTTTCAAGAAATCCAAGGACATCGCACTGATTAGATAACCCTTATCCACATGGTTATTGACTCTTTCAAAGCATGACTTTGAAAAGACATAACTTCATAATTTCACTTTTCCCCTCCCTCTAGAAAAGCCCTTGTTAACTCCTGCCCATTATCACATTTATCCATATGCCTGCTACTTTTCTTCTTTGTTAGGCACTCAACTGATTTGCCTAACAGAAGTCTGACTTACTCATCTGCAATTATCTGAGCCCCTCAAAAATTGGTGCAGGCTATGTCATTTTCTATCCTTCTGGTACTACATGAATTATACTGAGTTAGCAGAACAGAAGTACCATTGCTAGGCCCTTTTAAGAATTCACAGGTAGATATTCTCTGGCCATGATGATTTCTAACCATTCATGTCTTTTTTTTCCTAAAACAACTTCTAGCAATACTTCAGTAGAACAACTTCATAAGTAACAATATTGTCATGAGACCCACCCTAATCATCTTGCTCATCAGAAATAAGCACAAAATAAGTGATTATTCCCTTTTATGACAGCACTCTTTAAGCTGTACCTACATTACTCTCTTCAGTTTTGTGGCCTTCAGTGCAACAGAGGCATTAACAAAAAGGAGAGTCCTGCAGAAATACACCAATATGGCTAGGGTACTGGAGCATATGATACACAAGGAGCAGCTGAGAGCTTGGCACATTCAGCCTGTGGAAGGGAAGATTAAGGTGGGACAAGCGGTGTATTTGTAGGAATCTAATCACTGCCTTCAATTACCAAATGGAGAGTTACAGAGATGACAGAGGACACAACAAAAGGGAAAGAGGCAACAGTCACGAGTTGCTGCACAGCAAATTCCAACCAGACATGAGGAAAAAAAAAAAAAATCACAATGAGAAAGGTTAGGCACAGCAACAGGTTACCTAGGAGGTTCCCTGGAGATATACAGAAAAATTCAACTACTGAAAGCTTTGTGCTTTGAAGCTGGCCCTGGTTTGATTGTAAGGTTAGATAAGGTGGCCTCTAGCATCCTGGTATTACTCATTTAATTCTATGAATACAAATAGCTATCTTGCAACTAAAACATCTGCATGAAGGGAAGAGTAGACATTATGTTTCTTTAAAGTTTTTAATTACATTAACATTTCCTGTGGTGCTGTGCTGGAGGTAATTCACGTAACTGAACCAACCTGGCTCTATACAGAAAGTGCAAGGTATGTCTGTCTACATGGCACAAAGTGATTGGCAAGGGAATGTAAATGTCACTGGAAGAACAGTAACACACACTTAGTCTGAAGCAAAGTCAAAGACAACCTATGGAAGATACCACTCTAAATAAGAAAGAGCATAAATGTTCGACAACAGCAAGAAAAAAGAAGGAAAAAGAGAGGAGGTTTTCTTTTAAGGGTAGTTTCAATTTCTCTCTGCCCAAGTGCCTTCTACTGTTTTCTCATTTACCTGACGTGCAAACATTTTTCTCATATTCACCTACATTTTCATCAAAGGTTCATAATGCGCTAGTTTCACAGTGGTTTTGTGTGTGTGGTTTGTTTCATTTTTAAGTATACAAGCAGAAATAACTTTATTAACTTAGCTTTGCAAACGACTGACAGCTCAGTTTCTCAAAGGAATTTTACTAATCATTTATTAATTACTGTTACTCTTACAGCAATCACTGCAATCCAAATAATCCTGTACTTTGTGGCCAACATACAGTGTGCATAACAGCATGTAAAAATTAAACCGCAAATTTGCAAACAGCTTCCCTGGTACCAACTCCTCTTCCTTTTCAAAACAAACACATACTAATACTGCAAGTTCCTGACACTTTTTTCTTCTTTTTTTTTCTCCTTCTAGAGACTTCAAAAAACACTGAGAAGGCCATGTGAAGCACACAAAAAAAATTATACTGAAGGACATAACTACTATTTAAATTCTCAGTCTCCCAAACATCACCAGTTTGGAAGACTACTCTTAGTAACTTACAAGCAATCATTAAAGCTAAATGAAAGGTAGAACTTCATCGATACCAAGTTCCAGAATGTCTCCAAACAGAAGATAACGATACTGATGGGATCAAGGAGTCATGCTGTATAAAACTAGCACAGCAAAAGTAGCAGCACCCTTTAACAAATCTACTATTTATCTGCCTACAAACTGTTCCAAGTAAGTGCTCTCTTCATACAGAGTGTGCTGTAAATAACTTCCTTTGGTTACTGATTGCATTTTGGGAGAACTCTCGAACCGGACCTTTGCTTGCATATGAAAACAAACCCAAGAATTTTACCACAAAGAAAGAATCCCTTGCAGAATTTTAGCAGTAAAACAGACTTGTAATACAGGCAATTATGAACATTTTAAGTAACTTGACATGCCACAGAAAAAGACACATCACGCTTAAATCAGAGAAAGGAGCGCCCTCTACAGACAAAGCAGCAGATCTGTCTAAAAGCTGACTGCTCCAGTTCATGTAACAGTAGTGCCTTTGAATTTGGCGTTTCAGATCAAAGAAGTTGGGTTGAGGTACTCCTTGCCTCAGGAGCAGAAACCCCATTCGTTCTAGGTGCTGTACCATGTCCTGATGTAATCTGTCTGTATGTTTTCTTTACTTGTGAAAGGGAGAGCAATAGGAGTGATGCAACAACAGAAGGCAACAGAAAAACAAGTCAGTTTCCTGATAAGGCAGTCTCTAACAAACGAAGTCTTGTCAGTCTGTCTTCTACTGTAGAAGCAATATTGTACATGGTGGAACTGGATTTGGTAAGACGGTGATTTTGCAAGCACTTTCAGAAGTATTACATCCCCTAAAATGAGCGTGCAGCGTGAGAAGGGTGGTTTGTCAGAATGCAAAGTAATTCCTACCATCACCTCCAAGTGTCTCAACCGAACTCTGTCCAGCAGACCACTTTGTAAGTAAATAATCTATGTGATTGAAGGTTAAAGGGTTATTTTAAGAAAAGGCTGAAGAAAATTAACCCTGTAGATTACACTTTGCAGTATAACCACTTACGAACTCTATGAACTTTTGTCTCAATTACATAAGCTTTGAAATTGATGGTTTTAACAGAGCAGTTGGAATCACACAGAATCACAGAATGGCAAGGGTTGGAAGGGACCTCAGGAGATCATCCAGTCCAACCCCCCTGCTAAAGCAGGTTCACCCAGAGCAGGTTGCACATGACATTGTCCAGACGGGCTTTGAGTATCTCCAGAGAAGGAGACCTAGCTTAGCAACAGCTACACAACTCAAAGAGGGCATATTACTAAGCCAGTCTCAATACAAATTAAATATGACTTACACTCTCAGAAAGATAGTAACACTATCAATTACCGGATAAAACTTGCAACTAAGAGAATATCAACTGAAAAGCTCAACGGGTCTCTTTTGGTAGACCAAAAAAGACCAGTGAGACTTTCCATGAACAAGATTTAAGGAAGTAACATGGACGCTGGATTCCACTGCAAATGTCACTTCTGAGAAGACCGTCTAGAACATTACATTCTTTATTTCAGGAATTTTTTAAAAAGTTAATAGGAATAGAATTTCTATAAAGCCAGAATACCTATACTGCTTAAGATGCAAATGATAGATATAAAATTACATGAAAACTATGGGAATTATCTGGAAAATCTTGTAGATTCCATTTTGGCACTTCCGCATGTGGGTTTTTTTCTTCTTTTTGGTAGCAAAAGAGATAGGAGGAGGAGAGGGAATTTGACATCAACATCACTAATGAAATTCCATACTGTAACCATTTCGTAAAGCAAATACAGACAAAGCTAATTCCAGCTCCAAACCTGTTCATCAAACTAACTGCTTAGAATAAACAAAACCCTAAATAACAAAAAGCAAACTAGTCTTAAGTGCACAATCTACCCCTCCCTTTCCAGTGTGTCAACCCCCAACCCCAAGTTGGTCTCTGTAGAAAACTTGTCTGAAAAATTATGAAGTTTGGAATCAAAAAGCGAGTAGGGTCTCTTACAGGAATGTAAAGTAGCTTAAGTCCACCTAATTTTTTGCAAAGGTTCTTTTTTCCAATGAAAAAGCTCTGGGTTATTAGATTACAGATTTCTCTCAGGGTCTCTGCAAGTCATGGGACTTACTACAGACATTGCTATAGTGTGTTCTAGAAGACCTTACATTAGACCCACTGATCTTTAGTCATGGCCTCTATTTGTCTTTATACCATCTCCAGCTATTTTTCATTTGCCACTATCCTACTCAAGGTTAAGTTGAATTTGGCTAGTTCAGCCATGTAGTTGATGGCTCAGTGTATTTTTAGCAGTACCCTCCTTCCCAGTAAAGCAAGAGCAAAGTATCTGAATCTCCTGCAAACAGAAAGGAAAACCAATTTGAAATAATTCAGAACTGCAGATTTACAGAAGCTTTCTAACTCATTCTTTGGATTCCATTCAAGGCAATGCATTTATTTCCAATATGGAAAAAAAAAAAGATGCAAAAATTACAAAAAGGTGAGCTACTTCTAAAAGATCTTTCATTAATCAGAAGGACCATTATATCCAGTTGTTTGGGCTGCTGTCAATAAAACTGACAGCAATATGCCTTAGAGTAATTTATCCCATGCACTTTAAGGTTTCAGTTGCCCACTTTTACTTTTTCAGTTGCCCACTTTTACTTGGCTCTCTGCTACCACAGAAACTTCCACAGCTAACTCCAGCTCCAGGGCTTCAAAAAAATTGCTCCAAGCTACAGGTTCTCTTCCTCAAGGCATTATCAAGCAATAAAAATCTAACAAAAGCCCCAAGTTTGTTCTGTGGGGGTTTTTTGTTTGGGTTGTTTGGTTTGGTTTTTGTTGGTTTTTTGATTTTTTTTAAAGGTATGGGAGACCCCATGGAAGCTCATCTTGGAGACTGAAAGATAAGGAAGGCAGATCTCAGGAAAAACTTAAGTTCATTACTCAACATGACAGCCTAGTACATAGAAATAATAACAAAAATGTGCCTTTGAAGACTCCAAATAATTAAATCCAGAAAGCTAACTAGAGAGAGGAAGAATCTCTAGAAGGCTCCAAATCTTCACACAGTTCAAACACAGATGCACAATCTCTGAAGCTGAGACAGAGATAAGAATTAATCCTGTTCTGGACAGGAGTGAAGTAGAGCTCAATGTCATTTATAGTCAGGATGGGAAATAATGCACAGAAAGTGAGAATTTCAGAGCTACAGCAAGCTGGTAAGGCAGTCAGGACACAACCAAGTTGAAGGAAGTCCTCAATCTACATAACTGTCACTGAACAAGAGGTAACAAAGGAGATGTCTGAAAGAAACATCTTGGAACAACTAGGTATCAGATCGACACCATAACAAGGGAAGTTTTTGGTAAAAATTAATGGGGCAGGCTTCCACCTCTTTCTCTCCCTTGAAGCATCACGACAGCTGGAAACTGTACTGAAGTCTCAAATCCATTAGCCTGTCTCAATACAGTGACCAACGCAACGCTCGACAACAATCTCATTCAACCCCAATGCTAGATACAGGTGAAATAAAAATCAAATGCCAAGGAGTTCCCTCAAGGACCGTTTACAGTATTTTCTATGCATTTTGCTTTACAAAATCTACCCTAAATAACGGAGCCTGAACCACTGCTTTCTTCCAAGTGCAAGAGGAGCCTTGAAGACACAGCTAGGATAAAAACGTTAGTTTAAAGGTGCCATTTAAAGTGCCTTTTGTCCAGTCCACATCACCTTCAAAGAAAATAATTTCTTACCACAAAAGTATCAATTTGACAATTTTTAGATTATTAGATTACATACACATACAGCTCATGTACAAAAGGTGTACTTAGATCTGGGAAAGACAACAGAGGTGACAATTATATCCTAGGAGCTGATTCCTCAGATGTCACTCCTGTGAAGTTGCAGTTTTTAACGCGTTTCTCTCTCTCTCTCTGACACTGTAGATGCTTTATGATTACTTAGTTATATGCTAATTTTCAGAAAACACTGAACTCTCTTTGAGGGTATCAACCTACCATAAGCTTTGACAACCCACAGACGATTGCCTCTAGCTGTGTGCCAATTCAAGTAAAAATACCTCTGCTTATTGAACAAGTCACACCATCCTGGTGAGACAACAAACATGCTTATACAGCAATTCTGAGCACTTTTACAAAGGCATCGATCTTCCCCAATGCCTAGTAGTACTAAGTGCTTAGGTAATTTCTTACATCCACTCAAGACTTTTAGGTGATACTCATCCTCCTTAGATATGACTAGTAATACTTTAGCTATTACAAACCAGTCTTTCCAAGTCTGTGTTGAAATAAACTGTGTGGTCTACCTTTAGACTTTTTAAAAATCTTTTCAGGCTTTTCAAATGTCATTCCTATTTGCAGCAACAGTTTTATTTCCTGAGCTTGACTTTCGATAATAATAATTGTTTGGATTTACCTCAGCTACAATAATATACAGGCATTTTATAACTAATGTTCAGGTATATATGTTTGCTAAAGCATGAATCACAGGCTCTGAAATAGGTCTCTTATTTCTGTTCCAGAGGAACAATTCCAGTCACTGACAAAAATCATGCAAAGTTTGATCTTGCAAATTAACAGTAACATTACATTGCAGAAGTTTCTTGTCATAGAAATAGGCAGTTAGGCAGTGTTGAAACATAAGAGTCTAAATACACCTTAAAAATTTACGTATTTTACTTCTTTTTTTTTTCAATTACCAAATCTGAAATGAAAACAAAACTGAAGTTCTTTATGCCCATAAAATGTGAAACGTTATTTTAAATTATAAGAGGTGAAAGGAGCTAAAGACATCTTTTAACAAGTATTTTCTAGTTACATACCAATAATGCCACCTACTGGCATGACAGAACATCCACATTTTCATTCTGAGTAATTTTAAAATTAATTTAAGAGCTTTAATTTCAATACAACATTAAATGCCATTGGTTATCTTTTCCCTTGCACTCATCTGAGTCACAGAATTTTTCACCCTAATTTCTTCACAAGCAAAGGGCAGGATTAGAATTGAACAGTGTTCTATTTAATACTTAAATATCAACACCAATCTGAATATAGCAAGGACCAGAATGTAGCAGTTATCTTGAAAATGCAACCTCCCAGAACAGCAAAACTTCTAAGACTCTAGAATTCATTGCCAAATAACTTTTAGAAGACACAAAATCATGAGGAAGTTTTACTGGTTCAGCACCTGTTAAAAATTCTTTCCATCCTTCCAACCCGTCTGTATTTTCTAACCCTCAAATTCTTATTGTAATTATCACTCAAAGTCCATGTACAGCGTGAATTTTAGCAATTCTGGGTTTAAGCAATTAGCCAGGTGGATATCCAAAACAAAGCCAGGAATTAACAATATTTTTTTTTAATCCCGTAATAGAAATGAACTAAAGTAACAATTAAAATACCCAAATAAGATTATTCTTGCCTTGTAACTAAGGTATGCAATAAGCAAACAATTACAATCAAGTCACTTTGGAATTTTGCTCCATAATTAAACCACTCTCTTATTCTGTCCTGGATAAAGCAATTTGGAATGTTTCAGTTGGAAGGGACCTACAACAATATCTAGTCCAACCTCCTGACCCATTCAGGGCTGACCAAAAGTTAAAGCCTGTTGTTAAGGTCATTGTCCGAATGCCTCTTAAACACTGGTGGGCTCAGGGCATAGACCACCTCTCTAGGAAGCCTGTTCCAGTGTCTGATCACCCTCTCGGTAAAGAAATGCTTCCTAACCCTACTATGGGAGCCCTTACTGCTTTTCTTCACTTGACCTTTGAAATTTTTATAAACATTGCTTCTGGTAATAATTTGAGGATTTACTGGGATTAATTCAGGCACAATTTCTACAAAACCCATTCCTGAATGTAGGGTGACAAGCAAAGGAAAGGGCCCTGTGTAATGATGTTCTCAGCAATCATTGAGGCCTTGGGGGAAAAAAATGCAATTGGGTATTTTGGAATGAGCCAAGGAAACTAGTGACTGCTTCCAATGGGATTTAGCATTCCTCCACAAGGTCACAATTGAAACTGAGAGTAAATGAAACAGCACAGGAGAAGCAGCAGATATAAACCCAAGTGGCTTTATTAGAGTTCATCAGTGAGAAGACATCTGGATATACAGCTACCTTTTGCTGCTCACGTTAACTAACTCACTAGCAGTCACCAGCAAAGCTACACTTTAGAAGCACCTGGCATTGCTCAGGATTTCCTGAACACCCCCCCACACCCCACCCCTTGTCAGACACTCTCTGCACCTTACATTGCTGCTTCTCTCCTGAACACGGTAATACCAGAAAATCATCTTCCTGGTTACCAAGTACACCAAACCTTTCACACTCATACCTGTGCCAAACGAAACCACTCTAGACCAAATCTGGGGATTTATGCCACTTAAACCCTACCAGAGTACAAACTCAGCAGACCTTGCAGTTAACAGGAAAGCTGCACTAAGATGTAAATGTCATACCTCATGTCCTTCCAGAAGAAGTCAGAACTACTTTTCAACAGAACCACCCTGGAGCCAAACATACTGAAAACCTGCATTGCCCAAGTTTCCTTATCCAAGGACTGGCAAATACTCAAATAGTAAACAAATTTATCCCAAACATATGCATTTCCATCAAGAAGAAAAACTAATTAGATAATACATTTTCTGAGGAGTCTGTAAGAACTGGGAATCAATATGGCCTTGTATCAAACAGGGGTTGACATAACTGGTGTATTGCTCCACTGTACTTTCCTAAGATTCAACTTTAAGAATCAGCTTTCTAGACTAACTTCTCAGTGGTGAAGGAACAGGCGTAGGCAGAAAGAAAACCTTCCTCTAGAGAGCAGAGTTAACGATGCCATCTTAATACAAGGGAAAACTTGCACCTTGCTTGAGCAGCTCCATGGAATGCTGTTTTTTTCAGGGCTAAATGGGGTGTTACACTCCAGTAATGGAAATACACAGGAGTATCAAAGAACACAGGTGAATTCCCACGCAACCTCTTCTGGAGGTTGCACAGGTACTGGAGGAAGCACAAGCTTCCAGCTCATTTCTGCCACATATAAAGAATGATACTCTCTTAATTCTACACTGAAGATGTTTTTGAAGAACGGCTTTTTTAGACCATTTTCTAGAATAGTATTTTATGTCCATGACTATTTTACTCAAAATTACATGCATTATAAACAACTTTTTTTTTTTTACTATTTTCTCCTCTTAAAGCAAATAAAGCCAGTCTCTGCTTTAAAAACAAAAATCCTAATCTGGAGTTCATTGTTGAGACAAGTCTCTCCAACATGAGTTAGACTGAAGCATGTCCCCACTAGTTGAAGTAAAAAGTCTGTCTAGGTTGGTAACCTGTTTCTGACAGTGGATATTAGTGGATAATCAGGGAATGAATGTAAGGACAGGACTTGCATACAGAAATAATTCCCTAACAGGAATAATTACTACCCCTCTCTCCCAGATTCTACAGCTTTAGGACTTTTTGAGCAGGAGGCTGTGCAGCACAACTGTTCAACGTAGCAAGATGAGTTATATCCCCTTTTCATCATTCATCTAAGAAACAACAGCTACATACCCTAACAAAACTCAGTCTGAAAGTAACCTATTCACAGTTCCCAGATTTCTGCCAGTGCAGATTAAAAATTTACAGAAGTCCATTCACAGGCTATTCTGTGCAGCACAAGCTGTTCTTTTTAAGATAAGCAAAGATAACCTTTGCTTATCTTTCATAGTTGTTTCATATACCTACCACTTAGTCCCATATTCTCCTTATAGACCTTTTATGAAGTGTTACAGAACCATTTCAAGAAAAATATTCTGCTCTCTTTTTCCCAAATATTGTTTTTGAAAGCATGTCCTTATGACCCAGTGGACAAGTCATTTTTTGTCCTCCACCACCCCCCTAAAACCTTTATTTCTCTGACAGCTGAGCTTCTCCTTCTTTCACATAGAGCTAGCAACATTTGGAAACTGAAGCAAGTTGAAAGTTTCTTTTGAGGTTGCATTTTTAATTTGCTGGTTCTCTCAAAGTCAGACTTTTCTGAAAAGATGCTGGAATGCACCCTCAGTTATTACTAATCCAATGACCTTGAGTGCTGTGACAGCATAAAGGGAATGAACTTCAAAAAGTATCCAGGCTCTTCCACTCTCCCTGAATGCCCTACTACTGTTGTCAGGAGCAGCACATTGGGCTAAGCAAACCACTCATCTGACAAAGCAGGGAGATTTGATCCTATATCGATAATGCAATGTATTCCCAAACTCTCCTTGTGACTGACTTGCAGTTTCCAGAAAAGACTCCTTCCTTTTAAGAAATACAAATCCAAAGAAAGAAAAAAAGAAAAAAATACACACACACTCCCCTTTAATGATGACCACCAGAGAAGAATAGAAAGATTCTTTCCTGACCTCCTTCAATTCATTCTAAGGAATACCCCAGATACACTTCTGCTACCCTGTGGAAAGGTATCTCTGTGTTTCTTATCTATTGGTGTGGACTGAATCCTCTACATTGTGAAATTTGGGGAAATTTCACACAAACTTAGCAAGACAGTGGAGGACTGGACTTCGATATAATGGCATGTAATATAGACAGCTACTTTCAGGAAGCACACAGTACTTTTGTGTATAGTAGTTACATTTAAAATTCCAACATTTAAAGACTACACAAAACCCCTAAAAATTATAAAAAAGCAGCAATGAAAAATAAGTACTACTTTAGTGAATAAATTCTGATACATATCTGAATACTTTGGTGACAAAATGTATTATTTTAAGCTCTGATTAAAACTACAGGGCCTGCATATAAAACACAGACAAGTTAGAGGCAAGAAACATAAAATGATCAAGCCAAGAGAAACAGTTGTTTCTTCTCAATATTAACAATTCGTTGCTCTCCATTAACTTTACAAAACTCCCCTAAAAGCAATGAGGTGCAGAAATGAACTGAGGATAGCCTAGTTTGCTTGCGTTACTCATGGTGGTATACATTGAGAATAGAGCTCGACTCTCAAACCGAAGGAGCTGCAAGCCTATAATAAACTATTTAATCACTTGAATTTATTTTAGAAATTCTACAAGCAATGAAATGGGCTCTATTTTGCCCAGTTCTACTTTAAGAGCTACGTAATAATGGAAGATTAAAATTTCCAATTTTTGCTGTCTAGACTGCACTGTTTTGTTTTGACTAGCTCTCCACTGACTGCAACAGGGTCTAGACACAGACACCTACACGGGTGTTAAATGTCCCTGTAAGCATCTGCCCTGACAAAAACATCAGTTTTACTGCCACAGGGGGTAGGGAAATGGTACAGCTGTAAAGGATCAGGTAATCTGCCTGCACACTTTTTTTAATTCAGGGTGTGTGACTGTGTTTACAAGCATACACGTGGACTAGTTAGTAAGTGCCAGTTATTCAACCCTTAGTGCCTTCTCCATCAAAAGTAGATGATGGCACATTAAACAGACAACCCCCTTTTGTAAAGCAGCGTATATTTTAGACAAAGGAATGTCAGAGAGCCTATTGAAATTCCAGTAAAATACTTGATGTACCTAGAAAAATTGTAAGTTAAATCGGTGGTGACAGAAATTAGAAGTTCTGCAAGTTATTGCAAATAAACCAGGCTATCATCATATGGAAGCAACAACAAAGGAAAACAGCCATTTCACAAAAATCTGCTGTGAGATGGCTGTGAACCAAACATGCTGTTACACAGAAAAATTACCAGTACCCCCCTATGAATATGACTGAAGCTTCACTTCGAGTCATATATATTATTTTTGTCATTTGTGTTCAAGAAAGTTGATGAAAGCAATCAAACAGGCTCAAAGGATGACAATAAGGAAAATCCAGAGGACAAAGAACTCATCTGATGAGGAACCTAGGAAACAATGGCTAGTTGGCCTGTCAAACTAAAGACTGTTAGCATAAAACCTGTTATTTATAAAGAGTAGGTAAACACACTGGAGAAAACTATTAAGATGAAAAATAACACTGACACTATCAAAATGCATGAAATGGCAAGAATGTACTTAACTGGAAGTCAGAGAATAGTTATACAGTTTCAGTATGGAAACAGACTTCCTCTAAGAACACAGGGGACAAAAATCCAATTTTCACATATAGCATAATCAGTTTACAGAAGACATTATATGACATAGCTGTCCAGAACTGCAGGTGACTGGAACTCATAGAATCATAGAATTGTTTAGGTTGGAAAAGACCTTTAAGATCATTAAGTCCAACCATTAACCTAACCCTGCCATCCCACTACTAAACCATGTCCCTAAGCACCTCATCTACCCGTCTTTTAAATACCTCCAGGGAAGGGGACTCAAGATCCCTGGGCAGCCCGTTCCAATGCTTGACAACCATTTTGGTGAAGAAATCTTTCCTAATGTCCAATCTAAACCTCCCCTGGTGCAATGAGGCCATTTCCTCTCATCTTATCGCTTGTTACATGGGAGAAGAGACCAACACCCACCTTGCTACACCCTCCTGTCAGGCAGTTGTAGAGGGCGATAAGGTCTCCCCTGAGCCTCCTCTTCTTCAGACTAAACAACCCCAGTTCCCTCAGCCGCTCCTCGTATGACTTGTGTTCCAGACCCCTCACCAGCTTGGTTGCTCTCCTCTGGACATGTTCCAGCAATGCAACATCTTTCTTGTAGTGAGGGGCCCAAAACTGAACACAGTATTCGAGGTGCGGCCTCACCAGCACCGAGTACAGGGGCACGATCACTTCCCTACTCCTGCTGGCCACACTATTCCTGATACAAGCCAGAATGCTCTAGGCCCTCTTGGCCACCTGGGCACACTGCTGGCTCATATTCAGCCGGCTGTCAACCAGCACCCCAAGGTCCTTTTCTGCTGGGTAGCTTTCCAGCCACTCTTCCCCAAGCCTGGAGCGTTGCATTGGGTTGTTGTGACCCAAGTGCAGGACCCGGCACTTGGCTTTGTTGAACCTCATACAGCTGGCCTCAGCCCATTGATCCAGCCTGTCCAGATCCCTCTGCAGAGCCTCCCTACCCTTGAGCAGATCAACACTCCCACTCAACTTGGTGTCATCTGCAAACTTACTGAGGGTGCACTCGATCCCCTTGTCCATATCACTAATAAAGATGTTAAACAGAACTGGCCCCAACACTGAGCCCTGGGGAACACCACCTGTGATCAGCTGCCAGCTGGATTTAACTCCATTCAGCACAACTCTTTGGGCCCAGTCATCCAGCCAGTTTTTTACCCAGCAAAGAGTACGCCCATCCAAGCCAAGAGCAGCCAGTTTCTCCAGAAAAATGCTGTGGGAGACATTGTCAAAGGCTTTACTCAAGTCCAGGTAGACAACATCCACAGCCTTTCCTTCATCCACTAAGCGGGTCACCTTGTCATAGGAGGATATCAGGCTGGTCAAGCAGGACCTGCCTTTCGTGAACCCATGCTGACTGGGCCTGATCACCTGGTTGTCCTGTACGTGCCACGTGATGGCACTCAAGCTGATCTGCTCCATAACCTTTCCCAGTACCGAGGTCAGGCTGACAGGTCTGTAGTTCCCCAGATCCTCCTTCTGGCCCTTCTTATAGATAGGTGTCACATTTGCGAACCTCCAGTCATCTGGGACCTCCCGGTTAGCCAGGACTGCTGAGAAATCATGGAAAGTCGTTTGGTGAGCACTTCCACCAGCTCCCTCAGTACCCTTGGGTGGATCCCATCCGGCCCCATAGACACTTGTGTGTTTAAGTGGTGTAGCAGGTCGCTAACCATTTCCACTTGGATTATGGGGGCTTCATTCTCCTCCCCATCCCTGTCTTCCAGCTTAGGGTGCTGGGTATCCGGAGAACAACTGGTCAAGGACTGAGGCAAAGAAGGCATTAAGCACCTCAGCCTTTTCCTCAGCCTTTGTCACTATGTTTCCCCCATATCCAATAAAGGATGAAGATTCTTCTTAGCCCTCCTTTTGTTGCTAATGTATTTACAGAAACATTTTTTATTGTCTTTTACAGCAGTAGCCAGATGAAGTTAAGGGCTTTTTGACCCTTCTGATTTTCTCCCTGCATAATCTCATGACATCCTTGTAGTCCTCTTGATTTGCCTGCCCTTTCTTCCAAAGGTCATAAACTCTTCTGGTTTTTGTGAGTTCCAGCCAAAGCTCTCTGTTCAGCCAGGCCGGTGTTCTCCCCTGCCATCTTGTCTTTCAGCACATGGGGACGGCCTGCTCCTGCGCCTTTAAGACTTCCTTCTTGAAGGAGGTCCAGCCTTCCTGGACTCCTCTGCCCTTCAGGACTGCCCCCCAAAGGGCTCTGTCAACCAGGCTCCTAAACAGGCCAAAGTCTGCCCTCCAAAAGTCCAAGGTGGCAGTTCTGCTGACTTCTCCTTACTTCTCCAAGAATCAAAAATATCATTTCTGATTGCTGTGCCCAAGACAACCTCCAACTGTCACATCACCCACCAGTCCTTCTCTGTTTGTGAACAACAGGTCCAGCAGGGCACCTTCCCTAGTTGGCTCACTCACCAGTTCTGTCAGGAAGTCATCTTCCACACAGTCCAGGAACCTCCTAGACTGTTTCCTCTCTGCTGGATTGTATTTTCAGCAGACATCTGGCAAGTTGAAGTCCCCCATGAGACCAAGGGCTAGAGACTGTGAGACTTCTCCCAGCTGCTTACACAGTATTTTGTCTTCCTCTTCATCCTGGCTGGGCAGTCTGTAACAGACTCCCAACATCCTATCTGCATTGTTGGCCTTTCCCCTGATTCTTATCCATCAACACTCAACCCTACTGTCACCATCATTAAGCTCTAGACAATCAAAACACTCCCTAACATACAGGGCTACCCCACCGCCTCTCCTTTCTTGCCTATCCCACCTGAAGAGTTTATAGCCATTGATTGCAGCACTCCAGTTGTGCGAGTCATCCCACCATGATGGCAACTGTAATTTGTGCTTCTGTTTTTTTCCCCCAACTATGCTAATTGTAAAGTGCAGCACATAACTCCCCAAATGTTTACATACTCTTAGTTTTTGAGCTTACATATTGAATTCAAATTTATAGCCTGCATTTTATTAAATTGCTCAATTACATTACACTATCATACACGAACAGCCATTATCTGCAAGTCCAAACCAGTTCTGTTCAAAATACTATTTCAGATAGGCTTGCACTAGCAGGGATGCACTATCATAAAAACCATCATAACCCATTTTAAACTGCTACACTCCTGCGTTTTCCCATTTGCTAAAACATAGTGCCCCAAAAGATGTTTTAAACCACCCTGTCCTTTATACTTATCACAAGCTACACTAACGAGAAGATCACATACGGGATGACAAACCACCACTGAACTTCATGTGCAGTTTAAAGACAATTATAAATGACAGAAAAACTACAGTTTGTTTGCTGATTATGTAAGATATAACTTAAGAAAAGCTTTACAAAAACTATGCTAATAAAGCAGTTTAAAACCAGTAATAAGCATAACAACTAACAATCAAAAAATGGAGAGTCTTACTAAAAATTGTGTTCTTACCTTTTCCAGGACTTAGGTTTTGGTCTATAAACACCTTAAGCTCTCCATTGGCTTCAATTAGTCCAGCCTGTTAAAGAAAGTAACTTTTATTAAATTTACACACACAGATAGCTTTTTATTGTTAAAGATGTGAAGAAATCATACCAGAAGTCTCTGCTATTACTCACATTTTGTCACAAATCTGCCACTCCGTAATGGCACTATTTGTGGCACAGTATGTGCCAAACTTTAAAATATTGAGTTTATAAATAACATTCTTAAAACACAAGCAGAAGATCAGTTTACACCCACCTTGATATTTTGTGTCCTAAGCTCTTGTAGTGTACATGCACTGTTTTAACAGACAGCTAAACATCCTTCTAATTAGAACCATTGACACCTTTGACTACACTTTTCTCTGTGTAGATACTATTTACCTACCACAGAAGTTAATGTTATAGCAAAAAGGTAGAGGTCGTAGAGAGCTCTTTAAGCCATTTTAATCAGAAAACTAAAGGCATTAAGAAGAAACACTTTGAGCTTTTCAATTATTATTTTTTTTTAAAGATCAGGATATAAAGCTCTTAAGTGAAAGACCTATAGGATTACATACAGGTTTACCAAGTAATAATCATCCTTTGAGAAAGCTCACAGTAGAAGTTATTTTTAAAAAATACTATTGATTTTTGGATAGAAAACTTGAGATGCAGTAATTCTTTGATATCTCCAGACAAAACAGTTCCAAAAAAAATAACGCAGGACACAAAGACTGTTTCCATTTAGAAAGAACAGCAAGAAAGTCAACTCTTGTACATGTGGTGTTTGAGAGGCTGAAAAGTCCCTAGGTGCATTTTGTGCATAGCTGGTATTTGCAGGCTACTGCCAATCTTCAAGAGACAATTAAGGGATTTGTTGTCAGTCAGCAGTAAAGCTTTTCCCTTAAAAGCCTACCTGAAGAGCCCTACTTACGATTTGCCAGAAGTTCAGCAAACCAAATGAGCCACTAGAGGATGCTGTGGTGCTGTTATTAGCCAGGTGTGTGACAGCAATGATTTCTTAAGACAGGGAACTTTACCAAACAGGAAACTTTCTCTCCTCAGTAAAAGGGAAGGGGGGAAAAGAAGATGATCGAGCATTAGGAACAGGCAGAGAAGTGAGCAGAAGAGAAATGCTGCTAAAGGAAGCATAAAGTGCAGTGGCCTGTAACGGCATGGCAGCAATGATGACCTGATGGCACAAAGGAAACATAAGTGAGGAGACAGTGGAACTGATGGGTAGAATGAAGAGCCTATAGCTGTTCTGTCCTCCATTCACCTAATCCCCCCACCCCAAGTAAAGAGATAGCATCGTTTTAAGGAGACTGCAACACCTTATCAGTACACAACCACTGCCCACTCTCCACCTTGCCCACAGTAGGGATTCCAAGATCCACTTGAACAAATGACAGGTCTACTTATCTATTCCTAGGCACCAGAGCTTTTGATAAGCCTAACTCTTCAGTACACTACATAATTCAGGAGGGCAACAGACTCTATCAGACAATTCCAAAGAAAGAAAGTATGCTCATCAACATGAAATCAGCATCATGCATAGAGATGTTACTAGAGCTACACTCCATGGCAACTCCAGAACCCTGGAACCCAATGTGCTAGGATGAAGATGAATTTTTGGGTAAGTGTAACTGTACTGCCATTCTACCTCAATTTCACAACAAGAGTGTTAAACTACACAGGAAGTGCAGTCTCATTGTCGTAATTTCTTTAAATGCACTACTTCAGTTTCTATTCAACAGCAGAAAGAGGTGGCTTGTACTGAAGGATTCCTGCAAATTCTCTTTTCCATGAGAATCAAAAAGATATCAATGAGTCTGAGAAGACATTTAATACACTGAGTTTGTGATCAGTGGACCACCAAGAAAATGGCTGTTTTAATCTGTAATGCCTTTCATTTTAGAAGCACATGAATTTAACAATTCTGAATTATTAAATCCATTCATCAGTTTAATATGCAAAAGCAAACTTGCATCGAGTTCACGTCAGTTACAGCAATAATCCAAACCCAAGCATTTAGACTGTGATATTCAGCAAATTCAAGTATTAAATGGAAATCATTATTTCATTATTAGCAAATTAGACAATTCGCTATCAATTACTTATTGGTCCTTTCCTATTTTTCCTTGTTTTAAACTAGTATGTTCTCAAGTATAACCATTTCTATTAATTCACTTTATCCTTAAGTATTCAACCAACCACCATACTGTAGTATCAAATAATCTCATAAGCTTCAAGTTTTCTTCTACATAATTGAAATATATAGTGAAAAGTATTACCCAAAACAATATGCAATTCCCAAAACCAAAATCTAACCTAGCATTACAAAGGGTCAGGTTAGTGCTACATGCCCTGGACCATGCTTGCATGTGACTGAAATTACACAAGTCATTGACAAACTGGAGGATGTTTGGGAAAAACACTGCATTTAATCTATAAGAGAACACAATTTGGGAAAAAATAATCAGAGAACAGCAACCACTGAGCAAGAAGAATCCCCTCAGGAGTCACGACACTGATGAGAGTACAGCAGTTACAGTTCCACCACCTCTCCACACCAGTGTCTTACCTAAGGTTCAGCTATAGCAGCTAAAATGGCTGGTAAATATTCAACTCATTCGTAAGCATATGACCAGGAAAGACTCCAAGAAAACTATTTGGAAAGAATACTACCAAATCCCACAGCAAATAGGACCCCCAACTGCTATTACTCATAACAAAAACTCATTTCTAGAGAAAATTCTGTTACTCCAGCCTCAGTACACTCTTCACACTTCTGGATACACTATTTAATTCTAAGGTTATCAAAATGTATCACTAGTTTTGAGCCTCCTCAGTCACAGATACAAGCTTTTGGTGAAAGAAAATTGAAAAGCAAAACTTTCATCCCATATGAAATTCTGGTGTCTTTGTTCTAAAATGGAAATACTAGGCAAAAAAAAAAAATCTCTGTGTATGTTGGAAGAAATTCCCACTAATTTTCAAGCCAGGTTACTTTGGAGGAGATATCAGGATTACTCCTCCGTACTGCAGTGCCCAAAAGAAAGAAAGAAAATAGAGGAAAATATGTCCATTAGGTATATCATAGTCACAGATTCACAACAAACAACAACAGAAAATAACCCAACAAAACAAAACAAAAACAAAAAAAACCAACCCACAACACACCAGAAAGAAGTATCTGATTGTCCCCAATGGAAAAATAACCTTCTGCCAAGGAAATTCTATTTTCTGATGGGAAAATACTCATAGTTTTCAGGCCTTATCAAGCTACTTGTAACAAGGTATTTTGAATTTTTTTTCCCACCTGATAATGTAATTTTTTTCCACATTTTCTTATCTTCTCATGATTCTTAATTTCAAGATGGTTAATTCCTTTGATGATAATGCCAGGGCTGCTCTTAAAATTCAATTCTGAAAGCTTATGAAGTGTACGCAACTTCATAATTTAGCATTGCTTTCCTCTTCAAAGAGACATTTTGGCTATGTCTTCTCTATGGCTACATAAAGAAACTCCTAGTATCCTGAACGGGCAACAGATGCAGATACACCCTTTATCCTTTTCACATTACATGAAGATCAACAGTGCTTTTAAAAAAAAGCTTTTGACGCTCAACATAACACCTGAACTGTAATAATTTAAGATCTCCTTTCCACAGATCAGAGGAATAAGGTTGAAGACCATTGGACAAATTAGTAAATCTGGTAATTTTAACTGTGGAAGCTATGGCTGGAGTGGTGACCCCAACCATCACCTAGACTTTGCCTCATCACATCATTCAGAACTCCTAACAGAAGAAATCGACTGACAGGCTAAACATATCAAAAATTCAACTTGAAGTTAGCTTTGGTCTGCTATGAGATCATCAGCAGTCATAAAGACTGGGAAGTCTATTTTTGTTTTGTTTACAAGTAAAAGCTGAAAAGCACTACAAGTGCCGTCAGCCTGAAAGTCAGCAAATTGGGAAATATCTTTTTGTTGGGACTAAAGTTAATCCAAAACAAAATTTGCTAAAAATGCAGAGAATTTCACTTATTAAAAAAATCCCTTAATACAGACTATCATTGAATAATTTAGTATGTTACAAGGTAATATTTGTGGTCTCTGACGTTATGCACTAGAAACTCAACACTCTTACAACAAAAGCATCATTTCTTCACAGCTTTCCAGACTTGCAACTCAATTTCCTAACAAAAATTGGCATAAAATTATTCACTAAGCCTTTAAACTAAAGGGAAAAGATTCAAGCTGAATTTGGACTGAAGGACAAGGAAAGCATGACCAAGAAGTTTGACTAAAACGAGACTGAACAAGTATACGTGCTATGTCTACCAGGTTTAACTGGAGAGGAAGGTCCCCCCCACTACTCTGAGATAAGTAAATATGGGGAACAGAAGGGTGCTTCTGTGCCACAGAAATACCTCTTCTATCTTGCTTCTAGGTAATGAGCCCATTTTAGGCATACTTCCTAAAAAAGAGCTGAAAGAAGAGTAAAAAGGGTAGAGATAAATGGAAACGGAGGTACTGGCCAAAAGGTATTTCTCAGAAGAGAAATTTTGAGTTGCTAACAGCAGATTAAGCCCAGTAGATTGAGGTAGAGAACTGGGTTTGACAACAAAATGAGGGATGTGGGTGCCAAATATACGACAATGGTTAAAGAATGGGAGCCAGAATGGGATGGACAGACAGAAAAACAGACAATTTGGGACTGGCTGGGAGAGAGACAGCAAGTGGGCTAGAAAATCAGATGGAAGATGGCAGATTAAGTGTTGAGGTAGAGAAACTGGGACTCACTGAAAAAGTACAGCCAACAGAACTGATGAGAACCTAAAAGAGCTTTAACAGAACAAAGGAGATCAGATCCTGTGATGAGAAGGGAAGAACATGGGAACTGGGAAGACAAAAACCAATCTATTCTAGGGTAAATAAGCTGGGACTCAGACTGAGAAGTTCAAAATAAATCAGGAAAGTAGTAATAAAGGCAGAACCAGAAAATGGAGGAATTGGGAAGGAAAAGTATTCCCGTTAGAGCACATTTCCTCCCAGAGCTTGTAAAAGGCATCAGGAGGATGCCTCTGCTGTCGACAGGCATTTGCAAAGCCTACTACCAAACAACCAAACATCTTGTGCAAACTGCACCAAACTTGATGCACACAGCATGGCAATCCTGAGTCATTTTCTGCATAAGAGTAGGCAACAAATGTAAAGGCCCTATGCCCTGCAATTTTACTATGTGCCATTTCACTGACAATGTAGGGTTTGTTTTGTTTGCCTTATTTTAGTATCAGGAAGCAACAAACACACACAACGGAAAATTAGCGCAGCTACAAAGCGGAAAAAAGCTTGTAATTGAAATAACATTGCTCAAACAACCTTAATTCTTCTTTCACCCCTATCTGTACACAAACGTCATTTGTAACAAGATGATAATACACTATTTTTCCCATTGTATTCTCATCTCATTCAGAGACCAGAGAAAACATGCTCTGGGAATGAATCATCATGTAACTCCAGGAAACTATTTTTATGGGACATCCAATTCCATTTTTTTTCAAAAATTAAAAGGCAATTAAGATATGAAGTAGAGGACTGCAGGAAAGGAAAAAAAAGTTCTTTAAATTTAAAAATTTGAATTTCATTTTGTAAATGAAGTCAGTGAGAACTATTCCTTACTGTATAAAGTAATATAAAAGAGCTTTTAAAGCCAGGCCATACGAGTCTGATCCTACAAAATTCTCAGACATGCTATTTTACTGTGTCTCAGTAGCCTTCTTCTGAAACAGAGGTCATACCACATCCTCGCTTCATGGCAGCATCTTCAAGATGGATGTGTTTGTCAATCACTCAGCAATGAGCTATACCATAGAAATGAGCTTTCCAAAAAGTAAATTGAATTATTAGCACCTTAACAAGCAAGGCATAATCAAACCACTAGATATTAAATATCTGGATCACACAGAATTGTGAAGATAAAAACTAAATACAGGTTAGTAGCTCAGTTAAGCATTGTCAATCTTTGGTCTGAATAGAGGCTCCACTGATGCTGCATATACACCGGACACTTGAGTATATACAGAATGACACCTGAGGTCCCCTTATTGCTGAGTGTGTCAAGACCATTAGCTTTCTTGGCTATTTTTTTCTAAACAGAGCAACACATCTAGAATTCAGCAAAAATTACATCACAGCATCATAGATGAAGAATTCATTTTGAAGATGAGTCAAATAGTGGTCCAGTCTAAGCAGACACACAGGTCAAAAATACCACAGGAGTTAAAATCATTATACTGGGCTGTTTCTTAACAATAATTCAGTTGTCCAAGTAATACAAATTTTAAAAGCAAAATTTAAAGCTGACACCCCCAAAACTAACTGCAAAGCTCTAAAAATGAAGCAAAATTGAATAAGAGATTCCTAGGGTGAATATGACCAAAGCACTGGTTTGCCACTTCTACCACATAAACTCAGCCGAAAATAAAATCATCTTTTGTGTCCTCCTGGACTAAATACTCCTATGCAGAGAGGTACCAGCAGCAGCCACTTTCACGACCAGTAGCTCCTGGTGCTGTTCTAGATTTGACCTAAATAGACTTTTGTTTTTCCAGCCAAATCAAATCTTTAGAGCACTTTGTTCAACAGCATCTGAACCACAGCAGAAATCAACACAATGTTAAACAGGACTCATTCCAAAACCCTTTCTTTACCAACCTCCTTATGAGCATATTGTAAGGCTGCACCATCCCACAAAATAATTTTCAAGCAAGTCTGTGTAACCATTAATACAATACTGGGACACTTAGCGAACATAATGTAACGCCAACACAAGACAAGTAGTCAGCAGCGGTTTCGGGGATATGGACCACCATCAACCTTTAAAATCAAGTTGTCCACTATCTGTCTGAGAACCACTTCAACACAGAGAATGTTTAGAAAAGATTGTCCCATTTTACCTCCCACTTCTAATTAGCCACAATAAATCTCCATTAAGTGATGTCCAGGCAAGCAAATACAAACACTAAAATAAGTGATCCCTAGTGTAACTTAACTTTTAAAAGCCGCATTTTTGTTCAGTGTGTTGTTAGCACACTGTATTTACTCAGTAATGCTACAAATATGCATCTATATAAAGCCACTACCATTAACTGACACATACAATTAATAAAGAAGTTAAACACTCGAAGGCTACAGGAAAATGCTTTATTTGCACAAATAAATTGGCAAGGTGACAGGCAACTTATGAGTTGCTATTTTCTGCCTTATAAATACAAACCAATACAGGAAAAAAAAAAAAAAGGGAAATTCTTATTGTGTATTTCCCATGTAAAAAGGTGAGCTTAAAGATCATTTTCCTTCTGCCTTTTTCTAATTTTCCACATTTAAAAAAATGTTAACAACACTTGAAATCCCAGACTGGGATGCCTTTTCAGAAGACCTAATTTCGTAATATTATTTGATCTTCAGTTTGCAAACTTCTGAACACATTAGAACTCACTAAAGGCAAATAGAAATAGATCAAGCTACTGAGAAGTCACTGAACTAAAATGATATCAAAAAGGTGCACGAACCACTTGAGATCCACTAAAGACTTTTTAACTTCTCTAGAAGACTTTTCAATACTTTCTAGACATCGAAAGTGTATCATGTAAGAAAGATCCAAAATACACCTTTTTCCTAGTTCCATTAGGCTCTTTTTTTTAATCCATCCCAAATGTAACCTTTTCAGACCACAAACATTTGCTCAAGATTGATGTAGAAGCACCACATGAAAGCTATTAAAAAGTACAGCTTTTGCGGTGTTCCAGCAAAATTACTATACAGAAGCACATATCTATTCTTTCCTCAAATTTAGCAGACCTACTGATCTATCCAGTAAAGTTACTGTTAGAAATTGTTTGCTGTGCGTTTTTTTTTAAATATTCTTTGAGCAAAGTATTTATTAAGTAATACTATGGAATAAATTCATTGGATTAAACTACACACTTCTGAATACTCAACTAAAATAAACCACCAACCTGAATCTCTACATCTCTAAGCCTCTTGAACAGTAATGTTAGATCAGGTGTTGAACTTTGTGTAGATAGAACTTCTTACATGGTGTCCTCAGATTTACACATGTGCACAAGGCTTCCTTTGCAAAGTTAGATACATAGGCCATAGCTACTATTCAACAAGATTAATAAAAGCACTGCGAAATACTAAAGAGATACAGTAAGCTTTCTGCAAAATGGAGATCAAGGGAAAAATCCCTCATAAAGTAATTCAAGCAACAGATGACAATAGAATAAAACATAATTTTTAAAAAAAATAAAAATCTAACTTTAGAATCAGTGGTTCCAAAGCCAATGCTGCTGTCAGCAACCTATGAAACAGTAAAATGCATGAGCTTTCCAGACAAACAGCTCTCAGGACAGATATTTTAGTCTGTGAGAAGTTCTGAAGACTAACAGTGGTGTGCCAGTTTAAAGACTTTGTGAAAAAACACCAAATTAAGTTTTCAATTGCATGAATTATTAGTATTTTTTTAATGACTGGAAACAGCCTGTGGAATAATGGTGAACAACTGAAACAACCACAAGCAACTACTACTATATGGAGTATTTAATTTATGTACTTCATGTATTTCGATACATGTAATTTTCAAGATCGGAAGGAATCTTACTCATTCCTTTTGTCTAGCCCCCTTCTCCTCAGTACTCACTGTAACATCATGCATTGGACCCTCTAATAGACCCAGTTCCTGCAAGTGACTCCTCTTCTTCTCTTCAACAGTCGGTCTTAAAGAGCCACAAACTTCTCTTTGTTTATGGCTGCCTGAGAGGCCTCAGCAGTTTGTTTGAAACAGCAGTAACTGAGAGGAGAACCAGGGTCATACCACAAGTTGGATCTTCAGCTACCATCAATTTAGTGGTGGAAGTTATGTTGAACATTGATACTAAAAAGTATTTATCAAGTTAATTTACAGTTAATTCTAATATATAACTGAATATCAAAGTAGCCAGTAAGCAGTCCTCAATCTTATACTGGGGGTTGGAAAACAAAAAAATAAGTTACCAAATCTAGTTTCTTGCTATTGGTAATTCCTGCTCCTTCTTTCAATGCTGCATCCTGCCTAGTTTTAAGCATGCCAAGGATGGACAGGTCACCATTTCATTTAGGGAACTGTGCTCCCCACAAAACTATTAATCCCATGAATCCAGTGAGCAGCACAAGTCAGCCGAGGACCTTGGTGCATATGTTTGGCTCCTCCAGCTCCTGCCTAGAAGGTGCCACCTTTGTAAGCAGTGAAAGAGTTTACAGTGCTGAGTCTAAAGTCTTAGGGAAAGACACTGATTAATCAGAAAGAAAAACACTGGCTAAGCTGATTCTCTGCATGCAGCGTCTATCTCTGTCTCAGACCAAGAAACTCCCCATGTGGTGCAAACGTACATGTCAAACTGTACCTAACTCTACTGACCTCAACTTGCCATTCAGCCTCTGACAAGCAACAGAATGATCCCACTCCTAAGGTACACAAGTCCTTGAGATACTGCAATTGGTGTTCTCTCGTCCACACATTTCTTATATTGTTTCTTTAAATTACAGAAGAAGTAAAGTCTTTCTAGTAACTAAGACCTTCTGAATTGAATGTGAAATTCCATGGCCAATCTGCCTGATTCTGTTAGAATCGCTTCTCAACACCACACAGTGTTCACTTACCTAAAACCAAAAATGGCTATGCTCATTACTATTACCAGATCACACTGGAAAATGAGTTTGTGCCTTTCCTCCCCTTTATATTTATTCATACCAGATCCCATACCCTTTACGTAACAGTTTTCAAAAAAATAAATCGATATACCCACAGATAGCTCAACCTTCACAAGGTAGTATTTACCTTTTTCCATTATTATTTTTCAAATTATCCAGCTATAACATTACTTGTGATTATGCTCTCAAACTCCACCTGCAGGCTCTTAATTAAGGTGCTACATACGAATGTATTTCCACACCACCATCACCCCCCCAGCTTCCTGACAGCTGCCAAGGAAAAAGGATTTTGTAAAAAAATCAATGCTTTATTGCTTATTTTTTCTTTATTGTACACTCTGAAAAGCATTGGAGGGATACATTTTAAAGTAGTATTAGAATTTAGGCTTGGGCCAAAGAGCTTGTAAGCATTATCTTGCCAGCTTACCAGATCAGTACTTTTGTAATTATTTAATCCTTTATAAAAACATTTAATTGGGTTTGCTGGCATTCTCCATCATGCTCCCCATTTGTTCAATTATCCAGCAAAGTCTCAGTCTGCAAACTTCTCTAAATACTTGACTTTTCAAACAGGTCTTTTCAAATTATAGTTTTTATAGAGAGGTATCTGAAGACGAGCTGGAAGTGAGCAACAAAAGGAAAAGTGCTCTCCTGAGGCAGGTGGGAGGAGGGGTTAAAGGAGGAGCGCGTTATCTTGTGGCACCCTGGCTCCACACCTTCCTCTTCTGCAGGGCTTGCCTGCTTCACTGTCACCAGAGCAAGGACTGGCCCCGGCAGCACAGAGTAAGAGCAGGATGCACACCCAGCCTGCGTTCCTGGGCTGCAGCACACTGAAGCATGCTTGGCCACGTTAATGCCACCTGAAGCCCAGACTTGGCATCGTAGCAGCACAGCCCTTACCACAGTTTAGCCATCTCAGCTCTGCTGAGAAAAAGGGAAGGAAGGGGTGGGGGCATTCATCAACTATGCCATCTTCTTCGCCACTACGTCTCACAGTCAGTTAGTGCACTTGATAGGCAACATGGCAGAACCACAGGCCATTAATCACAGCAATATTTCTATGTCAAAATGTTTTAATTTACAGCGGTGCAGGTCTTCGTAGATTCAGTGCCCAGAAATTTAGTGATACTGTCTCTATCACAATTAATTCCATTATTTCTCTAGGAAAAGAACTTGGATTTTGGACAGAAAATATGGGAATTGTTCTCTTCTCTTCTGAAAATCAAAAAAGTGTTATAACAATTAGCGTCTCTGTTTTCTAGCATTAAATCAAACCTCACAGGGCCCATTATCAGACCTAGAAATTTAAAATTTCCCAGCATTCACTACACGTTTTAGACATCGTGTAATGGTGGGTATGTAATAGTCTGCTAAAAGGTAAGCAGTTCATCTTTCTTCCCTGAGGCAGGATTAAGTATGTGTAGAGGTTTTTAAGAACAGGTTAGACAATCCTTCAATTAAGATTTCATACCTTTTCCAGCTACCCTGTTCCGGTGTTCAAGTACACTTAAAACTTTACCTAAAAACCTGACCTAATTTTAATTTTTCCAAATTCAGCTTATTAATTCTTGTAATTAAGATACTGAAAACAATTTATTTTCCCATCTGTAGCATCTTCTTCCATTTCTGGAGTTTGTACGGATGTTATTCCTCCCTTAACTACTCTTTTTTCTAGAATAAGTTATATCTTCCAAAACCAAGGTTCCTTCTTAATATGCTTTATTCTCCTTCTGTTCCCATAGACTTTGTCGGATATTCATCTGTATTTCCAGGTGCTAGCACTTCTTCGCTTAGTTGATCTCTCTCCCAAAAGCTAGTATTAAACAAATGTACTTCTGTACCTCAATTACTTTGAACAGTTTCAATTTCACCTCCTAGTCTAACATTCCTCTTTCATTTTCTTCCCGCTTATATGGCCTTTCATTCCCTGAACTCTGCTATCTGTACCGTACTTGGCCACCCTTATCTCTTCCAGGCAAGCTTTGAGTGACTATGTACTTCTGCTTGCTTCTCTGCACATTAAGATGTTTTTCAGTTGCTTCTGAACGACCAGAATTCTCTACAATATTAAGTTGTTAAACCAATTGCTATTTCATGGCAACTCTCGCTATTTGAAAGGTACCACAGTCCGCATTAGACTGTAACCTGCTGTTCAAGAATTTGAATTGGATCACTTGTCCTTAGCTTGTATACTGGTGGTTTTGGGGGTTTTTTTGGAAGGGGAGTTATATTCTAATTTGAATATGGAGTAGTATCTTCTCTTACTTTCAATAATAGAATGTGAAAGCCAAATTCTATTAGGCATTAACAATGAATTGCATCTTAAATGCAGAACCTGTTTAATTTTTTTTTTTTTAAAGTACTGGAATGGGCAAAGAGCAAGCATGGTTCAAGAGGCAGGCCACAGAATCAAAGCCACTAACCTTAATGTCAATGGCAATGGAAGTCTATGGTGAAAGTCCCCAAGGCCTGTATTTACAGACACTAACTAGCATCTTTTGGTAGACAGAGACAAAACAATGAACACATATGGAGACTGAACCATCTTCACTTCCTTGAAAACATGATGCCTCCTTGAACACAAGAAAGGCAATGCCAGTTGACAACAGTAGTCAACGACAACCCCGCCATCTGAACAGTATTTGCTGGGCCCAACTGCTTTTATGAGCATAGTGAATTCTTAAGATTAATTACTCTGAAAAAACGGCTGCAGACCTGAAGCTGTTTTATGGTGTTAGATCTACAGAAAAACACAGCCTAAGCTTGATGTACGACATAGATAAACTAAGTTTTATATATTAATTAATTCCAGCTATTATAAAGCATGACCTGGTTTGCTTTTGTTAACAAAAATACTCTATGAGCTACGCTTCCACGAATATACTTACATCTTTTGCCATGTTACCAAAGACTAGAAATCGGTCCTCTTAAAATCTTGACGGCTGCAGGACACAGAGACAATGATGCTATTTTCTAGAAAGCAAGGAAAGACAACATCAGCTATAAAAATGAACGGAGAGAAAGTTTTCACAATAGAAATTACTGACTGCCACCAAATACAACTTAGCTTTTAAAAAAACCACGGCTTCAGAGAGGAAAAAGTTTTCTGTCAGCACCAATTCACCCCCTCAGCCCAGCCCCCCCCCCCCACCCAACCACCCCACCCACCCCACCCCCACCCCCGGTCACGCGTGGGGAACACTCTTTCCGACAGCGAGGGTGAGCTCCCCCCTAGCAGGAGCGCCCTTCCCCCAGCACGCAGCCGGCGGCGGCAGGGCAGCGGGCAGCCCCACGCCGCGCCGGCCCCTGTCCAGCGGCGCCCCTCGCAACGCCGCAGCCCGGGGGCGCGGGCAGAAGCGGCGGGGGAAGAGATCACTCCCGTGGCCTCCTCCTCCCCACCCCCATTTCCAGCAGCAGGCACAAGTAGGCCTCAGGGGCCAGCTCCCCCCGGGGCCTTCCAACCCCCCTCTCCTCCTCCTCCTCGCAGGCGGACGGGCCGCGGCCGCACCAAGAGGCAGAGACTGGCAGCCGCCACCGCGCCTTGGGCACCCGGCGCCTCACCGCCCGGGCAAAGCCCTAAGCCCCGCGCCGCCTCCCCTCGGCAGCGAGGGGCCGCGCTAATCGCCTCAGAAGCGGCGGGGGCACGAGGAAGGGGGAACGCGCCAGGCGGCACCGCCGGCGGCGGGGGGAGCTGGAGGTGCCCGCCCCGTCCCCAGCCTCCTCGCCCCGCCGGCGGACACCCCGCGGCACCCCCCCCCCCACATCCCATCCCCCCGCCGCTCCCCATCCTCCTCCCGCCGCTGCAGGCCGGCCCGGGCTGCCCGCACCTGAGCGGCCGAAGGCAGAGAGAGCCGGCTCCATCCCCCGCCGCCGCCCCCAGACAGGGACCCGGAGCGCGGAGCGGGAGCACCCCCCGCCCGCCGCCGCGCTGCTGCGGAGGCGCCCCACTGCACATGGCGGCGGCGCGCGCGGGCCTGGCGAGCCCGGCGGGAGGGCGGGGGGGGCGCCCGCGGGCTGTCCGCCGGGGACGCCGCTGCCCCCGCCGGTCGCCAGCCTGGCGGCACCCGGGCAGCCGCCCCCGCCGCCCCCGGTAGCACGGCCTGGCCCGACCCGCCTCGCCCGCGGCCCCGCACACCTGCCCGTCGGCGCTGCCCCGGCCCGCGCCCCAGCCGAGGGGGCTGCCCGTGACGGGGGGGGGGGGGGGTGGGGGGGGGGCTGGGGTGGGCGCGAGCTCAGCGGCCCCTCCCCGGGCCCCGCGCGCACGACCCCGCCGCTCTTTCCTCCTTTTTTTTTTTTTTTCCCCCCCGTTGGCAGGGGGGGGGGAAAAAAAAAAAATTGAAACTTACACTTTTGTGCGTCCCACCGGCGTGACGCTGCGCGCTGACGTCACGGGGGTGTAGCGTGCCTTGCACGGGCACACGCGGAGCGGCTAAGCCAACCGCCCGCCGCTCCACGGGCGGAGGGAGCATGCGCGGGATTTTCGCGCCTTCCGACTCCCCGCCCTGCGGCGCTGGCGGCGGGCGCGCGGGAAGCATCGGCGCGAGATTGCTCTTCGGCCCCGGCCGCCGCCGCCGCCGAGCACGTGGTTCTCCGTGCGCGCGCCGCCTCCCGCGCCAACGCGGGGCGGGGCGGCGGGGCAGGGCGGTGCGGTTAGTTGCCACAGCATCCTGCCCGCCCCAGCTTCCTCATCACATTTTGTCCGGCCGTTACTTGAGCAAGTTCGCTTTTAGCGATCGTTGCTAAAATCAGGATTTCGTAGCAATCCAAGTGAAAGTGTTCCGTTGGGCGGCCGCTGCTGCTCTCCACCTTGCATTAGGCCAGACCTACACCGAAAAAATCCAGCACTGACGCTTTCTGCCACCTCCAGGCTCCGAAACCCCTGTGTGCCCCATGTGTGTGCAGTGACAGCCACAGACTGTGCACGCTAGCTAGGGTTGTGTGATGTAATTACATGAGAGTGATGTAATTCTTGGCAAAAAACTTGCAGCATGCGTAGCGGGGGCTGTAAAGGCATAGCTGTAATGGTGGACACTGCAGCAAGGTCAAAAAGCTCAAAAGCGGCGTTGCTTATGGGAGTGGATATAGGACTATCCGGGGGGGGGGACGTGCGCACCCTTCTGCGTGCGATACCAAGCCTGCGTGGTACGAGGCTGTTCATAACAACGATGAAGAGGGGAGCAGGAAGTAAAAAGCTTGCTCTTTCTCCAAAACCGCACTGCTTCCTGATCGTGCCTGGGAAAGAAGGCTGGTCAGGAATAGAAGAGACGACCGGCAGAACTGCTACACAGAAAGAGCGGAACAGTCTAGCACAGTTCAGTTTTGGGCCCCTCACTACAAGAAAGGTGTTGTCTTGCTGGAACATGTCCAGAGGAGAGCCACAAAGCTGGGGAGGGGGCTGGAGCACAAGTCTGATGAGGAGCAGCTGAGGGAACCGGGGTTGTTCAGCCTGGAGAAGAGGAGGCTGAGGGGAGACCTGATCGCCCTCTCCAACTGCCTGACAGGAGGCTGTAGTGAGGTGGGGGTCGGCCTCTTCTCCCTGGTAACAGGTGATAGGACGAGGGGGAATGGTCTGAAGTTGTGCCAGCACAGGTTTAGATTGGGCATTAGGAAAAAATTTCTTCACCGAAAGGGTTGTCAGGCTCTGGAATGGGCTGCCCAGGGAAGTGGTCAAGTCCCCACCCCTGGAGGTATTTAAAAGATGGGTAGATGAGGTGCTTAGGGACATGGTTTAGTGGTGGGATGGCAGCGTTAGGTTAGCAGTTGGACTTGATGATCTTAAAGGTCTTTTCCAACCCAAACAATTCTATGATTCTATGAGATGCCAGAGAAGGTGCCTAGTCATCCGTTGACTAGATTCACATTTAGTTAAAAAATAAAATTGAGTAAGGTATAAAAGTTGAGATGTTGGGCAGTTGTGCTTTATAACAATGAGGAAAAGCTAGCTGCCTTCACTCCCTTGATAAATCGTGATCTTTGAAGTTTTTCATTCACACTAAACCCCCAGCTTGCTGCGCTGGGGTTCCATGGCTGCTCGTGCAGTAGCCTGCTCTGATAACAACCATTATTACCCTGTTTCTTCATTCTTCTTGACTAAGCTTGATGGCAGCAGACATCAAAAGAAGAAGGTGATAATGAAAATAGAACTTTTCAGAAAGAGGCAAGAACTTCCACACACAAGAAACACGAAACACACCAAGCAAGCTGCAGAAACAATGCTTCCTAAAAGACATCTCCTCCAGTTGATGGTGCTGCTCTCCACCCTCCACAGGTGATATATACTGTGACCTGTGGATTTAAACTATGTATCTCAAGTCCATGCCCACCTCCCACCCCTTTTTACGTTAATTCTTGTAGAAAAAACTGTTCCACTATCCCAACTACCACGAGCTCCTGCAGTCCCCAGGAATGCACCCTCAACAGGGTGTGTCTGTTCCAGAGTGAAGAAGGGACTACAAAAAAAGCCAACAGGCTTTTAAAAAGGTAGCATTTAACGACTGTGCTCAGATACAAAGCATTTCTCCTGTTGTATTAAGTATTACCAAAGAGACTAGTGCCATTTTGCAAAAGTCTCGGGGTTGAAGAGAAACCTTCTACCATCTCTAGTACAAAGCAAAATTGTCAGAAACTTAAGAATAAAAAAAGTAGAAAATAATTCATTAGCACCTGTGGTTTGAAGGGACTAAGATAACCATAGTAGCTTTCAGAACAGGGGAGCAGTGGTAATCAGAGGACAGAATATCAACCTCACGCCGCTACCTGCTTTTGCAAACTACACAGCTTCTCCACAAACATCAGAACTGATGCTTTCTTGACCCTGGTCAGTGAAGAAACAGTGACGGAAGACCAACCTTTTTTAGTTACGCAAATTCTTCTATTTTAACCCTTGCCGGGTAATCTCGCTGCACTACTCGTGCTTCCTGGTAAGCCTCTCTTTGCCCCGAGCTCCTTGCGAGACAACTGAACAAGCACAAACAAGAGGGGGTGTCCTGGTTTGCTACCATTTGCTTTGACACATCACTAACTGCCCAAGCATGCACCTTGCTCCCAGGTGTTGGGTTTTTTCTTTTTTCTTTAGCAGAGGGTTGTTCACAACTAATTTGAAGTATTTGTCCCCTTGGAAAAACCTTCAGCATTTCTCTCATCTCTGAGCACGACTTTCTCGGGCATTCTGGAGCTTTAGGACTTTGTGTTTGTAGTGGTGAAAGGAAGGGCTGTTCCAGTTCACAACTGTGTTCTGTGGCCTGCCTCCCCCTTTTAAGGGTGCTTGAAAAGGAGAGCTAGATCACAACTTCAGACAGCATCGGTGTGGCAGAACTGTGCGACAGACACAAGGCAATTGCGTTTCGAGAGGTCATCTAGTCTACAGACAGATCCCACCACAGATGCCAGGATACGCACGTGGGCATGTTTTGACTGACATGCTTCAGAACTGGAAGCCATGCCATCTCGAGAGGGGGACCTCTGCAAGCTCCTGGCTTAAATAAAGATCTAGGATCAGTTGACCGGCTTGTCAGCATCTGACCTCGTTGGGAGGTAGCATCTCCCAATTCTCAAGTTTCTGCTCTGCGTTAGGGCAATAAAAAATACAGCTTGGCACCGTAACCTTGAAAGTGTTGCCGTTCTCCAATCTAGATTTTGCCTCCCAAGGCAGGATCAGTTGTCCCTAAGCCACTCTGGTCGCACCATTGCCTGGTTAGTTCTTTGTCTCTAGCAGTCAGGAGATTTTCCTGGTCTCCACTGGCCTTCCTTACTGTCGGTAAGTTTTTCCCAGCCAGCAGTGGCAATCACTCCGGAGAGGCAGTGGGAGAAGCAAAGCAGCACGCCTCCGGGGCTAAGCAAGGCTGGTAGAGGCATGCCTTTCCCTTCTGCCTTTTGTGTCCTTTCAGGCGGGGTGGGCCACGCATCTCCCAGCCCTTAGGACATCTTGCTGCTCTTCCTTCTGGCTTTACTAGTTTTGTTGGCTCCCTTGTGGTCAGGTCATCTTAATAGCAGATGTCTGGTACTTGCTGTCACTCAGGGGTCTGCTTTCCTCCACCTCTGGCACTGCCCACGTGCTGGAGCACTGCCAGGATTCCTTACAGAGCAAAACTACAGACTCCTTCCCTAGACAAACCCCAGGAGTGCTTTTGCGGTTAGATTGTTCCTGGGTTCACTCCAACAGGCAGCAAGACCACGCTACGTTTCTCACGCCCTCCATCAAGCATCATCATACAGCACTATTCTGTCATGCTAGCCACCCCCACGCGCCCCTCTGCCCGCAAAGCTGAAGATGTCCAACTGTAGAACAAGTGAAATACAAGGTATTGTGAGGCTGCTTTCTCATCCACTTTGAGGACTATAGGAAATACAAATTCTTCCAGCTTTTAAAAAGCTATGTAGCTCCATGGACTATGCCACCGTGACAGCATTCCTCGAGCTGTCCTAGACCCATATTGGTCACAATTGCAAGAACCTACCTCACAGCTCCCGCTAGATACCTTCCTACCGAGGAACTGAAGCAGCCTGCTCTATATGGGATGAGCCATAAGCAGGGTGGTTGCAGGCTCATATATACCAATCTGACCCTGGGGACAGGGAAACAGCTCATGAAGTATAAGCATAGCCCACACTACAAGCTTTTAAACTGCTTTGGTTCCTTCACCCTGATAGGGAACAATGACAAAAGGCAGCAATTAAGGGGCGACATGCAAGAACTCAAATTTCAGAGAGAAAGCCACACAAAACAAACACCTCCAAAACAAACCAACCCAAAACCCCCGATCCCAAAACAGGTACAACGCATGAGTTGCTACTCAAGCACAGAGCAGACCCTTCCTTTCCACTCCCTTAAGCTCAGCTTCACCACAGAAATATCCTCTCATCACTTAAGAAGTTTCTGGCCCGTATCAGCTTTCCTGTATTCAAATGATACTGATCATTAGATAAATTAATGAGATAGAACCACTGTCCAACAAGTGGAAACAAAAATTTCCAGAAAAGACCAGCTGTTCTTCAACAAACCTTCAACAAATCGGTAGATTTTCCTTTCAGGGCTTCCGGATCCCTGCTTTAATTTTATCTGCTTGACACAGAAAAAGAATATTCCAGAGTACAAGCATAAGGTTCCTGAAAAGCTGCAATTCTAAGTGGGCCAATTGTGAAATATTCTCCCCGTTTTCAATACAGACATGACTGAATGGAATAAGGTCTGTTGTTTCTATCCTAAGACTGTATCATGAGACTACCCCATTTTGACAAGGAATTATGCATCAAGCCATTATTTGCATTTCAGGAAACATTTACAGTATCCCAATGTCATAGAAATCTGGAGGTAATCTCAAACACCTGGTTGTAAACAAATTTACCATATGCCCAATAAGATTAGTAATTTGAATTTACATCTAATATTCAATCAGGCAATCCAGGTCTGTGGCAACAAAGAGGCACAGAACATTGATACTCAGATGAGGCTCCTATTTCTCCTTCCCCAGTCCTCCTGAAGCCTAGCCAAGTCATGACTGAATCAAAAATTATTTGGGAAAGCAGTGACAGAGATGAGGCAACCAGTAAGGTATCTAGGTATGTGCTTTCCTTTTTGGACCCGGTACCAAAAGGACTCTTCACCCAACTCCTTTCAAAGGTAATCAGGACATTTTTTTCTTTCTTTTAAGAGACCCCAACCACCAGTATTTCCTAGTCTCCTAACGGGAATTTTCCAGAGAAGTACAATTAGCCACAGCAGTTTATTTAAACAAAAGGTTTACTCACCACAGCTGTACTACTTTGTGTAATAGTTTCAAGGGCTAACCAAGAGATATAATGGAAACCATACAGAGGTCTCTACCACGGTCTGTCATAGATACTTTTTTTTGCCCCCGAAACGTAGGTGGTAAACTACACGTGAAATAAGCATCTTTCAAAATCAAAATGAGGCATTCAGGAGAGAAGCTGGTATTTCAAGCAAAAACTATGAGCTAGGTCAGTGGAGAGAGTAAGATTTATCTCCCTACTACAGTTAAGACATTATTTTAGTGAGGCTAGTAGATTGTTAAATGGTACTGTAAAACTTTTGAATTACTTCTATATTTTGAATACAAAATATTGAAATACACCAACAAATCAGCTTCAGGTTTCTTTTCTGTAACAGATTCATTTTATTAAAAAAAAACCTATTTTATTTCTAGGGCAGTTTTTTCTTCTGCATTTGTCACTGTTGAACTTCTGAAAACATTCAAGGAGAGGTGGAATTGCCATACGTTCCTGCAACCTTTATGAAGCATCGGTGCCTGGAGAGAAATCCCCGACTGCAGTAAGCAAGAACTCAAAGATGATGAACCCTACCCTGTCCTGAGAGTACCAACACACTCCAGACTAGTCCAAGCTGCATTTTGACAAGCCCAGCAGATGTCAGGGAAAACACAGGAGGAAACTGAGGCTACTGTGGAAGAGGAAAGAGGTATAAAGCACACAAATCCATCCAAAGCTTTGTTTTGCTACTTGGGAGGACAGCTTTCATTTTAATTGGCAATTTAAACTATGTAACATGCATTTTTCTAAAAATTCTGTGGGTATCAAAGTTATTTCAGATGTCAGTATAATACTGACCTAAAGTGTTGCTATACCTTTAATAGTATTATTTTTAGCAGATAAACCTTAAGATGATTTTTAAATTGCTTGTCAGAGTAGACAACAGTCTATGAGTAAGCTTTCTCTATGACACTTAAAGAATGGGCTTTTACAAGGCTTATCCTGCTACATATAACGTTTTAAAGAAGAAAACACATTTACAATCACATTCAAAAAACTGTTTTTTAAAATGCCATGATATTTTAAAGAGACTAACAATTTATTCAATGTAAGTGCAACGTATAAAGTCATGGAGTTCCAAATACACATCCAGTCTGCCATTTCTAGTTTTGTGCAAATTAATTTACTTAAAATAATTTCAGATCTAGCATAGTGTCAAATAACATCCAACCTTCAAAGAACTGATGTTTTTCATGTCTGTTTGAAATAAGACTTCCCAGTTTTCCTAAATTTATTTTTGATTTAAAACAAAGAAAAAGAACTGTAAACAATTACTGTAACAGCAGTTAGCAAGAAGAACGCGTGACAACTGTCAGTCTTCAAATATAACTTAAGTTATGCCTTTTCTTACCATCAACTTCTAGTCAAATATGTAAATAAATACAAGAAATAACACAAATAAAAGTTACCACTAGAAGAAAATACATTATATGCTGCAATTTGGAATAAAATATCATTCAGTATTGGCTGCATCATTTGGAATATGTATTTGACTGCTTAAACCAGTCTGATGCTGAACAGTTAAACCTTTTCTTTGTGTAGAAGACTATACTTTTACTCGCTGTTAGAAATGTGTTTTGTGATTAATTTTGTACTAGTGTATTAAACTCCTAAATGTGAAAATGACTCAAGTCATTTAGTGAAAGAAGATACCATAGGCACCATAATATCTATTTTTTTTCTTTTTAAACAAAATCTGGTGATGAACCAGCAGTAACAAAATAGGATGAAAATTAAAAGGCACATTCAGGCAAAAAAAATAATCACCACAGTTTGCATGATGCTATATTTTAAAAAAATAATTTAAGCTCTGAATAACTGATTGGATCAGGAACAAATATTCTGGCAGGCTTTAATCTGTCAGAGAGAAAGTAAGTTCTGTAAAAGGTGTGCAATTCAAATTATATAATTATTTTCTAATGTTGACTTTTGTTTTGTTTTAAGGTCAATATAAGGCTTATAACCAAGTGCACATTAAGAGGACTGACTACTCAAAACCTCTTGTTTTCTGAGTGCATAGAAATACCATGAGCAATGAAGATATTCCTTGCAAGAAGATGTATTCTTGTATATGTGCTTAATCAAGTACTTGAGCGTCTTTCAGGTCTTGGAACACATTTCATAATCGCAGCTCTCCACAGGGCAGGGGCAAGTAAAAGGCTCAGAGTAGTCACACTCAGAATAAGAAGATAGACCTGAAAATTGCAAATAAAAGCCATTACTTCTCTTACTTACATGGTAAACCAAGAAGTGACTAGAAGTTTGAAGAGATCAGACTCTTCTGGACAGTATTTTCAGGAGACATCACCTGTCTTCCTAACCAGCTATGTGTATTGCTACAAAAGCAAACAAGTGCACGCTCAAATCATCTAATTATCTGTTTACCTGGTTTGAAGATACGATTACAAAAACAACATTATGAGTGTATAGAAAACCAATTATCTCCATGTATAGTTAGAGGTCAATTTTGAAGGCTCAAAGTTTGCTAAAAGGTCAAAGGCCAAATACCACTTTAATTAAAAAAACAAAACAAAACAAAAAAAAAACCCCACCACCCCAAACTATTCTGGTTTAATGATATAACGGCAAAATTCACTACTATTTTATAAGCTAAAACAAAAGCAAACAAAACCCCCTTTAAGTCAGGCTGCACATCTTCTGAAAAAAGATCTTAACTACGTAGTCTGAATGAGTCTTACAAAACAGCAGCAGGAAGTAGTTTTGAGGTCTTGAACAGAAGAATGACTTTTGGAAATTTCAGAGCTATATAAACCTAAACAGTAGACAATCACGTGAGAGCTGCCACAGGAAAAAATGAAAGCCTAAAGGCCTCCAAGCGCAGTGGGTGGGCCCCTAAACTGGTTCTGTGATCGCATATGGGTATCTTGAAACTCTATACAAACATACAGTATTTATAACTCCTCATTATATGCAGGAGTGAACATGAAAATGAATCACCTTTACCTATACAAGTGAACAGCATTGTGTAAGTTTCTAACACGTGCTTTATTTGGAATTTGTTCCAGCATTGTACAGCCCACTTGCTCACACAATGAAAAGCTCAGAGCGCCAGCAGAGTATTTTTGTGAGCAGAGATGCAGAGGAGAAAGCAGCTAGCACTGAAAAGTGAGGTCATTTGTTATATCTCCCATAGTCATAGTTTACTTAATTTCACAAAGCAGACTTCATTTTTAAAAAATAATGTTCTTGTAACTTCAATATAAAACTAAGTTTAAGGTTTCTTTCCTAAGGGATTTTTTTCATGACTACTGAAAAAGCTGGTTGTTTCTTCTGCAGAGGATTTACAATGAACACACTCTGCAGGTAAAGATTACAAGTTTGTTTGCTTGTTTAAATGTTAAGGCAATTTCCATTTCACCATTTCTGCTCTCTAGTTCTTATTTACTAATATTTCCTTATTCAAATCCTATACTCTCAGTTACCTCTTTCTACAGCTGTATCAAGATTTTAAAAGCAAAGTCTTCTCAGTCTTAGTGACTTGGGTGCAATCTCAGTTAATAAAGAAGTTGTGAGAGCAGTTAATGTAAAGCATTTATAACTAAGCTATTTAAAAGTAAAACCTGCTATTTAAAGTATTAAAGTACAATACGAAGCAAGTAAAAAAACTGAACTAAGAACCCTGTCAGGGACATCCGTGTCCCATTCACATGGGTTGATTCTACTTGTTAACAGTTGAGATACACCACAAAACTGGAGTGAATTGGTGTTTCAAACACATTGTAATACAAAATCCCAGTAAGTTATTCAGATGCAAAACCCAAAGTTAATAACTATAGAACAGCTTACCTCCCGAGATATGATCCCTGCTCTGCGTGCTCTGCTTCCCAGAACAAAAGAGAATTCACTGACTTGTGCCAGTCCTGCTGAGACAATCCACTTGATATACTGGCTGGTCTTCGGAAGAATCAGAGAAAGGACAAGCACTGCCAAGACAAACTTTAAAAACAGGGGTTTTTGGAGTTACTGTGGATTTGTTTTGGTTTGTTTGTTTGTTTTAAATAAAAGAAATGTAATAAATAAAATAGTACAGTCTTTGTAAGATATGTAGCACCAAATACAATAATTCTGGGCATAAAATAAGCCAGTGGACTTCCAAATGTCTCTTCTCTATTAATGTCAAAAGAGACAAATGTACCTTGCACAGTAAAAAGTAGCATCTTGTTTACTAGAATAAAAACAGTTGATAACTGTCACAAATCCCAAGCTAAAGATGTTTCTCCATGTGTAAGTTACTTTTAACGTTAAATACGATCCTTTTTTTAATACCCCAAGAATGTTGTATCAAACAGTATTCTAATCAGATTCCTCAAAATACAGATTTACAATGAAGATGTAACACTGTGTTATATCAGATGTTCAGTTCTTGCACAGAATGTTCATAAAAGCATGCAGCACAAAGATTATTTAGACTATTAAATGATAGAGAAAAAGAAAATACCTTCATTATGACCACAGACAACGTAAGAAATAGTAAGACTGTGAGTTCATATATTACAAATGTGGGGAAAACATGAAGTCCTAGGAGGAAAGAAAACAATATTTCAAAGTTTAAGGCCAATATCTTACTATAATAATTTTCTGAGTTAATGTAACAGATTTAATTGCAAAACTGTATTCTCAAAAACAAACAAAAAGCCCTAACTTACCTACCAACACTACCTACTAGCTTACTAAAGCACTTCCTGCATTATCCAACCATTTTTTCCTTTGGAGGGGTTTAGCACAAACAATATTCCCAACTGAGTTAAACTGTATATGACCGATGCACGAGCACTTTTATAAAGTTTTCTCTCTTCCACACCAGTCAACAATGCAGAATCTGAACTGAAACACACCTCTAATGAAAGCTATAAAAATACTGCTGGAAAACAATTCCATTGTTCTGCACGGTGACTGTAACATACACTTTGCTAGCTATTTAACATTCTTGTATGACATGGTAATGGACTGTCGCTATGGGAGGAACGTGATATTCAGCATTTGCATACACTATAGCTACAACAGAAAATGTAACTGGTTTGATCCCATGAGCCTCACTTGCAAACACTGAAAGTCACCTGAACTGGAAAAGTCACTTAGACTGCACTCAGTAGCATGGTCTAACAATTAAGGAATTACATAAAATCCCATTGCTATGATGTTATTTGTGTTGGGTTTGGGTGGTTTTTTTCTTGGTGGGAGGGGAGGGGAAGGGAGGGGAGAGAGGGTGTGTCTGTACCTTTCCTTTTTTTGCAATTTTTTGTCATTCTAATTTGGCAATTATATGAAGCAAGATAACAAGAACCATGAAGAGCACAGAAATTTAAAACTAAATCCTGCTAATAATAACGTAAGAAAAAGAAGTATTTGTTGGAGAAGTCCTGGAGTCACTGAGGAAGAATCTTACTCACAGCTGACTAAGTCTGTCCATTTTTTCCTCCTAGGGCATGAGGAACTTGGGCAGGCAAACATAACTGTGTATCTTTGGAAGCTCATTCCCTCTTCAAAAAAGCTCTTGAAAAGAGGAACCAAAATAGTGGTGCCGTTCTGATAAAATCATAACAGCTAGCTGTTCTCCAACCAAATTATTTCTGGAGAGGGACAAGAGTTTAGCTTTCTAAAGCACGAGGCATGTAAATGGATGCTGTAACTTCTTATTTCAACGCAAGACAAGTTTTCATTTATTTTCCAGGCCCCATAGCACTGCAGAGCCAGAAGAACTGTAGAGAACGAAGAGTCATCTTTTATTCCTGAGTGCACAAGTTACTTACAGTAACTAAACAATGTTTTGGCCATACGCACATTCCACTGTGGATGGAAAGGTACTTCAAGTACATCAGAGATTTTTATACAAGTACTATCTAGTCAGCATGTACGTGCCCTGTTTGATTTCTTAATTTCCTTCCAACTACTGAAGCGCAAAGGCAAAAGACTATCAGAATAAGGGGAGAGATGGCAGAATAAGAGATGTGAACATGACACCAAAAAAAGAAATCCACATGTGTGTGCACATGCAAGTGGAGGAGCAAGTAGCTTCTCTTTTTTTGCTGTGTATCATGTGCTCATTCACCTTTAGGCCGATCTCAGAAACATACATGAAAAACAACTAGAGAAATACAGCCTGTAACAATGTCATGTTTGGTAAGATGTCTGCCACATCTGGAATTGAAGATTTCACAGGGAGGCTATACATGCAGCCTCACGCTCTCATCACTACCGGTGGAGCTACCTTTTCAGTTCTGGAGCAGACAGGCATCTGAAGCCTCCTTGAATGGCTGCCCAACGTGGTGTTTATTATCATATTCCAAAGAGCTGAGGCATAAACTACTGCAGGTTTCTATATCAATCCTGTGGACGTAAGCATCTGCAAGGTGAAGCAAGCCTAAACTTGTTACATACACTGTTCTGAGCAAACAAATAAACATCCCAGCACACAGACATGTTTTGGGGAAAATAAATCCCACCATAGTGGGTTTCATTGTCATTACAGACTTTTGCCTCAGCACTAGATGAAAACTTAGGATAAGGCCAGGAGTCATATCAGACTGCTATACAAGCACATGAAGCCTTCCTGGCAACATGAATGTCATCAGAAAGATTATCTTCACAGATAGAAGATGCATGAATATGGGCATTTATTTCAATGGTTTTAATCAGACTTTGTGACTAAGTTCAAGAGTCACTATGGACTTTCTCTCTAAAATGGAAGAAACACTTCAGTCAAATAATTCAAGAACTTCAGCACCGTCATCAGGTAGCATGTGGCATGTTGGCCCATCACCAATAGCTACGATACCACTTAGGTACATTTTCACAGGAGCATAAGCAGCGTTCTGGAATAGCTGGAATGGAGGCCTTGGGGTGAAGGTGACCTTGCATCAGTGTCAAGCCAGAAAGCACAGTTCACTCGTGTTAAGTTGGTACGTGTTCTTCTGTGGACGATTACAAGCAAGATTTTGCACATTCTTTTTGTAAGTACTTTTTTCTTAACAAGTGAACTCCCGCTCCCACCCCACCCCCCATTAGACAGATTCCACCAATCTGCTGGATGGCTGCTAAACAGCACATGAAGATCCAAACGTCATGACCACATCCTGGAAGATCCAGCATCAAGAAAAGGAATCTTGGAGATCCTTGATGGCAAACAAGATTAGAGAAACCAGAACTCTGTTGGTCAAATGGGAGCCAGTAGAATTAATTCTGACACATTCTCAAGACAGGACATTACTCAGAAAAATCATGTTAGCAATGCATTGGGATGGTGTATTTATTAAGAAGAGTCTTAATGAACCTAAGATCATAGCTAGCAAATGCAAGAAATGCTACAGCCCTGGCTAGTTCATGAAGTAGCAGAGGGGAAAACCAACACTCATCTCCATCTTTCTGCAAAGGGGAAAGTCCTCTTGATTCTAGTGTCAGTTCTGAGAGCTTGAAACCTCCAAGTTTCATTGCATGCAGGACAACAAAGCCATAGAGCTGGATGGATAAGGAGAAGGTGATATATGTCACCTAATGAATTCCAGTTGGGATCTTCCTTTGATTTCTCTCAAATTCAACAGAAATGTTAAGAGGCTCATCAGAGAAACATTGTGTGCGTGTTTGTTCTGGACAGTGGTAGTGCTGACAGCATCAGCACCACCCGTCTTCTGAAGACGACGACCGCACTGTTAAAAGGTTTTCAGCATCTTGTATTAAAGGTCCAATGCTGACCACAAGATTACCCAGAAGGGAAACATGGAGCCTGGAAAGTGAGTACATCTGTACAGCACATTGTAGGGACACAACTTCGTCAGTCAGTGGAAGTACCTCTCTACAACTGCCTGACAGGAGGTTGTAGTGAGGTGGGGGTCAGTCTCTTCTCCCAGGTCTCCCAGGTAAGGAGCGATAGGATGAGATAAAATGGCCTCAAGTTGCACCAGCGCAGGTTTAGATTGGACGTCAGGAAAAATTTCTTCACTGAAAGGGTTGTCAGGCATTGGAACAGGCTACCCAGGGAAGTGGTCAATTCCCCATCCCTGGAGGTATTTAAAAGATGGGTAGATGAGGTGCTTAGGGACATGGTTTAGTGGTGGGATGGCAGGGTTAGGTTAACGGTTGGACTTGATGATCTTAAAGGTCTTTTCCAACCTAAACTATTCTATGGTCCTAAGTAATATGCCTCCTCACCAGTAGCGGATAGGGTCCAGATGCCCAATTTCAAAACCCATATGCCTTATAGACTGACAAAAAATGGGATATTGGAGCCTTTAAAAAAAAAAAAATTCAAACAGTCTATGCAAAGATGCATTCCATCTTCCTAAAAAACAATCAAAACAAAAATCAAATGATGCAGAGGTGGAAAGGGAAGGATCTGAATACTAGGTACCAAAACAGAAATGAGAAAGGAAGATCTCAAAATGTGGCTCTGTGGGATGGGTCCAGATGTTCTCTCAAAAATGTTAGTGAGGACAATGGACTAACAGGAACTTTCTAACTTCAGCAGAAAGCTTAAAGAGTGCCAGCAACCTTGAAGAACACACGCAGGCCTAAATGAATGTACAGATGGAGAGGAACTCAAAGTGCAGCTGTTAATGCCTAACTGCAAAGGAGTAGTATTCCCACAAATGCATCCATGCGCGAATTTGAAAGCAGTAGCATTACACAGGTCAAGCTAAGGGCAGGACCACTGTTACAGATATTACATGAACAAGTACTATTCAGCTCAGCTTTTAGGCACCAGAAGCATCTCTGTAGTGAGAACAGAAAAGCAGGCATTTAAGACAAGCAAAATAGGAACTAGCTTTTCCAAATTACATATTTACAGTCACTTTTGAATTAAGTCAAATTGCCCTATTTATTCCTTTATTCTAAAAGGCACAGAAATTATATTACTGCAGTGTATGGTCTACCATCCCACCTCAGGATCTCCAGTGTTTCTGCTCTCTAGAATAAGGTGCTTGCTGCATATAACAACAAGCCTTCTCTTTAGGCAGCGGGGGAGAATCTTTCCCTGTGGCCTTTACATAATTTCACATAGTAAATCTTTATATATTTATAGATACATATCATTTGCATGTGTACATATAGAAGTAGAAAGCAAGTAAGAAGTCTTTTCTTACTAGACTTCTTTTTAAAAAGCTTAAGGAATACTTTTTATCCTACTTAGGTTTTCTCTGCAACATCACATCACTCCTTTTTAAACCCTACCTCCTTGCCACCCCAGAAAACTTCCTGTTAACCACAAAATTTGAAAGGAATTGAAAGTAAATGGTGAAGGGTGGGATAATGTTTATTTGGGGAGAGAGGGAGGGTTTTTTTGTTTGTTTTTTGTAGGGTTTTGGTTTTGTGTTTGGTTGTTTGTTGTTTGGGTTTGGTTTTTTTTACAAGCAAGCATTGTCACATTTTGTCAGAGGCCTATAATGTAATTCATTTTTCTGATTTTTAGCTAACTTTTGAGGCAGGAATAACACCCAATTTTCTGTAAAACCATTCAAACTTGTTTGGCACTTTTCTTTCCATTCTTGCAATTATAATGGTAGCAACCATTTAAACGAATTTTTTTTAAAATTCTGTATCAGAATGACTAAAATAATTTCCTTACAGTATAACGTAGGCTAAACAGAGTGCTGCCAGAATGCCAACTGAGTTCTTGCTATTTTCTTGTGCTCTACCAAAGTCTCATCTCTAGTCTTAATTTATGCAGTCACAAGAGTATAGGACACTATTTTTTTTCAGTCCCCTGTAAAATTAACTTTGGGCTTATCGTTACCTGTCATGCTTTGTATCCCTGATAACACTATCCGCTCCTTCACTATCTTTACTGAAACACATAAACAACTTACCTGTGAGCATTTAGCAATTACTCATCCAACCTTGTCAGTTATATGGGCCCAAGAGTTTTACCGTAGCTTGTTACTTTCCTCCCTTTATTAAAAAATAAGCTATTAAAATAAATGTATCTATTACTAAGCAATCTGATTGATCAGCACACGTTATTATCATGGGTTGGGTAAAACAAAAATCAAGACTGGCACGCATAACTATTCCCTTTTTATTTTGGCAACCACCAGAAACAACTTTAGTTTCTGTTATGAAACACTGGGTATCAAACAGGTATACAAGGAAAGGTATTAAAATTATGCTGATGAGACTTCACTATTACCTGAATAAATATATGGAGATAAAAAGAACAATAGAAAACTTAAAATAAAACCAGAAAAAAACCCTAAGGGTGGTATTGGGGGGGGGACGGACACCAAACCCCAAGAATTTCTCAGTAAGCATGGGTTGAAGGAGGTTGGTTTTGTGCAAAAGGCCACATTCAAACCCTCTATTTTAGACCTTGCAGTGCCTCCAAAATAGGACATGCATCTCCTATACAATCCACAGGGAGAGGCAAGTGCTTTCACAGGGCTTGTCTCCTCATTCACTGTACCTAAGCACTTCAGTAACATGTTTCTGTCTCCTTTAGAGAAAGCGTATCTGGGCATGCATGGACAACTAGAGAATGTAGCAGTTCAAAATTAAGCTACCAACTGACTTGTTAGCTTGTTCTGGATAACAAGCATGATGAGTTACTCTCCTGGCCTTAGGCATCAATGCTGCATTTCAGTTGGCATTCAGGTAGTCTCTAAGATACATCTTGTTCAATTATTTTTTCCCTGCGTTGAGAACACACAGATCACATTTTCCTAACTAAAGAAACAAGAGGCTATTAAAAAAAAAAAAATCTGTTTCAGTTATCATATTCTGCTTCTAGAGAAAACCAAGCCATAAGGACCTTAATTTACTCCACCAACTGACTCAAAATAGTGAAACAATTTTAGTATAAAGTAAAAATATATCCACTGTGAAGACAGAAGAACATTAAAAAAAAAAAAAAGGCAAAAAACCCAAACCAAAACCATCTTTTAACCTTAGAATTTTTAGTTATATGTTTTGAATAGCCTGGACAAATTCAGAATTAACAATGAAAAATTGACAAATAAGAATAGAGAGTACAACATGGATATTGCCTCTGAAAATATTAGCAAAATCAAACCAATATTGTGGTCAGTTAACACTTTAGTATCTTAACAAAATAAAAAAAAAAAAAATCATCAATCTCCTCCCCCCAATTTTTAGACACCTTTTTTTTTCTCCTCTTCCCCCACATTGGTAGGTTAGCACTCTTTTTTAAGTAAGTTTTCTTAGAAGTTACCTATGGATGCAAAGAAAATGATGGCAAGAAAGTCACGTATTGGTTCAATACAGGACATAATCTCCTCAGTAACCATGTGACCCTGAGAAGAGATTAGAGCTCCAGCTAAGAAGCATCCCAGCTCCATTGAAACATCCAACAGCTCTGTGATCTGTCAAGGAATAACAGAAAATCTATTGCCGTATTCTGTAGCCCTGAGTGACTTTACATACAGTGAAATTATAAAACTGTACATTATACTGAATGTAGGAAATTACTATGTCTTTATGTAAGTTCAACAACAAACAGAAATCAGCGTATTTCAGTGTTCTGCAGTATTGTATTTATACAAAAGACTCACAAAACCAGTTTCCCCTCCATGTTATCTCCTTCCCCACAAAAACAAATTTCTTAATCTGCAGTGTAATGCTTTGTGTCACTCTTAAGGATAGCATCTGATTTCACAAAAACGAGAAAGACCATAACAGCTTTGGAGTCAGGATTGCATAATACACTGAGGCTGTGAAAAAAAGCAGTAAGACAGGCATACTTTCCAGCTGTCAAACAAGACGAAAAAAATAAAAATCAAAGCTTATAATTTGGGAGAAAAGTCTCAATTTAGCAGAAGTCCCAGGCATAAATTACATTTTATTATTGTAAATTGGACTTAAATGTGCCTGTGTGCTTTACTGAATAGGGATGCATTTGAGCATGTGAAGTAAACTGCTGAAATGAAGCATCTATCCGTTTGAAAGAATTCAGACTGTTTTCATTCTTTTTTATTATTTGAATACGGTACTAGAAGGAAGAGATGAAACACATGTAAAGAGACTGAACTAAAACCATAGAAACTGCTTAAGGCAATGCTCGGAACATTAAAAAAGCAAGCAGTACTTTTAGTAATTTAAAACCTACAGACTGTCATCTTGCTGAGAAAGGGCAATGCTATTAATATTAATAGAACATTTAAAACTGAAGACTTTATTTCCATGCTAATTTAGATTAAGCAACAATACACCATAGTACATTTACGGACAACATTCATGATATCTTGAACAGTGTTACACTGTAAAGCATGAAGCTAAAACTCAAGTGACTTGAAGTTAATGGAGAGCACAAGACACAATAAACAAGTCTCCAGGCTATGCATAAAGTGCCACCTAAAAATAAACCCCAGACTTCTGTGTATTGAAGTATTACAGTCTGAATGCTCATCACATAATTCCATTTGTGCTAACGGTCTGTAATTTATTGGAAGACATTTAAGAAAACAAATTGGTTCTGTCAACTAATGCAAATAGTTGCTGATCAGACAAAACCAACAAAATAACTTTATAATGTCACTCTCATTTTAAAACAAAAGGAATTTCAGTGCTTTTCACCACAATTTGAAATTGTAAGAGGGAAGAAGGAAACGTACATAAAAGGCTTTAAAATCACCAAAAGATGAATAATATAAAGGAAACAGTTATGAATAGTAAACATTTAAGTTCTTCCCAATCATACATCAGTTGCTTTAAAAGTCACAACCTCTGGAATATGGTTAAGATCCAATATAAATAAAGCTAGAATTATTTTTACTATTCAGCTATAATCCCCCCACACTTAAGTTTTATCAGCTATAAGAGAGCTCCATAGCTAACATTTTAAGTATTCACATGTACATGGTTAGGTTACCATTTAAGAAGGGAGTTACCATCTCTTGTATCGGAATTGCATGATACTGTGCCGTTACGAGAAACACTATTCAGCAAGCAAGGAGCAATTTAAGTGTGAAAGAAACACGCTTGTTCAGAAAGCATCAGACATAACTGGAGCGAACTGTATGCCCATCTGGGTTTGCTCCCACCACATAAAAACTGAATTCCATTCCTTCACTCTACGGCAAGCTAAGTATGAGCTTAAGGGCCTTGTTGATAAAAAGGCAAATTTTGCTATTTCTTGTCTACTCTCTAGGTACTACACAACTTCAGGTCTACAAAATCAGGTCACTCTACACACAGAAAAGTGTGAAGTGAAAAACCAAACATTACATTATTTCCTTAACGCCATCCCCCCCTCCTCTATAAGTTCTTCAAAATTATATCTAGATTTACATAGAAACTCCTTTTACTGTTCCCATCCTGGTCTCTGGTTGTCCAATAGTATTACCAGTAAGTAGATACATTTCCTCAACTAAATCTGTAGCATCAGGGTTTATTATATATAACGTGTGTGTGCACGCGCACACACAGACTGGAGAGGGTTTGTTTTACTGGCAGGAAGGCATTCTAAGCAAAATTTCTTACCTAAGCAAAACTTGGAAAGTATTTTGCATTTTGTATTCCTTCTCTGCTTGCATCATTTTTAATGTTTTGCCTTTACCAAACAGGGCTCTAACAATTACTAATCCCTGGGCTCTGCACTGTCCTTTTCTCAACTCCTACATTACAGAAAGCTTTTCCAGTCAAAATTAAATGAAAAGTTTTGTCAATTTATATGTTTTTCCCAGTACAATTCAGTTTTCAGTTGTTTTTAAAGGTTCCATTTTACTCTAATTCAGCAAGGATTGCTTTGCCTTCACTAGAATATTGGATTTTTAGGTTGAAATGTTCTACCACAGCAATAAATAAAGAAATAAACATTACTGCTGTAACATGTTGCAGCTGAATTTCAACCATTTGTTCAGCAGTTTGTTTGCCTATATTCTTTAATAATGTGCATCTTGTTGCCACTCTTTAATCATCATAGAAGCTTAATGAATATCGTAAGCCAGTAAAATTTTAAAAATCCCTGATGGAAATAAATGTATTAGAATTTCAGGCTTTAATAATTTAAATCTGCCCAAGAGTAAAGAGGTGAATTCTAAGTTCGCATTTTAAGGAAGCAAAGCCGAAATGGAAACAATTTTTCGTGAGCCTTGTAAAAACCCCCATCTCAACTGCATTTTATTAAATAACTAACTAGAATATTTGAGATTACAGTTCTACCTTAATCTTCTCGTTTTAATTGATAAAAAAAAAAAAAAAAAGAGTTCATAAGGAGGTTATGAGCCATTGAGAAGTACTCCAGGCAAACAAGGAACAACATTCCTAATACACTGCAGGGAAAAGAACGTACATTTTCATATATAAAGTGCTGCTGTAACATAGTTGGGGGTTTTTTTGTTGTTTTTTTTCTTTTCATCTGTTTGGTATATAAAGCAAGCCAGCAATTTCCCTCTGTTTGCTGCCATCATCCCAGGTCAACCATAAAGCAGTCAAACTGGAAGCAACTTCCCCCCCACACCCCGTGTGTATGCAGAGTTACATGGAAATGTAACCACTATCCTTGTCAGGTCAGGTTTTATTTTTTTCCAATTCCTTAATAGCATTCAGCAACTTAGTTCCAAAACATAACGAAACTGACCACTGTTGTCCTGCAGATACCCAATACAGCAATTCATTACCAGGACAGTGTTTGAAACAATTTTCCTCGTAAATTTTCTGTATATACAGAACATGAAAAAGCAACACCACACCAGAGAACTCTCTGGCTGACTTATAATGTGTTCTTCAGCTCACTGCGGTATATACCTCAACCTAAAAGTACCAGTTTGGCCATCAATCCTAAATGGTCACCTTTGAAGCCATAAGCTAGATTTGCTCTTTAGTTTGCATTTGGAAGAATAGTTTCCAAACTAAAAAAAAAAAAAAAAAAAGCAGCAGTTATCTGCTTAACTCAAAGCTTGAAAGGAAGTTGCTGAAAGTGTGATAATAACGATCTACTGAACCTCTGCTACTGATGATTGAAAGATGCACAACTGTGTCTTGCAGTCAGCCAGACTTTTATAGGACTGGCACTTGACACAATCCCCCTCCTCCTTGCCCTCAATCTGCCTAACTAGTTGAGGGGAAAACGGGAGGGGGAATTTCAGTTACTTCTGAAATTATACAGAAAGAGGCATCTTAAGCTCCAAATCTTGGTAGAATACCTCATATTTGAGATTTTTTTGCATGTCTTTTACTCTAAGTTAGTTTATCAAGAAGAGATGTATTTAAGATCCTGTTTCAGATTTAATGAGCTGCAATGTTTTCCAAGTGAACCAAGCAGTTCAGAAATGCTCGAAAGTCACTTCCATACAGAAAGTTCCTCAACTGACAGGATAACCCCTTGTATCAAAATTGCTTACTCGCTTCTGTCCTATCCCCCCCTCTTGTTTTCCCATATAGAATTTGCCCTTATTGATAGAGAAATGTCAGTTCTTGTTTAATTAGTCATCCAAGCTTTTCCAACACAGGAAACAAGAAAAATAAGTTTCTATAGAATGTGCATTACATGTGCTAGTGTTACAGATGAACCCCAATACAAGATAAACTTATATAGATCCCAGAAATCCAGTCAGCACTGAAGCATGTAACAAGTAACTGTGTGCATGTAACCGCATGCATGAAGCGGAAATACAGGATCTTTCCTACTCCCTTTGTCATGTAGTAGAAAGGATGTGGCCTGCAGACTAACTCACGTGCTAGACAGAGTTAAAATATTTTGTTTAAAAAGGTCTCTCAAATTTTCTAAATGGAGCCACAGAGTCATCTTTGGTTAAGGCCACTAAAATATACACTCTCATATTCCTCCCTCTACAGATTCAAAAGCTCTTTTAGAATTACACCAGTATGGAAAATTCTGTGTTTGCAGATAATTATACAAACTCCATCAATATTTAGGCTTGATTTTCAAAGGAGAAAGATCTTTGCAGGAACCATGACAGTTTAATTGCTTTCCTACCTGACACCCAAACCCCTTAATTTATCCTTTCCAAACACATACAACATTTTTTTTTTTTTTTTTTTCAAATGATATTGCCATCCCCCATTCTATGTTTTTATTCCTGATATAGTAGGGCATCTATACCAATTAAGATTTGTTTTCCAGAAGATTTGTTTGTTGAACTGCTCAGCTGGACAACCAAGTACTGTTTAGTTGTTTGGGTTTTTTTTTTTAAGTCTTTGTGCTCAAACCACAACTTGTAGTATTACTATAATGCATGTATCGGTGTCAGCGAGTATCAAGCATCTCAACCAGTTTACTGAGCTTACATGCAGTATCCTTTGTACTGTTCCCTTTGATACATTATTTATCAACTTTAAAAGGAAAATTGCTTTCACTTAAAGTACACAAAGTATTTGCTCCTTCACAAACATTTCCCATGCTGAAGAAGCATTCTCTTTTGCAGTGTGAATCCAACACACTCAAAGCTGTTCTCCCTCAGGTTTGTATACACACATATCTTACGTAAAGTCATGCAGACAAACTCTTTGTACATTCAATACGTGATTTGGGTACAATACGCCAAATTTAGTCAGATCTGTCTATGTAGGCCATATTTTTAATGAAACTAAGCCTGCTTCTAGATACCATAGTATTTTATGCAGCTTTGGATGTTGTTAGTTTCTATTGAAGTTGTTCTACAAATGTTATGTCTGCTTGATAGAAAGTAAAAAGGAGAAACTGGGTTTGTTCCTTCTCTTAATAGATGGCACTCCTCTTTGGAATATGAATAGCTGTTTAGAGGGATGGCATTTTTAACCCATACAGTAGAAAGGGAGAGCTATGCGCTCACTAACTTCTTTCTTGACCTTCTGTCAGAAGACATAACAATCTGCACATCCAGGTGCATTGGGTCTGGCTGATGGAGTTAATCTTACCCATAGCAGCTCTCACAGTGCTGTACTTTCTCTTGGTGGCTAGAAAGGTGCTGATAACACACCAGCGTTCTGGCTACTGCTGAGCAGTGCTGGCTCAGCATCAATGCTGACTCTCCAACACATCCAACCCCAGCCTCCAGTGGGGGGGGGGAGGGGGGAAGATCTTAGGAGGGGACATAGCCAAGACAGCTGACCCAAACTGACCAAAGGGATGTTCCATACCATGTGATGTTGGCTCAGCTATAAAAGCTAAGAGAAAGGTGGCTGGCATTCATTATTTACCAAGTTTGACTTCCGGACCAACTGCTACGTGTACTGAAGCCTGGCTTCCCAGGAAGTAGCCAGACGTTGCCTGCTAACGGGAAGTAGAGAATAAAAATCTTTGTTTTCCTTTTGCTTCCGCATGTGCCCTTTGCTTTTCTTTTGTTAAACTGCCTTTACCTTGACCCACAAGGGTTTTTTTTTCCATCTCATTTTCCCCACACCTCTCCTGCTGAAGAGGGGAGTGACAGAGCAGCTTGGTGGCACCTGGCATCCAGCCAAGGCCAACCCACCACACCAGGATAACAGAGTTTCAAACCCACAACACTATCAGAGACTGTCACATCCTGTTCTTCAGCAGAAGAGTCTTTCAGAGGGCTGAAATGTAAGATAGAAACAAACAGAAGGAAGATGAACCAAACCCAAAAGGGATATCAAAACCTATGAATCTTGGGGCATTTCTCTACTTCATTCCAAACAGTTTATCTCCCACAGAAAAAGTAATTTATAATAAAAACCACATTGAGAATTTGCTATTGAGAAGAAAATCGTGAGCAAATGTCACAATCAGTATCTCAAAACCCATCCTAATTTATTTTCAAACATATCAAGTAGCCCAAAATTAAAACTGGAATCATGATTCTTTAACTGGCTGTACTAAAAGTTACCAGCAGAAGTTCAGCTGACTGACGTTCACATTTTATGTCTTCTTACTGCATGAATCATCTGTACATTTGGGGTTTGTTTTAAAACATTTTAAAACCAAATAATTAACTAGAGGTACATGGATATGTAATAACAGTGAGTACAATGGCTTTTGTGATACTGATGCAGTAAAACTACCACATGTATCAAAATGTTTTATTAATTTAAAAGATTACCGTTAACATAAGGAAGATGAATGCAGTTATTCCTAGAATGAGGATTTCTTTATTCCCTTTGCTTTCTGCATGCAACTTGCGATAATACGGTCCTATGAGATAAGTCTTTATAACAAGACATACAAGAAAAACAGCAGCCAGAGAAAAGAGAATTTGGCCAATCAGTATCAGTATTCTCAGTATTTCCTTGAAAATGCTGGAAGAGAAGAACAAACAAAATGTTTCTTTCAAGTGCTCTCATGCCTCCCAACCAGTTCCCCTTAAGTGAAAAGATCTAATTCCACAGATGTTCAAAACTGAGTAGCTACAGTAAGATATTTAGATACATTAGTAAGCAAGTTGAATACAAAATCTGCTGAGTGCCCAGCAATCTCTTTTACAGCCTAAAATTTACTTCCATGTAATGGTAGTGCTCTCATATTCATATTTGCAATCTACATACTAATTGGAAGAGGGTGGGGGGAAAATACATACAATAATTTTTTTCACCTGGAATATGTGCTCGCTCCAGCTTGAATAAGTGTAGGCATCACAGCTATAAATAAACCAAGCTGCACATCCTGCATCACCAGCATACCCAGCAGTACACTACTGTAGTCAATATCCCCTGTACACCAACAAAGCAGTCATGGAAACATTCATCAGAATCTATGAATGCTTGCAGTGCTCGGAAATCTAGAAACATCTTAATCAAATGGGGGCTAAGTATAGTTCTCAATGGGGTAAAGTCATTCAAAGCATCCTGGGGTTTTTTTCCCCCACCACCAGTAAGTAAATTAAAATATATATAAAGATATATTAAAAATATAAATAAAATATTCATACAAGGCTTCTGTTACACAATAAAAATATAGACTTTGCTTAGCAGTTAAGCAGTAGTTACACATTTACTGGAACTCCTTTACTGAAAACATACAGTCCTTAGAATAACAGACATATGTAAGAGCCAGCATGTGTAAAATACACACTCTGAATTTAGGCATTAGAATATGAATATTCTAAGGGGCGGGGAGAATTTTAGTACAGTATGTATGAGGGAGGTTTAAGTGGAAGAAAGCAGGCTGGCAAAACTTTTGAAAAGAAACATTTAGAAGTCTTTGAGAGGCTAGCAATATGGCACTTTAAAGTACTTATTTGAAGAGCTATTAGCTATGAAAGGCTACCTGAGCTGCTCTTAGTTTGCTGAAGAAGGATGTGAATTACTTAAGTTAGCCTTTCTGTCCTGATGACAGACCAATAGTAAAACACAAAGATTCCAGACCGTCGGTAAAGTCCATTCATAGTGTGGAGAGTACTGATTGGGCTACACTGTCTTTCTCCAAAGAGGACTGGCTATGTAAATAGCAGGTACACCTCTTAACAAGAATATACACAACACTGACCAGTGTTAAAGGAGGATGACTGCTTATAAACCAGGCTTAACAGTGGGTTTTGTTTTGGTTTTTAACTAGTTTCTCTCGTAATATTACAAACTCAACTTCTTTCAGATTTTATTGTAGATACTACAGTAGTCCATATTTAAAGTCATACTTACCTTCTTTATCTCCTCGAACACTACCTGCAAGAAATCTTGACACCAGTGGCGTGCTTGATAAAGATAAACAAGTGGAAATGAAAACACTTTGTGTTGGTCTAATTTGGAGCAAGTGTCCCCATAGTAAACCAAAGGCAATCATCAGAACTGTCATGTAGCAGGGTCCTTGCAAAGATATTTTCCATACCTTGGGAAGAAGACAAGTTCTTATGATGAAGTCTGATGACACTTTTCTCACTGGTAAGTTACAGTGATTTTCAGTGCAAATAAGCAGTTAAAGAGGCAGGATTTAGGGCTGCTGTGCTAGGCCACAGTAGTAACAGACTGTCATCCTATATGTCCTAAAACTCTGAAGTTGTTATGCCTAGTAGATAATATTCTATGCCAGAAGGCTCATTAACACAAATTAAGTAAATTTCCCGAAGCTCACAGACAAATTCAGGGCCAAAGGTCCAGTATGGGTTGTAATACATTAAAATCATCAAATGGAAGACCAGTTATCTGATGTGATTCCAGGGTGGGGAAAAAATGGGAGTGGCAAAAATCATCATCAATACCAGCAGCCTGCTCCACACTACTGAGCACACAATTCTGCAGTAACAATTGACATACTACAGTTTAAGAACCCTTGAATTACTGATTTTTATCTTTGACTTTAGATGAGCTAGAAATATCAGATTAAGCTGAATGCTCATAAATTTTAACACCTTTCAATTAAAGCTTTTATAAAGTCTCATGAACTCACAACCATCAGTTCAGGACAAAGCAATTCTTTACATACATAGAGTCTTCATATATTTTGCAGCAGTATTTTCCACTATTAAAATTCTAGCTGGTTTATAACTTTTTTTTTTTAATTAAGACCAAAAGAAAACTTGTACTTTTTTGCTGAATCCTGAAGGCCACATCATGTAATATTCCAGATTGTGCTAACGTACTTGCAGAATCAGTTTATTAGCCAGTACAGCATGTATCATCAGTTCAGTATGCAGCACTTACTTAACAAACGGATTTTTTTTTTTTTATAATAGAACTGGCAAACACGACCAGACTCTCCGTAACAGCAACTGCATGTTACTGTATATTAAAATAAAGCAGAAATGGATTGCCATAAGTTGTGTGAGATTTTTCTAGTAATCACTGTTTTACTAAAATGAAGAGGAATAGCAAATTTTTTTTTAAGACACCAAACAAATAAAGCATTGCATTCTTTCTAAAGAGTTAAAGAGAAGAAGCAAATGTCATATTTGTCTTTTCAAAAATGTACAGTTACACCAGTGTATTATAGGGAGAATGTAAAAATCAAATATAACTGATAGCTTGAACATTAGCAATTAAATCCTGTAACGTAGAGGTATTATACAAAAATACCTTTCTTAATCTTTCAGGAGAAAATTCCAGACCAACTAGAAAAAGAGTGAAGAATACACCAAACTCTCCTAACGTCTCCACCTGTACAATAGACTTTAAAAGAAATAAAATAAAAATCAGTGCACAGCAGCCTACTTATAATACAAATTATAAGTCCGCTTACACAACAAATAGTTTCTCATCATGTTTCCATAGGTAGTTCATTGTTGGTCATATGACATCAGAAGTTCCCTCAGCATCTTTAGGGTTCAAACATTTTTCTCATCACCTGGCTGCTACTAGATAATTTGGTTGGATAGTGCTGGTCACCCAAAACACATATGTGTGTTGATCTAGGTAAGCTTGCTGGCTTGTTGAAAATAAACAGGTTACGTTTCATGCATATGCTATTAAACCCCCAAGGCTTGCATTCCAGAAGTTACTTCTGGCTAGTTATTTTATATTGGTCTATTGGTATAACCATTCTGCTAGACCGTAGTTGCTGTTCTGCTCTCTATCCTATAGAGTCCATGCATCCATCTCTCAGACCAGTACAACTACCATCCTTTCTACTTCAGAGAAGGGTGCTACAGCAAGAAAAGTGGTGATCATCTTCATCACAGCAGAAAACCCTAACATCTCATTTCTATGTATTTAGAGTCCAGAGCAGAAGAGGACAAAGTCTATCATCAACTACAGAGAAGTGGAGATGGAAACTACTTTCCCTGCCAGGTTAGAATCCGCCTGCCTTATGAGTTCCTATAACATTCAACTTTTTTATGAAATACAAAAGAGGCAAAAGGAGAGTATACACAAGAGACGTAGTCAACATGAACATTACCCACATAAATAATGTTTAATCACAGCTCCACAAGAAACAGCCAGCTCACTAAGAAACTGTCCTAAAGAAACCTCTCTCATGTCTGTTCTGACCACATCATCTTCCTCAGCATAAGTCTCTGAAAATTCACTGAATCTCTGTCCAATACCAAGCTTACAGACCTGTTTCTCAGTCTAAGTGTCAAGCTTTCCAGACCTTCTCAACCCAGAAGTTATGTATGACACAAAGTTTATTATTTAATCTCTATTTTAGAATATGAAAATTTGGAAGTGTAGTATTGTAGCCTTCTCTTCCAGTAAGAGATTGACAAAATCATACCATTTCTACTCATCCCTACTTAACTTTGAGCCCCAGAGTCATTTTCAACAACAGTCCACATAAGAGCAGATGTTGCGAAGACAGCAAGTTCCAAGCAGTTACGTGGATATCAATATAATAGAAACGTGTAACTCAACCAGACATCACCACGCAATCTTAACATGTCTTCTGTTTTGCCTGCTGGCTAAACAATCTGTTAATGCACACCAGACCCCTAATCAAAACCTGTGCAATATCTGGCCAACCATAGCCCGCGGTTTCACATGAACTAGTAATCAGGGTACACGTGATGAAGCTAAAAAGGTTCAAGAGACTTTAGGAATGTGGGCAGGGGACTGGAGCAGAACTAGGGTGACTAGGATGGACAAAAGAGCTACAGAGATGCAAAATAACCCTCTAGGAAGCCAAGCTATGCTACTTAGGGAACTACTTGTTTTAAACACTTCCTCCATTGCCAACACTGACTTTTTGCAAGTTTCTGAATATTTGATACAATTTAAATGATTTGGCTCTTAAATGTGATGCTTTATGATTAAAAACAAAAAGAAAACACACACCCCCCCCCACGCAACACACAACCTTCAGCTTTCACTTTCACTTTCAACAACTGCTTATGTCAGGATTATATAGGAGAAAAAAATTGAAAACAAAAGTGATTCAACGACATAAAATTTTAAGGCCTCATTTTGCAGAGGTCCAGGTTTGGGGATTATGTTTGGTGGTTTTGGGTTTGTTTTTGTTTTGGTTTTTTTTAAATACATTTGAGGTTGGCGATACCATATTCTTTTAAAACTACTTGTAAAGGTTTCAACTACTGAAATCAGTCAGGAAGCAACTTGCACACTTACCTTGATACTATTTAGTCCTGATGGTCCTAAGAGTACTCCGCAGATGATATACCCAAACATGGTTGGCAATCCTATTGTTGTGCACAGCCACCCACATGGCAAAGACAACATTCCTATTGTCACAATATCCTATGTATGTAAGGTTTTCAAATGTGTTAATATAAAGGACACACAAATTTGTGATTAAAGACTATTGTCTCTCAAAAGATAAATAGAATACTGCCTGTCAAAAGAAAACACAACTTCATTAAACCAACCTGAACACTTTTTTGTAGGTGTAAGCACTGCAGTTTTGCAGATGAAGCAGATGAGGTACTGACCTTAAGTAATTGGGAGCTTTGGGGACTTTTGATCAATTTTTAAAATATTTTAAATACATTATAGGAAGTAGACAGTTTCCTGGAGAACTGGGGTGGTGTGACACTTTGCATTAAAACAAAGTGGTGAAACAGATTCATTTTGGTTTCTTGGGGGCTTTGGGGGGATTTTGGTTTTTAAATCCTAATCCAGTTATTCTGTATGAATCAAAAATACAATAAAAAAAACCCTACCTATCTATTTCTCAGCATCCCTTTTTTCATCACAAGACACAGACAAATTATCTCTAGTGACAACACGCAAGTGGCTTATCAGGCACAGGAGTAATTTGCTTTAACACTGTGCAGTCTGAGAGAAGGGATGGTGCCCCAAAGGTGCAGCAGGTTAAATCAAATAAAACCAGAGAAGATTCATGCAGCATCACAATCAGTCTTGTGAAGACTATACTAGGAGCAGGGGACACACTGGCCAGATCAGCAGTTGATGGGGGAATCATGAATTCTAGGGTAACTTTAGAGGGACAAATGCTGAAACTGTATTCAATCCAAGCAGTACTGGCATGCAAACTAGTGGGACTAAATCTGACCAAAACTAATGACAAGAATGTCTCTAAAAATGATTACCTTTATGAAATGATGATCAGCACGAGGAATGGTTGAATCTCTGGGCTTGGTAAGGATATACTGATTGTTTTGGGAATCAATAAGCATGCTAAGACCTAAGTCATCCTCTACTTCTCTTTTTGAAGCATTTCTTTTGGAGTTGTCTTCATCTTCTTCCACTCTTAAAACTGCTTCAAAGTTTACACCTCTCACCTGTAAGAAAAAGAAAGCAAATAAAAAAAAAAAGTGTCTGTGTGTCAGTGAAGCGTACAGTAAAAAGGGAAAGACTATTAGCTGTGCTTGAAGTTGTTCCAGAATTTGTTGACACTGACTAAAAATACTGCAGTTTCTTCTTAAAGAAGTCTTTCAGTCTCTTTATCAAAACTTGATGTCCGTAACTGAAAAGGCTGTAATTTGCTTTGCATTTTAAAAACAAGGGGTTTTCCAGACTTCTTTAGCCAAGTTGTCCAAACAAAAAAAATATAGAGACAGGGTTTCAAGGCTGTAAAATGCCAATTCAGTATTTTCAATTGCATCTAACCCGAAATATTTGTTTTAAAAAAAAGTTTTATCACATTTAGAAAACAAAAGGTTGGATTGAAATCTAACATTTTATTCCCTTGAACAAAACCAATTAGAGATTACAGAGTAACAGTCAGTTCACAAAAATCTGAAATAATGACTGCATTCCAAGTAACGAAAAATTCATTATCCCATAAGTTTGAAGGAGAGAGGATAAGAACTGTTTCTACCTACCTCTGTCTTCAGTGCCTCTAACTACAAAGTGGAAGATACAAGGATGATTTCATTATTCACTGTATGTTAAGTACTCAGAAACAGTTACGGTTGTTACTTCTTTTAGAATCCAGTAAAGAGAGCAGGCTGTTGCCATTCCAGTGACTGACTACAAAACATTCAACTTTTCTGGATTGCCGTATTTTGCCCAAGCAACTCCCCAATTTAATGAAGAAATGCATTCACATAAGCCATCTATAAAACAGCCTCCCATTTTTCTTTGCTGATTCCCCAGCACATTCCCCCAAACTGTTCAGGCAAATACTGCATTTTCAAAATGTAATATTTAACCTGCAACTTTTATTGTTTTCTTCCACTCCTTACATTTGTGCATGTGTGTATAATGAAATAAAAACTTTTATCATGGGAATGGCCTCTTCCCCTGTTTCTGTACATCATGCAATATGATGGGCCACTAAAGAATTGGAAGTCACTAAGAATCAGAAGGGAAAAAAGGACTTTGAAACAAATTATGAAGTTTGCAGACTTATTTAGAAGCACAAAATAGCTGCATCAAACATCAGCATTTTTAGCTGTTGGAGTGAGAGGCTGACGACCATTTTCTTTTTATGCATTATGAACGTTGAATTTTGACCCTTTTTTGCCCAAATCCTGTATTTTTATACATATTTTGCCTTGACTTTCCCAAGCTCCCCACTTACCAGGCTATTTTACATTCCAGAATGAGGTGTCCATTGCCAAGTCTAACAGACCAAACCATGTTTTCAGACGATGGGAGAAAGCAGAAGCAGCTGCATGCCACCTACATGCAAACTATTCTCACAGTATTGGAGCAAAGAAGAAAGGCTTCCCTACAGTCAGCAAACATGAAGAACTGTTTCTAATCAGAACACACAATAAGTGTCCAGTCCTACCATTTTTCTGTCATCTTTGCCTCTGACCCCCTCCTCCCATACCCTCGTTGCTACTCCAGGGATACTAAAACAGAGCTTACAGTTAAATGTTGGCTCTGCAATATAAAACATACATTACACTGACTTTCACAATTGGAATTAGTTCACTGTTCAGTGCAGTGTCCCCATCTTGCAGATGACTATTACTTTGCCTAAAAACCAAAATGCTAATAAGCCAACATCTGTTCTAGTATCTTCTTGGGAATTTAATGTTATGACATCAGCGATAGTGTTAGCTAAGCAAAATTACCTTATAAGACACATCAGCAGTGAAGCACCTACTTTGAAGCTCTGGAACTCCAAATTCATATAGTTTTTGTTATATGTGCCTTTGTACTTGGTAGCTTATGTGTCTGGAATCTAACCAAACTTCTCTGCATCAAAATTGAAAATGTATCAAAGATCATATAAAAGCAATGCAATGGGATAAACACTTTACTCATCTAGTGGAGTTCACAGGCTAGGTCAGAAACAACATTAGGAAAAAAGGGAAGATGTTTATAAAATTAAGACATTATGAAGAACAGTCTGGGGTTTTTTTGTGTAATATATATGAAATCATATGTTGTGTAGATATTATGGTGCATTTTTACTTTTACAAAAGAAAAGGGAAGCCACAAGAGACAGACTATGCTAGAAGAGCAAGAGTAGATGTCACTGGTTCAGATGAGCTTTTAAATACTAATAAATTTGAGGACTTAATGAGAGAAAACAGTTACTTTCAGGATTTTATTTCCCAAAACAGCAATTCCTGAAAGTAGGTTAATACATAACAGAATACAGTATGCAAATACTTGTCTTCTATTAAGTAGGTTAGTTCTGATTTTTTTTTTTTTTCATTTTTACCTACTACACTTCTCTATTGGATTGCGTTTTAATAGAAGATTTTGTATCTTTACCAGATTACTGATGATTCTATTAGAGCTTCTTTGTTCTAACGTTCCACTATTCTAGCTTAAGAGAAAACACACTAGATGTTTTTTGCAAAGATGAAGATGTTAAATAGCCTTGCAGGTGGCACTTCACGATTCCTTTTCTTTCATGAATAGAGAGAGAAAAGCAGAAAAGCAAAGAGGTACACTGGAGAAAAAAAGATGCTTTGGCATTTTGCCAGTCAACAGGTGCAGCAGAAGAAACCTCATTCCCCATCTCTCTAAAACGTGCCGTCATACCCCAGCGGAACAGAAGAGGGCACTCCAGCTAGCTCATCCTTTCCCTCCTGCTAGGTAGGATTCCAACTGGGTACAATTGCTGTGATTTGGTGTATACAAAATAAAAAGCTGCTTTCACTTTCTCTCAGTACAAGTACAACTACAAAAAATGGTCTGGCTCTCTACTACAGAGCAACGGGTTTTCCTCCTCAGCAGAATTCAAGAGCTGTGCTTGCCTCGGAAGTCAACTTGCAAATCAACAACAACCGTTCAAGAGCAAAAGCCAAATAAAATTGCAACCCACGTTTATGCAAGCAGGATTAATTTAGAGTCAGTCTCCGAGGGCGGCACAACAGGACACTATAATAAACTGATGTACTCCCAGCCCTACCTGAGGGATACCGTCCATCATGCAACACACAAACAATGAACACCACAAACAGGCCAAGGTAAGGAAAGCAGAGAAAGTCAGAAGTCGAAGAAAGCAACTCCACAAACACAGTTCAACCCCTTACCTTGAATAAGATAGTTTTCACAGTCTGGGAAAAGGTAACTGCAAGGATTCTTGTTCTCCCATAACTTTCTCAACAAAATGGAAGAGAGAAACGTGGAGACTACGCCTAACGTGGTAACTCCACATCCTGCAAAGTCTAAATACCACAGTCCTCACCACCACCACTGAGATGTCATAACTCTCATGGGCTGTATCAGTGAGATAGACTACACTTGTCACTGTCAAGGTGGCAGCTGCAGGGAAGACTTTCAAATCAAAACCACAGAAATTACTAACAAAAAGGAGTAATTATTCCTGTTCGCTCACTCCTAATAAGCAATCATTCTACCACTAAATACTTTCTTCTGTTGAAAGGTAAGCAAAATCAAATGGAGAGCCAAAAGTTTTTTGTTTTTTAAACATAGTCACCAAAATCCTAACAACTATTTAACACAAGAGAAACACCCCTACAGTGCAAATATCAACTGAAAAAATAAATCCACACCAATGAAAAAACTGAGTCTAAAACATCACTTACAGATTTGTTGTCATCAAAGGCATGCTCCTCTATTTCCTCTTCCAATCTATCAGCTGCCTTCCTGACATCTTCTAGAATTTCATCAAGTATTGACAGGCTTTTATTTTGGTGCTGCATGTTCTTAAGGGCTTCAACCTGATGTTTTTCTGCTGCTAAGAGTTCGACGTATTCCATTTCTTCCTGTTGAATTTTACAACACACAGATAAAGTCCTGGCCAGGCCTTCGAGCAGGAAAACATTTGACATAAATGTACACTTCTTTTGACACAAAACATCTTACAAGTGGAATTGCAAAAGCAATATAGACTTTAAAACGGTATTTGAAGATTGCTTTCTCTTGCGCCAATTTTCACTGGAGAAAGTGAGCAAGAAAGAGAACAACCAAACAAAATACCCACTAATCGCCTTTTCTAATCCATTAAAGAGTAGAGCTGCCCCAATGTTATGATCCAGAAAATACAAGAAAGGAATTACTTTGAGGAACCCTAGGAAGCATTTCAGAGCCAAGTAAAGTTTAGAGCTCAGTGCTTTAGCAAGGAAGCACAATAACCTTGACAGCATAGCTTTACTAGCTACAACAAACAAACTGGAAGGAAAACACAATGAATCTTAATTTGATAAGCCATTTTATAAACATGGGAAGAAGTCTGTTTATGGTTTTCAAAAGTTATGACGGCTGTGGAAACAGCTACAACAAAATAAAAGCAGTTGGGAGAGAGTACAGATGAGCAGTCAAGCACTCTAGCTGAGGTTCCTGCTTGTGTTTCCAAGAAGCATTTTCCCCTATCAGAAATAAAATACTTGACTTTGTCCACCTTTACAGTTTGGGCCTTTTATGAACTTGCACTAATGACTTCTGAAATTCATTTCTAGGCTTCAGAAGTAAGAAAAGAAAAAAACGCTAATGTGGTTTGATATGGTGTAAAAATATTTCAGTAGCTTCCCTGAAAACCTTACGATGTTTCAGGTTCAAAAAGAGAACTGAAAAATTAAGTTTTAATAACCAGTCAAGAGTGGACTTTATGCTGCCCCTTCTACATGGTTACCGCGACAATAACCGAATATAATACTTTGTGTACCGACAGAGCATAATTTGATAGTTTTTGGAAAAAAGATAAGACACTTCACTTTACACGCCTACATTCTTTTAAAGATTTAGATGAGAGAGACCCTACATCTGTTCTTTAGGAGCGCCAGTATTATTACCAAGGGAAAACACAGACGAGGGGAAAAAAAAAAAGGAAGCAATCTCTAGGTCAGACTGAATTCCCAGAAAATGCAAGTTTCTGTCTCCATTTTAGATGCCCCACCACAGTTAAAAAAATCAAATAAAACTTAGGTTGTATGTTTTATCTGCCTATCCCATAGTTATCTTAGATAACCTGGGCATCTAAAATGATCCTAAACTCCTATGCTTAAATAACTGGAGTGTCTCTTCCTCCACATGTTTGTGGATGGACATTTTTCCCCTTGAAACCTGCAAGAACATGCACATAATTTCATCAATTCCTTGATGCCAAAACAAGAGTGTGTTCAGTACAGCCTGTAACTGTAGCTTAACCCTTTTAAAATCCTGACAATCAGATGATTACCTCCAGTTGTGATGAAACCACAGAATCGCTTTCTGTTGGTGTTTAGAATTACCATAGTTACACTGGCATGCTGAAAATTACCCAGTTCCTAAAATAACTGGAGTTGGGAAAAATATAACTATTAATGTTTTTGGCCCAATGTCAATTGCTTTAGTTCTTATGCAACACATAAGCAAGAGACACAGTCACTCTCATACAGCCTCAAGGAAAAACATTTCCTATCTGTTGTTCTCTGCTAGCAAACATTGGTTGAAAGATGTAAAAAGCAGCCCCTGTATGAGCTGCAAATTCTTTCCTCAGTCAGCAACAACTTAGAACACAAGACAGAATTGATAAGGGTTAAATTCTTTCCCTTCAAAAACGTAACAGGTTTTGGGTGGGGGGAGCCAACCAGCCCTTTCTGTCAGCCAAGACAAACAGATGAACAGAGCTAGAGGTAAACTGCAGAAAACTAAGTAACGCTCTAATTCGCAAGAAGTTAGCTTTCTCCAAATAGCAAGGTAGAAAAGCTTTGGAAAATGGGAGTTTAACTGCAAGTTCCTTTAATTAATGAAGACAAAGGTTTTTGTAGTCTATTAAAGTGGCGCTTCTGTTTTCACCTAGAGACCAGTGTCACAGCAGTAGAGCTTGACAATCAGAGAGAATGGTGTCCATGAGAAGGACAGGTTATCTCCAACAGCCGGCTATGTGTTAAGCAGAAGCGCGTTAAAGTACAGACACTGTTCCAGAACTCGTGCTGGGCTTGGAGGTGCCTGATCATAAGGTACATACAAAACAATCTTTTGAGAAAGGTAATACAGATAAGGACTGTACATTAAACAGGAGACTGGAACGCCTAGAAACACATGAGCAAAAGGAAGTGAGATTAAGTAAGGCTTTGGGGCAATGCTGGTTAAGAACACAGTATTGCTGTTGCGCTCTACTGTTTAATTGGGGATGAAAAAAAAAGCACATTCAGAAGAGGATGCATCTTTGCACTACTTGTGAGTTGTTTTTTCCATCAATGTCTGAGTAGTAGGCACCCAAGATATTAGAAGCTGATAAAAAGTGGGTAGGATTTTGGTGCTTTTTCTTGAACCTCCACACAGGTTCCGGGAGCAAAGGAAGGCAGAAGCCACCTTCAACACTTCTTCTTTCCTCCCCCCCCACCATGAATGATTCCTCTGTACCTTTTCCCAGCAGCAGAACCAGCAAGAAATACATCACAGGGTACATATCCCAACACTAAAGACTTCCAAATACTTTAACTCAACAGAAATAAAACAAAGGGAAGAGTCCAAGCACCCTCTACAGTCATTTGTATTTTCCATTCAATCACTGTTTGAAAAAAATTGGAAAGGACATTTTAGGAGTACACCAACAAAGTAATCATGACAGTAAAATGAAACTGAAACAAAACTGGACCTAATGTTCATCTTCTAAAGTAAGAACAAGTCAAAAAAATTTATCCTATGTAATTTTCATCTTTTTGGCATGCATTTCCCCACCATCCTTTGTTTCACTTTATATAACAATTGTAAGGTTAGAACAACAAATATTCTGCTTAAATAATCATGTGCATGACACAATTAGGAAGGGCATGAAAGACTGCTTGTTCAAGTACATATCTTTATATGATAATACAAGAAGAGCCTACACAATCCACCTCTGCAGAAATAAAGTTTTGACAGGATACACAGCTAAAACACATCGTTATACACACAGGCCTTCTTTTATGAGAAAAACGAAGAAGCACCAATCTCAAGTTGAAGGTTTTAGTATTTTACAAATTGCCAAGAATTAGGTAAACGAGAAAGAAGATTCTTGATAGCTTCACTGCTATTTTAAGAACACTGAGGAAAAAGAAAGGTGGAAAATAATTTTCATGACAATTGCTACCATTTCTATGCAGCAGAGGCTGGCACTACCATTAAGTGCCAATATCAGAGTCATATTGAACACTTCATTGTAACACACCTAGATCCAAGCTCCTCCCTATCCAAATTTGTTTTAATTCAGTCTTTGTTTTCACTGCACAGACCACTCCAGTCTCCCAAGCCTGCACCCTAACTTCTACTTCCACCAGCCTTTCTTGCCACAATTCACCGCACACCTTTCTTGCACACAATATCTTGCCATCTTCACCCGTTAAGATCTGCACATCTCTTACACAAATGCCCTTCCCAGCTCAAATGCTACATCCTGATTATTTTTTTTTTTTCTCCTTCTCTTGATCCCTTGCGCAAGGACAGCCTCTTCTAAAAGAAGACAGAAAACAAAGAAAATTCTTAATATGTTCCTCCAGCAGTTGAGGGGTAGAGCAAGGAAAAGAGCAATTTAAATACCAAATCAATTAAACAAAGTTTTCCCTCAGTGGGAGGCTCTCAGTACACAGTCTGAGCACTACCAAGTCCAGTAGACAGTGGCAGATTGTGCACACCCCAACAGGTCTGCATTGACACGGGAACTCAAAACTTTCCATGAAGTACTTGTGCTCAACTGTTACTCATCTGTGGTTTTTCTTGGTAAAGTTATCTCAGCTGGCTCTTTCTTGGAAATACTGTTTTTCAAACCTGCGCTTCTTAGGCTAGGAGTGCTATACAGAGATTAAAAATCTAGTCATCTCCTATTTTGCATGTCCATTTTACCCACATCTATATGAATGTGGAAATAAAAGGTAGGAACTCATTCTCTTTAAATTGTAGATTTTGGTTGAGCATTCTCATTCGAAGTGGAAAAAACCCAGTTAGCATTTTGCCAATTTATGCCATTATTTCCACTCTGATAATCCCACTGGCTTATCTAGTGCAACTGTGCACTGACTCACTTCCTGTATTCCTTTCCCTTTACCATAATATTTGCTGTAGGTCTTATGATTATGCTTAGCTTTGTTTTGAAATAAGAACCATTGACTGCTAGTAAGTTTTAAGCTCTACACCTGAATTACTTCTAATTTTACTAATGAGAACAAATACTTCATTCAACATCCATTTTAAACAGTAAAACATTGCATGTTTCATGCAGATCCACTTTTTTATTAAAACAGGTTGAAACCATGCCATAATAAAATCATAAGTAGGATATTAATACTCTAGTAATAAACATGGGGAACTAACCTTAATTGCAGCTTCTCTCAAGGCTTCCAGTCTCTGTCTACTGCTTTCTTTCATATTTACAACGTCTTTGTAATCACCCTGTAGAGCTCTCTGGAGGCCATGGATTGCTTGAAAGACCGAGTTTTCACTTTCATTTAGCTCCTTTTGGAAAATTTCAAAGGTATGCACCTGAAAAAGCTTCTCTTCATCTGACAGTCCTGCATCCTTCTCAACTGCTCGTATAGCATTTTTTAGTTTGTTGAGAACAACATTCTTTTGGCGAAGAAGACCAGATAGTTTTCTGCAGTTCTCCAACACCCACTGCTTTCTCTGAGTGATAACAGCTCCTTTCCCACGGTGCAGCTTTATCGCATGCTTTACTACATCTTCACGTTCTGCGGGATTTGCTAACTGGCCACAAGGCAGCGAAACCAACGTCCATAGGGAAATAAATCCAGTCGCCTTCATGCTTCGCTTTTTATTGCTGTTGGGAGAAACTGATAATCCACAACTGCTCAAAGCTTTCTGCTACATGGTTTCTGCATCTCCAGTACGCATACCATGCTGCAAGACAGTACCAATCAGTTATCAGACATGATAATCACATGATAGTGACCCAATGCCATTAGGTCAAACAAATGCAGAAAACAAACCTAGGACTGCATCCTACACTATGCTCTTTAACTGAATGTATATGGTTTCCTTCAGTCAACAGTTATGAAAACGAAGAAACAGCCCAACGTTGACAGATTTTTGTTTTCCCCTTGAGTACTTTCTAGAGATCATCTTGTTTTAAAAACACTGAATGGAAAGCTTAGTCATACCACACGGCAGTCATCTGCGCTGCTTCTTAGATGAGAGAAAAGCCATTAAAAATATTAAACCACAATGCCATAGGCTGTACTTCGACCTAGCACTAGAAGTCATTCTTCTCATCTACCAGTAAACCTCTTGAATGTTTTCAAACCTATCCTAAAAAATTGTATCATAATTTCTTAATGCTTCTGAGGCTGTATAAATAACACACTCAACTACAAAAACATAATGGAAAAAAAGCTTAACTGAAAGAGATTACATTATAAATCACACTTGTGAAAGAAACATTTCCACAGTAAAGAAGTAACAGCAAAAATTCCTGGATCTCTGAGCACTATTAGTTCAGATCAAAGACCTTCACCTGAAAGGCTGCATTGCCTTGAGGCATTTAACTTCCAAGCTAACTATTGATCCTAACTATTTTAACACAGAGTTATAAAACCACTAAAAGTAAAATCAATTCATTCGTAAGTTCATTTCCCACACGGTACTTGAAGATCTGTATTTAAACTGCTGTATTTGCTTTTAACACCAAGCAGGACAGAATTTCAAAATTAAGAACCAATTTCCTTCCCCCAGATCCTACAGGAAAATACTGGCATTATTGTAAAATAACAAGGTTGTATTTTCTTTAAAAAAAACCCCAAACAAACAGAAAAACCCCCACACCACAAATACATAACAATGTATGAATGTATGTACAAAACATACATTCAACACTGAAGCACGGCATTCTAAAAACACACAACACACACTGCGTGTTAGTAGCCCATCAATTAGAGCAGGTATTCGCCTAAAACTTTAGCTATAATCTTCATCTCTCGGGCCAACAGCCTTAATCAGGAATGAACATATGGACATAGTCATCTGGAAGCAGCCTGCCTAAGAGAGAATCTTCCTTCCCCATAGTGCAGTAGCAGCCGCAATCACAAGAATCCAAGCCAGCCATCGCCACATATATAGAATGGGAAGGGAAGATGGCACACACAGCCATGCACTACCTTGGTTTTTAAAGCGCCCTCTATTTCAGAGAACTGAGAAAGCCTGTCTGTGGGTTGGTTCATTTCTTTTCAATGCATGACATACAAGCCAAAGTATTTAGCTATCAACAGTTGACTATGGGCTAGGGTTTAACAACATGAAGAGCTAAAACATTTAAAATTAGGAACTGAAAGTGTAATTAAAGTAGGAAAAGCACACCTACACCACTCTAGCTTCAATAAAATAATAAAGTAGAAATATTTCAGAACTTTATTAAAGCTATAGGATTTACTGTTTTTAAGAAATAGGGGAAAAAATAACAATCCCTGCCACCTGGCAAAATTCTATAGTGCTATTTAAGAAAATATTTCCTCATGTATACAAAGTAATACTCTTCCTGTTTAACATGTTTGGGGGGAGAGATTTTGCTGAATATATTACAACCTGTTCCTGCGAGAGAAGAAAACGCCCAGTGTGTATTCGAGCTCCGGTTCACAGGGAAGCAAGTAAGACACTCTACTGCATGTCTTACGTGGTACACCAAACCACATAACTAAATTCTGAGCAGAGATTTACACCAGTAAGTTTGCCCATCGCTCCACTGCGGTTCAGATGCAGTACGGGTTTGTTTCAGTAACAGGATTTTTTGGGGGGGGTTGTGGTTGTTTTTTTTTTTTTTTTTAACTTGGCTAACAAAAACTATTTAGAGAAGTGGCACCTGGGGCGGTGCTCGAGAGCTCTTAAGGGAGTGATGACATCACAAATAAAAACGTGTGATGTGCTTCGGAGTGCAAAGAACGAGGGGAAAAAAAAAAAAAAACAAAACAACAAACCCAAAACCAAACCAAAACCCCAGAAAACCCACACCACACTCCCCCCCCCCCCCCCGCACCAGTAACTATCAAATTAGAGGGAACTCCTGAGGCTTGGAGCCCTTCTCCAGCACAGTGTGTTTTCTGATGGATTGCAGCCCATCTTCCCGATTTTTCCTTCCTGACCGCGATCCCGTAGTACCGGATTCCACCAGGCTGACATCAGACCCTGCCTCCAGCGCAGACCCCGACCCTCTCTGCCCAGCAGCTCGCGGGTCCCTCCGCACCGGCCAGGCTGCCGCCACCTCCGCCTGGGGACCCGCGGGGCAGCCGAAGCGGGGGCGCCCGCGACTGCCCGGCGCCCCCCGAAGGGGCGCCGGCGGGCGCCCCGCGCCGCCTCTCTTCGCGGGCCGGCTTCCGGGCGGCGCCGCCGGACCCCCCGGGGGGGGGGGGGTGCCCCCCGCCCCGGCGCGAGGGGGGGGGAGGGAGGCGGCCGCCCCACAGCCCGCCCGGCCGGCGCTCCCGGCAGCGGCACTCAACTTTCCGGCCCCGCGGTAGCAGAGGCAAACCCGCCGCCTCCTCCTCCTCCTCCTCCCAGCTCCCACCCCCCCGCGGGCAACCGCCCAGCGCCCACCTCGGGGAGGAAGAACGGGGACAGCGGCCGGCCCCGGGCGCTGCTTCCTCCCTGCGCCCCGCTCACCTGAGGGCGGGCGGGCGGGCGGCAGCCGCCGGAGGGGCGCGGGAGGGGCGGGATGGCAGCGCCGCAAGCGGCGGGGCAAAGGGAGCGACGGCGGCTGCCGAAGGGAAGGCGCTGAGCAGCTCCGTCCTTGCCCGACGGCCTCGCCCGCTCGCCCTGCGCCGGCCCGGGAGGCGTAGCCGCCGCTCTGGCGCGCCCCCCAGCCCCGCGGCTGCGGTGTAGGGAGGGCCGCGGGCCCCCACCGGCGCTGGTGCGGGCGCCAACCTCCGGCCCGCCGCGCTCCAGCTCCCCTCCGCCCTTCGCGCCCGGTTCTCCCACAGCGGCCGGCGAGGGCGGGGCCGGCGCGCGCCTGCGCGAGAGGCGGCGCCGGGCGGCGAAGTTGGCGAAAGCGCCGGTGATAAAATGGTAGGTTGTTGGAGCGGGGGGAGGGGGGCAGAGAAACGGCGGGGGGGGAGAAACGGGGATGGACGGACGGACGGACGGACTGACCCACTGACCTACCCCAAACAACCCCGGGCCGGCGAGCCGGGCGCCTCACACACCCCCCCACCCCACCCCCCCGCGCTTTCCCGCCGCTCACCTCCCTTCCCCTCAGCGCTGGCTCCCGCTCCCCTGCCCGGGGGGTGGGGGACGGTACTAGGCGGGGGGGAGGAACCGGGGGGCGCGGGGAGACACACACCCCCACCCACCCACCCCTCCCCCCCGCAGAGTGGGCCTCCCGCCCGCCCCTCCGCCGGGAGCGGGGAAGGTCACCGGGGGCGGGCGGAGCGGGCGGCGCCGCGGGTATTTCGAGCGCCGGCAGCCGGCGCGGCCGCGTACCTTTCCCTTTTTTGGGCTTCGGGCTCGCGGGGCAGGTTGCCGGAGCCCTGTGTCCCTGGCTCCCGCTGCCCCGCCTTCCGGCACCGGGCGGGTGTCCCCGTCCCCCCTTCCCCGCCGGCTTCCCCCCCGCCCCGGGAGGCGGCAGGTGCAGCGGCGGCGGTGGGAAAGGTGCGGTACGAATTCTCTTCCCGGGGCAGGGGAGGCGGCCAGGGCCGGCCCCGCGACGCGGGAACCCCCGTCTGCCCGGGGGAAGGGCTGGCGCGGTGCCCCCGCCGCAGCCTGCGCGTTTGCAACTTCCCCGGGATTTGCGGGAGGATGCGACCGGCGTTTTGAGGGGGTTCCCTTCAAACCTGGCTTAATCGTCTCTCCGGGGCGCGGTCGCACCGGCTCGCTTGGGTTCCGCTAGCGAGCAGTCACGCTAGAGAACACGGCTGCCAGACCTTCCCCCCGGCTCCTATAGAGAGCAGCATATAGGTGCCACTGGCGGCTGCTGCGCAGGGCGTTGAACGGGCATGCACGGGCGATGCTATACTACGTGGCAGAGCAGCAGGTTGGGTAATCGAAGGAGCTTCTTGTCTCCGATTTCTTCAAATAACTCGGTGTTTCGTCTTGAACGTAGAAAAAAATGACCCTTAAATGCCCGGCGTAAGCAGACGGACGAGAGGGCGCAGGTTTTGCTTTGGAATTGTTGCCGGAGACCGCTGTTTTGAAGCGACCGTCGCTAAGTTGGGTGCTGAAAAGAAGTTTATATAACTGAGGAAGACCTTAGTGCAGAGAGACGCTCATAGTTAAGACCTTAATGAGAATTGGGGGGGGGGAGGTCGGTCACACAGAGCTTGCCCTGAAAGGATTATTATTTTCTTAACAAATTACATGGTAGGTATTTTTGCAGCTCTTTTCCCACTTTACGTGTTTCATCTTGCATAAAATTGAAAAATCTTGTAGGGAAGGCCAGAGTCGTTGTCTTGTTTACGCGGTGTGTTTCTTGTCCCAGGACCATGTGTATACCCAAGATGTGTCAGCCATCTGTGCATGCGTATGTGCATCTATATGTGTGCAAGAGATAAGAAGTAAACTGAAAGATGGTCCCATGTTTACTGCTTACTGCTCGCCGAATCAGGATTCAGTTTTTTCCCCCTGATATTTAAGAGACCAGTCTATTATACCTGACGATTTAAGCAGTAGTGAAGCACCTGGGCAAATTTCTCAGCTTAATTGTTGGCCCAGAACATGTATTAAGTATGGTTTAACAAAATAAAATAAAAAAGAGAGTTTGATTTAAGCTACCTCCTTCTTCTTCCAAATGAATGTAAAGAATAGCGTTGAGCTATGTTAACAGCAAATTTGCTCCCTATAAAATCCCTGTTCCCACCTCTTAGGTTTTGCAGAAGTTTAGGGATGCCGTGTAGATACGGTTGCTGTAATTAGCTGCCATTAAGAGAAACATCTCACCAGTTCCTGTATACCACTGTAATAGGCAGTTTTGTTGTTTAACGTATTTATAGCACAGACATCTATTTCAAGGTTAATTGAAATTTTAGATCACATTTACAGCAACTTTATAGTCTCTTGTAACATTCAGCAGGTCTCTGACATGTCTGCTTTATCCGTTTTCTTTTTGTCTTATGTCTTCTCTTGGCAATGGTTTCTAACATAAAAATGCGAGAAATGCTTCTGCCCTTTTCAGCTCATCACTTAAAATGATTAAACTTTGCATTGTTCGTTGTGACTAGGAAAATATTAGGCAAACTGTTGAGCAGTTTTTTTACATGTACGAAGGACTCACGCAGAATCTGAGAATCTATAAATTCTGCCTTTGTAAGTTCTTCTTTGTATAACCACTAGGCATATTTTCAGAAGATAACCATATTGTTATATGATGAAACTTGTGTTTGCTGCTGTTACAGAACAGAAAAACTTGGGCATATGTCAGGAATACAGCAGAAATACAAATTTATTACTGCCAGATTGTGTGCTGCTAAAAATGTATATATAGATGCTGTTGTTTCAATTTTCAGAAAAAAATGCTGTCTTTTTAACTGCAGAAGAACAAGGCTTTGTCTTCCTGTAATTCTGAAGTGAAAGTTGTCATCCACAAGAAAACTAAAACCTTTTAAAGATAGGCGTATAGTAGTAGAGTGCTGAAACAAACTTCTGGATTAGCTTCATTGGGTTTCCTGCTTCTTTTGCATCCCAAAGCATAAGCTTAAATCGTCTCAGAAGGACAAGGTCCGCCAGTTTATGGCGTTTACCCAGGCTGGTGAAAGGACTGCTATATACTGCTTAATGCAGAATGAATGGAAGCTAGAAGTGGCAACAGACAACTACTTCCAGAATCCAGATTTGTACTACAAAGAATCCATGAAAAATTCAGTAGACAGGAAGAAATTAGAACAATTGTATAATCGGTACAAAGGTAAGGCCTGTTTTGTTTTTTTTGTTGTGGGTTTGGGGTTTTTTTTTTTTTCAAATTATTTTATTTGGGTGGTGTTTCTGCTTTTGCCTCTGCCATTCTTAAGGACTTTTAAGGAAAGACTGCTAGCTTTTGCCTTTCACTCTGTGTTTGCTGTGGTGAGATAGGAATGGAAAAGGTTTTAAATGCTCTTAATGTTCAGTACACAACTTCTGTAGATGTTCCTGTGGAGTTTAAAGCAAATTCACAATAGGAAATTAAACCTATCATGAGGAAGTAGCGTCACTTACATATGGTGGAAAGCAGAGTAAAGCTTATGATGCAACTTATTTGATTTGTTGCCAGTGGCTGCTATTAAATATCTGTACTGTGCACTTTGTGTGGCAAAACAATACATATGATTCTTATACTAATATTTGGGGGAGTTAATTTTGTTCAAAGATAGTAGTATTTTCAGATAACATTACAGCTAGGAGTCTGACAAAACAGTCAGTAAGAAATCTCAAAAACTAGTCCTGGCAACTCCATCCTTAATTTATTCTTTGTGCTGGCGTATTACAGCAAAAGGGACGTGCCTGTTCAGAGAGGCTTGGAGGGAAAACTACCGGGAACTGGATTAAAGGCAGAGTTGTTTCTTGTCCATTAATTTCTATTTTACAGCATTGTTAAGAACAGAAGAAAAAAAATAGTCATGTAAATGTAAGAATGTACGTGATCCAGGTAACAGGGCTCTCTGAGATGTGGCCACCTGACATGAGTGTGTGCATTGTCCATTATGTGTTGGAGCAGAGAGGGCTGGAGGTGAGACCAGCCCCTGCTGAGATCCATACATCTCATGTTTTAAAAATTGAACTCTTAACAATTACTCAGCTATGATTTTATATACTTTTCAAATTGCAGTATATGGCGTGCTTTGTATAGGCTTTAGCCTGTTCTTGTGATACTGTTTCCACCTTTTTTGTTACTTTTTACATAATGTGTTTTATTTTAAGTATAGATGTTCTTCAATATTTCATTTTCATGCCGTAATGGATTGCGTAGGGACAAAGAATCAGCCATATTATAGCATTTCCTTTGTGGGGAAAAAAAAATCTCATCTAGAGAATCACTTTTTTGGCTTGTTTTATATATATGTATAAATAGATATATAACATATATATACACACAGCTAAATCTTTTGCTTGCTCCTTGCATATCAGTCTTGGAGATTGCTGGGTAAAAAATATATACCAATTTGTAAATGCTACTAAGAATATCTAAAATGGAAAAAAAATCACAAATGTTATTTATTATCCATAATTTTCTAGCAGTGGCAAACTGCACCACTTGGCTTTTGTGGAAGAAAGTGTAGTCAGTTTTACGTCCGTGTTTTGGTTAGTAGCACACCTTTGCACTGCTAACACTTTAACACTTAAGTAAAGTTGTACACTTGAACAAAACCTTCACAAGATTTGGGAGAAAACAATAAAAGGTTTGGTGAAGCACCTTTCCTTTTTTCATACACAGCTTACACCTGAGTCACTGGCCTCACAACAAGAAGGAATTCCTTTGTGCTACAGTGCCTATAGAATACTACATACATTGCGCTATATTTGAAACCTGAGATGAAAGGCCTTTCATTTTCCGTGCTGTCTTTGTATTAGTTTTCTTATCTGTTTATCCAGCAACTCCATCAAAACAACAGTTTCATTTTTGTTCCTAGTTACCTGGGTGGTGTGAAATGTAAGGATGAAACAGTCCTTGTTGAAATCCATCAGAATTTTTCCACTGATTTCAACACCAGCTCACTTTTTGCCCTTGATTCTTCAATTACTCCCCAAATTAAATGCATTTTACTTAGAACTAGATCTAGCATATAGTAGAATAGATACGTTTGCTTTCTGCTCGAAGGTCCCTGAATTATACCATGGGCATAATTCTTTGTTTAATGCATATAAATCTTTGTTTGCTAAGTTGACTTCCTCTATGCATTTTAGCTTTTCTTCCGCCATAGTGACTGAAAAGTGGAAGAGATCTTAACTTAACAGCCTACACCCTTAACCCCACCCCCATGCCAAAAAAAAAAATTAGTTTTCTTTAGACTTATTTTTAAAAATTTTTTTATCAACTCATTGGATAAGGACTCAAAAGTTAGCATGATTGAAAATCTTACTAGTTTAGGGAGTTAATCTTAAATTTACTTGACAGATATTTTTCTGCATAGCCCAACTTACAATACTGCAATGTCTTCCTATCAAAAGCTGGGAAAGACAGTTTTGTAATTTGCAATCAAGCTTTGAAAACTAGAGGTGTTATTTTGTTGTTTGTTTGGGTTTTTTTTTTCCTCCTCCAATTGCTGAAGTTTACATGCAGGGGGATTTGTTTGTTTGGGTTTAGGCTTTTTGGGGGGGGGGGGGGGACGGAGAGTTCTGTTACAGTTACAGAATTTACAGAATTGTTGCAATGGCATCTCCCCTGACATATTTAGTTACAAAGTATGTTTCTGACATCCAAAAAAGGTAGTAAAGGTAGTACTATTGAAACATAGTATTTCCTAAGTTGTATTGTTTAGCTTAAGACCCTGTTGTGTTAAGGCATTGTTTGAGCAATGTTTTGGCAATTTCCCTGGCATATAATTAAAAACCAAAAATGTTTTGAGTTAATTGTGGTCTTTAAGGAGTTATGGTGGATGATCATATATCCCTATCAAGAAAAAAAATCTGTGGCCTCACTTGATAGGTGTGTTTTTGTTGGGGGTTTTTTGGTTTTGTTTTTCTTTTAAAGTTTAATACATGCTAACCAATATATATATTGTACATTTTTATGTGTTTATCAGCCTTACTGTTTTTTAGATGTAGTCAGGAATCTCCTCAGTTAATTCAGGTCTTTCATAGAGCATTGTGGAGAGAAGACAAAACTACTTCATTGGCATTAGCTGACGAATTTAGGAAAAAGTAGCAAAGTTCTAGGGAAATTTCTTTAGGGAAATTTGCAGAATATTTAATCTATTTACAGATCCTCTTCAAGGTACTTCTAAAATTAACTAGATTTCAAGTGAAGACATTTGTGAAGCTTGTGGAAAAAATCAAGACCTGTGTTATGCAGCATAGCTGTGCAGATGACTAATTGTAAATAGTTTTTGTGAATAATTACAGTTCTCCTCTCTGTATTTTGAACTGCAGACCCCCAAGATGAAAATAAAATTGGCATTGATGGGATTCAACAGTTCTGTGATGATTTAAGCCTGGACCCAGCCAGTATCAGTGTTCTGGTTGTAGCATGGAAGTTCAGGGCAGCTACTCAATGTGAATTCAGTAAAAAGGAATTTATTGATGGCATGACAGAGTTGGGGTAAGTATCAATTTCTGCATAGTTCAAAATGTAAGGTCTGAGCTCAGTTTACACTTAAAAGATTTTTAATTTAATTAAGTGGGAAGCTTCAAAAAGCTGGTAAGGCTGGTGCCAAGCTTAACAGGTACTAAATGCCTGTAGTGTCCCATCTTTCTTAAATTGGTGCTTTACTGCAAAGCCTTAACAATGACCACAGTAAGGGTGAAGCAAAATAATTCCTACCTGTACAGCAAGGAAAACAGACAGATATGCTGATCTTTTCCTGTAATTCATAGAGACATGCATGGTTGTGTTAAGGTTTTGAGTTGAACTGTGTGCTGTTAAAAGCTGGAAGTCACTGGAGTTGTATGAAGGTAAAAAAAAAAAAGTTCGGTCAGTGTCAAAGCAGAAAAGAATATTCATTTCTTTACCTTATTACCACCAAATGCAACTTTTTTTCCTCTTTACCAATTTTACAAACCATAATTTTCTTTTATTACCTTGTATACTAGATATGTCATTTGTACAGAATATCTATAAGAAATAGAAATAAAAATGAGGGGTTTGGTAGTAGAAAAGATTGTTAGTCTGACTGTGATGTAACTGATAATCTTTTTTTTTTCCTTCCTGGATTATGGAGCTGTTCTGGATAATAGATTTGGAGGTTAAACTGCATTTCCTCTGTTTAGCAATTAAGTCAAGCATTTATCACCATAAAACAGTATTTTGTGTATAACTTTTCCCTGGAAGAGATGCAGTATTTCTAATATATAGAGGTATCAAAATGATTTTTTTTTTTTTAGACAGGTTACATTAGATAGGTGGAGAATTACAGTTTGTTACTTATACATATTTTTTTGTAGCTAAATAATTTCATTTGGTCTTAGAATGACACCTTATCAATACCTTTCTACAGTAGACCAACTTCTCGCAAATGTGGTGCTTGTTTCTTTGGCAGGGGTCCTAGCAGTCTGTTGTTACTGACCTCATTGGTCATTGGCTTCTTTCTAAGCTTTCCTTTTTACATCAGGGTGTTCAGAAACTGTGATGAAATAACATTTGATGACATCTGAAGCGCACTGCTTTATTTTGTCCCCTTGTGTAGCTTTGGGTAGAGATTGTAAGAATAACTATGATTTTCTTGCCATGGACAGCAATCAAGTGCTCATGCTGTTACATTAAAGGCCACCAGCACTATTTGATATAACTGCTTAAAAAGGCTTTGCTAAAACAGCTGTGGCTTCTGGCTTGGATTTTGTTTTGTAACTTCATTGTCGCATTGCTCCTATGTCCTCATGACTGTCTCTGATACAGGTCTGCAGAGATCTGTGATTTTTATCTCTCTTTGCTCAACGCATATTATTGTGTTCTTGGGAGCATAATCTGATCATACCTGCTTGCCACTGGTATAGTGGTTATTGAGGATTTGGTATGACTTTGTTATATACAGGAGGTGCAGTGTCTGTGGTTTTTAGCATTGAATGTAGGTGAAGATTTGAGTGAAGAGACATTTCCTGAGGCTTAGTTCATATAGCACCTTTTGGATACATATGGGAAGGTGTGATATTTGTCCTATTGTTAACTAGATCAAGTTTCCATGAAACTGGAGTTCTCAGTTGAAGCCTGTTGGCAGAAGTCTTTATCTTTTCTCCGCCAGGTACTGCTGGAGGCCAGAAGGGTACTTGTTTCTATTTGTACCATGTAAGACAGTTAAAACTGCATCTGCATTTTATGGATTTTTATTGTCAGCTCAGGTGCTTTCACTGAAAAGGCTCCAGTCTTGTGTCATTAAGGGATGTGTTTCTGTTAGAATCTCAGTAACTTGATTCTATGCTAGCTTACCTGTGCCAGGCTGTTAAACAGTTTGTCAGCCTTCAAGCTACTGTCAAAGACTTTTTTTTTTTTTTCCCTAGGTTTTATCTGCAAGCTTTCTATGGTGGGGAGAGGATGATGGCAAATAATAGTTCATTTTGTTGGAAAGTTCTCTAATGTTAAGGTTAACTGTAAACATGGTATGCAGCTCTTCATTTGGGTAGAGCAGGGAATAAGTAATGGCTATCTAGATTAAAACAAAAACTCATGCCCTTGTGTTATAACAGCTATAAAAGGGGAAAGGATAGCAGGTTTCAGTGAGGTTTGTAAGTTCTTTAAGAACAGAATCACATCTGTTGTTTGAGTTCATAAACTTGTGAAGAGAAAAGAAGTTAAACCACTGAATCCTATTTGGGTTGTGTACTTAATGGATGCCTATATATAATGTTCCACTTAAAATCACTTAATAAAGACATGTGAGTGTGTGTATTTTTAAGAATGCTATCCAGAAAGATACTCTTCTTTTACCTTGACTAGTGTTTTATTTTGCTCTGCAATGAAACCTTAAAAAATGAAGAAGGAAAAAAAAAGAGTAAAAAGAAATTTTAAATATTTACAAATAATATAACCTCTTTTGAACAGGTGTGACACCACAGAAAAGCTAAAAACTCTATTGCCAAGACTGGAACAAGAGCTAAAGGATCCAATGAAGTTCAAAGATTTTTATCAATTTACTTTTAATTTTGCTAAAAACCCTGGACAAAAAGGTCTAGGTAAGTAGAAAAAAATTGAGAAAATATCTCCAGAGAGTGAAGTAAATTCCAAATGCTTCCAGTAATACAGTTTTCTCATTGATGATTGTATAGTAAATTCATTGTTGATTTCTTTCACTGACTTCTCATCTTTCCCATCTTCTTTCAGTTAATCTCTTCTTTAAGATGTCCCCTTGGTACAGATAATTTAATGGGGTTTTCTGCTAGTATTGACATTCTCTCTCCTCTTGTCAAAGGAAGTTCCTGCAGTTCTTACAGACCTGTCAGAATTTTTATTTTTAAAAAGACTGAGCTAGTGAGCTCCTTGTGTTTTCCATTTTGTTCAGAACAACTGTAACAAGATGTCTATATCTGAAAAGAGGGAGAAAACTCTGGGCAGAAGTTATTGTTCTTTTTAAGAATTTTTAGTTTTAGCTCATTTTTTTTATGTAAAGTTTGGAAAAAGAATATTATGGGCTTGTTCAAAGCTATTTAGTAGAAATAGGCATACAGTTTATAAAATATTAAATTATTATTCTTTATAAAGTTTGAGATTTGTCCCAATCCATGACTTGTATTGCTGGAGCAAAACGGATACATGATTTAAATTCCAATGTTTTATTCTCTTCGAATCAAAAATAACTATAGTTTATGAATAGAAAAAAATTGTAAGATGAAATCTGATATCCTTTCAAGCTTATGTCCGCTTTCAAAAGACACTGTGTAGGAAGGAAACTGGTTTGTGTGTAGAATAGCACCGTGCCATCATCACTGTTCCGTTTGTGCTGTGGGTAAGAAGAAGTGGGGGTTCTTTAGCATAGCCACTTTAACTCTGTCTCTACATTAGTAGGCAAGCACATTAATAAATACTTTTTCTGAAAAATTTTTGGAAGAGTAGTGAAATGGAGGAGTAGAATATTGATTTAGTCCTTCTCAACCAGAGGCATCTGCTCCACGTTCTTTCTTGGGAATTACTTTGAATAATATCTCTTGTCTTTCCCAGTGGGTTTTTTTTTGTTTGGGTTTTGTTTTTTTTTTTTTCCTTTTTTAAACTGTGGATATCTTTTAGCCAGTTTCCATTTTTCTTTATTTTTTGCAGCAATTTCATTTTTTATTACATGTGTCACTCCTTCATGGATCACATGCCACCTCTCCAGACACAAAAATGAAATAGTCTCCTAGTGGTTCTGTGAGGCTGGTTGGAATTAAAGTCCCTTAGTAGTTGTTCATTTTCTTGCCTCTCTTCATTAAAAAGTACTTTCAGATTGTGGAAAAGGTAAGTCAGTTACAGCTGAGATTGCAATTTCTGGGATACCTAAAGAAATATTATAAATGTCTTCCTGTTTTAATTGGATCAGTTCCAATGTGAAACTCATGTACTTGGGAAATAATATATCAAAAGCTTTTCACCTAAGCCTGTACAAAGAGAGGAGGAGAGAAGACAGCCCAACCCAGATTATGGAACTGAATGTACTGTTTATTTGGCATGAGGAGGAAAAGGGAAACTTCTTGTTTTCCATTACTTCTGTTTATTGGTTATGGAGGCCCTTTCATTTGTAAGTCTGTCTTCTCTGTTGGGTAAGAACGGTACTTTTTGGCAATAAAACACCTAAGTGCCTTCTTGCACTAAGAGTTGAAGTATGAGTGGGAGAAAATAAGAAGTGCAAAAATTAAAGTTAAGCTTAAAATAAACTGTAGAAGGAGTCAATTGGAACTGTTGCTGATTTCAGTTTTCAGGAATTTTAATAACTCTGGTAATACTGTTTCTTAATGTCAAGTAGTGCTTAGTTCTTAAATGGCAGTATTTTGGTGGCATTTTTCATCAGACTTTTTCTGGGTTTGCTAAGATGATTCTAGATACTAAACATATGTAAGCAGGTGCCACTGCTGTTATTTCAGTAGAGATACACCATATTGCTCTCTGGTGTGAACCTGGATCACTATAGGTCGAGTACAAAGACAGTGCTGAGCAAGCATATTGACTAATAGGGCATTTTTGAGTGATTGAGGTCAGTGATAGCTTATCCAAATAAAAATTGACACTGTATAGTTTTGGAGTTACAGTCTTTTCAGGGAATGCAGTTATATTCAGTGGAGCGAAAGATGGAAGAAAAAAGTAAGTTTACAGGTTGGCGTAAGTACAACTTACTGCTTCCTGCTGCGATTATTCTGAGAGTTATGTTTGTTCTTTTTCAGCAAGGAAAAAAAATCAGTCAGTTATCTTACAGGAGTGTCTGTATGAGCTGAGAATTCCATTTGCCTCAGCTACATTTAAGATAGGCTTAGGTGCTTTTTTTTATTTGATATCCTCTTTGTATACACTATGTATTTTCTCCTAGAATGAGAAACTGTCCATCTTCCCTCCCTCCCTCCACAAATAACATAGAGGTGTTTGGTATTTGTGTCCCAATGACTGTGTGCCCATTGTCAAGGAGATGTGGGAATTTACCTCATCCATGTACAAAGCCTGTTTTTCTCTTGCTAAGTTTGGAGCCTTGGCTCTCAGGGTGCTTTTATGAATTCAGTCCAGATAGACTTGGTGCCAGATGAGCTGGTATAAATCTCTGCCTAGCTCTGTCGAGGTAATCTTAAGGTGTTGACCTCCCCTTCTTCCCCCCATGCATGTTAGATGACATGCAGTGCTACCCAAGTATGCTGCTAACCTACTGCCCTAGCTGCTTGCCTTGAAATGTTTCTGGTGACATGCTCCCATGACAGTGCTTGCCTACTCATTCCTGTACGTTCACATTTGAATTATGACTTGAAGACTAAGAGGTCAGTAAGTTTATGTCAAGTAGGGATAAATGTGAATGGTTTTAATTAATGAAGTGGGGATAATCAAGGGAGTTCTTTCCCAACTTCCAATTACAGAATATTTTAATGTCACTTTTCTGGGGTGTGAAGTATTCGATGCTTCCTCTTATTACACTCAGAGCTTAAATCACCAAGTCTTGTAGTTGTTGCACTCATTGTTTGGGGGAGTGACTTGTAGGCTAAAAGAATATTGCTTGGTTCTCAGGTATACACGTGACCTATGAATACACCTATTTGAAAACTAAGCAAGTTTGACATAGCGCCAGTGACAAATGGGAAATTCTTATTCTTAGCAGATTGTTAATAAAAACTTTTCATAAAAGAAGACATAATCAAAATGGTCCTTCTGTTGGATCCTTCAGGCTAAGTGCTAATGCATCTTTTTTTTTTTAACTGAAATAACTCTTGAGAATAGACCTCACCAGAAAAATCTCTGTGATAGGCAAAGACGACTCATTTATGCAATTACTTTTCATATTTATTATCTTAACATATTGAAACTATAAAAAAATTACTGAAATACCTCTACAGTGTCTCAACAGCAGTGCTTTGGTTATAAGTCATATTCATTGCTTTATCAGTATTTTAACATGTTTCAGGTTACTTTTTTAAAAAAAAAAAATCTATGTCTGCTGGTTTAAAAAGTGATAAACAGCAGTTATTACTTTATTTATTTTCAATGGCAGGTCTCATACATCTATGACTGTGCTTTGTCAAACCTATTGCTACCTTGGTGGTTTTTTTTTTTTTTCTTCTACCATATAACTTAAATCTCTGTTCCCGAATTCTTCAGTTCAGTACTTACCCATCCAGGGTAAATATGCAGAATACATGTTTCCTTAGAGTTAGTAACAACTTTTTACATATTTGGCAACTATGTATCTATCTTCCCTTAGTCTTTAGTCTGAGTAAAAGCGACTACCCTGATAAAATTTATCTTCCAACTCTCTGGTATGGGATTCATGTCTTCCAACTCTCTTTTCCTTTGCAGTCCAGTTGATCTAACTTTCTCTTGTCTTGCAGTACCCAAACAAGCTAGATGTCTTCCATGCACCTTAGATATTTTGCTCCTTGTCTTACATCCCATTATTAAGTTTATGTTTGTGACACTGATACTGTCTGCAGTTTGTGACCTATTGTATTATTTGGTTTCTGCATAACTGCAATGCACGCAGTTAATTCTGATCTTGTATTTCTGCAGCTGATTATTCCCACTAGGTATATGACTTTGCACTTCTCTCTAATTAAATTGTTCTTATTTATTTCCAAGTGGTTTTCCAATTTGTCCAAATAATTTTGAATTCTAATCCTGCCCTCTACCATGCTACACCTTTTTTCAGGTTTTGTATAAGTTGCAGATTTAATACAAGTTTTCTTTGTTTTATCATCTGAGCTAGTTAAATATTGAACAGCGTTAGATACAGGACTGACCCCCATGGACAAGTTACTTTCTCACAGCTTGACAGAGAAAAACTGAGGTTCTTCTAGAACCTACTTTGACCTCTGTGAAGTCTCAAAGATGGTAGGTAGCAGTCTGAGGTTGCTTCAGCATACCGAGATGAATTTCACCATGTTTGTAGATTCACTTTGGCACCAGCGCTTTCAGACTGCATTTCTAGAAGTTATTTCTGAGATTACTGTTAGTTTTCATTGAACTGTTTTGCCTGGAGCGTATCTTGAAAAAAATCTCCATGTATTCCAAGCATTTCTCTTTCGGGATATATCAGCAGGACACATACTATCTTGTATTACACCAGCTGTCATTTGTAGTGGAGGGAATGAGAAGGCACAGAAGCCCTTCGTAGAAGGTTTTTTTGGTGATAGAATAATTTTGGTGACAGCAGACACAGTTGTCTTCACAATGCAGTGGTTTTTGCTCCAGGAAAGTGGTTTGGGGGGAGGGTTGTGTGTGTGCAGTTTTGTGTTTTATTTATTATTAGAGCAGCCTGCTTCCATTGCCTTTTAATTTCTTCTTATTCTACAGTTCCTCTTAAAAACAATGCAAGAGATTCTGCCTTTATGTAATTAGACGGGAAGAATAAATTAATAAATTAAGTTGCATTTGTTCTGTCATTCCCTGAAACAGACACAAAGTTCACTGATACTCATTCCTAGAAATAGGACTGCCTTTTACAGGAGTTTCTTTTCCACAGTTTGTGGGGTGATACTAGGGAATTTCTGTTTCTCTTCATATCTGTAGGACTTCTGTCTCTATAGTCTTATCCAACTTGAATGTTTCCCTTTACTTTTATTAGCTTAATATTGTCAAGTAGTGTGCTTCAGTCTGGACACATGCTGTTTAAAGAAGTAAAAGTAGTACCAGTCCCTCTAGGTGATAGCTCGTGTAAGTCGTGAGATGCAGGAGGCAAAAGCATATAGCATAAGATCTACCATTATTTTCTTTAAGCAGAAAATTTCTGATTAATGTTACTCAGGACCGAACTGTCAAATGTCTTTCAAATACATCTGAATAGATTTTATTATTATTTAAGAAAAAGATGGATGCTTATAACTACTAAGATTCTTGTCCTCTAAGTGGTGGACAGACTTCAGGAAAAAAGGATAGCAAGGTTTCAACACAGCAGTGCCATCTCAATGGCTGAGTATTGGACCTGGCAAGCATAATATTTAGAGATATTAAATTTCATCTGAGTGTTTTGTATGTATTTTGAGATAATGTAAAAGGTGCAATTTATTAAGGTCTGGTTTGCCAGGAGACTTTTACAAAGAATTGTTATGGATAACTGTGATTCTGTTTGTTTAACCTGCTCTCTTGTCTTCTCGCTACTGTATTTAGTACAATAAATCTTTAAGGTTTGCATGGTGCTGATTTGGAGAGGTTTATCTCGCCCTCTACTCCCAAATTTTAGCTTTTTCTACTGCAGTCTGAGTGAAATTTTGCATCCTAGCTCTTGGTTAAGTGTACTAAAGAGTAGGATTATAGACCTTTTGTCATGTTGTATACAGAGCAGTTCAGATTTCTAAGGGTGCTGTTCAAGCTCAAAACAAGGCCTTAGCTCCATCTTTCTTTTTTGTTTTTTTTTTTTTAATCTGGTACTTACTGTGAGTCTGTTAATGGGTCTCCCTTTGAGCCCCAACAAGACATGTTCATGTGATTCCTTATGCTCAGGAGTTTACTACAGTTTGTTTCAGCACTATGGAGGAACTTAATGCATTCTTTCATGGTCTTCAACTTTGAACATGGAAACAAAAAGCAGATTTGGTCCTTCATCACGCCTTTGTGGTCCCTTCACCTGCTTGCTGGCTCAAAAGGTTGTGCTTCCTTTTCTCTGCCAGTTTCCTGGGATCAAGCAAGAGATGATACATGAGGAGGGCACTCAGACTTGAATCAAATATTACCTCAAGACCAGAAGAATGACTATCTTTGCATCCGGTATGTGGACTTCAAGGAGGTTGCATCTTCTATGAGCAGATGAGTATAACGTGCTCTTTTTAATTGAAGGAACATCAACTTTGGATTTCATCATAGAAGTATCTCAAGATTCTTTAAGATTCTTTGAAGAGACACTTAGACATTAGGGAAGGACATCTTTTTTTTTTTTTTCTTCTTCCCCACCCTCACCCCCCCCGACTAGTTATCGAGATTTCCTCCACTTTCAGTAAAGAATTAGGCTGATCCATTTGTAAGGTGTTTGTAGGAGTGAGTAGATGGGAAAAGCTGAGGGAGTTCAATAAATTAATTTCATGTTTACTTTGGAAGAAGTCTGCGAATGCTGTATTTTAGGTGTTTCAATGGCCTTGGTCTGTGTGTGTGGTCCTTGCTTTGTTTTTGTTCACATTTTTCTTTCTGAAAATGCCACCAATTTAAGAGAAGCTTAGGTGCTCTGATCAAAAAAGGCCAATAGTAGCAGGAAAAGTGTGGCATAACTGCCGGTTCTAGTAATGACTCATTGATTCTTTTACTCGTGTTTGGCTCTTATTTGGGAAACGTGTATCCAGTCAACTTCAAGTCCTCTGTTGTAGTTTATCTGAATTGTACATGGAGAGATTTGCAGAGATGGAAGGACTTTGGAACTGGCTACCATCAGGTTCGTTAGGCTGCACTCAAATTGACGGTTAGATAGCTACCTTCTTCTAAGCCTAGCTCACATTCAAAAGCGGTTTATCTGCGTTTGTGCAGTTGATGCTCAAGATAACAAACATGAAAGGTTCTGCGTGGAATCGGCCTGCTTCAGAGTGGCAGATGCTGAGATGGAGTTAATAGGCACAGTCAGACCCTGCCCGATTCCTGCAGAGCTCTTCTGAAATCCATGTGCTGTGCTTCACCACTCTTCCCCATCCATGACAGGGATTTAACTCTGACACTGTGCATTATGCATCCCCCAACGTAGAGCAGTGGGAAGCTCTCTGCTTATGGCTTTGCAGGGATGAGTGGATCCAACTCTGCTGGATCCTGAGTTTCGCCGCTTCCTGTATTTGTGTCCTACCACTTAACTGTGTTTTTCCCCTTCTCTTTTCCTTCTGTGGGTGAGCTCCTAATTGCAGATAAGGGCTATCTTGCTCTAAACTTTCAGCAGTTTGGTGAAGCTTTTTACGTTGAATCCTGATGGTATTTTCTTGTTATTTTGATATGTGGATTTCATTTGTTTGTAGAAGAAGAAAATATTCTGATTAGGAAAGAAACTAATTCTTGTGTCCATGTTCTTAGTAATTTGGAGGCGAAAGAAGACTCTTAAAATCATTCAGAGCTGAGGAAAGAAGGAATCAAGTAACTCACTGAATCTTGCAAGTATTCATTTGATGTTTGTCGGTCAGGTAGTATGATAGTCCAGTTGTTGAGATAGACTGACACCAGTTTCCACTGTTCTCACATCGCACTAGTTTTGGCACAGTGTCCAGGAATTTTACTGAAACAAATAATTTGTGCAATGTAGTTTTTGCCTTAGCTTTGCTGAAGTATGATACTTGCCTGTGGTCACAGTGAGAAAACAAGAAGAAAGAGATTAAAGAATATCAACCAAATCGTACTTTAGGGCAAATTATATGACTGTAAAGAAAACCTCAGAAGTTCAATCTCTTACAGAGGCTACATATATTTTTACAAGGTGATTGAATGATAAAATAGATTTTTGTGTCTTGCACCTGTCCAGATTAATTTTATATGAAGTGTTGGGAACGGGAGAGTTTGTTGGCTACTCTTGTTTTCAAAGCTACAGAGTAAGTTTTGGTTAAAACACTGGGGAAAGAAAGCCTCAAAAGGGGCTCTTGGCTATGAAATTTCCATTTCCAAAACTTTTTTTTTTTCATCCTTGTTAACTGGTCTAATAAAAGTAACTTTTTCCTCCTACAAGCTGTGTTATGTTCTTTACTAATTTGCTGGTTTGTGCCTGTAGATGGACTAGGTAAGGCTGGTACATCCTATTATTTTGGAAAAAAAAAATGCTGCCCGTGTAGTTTGAGAGAGTACTCCTTGAATAAGACCTGTTGGTGAGCACTGGTGCTTATAACAAGCTGCCCAAAGTCTCTAATAGAGATGACACACAAAGTAGCAAAGCTTTACAATATTGGTAAGAAGACTAAACATCAATAAAGGAAGAAAAAGGCCATACTGGGACAATCAGTTAATCTCAAAAAATGAAAAGAAAATTAATTATTTGTTTCCAAGCTCTAATACATGATAGACTCTAACATCATAGTGTACAAAACCTAGGTAATATGCTAATGAGGGATTATGATGACAACAGTGGCTCATATTAAAGTATTCTTATAAATAATTTAAAGATTTTAAAATGTCATTAGGAAGCCAATGTAATGCCTTTAGCCTTTTTTCTTTTAAATTATATCAGTAATTTAGGTGAATTAGTTTTAATATTCTGACAGCTTCAAACATGACTGCATGAAGAGCTCTGTTGGTAGGGCAGTCTGAGAGCTGGGAAGCTCTATTTGGCAGAGGCTGACGAGTGCTGCAGTCCCAGAGTGCTGTTTCAGCACAGCAGGTCTAAATGAATTTCATTTCATGTCCCTCATAAATCCTACTCTCTCCAGCTGATTCCTTGCTATCTGTTGATTTATCTTTCTGTTTTCTCACTTCCTTGATTACTTGGGTGCAGTGACTTCATTGCCCATGTCCAAAATCATAGCAAAGGGATGAGGAACTCTTTTTTTTTTTTTTTTTTTTTTTTTTTTTTTATTATTATTATTCATGCAAGAATCTAATAATGACTCTTTTTCTTTTTTTTTTTCTTTAACAAGATAAGCATTTGATCAAATCTTGAAAGTAGACACAGGCTGTCTAACTGATAATGTATTTCTCCTTCTGCATTAATTGTGCTAATTTGTTATCACTTCAAGCTTTCTGTTCAGTCAGGCTTTAATGTTTCAAAATAGATCATACCGCATGCAAAATGCTTTACTTCCGATTGTGAAAAGCTGATTGTTTAAATAATTCAAAAGTGTGAAGAACTCCTTTTAGAACATACCAAAACATGTTTACTATAATAAAGGTTATTTAGCAAAATAATGTTTAAAATCATTAAAACATTATTTTACCAACCTTTTCCTCCTTGTTGAACTTGTTTTACTTAGATATTGTATGTATTTATAACATTTTTTTAGCAATTTTAGTTTTAATAATTTTGTAATGGTAAATGATATCACTTTTAGGTGACTCAGTTCTTAGGATTATACAGCAGAAGGCTTTATAGATGCTAGCCACAACTAGACTAGATATCCAGAAAGCTGAATATCTAGATACTGAAGCTTTGTTTCAGTGTATGCAAAAACTTTGGACTATAAAGCCATTATAATGAAGGGGCTACATGACGTACAACACTCGCTAGATATTGATGCTGCAAATATTTTGGGGTGAAGGGGAAGTTCAAACCATTGTACAACATATGGTATATTATGTGCTATTTTTATGATGTTCTTTAAACGTTAACCATTCAGCAATTTCATGTTTTGGATATGGACGTGGATGTTTGCAATGGAGTCTCTTCTAAACTGGTCTTTGCTTAGGTGTTAGTTTCCAGAGATTCATGCATCTGTCTTTTCCTTTCCGTTTATAAAACTTGCATTATTAGTCTGTAATGTGGGAAGCATTTTTTTTGGTACAAAACTGGCATATTTTTGTAACTGTAGTTTGATTTTATTTTATTTGTAATGATGCCTTCATATCTATGCAGCATTGAAATAGGTATTCCTAAGACTGCCCAAGAAATCAATGCCTTGCAAAAGCATCTTTGTTTGGGGACACACAACTCCTGTGGCATAATGCCTTTTTTTTTTTTTTAATATCGTTTAGTGCTGCACTCATTGTAGCAGATACACAAACTCCACGGCATTCCTGTTTATCTGTCACCAGTAGAACAGGAGCTCTGTGTAAGGTCTTCCCTTTAAAGCAGAAAAATCTTCTTTTCTGTCTTCCAGTGCTAAGTTTTTTCAACCTAGGTAGGGAATTGTCTTCCAACAAAAGTGTAGCCATATCCCCTGAGGATGTAGCATACCTGAAGGCCTAGTTTTCTCAGATACTATAAGATTACATAAACTGGCACTACTACCAAAAATGATAGTCCCATCTAGTCCTTTTGTTCAAGTGTCTCTTGCGTTAGCTCATGCATTTGTGTGATTGCAGTAAACCAGATAAGGAAGATTTACTTTTTTTATTATTTTTTTCCTTTGAGCTAATTTTAACCAAGATCAGGACTTCCCTCTGTGTGCTTAATGGGGAGAGCAGCTGCAGCATGGACCCGTTTCAGCCATTAGAGTGGCATCCTCAGCAGGATATGCTTTTGTTGTACGTTATAGCAAATAATTCCTATATCTTTGTGCAGGGGAATTGGCTTGCACACTGACGTAATGTATCCCTCAAGTATCAACTTAATTGAGATAGTATTTCACGTGCATTGTATTAAATACAATTTTGCAATAATCAAGCTTACCTTAACATAATACTAAATTTGACACATACACAAATAAACCAAGGAAGTGTGGCCTCTTCTTTCCCTTTTAACTTTTTCGTGGCACCTTTAACCATCCTTGTTTCCTTGCTTGTAGCTGCTTCCTTTTTACAGGGAATATTTCCTCAGAAGTATAAAAACTCTTCTGCTATTAAAGTGTTTTCTTCAAAGTGCATTTTGCTTAATGTTGTCACATGATAGATTTGCGAGGTTGGCCTGGAAAGGTTGGGTCTTCATAATGAAGCCTGAGTGAATGGGATCAAAGCCAGTCACTTCACAGTGAAGTTTAGAAACCCTTAAGGTTATTGAAGTTTCTCTCTCCCCATTTCTTTTTCATTTGGGAAAACAGATATGAATAATTAATCTGCATACCTAAACAGCAAGTAAATTCTATTAACTATTCTATTCTGCTTATTTTCTGCGAAAAGTGAGCATGGTGGCACAGACAGAAAGGACTGAAAGAAGTTTATTAGAGCATAAAGCAGGTTCTGTATGGAAAAGCACACCCACCATAGTAGAACAAACACTGGCAGCCCTGTCTCTTTATAGCTAGGTACAAACATACTGCATTTCTCTACATCTTAACTATTGCACTTTGTCTGGGCACCAGCCCTCCGTGATACAGACTCTAGGGAACTGGCTAAGTTAAAATCTGGAACATCTCTTTCCAACTTGAAACTTGATTTCAGAGTATCCTTTGGTTTGTAATGTGATATGTACAATTTCAAATACTGTGTTCCGTTCTTGTAGGTGGAGGTCAAGATTCCATCTCATCTGCTATGACAGTACTTTCTATTAAGTTGTATATTTTGTTTATGCTTACTTTACACTGAAAGCACAAACTGAAATCTTTCATAGTTTAGGAAAGGCTGTGCTTTATTTTGCAGTTGCACAGCAGCATGCATACGTTTAGTGCTGTTACCTGTGGGGCCAAGCACAGAAACCATTAGGTATTGTGAGTTGCTGAGAATGAGAACAGGCCTTCAAGAAAACATCCTTATGCTGCATCTAATACTGCTCCTACTTTTCTGCTTGAATGTGTGGCAGTGCTGCATCCTCCTGTTGGCATGCATGGACTGAGCTCTGCTCTCAGATGGTCGTGGTATAGAAGAAGGGCTGCTTTCTTGGACTTATGTTTTCAGTATTGGGCGCAGGTGTTTATCTGCTAAATGATTCCAGAAGAAGAGAATTATTGCTGTAAGGGGTGCTGTAGAATTATCATGCCCCTCTCATGTCCTCAAATTCCCTTTGAAGTCAAGTGTGTCTAAAATGTGATAAATTAACAGGAATTGGCACCTGCAGACTTAAATGTTTGGGTTTCTATCAATATTTGCTGTGTTTGTGTGTATTTTTTTTGACAGAGTTATTGATAACTATTTTATTCTGTTTCTGTAGATTAAAAGTAGCTTTAATCCAGCACTGTTTGATGGTGACAAAAAGTTATTAGTCTTTGTGACTGCAATGTTCAATATGCAATTTATATCATTACTGCTTGTCTTCCACCTTTTGGGTCAGTGCGAGTAGAAAACAGTTCCTTATAATTTTTGTAGTGGTTTTAAAAGAATCTTATTCATTTGTATCGTAATATACTGGATGTAGCATTAATTGTTTAACCATAAGAGCTTTATTGTGTATAATGTGCTGTAATATTTACATGTTGATTTGTCGAAATGGCAATTGCGTATTGGAATTTAGTCTTGTCGGGAAGGTTTAAATTTCTAGATCTTTGGAATAAATTTTTGTTGGTAAGTATGTACTGTATTCCTTCCTGACCATCTTAGTCCACAATAGTCTGGCTTATAGGCTGTGTGCTTACAATAAAGAAAATGACAGGATGTCTGAGTTCTTCCTTTGAACTTTCTCCTTTTTGAAAACAGTGTTAAACCAAGCCAAATTAAATCTTATCTACCTAATTTTCTAATTGAGAAGAATGCAAAAAGATGTAGCAAAGCAATAGAGCATTCTGCTTCCTTGATCCTGCATCCTCCTACTTATGAAAGCTTCTGCATGAAATGAAGCCACGATTGTAGATTGAACCTATCTTTATTTAAGCTGTCTTTATTCTCAAGACAGTTGTGTTTATTGTCAACCATGTATTTTACCATGCTCTGCCTTTTGTGGTATTAATGCATAAACTCAGTCTTTTTTAAATGTCAATTCTGTTATGACTGACTGAACCTGAGAGACTTTTCTTTTTAAGCAAAAGTTCTTGTCTGAGTAATTATTTTGACTCATTTTTTAGATAATAGTTGTGAACTGATCCTGACAGTTTTCTATTACTAGTGCAGTTCTGTGGGCAGTGGAGTAAAGATGCATAAATTAAACTTCAGAAATATTCTTATTTGAGACCCGATTCATTCACCCATGTTTCTACATTTGCATTTCTATGTACTTGAAAAAAAAAATATATAATGTCACATAATGTATAATTTATCTTGATTTTTTTTTTCTATTTGTCTTTTTAGCTGTAGTTTAGGAGAATTAAGAAGTCTTTCTGCATATTTTCTCATAATCAGCAATGCTTAATACAGATAGTACATACTTTTTGCAATATTTTCCGAAGTTCTTTCTAAATTTTTGGACAGTACATTTATTTTATTCACTGAATAATGTACCAGTTTCATCAAGAGAGCTTGTGAAAACATTTCACGTTTTAACTGCCTTAATACACTTAACACGTCCAAATTTAGATCTATAGATGTAACCGAAGAAAAGTCCTAATGTTTTTTCCCCGCTTGGCTATGTGATCAAGTTTATTACAACAGACAGTTCTGCAGATCTCTACTTCAAGCCATAATCTAGATGATCTGGTATAAAGCATATTACTTTGCTACCAATATTTAACTTGAATGATAACTTTAGAAGAAAAGTTTAGATTAAAAAAATTCAACCTAAGAAAGAAGCAACTTAGAACTCTTTAGGATGGGGGGGTGGAGGGTGTTGTGTTTTGCCTGTTTTAAGAAACCTTCTCCACAAGGTATGTTTGCTTGTCATATTTTTTGCAGTCAAGATGCTACATTTGGCTTGAGTGAGAGGACATGCTTGCTGTTATGTTGGACGTCAACCTCATTTTTATCAAGTTCCAGATTTTTGAAATGCAGTTTGTTCTTCTCAATACTTCAGAGTATTACTGCTTAAAAAACAAGCAAACAAAAAAAGCCCCACCCACAACACAAAACCAAAACCACAAAAAAGCCCCAACCCTTCACCGATCAAGTCTTTTCATGCAGTTGCAACTTTTTGCTGCAAACCAGAACTAGGTGTTGAAATTTAAACCCCTTTTAATCACCCCTACTATCTTCAGGTAACATAGCAGTATCAACAGACGAAGGGAGATGTGAGTGGGTGACCTGATCCTACAGCTCACAACTGCTTAGTAGTTGTGTTTTCCCACATACTCTCTCTTGTTGGGAGCGCCAACTTTAAAAGCTGCGAGAATGCTGACTGGGACTAAAGTTTTTTGGAGTGCTGCTCAAACTGGCCAGGGTGGCAACTAATGTTTGTGAATGGGGTGATGCAGAAAAGAGTGTACTTGAAATCAGACAAGGAGGTGGTAGTGGAAAATAGGACAGACTGGGAAAAGGGAGACTGGACAGAAGTGGAGCAAATACAAGTAGTGCATCATGGTGAAGGAGGGAATATCTAAGGGGAGGCTGAGATGACTGATCCGGAAGATAGTCTGGGAGTAAGTGCGAAGAGTTTAAGTGCAACTATAACCAACAGGTGGAAAGAGAGACCGGGTAAGCGTAAGTGAAAAGGGATAAGGAAAAAAAGGGCTCAAGTTGAAGTGTCAGAATGCTAACCCATGGCTGCGCAGTTTCAGAACCTGGAATGGATCCCATTCAGTGGAAGCATAAAGTGCATTTGGTTTATTCTTTTCCATAACAAGTTATGAACACATACCCTAAAAGCAGAACGGAAGAAATAAACAACTATCAAAGACTTCTTACATTTTTTTGCCTTCTTTAGTTGCAATTCATTTTGTAGCTTTCTTTGGAAGCTCTGGGTTTTATTTTAAAAAAATTGAGAAGAAGAAGAAAAGCTCATAAAATATGTATTTCTGTATATGTCAATATGAATGTACTACTGTGGAATTTGAAAACAGTTTGAACAGTACATTTTCCTTCTTTATAGGAACATCATAAAAGATCAATTCCAAAAGATACTTGGAATCTTTTGTTAGACTTTGGAAATATGATTGCAGATGATATGTCCAACTATGATGAAGAAGGTAAGCAGTACTTGAATATCTTCAAAAATTGGCGTAGCAGAATTAAAAGACTGCTATAAACAATCAACAGAATATGCTGCTACCTTCTGTCTTAATTTCTGTACCCTTAGAGGTTTAGCTGCAAATATAGTGTTGTACTTGTTGCCAAAACAGTAATGATAAGAAGGTTAACTAGTTTGCTGTAATATGTAAACAGAAGTTAAGATACTGTCACACCATGATAGAGTCTCAGTGAAACTGTATTTATTTTTTTTTTTTTTTTTTTTTTTTACAAAAGTGCTTCTAACTGCAAGGAAATACATCATTTTTCTACTTGCAAGAGTGCCAACATGAGCATTTTTTTTTTACTAACCTAAAAGCAATTACGCTCTGTCACTAATCCTGCAAATCCTGTTTCAGAATACCTGTGTACAGAAATTTTTCCAAAGTAATGTATGGGTCTAATAGGAATGCCCTGGTTTTGCTGTCAACTAATGTTCCTAAACTTTGTGGTGTGGATTATGCTTTAAATAAGTTTTGTTTGTACTAAGAACTATTGGTTCAAGAAGAGATTCAAATGTTTAATTTATTAGTTAGGTGCTTTTTTTTTTTTCAAGTATTTATCATGTCGTGTGTGTTAAAGCCAGACCAGGCCAGAAATGGCAAAGCGAGCTTCTGACCCTTTGTGTTTAGAGACTACAACAATTTGCTGCTAATAATGATACATTAATTTCTGAATCGCTTGACTTCTCTTTAGGAGCGTGGCCTGTTCTTATAGATGATTTTGTGGAATATGCACGACCAGTAGTCACAGGAGGAAAACATAAAACTTCCTAACCCCAGACTTGCCAATATGGACTAAACGTGCACTCTGAACTGCATTAGGTAACAAAGATTTGTTGACTGATGACTGTGCACACTGTTGCTGGTTTCAGTGGCCGTGGTGACATTCTGCAGACAAAACTGAAATTCTTCCTTCCTGCCTAAAGAAAATGATGGCTGACTTGTGGACACTTCAAGAACAAACTTAGAAGATAGTCCAGGCTGTTAGTAGGCTATTGGCTTCAATTATTGTACTGGTTGTATCATATAGGATGTAGATTTTGCATGATTTTATACTTCGGAGAAGTTTAACTAGAGGCCATTTTATTACAATTTTGACAGCACAGCATGCAATTCCGTTCGTGATCCAAAGTGAACACCAGCAGTTATATAAATAAAACTGTATTATATTGTACTTATATTAAAAGCAGTATTTGTGGTATATAAATTAAATCCCGAAATAAAACTTATGCAGTATGTTTTTTTAAAATTAGTTCCAAAATTTTAAAAAATAAAAGAAACTTATGCTTTTTTTACTTGTTGCCAAAATTTTAAATTTGTATTTTTAAGTCCTAGATGCAGAGATTGATTACATCCCATCTTTTGTTTTCTCCCAGTGTGATTAACTTCGTCATTATTCTTCTTGAAGTGCTTGCACATGTAACGGTAGCATTGCTGAGGAAGGGCTGCTGCTCTATGCTATGTTGCAACTCCTGCTTTTTTTATTAATCACTTTAAAGTAGACATTAAACAACCAAAGATGCTTTTATAATTCATGTTTGATTATCATAATTCAGTTAGTCCTCAATTATGTGTTTTATTTATTTTAAATAATGAACTGGTGGAATATAACTTCTGGTTTTATTTGTAGCCTGAAACATATCATAAATTCTAGCTAAATGCAACATAGTTACAAATGCAATCCCTGGCACTTCTCACAGAAAATAAATGTGAATAAACTCAAAGACTTAACTAGTTGGCTTCCACTTCAGAGAAGTAGTTAGAAGGGGACCTTACATTAATGGTGATAAGCATTCATGCTTCTGGATGTATTGTGCATTCAGTAACATTTATTTAAGGGGGAAAAAAAAGAGTAAATTAATGCAGTGTCATTGATCTCAAGGCTAGTAGAATTGGACAAATTTTCACCAAATCTGAATGTGTTCAGTCATTTGTTTCTCCCCTTTCACAAGCTGTCAGTTGTGAAGTGTACAGAGGTCGGTCTCCTCTTTCTCAACAGTGTCTTCCACTGCCTAAGCACAGAGAAGTTTTACCAGAAACTATTCAACATGTCTTCACCCAGGGCTCTTTTAAATGCTACCTCATCAAAAATGAGTTTGTCATAGCCACTGTAAAAGTTTGTTAAAACAAAGAGTTGCTGAGGAATATGTACAGCTATGGTAAATATATTTTCTTTAATCAGAGCTGAACAGATGCAAAAATTTTGGTGAAAGAAGTGCATTAACTTATATAATTTATAGGTATTTGGATCACATCAGAGCATTTAAGTATTGCATGACAGCATACTACTTTATTTCTTAGTTGTGAGGGTATAAAAGCTTACAATATTCTCTTAAACTCTAATATTTAGAGTTTCATATAAGCAGTCAGCTTTCATCTACATCAATGCAGGCTACAAGAGCAAATGTACGTGCTGCATCCAGAAAAAAATTACCTTCATTCTTCTGCTTGAGGGAATTTCAGTTGTGCGTGATGTTTAAAAAGCAGGGCTAGGACAGATTTGAAAGGAAATATCAAATTTTCTGTTAAGAAAATAGCAGGCAAGTTACAAATGCCTTATGAGTGACTTACTTACATGAGTGGTCTTTTTACGTGAAGCGCTATTTCTATGTGTTATATCTTGCATGGCAGCCACTAGATGTCAGTGTCTCAGTCACCAGCTGCCTCTCTCTTTCAGGGAGTAATATTAAGCCAGATTATTACTTTCTGACTACATCTTTTTAGTAGGGCATTTGGATACATAAGCCTAGGTGTTCCACAGAAGTCAACGGAGATGTAGAACAGTATCAAACTCTTTCTAATGCATTTGATTTAGCTACTCTTCCCTCCCAAAACAAGCCATTTCTATACCTGTCCTGTAGGCTTTGGATCTCATAAACATCAAGTGCATTTATCCAGCCAAAGGCAGTGGAATGCTTGTTATTCACACAATTGCCACTTAAAATATGTAGCTATAATATGACCGACCAGAAGTAGTTTAATCTATTGGTCTGTGATGTAACTGAATAGTTTCATGGCGCTAGAGCTTGTGAAATGCTTGCTCCTGCTGAGAACTCCCTCAAAGCAACCTGATGAACCTTTTACCTTTTCGAATAAATAGAGCATAAAAAAATGCATGTGGCTTGAGGGTTTTGCCTTGTTAATCTGAGGAAGAAGGAAGGTTCTTAGCACAGTATTCAGTTTCTGTGTGTACTCACTTACTCTTAAGCCTTGTTCCTCTGAGGATCCTTTGTGGAAGACACCTCCCAACAGAGGAAGACCAGGCAAAATATTTGCAAGACAGGAGTTGCTCCCTATCAGCCAGCTTATTAGGCATAGCACGCTTTTTCTTTTGTTCTTCCTACTCTTCTACCCATTTGAAACCACATACGCATTTTACATTCCCATGTATAATAACGTGGAGTAACACCTTCACACTTGAACAATCATAAAAATAAATGCAGATAAACTGCTTTCAAATTATGGGTTCCTTATGTATTTTTATAATTTGCTGCTGTCCAAAGCTCCACTTTACAGGGCGCTCCTCTCGATTTTTAGGTGAGCTGGTCCAGGGGTAACACCTAGACTGATCAGTTTATAATGGTAAATGGTACAGATGTCTTCAAGTTGTTCAGTGCATACAGTATTAGTTCCTAGATATGCTGTATGTATTTTTAAAACTTGGTGCCAAGTTGTTTGGTTTTACATCCTAGAGTGTTTGAAACTGAGCCATAGGATTTGTGCTTGCCAATTCTAAATTTAAATGTAATTTATCATGTATGTCGTGCCAAGAAGAGCAAACCTGCAGGCATCTGCTCATTCAATGCACCTGAGAGATTTGCTGCTGAGTAAGCTGTACGTGTGTAAATGTTGTGGCAATGGAAAAAGGAATAAATGGACTGTCAACATAAAGGACTGAAGTCCGTCATGTGAGATGTCTGTATGGTTTTTGTCAGCTTTCTGCTTTGGAAGCCTTGCAAAGGCCAGTGGGATTTTTTGTTTTCTGATTAATTTATTAGATTCTTGCATTACTACTCCACCAGTCAGAAGAGGGCAAGGATCATTAATTGCTGAGCAGTTATAATAAATGTCTGGTTTGCTCATCTGTGCCACCTTCAGGCTTTTGAGAAGCTCACTGTGTTTAGCTGCAGCGCTGCATCCACTACATGTACCTGCGACCAAGCTCCCTGCAATTTGTGTCATTTGTTTGTACTGGCAACGAGAGGTGTAATTGCAGGGAAAGTCTTGCTCAGTCCTAGGCTCTGAGCTCTGCAGGAGAGGCAGCATGCTCAGAAGTCTTTGCAGAGACCCTCAGAGGTATGAGTGCAACTGTCCTTAATTCTCCTCTGAAAGTTTAAAACAAAATGAGCAAGCTGTCCTCTGTACTCTCACAGCTGGCACCCCTCCCCAGTGGTTTCACCAACCGCTGGCTGCTTTGGTATCACACGAGTCTCTCTTCCTCCTCCTGTAACAGCGAAACTGCTGATGCTGATACTCGAACCACAGCAAGCTCCTTTCCTTTCAAGCGTCAGCACCAGTAGCTTCCCTCAGGTGATGCCAGCCAGCATCTGGCACGCGCAAAGGGACAGCCCTTCTTAAAGGGAAGAAGTGTAATGTTTTACAGCCATGAGAACTTTTTTAAAAAAATATATTCAACAGAACGTGTTTTCTGACCTTTGAATTACGTACGGTGTGCTGGGTAGAATTAGGTAAGGATGGCACACCTCTAAAATGGGCTTTTTTGTTTATAAACTGCTGACAGAGGGGTCTGCAACTGCAGCTACTGCTACAACCACAAGCAGAAGTTTCCATATTTTGGGACAAGAGGGTACAATGTTCATCTCTTAATGAGAAAGGCCTGGGGAAGCTTAAGGGCATTCAAATTTCAACTGAGTATAATTATTGGGGGGCTTCCTCTTGTTGGTGCATATACTTGACAAATTCACGGGTGTTTTTTTCTTGTGCCTTTTTTGCAAGCAGTGAAATACACTCTTTGTTGTTAGGCAAACCCTATAGGCTTCATGTCATGAACCCTATAGTCTTTCTGTCAAGAGGGTAAAGGAGAAAGAAGTCATAGAATCCTAGGTTGGAAGGGACCTCAAGGATCATCTAGTCCAAGTCCACGCTGTGGTGTCAAAAGCATATTTTTCCTTTAAGGCAGTGGTGTAAAGCAGTATGAAAATGATTCATCCCCACCATTAAATAATCAGGTAAAAACAGTCTATTTTTTCCTGCATCTCAAGGAATGTGTTCTATAATTAGCATTGTTCCTAAAGGAATGATCCTGTTGCCAAAGTGAAACCCTTCACCTCAGTAGCGACAAAGACGCAGCTCTGAGAGGAGTCTGACACCCGCTCAGTATCAACCCTACTTTTCCAGGCTATGGCTCTGTATCCTTTGGATGGGTAAACTTGGCACCAGGAGCATTTCTCTGCTGAGCGTCTTTGAATGGCAGCAGCATCGCTCGCTCCTGGGTGAGCTCATGGGTGAGGTACTTGGGGTGTAGCCGTCATCTTTTAACTGAAAATGCTGAAGGGCTTGCGGTGACAGAGCGGTCTCAGCCCATGCTCCATTCACGGGTTCATTTATTCGTGAAAGACAAGGGTGCCCGCATAGCCCAAGAGCCCTCTCCTGGGCCAGGGAGATGGCTGATTCACATCCCCTCAGCTGGAGGCTGGGGGTGGAGCCGCGCTTGCTGGAGGCATGCTTTCGTGGGCTCACCTTGGGTTTCAGGTGCAGCTGAGCTGAAACAGCAGCATCTTGCCACCAACACAAAGTTGTCTTTTCTCTGTCCTGCCTTCCCATTCCTTCTTTTCTGGATTCTCCCCACCTGAAAGCAGTCATGCGTACACTAATGAGAGGACAACAAAAGCTGCATTTTTATCCAATTTAACATTCACCAAACATTTTTTGCCAGCTCTACTTGTTTGTTGGGGGTTTTTTTCCTATTGTGAATATGTATGATACGTGAATACTTACCCATCTTAATGGAGCTATTGTATTTTGGCCCTGTTTAAGATCTGCAAATATGATATTTTACAAATAGTTGTCTCTTTTGGGGGGAGTAGAGGTAGATATCAGTGTGCCCAACCTACCTCTGCCCAGAAAGCTCATAGTACCTGAACGTACCACATGAAAAGGAGATCACATGCAATTAACAAATTAAACAAAAGCTAAATTCTTTGTTGCATGTTCTGTTTTGCGGAGTTGAACAATGGAAACAACTCTGAAATTTTCTCTGGGTTTTCATTATAGCCTTTTTTTCTAAAGCCAAAGATTTTATTCCTAATTTGGGCTGTGTTATGAGCAGACAAGTGTGCATGCAACAGGCTGAAGTCCACGGAAGGCCAAAGGGCAGTGCAACTGCCAGCCACATTCAGAAGGAAGAGATAAATGGAAAACTAAGAATAGCTTTGCCCATTTTCAGGAAGGAACCTACCATCTGGACAAGGCCCTTCCTAGCCCTCTGCGGTGCCCCAGCAGGTGATTTCTCCTCTCCTTGCTTTGCAAGTGCAAATTCCCACGTGCTTCCAAATAGTAATGCTCTGTGGGAATAGCGAAGGGGCAGGTGCCACAGAAGGGTGCATGGACCTGTAACGCAGCCTCAACACCAGTGCTTCTGTCTGGTGTGGTGTTTGTAAGCTGCTTTGGCCTTAGTTTTCCATTTTGAGTGTCCACTTTCAGAGACGCAGAACCCGAAGTAATTCTGACAGTGCAGAAGTGACTCTGAGATTACTTCTGCATCTCTTAAATGCCCGGGCTGTGGGATGCGATGCCTGTTCCCATAGCCATGCAGGGCAGGGGGGGGCTGGCATCCTCACTGCTCATGGCGAGCCGTCTCTAGAGCAGCCTGGCCATGGCCCCACTGTGGAACGCTTGGCCCTGCATCTCGTTTGCTCCCTACATAGTGCCCCTGGTGCCCTAAGGCATAATTGCCCATTTTTTTGTGCTTTTTCAGTTCAGAGTTGTTCCTTCCTAGCAATGAAGACACGCTTTCAGTGTCTTCCTCTTAATACTCAGCACTTCTGTTGCCTGAACCCTAATCTTTAAAACAAGAGTGTACTAACAGAGGCTACTTTCACCACTTTGGCACCTTATTTCTTATAATGTAGAATAGGGATGGTGATGCTTATCTATGTTCTGAAACTGCATTAAGGTTTCCTCTGAAATACAGTGATAACTCTATATATGTCAGTAACTCAACCCGTGATTAACTGCTTATCGCTCTGGGTGATAGGAGGATGCATCCCAGGTAACAGGCAATAGGGTGAGGGGAAATGGCCTCAAGTTGTGCCAGGGCAGGTTTAGATTGGACATCAGGAAAAATTTTTTCACCAAAAGGGTTGTCAAGCATTGGAACGGGATGCCCAGGGAAGTGGTCGAGTCCCCATCCCTGGAGGTATTTAAAAGCCAGGCAGACGAGGTGCTTAGGGCCATGGTTTAGTGGTGGGACAGCAGGCTTAGGTTAACAGTTGGACTTGATGATCTTAAAGGTCTTTTCCAACCTAAACGATTCTATGATTCTATTCTCTGATCCTTTACACTGCTGGCCTTTTCCATCCAAATAGCAATTGGTATTGCCTTCTGAAAAAGATCAAAGGAAATCAAAGACATTTCCCCAGGTATCCTTTATCAAATTTACAGTCAAGCCAATCAAATCTTTCTATTTATCTACCTAAGTTTATATTTACATTTGCATTTCTATCTGTCAAGGGGTAGTAATATCTGAGTCCTTAGGACGGCATGGATGGTGACTCAGAACCACGATCTGAGTCAGTCTCAGCAGACCCCTTGAAGGAAGATGTTGAGCCAACACGGAGATGTGTTTGTGGGCAAAATATGTTTAAAAAGCTGCAAAGCCCCTTCTTGCACTGCATGGCAGAAGCACAGAAAAAACTGCAGTGACAGAATGAAGCACATAATTGCACAAGTATCAAGTTTGAAATGATGGTATTAATAAAGCTCTGTTCTTATTAAATGAGATTTCTTCATATGTGAACTTTCTTAGATTTCACGGGATGCCATTTAGAAGCATCTTTCAAAATAGTTTCCTTCCAGAGTCCCAATGTGGGCTGCACCTGAGCTTGGCCTTAGGAAAAAGTCAGTCTTTGCCAGGGAGTAAGAGGCATGGGATTGAAGGTGTTCTGCTCACTGGATAAACACTGAGCAAAACATTCTTGTAATAGGTGGAACAGAGCAAGAAAGCTGTTGACAAAATATTGCCATAGGGCATAATTAGGAATGGGAGAGGTTGCCTGCGTTTGACTAGATTTCTTACTGCTTAACCCCTCATTCCAGTGTTTACAGAGTTTGGAAACTCCTTTTATCGCAGGCTTTCCTTCTGACCGGTCCCTGAAAGGGAGGCTGACTCCAGCATATCAGAAAAGGGCAGGAAAATATATTAATTTACAAGTTATTAAATAAATAAACACCCCTGTGGAGGCATCTGTTTTTCTGGGTGTAGAGTTACTTAGGCTGGGTAGGGCTAAGGATTTCCTGGCTTTAGGCTGGGCTGCAGAAACGAGGCTTTTGCGCCTCGCTTTGCGGGTCCGCTCTTGCAGTTTCATTGAACGAAGCCCCTGCAAAATCCCTGGGTTATGAAATATTTCCTCTCTGTCGTGTCCCGGACAAGAGCTGGCATCTGCAGAGCCAGAAAAGGAGGTCCTTGCCTTATAGAGAGCGCTCTCGGTGTGACACAATGGCTGATATAAAGTGTCTGGGCAGCTGAGCTGAAGGCAAAGGAACAAAGGAAGATCAAGATTCGGCAGCTGTCCGGGACGAAAGGAAAGCGGAAAGCGTCTTGGGGATGGATAAATTCAAGGCTGCGCTTGTGCTGGCTGGGGTAGGGGATGCCCTCGGTTACCGCAATTTCTCCCGAGAAAACAATGCCTTAGGTGCAAAAATCCAGCAGGAGCTGAAGGAAATTGGAGGGCTGGAGAACCTGGTGCTCTCTCCCGACAAGTGGCCAGTAAGTGACAACACGCTCATGCACATGGCTACAGCAGAGGCTGTCATCACAGGTAGGTACGGCGGGACTAGCAAACGCAGTCTGGAAAGGAACAAAACCGTCGAGCTGCTGCGTTTCTTAGAATAAGCCCGAGTGCTGGGGAAGTCATGAGAAAGCGTGTCAGAAACGCTTCTTATGTGAATGATAACGTTCATTTAGCTCGTCTCCTCCGTGAGCATAATCTTGTGACCATCACACGGACTGGGGAGTTTTGATTTCTTGAGTGTCGAGGGGCTCTCCCTATGTTTTCCCTAGGCTTATACAGTTGGTTATGGCTTAAAGACTAAAATACCACATGTCCAGCATATCAAAAATAATCCCCCAGTAGATTATCTGTATGCTGGCATACGTCAGGGAATAATATAGCCACTAGAAATTCTTCTGTAAAAGATAAGAGCTCTTCTAAGTGCATTTTTAACATGTTTGTGTCCAGAACTCCAGGCTGGAGTAGCATCACCTTAATACCTCTTTCAGGCTAAAATCACTACCGCTGCCTCCTCTTTGCTACCCCTCGGGCAAAAGGTGTTGCACCTGCAAGGCCAGATATGGAACAGTTTGCTTTCTAAGGAGAGCTCCGTGTCTTTAGTCCAAAAAATATTCTAATGTACTGTGTTTGTAACAAAGTCTACAAGAATAGGGGAAGTGATTAACATATGTCTTCTAAAATCACAAGAGTTTGAGGGAGAACATTTGTTTTTTCTTAAGTTAGGAATAGTCTTTTGTAAGATGTGGTGATATTTATATCGACACCTTACCCACTGAACTAGAGCTTTCTGAGACTGTCAAGATCAGCATCAAAAGTATGCCAGAAGACAAAGACCATTCAGGAATATTTTGCCTCCTCAGAACAAATCAAAGTTTTTAATCTCTGTAAAAATATTCCTGATTTTTCTCAGCACGCGTAACACTGGATAAAAGAACAGTAGCAGAAGCTCACGGTGTAGCTCAGTATCCTTCACGTCAATGAAATTTCCCTTGTGCTTCTGTTTCACCACTTTATCTGCCTGCTTTCAATCTGCTCTAAATTTAGTACATAGGGATCAGTTGAAGAGCGTGTTGGGCACTTCATGCTTGGCTATTAGCTAACCAATGGTTTAAGGGGTAGCTAATACACTAAAGATAAGGGCAAGATGTCAGCCTATAAAGAAAACAGATGACTAACATATTTCTGAATATAGGCTATGATTAAATACATATCGTATGTTTCTTGCTTATTGAACTCTCTAAAAACCATAACTTCTGGGTAATCAAACCAATTAAACTAACAGTAAAATAATAAATCTTATTTCTTAAATATAGCAGGAGCACTGTGACTCTAAAGAAAAAAAGTTTCAGCTGTAATTCCCATCAGCTGTGTTTATCCCACACTCTCATTTCTTTGGCCTGATCAGACAAGCTTTTTAAAAAGGTGCTTTTATGGGCTGGTAAGAAAGCAACAAGCTGCTGTGGGGAATTTTAGTAAGAAATCTTCATTTCACAGCAACGTTGGTGAGCAGGGGAAAGCGAGTCCTTCTCTTTGCTTCCCACAAAAGAAACAGAGCTGCTCCTGCCCACAGCAGTGTCTCCTCCTGGCAAGGGGAACGCAAAAAAGCCTCTGGGCTTGGTCATGGCCCAGCCCGCATGCAAATTGCCCAAGTCGACAGACAGAAGCTAAAGGTGAACGTGGGTCCATGAGGCTGAAGGCAGCTTCCACTGGCCCCTGGGACCTGCCTTCCTCATGCAGCGGGGAGCCCTCGCTGCTGCATAGACTGAGGTTTTAAAGAATATATTGGGTGACTGGAACATCACCATCCCCCCCAAAAAAAAAAGAAAAAAAGAGGGGGATAAGCAATAAGAATATTCCTCTTCCTCACTTCCTCACTCCACTTCCATCCCCTTCACCTGGCCGGCTGCCCACTGGCCACAGGCAGCATCTCCTGGGTGCGGACCTCCAGGTACCTGCAGGATGCTTGCAGGCAGGGTCAGACGTACCCAGGGCTTAGGCTCACCATGAAGTCCCGTTGCTGGGGCTCTGCCCCCAAGGGACCTCTCAGCCCAAGGCTGCGGCAGCAGCCAAGCATGAGGTGGAGGTTTGCACTGTGAACAAAGGCGACTCTCACCCAATGAGATGATTTTGGCCAGCAGTTTGACGGCTGCATGGAGGAAATCTCAGGCAGGCCATGGTCAAAAGCAGAGGGGGCTGCGGGCACTGCTGCAGACTGAGATGGCACTCCCCAAATCCACCATGTGCACAGACTGGAAGTTTCATCCCACAATCAGGGGGATAAACAAAACTTCTGCTTCCAGTAGGAACCTGTCCCATAAGGGAGGGAAGCAAACAGCATCAGCAAAAGCAGGGGAACTGCCCTTGCAAGGAGTACAGCCTTTTCCTCTCTGACTTGAACAAGGGTTTAAAAAAAATGAGGGTTCATGTCTAAGGAAAGAAGCTGTCCTATTGACTTGAGGGCTGAGGCAGCAGCGTGGCTTCAGGTGTGGGAACCGTGGTGGGCTCAGGGCAGCCTGGAGCTGCTGGACCACAGGGACTCTGGCCCTGGGGACAAGGCTTCCACAGAAGCTGCCAGGCAGTAAATCCTGCTCCTGGCTCCCATCCGGATAAACTGACACCTGATTCCTAAATCTGGAAAGCGTCGGCAGCTTGAAAGTATCTTGTTCCTCTAGGATTGTATGTGGGGTGACCAGCGTAATGGATAGGGTACTTTTTTAATGTGAAAGGAGGGGAATCTCAGTTTTACCCTGAATCTTCCTTGTTCACCTGTCTGCCTAACTGGTACTTCCGAGTGGCTCTGGCTTACAGGACTCCAAACTTTCTCTTAAATTAAACCTCTGTTGGGGAGGTCAAGAAATCACCAATCTTTGACAAAATGAAGGTATTTTTAGAACTTCCCCTGCTGTGTCATTCAATCTGTGAGTCAAACCAAGTGTTAAATGGGGTTTCTTGAAGTACATAGGAAAGATATAAATGAACAAATCCCAACAGCCTCCTCAGTTCCCACTGATTACACAAGCGTAATAGATGCTGGTGGAAGCTTTTCCTTGGCAAGAGCCGAGGGCAGGGCTCTTCAAGCCCAACACCACACAGCAGCAGCCAAGAGAAGCAGCTACACTGAAGAAAGAGTTTATGTTTAACAGGGGAAACATTCCTCCCTAGGCAAGACCGTAGGCCTTCGTAAAAATGATCAGTAAACAGATATTGCTAGTGAACTTATTCCAGAAAGCCATTTATCTGCTGGAAATACTACAGACTGCAGGGATTTACTACTCGTACTGATCTTTATAATAATTTTTTATAAGAGCTGTTCTGGTTACTGTACTGGCATCAGATAGGGATCCCTGCATGAAAGACCTACACATTTTAGACAAAATAAATATAAAATATAGGTTAAAAAAAATAAGGTCACTAATTTGCTTTTGTGTTTAATCACATCTACCTCTTTAAAATAATTCAGTGGCAGTTTAAAACAAAAAATAGGCTTTCATTTTTAAATTGAATTGGTGTCTGTGAATGATGTGAAAGGCAGGGGCTGAGCCAGGCACAGCTGGCTTCACGCGCACACCCAGTCCCCGCAGCGGCAACACACTCACCTTACACTGTGGATCCTAAATAAAGCTACTGTTGATGAACAGAATGCCTTCAACTTTCTGACTGAAGGAATGAGAAGTGGAAAGGAAAGCAGGAAAAGATGAGAACAGAGACACAAGGCTGTTCACCCTCCAGCCCGCTCTCATGGCGTGTAAAAATGTGTTGACAGTGGCACCAGAAACATGACTGGGTGTATTAGAAGTGGAAATAGGAACATTTCTTAAATGCCCAGTGAGCTTGCTTGGCTTTTTTTCAGTGCTGTCTTGCCCTTCTTTCTGCCTTCACGTAGCAACCTTCTCTTCCCTCCCCTGAGCAGATTACTGGTGTTTAGAAGACCTGTACCGGGAGCTGGTAAAACGCTACGTTGATGCTATCGACAAGCTCTCGGGGAGGCGGCCAGACCCTGCCACCATTGAAGGCTGCAGGGAACTGAAACCAGACAACTACCTTCTCGCCTGGCACACACCGTTCAATGAAAAGGGTACGGTACCACTCTCTGTTTATAGATCCTGGCTTGAATAATGCCTGCTTTCAGCGTTTGTGGCTATATGGAAATTGTTTCTTTTTCCCTCCCGACATCAAAGGCTACCACCCCTGAAACGTTTCCATGTTTGCCTGAGGATGGTAAGAGATCTGCCAGGAATTCCTTCTGTAGGGCACTATGTCCTCTCGTAAATGAAGCCTTCCCTCTTTAACATCTATTTAAAGAGACTTTGTCCTTGGCTCTGTGCCTCTGGGTCCAGATCTTTGTCCTTGAGTTTAATGGTTATTTTAAGAAATATTTTCTGCGGTTTTTCATTTAAATGTTTGTAGCCCTGGATCTTTTCAGCTTTGGCAGATCTGAAACAGAAAGCCGAGCCTGTGAAATGCTCTACGCACCAATATGTTCACCGGAGGGCAAGCAGAGACTTTTCTCGAGGTGGATGCCCTGCTTACAGCTATGACTGTTTTGCTGATAATCCCTAATATCCCTAGCCCTGTTTCCCTACCCATGACCCTCTCTTTCTTTCTCTGTATGGTAATTTCTTTTCATGATGAATTGAATTGCCGCTTCAAGTTAAATAGCATGCATGCAGCTATGTGCACACACATACACGTATACTCATACCCGTATCCATTCAGTGCAATTAATCTGGAAAGACTGTAGAGGCACCACATCATTGGAGGGGGTAGACCTGGACAGCCAAGGTGATGGCAGCTCACACAGGCGTTGTGCTGTGTCGGTGTGATGTATGGTCACTGCAGTACGTATCGGCACCACTCAACACCACTGCGTATTGATGCAATACCGTGGCCAAGACCCGGTGGCACAATGCCATGGCTATTTCTGGGTCTCTGCAGTCAGTTTTATCTGCCAAAAAAAGCATCGCTCGCTCGGCTTCTGCTCCTCACAACAGCTGCTGGGAGGGAAAAGGATCCTTTCCCTGTTTATTCTGCCCACCCCGCTATTAGCCAGGCAGATCTGAGTAAGTGCCCCTTTGGCACTTGCCATATGTTTTCTGATGGACAAGGAGGTCAAAATAATTGTGGGATCTGCTGCTGGCCCTGAGGAGCTCTCAACACCTCCAGCAGTGTAGCACAGCTGTTCCCTGGCCGTGCTCCCTGTGTTGGAGCTACATCTGCTCTTTCAGCCTTTCTCCTCTCCAGCTTTTCATGATTCGCTTTTGGGATACTCTGGGCTCAAAGGATCTAAAATTAATTCCTGCCTTGAGACCTGGCAGCTAAAGCCCACCTTCTCCATCTGATCTGACAAATATCATCCTGAACATCTCAGGAAGCCTTTTCCTCAGTGTGAGAGCAAAAGAAACAATGACCCAAGGTGGAAATGTTCAGCCTACTGTGGGACCTGGCACTGCTATGGACATAACTAATTTTTTAATTGAATTTTCACAAATTTCTTCTTGAAGCAAAAACATTCCACGAGCATTGAATGCCTAGCAGTTGGATGATATCTTGGATGACCTGGAACCAAATTGCTGTTTTCCTGTGGTCATTCGATCTTATCTCACTTCTGGCAAGAATTCATGTGCCAGCCTTCACGAACCAGTCAAATCCTAGCTTAGGTAATTTTGCATTGCTTGTATGATGCTCCTCTGCTCAAATTCTTGTGGCTGCAGTCAGAGCACTGAGTTCGGAAGTCAAAACTGCCCTGCATGTCTCTTTCCTACCTCACGCCATGCTTGTTGCCACACTCACTGCAGAGGCACCCAGATTATGTTAAAGGCTGGTGAGATTCCTGTGACCGCCAGAAAACCTGCCCAAGGCTGTCTAACACCTTCACTTGAGGTTAAAATTTTCACCATTGAGTGTTTGCCTCTCTTTGTCTGTCAGCATTTGTTTAAAGTTTTGATGCAGATGGGTCTGCTGTTTTTGAGACATGGTAAAAATTCAGATTGTTCGGAAGACAACCGCTGATGTTTGAGAGCTGGAACCAAAATCTGAGTAAGGTGGTACCCCTTGGGCTGGAGATGTGCCTTCGGAGCCGCTGCAAAAGGCCGGTCGAATGGCAGCTTGGCTCTACCTGTACTGCGTTGTATTTCAGGCTGAGGCTGCAGCATCCAAGCAGGTCTTTACCTGCAGCTACTGGAGCAGCTCCTGGGCTTCCTAGTAGCACTGGAGACCAGTCCCTTTTTTCTGGTGGCATTGGTAGAGGAGCATGAGGGAGAAGTGTGTGGTAAATGTAGAAAGTTGGGCAGCAAAAATGAAGAGAAGGATAAGCCAGAGACGGACAGGTGATAAAGGGGCCAGACTCATGCAGTTCTCATGCAGAACGGTCAGTAGTCACAAAAGACACATCCTCTTCAGGGCTTAGCAGCCTTTAAACTGATGTTTATTATTCTTCAGATGTAGAGTGAAGAAAAGCACACTAAGGTATTGCATACTAAAAGAGACAATGTAGTGCATGGATGAAAATGATGTAATAAGAAATTGTCAACACAGCTTTTGTGACAAGAAGCCGCACCTCAGAATTCTATTGGAAAGCTCATGAACTAGCCAAGAAACAGGAGGGGAGAGGAGACATTGTGAAGGTGGTCTCTTAGGATTTCCAAAAGACTCTGAAAAAGGTCCCTCACCAAAGGCACTAAGTGATGAGGCACTAAGTTGCTACAGGATGACAGAAAAGTTCTCCTGAGGATGGACAACTGGTTAAAAGACAGGAAATGAAGAGCAGGAGGTTGCAGTCTGTCTTCTCCATGGAGAAGGAGGTACGTGCATTGGACCTCTGTTCAACAAGTCTACAAACTGTCTGGAAATGCAAGTGCATAGTGGGTCAGCACAGTCCAAGATAACATGGTGCAGAGTTGTGGCAGATGCTCACAGTGATGAATAACTGTGTGGCACGGTTGCAGAACCAGATGCAATGGACATAAATGAAGTGTCATATGAAGGGAGGTGGGGGGGGGGGAATGGACTCCTAATTTTATATACATAGTTGCAATTGCTGATTCAGTTACCATTCAGGGAAGGGATGGTGGAGCTATAGTAGTTCAAAAGACTGTTGCTTCAGTGCTCAGTAAGAGCCAGAAAGCAAATAGACTATTAGAAATGACTGGGAAGGCAACAGAGAACAAAATACAAAACATGTTTGCACCAACGCGTAATGCCATAGCTTCTGTTTCTCGATTACTGTGTATAATCTGGTCCCTCCCCCCAAAAGGATGTAAGAGATCTGGAAAGGGTATGAGGAAGGATGGTTTGATTAGTAAAAAACTGCTTCCAGAGGCTGTGATATCTGAGACCATACGATAGAGAGCTGTAAAGTCATAGATAGCTTGGAGAACATGAATAGGGACAGAGAAAACTTGCTGTCTCCTCCAGCACAGGAACTAGGGACTTCAGATGAAACAGGCAGGTCACGAGTTCAAAGCAAGCAAAAAGGAGGACTTCTTCACGCAACACCTAATGAAGCTGCATGACTATTTTCCCATGCCGATTTGCAGATGCTACAGTTCATGTGGGTTCAAAAAAATAGCTGGGCAAATTCACCTAAGGAAAACCCTTCAAGGGTTATCAAGCAGAAAGGCGCATAGCCAGCTCCCTCCTGGATCAGGGAGACGCTTGTCAGCAGCTTCATTAGCACAAAGGGGTAACATCACTGTGCTTTTCTTTTACTCTTTCTTAAGTATCCTCTTCATTGGCCACTGTCAGCCGTGATAAGTCAGGTCGACCTTCAATCTGTGTTCTTATGCACGTATCTCATTCCTTTCTTGGAGTAGTCTCACTGTCCTTTACTTCATTGATTCAAATGGAAGACACTGAGACATGGGAGCTAACAGCTGCTAATCACCTGAATGAAGCCCTGTCTAGGCTTAATGGTACTCCATGCAGTGGAATTTTTTGTTACCAAGTTTGCTCGTTTAATTCTCCAGGTTTTAATATCACTTCCTAGACTGGGGGAACACAGTGAAGTTGCAAAGACAAGCACCTTCAGACCAGCAGTCAGATTACTGTAGTGCATCCTCCGCTTTGGCTGTACCAAGAGATGTCATTTATTAACATCTCTGTGCAGCACAGCACCCTTCCCTCTTGGATAACCAGCATGGATTGTGTCTTTTGGAGGAACCAGGACTGCATAGTGAAGAAGACTCTGCCATAGAGCAGCAGATGGTTTAATGAAGAGTTTGGTCTTGCAAGCAGAAGATATGTTCTCCCAGTTAAGCTGACTGGTGCTCTGGAAGACTGGGTTTTTTCCTGACTCTTCCTTCTGGTTTCTATATGATTTGTGGGATAGACAGACAGTTTTATCTGCTCCTGGCTCCTTAATAACCAGGCACTACAGCTGCAGCATATATGAGGTACAGGAGCAAACACACCATTTGCAGGACAAGTGTCTGTCCTTTCCATCAGGAGCAGTGACCAAAGGTGTCCTGGAGAAGGTATCTTTCACTAATATCAAGAAGGCTAGCAAGGAGGAAGCCAACTCTGAGCTTGCAGGGAATAAAAGGACATTTTGCATAGCCTTTCATGTCACATTTATCAGATGTTTGGCTTTTTTTAGACTGCCCTTGGTGGTTAAACCCACTGAAAGAGTTATTGCATGCAAAATTTGCACACTGGACTCGGAGGAGGAAGGGAAGAAATGTCTTCAGCTAACTAATTAGATCATCTAACCAGGGTTATCACTGAGGCTAGCTGCTCTCCGGGAAGAAGAAGAAGAGCTCTTTGAGAGAGACTGAAATTCAGATTGGTCTGTATTGCACCTGCAGATGCCAATGGGTGCCTTATGTTAGTGTTACCCTTTGGCTCAGGCAAGCACTTTTGAAGCAAATCTTCCTGCCACCCCCACTACCACACTTTGACCACACTCATGATCCTAGGACACCTGAGCTGAAGTCACTTGGGATGACACTAAACGGCAAGCAGTGCTCCAGGAGAGCTCCTGGTGCTCTGCAGCCACAGTGGGCACAGCCCAGGGGAGCAGCTGAGGGCTCCTCTGCAGGTAGGTGACCAAAAGCCCCGACTCTGGCTCCTTGGCATCTGCTGTGTCAATTCCCTCTGGCCCATGAATTGCTCCTGCTATGCCATAGTACCAGCTAATGGAGATACAGCTTTTCTCCATGCTGCCTGTCTGGGAAAGGCAGGAAGACTGTGCTCCTATTGCAGGTTCCACAGATACTAAAATTAGTTGGCATAAGTATGCTCCTTATCATCCAGGGACCAAGTAGAGAAATGCTGACTGCTCTCAACTATACCCAAGGTCACTGGGAAGTGTGATTGAGAAAAGACAGGGCTGAAAAATGCCAAGTACTTTGAAAAATCCAACACTATCCATCTCAGGGCGGGTGCCTGCAATGAGTTAATGGGTTTTGGGCATTGGCTCACCAGCTGCAAAGAGGAGATAATCACCTCACTGGTGCCATGTGAAGATAAGCTCATAAAAACTTCTGTGGCATCCTGATATTACTGTGACAAGTACTGTGGAGCAACTCATTAGTAAATGTAACTCTCCATTAAACGAAGTGTTTAAAAGTTGAACTTGATCATGCACTCGGTGCTGAGGATTAAGAGAAATACTAAATTAGCTATTCAATAAATGAACTCCGTGCTGCAGGAGGCAGAAATTCCCAAGACCAAGCTCAGGAAGCTCAGGCTGTACCATAATGAGTGTGCACACAAGCACCGACTTCGGGTCGCACGGGAAACCTCAGTTCTGACGTTGCCTAACGTGGCTCCGTAGCCTTTAGTTTCTTTTTGGAGATGTTATTTTTGCAGGTAGCAGAAACCATTTTGTGAACTACCTTTGGGGCTCTCTGGGATGAAACATGCATTGAAGTCGTAAGATCAGCTGTGATGCTCATATAAAGTGTTTTAATTGTGCCCTTTCAGCATGAAGACTGCTAAAATAAAGGTGTAGTAAAAGGGCATCTGTTTCTCAAACTTGTGTTTCTAGTGCTGACACCTGGAGCAAGCAAAATGGATGTGTCAGCCAAGAATGAGTGACGATGGCATGAGAGTTTGAATCCACCGAGTGCGGTGAACAAGGGAGCACACTGCTTTCCGAACCCACCGTGCTCTTTGTAGCGCTTGAGAGTATCGGAGTATACCTGTCAAACCAGAATGACTGTGTAGGAGCAAAACTTCTCGCAAGAAACTTTCAAAACTTGTAGCTTGCTTTGCATGCTAATTTCCCGTTCCCCGAGGAGTTCCCACACGTGAGCTGAATTAACAAAACGTGCTTGTTTCATGTTTTATCAACATGTTTGTGTATCATTAGTTTCCTTCTAAACGCTCAGCACTGTATTTTTACTTTAGGTTCTGGGTTTGGAGCATCCACAAAAGCCATGTGCTTAGGGATGCGATACTGGAAGCCGGAGAGGCTGGAGTCCCTTATTGAAGTGAGCATTGAATGCGGACGAATGACTCATAACCATCCCACAGGTATGGGCACGCTCAAGTCCCTAAGGATGCTTTTCACTTCGGCAGGGACTAACATGGCTCCTGTGAATTCACCCACTGAAACTGCTTCTGCTTTGCAGACTCCAAGGCCTCAGTTTGAATTTTGCTTGGATAACATACACATGTCTATATTACTTGTATAGGCTTATGTATTTGCTTGCATGTTATGCAGACAGCAACCTCAGGCGTAGGTGTTTTCCCTCCTAAAATCCCAATAACTAAACACAGCCTGTCCTGTCCAAAGCATATTCATGTCACTTGCCCTGATCAAATTTTAGGATTTATGTACATCTAGATGACTCACTGTTATCATGCAAATTTATGGTTCAGGGGATAACAACATTTTTCTCTCGACAGGTTTTGTCATATCCAATCACCGCAGATAACAGTAGAAAGCCAAAAAAATCTAACCCCACATATTGTAGGACATAATCTAAAACATTCTCTAAGCAAAATATAAATAAGTAGGTTTAATGTTGTTTTGAATATTCAGGTCTGTCATTCTGATAATTTTATGCTACGTAAACATGTATTCATTTTGTCTGTTTTAAACAGCAGTAAATAAAACCATAATGAATGGTGACATGTTCAACATGCTCAGTGCTTTGAAGCAGTCAGAAAAGCCATCAGGATGGCATAAAATGAGAGGAAAAGGATTCAAAGCAAAGCAGAAAATATCATTAAGCCAATATAGAAAGTCCATGGTGCATCAGCAGCAGTAAGACTGCATGCAGTCTGGGTCTCCCACCTCAGAAAGGAGTCAGAAAATGGCAGCAAGGAGCATCCAAGTTGTCAAACACCTTCCGTACGAGGAGAAATTACATCCAGAAGGAGTTTTCAGCTGGGAAAAGAGACAAGAGGCACACGGGGAGGCGAGGAGGAGAGGCGTGGAAGGGCCACCATGGACCTCACTGCCATCCTAAAATGTGCCAGGGAAACGTCATCTGTGATTCTCGTAACTCAAAGACTGAGAAAACCCAACTGACATGGCAGGCAGGACCGAAACAAACAGAAATATTTCCCCGTGTCGTGCACAGTTAAGCCACAGACCTCGCTGCTACAGGCAGCTGCAAAGTCCACAGATAGACCTGGGTGCAAAAGGGATCGGGCAAGCGGGTGAGAAGGGCTGTCGCTGTTAAAAGCAATTGAGTTGTGTAATTGAAGTTGTCCCTAAGCTAGCGTAGGAACTCTGGGGAGCGGAGAGGCCAAACCAGTTAGGCTCACTCCATACTGGCATTATTTGCAGAGCCAGAAACCCCATCTGGGGCTTGCTCTCTTCCCCAGTGAGGGGCAGCAGGCTATGTGAGGGCTGCTGGGGGTAGGGGGAGCAGGGCAATAGCAGCAAGAGGAGAGGACTACCTGGGGAGAGGGCATGAAGAGACTGCCAGCCCCCACAAAACGTTCTGGGCACACCCCCGCCTCTGCCACCCTCTGCACTGCCTTGTCCCGCTGCCCCCTGCTAGCCCTTTGCTTCACCCTCTAAACCCTCCGCTGCTACCCTGACACTGAACTGAGGCACTCAAGGATCTTTATGGCAGCTGGGTTAGATGCTGTTTATCTGAGTGAGATCCTTTGAGCTGGCTCTATTTATTTTTTTATTCTTTCGGAAAGCATCTAATTGGATCCTGGGTTAGGCGTGCCTTTGGCCTGACCCAGTATTACAGGACTTATGGCAGAGAGAATGCATAATCATCTCATCTGGACTTGTAACCTCCTAAAATAATTTGGTTTTCCCTTCAGCAAAACACACAAAGTTCATGCCTACCTCTATGCATGAGTGGATGCTTTTGGACCCACGCACGGAGAGAAGCACACACATCGATACTTTGCACACCTGGGGCTTATTCAAATGACTGAGTTGTTTTCTTAACCTTCAGTTGCATGTTGGACTGGGTTGGTTTTGTTGCATTTGACAGAACGCCAAGAGCACGAGCAAATATGAGAAACAATCCCCTCTGTTTCTGACGTCATGGAAGTGTTGAGTGCCCGTTAACGAAAGTTCATCTTGAGTATATTCGTATCCAAAGTGGAAGACCTAGCTAGGCAGGCAGACAGCATGTCCTACTTGGACAACTGCTTCTTTCCTCTAAGGGGACAAGTCCTCCCCTTTCCCCCTTAGAGGAAAGAAGCAATTGTCCAAGTAAGACATGGACTTGACTCCTTAGCGTAAAATGAGCCAGAAATAGTGTTAGATCTAACAACCACAGCCCTTGAGCTGGACAACTCTCTAAGCAAGGTGATGTAGCTTGTAATCAAATCACTTTGCACAAGTCAGTTATGTCATGTAACTTCAATTAGAAGATTTTCAGGATCACATTAGTGGCTGATGTTTATTTTTGACCCCTACCTCAATTTCTGTCATGTTACACCACTGCGAACAGAAGCTCTCTTCTATGTAAAATAAGTTGTAAACCAACAGGCACCACACATTAGCCAAGAATCTCAATGTGCCACAAGCCAGCCTGCAAACAGGCGGAGATAGGTTATGTGCATTCGTTTATCTACCTGACAGCCATGAGGCATTCCACTAGTGATTTTACAAAGGACACAACAAGGATGGTAAGACCACAGATCACATTGGTAATCATCGTTATCTATGAATTCCAGGCTTTCTAGGGTCCCTATGCACAGCTCTTTTTGTGGCATATGCAATACAAGGGAAACCCCTTGCGCAGTGGGGAAGAGAGATGATGAAGGTTGTGCCGATGGCTGAAGAATACTGCAAGAAGACCATTCGCCACATGGCAGGTAACGTGTCTGAATCAAGAGAGTTGTTTTCTTAAAACGATGCTCAGCTAGAAAGACAGCAAAGACTCCCCAGTCTCTCCATTTTGCTGCTTCCCCCCTCTCCTGTCTCCGCAGGCTATCCTCCTGCTTTCTCTGCTCAGGCTGTAAGCTCTTCGCAGGTGGTGCCACCTTCTTCTACCATCCATTAGTTGCCTGGTAGATTGGTGGCAAAAATACAAAGAGAAATAGCAATGATAATGCTCTACTGCACAGTTTTATTTTTAGAAAGTCTTCAAAGACTGCTGTGGGGGGGGGAGGCAGGAAATAATATTTAGCAGGTTATTAGGCAAACTGACTGCTGAGATATGAATTATTCAGCTCCCTTCCATCAATTAGCACAATTAGCAATATTTTCCATAAGAAAACCCACTGGCATTCCTCATTTTGCAAGGAAAAGTTCAACTGAAGATGCCTCCTGACCGAGAGTTAGCTTTTCATGCCAAATTCAGACTTGACTTGTTGCTTTTCTGAACAAATATTTAGGGCACAACCTGTTGTATCCTTGTTTTAAAAGAACTGAGCATAATGCAACTACTGAACTTGATATTGCTACTTTAGTAATGTATGTGATCTTCAGGGCAAAGGCATTTTAGTCCCCTCTTGCCAGGGAGTGATGCATTTGTAATGGTGAGACCTGCCATGGACAGACGAGTATCGTTACATTAAAACATTGAGGAAAGAGTTTTTACTGTTCATCTCAAGGGATGGCTGTTGAGAAAGATTGAATTCAACTGAAGTCTTTATTCAGGAGCACTCAGAAATGAAGATTTACCCTGGAAGGAAAACTGCTGCTTTAAAATCAGAAAGGAGCCCCAGGGAGCCTTTCTGAAAGACCCCACATTTTTATCTGCTCCTCATTGCGCACCAGGATTTTTTTAGCCAAGACCTATGAGGAGCAGGTGCAGGATTAGTGTGAGCGAGCTCCTCTCTGGGTGGCTTCGCAGCAGGTCCCTGTCACTCCACCCCAGCAGGACCTCTCGGTGTGGAGGTATGCGTGTTGGACTCCTGAGGCACGCTCTCCATCTAGTCTCCGTATTGTTGAGCTTTGTCCTATTTTGGTAGCGGGAAAAGTCTCCTGCATTAAAGTTAAGCTTCTTGGCTGATGAGATGAACTGCAAAGAAATCCTGCCAGAGTCCTCCAGTTTTAGAAAACTCTTTTTTAGTTGCGTTGTCCCCCGTGGATAACAAACACAATGTTCAGTCGCACAGGGCTTGACTCAGCACCCCTCTCTGATATACTTGCCAAGTAGATCCATGGACCTGAATGTGACCGTCGTCTCGGGCTGGGCTCAAGGGATGGGGGCAGAGCCTTGGCAAGGGCTGGTGGGGTGGGATTTCTGGCCATGCTAGAGGTCGTCCATGCAATAAAAAATCTCTTGCAACTGCTTGATCCCTTTGTTTCTGGGGCTGTGCGTCAGAATAATCACACTTCCTTGCTTGTTGAGGTGCTGCATAGAAACCATTCCTTTTTGAGGCCTTCGTGTTTTATGGTCATGAGAGAAATAGGACAAAAACCACAAAAAGACAAACACCTGTCAGGCCACCTGCACTTCTAAAAGCCATCTTGTAACCAGCTAATGGAGTGGGTGTCAGTCATTTACTTCAACCAACAACATTTCCTTTGTGTGACCTTTTTTTCCCGACAGATGTTCTCCTTGGGCTGATGGCTGTGAGTGCATTTTCACCCATTTTTTTCCAAACAGCCTCTTTTTTTAGGGTTCTAATGAATGGCTTCCTTGTAATCAGGAAAAACTGGGGCATGGACTCAGAAAAAGGGCAGCTGGGCATTCCCAGGCCCCTGTAGGGTCACGCAGTTGAAGGCTCACCCCTGTGTGGGGCTGGGGAACTGACAACCCTGTGAAAGTATCATGTCCTACAGGGCAGCTTGGATGTTCTTACATGGAGTCGAACCGCTTTAAAGATCTTAATTGCCAAAGACAGTTACCTGTACGGCATTTTAGGAAAAGAAGCAAAATCAGATTATGTCCTTCAGAGAAATGGTTTGGTTGTGTGCACGCTCCTCAGCCACTTGCAGCTCACAGTTGAGCAACCAAGCAGGACAGAGCCAGGGAAAACCAGTGACTCTTAATTTTATTTTAAACTGTATGCCCATAGTCCCATACTACATTGCTAGTTTGCCTTGGTCTACTTAGCCATCTGGTCCATCTCACCGACTTCTAATTCCTTATCCCATTGGCTTCCCAGGCAGGGTCTCACTCAGGTCTCGGTTCTGCGGATGGCTGTGTATGTACGTGCTTAACAGGTCAGGGTGACTTACGTGCCTTTTTAAGCCCTTACAAAAAGGTTGAACTGAAACATTGGCTTGAAGATAAATTGAATTTAATAAGTTTATTTACAGGCGCAAAGTTAAACGTGATTAGAGATGCTCTTCCTGAAGTGACAGAGAAAGGAGAAAGACCTGCGGTTATTAAAAAAGGCTTATTTGTATGGGCACAGACAGCAGATGTGTGTGTTATTTATCCCTTTTGCTACATTTTATATGTATTATATTACAAGCAAATGGAAATTTTGGGCTTTCCTATCTGCCTTTTCCTGAAAGATCACACAGAAATACTGTGAGAACAAGCAGAACAGAAATACTGGAGAAATTATGTGATTAAGAACTGATAACTGAGGTAGGAGGAAATTTGTATTTAGGTTATGTAGGCATTTTTAGATATTCTTTAATGATAGTAAAGTAATACAAAAATTGGCATAGAATTGATTTTTTTCTCTCTTTTCGTTGATTGACTCTTATCTCTTCCTTGGAGTGTTCCTTAGAAAGTTCTCTAAAAATCTCATCTTGATGTATCTTAATGTAATTTTAGTATATCATAAAAATAGCACAAGATGCTGAAAATATTTGCTTCTTTCACATTTTGTGTTCCCAGTTAGATGTCCCACTTCATACTAAAATGCATGCTTAATACACACGCCTGTTTAATGTACATTACTGTAAAGTACCCAGTTCTTCAGGTCAGTCAATACTGTCATCCTTCCTTAAAATGTATTTAAGTAGAACTGAAAATGTTGCCAAGATGAAATACCACATCATTAATTTCTTTTGCGTGCAGAATATCAGGAACACTGGTTTTACTTTGAAGCCAAGTGGCAGTTTTATTTGGAGGAGAGAGAAATCAACGAGGAAAATCAGAATAAACCTGTCTTTCCGGACAACTATGACGCAGAGGAGAGAGAAAAGGTAACTGGGACTTCAGAAAGCACTCAGAAAGGCTCTGAACTGAAAGGGTTTTTTTCTAATAGACACACCAGTATTTTTCAACTGTTTCCAATGCCAGAGCAGTCAGAAAGTTGGTTTTGGTTTGTTGTTTTTTTTTTTCCCCTAAAATTTCAAGAAAGAAAAAAGAATTCCCACTCTTGGCTCAGGTATGTGTTAGTGTAAAAAAGCAGCTGCCACCAGTCCTGGGGTTGCTGCAATGGGAGGAAACCGTGCAGAGAGGCGGGCTTCACGGTCAGATGTGTTGATGCCCAGAGCAGGTACAAAACACAAGCCATGGCTATTTGAGGGTGGAAAAGGCAAATGTTTTGCCAGGGGCTCTCATTAAAGCCTAATGGAGCTGTGGCCTGAGTCCCACAGAAATCTCCCCGGGTACTAGGACTTGGTTATGGTCCTCCAAACAGAAGACAGCTGTCCTAAGCGATTCTCTGCCAACTCGGGCTGTGCCCAGGCCCGTTTTAAGTGTCTCAAGAGATGGTGTTTCACTATGTCCCATGCAGTACTATTTTATAGCGTACATGATCTTTCATTTGCCTCATGACTTCTGGTTATATCTTCTTAACTCAAGAGAAATAGCATGTCTTCTTCCCCGGTGTTTACAGCTTTCTGATACGTGTTGGCACCTCTCAAAGCTCTCCACTTAGCAGCTAAGCAATAAGTATGTTGTTCTTGTCACCTTTTCCCATAAATCAATCTTTTTTTCCAGACTATTAAAGCACAGTTCTATTCTGAGAAGTCACATTGTATATTTTTAGATGCTCGTCTATGCAGTGAAAAGTGCCAATGGAAGGTAGATTGATTGTGGATAATAAGAAATTGCTCACTTTAAACATAAAGAATAGATCTCCTTCTGGCTTTATTTTATTAATTCAGTGCCATGAACTTGTTACTAGTTTTTTGTTCCTTCCAGTTCTACTGGAGTCTTAGCAGAGCTTTAGGAGAGATTAAACCCAACAGTATTTCCCTGTGATCATTTCAAGAGAGAACTGTGTAAATTCCTCATGCAGAAACAAAATTTGCCTTCATCATCCTAGCCCAACTAGTTTGGCCTGTTGAGCTATTTATTTTGATGCACAAGAAAGGAAAATGTTGCTTGACCCTCGAACTCCACCGCCAACCAGAGATCACAGCCTGACAGAAGTCGAGAGACTTGATTTGCTTATAAGCCAAGAGTGTTAATAGCCATGGAAAGAATAAATGAGGAGAAGGTAACCAACCTGCCTGCCTTTTTCCCAGGAGTGCTTTCCTTTGCACTCCCTCCAAATTACCTGGGCGCTTGTGTCTGGAGGTACAACTTTCTACAGGCAACTAATAAAGCACCAATACCTGGCACCACTCTTGCCAAGAGGTGTGTGCACGTTCCTGCTCAACGCAGCGCATCTTTCTGCAGGCATGTACCTGCTGCAGGAGATGTGAAAGTGAAGCCCTCAAACATGGCTTGGATTGACCTGAGTACATTGCAAAGGCAATGTCCCTGTCTAAAAGAAATTACACCTTGAAATGCTAAGCAGCGAAGACCGCATTCTGTATAAGCAGGTACACAGCTTAAATTTGGAGATAACTAGAAATGTGGGGATAAAAGACAAATTGCGCCTTCTCAAATCATTTTCAGTGGTACGCATTTGGAACATGTTAGATACATGGTGAATAGGCAGAAACTGCACTGCTCTCGGGGTCAGCCTTGCTTCTGCAAACAAATCACTTGCCCTGCTCTCTTTCCCGGGCTGGACACAGTGAGCAACAAAATGAGAGAGGAACGAAACCAAAGTCATCCAGGCCAATTAAACTCTGAGGACCTCGTCCCCTTAAGATGCAGTTGCTTAAACCAGCACTGTGAAAGGGCCCGATAAGGGAAAAAAAATGGATGGGAAGGGGGTGCTAGCCAGCAGCAGGTCAACTCCTGGAGGGTGAGGAAGTCAGAGGCAGCCGTAATTACTGACCGCAGGGGTTTACAGCAAGGAGGGGACGTGCGAATTACCTCCGGGGCTTGGCAGCAGCCCAGTGCCTTCAGCAGGAGGGAGTGCGCATTGAGAGCCCCGTCCATGCACTCAGCGCTGCTGCTCCTCGCCTGCCCGCCCACCCTAGGGAAGCTGGGCTGGTGCCACATTGCAGGGCTGCACGAAGGCGCGGAAGTCGAAAGGAGGCTGCACTTTTGCAATGTTTGAGAAACGCTGCCTTGGTGCAGCTAAGTCCCCAGAGGCTCAGACCCAAGGACAGCTAGCCCTAGTGTAAAGTTGTTGCAGCAAGGCGACATCAGATGGGTGCAGAGCATCAGCGTTCTTAAAGGCCTAAATGAAGTGACACTCGAGACACCTGCCCGCGCACCCAGAATAGCAGCTCCACACTTAGTCCTCTTGCCTTTGGTAGTACCACACGTGTGTCAGTACTGCCCCACCAGCACCCAAATGGCAGCAATAAGGCTGGAAAGTTTGCATGTGTTCGAGGACAGCATAAAGACATAAATACGCTTCCTAGATTGAAAAAAAAAAAAAAAAAGAAAAAAAAGAAAAAGAAAGCAGCAGAGTGAAGCCATAGTCCAACTCTGCCTTGTCTGGAGTATATGTAGATAAACCACAACCAAGTATGTAACGGCTGAGGTGAAGGTGAACAGATAGAAATGCAAACTCTTCATCCATGTTGCAGAAGCCAAGAGCCAGCCAAGATGGCCAAGTTCAACCTACCATAACATAACTTAAACTTCAGGAAATAAAGCTGCCCATTTCCTTTAAGGGAAGGAGGTTTTTTTACCATGGATTTATCAGCGTTGAGTTCATTTGGGGATTTTGGGCAGGAAAAAGGTTCTGAATCTACCTTCTCTAGAGAAAATCCAATTTTCCTTTGCAAACTTAGCTGTGGGCTTTGGGTTTTTTTTTCTTCTTTCTTCTCCTGGGGAAGAATTGTTTCTTACTTTTGCCAATTACTTTCCCTCTTGTTCAATAAAGCCTTGTGGAAGAGGAGAGAAAGGGTTTGGCAAGAAAAAGTCAGAGAAGGGGGCTTGAATTAACGTAGTCTGAAATCGAGCCCCGAAAGAAATTACTGAATCAGAACTTTTTCACCCCCATGTAAAACTTGGCTGATTGAAACATTTGCGAATGTGTGACAAGGGGAGTCAAGAGGCCTACTGCCCTTTCCCTGTGAGACGAGCTATTCCCACCCAGCAGGGGAGAAGCCATTCCGGCGCAGTCGCAGGCCCCACGTCCCCATTTGCAGTGCCCTACCCTGACACTGCTGTCTCTCCTGCAGACGTACAGGAGGTGGAGCTCTGAAGGCCGGGGAGGAAGACGAGGCCACGATGCCCCCATGATCGCCTACGATGCCCTGCTGGGCTGCGGTGGGGACTGGACGGAGCTCTGCAACCGTTCCATGTTCCACGGAGGTAAGGGCCCCCCCCCCGGGCTCCCACCCCCCTCTCCCTTGCCAGTGGCAGGAGAGAGCCCTCCTGGATGTTGGCTGCCACTGTTGGCCAATCTGCCATGCCACCTGTTATATCTGCACCCCTGGTTTTACCCCCTAAACATCCTTCTTGCAGCAGCAGATGCCATGCAAGCCATTCACACCACTTTTCAAATGTTGCTCCATCTGAGACTCACAGTTTTGAGGTGTGCATGAGAAGTAAACCCAATATGACTTAGTAAAGGGCTGGCATCTTCCCCCACCAAATTACTGGTGCCTTTGGCAATGCAACCTTTTGGCTGCACATAGTGAAACCAAGAGAGCTCACAGCCCCTTGCTGGAGAGCCCGGCAGGCACAAACCCACAGGCACGGCACAGAGCATCGGTGCTACTCACCGTGGCTAGATGGTTTAAAGCACGTGCAATGCCGTGCTGTGCTGTTAGGAAGGAAGGTACGCTCCAATCCAGGTTTGCCATGTAGCAGAGCCCCCTGCAACTACTTTTCCCTCCTTTTCCCTAGCAACAGCGAGCTGCTTGCAAGAGCTGTTGTGTTGGAGTGGATTTTCCCAAAACCAAATAAACTCCTAGCCCAGGAACGTCTTCCGCAGAGGCGGCGCCGCATCCTTGCCTTGGCATCGCTCTGTTCCCTAGGCATCCTCACCTGGCACTGCCAGAGGCAGGACACGGGGTGGTGCAAGCCTTTGGGAGTGACCCAACATGCCCTCACCACGCTCCATCGGCAGTGTAATATTTCCTCCTCTGTGCAGCGTGGGTTTTGGTTGTGTATGTGAAGGTGACTCTGAGACACCATTGCAACTGTGCTTAAACCCTCAGGAGAAAGCGCGGCTACCGGGTCTATCGCTGGCTGCCTGTACGGCTTGGTTTACGGCCTGAACAAGGTCCCCAAAGGCTTGTACCAGGACCTGGAACAACGGGAGAGGCTCGAGTACTTGGGCGAGAATCTTTACCGACTATCCATGGAGGAAAAGTAAAGCGGTTTCTGCCATTTTCTCTTTCTATAAAGACTATATCAAATCCTTGTAGATAACTGACTGACGTTCATAGCGAAGGAATTAGCAGGGAGTTAGTCTGAAAGGTTGTATGTAGTTCGTGTGCAAGCAAAGATAGCTGGATTATTCAAGACTGATTAGATATTTACGGTCTTTGTGGTTTTTTTTTTACAGATGTAGGGATTTCTGAGTATAAAGAGTGCTGCTTAAACCAGTGAGATAATCTCAAATGGAAAAAAATAAATAAAAACTCTTTTGATTGATTTCAGTCTAACTTGCTATAATACCACTTCCTAAACAGCTGTGACCAGTAATTACACATACAAAATTAATTTTTAGAACTAATGCTTTCCTGCGAAACTAATGGTAGTACCACTTATGGGGATATTCTCTGTATATTTGACAATCCTTTCACCACTGCTGTTCCTCCTTGTTCTCGAATCTAATGTGTCTGTGACACTTATAAACCTAATGTCTCACGGATTAGCTTTTAATGAACCACTGATCCCTGCATCAGCACTGTGGTGCAAGGTATTGTTACATTAGAAGCTTCCAGAAAAGGAAAACCCAACACTAAAAATACCCGCAAGGAACAGCAAAGCATCAGTGCGTCTAAAATTCCTCAACTGCGCTTTTATTCTTCAGTCTTCAGAACAAAAGCTTTTTTAAAATATAACTGGCTGAAATATTTGTAAATAAATTAATCTTACACTATTTTCTAAGCATCATTCTTTATTTTTAGATTGAGCAGATTATATGTTGCTGTATCAGTATCAGAATTTTTGGCTGAGGTCTTCAAGCAGTTGTAATAGGTCAGCAGTCAGGCCGTGATACATTTCACAAGTCTGAGCACCACGAAAACCCCAGGAAGAAAAGTTACAACTGCTCTACCTTTTTCCTCTTTCCTTTTTCTTTTTTTTCCCTTTTCCCCTTTTTTCCTTTTTCCCCTTGCCTTGCCTTGCCTTGCCTCACCTCAGCCCGACCCAACTTTTAATTTTTTTTTTTTTTTTTTTTTTCTTTTCTTTTCTTTTTTTTTTCTTTTTCTTTTTCTTTTTCTTTTTCTTTTTCTTTTTCTTTTTCTTTTTCTTTTTCTTTTTCTTTTTCTTTTTCTTTTTCTTTTTCTTTTTCTTTTTCTTTTTCTTTTTCTTTTTCTTTTTTTTTCCTCTTTTCCTTTTTTCTTTTTCTTTCGCTTTCTCTTTTTTAAAAATTTTTTCTTCAAGAAAAACAGCAAACTATGATTCAGTTAAAAGTTGCATACAGCAGAAAAAATAAAGAGCAGACCTTGGTGAAGGAGATTTTGATGCACCTGCAGCAGCACAGGCACAAATCTGGAATCCTCAATGAAATTACACGGAAGAAATGAGCACAGAATTTGTCCCTGGTGTTTAAGCTTATGTTTTACCTCAGAAGTTCAGAAACCAAGGTCTGTGTAGCGCTTTCTAATCTCCACCATGAGTGATTGCCTACGTGGTGTTGGTTTCTCCTATCTTTCTCCAGCTGCTGAACTGTGTTTTAAAAAGATAGCTAAAAATACATAAGTACTTTCCTACCCCTTTTTCCATGTAAGCAATCGCTGGAATCGTCACTGGGATGCTATGTGGCAGAAAGAGGAGCAGGTGATCCCTGTCATTATGAATAGCAGCCTGCATGACAATATCCATATGAAAAGGATTTCCGTACTATGAGCTTCTTCAAACACTGTTTGAGCATGTTTTCTCTTTGCAGCTTCGCAAGATGCTTTCATGTTTGCTTTGGAGATACGTTAAACCAAAAGGAGCATTTGTGGCAGTAGTTTTTGATTTAAGAGAATACCGAGACTTTCTAAAAACATTCCTTCTAGTTTAGGATGACTCTAGCATACCTGTAATAAATTCAGCAATAGAGAAGAGAGAAGAACATATCCTGCATAAGGTAGGATTTTCTCTGGTACTTTGGCTTTCCCTGTTCCTTTAGAAAAAAAAAAATCACCAAAAAATGAAGAGCATTCATAACTGTTCCCACTTTACATTCTGTCCAGGCTGGAAAGGGACCAAGTTTGTTTCAGAGACAAATAAGGTAACCTAACTTAAAAGGCAGTTCCCAAAGACTGAACTTGTAAAGCACCATTTCTGCAGTTGCAGAGGCGAGCGGCGTGTTGGCCATCATTTCACTGACAACACTTAAAAGGCCTGTGCATTGGTCTGAGCAGGCAGAGCTGCTCCTGGCTGCCTTCCTTATCTATGGGCAACTCTTTGAACCAAACACCACGCAGCTGGGTAGTGACAGGAATGCCCAGGGACAAGGGGGTCTATGGGATGCAGCATCCTGCGTTCTCCATCTCACGGCCTTTTCCCCAGACCCAACCGACAGCGAGTCAGAGCAATCCATCAATTTCTGGCAGCTTCTGCGAGTCGGACAGTGTTTTCCAATTTTTTTCTTGTCTTTTTTGATGAAGTCTCCGTAGTCCTGCCTCCTCCTCCCATGCCCTGTCCCAAGCGCTGCCCCCACAGCAGCTAGTCCTTTGGTTTGCCAGGCTGTGCAAAATGGTGGTCAAATATTTAACATGTGACTCAGGGTCAAGAGACAGGGCCTTCTCTTCTCCACACTAGAGTTAGTAAACCAGAAACTCCTTCAGCCATATTCTTTTAGGAAACGCCACAGGATGCCACCACCCCCTGCAACTCAGCAGCCTCCGGACCCCTAAGAGTGGAAAGGCAGGAGCACGCTGGTCCGGGAGCATGCAGGCAGGGCTGGGGGAGAACACTGGCTCCTCTCCCTACGCTGCGGCGTGTCAGCTGTCCTCCGCTCCACAACACGGTGGTGGCCACTGCAGAGGTTTCCCTGGGATGGGTCAGCCATCAGGACAGGGCTGCTGCACTGCCCGTCAGCATATCCGGCTGTTGCCGCTCTGATGCTGCTATGATAAGTGTCACCGAAGAACCTGTAAATAAATAAACTGCCTGTCTTATGCATCTTAGTTATTCATTGGCCAAGCAGACAGGAAACTTCTGAAGGTGGCCTTGCCTCCTCTGGAGGTCCAAGCAGTCTGTCCTCCGGACACTGAAAACAATGCAGTAGTGCACTGAGGAAAAACAGCAGCACACTGAGGCAGCACCATGCACATTAAAAACAGTGAAAACCAGCATCTCCAGGGGAGGAGAGGGGCAAGGAGGCTGAAGTCTGCATTAGGCCATTTCACAGCATCGGGGTGGAGCCCGAGTATCTGCCTTGTCATCCGGTGTAACTCACACCGCTGGGAAGTGGTTTCTGCTGGCGTGGGGTTCCCCCTGTGGACGGGGGTTACCTGCCATAGGTGGGACTAGAGTTGACTATCTGTAGATGAGATAGAGGTGACTATATTTCATTGATAGGTCACATAGTTTAAGAACAGCAGGATGCAACTTAGGAAAAGGTGGTGAAGAAATATTAGGGATGATGTCTTGGCCTGTTGAAAATGATGGTCATGCTCCCAAACCTGAGAAACCCTCCACCTTTGCCCTCCTTCCCCAAGGCAGAAGCATGGTGTTTTCCAAACACTGGGGCAACACAATCTCATCACTACCACATTTTCCGTGGTACTCTCAGAATTTAGTGTCGTTGTACCACAGCCCTTGCACAGAATGCAGTTCGGATTTTCACAGTTGCAATGCTGGTTTGCAGGTGCAGTCATCTTGGAAGAACTGCAGATGCCCTAAAAAGGTGCCATAGCTGTTTGCTCATCTGCTGCTGCTTGCTGGTGAATACAGACCAAGCACTCGATCCATGCAACATGTCTTGGTACTTCAGACAATGCAGTATTCCCACATATGCTACATTTCAGAAGGCATCCGATAAGAACGCTCTAACATGTATTTTACCAAAAGGATAGAAGGAAAATTCTGAACAGAGCTCACTAGTAATGTATTTTCATGAAGCTGTTTGTTTGACTTTTATAGCTCGTAAGTGATTAATTAGCTTGAACACTCATAGTAAAGAGGGTCTGGTCTTCTTCCCTTCACAATCAATAGTAGTTTGGCTATGCTGACCTCACTGAAAGCAGGACTAGTCCATATTTTACTGTGGCCATTTATTGTATCCAAAGTAGCCCAGAAGGGAGAGGTAAACAGGGCATCTGGTTCCACTGCTGTTCTGAGAGATCAGAGATGACCCTAAATCATGCTGGTTAATGGCCCTATGTGTGTTTCTGAATACATCAGGCGCTTCTTAGGGAGGAGAGGAGCAGTCTTCTGCCATGGCAAGCTTTCAGTCAAAATATCAGTAGACTGGCTACAGAGTGAACCAGGATATTTTCAACCTCAATTATAGCCTAAATTCTGGGGTTTTTCTTTATTCTGAAAATTCTTGTAGTTGTGACAAATGGGTATGTTGGTGTAACACGGGAGCCTTGCTTCCTTGGCTGTGGTCAGTTTAGCAAGGGAAAGAGTAGGTGTTACCACATGGTGCTCATGGGAGCGTGCACCTGTGCTACGCTGAAATGTGGTTATTCCCAATCAAAACCTATGAAGTATTGTTTGTCACATTAGACATGGGCCAGTTGTCACACTTTTTTCTTTTATTGGCCTTTAAAAATATCTACAAAGTCATTATAAATAGACCTTCTTCCATTCAAGATGGCAACTTCATCCCACTGCCGAGGGATGTAATTTTCAATATGTGCACTTGAAATGCAGCCAAGTGGAATCCAAATGTCACTACCCAACTGAACGAGGACCAGCCCCCACACTTTGCAAACAGCCCCCGTAATATCGCAGTGGGGGGCCAGGTCCAATTTCTTTCAGAGTCCATGGGGTACCAGCTGCTGGGACACAGCTGGACCTTCCCCAACCTTCTGAGGCTGACACTCCCTGAGGGATGAGCCTCTTTGAAGCCTTTCTTCATTTTCTACGTGTGGGCTTAATTTAAAGAATTTTTTATTCCACTTCTGCTCATAAAAAGTAATCCCCTCCTGGTATGCAGGCTGCATGTTGTGCATGAAGCTATTTCACTTCATGGTGAAGTAACCTTCCAGCTTTTCGTGGTGTCAGAAAGCTGACACCTCTTGGGTTTTTTCCCTCCTAGCCCCATCTATTGTTATTGACTTCACGCTCCAGCTTTTGTGCTGAGTTCAGTATTTTATTTAGTAACTGATCCACACCAATTACAGCATTGCCTAAATCCCCAGCTGTCCAAGGGCCTGATTCTTCAAACTCAAGTGTAGGTCTGACATACCAGCCTTCTTGCTCCAGATTAAAGGGGCTTGTAGTCAAGGGACATTGCCAGGGTTGTGGCGGTGGTGCTACGCTTCACAAAGCAGATTTAAATTTAGTCCTAAAGTGGGATTTGAATGCTATCAAAAAGCAAATCATGCGAATCTTGTCGGGTTTGTTTTAACTCTGGAGAGGTACTTCTGACTTCTAACCTGTACCAATAGCAAAAACTATCAGTGGCATACCTGTACTCCTGAGCCTTGATATTTTGTTTTAATGGTTTGAGTCTGTTTTTATAACCCAGAGGCAGAACCATGTTTTCCTGCTAACTGCGTTCTCACCATATTTATCTTTGCCTCCACCTTACCTAGCAGGAGAGGATAACGCCTTCAATGCTGCCCTCGTGTTGGGACATGGTAACACTAAATGAGTGAGGAGTGGCACAGAGGAGATGTGGTCACTCCAACTAGCAATGCTTGCTTTCCTAAGCTCTTCCACTGGCCACAAAATACAGAAGAAAGAGACAACGGTGCTGTGTGGGACCATGTGAAGTCCTGCACGCAGCTGCTACATCATGCCTCACGGAGCTTGTAAAGCACTTTGCATGCTTTTTAACAGGCCACTAACAACAACTCTCTTGAGAAGTTCTGAATTAAAGTATTTTTTTCCATTTTATGCACGGCAGCATGCCATTAAACCAAAATAAGGAGGTAGCAGCAATGTTGATGACTTGAAAAGAACATTCGTGTTTTCTCTTGCGCAGCACCAAAAGCACACGGTTTTGCGGGGATGATAAGATGCTGGTAGACCCTTTGGTGCTGAAGAAGAAACTCAATAGGATGGCAACCGAGCAAGGGGCCTTTGCTGTACTCAGCAGCCTGCTGCTGTACGTCACTGAGCTCGCAGCCGGCGATCCGCAGCTCAGGAGCAAGAGGACAAAATGGGCAGAAGGTAAAGAAAACAAGGTGAGTTATAACCACCCATGTCCAGATCCAAACAGGGGCCAGCATCCAACCAGATTTCAGCTCTTGCGATCCAGGTTTCTGAACAGCAATCGTGAGCCATACACCAAGAAAAGAAGAGAAGTCGGCAAACTGGTCATTAAAGAGAAGCTGTGGGTGAGCAGGGCTGGTAACAAGCTGGACAGAAGCAGAGACAGGAAAGGAGATGGAAGAGCAGCGGAGGAGGACGCAGACACAGCGCCCAGCGAGAGGGCCAAGTGGAGCGGCATGTGTGGGAAAAACACAGTGAAGAACATCCTGAAGAAATTTTTAGCTGCTGAAGAAAAAGAAGCCAAGGAGAAGTCTCCCAGCTGGGTAAAGAAAGGGCCAAACAGTGGTTTGCCGAAAATAGTCAACAAGAGTTCAGTCCTGTCCAAACTGAAGGAGAAGTTTGAACAAAGCGCTCTCTGCTCAGCTGCAGAGGTCAAAGCATCGCTCTTGCGCAAAGGTGAGAAAAAGACTAAAAGCTTCCCAGGCAGAAAAACTATTCGTAAGCCGGAGGTCAGAGCACTGTGCACAGCAGCAATGACAGCCACAGGTATAAACAGTCCAGAGTCCCAATATTTAGTGTGCTCCACGGTCCCGGTGCCCAGACTCAGCATTGCTACCAAAATTAACCATCCTTGGAGCTGGTCAAAAAATAACGCCGCAAAGCAGCCTTTTGGTCATGACACACTGTTCAAAGAAAATGAGGGGTCTGACAGAAAGCCTGGTGAGAGCAAAACACCAGCAAATGCAGCACAAGACAAGGAGGACAAAGAAGAGTTACTGGTGACACCCAAAGCCATGTCTGATGGAAAGGACCGTGCTAAGGCTAAAATAGATTCCACAGTGCAAGGACCCAACTTTAATCTTAATCTAAATAACTCTTCTGCTACCCATAAAAACAAAGCTCTTGTAGACTGCAGCCCTCCCTTGCCTGAACATAGTCTAGACTGCGACAGGAATAACATGTCGGCTGGGCTTGAGACATCTTCACTGTTGGGGATTACCAATGCTGCGCAACAAGTTAAGGAAGACAGCCCACCATCTAACTCACCTTACTCTAGCACAGTTGAAGGATTCCATGAACAAAGTCCTCAGGATACTAAAACAGGTGAGATTCCTGAAATAACTATGTATGTATACAGTTCAGAGGCAGCCGACACAGAGCTCATAGAGCCAGAAAAGGATCCTTCCTTTGCAGGCCAAAAATGTTTTCCAGAGCAGAAAGCACTGGAAAACATTCTGCCATTTCACTCTCCAGAAGTTCAAGCATCTTGTGGAGTTGAGCCTCTAATGAAGAATCGACAGACAACTCTCCTAACACCAGCTGCCGGCAAAAGGCCACTGATAGTCCACAATGAGGCACAAGGTTTACAAGGCAGATGTTCTGAGGAAGCCAAAAAAGGAGTGAAATATCACAATGAAGACAAAATGTCCTCTACTTCTAGAAAAAATGATAGTGATGTCCCAACTAAAAAGGAAGAGGAGAATAAAACACCCAATAGCCAAATGCAAAATGAATCCAAACCCAAGCAGCCACAGCCTCCTCAAATACCCAGCCTACAAAATAACTTTGGTAATTCCAGTGCTGACATATCAAATCTGGATGTCAACCAGACCAAACCCACACTCTCCTCAAATGAGAACCAGGAGCAGAAACCTGGTGCTGCAGAAGAAGAGCACATCTCTTCTCATTTGGAAAAGACAGAAAACCCTTTGCCAGGTGACCTTGTGAAGCACAGTTCCTACATCGCAGAAGAAGATTTTAGGAAGGACAAAGTATCTTCATCAAATGAAATGATGAATCACACAAACAATCAGGCCCTGCACAGGAGTACCTTGACTGACCTGGAGACCTGTCACAAGCCATCCAAATCCTTCATTAAGCGTGACGACGCCACTGCAGACGAGATGCCCTGGCCTGACTGTGAGGCATTGCAGTCACCCTCGTCAACCCCTTTGCCAACACCAATGAGTGGGATTGCAGGACAAAGAACCCATCACACTCTTGGAAATCCCCCAGCCCTTCCACCTATTGATCTGGTAAGAGAGGGAGCTGGTGGTGTGGGAGATGAGCATGCCAGCTATGGCTGCAAGAAGCGTCCATCACCCTCTTCAGATAAGCTGACAAATCATGGGAGCTATACAACAGTGGAGAAGAAAACTGCATGTGATTTTAAGAACCAAGTGCTGTCCCCAAATCATGCAACAGAAAATGAAAACTCTACAGCTGAAGAGACAAAAACATGTCAGAGATTTGAGAACTGTCTTTCACTTTCAACCAAGAAGCCAGGAAAACATGAAAATAAAACCGCACTAGCAAGAAAGCCCCTATTATCCTTGGAGAAGAACCGAACACCAATGTCAGATAATACCATGAAGCAAGGAAGTGATAAGCTGGAAGAGAACCTGTTTCCTTCATCAACTGAATTGGTCTCAGACCAAAAGAAGCATGCAAAAAGTGGTAATAAGGTCTCCAAACATACAAAGGATAAGCTCTTGCCATCAGATGATGACATGAAGCATGAGAATGATAGGATGGAGACAGAAGAGAGACAGGAGGGAAATGTCTTGCATAAATCTGAGGAGAAACAAGTATTCACACCAAGTGATGCAGTAGATCATGATAATAACTCTTCAAATGAGAATAATGCTCATAGACCTCAAACATCCCAGTTACCTTCATCAGAGCATGACAACAACATTCAAGGAGTGAAAAATACTGGGCAGAGTTTGAAGTGTCTAACACCTTCAAGAGATTCTGTGGAACACGAACATGATATGACAGTAGATGAAAACATCTGCTGCAATAATGGGAAACAACACCTGTCCTCATCAAATGAACCAACGAACTATGCAAATGACAGTGCAGGGAGAAAAAACATCAAGTCAAACTTCAAGAATTATTCAAAGCCACCAAGAAATACATCAGGGCAGGACAATAGGAACACTGATGAGGAGAATACCCCTCATAATTTGAAAAATGAACCAGTGCAGCATGAAAAGAGTTGTGAAGGAGAGAGGAATACTTTGTGTGATCCTAAAAATCAAATTCCATTGTCAAAGCCGTTGGTGAAGCAAGAGAAGAAATCCTCCCCTCTAGAGACACAGAAACAGATGTCATCAGGTGACTTTGTAAAGCCTGAAACTAAGTCGGATGAAAAAAAGACTAAACGTACCTCTGAGAAGCCTGGGTCATCTTCTTCAAACAAAATGCTGAAGCCTCAAGAAAGAAGCTCTTCGGGAGAGGGGAAGCAAAAGACACCGGCAGCAGAGGACACCAGGTCTCCTGAAACAAAGGCTGTAAAAGAGGATAAGGAGCACCAGCATTCTGGAAAGTACCAGCTACCTTCTTCAAGAAAATCAGCAAGGCATGAAGAAAACACTCCAGGAGGAGAAAAGCAGCAAACAAGATGTGAAGATTTTATGATGCCTAATACAAATGCTGCAAAAGAGAAGAACAAATTTCCAAGTTAAGCCTCAAGAAAAAAATGCTCCAGAACAAAAGCAACAAACATCAGCTTCTGCAGGTTTTAACAAGCCTGGCACTAATGCTGCAAAAGAAAAAGATGGAGATCCAAATTCTGAGAGGTCACCTTCCTCAAAGAAAGTGGAGAAGTCCCAAGAAAAAAATACTTCAGGAAACAGGAGGCAAAAGACGCCAGCAGCAGAGGACACCAGGTCTCCTGAAACAAAGGCTGTAGAAGAGGATAAGGAGCACCAGCATTTGGGAAAGTACCAGCTACCTCCTTCAAGAAAATCAGCAAAGTGTGAAGAAAACACTCCAGGAGGAGAAAAGCAGCAAACAAGATGTGAAGATTTTACGACAACTAATACAAATGCTGCAAAAGAGAACAAATTTCCAAGTTCCAAGAAGTATCGATCATTATCTTCAGAAACATTTGGTTAAGCCTCAAGAAAAAAATGCTCCAGAACAAAAGCAACAAACATCAGCTTCTGCAGGTTGTAAGAAGCCCGGCACTAATGCTGCAAAAGAAAAAGGTGGAGATCCAAATTCTGAGAGGTCACCTTCTTCAAAGAAAGCAGAGAAGTCCCAAGAAAAAAATACTTCAGGAGACAGGAGGCAAAAGACACCGGCAGCAGAGGACATCAGGTCACCTGAAGCAAAGGCTCTAAAAGAGGATGATAAACACCAGCATTCTGGGTACCATCAGTTATCGCCTTCTAGTAAATCAGAAAAGCCTAAGAAAAATATTCCAGGAGAAGAACAGCAAACCATATCTGAAAGTTTTACAAAGCCTAATGCAAGTGGTGTAAAAGATAAAAGGAAAGATCCAGGTTCTGGGGTGTGCCAGTCCCCATCTTCAAATTCGTTGGTGAAGCCTCAAGAAAAGAACGTCGGAGCCAAAAAGAAACAATCACCACCACCACCTGATGAAAAAACAACGCATAAAACTGGTAGCCCAGAAAAGAGTGGACCTGAGAGAAGAGAGAAATACCAGCTGCGCTCTTCAGCTCAAGCAGAGAAGAACAGCAATGATGGCTCAGGAAAGGAAGGCCCTGTGGGCGACTTGAAGAGCTACCAAGCTCCATTGCCAAGTGATGGCAAAAATTGTAAAAGCAATGCTGTCCCAAAAGAGACTGGTTTGTCTAATACAGAGAAGTCCTCCACATCATCCTCATTTCATGTTACACCAGAAGATGGGGAAAATCCTGCTGGAAATAGAAAAAAACAGCCCGGATTTAAGAAGTACCGAACGCTCTCTTCAAAGAACTTGGTGAGGCATGAGAAAGATGTTGCTGAAAGGGAGGGGAGCTGGCAGGCAGCTGGCAAAACAAGTGAGACAAAAGCAGAGCTGGAGGACTGCTCTAAAGCAGCGTCATTCTCAAAATACACAGTGGAAAGCTACAGTGAGAGACTCTTAGATTCATCGTTCAAACCATTGATCATTAGAGTAACTGACACATTTAAACATCACAGCTAAAAAATAGGGCTACAGCTTAGGCAAGAACTTACAACCGATCATGCCTCCAATTCCCTCAATCTTTCTTTTTTCCTTTACTCTCCAAGGGCATTATATTATCATTTTTTAATCACAAGGACGTGGATGTGCATCTATCTGAGCTGGGCTTTTTTCCTTTCTTAAACATTAGCCTGAAGACATGAATTAAATTAATCACTGCAAGTGAATTAGCTAATCACTGAATTAATCATCAGTTTATAAATTAAGTATGAGAAGGGCTTTGAGATTGCGTGAATTCAGCTCTGCTCCAGACTCTCCTTGCTAACTAAAGGGTTTTGTTTGTAACAAAGACGACTGTTCAGGGTGAACTCTATTTGTATTTACTTATTCTAATGAAACTCTGCTAGTACTTCTTCCAGGAATGGTGGTAGGCAGTGTCAGCTTTAATTATGTCAAAAAGTGCTTGTTCTAAGTTCTGCCTTTTCACAGATTAATGGGAACTGTTGATCTATTGCTGCATTGAGTGACGCCATTAGCAGAAGTAGTGAGGGAAGGAGGGGAAGGCTTCATTTATCTGCAGAAAAATCAAAGGACGTTGATGCTACAAGAGGATTTACCACAAATGCAAATGTTCAGCCTCATTAATATTAATACTGGAAAAATAGTGATTTAACCTTCTCTGAAGCTATTTGCACTTTGGCCATACACTGTATGTGTTATTGTTGTAAAGATACGCCATTTCAGGGGGGTTCTTAATTACTGCAGATGAACATGCAACAAGGGTAAGAGCTTGGAAAAGCTCAACACTGAAAGGCCCTGAGGACCTCTCCTGAGGACAATGTAAGCTGGAGAGACCCAACACCTTGCCGGGGCAATTCAGCTCTTCTTTGGGCATCTGTCCCACTCCAAATCCCAGGGCGCGCAGCCACGAGGCAGGTGCCGCAGCTCACACCTAAAGTCTTAGGAAGTGTTTATTTTACAAAGCGATGTGAGACGGAGCAGTAAGAAGCAGCCGATGTCACGGAGTCCTGCTAACGGGATACGATTGCTTGTGTTTACAGTAACAGCGGCTTCTGCGCAAAGTTTGCATGTGACGAGCACTGTTTTGGAGAAGTGAGGGCAGGGTTGCTGCCTTGGGTGTCATATCAAAGCCGTGGCAGAGAAATCTTCCAGCACCGCTCTCCCCTATACCAGTTCAGCTTAGCGTTGTAACCACGCGTTCAGGTTAAAACTTGCTGTGGAGGAACTCTAAAGGCATATCCTAAGGACCCACCTTCGGAAAGTTGCAGAGCTATGTGGAAAGAGAGAGGGCTTATGCAGTCGAGGTCCTGCTCCCCTGTGGCAGTGGCTTCCCTTCAATTTTTAAGACGCTTTCCACGACCACACTCTGTGCAGCCGAGGGCTGGCCGTTCCTCCAGCCCAGGCTGGCAGAACGCCCTGACCCACTGCCAGCAAGGGAACAAGGACAAGAGCAGGCTGGCAGCAAGCTGAGATCAAACACGTTTGCCAGCACGGTGCAATGCACACAAGTCACATACGTGACAACCGGGCTGGCCCAGCTAGGGATGCTGTCGGGAGGAAGAGGGGATGTGAACATGGTGTCCCCTGACGGCTGAAGAAACTTAGACTTTGATTTCTTTTCCTTCACAACATGCCAAGAATTAGGCTTTCTGGCACCTGGAGGCTCACAAAATGAAAATCACACATGTGTATCACACCAGTCCTCAAAACAGAGGCTGAACGGAATTTATTGGTGGTACAAGACTGCCCTTCTGTGCAGAGGTGTGTTTCACGCACTGCTTTTATGAGCTGGCAACCATAAAGGCCACTTTGTACTAAACCTAAACCGTAATTTACTTTTTACTGTCCATGATTTAATTTCCCATTTGAGAAAAGTCCTTACAACATAAAGCATTTGCACCAGACTTGAATAGTAAATTCTCTATTAGCTGGCTTCTCCCACCAGCAGAGGAGAAGCTGTTTTAATTATTCTTTTTCTAATCTTTTAAAAGAAATTTACAGGGGTTTTTCCCCCCTTTTTCACATCTGGAAAGATCACTACCCTGTCACAAATTAAAGGACTTCTCCTGTCTGCCAGGTATTAAGCAGGTACCAACCAAGAGAGGTAGTCAGTGCATACCAGGAGGCCCTCAACTCTTCCAGATTACACCTGCACTGTCTGCTCTTCTCAACAGAGATACAGCATGGGAGTCTAAGCACCCTATGTTCAAGACAAGTCAGGCAAAGTCATCTTGTGGGGGTTAACTTTTAGGTTGCTGCATGCCTTAATCTCTGCTGGTAAAACATATATCATCCATTCAAATCAATTGACCAATCCTCCCTGAAGTGCACTTAAAACTGTGGCAGACATTTGCACTAAATGCATCCTTAAGGGTAATGCCTCACTTAAGCAAATCACCAGGTTTTGGTTCAGGAGTTGACACAATTAATCCTCCAGGAAAGGAGAGGGTGAGGCCACATGAATTCCAGTGGCGATGTCTAGAAGAGCGGTAGAAGACTGGTGTGTCTTGCAGCCAACAGCCCCAAACAAGCTGCTCTAGACCTTGCTGGCAGGAAATTTAGCACTGGTGATAAGCAAAGAAATGCCAGAAATGGGTATTTCAGAACGAACAGGAGTTTGATGAGGGGTACGCAGATCTACGTCAGCTGTGCCAGAAGGTGTGCAAATGGCCAAGCTCCAACCCTGGTGAGACCTTTTCCTGAAGGAGGCACACAAGAAAGAATAAAGTTTCTTTCCCAGTCTACAGGAGCCCTTCCCAGCCTCCGTCACCCCAGGAGGGGAGGCCCTGTGCCTCAGCTCCCCTTTTAGCATGTTTCCCACCCCATCACAGGAGAGGCAGTGACAGGAGCCCTCCCAGGCTGCTAATACACTTTGTCTGACCTAGTAACAGATATTTTTGATGCTTCTGCCAGTACATCTGGTTTTGGTTGAACATGAGGGAGAACTTCTTTACTCTGAGGGTGACAGAGCACTGGAACAGGCTGCCCTGGAGGGTTGTGGAGTCTCCTTCTCTGGAGATATTCAAAGCCCACCTGGACGATGTCCTGTGCACCCTGCTCTTGGTGAGCCTGCTTTAGCAGGGCGGGTGGACTAGATGATCTCCTGCCATCCCTTCCAATCCTTGAAATTCTGTGATTCTGTGATTTTGTGACCTCTTGGCTGTCATAGTTTTGCACAACGGGTGTAATTCTGTACAGTTCTGTTCCTCCACCACACTACAGCTCTCTGCTTTACTAAAAAGCATCTTTCAAGGCAAGCATCTCTCAAGGTCACTGAAGGAATTAGGTCCTTAGCCCATACTACATGTGGCAGGAATTATTTTGTTTCCAGTTTCAGGAATGCTTCCTTAAAGCCCTGGCTTAGCTATAGATACAGACAGACAATCAAAACCAGGTCAGGCACAGGGAAAATAAAGAAAAAACAAAGCCCAGGTATAAAAGGTTTTTCAGCGTTACCCCTCTGTGGTGACATAGTTTGAAATTTCAGATTCTTATGGAATTAGCCTCTCAGAGAGATTTTTTTTTTTAAGGGGATGGGGCAAAATGAATGACAACGTCATTTCCCCGAGTGTATCCCATTGCTTAGGATACTCCGAAGTGTAGCTTTCCAGGAGTTTTGAAAGCCTGAATAAAGGAGATGTTTAGGGGGAGTCCTGATTCCCAGCTGGAACTGTGTCATCTGAAGGGCCCCAGCTGAAGAAGCAGGTCTGAGGGGGATTCGGTGGTCAGCGGAGGGGTAGAGGTCGGGGCAAGCAGAGAAGCCCGTCAGGCTCCCAGTAGCAGCCATCTACTGATGTCTTTCAGATTTTTTTATGTTCTCTCTAATCAGGCCCTAGTAAAATCTCCCCTAGCACTTCACACCAGCAGGACACCTCTCAGATGGACTTAGTAATGCAGGATTCACAACAGGATTGGTTTGGGGTGATTTGGGTAGCCAAGCATGGACCCAAAAAAACTGCACACCCCAGTGTGGTAGTACAGTCCCCTTCCCACAGTTGAACACGCAGTGTTGTTTCCAGCAGCCCCACTCACCCTCACGCATTTCTGACTGAAGGACAAACCTCTGCCTTTGGTTGCCAAACTCAGCGCTAGGTCAACCACCCTCTGGACTTGCCCTGCTCTCCCTCCATCTCCTACAGCAGCGCAGCCCTCGACTGAGGCTCCTGAAGCTGAGTGGGACAAACCCGGGCCACAGAGTCCCAGCTTTGGGGGCCACCATTTCCTCCAAAAGTTTCATGAAGCGAATGTGATGCCCATATGTCTGGGGCTTCAGGCACCAAGAGAGCTCAAAGGGGCCAGGGGAAGGGCTGAGAGCTCCCTCTCTCCACCCTCAGCTCAGAAAGGGCTGCTAAGCCATGCTGGACGAGCCTTGTCTCCATGAAACTGTAACAAAGAGCTCCTGCTTGCCAATATTATTTTTTTTTTCTTTAATTGAAAAAGGGCATATAAGGCATAGCTATTCTCAGCAAAAAGATCCCACGTCCTGAGAAGGCTTAGCCAGTGGAAGAACTCAGGCCAGTGCTGCACCATGAGACATGACCGGCCCACATCAAAATTAGGAAATGTGTCACCACTTTTCTCCAGACCTCAAAACCAGGAAGACACAGCTGTCCCAGTAGTGCTGTCTGATTCCAAATTGTTCAAATGCACCAAAAAAACCCAATCAATGAATTTGATTTTTCAAACTTCTGGCTCTGAACTGTGAAATAACTTAGTAATTTATTGGCATCTTCTAGAGTTGCATCTTGGAAAACATTTAACACATCACGCGTGACAAAAAAGATAGAGACCAAGACCTGAAGTTGTACGACTGGTCTCAGGTTTTCACCATTGTACTTTTTTGGATGTCAATGGAGCTGGTAAGAGAAGAAAGAGAAATAGAAGAAAGGGAATAGAGGAACTAAAACAGAAGAAAGAGAATAGAAAAGACCTTGTATTAAAATGCAACTTTCCCCCCCCCCCATTTTAGCTTTTTCCATTTCCACTTGCAGCCAGCAGATCCCAGCACACAGGGATTATTCAGCACCCGGGTAAAGCATCCCTCCCAGCCCCGAGATGCTACTGATGAAATCTCTGGGCTGCTGACAGTAAGAACGCTCCACCTAATGGCTGAATTTGTAAAGCAGGACTGTAAGCAAGCAGAAGTTGAAGTGGGAATAGCAGTGGGAATAGTAGGGAAATTTAGGGAACCATTTCTTCTCTTACTCCGGTGCCGGTAAGGACTGGACACCATCCAAAAGGAGCTTGTCTGTGTGACCAGAGTAACCTTACAAGTAAGGGTCCTTATGGATTTTGAGGTGGGGGATTGCTCTGGAACACTAAAGGAAATCTGTTACCTGTTACCTGAGACATGAGCACAGGGGTATTATCAGCTACCAGCAGAAAATTTTAACTGCTCTGAGCACCATGTGGTTTCCAAAAGGCATCATGTCCTCCAAGCTTAATTTCTCTTTTTCGTTTCCATGAGCATCTCTTTTTCCCCTCCTTGATGAGAACTTTCAACATAGGATAAAAAAGTTTTGTGGGTTGTCTGCTTTCCTGCCAAGATTTTTTATATATTGAATAGCCAAAGAAACAGCAGGTCAGTATTTCACCTCTTACAACCTGAAGGACCTGAAACAGTTTGGGGAATTGCTACACACCTCCTGTTACTGTACGTGGTTTGTCCTTAACAGGCCTTCAGTTGCTTGTACTCCGCGGAGCTGCAGGTGCAACAATTTTGTAAGATGGTGGGATTCTCACTTGGCAAGCAAGCACTAGGCAGGCTTTCAGTGATGCGTGTCATGCAACAGCAGAAGCGCACCACCAGAGGGGAAATTTCCTGAGAAAATAAAGCCGTAGAAACCTATAATGCACTGAACTGGTTATCGTCAAAAAGCCACCAAATAGCTTTTAGGGCTTATATTTTAAAAAATGGCTAGTGACTCCAAATATGCGACATGGGACACTTTATCAAAGGATCTGATTTTTTGGGGGGGAAGTGCTCAGCACTCACTCTTTGAAAATCAAGCTTCTTTCATAAAACGCCTCATGTTAGGTAACCAAAGCCCCTTCTAAAAAAATTGACCCAGATTTCTGAAATACAGGAGAGTGTCACAGGAACCTACTTGCCCCTGCATCTACAAAAAAAAAAAAAAGTGAGCAAAAGAATTGGTGTGCAGACAGCTCTCCGCAGCCCTGTGAGTGAGTGCAGCCAGCACAGGTTGTTTTCACAGCAAGGAATTGCAACCACTTTCTGCAGACCACACGCCTTTTTGGCCTGCACCACAGCAGTTTCTAAACCAGTTGCTCTGGCCCTGGCAGGGAGCTGAGAGATTTTTTATATGGTTGAGATGCAGCCTAAAAAGAAGGCGAGTCCTTCCCATCGCTGTGCTCCCCAAGGCTTCTGGAAGGAATCAAAGAAAGAAAACTCTTGGACACGGTAGAGCAAATCCATCCTTACCAGGGAACAACCGTGTTTAAGTCAAGTTACACCATCAGGGTGAAATGCTTGCATCCCTTGGGATTTGTACCAATACAATGGACAACATCCAAAGGCAGCTCTGGATTGCTAGCCCCATTACTGAGATCCTTCATTCTCCTGAAGAATGGGAACAGTGCGGGCAGCAGCGATCCAAGCGCCCAAATAAGGTCCCACCAAATGCACCTTAGCTCAAACTTTCTCCAGGCTCCAGGAAACTTATCGCAGAAGAACAGAAATCCCCAGAAGACATCTCCTTTATTAACTCATTTAAATTACATCCATCATGTAACAAGAAAGTCTGTACCATTGTCACACCATACAGATTTCTTAATAAAACTGTTTTCCTTCTTAGACAGGTTACTTGTTTGTACCACCGAGTCTTACTTGTGTGTTGAGAAGATGAAAATAATAAAAGCATACAAAATAATGATCTTGTAATCATTCTGTCATTATCAAGGAAGGAGCATGAGAAACAAAGACAAACAGTGCCTGTAAGTATCTCATCAGTATGCAAACTCTTTTCCTTACGCCCAAGAGAGCTGACACATGCTGAGTTTCATGGGACAGCTGGGAATAGGTAGAAAATGCGGAGCATTAATTATGCAAACGCCATAGCTTTGAAAAGAGCACGACAAGCTGCATTTTCTGCAGCTTGCTCCTGGCTGTCCCGTCCCAGCTGGCTCCTCAAAGACAGGCAAAGAGCAGGCTGCATGCCAAGGAGGCATCTCCAGCCACCAAAATAGGAGCAGTGGTGGGCTAAGGACCAGGTTGGAGGGACCAGCTTCCTCCTCCCATGCTGCCCATAGAGTGGGGGTGGCCAGCCAAGGCTGCATGACCTGACGTGGTTTCCTATCTTGCTTTTTCTTGGCGATGGGATTGATTAAATGCACACCTGAAACAAACCTGGCCGTCACGGCAGGGCTGGATCGGGTTTGGCTATCGGTGATCCAAGGCTGTCAGGACAAGCTGGTAACCTGGTGAACACATTAGTGCATTAGAGCTGCAGAAAGGCCTCAGGCAGCTACTCCTTCATACATAATCTGTGAGCAAAACAGCATTACTGTTGAAATTACCAGATGTTGTCACTTCCAGAAAATGAAACTCAAGCTAAACTGAACTCTTGAATATGGAAATACAGTTACCCACAGAGTGGTCCAGGATGACCTGCAGGTGCTCCAGCCCTGCCTGCTGCTTGGCTGGAGCAGTCAGGCAAACCCGAGGAGAGCCTGTGAGGAGCAAACCCTGGGGACACCCCCAGCCCTTGCCTGAACAGGGCTGTTGTTCTGCTCCCGCAAACATTGGTGAAGGGAAGAGAGGGATCTTGCTGAGGCTTCACTCCTGCCCCATCTGAAGATGTTTTGGAGGAGCTAAGTTGAGTTCTGTTCCCCCTCGTCACTAACTCTCTGTGCAATCATCAGCACTTAATCCGTCCATGCGTCCCACCTGCAAAACAGAGGACATACTCTGCAGGTAGCGGGGAGCTCGGGTGCCAGCTGTGGCTGGGGTCCAGCAAGCACCCAGGCTGGACCCACCACCTGGACACGAGCAGCACAGGGAAACCAGGACAGAGGCTGCCCACCCACATTCACCTCTATCCTGTGCCTCTGACTCTGCTTCCAAAATCACCGCCACTAATCCTCACCTCCCCTTCATCTCTTTCAGTGTTAATTCTCCAGGGGTCATGTGTAGGTGAGATGGCTGCTGAGCGGGAGAAGTGCGGTGGAGAGTGGCCAGAGCTGCTGTGGGAGACAACCCACACAAGTATGCAACATTTTTTCAGCTGTATATTTAGTCGAGTTCCAACTCCCCTGTCATGACCCAAACTAATGCTAGCAGTTGCTTGAGGCCTTCTGATGTTCCTCTGGTGTTTCTCTTCACCAGCTCATACAAACCATGTTTGGAAAAGGCGCAAAGGGTGCACGTAAAGTGTGTGGGAGTGTGATTCCCAGCAGGAACAAGTATGATGCTGAATGTCACTAAGAATTAGAAGAAACCGACTTGTACAATTACTACATGGAAGCAAGCACTTAAGCACAAGCTGTTCCTAAGAAAATACAATGAAAATTCTAAGTCTTGATTCCGCCCCCCCAATACAGTAAGTCTTTCTGACGTCAAAAGAATTAGCTTCTTTCTATGCCTTGCTTCTCCATCTGCATAATCATAGAATCATAGAATCACAGAATGTTTTGGGTTGGAAGGGACCTTTAGAGGCCATCTAGTCCAACCCCCCTGCAGTGAGCAGGGACACCGCTAACTGGATCAGGTTGCTCAGAGCCCCGTCCAACCTGGCCTTGAATGTTTCCAAGGATGGGGCCTCCACTGCCTCTCTGGGCAGCCCCTTCCAGTGTTTCACTACCCTCATTATAAATAATTTCTTCCTTATATCCAGTCTCAACCTACCCTGTTTTAGTTTAAAACCATTACCCCTTGTCCTGTCACAGCCAGCCCTACTAAAAAGATTTTCTCCGTCTTTCCTATGACTTTTCCCCTCACTTTGATGCCTGTCTTTGTATATGTGTTATGTAAGTTCTTTGGGTCATGGCAGTCTGCAACAAGTGTACGTAAAGGGATGTACCACCTATCTGACTGCAGCAAAGAGCTCCCCTGAAGTTTCCAGGCAGTGTGAAAACTCAGACTGAAGATTACATTTGTTATTTTCTATTAACATCAGTCCCTCATTTTCAGAATTCACCTGGAAGCAGACACGTGGCACAGGTGCAACCTCGGGGTGCTCCCTTTCAAACAAGCTGACACTGAGGCTTAGTTTTTTATTAAAAAAAATTAGTTTGCTGACTTTTTACAATATCTTTTTAAAGAAAGTGGCCACTGCTCTCCAATGTACACTACTAGTGATGAACTCTAAACAAACAGAAACGCAAAATCAGGTCTTTCTTTATGCTTTCTCCTTTAGAAACTGCGGTTTAAATGAAAAATCAGCTGCTTGCAAATCTCAGGGGCTAAACTATGATGAGATAATTGTCCACTTCCCAGGGGTAGAAGAACAGTTCAGCTTCACTTCTGAAGGCCATGAGATCATGACAGCCTCCATGAAGATCCTTAAAATTCCTGTTTGGGTGCCCTGTGACTGATGAAGGACTGTAAGAGCGTACTAAGTCAACCAGCAGCAACAGGACCCTGAAGCTTTGACAGGTTTGCTGGGGAGCCCCTCGCCTGGTGGCTGCCCTCCTTGTAACCCTACAGCAGCTGAGCAGCTGCCTCCACAGCAGAAGCTCCAGGTGGAACAAGACCACCACCAAACCTCTGATAAGAGCCAGAGGAGGCCACAGCAGGACCAGCTTGGGTCTCGCTCATGGTTGCTGGGACCAGTGGGGCCAAATGCATGGTGAGTTATGGGCAGGAGGGATAGTAGTAACAAGGCTCTGCTGTTTCTCATTAGCGTGCTGCATGATGGTATTTAGGACATGGTTTACAAGGCTGGCAAAGGCAGGGCTGTAGATTCTCTGGTTCCTCTGTGGTGCTTGCAAACCCTTCTGTTGCTGGGGAGCTGACTACATGTGTTTCCCTTTTGGCAGCTTTGAGATAGCTTTTATTTAAAGTGGGGTGAAACTGAGGTTGCCTCAGTTTCCTCTTGATTTTTTTTTTTAAAGGGCTGAATGGAAAAAATGTTATAAAAATGAAACATTTTCTTTTGGTTTTGACTTTTTACTGTTAATTGGTTGTGTCTGTGATTCCTGAACACTACAAGAGAGCCACTGCAATAAGGTAACTTTTCTCCTTAAAATTCATTTCAAATAGAAAAATGTATTCCAATAACATTCCTCCAGCCTGACAAAGAAAGCTCAAACTTCCTGAAACACCATGTTTTGCTATTTTTCAAAAATAAAACATGTTCTTGTGGAAAAAAAAATATGCTTAAGAAACAGCATGTTCCAATCAAAACCATGTTTCATGGGGAAACTACTGCTGATTTCCAGTAGCAGGGGAAGATGTCAAGGGCTGGCCTGGGAAGTCAAAGGGGGCAGGAGCCCCACAGCAAGCTCTCTCCTTACAGCTGAGACACTGGCCAGGCATGAGGAGACTACTAGCAAGGGTAGAAGCAGCCTGCTGCAGAAGAACATCAAGGTTTTTGGGGGTTTTCTTCACATTTTTTAAACAATCCACTCAGACAGGGTTCAGCTCCAGAGGCACATGCTCTAAACTACTTTGGGATAACACCCTATTTCCTTTTGCTAACTGGTGCACAAAAGAAGAAATCTCTAAGACCACCACAAGCAAGGTGTCCCTGAGCCTGTGGGGCTGTTTTCTTCCACCGTCCTTGTGAGTGTTTTTGCTGGCCTGCAGATGGCGAGTTTGCCACTTAGAGATGGGGAAAAGCCCTGCATCCTTAAAGGAATCAGAAAAACAAATACCATGTAAAGATGATAGCTGAGAGTTAATTCTCCACCCTCCCTTACACTCTTCCATGATGCTTAATTTTGTGTGCATGACCAGCTGTTCACTAGGCATGAGGATATTTCCCTGAAGATGGTAATATCAGTACTTTGACTGAACATTAAACATCATTATTTGCAACGGAAATAGGGAACTTCACCTCCCGCTTCAGTGGCAGTCACAGTCCACCGTACAAAATCATTAAGACTGCTCTTCCAGGCAGCAAAGTAAAGGTATATGATCATCATGCTATCATTTTCTTGTCCCCCTCTATAGTCTTTAGTAATACACTGACATGAATTAAGAGATACCCGTACTGACTGATTGACTCCAGAGGTCCCACAGCGAGATCCAAGACTAAGACTCAAGCAACAACTTACAGCGTTATTGATCTCTGCACCACCATGAGCTAAATTCCCCCAGGCAGCAAAAAATTTTGAGTCTGGGTCCTGCTGAATCATCACATACTTTTAGGAAAATATGTTTTCCATATCTGTTTTTCAAAATCCATGCCTGTGTTTTAAACTCACCTGGACTCCTTCACCAATTCACAAAAGTAAAAATACGAATACTTCACAGAAGTAAAAATATGAAGTTGAAAAGAGTGCTCTTAATAGACACGAGAATACATGTTTTTCCCTGACTGCCCACATGGAAACTCCACTAAGCTTATCCTGTGACACATACATTTCCTATTGCTGGCTTCCCTCTCTTCCTTTCCACTTTCCTGCCTTTCCCCTTACATTTCTGTCCTGTCCAAGGGCTACAAAATGAGGCTGGAATGTGAATCATGTGTTTCCAAGAAACATTGAGAACTTGTTCCATGGGTCAGATTTCCCATTTATTTTTCAATAAAGATTTCTGAGCCCTCCTGAGAGCCGCATGAGTAGGAATGTCTTTCCAACATGCAGCTGCTCATTAATTCCTGGGAAAACCCCTAAAACAAACAGAGTTTTCAGTAACGTAGTAATCTTTCCACTCTGAAGCCTCACTGTTACTTTGTTAAAGAAAGCACTCACAGCCATTCAAAAAAAAACATTTTCAATGCGCTATTTTGATCAAGCTACACAAATGCATGCACATACTGCATTCTGGCTGCAAATCTCAAATTTGGTGACAATTTGGTGCTCAAATAACTAAAACACTGGTGGCGGGGGGTGAGGCATTTTTCCACCCCTCTTGTTCTTCAGTGTGGTACCCACTCCTCCCTGGAGAGTTTGGGATTTTCCCTCTGCCACCCCCCCAGCTGCAGGAGGAGCCCTGGGCGGAGGAAGGCAGGGTCCTCTGCAACTCGAAGCCCTGGGCAGCACAAGGGACAGGCAGCTGCTGCCACCACCAGTATTGCTACAAAGCAGGTAGCAGCATCCCCTCCAACATTTCCAGCATTGCAGGAGGATGCTATCTCAGCTACTGGACCATAAATGCACTGCAAACAAGCCAGGCCTGTTACATTTGCACCAGGGCTGAGCTCTGCCATTTTGTTCATCTCCACATGCTGCAAGACCAGATGAGCTGCATGCTGTAATGCAGCACTGATTCGAAACCCCGTGTAAACACCAGCCTCCCTGCCACCACCAATACTGGCCCCGACTCACTCACAGGGACTGTGTGGGTTTTGCAAGAGCTTGGACACATATGTGAGTGTATTTGCCCATGGCTTTTCCTCTGCACACCCAACATCCAGGGCTGCAGGGCTGCTGCTGTGATTGGAGCTGTTTCAGTGCTGCTACAGGGATGCTCTCTGAGCCAGCAAGTGGCCGTGGAGCGCAGGAGAGGGTGGAGGTTTCCTACAGTACCATGAAAGGAGAAATGCACAGCAAAGGCTGAGTGGTAATAAAGAGGAAAACTTCTTGATTTATGCTCAGAAGAGCATGTTCCTGGCAAAGAGCAGCACTCAGTACCTCATCCCTCCAGCAACCCACAGACTCTACTTCAATCCTAGGTCTTAACAGCTTGTCTTTGACCCCACAGCAGTTTGTGAGCCATGTGGGCAGAGCTAAGGGGAGCAGACGCAATACCTCACGAGCATATTTCACTAGCCTGGGGGCATTCCCTTTGCATGCACAGAATATTTTGGCTGAAAAAACCCAGCATTTTTGGCTGACTAAACCTCCTTGCCTCTCTGCAAGATTCTCTGTGCTACTACTACTACTAATGCTCACAGGGCTTCCATGCTCAACTGAGAGTGAAGTTGCTACAGGGTCTTAGGAGTACCAGAGCACTGGGGTCTTAAAGCCCCATTACCACTTGGCACAGAGCATCATTCTGGCATCAGGTGGAAATCATTCGACTGCTGTCCCAGATTAATGCTGACAAAAAATAATCCCAGGGTTTGCTGTCACTTAGATGACGTGGTGGTGCAGGACTGAGAGGAAGACTACACCCATGGCAATCCCTCTCCAGAGAGAGCACTGACTCCCTCCACCCCACACAAGAAATTGTGGAGATTTCTGCAAACCCCTGCCACTTCAGGGCAAAGGGGTTTAATGTCGTGTCTGCGGTGGGCTCAGTAGCTGTGCTGAGCACAAACCAACAACAAAGTGGCTCTGCTTAGCCAGAGCTCCTGTGCTTTGTAGGATCTGGCTTGCTCTTTCCACTTTCCAGACCTGAGTTTTGCTGAGATCAACAATCAAACCCTCCTCAATTTGCTTCAAGGCCCTTTTGACGTTCCCTGATAGAGTCTGCACACTGATTTATTTGGCTGTTTTTCTGCTGCAGGGGTAGACCAAAGTGCTCCCTCTGACCTCCCACCGCTTGCCATTCGACTTGCATTCCCCAGCCACCACTGCTAGTCAGAAGCTTTTTTAACAAGGCTTCTTTATCACTTATGAATATTATCATTCGGCACTGCGGGTAGATCTGTGAGCGAACAGCTTGCTAATAGCAAATGGTGATAAGAAAGCTGCCCTTGGCAAAGGCAGGAGAAATATTGCCCTGTGACAGCTCCCTTCTTCTGGGCCAGTTCAGGACACCCCTCTGACAGCAGGAGGTGTTTGAGTGTCCCCTGCTAGGGATTACAGGAATCTTGCTCTTGCTGTTCTCAGGATTAAATAATGAGGGAGACAAGTTTCTCAGTAGGGATTATCTTCCTTCCCAAAATGTTAGAAGCACCACAGAATAGCAAGAGAAAAGGCAATAAGAAAACACAGTAACCATCCATAACACAAAAAAAAAAAACCCAACCACCAAGCCGGAGTTTTGTAGAAAAGCCATTCACTCCATAAAATACTGAGAACCAAATGCTGTAAAATGATGGAAGTAATAGGTGACTGATCAGAATTTCACTCCACACTTTAAAACACAAACTCACCACCCAGGGCTGCCTTTGAATATTCCATTAGGGAATACTCATGGGGACATGGGGAAGCAGTGCTCTGAATGGTATCTTTGTGATACACCTTCTTACTCTTGTCTCTCAGATTTAAACATTAATAGCTGTAATTTCTCACCCATTCTGGGCAATCAGATCTTGTACTCAGTTGAACTGGCCCAGAGCCACCCTTCCCCTTGCACTCCATACACGCTTGCTCTTGGGTTGGCTCCACATCACTCATTTATCTCAGACCAATTTTGTTCATGGGTACCTCTTGGGCCATACTTTGTAAGTCCTTTGTTCCATGTAGTTTTATTTTTAAAAATGGCAACCTAAAGGGAAAGAGAGGTAAAAGAGAAGCGTAATTCAATTTGATGGAAACAAAAATGGTTGATTACTTAATGCCTGCTTAGCAAAAAAACCATGCTTTAGCTAAATCCTGAGAGCTGCACGCACTGTGGCTGGCTCTAGGAACGTAGTTGTCTCTGCTGGCAGTCATTGGTGTTGTTGGTATGTACAACAGGTCCACTAAAAATAGGCATGTTCAAATTTGAGCTGCAAAAGCCCTGATGCAATGATTCTCTGTGGTGTCCTGCCCCATCTCTTCTCACACTCATTAAAGACGGATTTTGGCTCACCTTCTCCCAAACTGTTTTTATCCATCTTTAACAGTACAGACCATCAACTTGACTACTGTATTGAGGTACATACATTCAGGGAGGAGATCCCAGATGCCTTTGGTCAGCATAGGTTTTTAGTTTAATTAAAACTAAGTGCTAAAATGGAAGTGGCAAGATATGCATCTCGCATGTCCTTATTATCAACATTTCAGCATTTGCAGCTTTGCTCTTTGCAATCATCTGCTGCAAATTTCTCAAATGTTATTCAGTGTTACTCCACTGGTTCTCAAAAGCGTTTAGTGAGAAATGTTAGATGCAGTCCAGATCCAAACATCTGAAGATAGCTCTGTGGGTCAGGGAAGTGCAAGTTGCAAAAGCTAGTTATGCACAGGAGGATGTAAAGATACCAAAGGGTGCTCAAGCAGAAAAGTAGACCATTGAAAAGCTAAAACCAGTGATTGATTCTTATGTAAGTGTTACCTAATCATTATTTCTTCCCAGAAAACAGTCCATCAGAGCTGTCTCTTGTTTCAGTACAAGTATCCCCTTCATGAAGACCCTTGACAGCAATTGTGAGGTGTTTAAGTACTGTTTATTATCACCGCATAAGCTTGACTTGCAAGGATCAGTGTTCCCTTTCTCCCCTGGGAATATGAATGGTGTTGCCAGGGACATGCTGTCATTACTATGGGAAATACAACACCTTGTTAATCTGGCACTTGTTTCATACTAGAAACTACACTGTGAACACTAAACACCCCTTTGTAGTAACCACACAAGTACTCTAAAATGCAGCCACTGCCATCAAAAGAGCCACCAGTGGTTTTCTACACAGAGTAGAATAGAATCATGGAATCATAGAATCATTTAGGCTGGAAAAGTCCAACCATTAACCTAACACTGGCAAGTCCACCACTAAACCATGTCCCTAAGCACCTCATCTACATGCCTTTTAAATATCTCCAGGGATGGGGACTCAACCACTTCCCTGGGCAGCCTGTTCCAATGCTTGACAGCCCTTTTGGTCAAAAAATTTTTCCTAATGTCCAACCTAAACCTGCCCTGGCGCAACTTGAGGCCATTTCCCCTCGTCACAGGATCACACAGAATCACAGAATGGCAAGGGTTGGAAGGGACCTCGGGAGATCATCTAGTCCAACCCTCCTGCTAAAGCAGGTTCACCTAGAGCAGATTGCACAGGACATCATCCAAGTGGGCTTTGAGTATCTCCAGAGAAGGAGATATTCAAGTGTCCTTTTGCTTGTTACTTGGGAGAAGAGACCCACCTCGCTACACCCTCCTGTCAGGCAGTTGTAGAGGGCGCTAAGGTCTCCTCTCAGCCTCCTGTTCTCCAGGCTAAACAGCCCCGGTTCCCTCAGATGCCCCTCAGTCACACTGTCAAATACTGATGGTGTACTTTGAAAGACTTCTTTAGAAGAGGACTTCCAAGAGACAAGAGCTTTCTTTTACGAAGCACTGGGTGAGCCTGAGGAAGTTCTCAAGCAGTTGTCCATCTTCCTGGTATCTATCTGTTTGGTTCTCAGCTTGCATATAGGTCTAGACTTGCAGCTCTGCTGTGAGCTATATTTGATCCAATGATGTGCAGGGGAAATACTGCACAATGTTCTGTGCAATATCCAATGCACCGGCATTTTCTCTACTGGATGGAAGGTTGAACTTGCTTTCCTTCTACTTGGAGCTCCTTTGTGTTTGCTTTACCTGGCTACTCAAATGTGAAGTAGAATTGTGTCTGTACCTTCACATTTAAGACCTGGCCTGCTTTAATGTATAGTTTTGGTAACACAAGCAAAGAAATGCCATGTGAGGGAAAGAACAGCCATGTGTGATATATTTCGTGAGAGCCAGCTGGTTCCTTCAGGCAGGGACTGGACATTTCTGGCTAGAAGGAGTGCTGGAGCTTCCCAGCAGCATTCCTCCCATCTCAGCAACCCCATGTGGGGGCTCCAAGCCTTGGGTGGGCTTTGGAGCTGAACACTGGAGCTGGAGAGAGAATTCAACTTTTTTTTTTTGCTTAGGTGAAGTTCTGAATAAGATTTTTCACACTGGAGGAGAATCATGTCCTCTCCTTGAGTCATTCACATGCTCTCTGGTCCCTCTCTGCCACGGCTGAACCCCAGGGACTGGGACAGGCTGAAACAAAGAAGTGAAAATAATTAAGAGAGGCCTGATGAACACTCAGCCCGTTCTCCTCCCCTGCTCCCCGGTGACTTCTGTGGGATTGAATCTGAGCTTTCTTTGCTGAAAGTTGTTTCATTTACACAAACTAACCTGTTGCACACTTACAAAGGACCATTAAACACTCCAAGTCTATAAGGGTCGAGATAATGACGGATTTGATTGGAATGTGCTAGATAGAATTTATAGCTGTTATTGCTGTTTAGCTATCATGGGGCTTGCTTGCCTTACTGTATATTAGAGTCTGGAGCTCGTTAGTGGCTGCTTTTTGCTTTCTCTGTTTGCTGTGCTGCTGTACCGCTGATCGTCTCACTCTGCTGTGCCTGGGAATATTTTGATACCCGCCATGGCGATGCGCTGGGGCTGGCAGGTGGCCCGGGCATCGCTGCTCTTTCTGTGCTGCCAGACTGGACAGGCTGGAACTCCAGTGGGAACTCAAGTCAAAGGGACAGTGACCTGTGGATGAGTCCACGTGGGAGCAGGACACCCCAAAGCATCTGTGGCGTGAATAAGTCCACACCAGAGCAGGTGCATCTCAAAGCGTCTGTGGCCGTGGTTATGTCTGCAGCAGGTATAAATCTAAAAGGATTGTGGCCCAAGGATAAATCCATGCTGGAGAAGCATCAGTGGCTGTGGATAAGCCCATGCTGCAGCAGGTATGCCTTGAAGCATCGGTGGCTGTGCATGAGGCCATGCTGGAGCACCGAAAAGGAAGGACTGCAGGCATGGGTAAGGCCATATTGGAGCAGGTTTACTTCTGAAGGGACTGTGGCTGTGGGTAAGGCCAAGGCCGGAAAGATGCACCTCAAAGTGACTTGGAAAGGGGGTGGGGGTTAATGAGGATGTGTTGGATAGTGTGGGACCTGAGCGTGACATAAATGGTATGGAATAAGGGGTGGATATTGTGCTGGTTTTGGCTGGTATAGAGTTAATTTCCTTCCTAGTAGCTGTCATAATGCTGTGTTTTGGATTTAGTATGAGAATAATGTTGATAATTCACTGATGTTTTAGTTGTTGCTAAGCAGTGCTTACGCTAGTCAAGGACTTTTCAGCTTCCCATGCTCTGCCAGGGGCACAAGAAGGTGGGAGGGGGCACAGCCAGGACAGCTGACCCCAACTGGCCAAAGGGGTATCCCATACCATATGATGTCATGCTGAGCACAGAAAGCTGGGGGAAGAAGAAGGAAGGGGGGGGGCATTCAGAGTGATGGCGTTTGTCTTCCCAAGTCACCGTTACGTGTGATGGAGCCCTGCTTTCCTGGAGATGGCTGAGCACCTGCCTGCCGGTGGGAAGGAGTGAATGAATTCCTTGCTTTGCTTTGCTTACACGCATGGCTCTTGCTTTCCCTATTAAACTGTTTTTACCTCAACCTGCGCGTTTTCTCACTTTTACTCTTCTGATTCCCTTCCCCATCCCACAAGGGGGGAGTGAGCGAGCTGCTGCATGGGGGTCTGTTGCCAGCTGGGGTTAAATCATGACACTCAGCAAATTTCATACAGGGCATTTATACCGCCATGGAAATGCAAAAATCTGTATCTGAGAGATATTTCCAGAGCAGCGTAGTTAAGAGGATTGCAGCTGGAATTACTTACAGCCTCGTTCTTTGGAATGCTGAATAGTTTCAGCACATGTAGATATCACAGGCTAAATTGTAACTGAGTGGGGCAGAGCATCAGGGCCCCTACAAAGCACATCCACAGCCAGCAATGGTCTAATGTCAATTCTACGCATCACTTATGTATTTTGGTGGGTTTATTTGCATCTACATAGGGATGACGTCTGTGGTTAATTTTCCATCAACAATTTTCCATCTACATCTAATAAGAAGATGCTTGCACTTTTGCAGGCATGTGAAAAAATGACTTTGCATAGATCAGGAAAGATAATTATCATAAAGCTTACTTGAATATGTTCAGAAGTTTATCAACTGCTCATGGAGGACTGGTGGTGACAAGAAGTCATGTGAAAGGAAATTATTGTAAAAATTATACTATTGGAGTTTCTGAGAAAAAAAATCTTGAAAAATATGTTGTTGAGAAATATGAAAATATGGAAATACAAGGTACCTGTTGCAGAAGTAATACGAATGTGCAGCATGGTCATATGCAATGATTGCTATGGCTCACCAGATAATAATGGCAAATTAAGTTGTGTAATTTTTGTAAGTTCAAACATAACTAAAATAAAATTTCTTGGTAAAAAAAATATCTGGTGTATTGTTGACATCTGAGCTACACGTTCAATGGAAAAAAAAGAATCAAACAGCTGGCTGAGAACATATTATTTTTGTAACCACTTGCACAGCAAACCATGAAAATACCAAAACGTTGCTGGTAGTTTTCAGTGCTACACATCCCTCCTCAATTTGGTTATTTTAAGACAAGAAAGAACAGTGTCAGAAATACCTGAAATATAAAAAGGAAATTTAAATTAAATAATTTTGGTTTTGACAATATATCAGCTAGTGATAACATTAGTGTTTGGGGGACATTTATCTGCAAATTAACACAAAATGAGAATTTTTTCCTCCAGTATTATTCAGATGATATAATCTGTAACCTGAAAAAGTAAGCCAGATAGAAGTCATCATTCGATCCTAATGTTGCAATCAAATTTTCTTACCTTTCAAAGGAATTTAAAAATAACATGATACTTCAGCTGATACCTTGATTACACGTAAATATCGAGGCACATCTGTGCAGACGGTTGTTGCTATAATCCTGCAGTGCAAAGAAGCTTCAGCCACTCTTGCTGTCAAACCCAAGTTTGGGTTTTCACAAACTTTCTTATTTTTGTTTCAGCCTCTGAGTTTGAAAAACATGTGAGGAATAAACATGCAGAAAGCTACAGTGAAGAACAACCTCCTTGGGAGCACATTAACTTTGTGGAGTTCAGTACTCCAAAGTTGGGAACTTAAAGGTAGGGAATTTGCTGATCTGACCTAAACTCAGTGCCCTTGTACCTATGCATTATGAAATAGTATTTAATTACAGAAACCTAAGATTATCCGTGCTCCTGGAAAACTCCTGCCTTATTCCACGTAAGGAAGGGATGTCTCTTCCTGAATGGATAGGTATACCTTCTTCTTTTCACACCAAACCACATCATTACTTTAAAGATTTTTTTCCTTAATGCGCGATTTTTAGAGAACTCTTAACTGTGTAGAGACAGTTAAGTGAAATAGATAATGTTATTCACAGCTAATGTTATGTACTTACATGCAATGATTGTATTTAAATACTTGTAATGATAACTCTGCCTGGTCCTTATGGAATAGGACATGGCTTGGGACGATTGAAATGAGAGTCCTTGAAGGAGTCCTAATGCAGAGGCAACTGAAGGCCAGGAGAATGTTTGCCTTTATATTTCCCGACTAGGACCAAGTGTAAAATGATAGTAGACAGCCAGAGAACATCCAGGTTAAACCCTGTCCCTTATCAGTAGATCGTGGAGCTGCCAGATTTGCTAGGCATGATACCTTCACAAATAAGGACAAGAAAGAAAAAGGGGATGGGAGAAGTAAGGAGGAGTTAATAATCTGTGATCTTGTCTGTCATCTCTCCCTGCAAAATTTCGAAGTTCAGTTATAAGCCTTGTACTCATGCAGCCAGGAAAGTAAACATCATCAGCATGAATTCAAAGTGATTTCAGCATACCCCTCATGATCAATCAAGTAAGTAAGGAAAAACAAAACAAACAAAACAAAGCCGGTTAGAAAATACTTCATTTTGTCAGTTGAAATAATAAACACGTTTTACAAAGTTGCAGCCTGACCTAAGCTAGATTCGTTGAGTAATTAGTTACTATGAACCTCTCTTTTGGTTTACTCAGTTCTACAGTTTGGGGTTACGAGTCTGTCATAGCTGCTGACCTTTTCTCTAAGGACATCTTTGTCCCTGTCTTAGGAACCCTTCCTGCTAATCATGTTCGAGTATTTTTTCCATACCACTTCTGACATACAATTTTGCCACGTTTTTTCACACCGAGGGCACTATTGCATCATTTCTTTTTCCTTGCTGTTTCCAGCATTGTCACTTACAGCCTTGAGCCTTCTTTTCTGACGCAGCTGGAGGGTGGCAGCTGAGTGCAAAAGCCTTTCTGCAGCGATTTCCATGGGTAATGTTGATTCTCCAGGCAGCTGCAGTGGTATGCAGCAAGCTTTAGAGCTCCTTTTTATAGCTGCTCATATCAGTATGCTTTGACTCCTGGAGCCACAGTCACACTGAGAGTAATCAAAATACTGGCACTTCCCAGACTACACGTGGGTTTGCAACTTGTCCTACCAGCTAGTAACCTTCATGGACATGAAGCTGTGAAGCCTTCAGGGAATAGAGGGAATTAATTTTTTTTAAATACATTTCTGTCCTTGCTATGCAGTCTGTTCTAAAGTTCAGTGTCTGCCATTGGAACCATTCACGTGAACAGGTTTAATCAGGCCTGCAGACTCCAATTATGTAAGCATGACGCAATTTTCTGGGACAAAAATATGGAGCAACTTCAGCATTTCATTACCTGTCTGGAGCCTTAATCCATATGTAGGCAAAGGTTGACTAAACCCAGAAACTAACCAAAGGTGTCTGGATCTGATGGTGGCATTCCTTAACCTCATTAGCTGAACGAGTTTTCTAGTCCTGGAGCACAGTGTGCCTAGGTTAGAATATAGACCTGCAGTGATTAAAATATATCTATATATATAACCACATATTTTTGCTTCTTACCAGATATTTCTGTACTGCCAAACCTGCTTAATCTAAACTGTTTTCCCCAAGTATGGAGTAGAAGGTTTTTTTCAGGTGATGGGAAAGTAGCTCAAGCCAAATGGATGCAGAGTAGAGCTCCGACAAAGCAGGGTACGCTTGCATGGTGTGATTTACTAAGTACAGACACAAAAATGAGTGGCTGTATGATAAACCACACAGGCTAGGGAAGCCACGTATGCTGTGGGGATTTCATTGCTTACTTGTTACACTGCAACACTCAGTGCCTAGCAAGAATTATCTTTTTATCTGTTCCCCAATGGTGCTGCATTCACATTTTCTAAACAGGGGCTATTAGCTGTTTTGTGAGCCGTTAGGGGTTTTTTAAAACTTACCGCCTGGATCTGGAAAAGCAGAGCTGCTAGAATTGCTGGGAATGGTGTTTCTCACTGGTATTTCTCAAAAAACAGACTCAGAGATGCTGTCTTAAAAAGAGTTGGCACGCTATATCCGCACACACCTTCTACACCCACACACACCTTATCCCTTTCTTGGTCCTATTGCATTTTGGTCCCCCCTAACAATTTCTTTTCATCGACCTCCCTGCAGCCAGCAAAAAGAACCTTGGGCAAGAAACTGACACATTTATGATACACAAAATAATACAAATATTTCTTTCATTCCTGGATAGATAAAGAATCCTTGTGGCCCCCGTGGGCAGCTGAGGAAATACTTCCAAGCACAAAGTTTATCAAAGGCTTTCTCCTGACGCTCCTTCCCCAGTTCTGGCCTAAAAGTAACAACGGGCTTGGTGGTGGTATGTGAGGAGCTAGACCACGTTTCAGTGCTGCTGATATGCCAAGCACATGCGGCATAAAGCAAATTTCACAGCTCTGGGAAGCCTAAACCCATCCCAGACTAATTCCTGATAAGGCTGAAAATTTTGCTGGTATTGTTATTTAACAACTGCTCTGCAAACACAAGTAGGGAAGCCTATCTCACTAAAATACAGGGTATAAGACAAGTGAAGCTTTGAATGCCTCAGCCTGTGAAGCACTTGTCTGCCGTCTTCATCTGCCTTTGCAGGGAACACATCTAAATGCCTACCCTTAAAGGGAAGTCACTATTTTAAGGACTTACTTTGGCAGCAGCAGAATTTCTACCAAACACACCATAATGTAAAAACTTCCGGGATAAGGTTCAGATGCAAAAGAGGGGGGAAATGTTACATGAGGTACTTTTCCTTCGTGCCGGGTGGTAGGTAGGAAGGCTATGAGCTTCACCGGTCTGAACATCACCGAAGTCTGCCCTCCTGCATGCTGCCACTGCCACCAACTCCTTCAGAAGTAAAGGGTGGAAAGTAATTAGTATCCTTTTCTGCTGATCACAGCACCAAGCACATGCACTTTTCAGATTCGAGGGTTTATCCATTAGTTTCTTTGAATGCCTTTAGGAGCAGCATGATATAATCTGCCCAGAAGAGAGCAGCATTGATACCCTGTGAAGGACAACCAAGGTATTATCTATTGCCAGACAGTAGGCTGGTTCACATTGCCAGCCACAATATGGGGATGCAATTTTCGTTACAAATGAAGCACTGAAATTTAGGAATTATTTCTATTAATCGATTAACATTCTGACTAGCTTCCCCAAAAGGAGTTACATCAAGTTTGTTAATAGGAGCCTTTGTGTGAAACAGGCATAAATCTGAGTGAACCACAAAGTTATTATGCTTGTATTAGAGCAACAGAAACTGTATATAACATTTAAGACTTGCTGACAGTAAAAATGCACTGTGGTATACACAAGGCTACCCTTGATGCACTGCAGATGTACCCTTAATTAATCACAGAAACAGTCTGCTGTTTGCAGGGAACTTTTGGCAGATCCATTTTAAAAGCAACATGCTCCAAAGAGCCTGACCTTGTCAGGTGAAGCATAACCCTGTTACCAAATGAGCCTGCAGCTTCAGGATTTAGGGGAGAAGGAGGCATTTTGCCTAACTGAGGCTTCCCTCTTCTCTTCCGTGGGACAGCATCACCTCCTTCTATTCATGGCTCTGCCAAGGATTTTCTATGCGACCTCGACCAAGTCACTGGGGCAGAGCTGTTTGCAGAGTGTTTCTGCCTACGCTCCGCCAAGGCAACGCTGGCAGGATGTCAAAGCGCAGGCTTGGCACAGGCACCGGCCGGCTCTCCCCGGGCTGGTTTGTAATCAGGTTCCAGTCCTGCCAGTACCAGAGCGTGTTCGTGACGCTGCACAGTAATTTGAGCGGGACCACCCTCCTGCAAGAGAAGCCCTACGCTTGCTTGAAGCACAGAATTTTCCCACAAAAAAAAAAATAAAAAAATTATGTTTTGCTGAACAATCACGAACTTCTTCAACCCTGGGATGGCAGTTAAACCAAGTATAAATCTCTGTAATTTTTCCCTGCCATCGGAGCCGAACTACTTCCACATTTCTGTGTGGGTGATTGCCTTTGATCCCCCAGAGAGGAGGTAGCTTTCTCGAGGAGTGCGCTGGGAGGGAACAACTGTTGATCTCCCTTGTGAAATCCCATCTGTTGTCTTCAGCAACTCTTACTCGCTGGCTGAACGAGATAATGTTTCTCCGGCAGTAGCTGTAATTTTCCAAGCGCTTTGCTGGGTGCAAACTCAGAACTTGATTCAAAAAGGACAAGCAGGGAGATAATTTTCCTCTCTCCCTTCTGTTACACAGTGTGTTGCAAATTAGGCTGCTGGCAGTCAGGTAGGGCAGAGCCCGTATGGGTTTTGGGGTTTGTTTGACACCTCCGAGGATGAAGAGCCATGTGCTAGAGGCGGGTTCTGGAAACGGGGAAGCCTTTTTGGGTATTATTTTGGGTGTTGTTATTATTATTGTTTTTGACAACCTGCCATTTACTCTTTATATCGTATTTAAAGGATTGCTACTTTAAGGCGGAAACTAAGCAGAAGCTGAAGTTGGCAATATTTCAGTGTAGCAAGGCATTGACTTCAATGAATTATTTGGGGAAACTAAATGGAAGAGTGCAAGGATTTGCGGGAAAAAAGCCCAAAACCACCAAGCATAACCAAATACTAATGCAGCCACCTCTTCTCGATGCCTATGGGGAAAATTCCTTCGGTCTGAAGGGCCGTACCTGAAGCCACTCTCACCCTGTGTTAGTGAGACACTTCCCTCGCACTAAAATACCCGAATTTTCCCCAAGGTGTGACAGAAACGTGAACACACACAAATCTAAAGCAGTATCGGAACAGATCGGCATCAGTTTGCCGCCGAGGTGCCCGGGCCACCCCCGGCCCCCCCCCGGCCGGGGGGCCGCACAGGTTAGGCCGGGCCGGGTCGGGTAGGGGGAGGTGGCCGCCTCGCCGCCGCCCGGCCCCGCGGGCGCGGAGCTGGGGAGGCGGGCCCGGCGGCCGCCCCCCCCCCCGGAGGGCGGCAGGAGAGTTGGGCTGGGACCGCTCCCTATGGGGCCGCGGCAGCGGCGCTGCTCGGCCTGAGGAGAGCCCACCCCGCGGCCGAGGCCGAGGGCGAACGGCCGATGGAGAGGCGAGAGGACGGGCGGGAGTGGGCGTACAGGTAGGGCTGCTGGCGGCGGCGCTTCGCTTCCCCCGCCCCGGGCCCCGGCTCTGAGGCGGGTGCCTGGCAGTGGCCCCCGGCCTGCCCGCCCCCCGCTCCCCCCCTCGGCCGGGACCGACCGCGGTCGCCTGCCCGCTCCCACCTGGGTTCTCCCGGGGCGCGGGGGGGGGTGGGGGGTGGCGGGGTGTGTGTGTTTAAAAATACCGCGTTTACAACTTTCTTGTGGATCTGCAGCGCTCGGAGGGAGGGAGGGAGCCGGGAGCAGGACTCGCAGCGCCTTGCAGGGAGTTTGGGGTTTTTTTCCCTGAGTCCCTTACAATGGCCTGTCCCCTGCCGAGAGGCGCGGAGGGGGAGCCGGGGCGGAGGGTGAATTCGGAGCCGGTTAAGCCGGGGAGAGCGAAATGTTCCTGCCGGAGCGCTCGGGGTTACGAGGGGGCGGCTTCAGGTAACGGCCGGGGGCGGCCGGAGGCCGGCGGGGAAAGGCCGAGGGGGCGCGGGGCGGGGGGGGGGCGGGGAGAGGCCTCCTCCCTGAGGCAGGGCCCCGGCGAACGCCCGGCTGTTAACGTGAGGGCACCTAGGGGCGATGATAACCTTGGGCGCCTGGAGGCAGGTTAGGGAAGGTGACTTCCCGAAAGCCGTGCTTCCTGGGCTCTTTATTCCCCCTTTCTACCTCAGGAACGGAGTTGAGTGTGAAATTAATCTGTGCTTGCTGCCTGGACGGGCGCAGTCGTAGACAGGAGTTTTTGTGGAGGTGTTAGGATTTTTTTATTTTTTTTTTTCAGTGTTCTCACGTTGTGTGACTTCAGAGAAACCTGTGTGTTGTGTGTGTGTGTGTGTGTGTGTGTGTGTTGGTGTTTTTTACACCTGTGTCTCTCGTGTCAAATTTGAGGAGTGCATGAATACAAAGGTGACTCTTCTAACTGCCGATTAGGTAATACCAAAGTGAGGTCTGAGTATTAAAATGTTCCTCTTCTGATTCATGCTTTACTACCCGTCACGATCCCGTGAGCTGGAGTTTACCCAAGGCTGTGCCGGTGCCACTCCATGGGCAAACTCCTTCTCCATGAATGAAACGGGCGGTAGTTTTGGACCTTAAGCCTCCATGTCTGTCTTGCAAACTTTTCTGCGTGGACAGACCCCTCTGCCTGTTTAACCTCTACGAAGCCCGCGAGTGCTCTGTGCTTGAGTGATAACCAGCAGGTTATAAAGCATCCTGGGAAGCTGCCACAAATCTAGTTTAGCAAGGTGACTTGATACATCAAGCTAAACCAGAATCAGACTTGCAGTTCTGATACTCCAGCAGTGCTGCACTGCCCGAGATTATGTGATGTAACAAATTGCTGACAAATTGTTAAAGATAATAAAATAAGCATTTTTTGATACTACATATGGAGAAGATTGACTCAAGGGTTTGTGGGTTTTTTTCCCAAACCGTATACTTTTGTGAAGATAATTTCAGAAATTAGCCCTTCTAAAAATAGTCTCTGTAACTTGTTCTTTTCGTTGTCATTTTTCTGAGCAGAACTGTGTGGAGAGTTCAGGCCATCTTTGAGCTGTGCTGCTACACCTTCATACTTTTCAACTGTTTGTATTACAGAGAAAAATACCTCCCAGAATTCTGTGTCGTCATAATTTGAGTCAATTTTGCATGCAATGGATCCTTTGCTCTAAAAACTCCGTACTTCTCAAACTAGCAAGATCTGTAAAACTGACTGAACAGTGCATGTTTAAATCTATTTACTTAAACAGCTTTGATATGCTAAACGGAGTGTAACAGTTTGTGTAAAGTAGGTTTTTGTTGGGAGGAGGGAGTTTTGAGCTGCTTTTAGAAATAGCAACTGGAAGTTATTTTAGAGCATACTTGCATATTTTTTTTTCAGCTGTAGGTATGTAGAAACATTTGTACAAGAATTCTTTTTTATTTTGTAGGGTTGATCCGTATGGGTTTGAAAGGCCAGAAGATTTTGACTATGCATCTTATGAAGCATTCTTTTCCAGATATCTAGTGGTACTCACTAGAAGAGCAATAAAATGGTCCAAGCTCCTAAAGGGGAATAACCGTATACAGAAGAGTTTAAAAGGTGAGCTGTATGTGCATTTATAGGTAAAAATCCATTATGCTGGAACCAATATATATCGCATTAAATTGGTTTGCATCTTTGAATGTTAAATACTAATTTTGTCTTCAAATGAAAAAGTAGTATAAACAGTAATAATACATAAGCATGTATGCTGCTGTTAGGGGGATCGTTGGTTGATTTAAAGCTTGCAAAGGAGTAATCCTTCTTTAGCACATGCTATAATACCTTATTACATCCATAACCCAGAGATTATGGCCACCGGCACTTCAAGATGCCATTTTACAGCTGTTTGTTGTATGTCATTCTGCTCTGTGCTCTCTTTAAAAAGACATGAGATTATCTGGAAGACACTGTCTTAAACCCCAGGGATCAGGATGTTCGGGCTCTCAGTTGCTGACTCTGACAGTTTCTTAGATTGCTGAGATTTTGTAGCTCTCCTTAACCTCCTTTTGTAAAACGACATTCACCTCACAGCTAAAAAGGTGTGTACTAAGAACTGATGCTAAATGCCTTACGAAGCGAAGAAAGTAAAATTAATGCAGGAGCTAACGCAACGTAGACTAGAATGCTGATGGAACTGTCAATGGCCCCTTCAAAAAGCAAGGAAACTTCTAGTAATGTTTTATCTTGCAAGAGAGACAAGGAGAAATAAATGGAGGGAATCCTGTGGAACTAAAGGGGGGGGTTCCCCTCACTCTTTTTCTGGGTTATTTTTTCATATAAGCATCTAAATTTTCCTCTTTGCTCTTAATGATGCTATTCAGCTTGCTTTCTTTTGGGAGTCTTCTGGAGTTGGGCAGAGTTCTCTATATGTACGTTAAAGAAAAAGTGAGTACAACTAAGCAAAAGTGAAATTAGGCACCAACTGTAACATAGCTGAATATTTAGAGCTGTGCTTCAGATGCAGACTTTGATTGCTAATTCTGGTGCTTTTGTTGTTTTGGGGTCATTCTCTTTCCTTGAAAGGGATGATAACTAGCAAGACATTTTAAGTGTAACAGTGTATTTAGTGTACAGATGTCTGTTTTAAGGCTGAGGAATCCCAGAAAACATAGGTTTGAGCTATAACTGCTAGATCATACGCTGCTAACCAGAAAGTAGCTACTCCTACTCTCTTCTTTTTCTTCTAAATGTAAAGAAGCTTTTGTTTAGGGTGTAAAGTTTGAATATAGTGATAACTGTGCAGTATTTTGAATTTGTGAGGATTTTGAGATTCTGCAGAACTTAGTCTTCTAGTTGTTGTGGAAAAATAATCTCAGGTTTTGATTCATCTCCTGCTTCTCTTAAAATGTGTGAACTGTGACAGCAGCAGCTTTTAGCAATTTCTGTGAGTTCATTGCATTTCTCTTCCCTTGTGTTCCCTATTCCAGCACTGTAGACACAGAATGCTACTCTGACACAAACAGTGTGAATGCTTTTGGACTTATTTTAGAGCCCAGACTTTGACCAAATCTCTCAACTTGTCCACCAGGCTTTGGTACTGGTGCTCACACTGCCCCGTTAGCCACATAATGGCAGTAACCATTAGCATGGTTTTAATCTTCTCTTAACAGGCTACTGTTTGTGAAAAATGAGATACCATAAATCCACTGACGGGACACAGGCAATGGCTTTTGACTATAGCAAGGCCTTGCAGGCTGGTGCATCACCTTTGACGTTACTAACTGCTGCTAGAGATACTCGGATTTGTAGACTATGCATTCTCATGTATATATGTAATATGTAGTTCTAAGGAGAGTGACTGGAATAAATAAAGTTGAGGAAGTGTAAATTCAAAGTTGATACAATAAGCCTCCTCGTTATCCTCAACCGATACCTCAGAAGAGGAGCGTGACAGATTAACCTCTACAATTACTGATTGTTAAACACTTCCCTTCTTATTAAGATTGAAGTCTGTGGCATATGCACGTAGAATTATGTAAGCAGTTGTTTAGGTGTGCGCTTTATCCTGCAAGATGATCCTGCAGTGATTTCCTTGCGGGCAGTCAGAGCAGAAGTTCTGCCTGGTGATGCACTGAATTTCCTTCCTCCAAGACCTGACTTCATTGCTCTGCAGCTTTGCTCAGGAGCTGCTGGTTCTAATTAACTTCCCCTCTGCTGCAAGGCAGCCATAAGCTAGAACTGAGAATAACATTTGATTTGCCGCTTCTCCCCCCAAATGCAACAGCTGTAGTTGCAAACCCATATCCTTATTTTGAGTTCTGCTGGGGCCTTTTCAAAATGCATCCTGCTGTGAGTAGACATGAGAGAGGCATTGTACATGTGGTATCTCAGTAGCTCCACACCCATTTGTCTTTGAACATAGAGGAGCTCATAATTCCTGTCCGGGTGAACAGGAAGAAGTGATGACTTGTATTAATTTGCCAGTTTGGAAATGTGGCATGTTCACATGCTACTGTGTTTGCCTCATATCCAGGGTGGTATGTATGTATATAATTCTGTTCTACTGTAAAGAAAAATAATTAGACTATGTTTTAACAACAGTAATTAGGCACTGTATCCTGTTGTTCTGTTGACCCACCCTGCCTTCCAGCAGGGTGGGTCATGGGAATTTTGGCTGGCAGTGCCTTTTGCTCGTTCTCCAATCTTTTCCATTTTTTTATTTTTCTGGGATTTCGTTTCCCTCTCTACCCTGCTACCCTTTGCTGTCTCCTGTGCACATGTGAATTTAAAGTCAGTGTTTGGTGACTTGCCTCCTCTCTCTCTCTGCCACTACTGAGATTCACTTAATTTCTGTTTTTCTCCATTCAGCTGCTATCTTCATGGGATCAAAGGACAGCTTTCTGCTCTGGGCAGGCAACAAACTGTCTGACATAATGGCCCAAAGTAGTTTGATTCTGACCAAAAGTGTGCTACGTAAAAGAATTTGTCTGTAAGTGGATTGATTAGTTGGCACTGACTAGTAGCAGAAGGTGCTTTCTAGTCTTTGAGGCTGATAAAATACAGTGAAAGGTGAAAGTAATGGCACCAAACAGTGGTTATAACAGGAGCGCTTCTGTTCCAGCTCAGGGGTTGGAGGAAGGAAGGAAGGAGCATCTTAGAAAGTTAGTTTTTGTTTTTGACTGTAACTTGAACATTTACAGCGTGCATCTGCTTTTTCTGTGATGTATTGTTAAAATAAACCTTTCAATTCCTTGTTGTATGCTGTTTTCAGCTCTTTTGTAGAATTTTTCCTCTAGAATCCAATTTAGTTTCCTCATTGTTAGTAACTGAAAAGTGCAGATGCTTCTTGAAATCACACTCTTGTAATTAATTAGTATTTTTTTCAATGACAGGCAGTGAAACAATGTTAATGGGGGGAAAGATACATACAACTTTATCTAGAAGAAAAAAACTTCAAAATTCTCATATTCTACCATTAAACAAAGACAGACAGGTTTAAAGTGGCTTACTTAATTTTAAATCTTGTTACTATAAGTAGTATACAGTATTGGAAAATGTTATTTTCTGCATATTTTTCTCTTAATGTTACTTCGGGTATTTATCAGCATTTCTAGACTACTACCCTATCATGTAGCTGTTTTTTCTTGTAACAAGAAAAACATATGTATAAAGTGTGACTCTAAACCTGCGGAAATTGGTGCTGGTTGTCAGGGGTAATAGAATTATTTAGGCTGCTTTTGTTTGCTTAAAAATTGATGTTTCATATTTTATTAATGAACAGAGGCAAAAATTTCACATGAAGATATTTCTTCATTGCACGTGTTTTAAAGCTTAGAATGCGTTGTGTACACTGTGGTGTACTGGGAGTGATTCTGTGCGGATACTCAGAGCTTGGTGGTATTCAGCAGTGCTACTTTTGAGATCAAGCCCTTGGTTTACAGTTGGAGTCGGATGTGTGATTGGAGAGGCATGCACAATCCAGCTTCATCTGCAAAAGCTTCTTAAGTGTTACAGTGGGAGGATATTCTGCAGTGTGGACTGTTGTGGGCTTTTTAGTTCCTGAGGATAATGTGGAAGAGGGCCTACAGAAAACAAAATAAATAAGTATTTGTATAAAACAATATGATTTTATGTATAGAATGACATATATAAATAAAATATATAAACATATTAAATTGCAGCTGTCCTTATTTTTAAAACTACTTTGCTGCTTGTGTATGCCAGTTTGCAGATCCTGGCAAGTATGATAATGGCGTGAGGAAGAAAAGCACCATGTAAAGGGCTTTTCCATTCCCCGGGGAGCTGGGGTAGGTAGTCACTTGGGGCGATACAAGCCTCTGGCTGTCTATTGCCATGAGAACGATGACACTGAGGAATAATGAGTGTATGCTGTGCTGCAGGGCTTCTTTGCCCCTGTGCCAGTGTAAAAGGGCTTGTCCCTGGTTTTCTTGAATTTAATGTGCATTGTTGGATGTGGATGTTGGCTATGCTTTCAGAATTGTCAGTTGTTCCAGAAAAAAATACCAATGAAATTCTATGTTAGAATATGATAATCCAGTAATTTAGCCAGTAAATTTGCTTCTAGAGACATTTGCAGGCTCATCCGAACGTTGCTTCTTGTTGACCTAAATGGGATTGGTTCCTCATACTCATTCTTGCATTTGCTATGTCCATCTGTAGGATTTCTTGAGCATTAGAGTTCAAAATCTTATTAAAAAAAAAAAAAAAAAAAAGGGGGGGGGAGGGGAATTATTAAACAACCGTGGAAAGAAGTAAATTATTTCCAGTCTGTCTAAAATAAGGTTGTGGTGAAAGTTACTTTACAGCTAGAACAGTAGAGACTGTAACCCATAGTATAAATCCTCATCGAAAAGCTGAACAAAAACTGCACTCTGAAGACCAGGAAAATGTTAAGGGTAGGAGTGTTTCCTTGAGAGAAAGCACCAGACTTTAGATGGGCGAAATGCCCATTAGAGATGCATGGACCTCTCTGTTGACACTGGGAAAGCTGGTTTGGCTCCTGAAGGATAGGCAGCTGCAATTAGGTGGAATGTATTTAGAAGGTGGCTGGCTGAGTTGTTATGAAACCTTGTTTCACTCTGCTGTTTTTAAGGCCTTTAATTCAGGCAGCATTTATCTTGAGTTACAGACCTTTGTGATTGGATAAAACCAGATTAGGTAATGATATTTTGTGTGTGTCTGTGTGTGTCTGGGCAGCATAAAAATGCCCACTCTCATTGGAGTGGCATAGAATTAAGGGAGGAGAAGTTGATACTCTCACTGATACAGTCTCATTCATTTAGTAAGAAACATCTGGTTCCTTTGTCAGTTTCTTTACCCTGGAAAAAGCAGAAGGATCTCAAACATTCCTGTCTTTTTGGGTCAGAAGGGGTAATGCTGATTTAGGGTTATGTACCAATCAGCAGCATTGGCTCCTTGTTAATATTTTTCATACCATTCCCAGGAGGAAGCTGCTTTGGCTGTCATTAGCTTGATGCTTCTTCCTGCAATCTTGCATCCTAGTTATTTACACTGAATCATCTGCTTAAAAAAAAAAACCAACCCAAAGCACACCCTGATGATGAATATGATGCAGGAGCTACTTTAGATTTGAAGACTTCTCCAGTTATTCTAGGAAAAATCATCTGCTGCTCACTCACATCTCTAGTTCTTCCAGAGGCCCATTTAGACAGTAGCCACATATTTCATATTTCTCAGTTTCTGCTGTGATTTCAGTGGTTAGGTGCTAAGCTGAAATCCTAGGGTTATGTTAATGTAGCTGTTTATGCTAGAGCATAACCAAGCAAATGGAAAGGGCTATCGTGTCAGAGGCCATTGGTAATGTACGGAAAGAAAAAGTCAGTGCTTGTCTGAATGAAAAAGGACAAAGATCAAGGGGAAACTTTGCTGTTCATATCTCCACCCGGAAGGGCAGGAAGAAGAGGAAAAGACTCAAAATCCTAATGGGGGAATAGAGGAGGGAGGAAAGCCTGGGTCTAGAGATCTGTGTCAGGAGTCTGAGTGGCAAGGACTTAGGAGCAAATCTAAAATATTCTGTGTAGCTAAGAAGGAAATGCTGATCCTAAATGGTAGCATAGAAGAGAAAGCATAATAATCTCTAGTCAAGAGTTTTCCTATGACTTCCCAACTTTCTGTTGCTCATTTCCAAAAGAAAAATACAACTGGATTCACTTATTTATTTTAAAAACAAAAAAACCCCACCAAACTTCTTGTTTTGCAGTTAAGAGATACATCAGGAAAGGCATCCCCAATGAACACCGTGCATTGATCTGGATGATTGTGAGCGGGGCCCAAACCAACATGGAACAAAACCCTGGATATTACCACAGACTGCTTGAAGGAGAGAAGAATGACAAGTTGGTTGAAGCAATCAAAACAGGTTATTGTCTTGATAACACTGTTTATCCGTGTTTATCCGTCCTATGTCCTTAAATGTTAGAGATCAAGTTATGTCATGGAAAACTTATGTTTCTGTAGTAGTGGTTTAAGTGCTGAATTAACATATAAATTAGATTAGCCATAAGCTCTTTAACAGCACAGATCTTTCCAGGTTCATCATGTGGTCAAAAGCATTAAGGAAGATTAGAAATTATTTGGGAAGGAACAAAGAACAAACTAGAAAACATTATTATATCGTCTCCTAAGTGATTGAGGAGTTATGACTTTGTACCATGAGGCCTGCCTTTGGGTCTGTTTCTCCTTAGTTCTGTCTCAACAGGACACTGGAAGAGCAGCAGGGATGGTTGAAGATGTGGTACAGTGTCTCTATGAGGCAGGTGAAGTATGTTAGAATTTCAGCTTGAGGAAAAAGACTTCTGAGAAAAAGTTGCTGATAGAGCTAAAAATTATAAATGGTGTAGAGAGGGTGAATGGGGAGCAATTCTTATTTGTTTCTTGCAGCATTAAGAACCAAGGACACTGAATGAAATTTGCCATCCTGCAGGTTTAGAAGAGTGTATCGCTGAATTGTGGCACTTGTTACTGTAGGCTGCTGCTGAGGCCAGAAATATGAACCGGTTTAAAAAGGAACTTTACAAACTGAATGGTGGGGAAATCCACCTAATGCAGGAAATCCTAAACACTAAATATAAATCCTTGAAGGAAGGGAATTCTAGGAGGAGAAATACCCCTCCTTTACTAATCCAGTTTCATATGCGCTGTCTGTGAACATTGATCAGTCGCCGATACTGGTGACAGGGTATTAGGGCAGCCAGACCTTAGACTGGCCCACTGGGTGTTTAAAAGAGGCAGTAGGGGAGGCCAAGCAAGTAGAAGTTTGATGTAACTGATATTTTTCCTGAAACTTTTCAACCTGCTGCAGCAGAGCTTTTGTAGAGAAGCTGTTGTTGGTTGAACTGCCCAATTAATGAGTCAAGAGGCTGGGCTGGGCTCTGAGGTGGTTTTGTTAGAATAGCAGGTGCAGTCATCAACTTTTGCCTCTTGGAAAAGCCAGGTAGTTAAAGTTGGGGCTTTATGGATTTTTATTTGAGTTGGATAATCATCTGAACACTTTTTGGTTTATGCTGTTTCTCCTCCGCCTCTCCCTGCAACAGCAGCAGCAGCACTGTGGCTTTTGGGACTACACGCCTTAGTAAGGCATTTTGGAGCATAAACTTTCATGTTCCTATGAATATGAAGACTAGCCAGAAATCTTCAGGGTCATGTCCTGCTCAGAACTAGAAACAGTAGAGCTCTAACTATGAATACAGAGGGAGCTACTAAGATGACTTTCCAAAGCCAGCCTTGGTAAGAGCCTGGAGAAGGATCAAACTGTATTCAGTTGGGGTACAATTGCTGCAAGAGGGAGTTGCAGTTTCTTTTCCAGTACTAGACAATGTCATGAAGGGTCATATCATGACAGTAGGTGGATTTTCACACAGGTTATACCATGAAATAAAAATATTTCTGTGGGGGAGGAAAAATAATGGAAGAAGATAAAGATCTATTTGTGATTTATGGAGGGAATAAAGTTTTGGAAAAGCTACTGCATTGACTGGAAAACTGCGGAAGAGAAAACTAACAAGGAGCAAATGAGGGTAAGGATAAAGAAAAATGGATTGGAGAGTTTTATTGGAGGGGAAAAAAATAAAAAGAGGACCTCGGACTCTACAGCGATAGATTTCCCTTCAGAAAGGAAGAAACAATGTGAACATATGAGGGGTGGAATGAGCAAAGTACTTGCTTGAGGTGAATGGAAACTTTGTGTTTAATAAACTTAGTGCTCCTGTTGACTGCAAATTTTATAGTGGGCTTTTAGCTGAGGATTGTTTCAGTGTGAATTGTTGTCTGACATTCAGTTTGTTTCTGCCTGTGTTGTTTTCCCATCACTGTAGTTGTTCTTAACAGTAAACTGAAGTAAGATGTGAATCTTGCTGCTGTTCAGTTTTCATGCCTGCAGTTTCCAAAACTTTCAGGCAATTGTCCTGTATTTAGTCCTGCAGTCTAGCTGTAAAATTACAGTGCAGGACAATGCTGCAGTTTAAAAACAAGAGAACAGCAACCATGCTTTCTTTTTTTTTTTTTCTGGGCGAGGGGCAGGACAACAAGGCCAACCAAAGACTTTATTTCAAATTCAGTTTAAAACATGTGTAAGAGCCAATGTGTCCTGTTTGCCCAGAAGCTCCAATTTTCATGTATGTTTGAAACTTATTTTCAATACGTGAATGTCTTTTATAGGATATAATCAGGTTAAAAAGTGCAGGTAGACTGTGTAGAGAAATGGTCTAATCTTTAAAGGAAAATCTGATTAATAAGAGCTAATAAGTCTAAACTACCTTTTCACCATTTCTGGCCTTTAACTTGCTGATTCTTAACTGCTGGGTTTAATTGCCGATTTTGTTTTATATGATATTTGCTGTATGAACATACTGTTTTTAAAGGGAAATGTAGGAAAGAGCAGTCTTCTTACTCTAAACATAAAAATAAGAGCTTAAAGAATTCAGGTCTCTAAATTTTGATGGAAATTTTCATGGCTTCGTTATGTACACATTTAGAAGGGCATGCATTCCTCCTGAGCTTTGTTTTTCATGCCCTATTATAGTAAAGTTTAGTAGGACAAATGATGTTGGCAGGATAAAATGTGGCTGTCCTCCTAATACAAAGGCTACGTGTTGGTTACAGAAAGGCTGGGGTGTAAGCTGACATAGCTTCCTTGCAGCAACTGCCCCCCCCCCCCCCCCCGCCTTAGGCTGGGCCATTGAATTTCAGAGTATGTATGTCTGTGTCTGTGAGTCTTCTTGCATGCACATGCAGCTAATATCCACGTTTCACAGAATCACAGAATCGCAAGGGTTGGAAGGGACCTCAGGAGATCATCTAGTCCAACCCCCCTGCTAAAGCAGGTTCTCCTAAAGCATGTCCAGGACTTTGTCCAGGCAGGCTTTGAATATCTCCAGAGAAGGAGACTCCATAACCCCCCTGGGCAGCCTGTTCCAGTGCTTTGTCACCCTCAGAGTAAAGAAGTTTTTCCTCGTGTTCAACTGAAACCTGTTATGTTTCAGTTTGTACCCATTGCCCCTTGTCCTGTCACTGGACACCACTGTAAAGAGACTGGTTCCGTCCTCGTGACATCCACCCTTAAGATATTTGTATGTGTTGATGAGGTCCCCTCTCAGTCTTCTCTTCTTCAGGCTGAACAAGCCCAACTCTCTCAGCCTTTCCTTGGGGGAGATGCTCCAGTCCCTTTATCATCCTAGTTGCTCTCCTCTGGACTCTTTCTAGGAGCTCCTCATCTTTCTTGAACTGGGGAGCCCAGAACTGGACACAGTACTCCAGGTGGGGCCTCACCAGGGCAGAGTAGAGGAGGAGGATAACCTCCCTCGACCTGCTGGCCACATTCCTCTTAATGCACCCCAGGATACCATTGGCCTTCTTGGCAACAAGGGCACACTGCTGGCTCATGGTCAGCTTGTCATCCACCCCAGGTCCCTCTCGGCAGAGCTGCTTTCCAGCAGGTCAGCCCCCAGTCTGTACTGGTGCATGGGGTTCGACCTCCCCAGGTGCAGCACTCGGCACTTGCCCTTGTTGAATTTCATCATGTTCCTCTCTGCCCAACTCTCCAGCCTGTCCAGGTCCCACTGAATGGCAGTGCAGCCTTCCGGCGTATCAGCCACTCCACCCAGTTTTGTGTCATCAGCGAACTTGCTGATGGTACACTCTGTCCCCTTGTCCAGGTCATTGATGAACAAGTTGAACAAGACTGGGCAAGTACTGAGCCCTGGGGAACTCCGCTAGCTACCAGCCTCCAACTGGACTCTGCCCCGCCGATCAGAACCCTCTGAGCCCTGTTGTTCAGCCAGTTCCCAATCCACTTCACTGTCTACTCATCCAACCCATACTTCTTGAACTTCCCCATGAGGATGTTGTGGGAGACAGTGTCAAAAGCCTTGATGAAGTCAAGGTAGACAACATCCACTGCTCTCCCCTCGTCTACCCAGCCCATCATGCCATCATAGAAGGCTATCAGATTGGTCAGGCATGATTTCCCCTTGGTGAATCCATGCTGGGTACTCCTGATGATCTTCTTTTCATCTACTTGCTTGGAGAGGACACCCAGAATGAGTTGTTCCATTACCTTTCCAGGGACAGAGGTGAGACTAACCGGCCTGTAGTTCCCTGGGTCCTCCTTCTTGCCCTTTTTGAAGACTGGAGTGACATTGGCTATCTTCCAGTCATCAGGCACCTCTCCTGTTCTCCACAACCTTTCATAGATGATGGAAAGTGGCTCAGCAATGTCGTCTGCCAGTTCCTTCAGCACTCGCGGGTGCATTCCATCGGGACCCGTGGATTTGTGGGTGTCTAGCTTCCTTAAAAGATCCCTAACCTGATCCATATCAACAGAGGGAAGGTCGTCCTTTCTCCAAGCTTGCTCGCTTACCTGCTGGGACTGGGGAGCCTGAGGGCCAGCCTTGACAGTGAAGACTGAAGCAAAGAAGGCATTCAGTAGCTCCGCCTTCTCTGTATCTTCTGTCACCAGGGCACCCATTTCATTCAGCAGCGGTCCCACATTACCCCTAGTCTTACGTTTACTGCTGACATACTTGAAGAAGCCCTTCTTGTTATCCTTGATGTACTTTGCCAAACTGAGTTCCAGGTGAACCTTGGCCTTTCTAGTTGCTTCCCTACATGCTCTGGCAGCATTCCTGTATGCCTCCCAAGTGACCTGACCCTCTTTCCACATTCCATGGAGCTTTCTCTTTTCTTTGAGTTTCACTAGAAACTCCTTGTTCATCCATGCGGGCCTCTTGCCTCGTTTACTTGATTTCCTACTCACAGGGATGCACCGATCCTGAGCACGGAGGAAGAGCTGCTTAAATAGCAGCCAGCTCTCTTGGACTGCCCTACCTTCAAGAGCCATAGCCCATGGGATTCTTCCAAGTAGGTCCTTGAAGAGGCCAAAGTTAGCTCTCCTGAAGTCCAATGTGGTAGTCCTACTTGTTGTTCTGCTTCCCCCTCTCAGAATCCGGAACTCCACCATCTCGTGGTCACTGCAGCCAAGCCTGCCCCCTACCTTCACCTTCCACTCCTGAGTTTCATGAGGAGGAGTTGTCGGTGCTGTGAAACCCAGGGTCTGGTATTTATCAGTCAGGCCCCTGAGCCTGCGCTGCACTGTGTGGCATAAGGATCTGACTGTGTGGATTGGATAGTTGTTGCAGGATCTTAGTTGAGTTTATGATGGGTTCAGAAAAGTAATTCAAACAACAGCCATTGCCACTTCACTGGAGACCGTGAATATTTTACTATCAAACCACCAATAAGCTTCTCTGAATGGGGTGAAACTATTAGTGGAGGTTGGGAATTTTCATGTGAGTTTAGGCCATTTAACCGTGCAAGAGCAAGGGTGACAGCAGTGTTGGCTCTTCTGGCTCTCTGTAAGAGAAGCCGTATCAGGTCATACCCAAACAGCTACCTCATCTGGTCTTCTGTCTACCAGAACAGCGAAAGGAAGAACTGGAGGAGTAAAGTATGTAGCGATACTTCCTCAGAATATTTTTTCCTAATCTCCAGTTATCCAGTGGTTTGGAGAGTTCCTGAATCATATGCTGCATGTTTGTAGGTAATAACACTGGATGGGGAAAAAATTCACAAAAAACCTCTGGTTGCTCCTTTTCCATGTCATTTACCTTGCTCCTGATTTTGCAGATCTGTGCTGTCTCGCTCATAAGCACCTCCCTCCAAACTAAGGAGCTCTAGTCTACTTTGTTTTATACTATATATGGTAGCCATTTCATACCTGTGATCATTCTTGTTGCCATTCTCTTCTGAAGTTTTTCCAATTCTGATATCACCTTTTGGAGATGAAAGGGACTGGAATTTTTGCGGGTGCTTCTCAGATTTATACAGTGGCATTATTGTTCTTTTGTAGGAAATCCTAACCCTGTTTGCTTTCTTGATGCCTGCAAGCTATTGAAGTGTTACTTGGTGCTGGTGGTGGGGGGTGGTAGGCTCAGTTTCTCTGGTTTTAGTTGATAGCAAATTTGACCTTAACTTAAAAAAACAAACCAAAAAACCCCCAAACCTCCAGAACAATTTCTAGTTCCAGGTGTTGCAGGGAAAATCTTGAAGATGAGTCCTAAATATCCAGTTTTAACAAATTTAAAATACCCTTTGAGTATATTATTTTTACAAGTTGTAATTAATGACCTGACCTCATTATTCTGGAGGTTTGCAGTGGAGTTTTTGAATGCTTGTAGTTGGCAGTTGAGGTGAATTTTTGTTCTGCTCTTTACAAGTAAAAAACCAAAAAACCCCAAAAAAAACCCCAAAAACCAAAAAACCAAACCTACCTGCCTGGAAGCTCTTTGGAGCAGATGCAAGTTACAGATGTAGCAGTAGCAAAGAAGTGACCTAAGTGGAGTAGAGGATGTTAGTTATAAAAATACTTGTGTAATTTACTGGGCACTGTGCCTGGGAGTGGGAAGCACCTGGATATGAAGTTAAGAACAGAAAGAATGAGATAGGTTGACTTGTAGGTGCCTGACTTTTGAAGTACCCTAAATAAGAAAAGCACAAGACTGGTACAAAAGCACTAGTTTTCTGGACTGCACATTTAAATCTCTCTGCTCCAGAAATAGCATCAACAGTTGTGATTCCAGGTACCAAAATAGATGTCTGTTTTATAAATTGAGGCTAATGTGGCTTTCTGCCTATGTTTGTATTACTGAATGAGAGGTAGAAATACTGCAGAGCTGTGAAAGGGGAGAAACAAGCCAGTAGTCTTCTCATGATTGCTGCACAGACATAAATCAATGGGAAAGGAAAGCTGCTGGGTTTGTTTCACAGCAGCATAACACTGCCACCTCACAGCACTGAAAGATCATCTAAAAAAAATGCTATTTGGATTCAGTCTGAATTTACTGCAAAGGAGTAGCTAGTCTTTTCTTTGTGGCCTTCTTCCTGGTCCCATACCCTTATACCTAGTTTGGTTATAGCCAGCAAATCTGCACACAACCATAAGATGGTCATAGTTGCAGGGTTTATCTAGCAGTATAAAGTTCTAATGTTCATTTTCCTGTTTGAAAACGATTCTGATGTTTTTTTCCCGAACTGGACTAGTTTGATATTGTATTCATTTGGACGCTAATGTCTATCAAGAATGAAGGAGGTTATGGATAGCAGGTCAGAGGGTGGGCTGCACGGAGGTGTTTGGGTGTCTCCTCTGGGACAGGTGTAGTAAAATGGGGGTAAGTGCTCAAGTCAAATGAACAGCTCTCTCCTGCTCCTGCCGTTTCCCTGGAGTCATCTCTGGCAGTCGTTTTGTACTATGGCAAAGCATATCGGTCTGTGTGCATTTGGGAAGCGAGTTGACTTCCCTAACCTTGCAGTCAGAGGGGCCTCGGAGCTCAAGGAAGAGAGAGAGCGTGCAAGTGGAACAGAAAGGGGAGGATGGAGAGGAAGCAGTGTGCCCAGGTGGCCAAGAAGGCCGATGGCATCCTGGCTTGTATCAGGAATAGCGTGACCAGCAGGAGTAGGGAATTGATCGTGCCCCTGTACTCGGTGCTGGTAAGGCCACATCTTGAATGCTGTGTTCAGTTTTGGGCCCGTCACTACAAGAAAGACGTTGCCTTGCTGGAACATGTCCAGAGGAGAGCAACCAAGCTGGTGAGGGGTCTGGAACACAAGTCATACGAGGAGCGGCTGAGGGAACTGGGGTTGTTCAGTCTGGAGAAGAGGAGGCTGAGGGGAGACCTGATCACCCTCTCCAACTGCCTGACAGGAGGCTGTAGTGAGGTGGGGGTCGGCCTCTTCTCCCTGGTAACAGACGATAGGACGAGGGGGAATGGTTTGAAGCTGCGCCAGGGCAGGTTTAGGCTAGACATTAGGAAAAACTTCTTCACCGAGAGGGTTGTCAGGCTCTGGAATGGGCTGCCCAGGGAGGTGGTGGAGTCCTCATCCCTGGAGGTATTTAAAAGAAGGATAGATAGGTGCTTAGGGACATGGTTTAGTAGTGGGATGGCAGGGTTAGGTTAAAGGTTGGACTCGATGATCTTAAAGGTCTTTTCCAACCAAAGCGATTCTATGATTCTATGAAGTGGGACCCCCTGCTTTTGGTATGCTCAAGATAATAATCTGGCACAAGGAGTCCTGTGAGACCATGCCCCATACCTTCTATTAAGGGTAGAGACTTCTAGCTCTTGTATCTTGTTTTTGTCCCCATCCCTTCCCCCAGACTAAAATACTGTTGCTAAATATGAAGAAAAGTTTTAAATCCTTCATAAAATTAGGGGATACTTCCCTAATTTTCCCCCAGTCCTTGTGGGAAAAACATGCTCTGCAATCAGAAAGCAAATTGGAGCTGATTCTCTCAACTGCAGGCCTTCCTCAGGTTGTGAAATTGAAGATGAGTTCAGTTTGAGTTGTCTGTGCTCATACACATCTGTATGTGATGGATTTTTCCTACTGCCCCTTCACCTTCGTTCTGCATAGCTGAGGGGAAGAGCCATAACTGAAATATCAGCATTAATCTTTTCTGTAACAAATCCACCATACACTTTAATATTGATTATGCAAATACTATGCTGCTCTTCCTATCAAGAAGAAACAAAACATTTATTTATCCTATAACTGGCTGTTGCTCAAGTCCTTTTAAAAATTGTCTTTTTCCTTGTGTTTTTCTTTCTTTTCAGTCACATGAGAGGTGAAGTGAAATATTTCATTGCCATCTCATTTCTGTAAATGATTTGTTCACTTTAAAAGGAAGAAACAGGGATTTGTGCGATAATTTTTAATGCTTGTGATTTCCATTACACTACTCATGATTTTGGGGAGCTTTCTTCCTTTAGTTGCTTACAGCTCAACTTTGTGTCAAAGCTGTAACAGACTTCTTCCTCTATGCAGGAAAAGGCTGATAAGTGATAACTCTTAGGACATAGATATCTGTACAGTAGTGCTGTTACTGATTTTTTTTTTTTTAATTTTTAACACAATTTTTTGTTGTTGTCAAATATAACCAAAACATCTATTCATATTTTATTAATAAGTCTTGGGTTTTAAAAATCTTCAAAGTTACTTTTGAATGGTATTTTTCTCCCCAGCTTAATCTTCTAAAAATCAGCTGCACAAGTCTGGACTAATGACCTTGGGTTCCCTCTTTATAGAGTGAAACAGGCCAAAAATTAACTCTGCCTATTTCTTTCCAACAACTAAAGGGAGTTTTGGGTGACTAGCTCAACCTTGCGTGACTAATTTTTAGACCTTTGTAAGGAGAGATGAGCCCTACTATTCATGTTTGGTCTGGAAGAAATGGATGCTTTGAAATGTCAGTAATTGCATAGTCCTTAGTTGGTTTAGGATTGAGCTTGGAGCATGTGGGATGTGCTCTGCTGCTTGGATATCAAAAAATCACTCTCCTTCTTGGTGATCTTTTCTCACGGTCACATCATGGACAAACTTAAAAAAAAACTAGAAAGGTGATTTTATGTGGAAGTCACCAGCTGTAGGAGTAGGACTTTTTTTTTTTTTTTTTTTAGCTGTTTGAGACTGTTTGATAGAATTTCACTGAATAAGTCAGTTAAAAGTTCATCTGATTTATTATGAGAATATGCTTTCCTAGAGGCACAGCTCATTTCATGCCACTTGACTAGATATGTTTGGTATGTGTTGTTTCTGCCACTCTAAATGTCTGGTTTGCTTTCATTTACACCTTTGTAGTCAGAAGTTGAGAGTCCCATCTGCAGGAGAATTTCTTTAGTCCTGCTTGAAATAGATTTCTGTACACTAGTAAGATTAATCTTTCTAGGACTAGATTATCTTTGAATGCAGATGGCCTTTTAGCCAAAATGGAGGTAAAGCTGTTTCTTAAAATTCTTCCATCAAAACTACAGTTTAGTGAACTACAGTGAAGTTTCAGTTGTACTTCAGAAGAGCTGTAAAAGTTTGTTTGGAAAGTGAAGGAGAGAACAGGTCTTAATTTTGGTCTTTTTCCCTTTTGTCTAGACATGAACAGAACATTTCCAGATAATGTAAAATTCCGCAAAACTGCTGATCCCTGTTTGCAGCATACACTCTACAACGTATTGGTAGCATATGGGCATCATAATAAAGCAGTAGGATATTGTCAGGTATGTAATCACTGTTTTTTAAACAATGCTGCATTTCACCAATGGTAGTTGTTCTTATCCATTTGAATGTGCATTTTTAGAAGCAGATCCATAAACTATTTCTGTTTTTAAAATGGCCCTGGGGGCGGCAGGAATGAATCAGTTCAGGCAAGCTCGAATGTCCTTGTGAGTTTCTCTGTGGCCTTTTTTGTAGCTAGCTTGATCATGTTTGGTTCCATTTGTTAGCTGCAAAATAAATGTTTATCACACATGGTTGTATCAAGATTAGTTGCATTGGAGAGGAAGAGAAAGTAAGCTTGCCTTTCCCTCTTCCTCCATCCTACCATCTTTCCCAAAACAGTCCTTGGTATGTACGAGGCATCATGAGATCTCAATTTCCTTTGTTTTCACTGTCACATTTTTCAAAATGCAGGAAGACCAGCATTCATGTGACATCATGAAGTTGGGGGGGTGGCAGCGTTTATTTGGTGCCATCTCCCAGTGTCGACAGGCAAGTAGGAAGAAAATTTGCTTGAAATTCAACCTGATTCTGCTTAGAAGGCAGCTCAAAAAAAGTTCTTGTCATCACTGCCGAGTACTGTAAAGTTTCCCATGGGACACAAAGAAGATAAAAGTTGATTCATGACAGTCAAGCAAAAAGTGGCCATCTTTAAGGATCAATGGGCAAAATGTGTTTTCAGTTCACTTAAGTCCTTTCCTCTCTTCCCCTTCCTCATCAAGGATATGTGTGCTAACCTATACCTCACGCTAGTTGAGAAAGCTAGTACAGTAAATATAACTGTTCCAAAGTTACAAGAATATGAATTGTATTTATTGAAATCTGGAGAGGAGAAGACTTGGAAGAACTTAAACCTAGACTGAAGTCACTAAAAAAAAGTCACTTCTTATTTGAAGAATGGGAGTAAAAGAGGAATTAGTTTTATTACTTATATATTTATTAAAATATAATTTTAATATTTTGAGAAGAACAGAAGGGGTAGAATTACGAATACTCTCTTTTGCAAGTGTCAGGCTCCTATATAGAGGTAGTTATACCCACAAACATACACAACTTCTAAACCATACTAGCTTCTACCCAAAATATATGTCCAATTGTTACTAAAAAGTTTTGGTACAGCAACTGTTTAATGGGCTAATCTTTGCATATTAACTTGGCATTATGAACACTGGAGATGAAAGAAGATGACTTTAAAAGCCTTATGCAATTTCTCTTCACCTCTGGTCTCCTCAAAGGATAAATGTTATCTTTTCTGGCTAAATAATTAGAACAAAGGTCAACATCTGCTTTCCAAGATGTTGTAAATCAAGCAAAGTTTCAGGAAATCACCTTTTCTGCTACTGAGGCAGAAGATTTCATCAAGATAGATATAGCGATACCCACTGCATGATAAGAGAGACCATATAAACACTAGAAAACTCAGGAGTGAGAAATGCTTTTTTTTTTTTTTTCCCAAGTGTTTTGCAGAGCTTTTACCGACTCAAGGCTCCTCAGGGGACATTTCCATAATGCTAGTGCATTTGTGGTTCTTACTGGCATTTAAGTCTCCCATCTGGGAGCATACTGGGCTTTGCATTGTCATGCTGTGACAGTGATACGGTGTTTACTGCCCTGGTATAACCAGCAAAATTCAGTGTCCTGTGAACATCAGCTCCAGAGCAGTTTTTGTGCATGCCATGTTAAATGCCAAACAGTCTCTTGTCACTGCAGACGCAATCACTAAGTTAACTGTCAGCATGGGAACAAATAGCTGCCTTCCTAACTAGAAGGCCAAGCACTGTGTAAGGCCATGCAAGGTCTATCCAAGCCATTTGTGTAACAACTGCTGTAGCGACTCAAAGCTTGAAAATGCAACATTTGAGAAGATGCAGTGTCCTAATATTTCTGTGTTCTTGGAGTGTTGCAAGGCCTTCTGAGGCCGGACAGGTGAGTCAAATCTGTTGACTGCAAGAAATGAGATCGCAGTTCAGAGAGGAAGTTGCTGCCAGGGGAGTTCTTTTTTTTGGTAGCTGTTGTCTGGCTCACAGCCATAACTGGCCGCACTGCAGGATACCTAGAGACCCTGGTGCTGCCTGTGTCAATAGATGTGCTGGAGAAGTCCAGCTCAGAGGGAGAGAGAACAGGGAAAAGGCCAAAGAAAGGGATGAAACCGAAGAAGACAATGTAACCAACATCACCCTTCATAGCCTGTAAATATTTAAAAGATAATTTTCTGTTAGCTTAGGAAGATTTTGGGGAGGCTTGCACCTCAGGGGCAGCTTTAGTATATGGTCATACTGATGTGCTGTCTATGTTATTATGGTTGTCAGCTTGTTTCTGACGGAAAAGACATACTTAAAAACTCTTAAGGAAGTGGGCTACTGTGCATGTAAATCCGTAATACTTCCATCAATTAGCAGTGTTATGGTGGATACAAGAAAAAAGGTGCCTGAGACAGAGGTGATGTGTTTACAGGGCATACCAGTTTGTGACCTGTGTATTCTGTATGCCACTTCTCCAGTCAGAGAGCGTCAGTAACTGTTACAAAAATTGCACAGTTGGAATTTAGCCAGCCATGACTTGACTACTTTTCACAAAATTTCTGGTAGCTCTTCCAGTCCCCCCACCTCGTGGTGTTTACCTTCTGTTTGCACATTGAAAGGCAGGACCTACAGTGGCCAGTCATTGACTAGTATGTGGAGTACTGGAGGTATTATGGAAGCAAATAATTTGTATACACTCATTCGAAGAGGTAAGGAGCGACAGCTTGTAAAAGCTGCTGGAGCTGCCACTTTTTACTAAATAGTGTTTGGGTCAGGCATTCTCCTTCTGCAGCCACGCTGTCTACCTGCAGGTGTGTTGTGTTTGTACTGCACCTCTAATACAGCTGTGTTCTGGTCAAAGTAGCCTTCAGTTACGTTGTGACAGGGCTTTGGGATTTTAAAAAAAAAAAAAAAAAAAAAAAAAAAAGAAAATTGAAGGTGTAAATTATAGACTACTAAGCTTTTTCTTTTAATTTTCCTCTCTTTGATCTTTGTTAGTAATTCTTGTTAGCTGTTGTCATGCAGATTTAACAGCTTACTCAACTGGTGGCCATTATTACTAGATTTTACTTAATGTGCCTGCTTTGTAGATCTGTAGTGATTTAGACCTTAATCGAAAGAAATAAACTAGAAACTCTTAACTGTATACATCTTAAACCCCTTCTTTCTATTTCAGGGCATGAACTTCATAGCTGGATACCTGATTCTTATTACAAAGAATGAAGAGGAGTCCTTTTGGTTGCTAGATGCTCTCATTGGAAGAATATTGCCTGGTATGCTAAAAACACGTATAGTTGTATTTATATATCAGAACTTGGTTTTTATTTTGTCTTTGAATTCTTTTCTGGTTTTAGAAGCTTTAGATGTTAAAACGGACTTGAGTGGACTGAAGTTTTTTTTTTTAGGGTCCTGGAAACACAGGACAAAGGCAGTACACAGGTGAAACTTGTCTGGTTTATAGTCAGGTTTTATGATGGCAGTGCTTTATGTGTATGTTAATTTTCAGTCTGTCTTCTCACTCCCTACTTATACCTGTTAGGTAGATGTCTCCTATATCAGTATGATGCTGGGGAACAGGACTTGTGAAGGTGTCTGGGATTTGGCATTTCTGGCTGCAGGAATATGATTTGAGGGACAGATGAAGCAGTGAGAGCAGGGTGAAGATGGGTGATGTGCACAATTTGAGCACCGATCCTGAAGTAGGAATTCCCAGTGACTTGGCTGGAGGCAGCATGAGCTTTCTTCAGAGGTATTTGGCAAGGTAGTGGTAGTTTGTTAGGCACAGCAGTTTCTGCTGTGTCCCGCACTTTTGAGCGGGGTTATCTTGGGTGCTACACACATCGTGATCTTGCAACAAAGCAAACAAATGTCAAAATCCCTGTCTGTGTCTGTATATTAAGTTCTTGTCACAGCTCTTACAATCAATGGTGATCTAGCCAGGCTGGTTAATAGATTCCAGGGGGAAATGCAGCACACCTTAAGCTATAGACAGCATCTACCTCTGGTCAGTTCAGTAGCTCTCTAGGTTTCCTTGCCAGGATCTCTGGGTTTGCAGGAGGTGTTTACACACTGAATTTTGCCCTATGTATAAGCTGAATCTCATCACATGTGTGAAGTAGTTTAAAACCAGAAGCAGACATCTGGCACAGCTATGTTTTATACCCCTATGAAATACATTTGGGAATGTTCTTTCTTGGGATTTAATTATAGAGCAAGAATGGTTTCATTGTGAATTCCCATTAGTGTTGCACAGGACTGACTACAGCTATACCCTTAATGTAAAACCATACTGAAAATGAAAGACTAATTTTTCTGTAAGAAGGCTTTGAAATTCTCTGTTGGCTCAGTTTTGCTTTTGAACAGATCTATTTCCCAAACAGTTAATGCAGTATTACAGTGTCAACTAAGTGCTGGTAAAGGACATCAAGGTTGATACTTTTATTTCTGCTTCCTTCTGTGCTTGTTTAAGATTAAACAAACAAACAATAAAATGTATAACTTTTGGTTCCTTATTGAACAGAAGGGGAAGACTTTGAGAATGAAGGAAAAAGAGCTGAGGGAGTATTTTACTGCTTTTGAAGAACTGTAAGAAATTATCTTTTACCCTGAATGCACCCTGTAGGAACTCAGGTTTTCCTTGTATATGAGCAGAGTGGTTGGACTTCGTTTGCAGATTGAAAGAGTAGAGACAGGCAGGGAGTGCTATGAATTGTTGAATCAATCTGCAAATATTTGAGGGTTTGCAGCCTTGAAGTTTACTTTCAAGCTATAAAAATAGTCTAAAGAAATCAACTGTGTCTGTTGCTTTTGTTCAGCCTTGAGAGCTATAAGCTGTGCAAACAGGTAGGAGACTTGAGGGCTGCTGTCTGCCATATGACCTGCTGCTGGCTGACATCGGTGGATGTCTTTCCACTGACATCGCTGTGTGAGGGATAAGGCCTTCAGTTAAAAGTATGTGTGGCAACTTTTGCCGTTAATCTTTTTAAAGTCTTATATGTTTTTGTTTTTTTTTATTTGGAGCAAGGGAGTAGATTCAGAATTTTTTATTGGTTTTGATAGCAACCTTTAGTTGTTCTTGTATATCCTTCTTCTACGCTTTGCTGATACCTAAATGACAGAAGTTGCTCTTATTTTTCCCTTAGTTTTTAAATTAATCTTATACCAGTAGCTTTGGTGATGAGAAGAAACTCATAATATGAATAGATGTACATTTACTTAAATTTTAGATATATTTTTAGTGCTCTGTTTACAGATACATTTTTAACACTGTGTAACAAGAGTCCTGTTACAGATTTTGGCCTGAGTTCAGCACATCCAATACAGGCATCCATCTGAGCTGCTGAAGTTGGAAATGTGTGTGCTTATGTTTCTTTGATAGACAGTGGGGAAGGGGATATCTGATCAGAATTGCTGATCTGAGTGTGCCCCTTTCCCCTCCACAGTCAGTTTTAAGAGAGCTTGAGGTGTCCCTTCCAGCTTGGGTGCCTCAACAAGAGCCCAAGTTAGGTAGTACAAATCTTTTATGTAGTAAAAATATATGTATTGAGTTCATTGTCAGAAAACTTGTTGCTAATGCTCTCCCCCTTGCCAATTAAAAAAAAAAAATAAAATCCCCTTTTATTCCCACTACCCTCCTATATCATACTTGAATTCTACATTTATGAAATTCAAAGCATGGTGGATGAAATAATTGTCATAACTTCAGTGAAATATTGCGTGCATATATGTGAGAGACAGGCAGACTGCATCCATAAAGAAACTTACTCCGGTAATTAAGTACTGCTCTTCTGTTAACAGCGTGAGGTATAGTGCATTTCAGATTGAAGCCCTATAACTATTTGTTGGGGAAGCAGAGAAACATTGTATATTCTCCAGATCTTCAGAGAGAAAAGTAGCAATCATTTTTAGTTGGATGTTAACAGTTTGATTGGCCAATATTTTTCCCTTAGTTTCGTACTTGATGCTCTTTTCTTGATCTGTTTGCATTGTAATCTACATGTTTTCCCCTTTCATTGCATCAGATATGCCTCCAGGTCATGTCCTCATTTTTGAGTGTGTCCTGTCACTGCCAGTTAGATCAGTGATGATTTAGGACAATTTAGAAATCCATTCTCTGCCCTCTGCAGTGTCCCTATGAATGCTTCCCCTGGCCCACACTCATTTAATTACATTAAGCAGCTGCTCCAGTACTTTGACGCTGACAGCATTTTTTTGGTCAGCAGATGAACCAAGCCAGCCACAGATCAATGTCATTGATTGAAAAATGTAGAATGTGACAGATGGGAGTATTAGTGGCAGCTTTCTAGGGAAGTGACAGAGAAGGGCTCCTGAAGCTATAGCTCACCTCCCCGCTTGTATTGTTTCTTAGGTCTGGGTGGAGGTATGTACCATAGGTTATGATGAAGGTGTGACTGCTCCACGTGCTGACAGGAGGGGGACAGCTCGGGAATGGGACCCCATCAGTAGTGGTTTTCTGGCTGAATTGTTCTGTGACGTGCAAATGGAGTTAGCATAGCTGGAAGAGTGAGCCAGCAAAAATTACAATTTGGGTTTGTTGGTATGTGGAGTTCTGTGCGCGCCACTCGCCTGGCTGAATGTAGCACTGCTGGGTACAGCCGGGCAAGGCTGGAAAGATCCTGCTCCTGCTGAAGGCAAGCCCGTAATCTACTGCCTGTTTGTGTCTGTCAGCTGCTCAGCCAGGGATTTGGAGGGATTAGGAGCATGTCTCGTTTAAACACCGCAAGGGGGAAGAGAATTATTTGTTTAACTGAAGTTTTGGGTGTTACCAAGATGTTTTATTCCCAGGTTCATTCAAAACAGATGGCCAGAGCAGACAGTATTGCCCACAAGAAGCAGTATGGATCCAATTCGAGCTCAGAGTGCATACGTCTGCAATTTGTATTCAGTGTAGCTCTAGAGTTTCTGTTCTGTTCATAGCTCTGCTTCTTGTTGAGAATTTCTTTTGTTCTGTTGAAGAAATATTGGGGAGGTCACTTTAGAAAGCATCAGGTAGGTGGGGACTTTTAATTGTGGTACTTTAGAATGTAATTTAAGGAGCATATTTGTCATGTTTTACATATTTGTGATTAAATGGTGAGTTTAAGAGAAGAAAAACTTGACAACTTGGACTCACGTTAGCGTGACAGTTATGCTTATATATGGCAGAACTTCCCCCTTCCCTCACATCAGTGGTTCTCAGTCTGAAAGCAGCAGTGTTTATCAAGTTGTACTCTAATCAGTCTACTGGACTATTATACTGGAGTTATTTACTCTTACTGAAAACCAGTTGTATAATCCTCCAATGGTTAAGAGAGGTCTTATGATTTCTGCGCTAGACTGTTCGTGGCCAGTTTTATATCCTTTTAGTCTTGTGCCAATGCTGACTTTCGGGGGTAAAAAAAGTCCCCCTCTCTCTTTTGCTTACCTTTCATGTATTTGTAGGATACAGTTAATCCATTTTACAGTTATTTTGTATTACTAAGCTGCTTCAGTCAAACTCTTCTCTTGCATGAAACTTTTATTTGCTCCCATTTTTGTCTAATAATTATTTTCTGTGCTTGTTCCAGTTCTTTTTTTTTTTTTAAAACTTGATCACAGTGGCACCTTTTTTTTCCAGTGGGAAATTTGCTAGTGCCTTGTGCAGTGGCATTATTTTTCTCTTTTCACAGCTGAAAGTGTTTTATTTGAGAGAGAAAATACTGTAGGATCTCCCTTGCCTTTTTTTCCTTGTGGCACTCTGGTTCTGATTTGTGATCTCAGTAATAATGCATGTGCTATTGCTCCTCTCTCATTGTCAACAGATTTTTTTTTTCCACAGCTTGCAGGAATTCATAACACCTTTTCTAGACTTTATTTGCACATCCTTGTCCTTGTTATTTTAAGTATCATCATGTCTCTCTTACTCCGATCTTGTTACTATGTTACTCTGTTACGCCTTGTGTATTGACATGGGACAGTATCTCTCAGTTTAGGATTGTTAACAAATACCAGCTTTTTCGTTTTCTCCAATGTTGTTAATAAAAATCTTACGTTAGGTGTAGCCTACAAGCACTCTTCAAGGATCGGTCTAACAATGTTCCTTCAGCCTGGTACTTTCTAGCCTTTTGTTTTTAATTTTTTTTTAACCACATGTACTTCCTGGTTGCTTATCAATAATTAAAAATAAGAACAGAGTTTCTGAATGATGAAATAGTCACAAAAGTAGTAGACTGCAGTGAACAAACCGGCAGTATCTGCAAGGACACAAAGTGCAATGGAAGGTGCCACTTTGGTAGCTTAGCGACTGCCAGTTAAGGCGAATGTCTGCATGTTGAGATAATAGGTATCTAACACATTTCTGTTCTGAGCTCTCTGCGGTTCTCCGTTGTATCAGATGTAGACTTGCAGGTACTGCTGCATAAGAGATTAGGCATATTAAGAGGCATGAATATTTGAACTGAATAATAACATAATTATGTATCAAACTCTTGGATATCCTTCTCTTTCGCATGATTCATGTTATAACATTTTTTAAAGTCCCATCAAACCAGCCTTCCAGGGTTGAAGGGAAGGGCCATCTGAGGAATGCAGAATGCTGAACTACCTCTACAATATTTCTGTTTAGACTGCTTGCTTTTAATTGCAGTTAAGTATGTATGTATTTTGTTCTTGTGGCTGAATTTATTTTAATATCCTGATTGGCTATTGCCAGGGAACCTCTGAATGCAGAACTGGCTAGGCAGCTGTGTCTTTTAAGACCTGCTTCTCCAAAGGGGGAGTGGAACTTTATTTCACATGAAGCGTTTTATTCAGCTGTGCAGGTAAAAGACACTGCTAGACCTGAGTAGTAGTAATGTCGAGCTGAATTTGCAGCCTGTGAAGGAGACTGTTGTGATGAAAAGCATGCCCTTTCGCAGAGAAGACTTGAGCACCACAGGCACGTGCCTTTGGTGTGGAAAGCTCCTTGCAAGTCTATGCATAACATGCATGATGTCATGTTTGCAAAGTAGTCTTTGATAACTACTATTTTGTAGCTTTTTTATAGCACCATCAACCCAGAAAATTTCAGCAGATTCATGAGTTCTGTGCTGTTTGCTTATCTTTCTCCCCTGGCAGCACCCAGCTCCAGGGCCTTGAGCCGGCAGGGTTCTCACTCATCCTTAGAGAGTTCCTCTGTGATGGCATGTGAAGCTGTAGCAGTGCTCACCTCTTGAGTACAACATCACACCTAACCGCTAGAATAGAGGAATGCTTGGCTGGTAGGCTGAATAATTAGGAGTTTCAAAATATGGGACTCCAACATGTTTTACTGTTAACCAGCAGCCATGATGAAAGCATTAATCTTTGAACATTAGAGGTCAGTTGTATTTACCTAGGAATTAAGCATGCAGTGTCCTTTTAAGCCGAAGGTGGAACGTAGGAGTCATCATGTGCCTGTATTTAGAAACCATGATAAGCCTGAAATGCTTCTTACTTACAAATCCGAACCTCTAGGGGATTTTGGAGACTTGAGCAAGAAGTAACTGATGTTTTTCTTCTTTAAAATGATACATATATGTATACTTTTGGAATCATTTATTTCCTGTACGTATTGTACACACCCCCAAATCACAAGCCTCATCAATAAAAGAATTTAGTAGGTGTGCCTTAGGTAGCTGGGTAGAAGTTTCCTGTATATGACAAGAATACACATGTTGTCAGCCTTTTGTGAGGAAACATGCTAAGTTTCAGCTATGCGGCAAAAGGACCCATAGTGTTTAAAAATGCTGAATAATATTGTGTTCCTTAATATGGCTGTATTTACACTGGAAGCAAGACCTAAATTACTTATTCCACCCAAAAAACGTCAAGTATGCCTCTTTCCTTCTGACAAGCAAGCCTTGTACTTATGTAATTTCATGATGTTGAACTTCGAGGTATCTTCAGTAGGCCTTCTGTGGTACTACTATGGATGGGACTGCAGCCTTTGCTATCTGTGCAGGCAGTGGTATTTGCCTGTTTTTTTCCCCAGTAAATCAAAGTTTCGTCCCTTTCAAAAGCCAAAAAGTTAGGACTGATCAAAGGTAGAATTCCCTGGCTGCGTACGAAGGAGGAAGGTAGGTAGAGTGGTTGTTGCGAATGCGTATCTTTACACAATTTGATTTAGTAGCAGTTTAGAATTTATTTATGCCTTTACGGCAAATCACAAGATTGGATTACGACATTTTAATAGCACTCAATTAACAAAGTGATTTGGCAAAATTTGGTTTAATCAAAACAGTGACTTGGTTAAAGATTTGAAAATGTCAAGGTTCACTCTATTACTGCATGGAAGAAGTACACAAAGGAAAATTAAGTTACACTTGGGTTAGAATGATTCGCAGAGAGATCGTGGATGCAGAGAATAAGGAGGGCCCTCCCACAGAATCACAGAATGGCAGGGGTTGAAAGGGACCTTGGGAGATCATCCAGTCCAACCCTCCTGCTAAAGCAGGCTCACCTAGAGCAGGTTGCACGGGATGTCATCCAGGTGGGCTTTGAATATCTCCAGAGAAGGAGACTCCACTACCCCCCTGGGCAGCCTGTAGACCCCCTTGCTTTCTAAACTCGTTCTCAGAGAGGAATTTAAGTGCAGCTAGGTCCAGTCTTAGCCTCAGACCTAGTCAACAGTTTATGTCTAAGGATAATGTGTCTAGCAGCAGTCTAAGACTCACTTTCTAATTAAATCACATATTTACAGATTATTTAAATTGATTTGCACATGCATACACACAGACATAATTATATTTTTATATATATGTATATGTAAAGGTATACCTGCTAAAAATTCCTCTCTAGTTCAGTGAAATATTCATGTCTAATGTCTGGGCGTTTCTCAATGGATGAGGATTGAGCCTCAAGGAGTGAAGGGTTTCAGCCCAGGCTTTACCATCAGTCTTTGGTGATGGACCTCTGATTTTCTCCAACTTAAGAGTTTGCAAACTCTAAGAGGCATCCCACTCAGAGGGAGATGCTGGTCGCAGCCCACTGCGGTCCAGGAGAGCTCAAAGGGCCTCACTTAGGACCGCTGTTTATAGGGTTATGAAATTATTAGCTTTGGTCGCTAGTAAACTTCCATCCTGACCACAATCCGGTTGGCAATTACTGGAATTCCAGTACAATGGTACTGCTTCACTTGGGTAAGGTATGTTCCAAGGCTGTTGGGGGATAACTGATGGGTCCTGTTCTGCTCCCCACCTTGACCAGTCAACTGGTGTTTCTAGTGCGGACAGTGCCGCTCCCCACCTCAGCCATGTAGGAGTTCCTGGTACAGTTAAGGGGTGCTTAACCATCCAACTGATTACACAAAGGCCAAAGTCTGGCAGGAATTCCTGAGATCCAGGAAGAGAAAGAAGAGAAAGAAATCCAGGAGAGAAAAAGAGCAGGGCATGCACCACCACAGTGGTAGAAACACGGAAGTGTGGTCTGGGGGAAGAGGTCCCCCTTTTTTTTTTTGGATGTGTAAAAACCAATTAGTGGCCAAACCTTAGCATGCAGCACAATGCTTACTTAGTTTGTATTTTATATTTTATCAGAATAGCCATGTTGGAGGGCTGTTTTGGTTTTGGTTTTTTTTGTTTGTGGTGTGTTTTGGTTTTTTTCCTTTTTTTTTTTTTTTTTTTAGTTTTAGCTAGTGGCTTTAGTTGTGAAAACCCTAATGTGTACATCTGGTATTGAAAGTATAGTTTTGACAGAGCTGTCTCCATGTTAAAGGGATGGTGCTGTTTTAACTGCAGAATTAAAGTGGCAGAGGAGCAAAGCCAAAGTGAGTAGTGTATTTTATTCCTTGTAGCTTTTGTTTTTTTTGACCTTCTAATGGTCAGCCAGGGCTTTGCATGTTCAATTACAATTTTAATAATGCAACCTTCCTGAACATGTCACTTTGACAGCAGGAAGCATAATATAATTGCTGACAAATGTATAATAGGGTTATAGGTGCTCAGTGCTGATCCTAATATACAGTTTTGTATTTTAACTTGTAAATCCCCATAAGATGTATTCATTCATGTGCTTGAAGTAACCCGTGTGTTAAATACCAAGACCTGTAAGACTGTAAAAGTAACTGGATTTGCTGTACAAGAAGCCAGCCGAGGAAGCGGTAGTATTTCTTCCCATTCCCTCTGCAGCAGACTTGTTTGGCTAGAGCTCATCTTTGTGAAAGGTCCCAGGCTTGGTCTGAAAGAGAGACCCTACCACCACTCCTAGTAGTGTATTCAAACCATAAATTGCTCTTAATAAAAATGTTTGCTATACTTTTTATTGGAATTTGCCTTGTCCTAACTTGTAGCTGTTGCTTCTTTTTAAGACTTTCTTTTACTGTACTGAAAAGCCCAGAGTGTTTTCTCTATGAAGTGGTCAAGTTTACTTTTCATTTTCCTTGCATAAATTCTAGAAATAGAGAAGTTCCTTACAGTGCTCAATTTCTGTAAGTAGTGTTTATAACCCTTTCTTTCACATCCTTTCCAGTCCTTCAACTTCCTGCCTTAGATGTGAATATCAGAGCTGGATGCAGTTTTCTAACCTCAGTTTTGCTAATGTCATATACAGAGGTGACATACTCTCTCCTTCAGTAGCAAATATATCCAAAGATTACTTTGACTTTTCCTGAGCTAAGACGTGCTTACTCTGGATTTATTGTATTTGCAACTTAAGATACTGCAAAATTGTTTCTTTTAAATTGCTCAACTGTATTGTCAAGTTTTGTTTGTTTCTTTGTTTTTTTAATATGGCATGGTATGAAGAAGCACTGACAGCAGGCTTTGATATTGTTTCAAAATACAGAATAATGCATATGCAGCATAGAGAGCACATAAAGAATGTGTTTGTGGAAGGAGTTGTGCTTTGGGAGTAAAGGAAATTATATGAAGAAAATCATGTGCAGCACACATTGGTAACTTTTGTCTACTTAAATGTACGAGTAGTGACTGTTTAGTTTCAGAGAGATGCTTGGGAAATGCAACCCTGGTTGTTTTGTGTGTTTTATGTTTGGAAGAATTGAATGCTTTACTAAGCTTTCCATTTACAGCTAGTGGAGCAGTCTCATTTGTTCCTCTTACAGTTTTAAAACCTGTTGCTTCAAGATTAAAATTAATTCTCTTGTTAGCTTCTTCAAGCTTGAAGTAAGAGGATTGTGGCTCTCATTCTCCTCCTCTTCAGACTGAAGGGCTGGATTGGTTTCCCTCTCCAAATACCAGGCTAGAACTGTATCTGTCTGTCCAGCTCCCTATTTTAAGCCTCCTGCTTCTGTCCCAGTCTTTTAAGTAATGTGCTTGGTGGTTGCCGTGGTGTGACTGTAGCGTTCCTGTAAAGAGCTGAAGGAAATGGAACGCTGGTGCAGTTCTTAAGTGCGAGATAATGTAAATGATGTGTTTTGTGCTGAGGTGGTAAGAATAATCTTGTCAGCATGGTGAACTGTTAAAATAGCTATTCTTCCTAATCCCATAGAAGAATTAAAAAAAGCCACAGACCCAGGAATCCTTATTCAGCTGAAGTCATCAGTCATTAAGTCTCACTGTACAACTGTAAACTACTTTAAAAAAAAAAAAGTTCGTTTCCTCTACAGGCATGATAAGCAGTTGGGGTAATCTTCAGTGCTTGTTCATGAATTTCCTCTTCGTTTGAGGAAACTAGTGTTAAAAGTCTGTCAAAATATTTTGTGAGTTAAAAGCCTTGGCTCCTGGGACCATTGTCAACCCAGTAAGTTGCAGCCTCCTCCAACAGCATGCAACTCTTTAGACTGGTGCAATTCATAGAGTGCAATGACTGGAGTCAGGCCAGGCTGTTTGGAGACAGCCGAGTGGTGAACAACCCATGTCCACTGGTGTCTACCGGCTCACTGGTACTATGAAAAAACCACTCTCAGCAAAAGGAGCAAGTCCAACGGTAATGGATACAAAGAGGGGGGAGAGGGAAGAAAGGACAACTGGCCAACAGCATTTTGCTGAGTTAGATTTAATCTGTTTGAGAGTGCTTTGATAGGTGTAACTTTAACCTAGACTAGTTTTTAATGATACAAATGTTTCTACTGAGCAGGTCATAACAATTGGTATTTAAAAATAAACAAATAAATAAACCTAGCCAGTTTCATTCTCCAGAACTAGAATGTCTGAAAGTTGCATTTGTGCTTTCTAACATGCTGCTAACATCAGTTTGTTTCTCTGAGAGGTTACACATGGAGTCTTTGTTTCTTTGTGTTTCATCTTTGCCTTCTCTAATGTCTGGAAGGAGATCATCTTTGCCTTTCTTTCCATTGCCTTTGTAATTAACAAGCATCCTTCTTCAATTTCCAAATGGTAGCTATTATCTCTGCTCAGAATCCCACCATGCTGTGTGAAATGCAAGTAGGAAACTGAAAGGCTCTTTCTGCTCCACAGGATCCATTTTTCAAGTTTGGGATCAGAAGCAAAAGATGAATGCAGGCAGATGGGGTTATGCAGAAACACTCAAACACTGCTTTTTTGTGCTTGCTGAAAAGGTGTTAATAGTAAATCATTTCTCACAATACTATTATTCTAAATTTTGTGTAATCTCAATATCACAACTAATAAGCATCTATAAAATGCTTGCATTCTCTCTGTTTTGTTTTTTTGTTTGTTTTTTTGTTTTTTTCCCAAGGTAGTTCTGTCATCCAAAATGAATTGGGCTTGCTTATGTTTTTAGGGACATGGTTTAGTGGTGGGATGGCAGGGTTAGGTTAAAGGTTGGACTCGATGATCTTAAAGGTCTTTTCCAACCTAAGTGATTCTATGATTCTATGATTTGTGAATGATACGGCTACTGCTGGTTCAGGTATGAGTTCAGTACCTCAGGACAGAAGTCCTGGTTCAGTTTGGTTCAATGAAGAAAAAATAAAATATGACTTGGGCCTGTTTTGGGTCTGTTTGTTTGTTGGATTTTTTTTTTTCAGTTCCCTGGGGGAGTAGGAACATATGTTTTAAAAATAACACAGCTAAGAGTTCAGTTTGCCGTTTAACCACATATCTGCAGGATATTGCTTTGGCCAGGACATCTGCAGGGGGTCACTTTGGCCTGATACTGCAAAAAGAATTGGCAGTACTCGGTTTTCCTCCATTTCCTGTTGTGACTTTCTGATTTCCTCCCAAACACAGGTTGTCCAACTTTTTATGCTAGGCTCATGATGTAGATTCTTAGAAGACCTGTTGCATGTTTTTGGATTATCCCATGGTAGAAATAAAATAGCAGAACATTGCTCTGCCTTCTTGGACAAAGCAGGCTGAGAGTTGCCAACAGGGAGAATATGAGTGGGTCAGTAAATTGTGTAGGAATAGCTTAAATGGCATTTAGATGTTCTGAGGGCGAGAAGTGACTGCTATCATCATCTAATTTGACCCCTCTGTAACTGAAGTGATGAAACTCATTCAGTGTGTGTTGCATGAAGTTCATAAACTCAGCTATGACAGCCTATCTTTTTGGAAAGGAAAACTCTGCACTACCAAGGTTATTTAAAATAACGCCTGTGGTCAGTAACATGCGAACAAGCTACATTTTTATAGTGAAGGATTACTGGAAAATATTTGTTTTCCTACAAAGGCACATGATGGAATCTGTTTCTGTTTTGACTTGAAATGTAAAACAATGCTTTTCATGAAGTCGACCGATTCTGTTCATGGCAACCTCTGCTTTTGCCTGCCAGCGCTGAGGCCTGCTCTGTTTGTCTCTTCTGGATTCCAGTGAAGTCTGGCAGGAAATGGTAATGTGCATCTACAGCAAGAAGACATTTTTTGAATGTGGCATATTGGTATAAAAATGAACCATTTTTGCTTGTTTAGGGGAGGAGAGAGAACTTTTAATTCCACCCCTCCCCTGCCATGACTTTCATGGCCATTATAAACATATTCTTGTGAATAAAATAGTTTACATTGCTTATGACTGTGAGAAAAGTTTTAATTTTTCAGTTTGGTTAAATAAATTGAATCACCAAGACAAATCCCACAGTTTGTCCCAGGCTAGGTTATATAGGGTCTTGAAATAATAACTAGAAATGCTGGAAGATAAACAGCAGAGCTGAGGTTTCGTCTTGGGTATTTCTATAACACTAAGAATTCATATGATGTTAGTTCCAGCAGGAGTATTTATATTTAATCTAACATATGCACAACAGACTTAAAGGATTCTTTTTTTAACTTCTGCAGCTCCAACTCGTAGAGGTAATTTAAGGCTATAAGAGTACCGCTTCTTAACTTTTATTTTTGGAACCTCTTAATCCATTTGTGTAGGAGAACAAGGTCATACAGTCCCTACAAGTTTTATCCTTATTTCCTGCAAATCTCATTACTGCTCTGGAGCACGAGCAGACAGCTATGTCTTAGTCCTGGACATCCTGGTAGGATTCAGAGAGGCGGTAATTATTGTGATAGAGAGACAGTGAAATGTAGTCTAAGGGGCATCTCTGCCAGGTGCTGAGCTAGAACACATTTCGAGCTAAGTGCCACAGTCAGTGCAGTGTTAGTAACAAAAAGCCCTTTAAACAAGGAAAAAAGTCCCTTCATCTAGTCACCCGTGGTGTACAGTAGCAATAAAATACCTGGCAGTTGGTGAAGCTGGCTTTTTCTTCTTGCTGCTCAGCTCCAAGAGGAAGAGAAGCTGACAATCCCAGCAAAGCCATGGGGCTGCTCTGCTCTTAAAGGGTCAGGACTTGGATGAGGAAGGGGCACTCAGTGGGGCAAATTCCACGTGGAATGCTGCCTGCATTGCCCTCTGCTACACCCTTGGGCACTCCTAAACTTAACAAGGCATCCAAAATCCAGAGGCAGGCACCAGGAATGACAGACTAGGCAAAGCAGGTGCATGTGGGTATGCAACAGACGAAGGAAAGCTGAGAGGAAAGTAAGGAAAGCCTAGGACCAGTTTACAAAAGAGCTTGGAAACGTGGAGTTTCATATTGGGAAACTTAATTTTCATCTAGACATTTTTCTGGAATTTAATAAAAATTATTATTATTACATTCTATTATTGAATAATTAATAATGCAATGTTTCATTTGTTACCTTCCAGAAGAAGATGTGATGAAAAGTAATGCAGTGTGTGACCACCTGAACGTTAACATCATCATTTCCATTTGACACTTTGAGAAATAAAAGGAAGCAATCTGGCTATGTGTTTTTTTCAGGGGGATGATAGATATATTGCCAGGGGACATTCCTATAGACCAACCTTAATCAATAGAAAGGCAATATAATTAGCATACATTTGTTTGGTTTGTTTGTTTGGTTGGTTTTTTTAATTAGTAAGTGGCAGATTGGGAGCAGTTACTGACTCAGGTCTTTTCGGGGTCATCAACTGCTCAGTATTTTGTCAGATTATTGAGAGAGAAAAATACTTACTACACTAATTAAATGTGGATCATGCAAACCTAGAAATTTCAAATCATTTGTAAGGTAAGATATGAAAAGAAGGTAAAGCTAATATATTTTGATGGTAGGTAAGTAAAAATGATTTGAGGCACGGTATCTTGTGAAAAACAGCTTTGTGGTGTGGGGGAAGGTTAGGATTGTGTAGACTTGTTTATAAACAAGGATATCTTGACTTTAGGGAGAGATTCTGGGCAGAGCAGCCAATTATAAGAGATTAGGAAAACAGGGCGCACAGTGAAACGTTTGCAGCAAGGGAGAGCTGCAATTTTTGCTGAGGGGACTAAGCCAGAAGGCTTAGGGTCTGGGCATCCCTAGTAAATAAGAACAGAGTAAGAAGAGCCGTGTAGGCTAAATGTTACCAAGCACTTGGGCACCAAACCAAGTTACAAAATCATTTTCGCTAGTGAGGCCAGGCGCGGACCACGAAAAGTGGCTCACGCATGATGCTGGATCCTTTTCCAACTCGCCTGTGTGGTTCTGGCTAGCCCTGCATATCCCTGATGACTTGGTGCGGGTCCCTCAGGCTGAGCGCAGGCGTGGGTGCTGCTGGCTGTGCTCCGGGGCAGCTGTGCCTGGAGGCCTGCCACCCCCCCAGAGGGCAACGCTGCCCTCGGAAGATCAATGTTAGAGCCGTAAGGTTAGACCTGTGCTATCCCCTGGGCTACTGCAGTGCTGTTACATTCCTTGTAAATGATCTGTGGGTAAGTTTTGCACAAATAAGGGAGCCTGCAGGAATGTTTCCAGAGGATTGGAAATGCGGCTTTCCTAATTTGAGGAGCTAATTTTGTATACATATATTTATGCATAGAAGTGCGTGTGTGTATATATACACACAGAATATATAAAAACTATATATTAAATTATAATTACATATTAATTATGTGTAATAATTATAATTAATACACACGGTAACTATAATTAATGTATAATAATTACATATTTAAATGTCTTGGATGCAGATTCTTTTAATGTAACTTCTTCCTGTTGTGAACTGGCAGCTAATAGCCTGGAAAAAACCCCTGTGATTCAGTTATTGGCATTTGCATAAAATTGTTAATCCCTCCTCCGCTTGTTTTGCAGTGGCACCGGGCTGAATGTTGCAGTGCTGCATACCCGGGTACATGGGAGCTGCTCCTGCTCCATGAGGAACAGCAGGAGGCTGCCCCAGATACATGAATAGTTCCTTTTTCCTTTCTGTCCAGCAGTACAATCTAACAAACTTGAAGGAAATTTTCATTTACGCCAAGGCTTCCCGGCTGCTTGCTGCTGCAGTAATTCAAGGAGTGACGTATCCGAGTTGCCTGGTTGTTAACGTTTTACTCGCCAGCTCTCAAAAAGCTGGGTGGGTGGGTGTCTGGTTGCGTTCTCGCTGAGATCCTGACATTTACTTTGCTGTACAAATTAAAAATAGCAGCTGCTGTTGATTTCAGCATATTGGATGATTGCAGCAGTGCAGAGCAGAGAGAGTGTGGGCTGCTGCCCTTCCTCCTGAGGACACCCGCCGGTGGTAACTTGAAGATTTTAAGTACTCGTGTGTCTCAGGAGCACAAAAAAGAAAAAAAAAAAAGGTTTGCGGTTGTATGAGAGGAGGAGGAAAGGGTAGGAAAGGGAGGAAGACTTGTTCTGTTATATGAAATGTGATTCTTTGTTTTTCACTTACATTAAAGCAGCATTTTAAAAAAGGATTACTCAGCCAGTTAATGCTACCTTACCTGTACTCCAGCCCACAAATGAGCACAACACTAACACAAAATACAGAGAGCGGGTTTTGTGTTGGCTTTGAGGTCATGGTGTGCTTCTGTTTTGTTTTTAGTACTTTTTCATGAGATTACTTGTGCTTTAGCTCTCGGAGTTTTCCCTACAAGCAATTGAAAGGCAAATGGCTAAAGGAATGTATATAGTGGCAGAGTCTGTAGAGGAGTTTCACGTATCATTTCTCAATGGGAACAAAGAAAATAAGGATCACAGACAAAAAGCTGGATCCCTGAAGGTTGAATGCGATGCTCCTTAGAACCATAAAAACTCCTGCAGATGTTCTTCAGTTTGAACAGGACAAATGGAGAGCAATTAGCTCCCAGGGTGGGAAGTCTGTTCAAGAAAACCATCGGTGCAGAAAGGAGAGCAATATTGAACTCCCTTTCTGATTTCAGGAAGTGGCTATAAACATGCCATGTAACTTGGACATCTTCTTAAACTTATTTGTGGCACTGGGAGGTTTTATTAAAATTATTTCGGACAAATGGACTTTCCTCTTTCTGATTCCTCCACCTTCATGTGAACCAGCGATCCGTGCTGTGAGTCCCTGGGAACCTTGGCAGAAACCAGCTAAGTTAGAGAAACCTGCATTGCAGCTGTCCAGAATCAGTGAAAGACGGAAACACACAGAAAGGTGCTTGTGATACCAGTTGTGTCTTTCAGTAAATAATGTTAATAACATAGGTCTTGTCAGCAAAGCACTGGTGAGCCATCAATGATTGCTTCCCAGGGCTGGAGCCATCAAGTCCAGCTTAACTCTTTCTGTCAACATCTAAACCCAAAATATAAATTCTTTAAATATCTCTGTAACTCTTGTCCCTTGCTGGGCCATCTGAACTCGATGAACTGAACATACGAACTAAAATAATCTTTTTCTTCCCCTAAGTATACCCAGAACGACTCATTTACAGAACTGAAATGCTTGTTATTCAGCCTGCACCCTGGTAATGAAAATGCTTACCCTGTCAAACAGGCTGTGGAGGAACAGTTGTAGTGCACTCCATTTTTCTTAATTTTGGATTTAACTGTTCAGTGCAGTGGCCAGCAGTGTAGGAGATGTAGGTCTAATTTCAAGCCCTGCCTCGCAGACAAATTAAGTGGGAAGAGATGTTGCCTGGCAGACCTGTCATTTACTTCCTTCTGGAATTATTCTGTGAAAACTGGGATTTCCTTAGCTCAGAGAAAAGAGAGAAAAACTCTTTTAACGGCTAGGTCATACCCTAGAAGTGGTATCTGGTCTGTGGCACCCCTGCACAGCTGACACTCTCAGAAATTCACATTGCCAGTTTGTGACTGGACCCAGTCTAAAGGCTATGGGTTGTTTTGGGTTTTTTTTGTTACCTGTCTAGGTATTGTGTGGACTGGGAGGTGTGCAGCCCCCCCAGGTGGGAAGGAGGTGCTGTTTACGTTAAACTGTTTAAATATCATAGAATCATAGAATGTTTTGGGTTGGAAGGGAGCCCTAGAGGTCATCTAGTCCAACCCCCCTGCAGTGAGCAGGGACACCGCTAACTACATCAGGTTGCTCAGAGCCCCGTCCAACCTGGCCTTGAATGTTCCCAGGGATGGGGCCTCCACTGCCTCTCTGGGCAACCCGTTCCAGTGTTTCACCACCCTCGTTGTAAAGAATTTCTTCCTTATATCCAGTCTAAACCTACCCTGTTTCAGTTTAAAACCATTACCCCTTGTCCTGACACAGCTGGCCCTACTAAAAAGATTTTCCCCATTTTTCCTATAGGCCCCCTTTAGGTACTGAAAGGCCGTAATCAGGTCTCCCCTCAGCCTTCTCTTCTCCAGGCTGAACAAGCCCAACTCTCTCAGCCTGTCCTCATAAGAAGAGAGGTGCTCCAGCCCTCGGATCATTTCTGTGGCCCTCCTCTGGACCTGCTCCAACAGTTCCATATCCTTCTTGTGCTGAGGGCTCCAGAGCTGGACGCAGGGCTCCAGGTGGGGTCTCACCAGAGCAGAGTAGAGGGGCAGAATCACCTCCCTCGACCTGCTGGCCACGCTTCTCCTGATGCAGCCCAGGGTACGGTTGGCCTTCTGGGCCGCCATCGCACATTGCCGGCTCATGTCCAGCTTTTCATCCACCAGCACCCCCAAGTCCCTCTTGGCAGGGCTGCTCTCGATCCTTTCTTCCCCCAGCCTGTACTGATACTGGGGGTTACCCCGACCCAGGTGCATGACCTTGCACTTGGCCTTGTTGAACCTCATGAGGTTCGCACAGGCCCACCTCTCCAGCCTGTCCAGGTCTCTCTGGATGACATCCCGTCCTTCTGGTGTGTCAGCCACACCACTCAGTTTGGTGTCATCCGCAAACTTGCTGAGGGTGCATTCGATCTCGCTGTCTAAGTCATTGATGAATATATTAAACAGCACCGGTCCCAGTACGGACCCCTGAGGGACACCACTCGTCACCGGTCTCCATCTGGACATCGAGCCATTGACCACTACCCTCTGGATGCGACCATCCAGCCAGTTCCTTATCCACCGAACAGTCCACCCATCAAATCCATAGCTCTCCAATTTAGAGAGAAGGATGTTGTGGGGGACTGTGTCAAAGGCTTTGCAGAAGTCCAGATAGATGACATCCATTGGTTTTCCCTTGTCCACTGATGCTGTCACACCATCATAGAAAGTCACTAGGTTCGTCAGGCAGGACTTGCCCTTGGTGAAGCCATGCTGGCTATCTCGAATTATCTCCCTGGCCTCCATGTGCCTTAGCATAGCTTCTAGGAGGATCTGTTCCATGATCTTCCCAGGCACAGAGGTGAGGCTGACAGGTCGGTAGTTCCCAGGGTCTTCCTTCCTACCCTTTTTGAAAATGGGCACGATGTTTCCCTTCTTCCAGTCACCAGGGACTTCACCTGACTGCCATGACTTTTCAAATATCATGGACTTATCAAATATCAGTAAGGTTTTTGTAGTTTAAGTTAGTAGATACAAACTACCCAGATTATCCTTCCTTGGGAAGGAAGTGTGAATTGCTACAAAACATCGGAGAGTAAGAAGATACTTTGGTAGGCGCGAATGAAGGGTTGGTGTAGAGGGATCAGCCTTGGCTGAAAGAGAAGTGCTGTATGACCACCATGCAGACATCTTTACTGCGTGGTTTAATTCACTCCCATTTGGGATTCAGAGTCTCAACGTGCCTTTATAGACTCATCTGTACAGGGCGCTCTCTTCAATTCTGTGGAAAAATCACATCCGCAGATTCCTGAATTTTGGTTTCTTCTCTCCAAGATTATTACAGTCCTGCAATGTTGGGCCTGAAAACTGACCAGGAAGTCCTTGGAGAACTTGTGAAAATGAAAGTTCCAGCTGTGGCAGAGCTGATGGAAAGACACGGAGTCATGTGGACCCTAGTGGTGTCACGCTGGTTTATATGCTTGTTCATTGACATTCTTCCAGTAGAGGTAATGGGTAACATAAAGTTCTCTCAATATACGCTCATAATCATTATTTCATTTGTAGTGCTTTAGTTAATAATTACCTCCTGGAAATCAAGCAGCTGTAATCTGAATTCTTTCCTTTCCTATAGACTGTGCTCCGAATATGGGATTGTTTATTCTACGAGGGGTCAAAGATCATCTTCCGCGTGGCCTTAACGTTAATTAAGCAACACCAAGCTTTTATTTTGGAAGCCACGAATTTCCCTGACATTTGTGATAAATTTAAGCAGATCACCAAAGGAACATTTGTAACGGAGTGTCACAGCTTCATGCAGGTAAATTCTCTGCAGCTTTTAGTAGTTACAAATTAAAACCAAGACTGACTTAGAAATGTCTTGCTCCATCAAAAAGATAGATACAGTTAGGAGAAATGTATCTGTAGGAATTGTCAAAAGGATGAAGAATGTTTTTATATAACAAATGCAAACCCTTTAAACTTTTTTTTTTTTTTTTAAAGTATCATCATCTCAATCCATATGCATTAAGACATTCACATCATCTGTCATTCAGGGACAAAAAATTCTTTTTGCCCTTTTTACCAGTTAAGGCAGGAAATCTGACAAGAAAAAAGCTTTAGTGCATTCTTTCCGTGAACTATGCATTGTGTTCCTGTGCTTTTTTCAGATGAATTATAATAGAATTTTGTAGAATAGACACAAAATGAATTTTAAACTTGCATTTCTAAATCTTCATAGTGCCAGAATATAAAGCATTGTTTAGGCAAAGAACAAAAAGGTGGTGCCAAGTTCTTTTTTCCAGACAAATTCCATGAAGTTGGGTGCTTAAATCTTAGGACAACCTGCAAACTAAGAATTATTCTTGTAAACTATTAATAGGTTGGATGCCAAACCTGTATAAAGCACTAGATTCAGAGCTTAACTCAGAAGACTGAAATGTGGAAGATACTAATTGGAAAAAAAAAAACCAACCCCAAAACCAAACAGGAGCATAACAGTCTTGTCCAACTCCACTGTCACTGTTTGCTAAATGTGCACAAAACTGCATCCCAGTTGGTGACTTTTACTCCCCAAAGAGTTTTGTGCTCACGTCAGTGCTCTGTGCATGGGGTCTGTCATAGTAGGATGTCATTTATGTTACATTTTATCTTTGCTCATATAGATGAAAAACAAGCTTAACTTAGTAATGTTTGTGAACCTTTTAATTAAAGGAGCAAGGGAAAAATAAATCGCAGGTATAGCTTAATTTAGAAGGGAGACATTTGAAGGGTTTTCCCATTCCATAAAGGGTTTAGAGTAAGAGTTGTGTTAAGTATTAACCACCATGAGAATACCAGTTCAGAGGTTGATACAAGCTCTTGTCCTTGAAGGACTTCCCCCCACCCCCCAGCCCTTTAGTTACATTTTACAGCAGCTGTTTTTAGAAAATCAGCTGTTTTCTTGCAGTTACTCTGAATAAAATACTTATTTTAACTGTGTTGGTGACTGTAGTAAGGAGGTTTTCAAGGCAATTACATAAACAATTTAGGTTAGGTTCTTATGTAACTTCAAAACACGTACTTTTGGGTTTGATTGTGTTATTTCTGGGTTTTTTTCCCCAGCAGAACAGAGAGTGGTACCAGTGGAGGCAGTGACAGCTGAATATTTTATGTCTCCCCTCCCCCTGAACAAAACATAGTTTCTAGTTTAATGGAATGCAGACCTCTTTACCAGAAGGCTATTCAAAACTGGCTCAAAAAAATCTCATCTCCAGAGTTGTCAGTTACAACTACAGAGAGCTGAGTGGCCCACGTCTTAACTGCAGATTAAAGTGCACAAACTTGCGGCTTGCATCGTAGTTTTGTTCAGTCAAAGTTTTAGATAAAGCACTGAAAACAAATGTATTGTTCTTGAACAACAAGTCAAAGCAAAAAACTATTCCCAATATGTGTGACAGCATTTGAAATGCCTCAAATTCTTACATCCATATACATTGCTACTCTGGAAATCACAGTAGAGAAGAAGCAGCAAAGGTAGCATAATGAGGGATTAAGACTGATTTTTTTGCAGTAGGAACATAGCGGTGTACATACATATGTGTTCCAGAGCCTGAACACCCTATGCTAGCACCACATGAGAAATGCACGGGTGCTTTGTAGCATTACCCAGGATAGCTTCTAAATACGCCCACCATCCATCAACACAAATGCCTTCTGTAATAGTTTTAACTGGACACTTACATTCAAACTAGCTTTTTTTGGTAGTATTGCTTTTGCATAACATAGGGCACTTGTTACGAGCTGCAGGTTTACCATGGCTTAACAGCAGAGTAGATGAAGATCTCCCGTGTTCCAGGGAGGCCAACCAGCAGTAAGCGCTGTCACAGTATGGGTACCAAAGCAGGGATTTCACACTTCAGAGAATTATGTGACAATTCCAGGGTGTTGGTCAGAGCCAGAATCAACTAAGAATTCTCTCCTTTCGCCCCCAGAAAATATTCACAGACCCTGGAAGCTTGTCCATGGCAACAATCAACAAACTCCGAGAGACTTGCAGAGAGAAGCTGCTTTCTCAGGGATAACGCACCAGATTTAGCCAGGTGGTCAGATACTACAGCAATTGACACATTCCTCTATTTGCACTGACTAAAGCACACTTTAAGCTTTCCATGAGTTAACTGACACTTGACCAATTTTTCCTGCCTTTCAAGTAAGTGTTGTTGACACTTTGTACTGTATGTCAGAATTCATAACTGGAACTGGTGATTCTGTTGGGTTTTTGGTGGTGGTTTTTTTTTTTGTTTTTTTTTTTTTTTTAAACAGGATTAAAGTGTTTTCAGAGTAGAATGTGATCAGTGTCAGGACACTCCTTTTAAAAAAGCAGTCACCGTCCTTGTCTTTTCAGGGCATTTTGTAATGTTAAAAGAGAACACATGTATAAAATTACATATCCTTCCTACTGTATTAACCGTGACACCCCTATCATTTGTATAAAATAAATTAATTTAATTTGTCAGAACCTGTTTCTTGGTGTAAAGAGAGTAAGATATCAGATCTCTTTCTTGACTGCCACTAGTTGGATCAAATACAAGCATCTTCCTTCTTCCTCGCTGCTGTCCCTTAAGGGACTCAAATATGGCAAAGCACAGGGCCAGACCCCAGTGAGGAAAGTGATCGCTATCTTCACCAACAGTTACTCTATGCAGTGTATAACAGCTCTTCAGGTGAAGGCAGCAGGGAACACATGCAAGTCCGGGCTACACAAAGCAGCAGCAAAAAATCCTCTATAACCACTCTTAATATTCTAATGTTTATTCAGGCTCTTCTAGCTCCAACACAGTAACAAATAATTTGACTCAGATCTGTAAGTAGCATTTCTCACATTGTTGTAAGGGATGCTGAAAGTAGATGCTGTAAAGCCAGCCAGAAACAAATTCCTTGACAGGGTGAGACATCGGGCATATCCAAAGCCGTACCTTAATGCAAGTTTAAATATCCTACCGCTGGGCAGAAACAAGCAAAGCACCAGCCTTGCCCCTAGGCTGCCTCCAGCCCTGCTGGGGCCGGGTACTGGGGAATTGCTTTCTCATCCTTACAGAGCCCTCTCGTGGCCAAATCCTTTCCCTTGCCTTTCCGCTGGGGAAGGGAGGGAAGACAACTGAAGGGAGGCCAGCAATCTGTGCTTTTTGTTCTCCCTGTTGAATACCTTGCCTTTTTAACACCACTCTACTCCAAGTTATCTTCACTCCTTGTCAAGGAAGGTTTATATTTTAGAGGCCATCTAGTCCAACCCCCCTGCAGTGAGCAGGGACACCACTAACTAGATCAGGTTGCTCAGAGCCCCGTCCAACCTGGCCTTGAATGTTTCCAGGGATGGGGCATCCACCACCTCTCCGGGCACCCCCTTCCAGTGTTTCACCACTCTCATCGTAAAGAATTTCTTCCTTGTATCTAGTATAAATATGCCCTCCTTTAGTTTAAAACCATTACCCCTTCTCCTGTCACAACTGGCCCTGCTAAAAAGACTGTCCCCATGTTTCCTATAGGCCCGCTTTAAGTACTGCATTTCAGAGGAAGCAGCCAAGCAGAGACAGCTACTCAGCAGTATGACTCCAAGCCACCCCATCGTTTATGGCACCAGACCAACACCTTTTTCCTTGAGTACTGACATGTAAGGACAGTAGCAGTACCAGACTTATATCAGCAGGTATTAGAAAATACTAGTTTATTCACCACTAGCAAATCCATAGTTCCCAGGTACCTTCAAGGTAGCTGGGCAGACGAGCCAAAATATTCCACCCTTATTCCCACACATTCAGGTCATTGTCAGAAGAATAGTGTTCTGTGCAGTGTTTCAGTGTGCCTTGACTCCTGCCCTGTGTAGCTAGTACTGTTAACACCAAAGCCTTTCTGCAGGAGGGAGCGAGGGAAGCTTTAAACACAAAGCGCATTACAACACACACTGACCTCAGCAGACATGTGTTTCCTACTCTGTGGTAAGAATCCAACTTCAAAACACAACATAAGATGTAATTTACGCAGTCCTTACACTGTGTGTCTTAGCAGGTAGCTGAGCAGGGCAGACCAACACACTGGCATTTCTCAGCAACTGGCTTAATGTAAGAGAGTTACCTTCTCCAGATCTCAGGTTACTGATACGCAGCAGCTTTACTGTTGCCAAGCACAAAGTCCAGAACAGTGCCCTGTTTTGAAGACACAGAGTTAAGCCTCACCTTTGCGCCACACAGAGAAAAGAACTTAAACAGTTCTTTTAACATAACTCCACACTAAGGATTGCCTCAAGCCCTCAAAGTAGAGCCAAAGCAAGACTTTAGCACTTACTAAACGGTCAAATGTTTTGAAGAGTGATCAGCAACACTAAGATATACAGAAAAAAAGTGTTTTTATTAGCATTGTTACAGGCAATGCATACATAAGAACTGATCCTTAAAGTGTACAACCACCCAGCCAAGTTTAAAGCAAGAGATTCAGCAGATTGAGATCTATATTGTACACATGTGCAGTAACAGGATCTCTCTGGACCTTCCAACAGAAGAGACTGAAATCACTTTACAAAAAAACGTAAATAAAAATAACACCCATTTTAAAAAAGTACCAGCTCCTAACAAGCTGGCATAGCATCAAAAATATCAAACAGGGGAGTTGTCCAATCATCAAGAGTTCCTGTAAGGTTCGAGTATTGCGTTGTTCACACCCTGCATGTGCCAGGCATTGAGTTTAAAGCTTAGTAAAAAATACACACCTAAAAGACAAGGTGGAGTTTAGATTTTACATTTCAATTTTGTCAATTGTTACTGAATTTCTTTAAACGCATCATAAGTATCATTATCATCATCGCTGGATGGCAGCAGTACGAAGAACGAACCTTTTCCCTTTGTTAAGAGTTCTGAAATTGAGTCAGTGTGAATTAGCAACATCCCTCTCTGGAGTCTTTAGCTGACCTTACCTTATGCCAATTCCAAAAAAGCACCCTTAAAAACTTTTAGCTTGTTTCTAAGTGGGTAAATATTTAAACTAGTTAGCAAAATTAAACACCAGAATTTTCAGAAGTTATTTTTGTGCATAGTTAAATGCTGCAAGATGATTTCACATTTAATAAAGCAGACTTTAAAGAAGCAGCAATTTGCAAGAAAAGGTGTTCCCTTACAACATCAATCTTATCTCGGGGGAAATGGGGGGGGGGGTTTCCCCAGCTTCTTGCAATTGCTTTTCATCTACACTGGATTTTAGTGCAAGTCATCAAATTGTTTGATATCCAGCATGGCTCCTCTTTCTGCCAATCAAGTAAGCAATCAAGACAATTAGAACAAGACCAGCAAGGGCTGCACCAACTATGATAGGGATCAGCATGTTATTTTCATCCAGTTGACATTCTTCCACTGGAGAGGGGGGGGGGGGGAGAGAGAGGGAGAGAGGGAGAGAGAAAGATCCATGTTAGGCACTAGTGCACCAGCAGATGGCTACATCCAGAACTTCATGTGTCTGCTCTCAGCACACAGATAGAACCAGCTCAAATTAACTTCTAGCTTAACCAACAACCAAAAGGAAGCCAAGTCCGCTATGATCATACAGGACGAAGTCTTTCCAGTGCTAGTTGGATGCACAATAGAGTGATTTAAAATAATTGTTTCCTTCTCAAGAGCTGCTACTGTTACATGAAGCTTAGCTATCGTAAATATATCTGTGCCTTTCCTCCCCTAGCCGCTTTGCTTTAACCACAGTCACAAAGGACAGCACTAAGAGTCAGGAACTTCCCAGAACTTTGCCCCTTTCGTACAACTGCCTGCACACGGTTAGGAGGGGAAGTTAACGCTCTTCCTTAACTCTTCTCTGGACCATGAGGAACAGGTCCCAGTTATTTCAATATTTCAAAGCTTTTTACACACTTCTTGTGCTAGCCTCAACTCGGGCATTTATCAGCCCCTGTAACATCTGTAACAGGGCATGCAGAGACAAAGCACAGCGCCTACAAGCTGACACTGGACTACAGAATATTACACATTGATATCAAAGTGCACTTCACAAATCTTAGGTTCTGCTCTCCCCCAAAACGTAAACGTCTTACCTGCCCCAAATTTGTCTCCATCGATCTTGAAAACCTGGATCTGAACATTAAATACATTGACAAGGGCTTTGTCCGTGACCTGGAGATTCTCCTCTGCACTGCACTTGTAGGAGTTCCCAACTGTAGCTCTCAGCTCGCTCATGCTGTTGTTCGATGCTTCAAACTTTGGAACTGTGGAGGAGAACGTCTGATTACAGAATCCTGAAGAGCAGGAGCTGTAAGCTCAAAGAGCTTAAAGTCGATACATTCATCCCCAGTGTTTCTAACGGGTTATTTAATGCAGGCAACCCTTAATAGTTACAGACGTAGTCACTGAAAGTAAACTTCTTAGAAGTCCCTACCTTTTGCTTCAGAAGGCAGAGTCGTGCTTACATTCACACCTTGCAAGAAGAATTTTTCAATACTTGCATTCTTTTTAAAAAAAAAAACAAAAACAAACCAGCGGTTGTCATTCAAGGTAATGATGTACAACATAAGCTGTTAAGATTTGAGTTCAATTCCACATACATTTTGAGAAAGGTTTTCAAAGGATAGTCCACCATTGGGATTAGCATCCAAAGGAAGATCTTAACTGCACTTTGAGAGAGAAAAGCTACAGAAGGTGTGCACCTTAGGGAAGATCACTTTAGGGGAGTGAAAGGGGGACTGCCACCCCTCCCTCAGACTGCTAACGTGACCTCCACACTAAAGGTATAGTCCCACGCATGCCTCACGTGTGCTACAGACACAGCTTTAAAGCAGCTGGGTACCCTACAGAGATGTGGAGAGTCCCTTAATAGCAACAGGTCCAGTTGATCACATTTGATCAATTCCACAAGTATTGAAAGCAGCATGAAGCTGACACAGCAGATTCAGTCCTCAAGGGTACACAGCTCTAATACAGTACTGGGGCAGGGCTGTGGGAAACAGGATTTCCAACCATCACAGGAGTCTGTAAGACAAGCTCACGAGGCTCTAGGGCTGTACACAGAATATAAACGAGGACTTAAATCCAGTTCCAGACGTGTACAGTTAGATGAGGTACCTGTTTGTCACAGGCTGCAGTAGAACTGTTCTCAGGTTGGGCAAGAAGCTTCAGACAGTAGGCAATAAAGCAAATTCCCCAAACCAAATAGATGTCTGTCTGTATATATGTGTGTGTACATACGTGTACATATTCTTTCCTCACAACAGTTACCAAGTATTAAACCCTCTAAATCCTAGTATTAAAACCAAAGGAATTATTTACTCCCCTTCCTGTAGTTGCATCTTTTTTCTCTTGCACTTGCCCCAGTTAGTTTTCCCATGTGAGAAGTCCTGCGGATGCTACAGGCTTTATCTAGAGATTCTTACCAACGCAAAGTGGAAGATAACCCTTGTTTTCTCAAACATCAGATTCAAGAAGGCAGACGTATTGTCGCATGTCCCAGAAGAAGTTGTATTACGTGGTATGAAATTCAGCAAATCCAATCCCATCTATGAGAGAATAGGATCAGTTACGACATTTGAAGAGTCCAATACATCACCATACATTCAGTCAACTTCGAGCTTCCTTGTGCTCACATGCCTACAACGCTGTGTTTGCCCACACATTTTACAGACAACTGGGCAGATACATGTGCAAGTGACAGGCTGCTGTAAGCTGCACCTGAGTGACCAGGCTGCTACAGAGAACAGAGCGCATCTTTGTGTGCCTAATGAAGCTTTCTGCAGCCCTGACTGGCTGCAGCCAATAACCTGTCGCTTTCTCCACGCTAAACAACTTTGGTCCTAGCAGCATAAGGAAAACCATTAGCAACCACCACTACGTAGGGGGCCACGAGCTGTAAAATACTGCTTTGACATAATCAAGGGAACTGCCTGTAAGCATGATCATCTTGCACGTCACTTCAGTTCAACATGCTTTCGCTTTGCCAATGGTACGTGATTTTATACTGTCCTGTCTCTGCAGAAGGCTGTGGGTTAAATGCACTCGCTGAACAATCCAATAGAAACCTCCAGTAGCTCTTAGTTGACCCTCACATGACTTTGGAAAACCCATTTTCCACCTCCTCACTGGCCATCACACTGGAAATCAGCTGTTCCAGCAGAGCTAGAATGCCGTGCTACCGGACACAGCTTCGGGAATTTCACACAATTAAGGTGGATAAACACAGTCTGTCAGAACCACTACGGTACAGCCACACACCAGCTATCAGCACTCGTGATTTTACCACTCAGTCGTCATCATCATAAATAAATGCAATAGATCCCTCTGCACCACCACATACAGCACGAGGCAGCTAAATCCTATACAGGTACCACCCTCCTCACACCAGGTCCTTTATCACAGAGATCCAACTTCAGACACACAAAAGCAGCCATAATTTGTTGGCCTGCACTTGTCCTCGTTACCTCAGATTAAGCCACAGGACAGGAAAAAGCAGCTTGCAATCAATGGTCCTTATAACAAAACTTTACTGAATATAGAGGTTTGCCGACCCTTAGTCACTGTTTCCTATCGAGGGCCTTCAGCAGTGCCTTTGGGATTATGCTCATAGCTTTGCCTTACTGGTTAGCGGGTAACAGGTTTGCCCATGGGGCTGGCAAACTGGGCTTTGCATCAAAAATAGAGGGAAAGAACCTGTTCTGGGGCTGGATCTTACATAAACCATGTAGCAGTTTTGCTGTTAAGATCAGCTATTGAGTAGCTCTTAAGCACTCAAATCAAACCCAAGCCTTTTTGGTGCTGGCTGGAAGTTAACTTAAGCCACAAGCCTGTCCGGTTTTACAGCAGTAATAATTTTCCCTTCTAATAGTCATTCCCTGTTTTCATTCCGGTGCCTCAGGCCAAATTCCAGTATTTTATTTAACAATTTAAAAATCTTGTTTAGATGGCATCTTTGGTAATAGGATTCTCCCTATTCATATCTTGATAATTTTTACCGCTCCTGTGGAATGGCTGTATACACCTCCTGGATTTGACAGACAAGTTTAGTACTCTTACTGAATGGAAAAATCTTTAATGACCACTTTCAGTAGAAGAGAACTGCTTGAATTGTCACTAGTCTTGTCCAAGTTAAGCAATTCAAATAGAAGACAATCATGGGTGAACACTACAAAACAACTGGGATTTTTAAAGAAGAAAAGTTATAGGATAACCATTTACCAAGTTTCACCCAAAGAAGGAAGCTGAAAAAAAGAAATGTACCTTTTCATCTTTTTTTAGATAGGTGATATTAAGCTGTAACCCCATGTAGGCAAGTACACAAGTTCCATTTGGACCAGTCACATTGTATTTACCAACTGCAGGATTTGGGGGTGATGCAGTTGGTGCTGGGCTAGTTGTTGGAACCTGGCTAGTAGTCGGAACCTGGCTAGTGGTCTGTTTTGGAGTCGTAGGTGCTACAGCAGTAGTAGAGACCATATCTTCAGCACATTCTGTCTCTGGAGAGAAAGGAAAATGGTCATTACCAAACAAAATGAAGCTGTGGGACGCCCTACCTTTATAATCCTCAAGGGAAAGGAGGAAACAATTTCAAGTAGCTTTTCCTAATAGAAGATAATAAACGTTGAGATACACAATGGTAAAGCGTTACCTAAACTCTTGTTGCAAAGTCTGAGGCACTTTTAAAGCCTGGCATGTGAAAATGACGCCTCTGCTGCTATTTACAGAAGTTCATGGTGACCACATCTGCTTTTATACGTGTCTATCATTTCACTTTGCCATCAAGTCAGGATAAATAAGATACTGCTATGTTGACAGAGCCAGCGTTCCTGCTCTACGTCCACAGCAAGGCTGAGATGACCACCCCTCAGACACTCTGGGCACTCGCGTGCTAGAAGCAGAGAAACAGTTCTCCTGCTTGCTGTTAAAAGTGGTGTCCTGGGAGCTGTGGTGTTCTCCTTCCCCTCCCTCTGTTACACTACCAGGCTGTGAGGACCCTATGTCGTTATCTTGGCAATACCCGCAGTAGCATTAAAGCACTACTGGACCTCTCAAGTCCTCATAGCAGCGCTGTGGCTCTTCTATCCTTAACAAAGGGAATCTAAGACGCTGCTGCCGATGGCAAATATTTTGCTAGATCCTCTCCCGTCGGGTCTCACGTCCATCCTTCCCTTTAGTCCCGCATTAGTAGCCACCCACCACCAGGGGTACAAAGCTGAGTGAAGATGCATAAGACTGCCTTCTCTTTTCATCCAGTTCAGCAGCAATTTCCACAGCAAAAGGAGAGAGAAAGAACAGTGACGCTGATTTATTTGCCAGAGTACTCGGAAACACCTGGCAGCAAGACCTTAACTTGATCTGGGAGCCAAGAAGGTTCCTGCATTGACCACCTAAGCCAAAACCCAAGGTCATAGCAAAGACAGCACTGTAGTAGAGGCCTCCACGTTCCAAGCCAAGGTCATGTCCACATGTCAGGGATAACAGCTTGCAACTTTATAAGGACAACAGCAACTGTAGCAGCAGTCAATTCTGACTCAAAGGGCCTACTTCTAAAACTTAATCCATACGTATCTTGCAGACACTAAAATAGCCTCTGAACTTAAACAGCAACTTAACTTTCGATTATGGCTCAGAAAGAGGAACTCTTATCACCCCTTCTGAACTCACATAGACTCCAACACAGCACACTTTCCTGTTTCTACTCCATTTCTGGAAAGTCAAAGAGCAGAGGGAAGGTGGATGAATGGAGGAGCGACCCTACCTTTTGTAGACTTAACAGATACCTGTCAGATCCCAAAATGTGTTATTTCCTAACAAATAAACCAAACAGGAGCTTTACTTGGTACTTCAATGGAGAATTTCCTTCCTTCTGCAAGACCCCAACACATAAAGCCTCTTACTGAAGTTAGCAGAGATGGAAACAACCAAATCACTTCAAGTGGAAGTTTGTCCTAGGTGGAGTCTTCATACAGTATTTTTACTGAACTGATTTACAGCACAGCTCCTAGTAACTCTTCAAGACAGATTTGGAGATGAGACAAATTCTTATGTCTTTTTCTGACAGCTATAGGAAAGCAGCTGACAAAGCTACCAACAGATAAAATGAAAGCCTCCTTTTCTTCAGAGCTGCAGACTCAGTCACTAACTTCTAGGTACACTGACAGAAGTTACCCTTACTAGCGATGCCCAGGTGCACTAAATACTGACTCTTCTTCCCTTCTATGAGCCTTGCCCAAATCACCAGCAGAAATATCCACTAATGAAGGAGTTGCAGGAAAAAAAAAAGTTAAGGGAGAATTCCACATCTAAAGTTTCAGCAACTGCCAAAAGGACAGAGGAAGTCTCAAGCCTACGAGACTGGAAAGAAGGAACTGATCTGGAAAGAACAAGGTGATTCCAGGGTCAAAATTAAAAAAAGGGATAAAGTGAGAATTTTTTTAACCCTCTGAATGAAAGAAAAAAACAAGAAAGAGAGATAGCTCATTGTGCAGTAGGAATAGAAAAAAAAAATTTGGGTGCAGTCCCAAGACAGTAATAAAAACCTAGGGATAAAAAAAAAAAAAAAATTGAACAGACCAAAAGATACCCCAGATCATAGGAAATCATGCAGGTTTTTTCTGAGGATCAATAGTTTCATCAAGACAGTGATACCACAGGATGGAGAAAAGCAACTCTGAGCAAGCGATCTTGGCAAAGTAAAGTGTTTATATTAATCTAAAAAAAGAAGAGAAGCAATTAGGAATACAAAAGAAAACAAATGCTGACAAACTTGTGTTGCATAAGGAACACCCTCCCGAAATAATGCAATATTAATTTCTTTTTTAACCAAAGGACTACGTAAGAACAGATAGGGAAAAGTATTACACAGTAGGGAGATTTTATTGACATTGTATAGAAGTTAAAAACCAGCTTTTCCCAATATCGTGGCTCATGTTCAAGCCTGCTGATGACCACTTATCACACTTATCCAGTATAACAACTGGCTTAAGATCCCATATTTAAAACATGAAACAGTTCTGAAGACTGGAGTAATAGAAATCAGGTTTGGTTTGTTTTTTTTTTAAATTGCAAACATAGGTCCACATCTTTGCTGCAAACTAGGTCACTGAATGGAAAAGACTGATCAAGAGAGTGATACACACTGAAATCAGAGCCAGTCGTGAGGCAGCCATAAAAGACATCAACTCCAGTATTATCATGCATCAGGCAAGGTATTTTTCAGAGACACGGGACAAGGTATAGGTATCCCTGTAGAAGGCACTTTTTCAATGTATCCATCACATGCCAGCACTGACTACTGTAGTTTTTAAGATTCAATGGGAGCATAAATGGGATTAACATGACCCAAGAGTTCTACATTTCCCAGAGAAGATCAGACTTCTTACTTGCCCCAAAAGTAAGGTGAATATTTACCACTCCCTAAGATACCACGGGTGATCAAACATCAAGAGCTATGTACACTGAAAAGCGTTGCCACAAAAGCAAAGGACATGAACACACCATGACATAGTTTGCCTTGTAATCATTACAGCAAGCAATCAGGACAAAAAGTCGTTTCGTGCTTGAGCCTGACAGAGAGAGAACATCACTGTTACAGCTTATCCAAGGCCTCCTGTAGGAAGATGTACATATCTGCTCCCTGCAGACCAGTTCTCTGTTGTCTGCCGTTGTATCATTAATTTTCCCCAGAGCACACAGTAACTAGTTCAAACTACTGTGGTAGAGGCAAAATACTTGGAAGTTATCAGATACTTCTTAAACTAGGATTTTAGTCAACCCACTGCAGCACATGTTTATACCCATAAATATTCATGAACAGAAGGCATGCTCCCTAATACCTGTACAAAACCCATGGGAACACAGTGCACTGTCTTCTAGTCATGGATATTGACACCCCTAGAGAGAAAACCTGAAACAGGTCTATCCATTTCAAAAGATGCTGCTATCAGGGCTTTAGATCCGGTTTGTAGCTGCCTAAATACGGTTAGTCAGGACTCAGAAAGAAATAATCTATTATTGGCAGTATTAGCTCACCAAGTACATTTTCTGCTACAAGATACCTACTGTTCATACTGAAAGTGCCATTTGTGAGATAGGCTTCCAAAGTAACATTGCTAAAAGTGATGTTCACACTCTTCATGTTGACTTGCTTGGAGTTGATGCATCTGTATTTTGTGCCCATATAGGCCTGAATAATAGTTTTATGTGATACTCTCTTTGCTTCTCCTGTAAAAAGATTACACTGCGTTAGCACATAACAGCATTTACAGAAACAAATCAGTATTACATCTGGAAGGGTTACACAATGAGACCAGGAAGTTTTCATTTTACCTGCAGTTGAATTATGGAATAAAGTTGCATCTGACAGATTGTAGTGGAAAACTAGCTCTTCAACTTGGTACTTGTCTGCATATTCTGAGAAATTCAGGCTTAATGAATGTCCTGCTCCAAAACCCAATACCAGAACTGGATGAGATGTGTTACCTTTACCACATGAGCTCTGTGGCTCTACTGTAGCATTTTGTGGAAGAAAAAAGTGTGCAAACTGTGGGGCAGAAAACAAAACACATGTAAATGGGATGATGAAACAGCTTTTTCTTACTGCTTTTTAAATATCTTATGAAACTGTTATAAAACAAAGCTGACATTCATATATGCTACAAGATGTCTACTTATATACCTGTATATAGCAAATAGCATGTTACTGAGACTTGGATTTCTAAGAATATTGAAATCTGAGGACAAACCAGTACATACTCACAGCACCTCTTAGACAACTTCTCCCCTAGCACTACAAATGTGCAGGTACTTCTGTACTAGGTGAATCAAATCTGGCAAAATCTGGACATATGAAAAATGGGAAAATTTAAGCTTTGCTTCTTGTAGTACAATTGAGTAAGAACAAAAGCAAATGGTACAGCCTATGTTGGTCCTAAGACCAAAACAATGTTTACTTTAAAGTTTTGAGCTTACTGCTTACATGAAGTAACAGTCAAAAGCATGTTATGAAAGCAGTCACCTCTGAATGCAAACTTGTGTACTAGTATCAGTGGGATTTCAGACCATCAGCACCATTGAAAAAGTGAGACTATGCAATGTAACGCCCAGCTCAAATCGCACACAGCAAGTGCACCACAGGCAAAGTAGTAGGATTTTTTTAATCTCACATTACACTGATGGCTAGGAAAAAAATAAAACTCAACAAGAGTGCCTCAAAACACACAACTGCAATGCAATTATAAATAATCCACAATTCCTGTTCAGTAATAAAGGTACCAAACAAGTAAACTGAAAATCAGAGTATTTGTGAATAAAAATTCTTAACTTCCCATTAACAGGCTTTTGCTGTTACTATGGAACAACTTGTATGTGCTGCACTAGTCTCTAGATACGCTGAACGCTAGAGATTTGCTCAGTGAGAAGATCACAGATTTCAGGGAAGTTTAACAGCTACGTGCCAACAGCCACTTCAGTTCACATTTAGTCCACGTAAGTATGACCAAGTTCACCAAAAGACAACTGGTAGCATTTTTGTGTTTACAGTTCCAATGAAAGCCACTTAGCTACCAATAGGACTGGTGTGGAATTTCAGTCACAAAATAATTTCAGACATGTATTGTTTGTGGTGGTTTAAGGCAGCCTTAAACCTGTTTAATTAGAAGAAGCATCAGTAATAAAAAAAGTTGATGCAACATGACTGGGAGTGGGGAAGTCTTTGCTGAAGCAGTTTTTCATGCTTAAATATTTCTTCAAAGTTTAAATACAGTGCCAGTGCAGAAATACCACACATTTTATAAACAGAGTTCAGAGACAAGCAGTGAAATACCCCCTTACCTCTTTTTGCCCATTGCTTTTGTATTCCACTGAGAAGGCTACTGTCAGATCAGCAATTATGCAGACCTTACCGGTTGAATCTTTCACCTCAAATGAAGAGGAAGCCTGTAAAAAGCCTGTCAAGAATGACAAGTGGTTAACTTGGTGTCACATAGGTTTTTATTTTTGATCCTAAAGAGGCAAACATGTACTCCCGAAACATGTAGCTGTACAACTTAAACAGCAGTTGAGTTTGGAAACTGGGGCGTTAACGGTCTCTAGACTAGCTTCAACATCACTAACAGAGAGAGGACAAATTTAACACCCCATTTATAAAAAGACAAAGGCACACAAACCAGCACTGTTGACATGCTGGGTCCTCACAGGGTAAGAAAAACTTGCAACAAACACCAGTCCTACCATTCAAGGCAGCTACTCAGTGTTCACCCTACGCAGCAACTCTTTTGCAAGCTTCAGCCAGAACTGACTTAGCATATTTGATCCTGCCTGCCTATAGCGCTCAGCCTTCCCCCCACAGCCTTCATTCCCACTGTACCAGGACACTCAGCTGTACATGCACTGAATGCAGCATTTAGAAAGCTTGGATTGACTGCAGATGTTTTGGAGGGACTGCCAAAAATAGCGTGATGGAGCGTGCCACCCTTGCTGGGAGAACTTCTCTTTAATGTCATCGTGCTCTCTGCACTTGAGGGGAGGACAGGGGCCAAGACCTTGACACAGACTGAGGTTATGTTTTCCTGACTAGTTTAAACTAACCTCAGACTGCGCTGCTGACAAAAGCACAGCTCTTCCCCCACTCGCTTCCCTCCAGCCCCAGCGCTCAGAGCACAAGTACTGACTTAGCAGGGTATGAACACATGGCGAGGGGAGCATGGCATCACCCTTTCCGACAGCGGCACGGACTTAGGCCAGCATCCACTGACAATGAAGCTTCACCTAGGGGACGCATTGCAGCAGGCTGGATACAGCCAGAAAGCTGGTTATCTCACGCTTCCGTTTGCGCTAAGGGCTAACTGGACAGTGCTCAGGTACCTGATCTTTATTGTAGAGCATTTTATTTTTCTGATTCTCAGTTTATCACCACACACACATCCAAATCACACCTCACTGCAAAAAGCCTGCACCACCTTCGTGCTAGCACTTTAACAGCTTGTACTCACAACAACTTCAGCCTTGCAGAAAACCTGAAAACAAAAGCAGCTGCAAGACATAAACCACTCCATTTATCTCAAGCAAATAAGCTTCAAAGAGTCAAACGTGCTAATCCATTCAACTGCTGATATAGCAAAAAGATCCAGCTGAGGGATTATCCATTAGCTAGCTTCCCTCCCCAAGAAGTTTTCAAAAAGCCAATCCCAATTTTAAAGCTTTTCACTACAAAACTATGGTGCATATAATGGTATTAAGATAATTATTAGGAAAAATGGGACTTATGTCAGCTCGATAGCAGTAGAAGGCACTTCAGCTGTAGGAACACATTGGAAACAATTTCTCTGGCACTCAGCAAGCATTTTCCCTTGTTGCCTTCCCCTTAGCAACAATATACCCTCCCCCAGCACCAAAGGGGGCCAAAACTTAAGCTGGAATTCATATGCTTTACCCAGTTGTTTAAAGAGTCTAGACTTGAAACCAGGGCTAGACAGAAGAAAGCAATTGCTTAAGAACAGATCGAGTAGAAAACAGGTATTTCAAAGCAAAAATTGTCCTACCTTTGACTTTACATCCAGCTCAATGCTCACTAAGGAACATATATTCACAAAGAAAATGTTATTTATTGCAGTTCAGTGCAGTGCTAGAAATAATCGATGCTGCTCTTGCATGGAAGTTTCAATTGGCAAAGTTTCCGTCAAATAAATTTACGTCTGGAACTTGTTTACATTTTATCTAAGCACTTATTTTCTCAAGAGCAAGCTGCTTACACTCTCCTGAAGATGTCCAGCACAGCACAGAGGCAGGGAGTAAGAGTCCATGGTTGCTTGAACTGACACTACCAACGGAAAACATGCTAGAATGAAAATCTTCAGCGTGCATGCTGACTCCCCGGTCTGATAGCTATTAAAAAAACTTGGCAAAGTTAGACCTATAAATAAACAAGTAATAGGCAGTAAAAGGATAACAAAATAAAAGCAGAAAAAAATCAGTTTTTAAAAGAAATACAGGTGAAAGAAAAGCCTGAAAAACAATTAAGAAAATGTTGCTGACCTAAAGGAAAATGTGACAGACCTGCCCATTACAGATGATTCAGAGAACAACAAAAGACAACGCGGAGGTACCAGAAAGCACCAAATGGAAGATGGATTCTGGGAATGAAGAGCTGACAAATCACCCTCAGCAAGTTCAAGTAATAGGGAACAAGGGGCGTGAACAAACAGTAAAAAGTACCACTCGCATAACTATTAGATTTTTGTAAGGTTAAGTTCACACCACAATACGAATCCCGATTTCATTAGTGTGGAACAAACACTGTAAAACCCCATTCCTTCTTAATAAACGTTCAGCAGCTGCTGGATTTGCAGCGCCAGGGATGACACAGAAGCATTTAGCACAAGACACTGAGCTGTCCGTGATGAAGTGGCAAGAGGGCTGTTTCACTGCCAGTTAGCCGACGTGCACAAGGATGGCGATCTGAGAGCGTGCTGTGCTGCAGGGACAGAGAGGAGCACAGATGGAACCGGGCGAAACATAAGGGATATAGGGGCAAAGAAAAAAAATCCCAAAGAACAAATGAGGAGACTGAAGGAAAGAAGGTCCTGCCTACTCTTTGCTCCAGCCAGATTAATGCAGGGGAAGAGGTCACTGGGTTTGGCAGGAAAGCAGCTGTTGAGTTTGTGAAGGCAGTTTTAGTGTCGACCGGTGATTAATGCATGCATCATCACCAGCCCACAAATAGTAAGAGCCTGCAGTCAAAATGTCAAGAATACAGAAAAGCAAACTGATGTTGAATCAATCTGCCCTGGGAATATTTCTAATCAAGTTATGTAAAGTATTGCTCAATTTTATCACAGCATATCTGCAAGTTGAGAATATTGCTTGTACTTCTCATAACAATATCATTATTTGCTATTTAACACAAAACCCGATACAACCTCTGTTTACAAGAAACTGAAGTTTCTTAACTTCAGATTTTAAATGCTCTTAAACTGCAGCACCTTATTTGAAAACTATCCATGGCAGAGGCAAGTACAGTCCTTCAGGTTTACACAGCTGAACAGCTCCTAGGCTTTTCAATAGCAAAAAGTAAGTCTTGTAAAGTTCATTATTCGTTTGGCTGGAAACATTATGGGTATCTAGTAGAGGAATCATCAAAAGTGTACTAGCATCAAAGAAATTTCACTGAGTTCAGATGCTTCATTTGTATTCCAATAGGCTCCAGAAAAGGCGTGCTTACATATTTTCAATTCAATCGAAAATCATAAGATAATCTCTCCCTTTATACCTCATTTCTGAAATTATAGCCTAATGCAAGAAAAAGACTGAAGCCAAAACTGTTGAAGCAAAGCTAGATATGTTACTTGAGTTAAATCTAGCATCCTTCCTTATCTAACATAGCTACTCCAAAAAAACAAGCAGAGTGTATTAACACTCTGATATACAAGTCAAACAAAACTAAGACTTTCTTGGTTATATATGAAAAGAGATCTACCTCAAAAAGTTAAGTTTGTTTTAAACTGAAAACTACAAAGCTAACAAAACAACCTAGCACATTTGTACAATGTGAGCCTTTTGAATACAGCTCTTAGAATGGCAGGATTTCCCACCTCTTCACCTCACAAAGATGCTTTTGGGTTTCAACCTTTTTATAATTGAAATCCTGCTAGCCAAGCACTGCCACCCTTGGGTTACTTTCCCATATAATGGAAACCTACTAAGGGAGAAAGATTAATGGTTGCTGTGCTCTAAAAAAGTGAGCATATATTAATGGCAATTGTTTACACTGTCTGCTTGCAAAGAGGACTTCAGTTTACCATAGTTAATGATTTACTTTGTCTCCAATTTTTATTAGGAACATGGAACATTGACAACGAGGATCTCAAACACAAAAGCTACTTTTACATAACCTGGGGTTTGTTACTATATACCTGTTTCCCGCATAAATAAAAACCTCTCTAGCAATTTTCTGCCTCCCTCTTGGAAGGAAGGGCAGCAAGCCACCCAAATCCACCTGGGCACATACCCCACATCATCGGTAGCTTGAGTGATACAGATACCTAGTGGGACCGTCTGCAGCTACGTTGAGCAACTGTGGCGTTAAGGAGGAAAACCACGGCTGCAGCATAGCTCAGCTGACTGCTCCCCACAAGTGCTGCAGCAGTGGCTCAGAGATTCACACCCACAGCCCGGTCACACACGCCAGAGACGCTGCTCGGCTACAGCCTACCCTGTAATTACTGCCCGGCAGCGCTCTGAAGGTAAGGGGTGCTGGCTGACAGACGCCAGCACTCCACAATCATTCTGCACCTAAGTTACAGCACTGCTGGGTTGCCCTGCACCTTTGCCCAGATGTTCTTTGGGTTCTTCAGGTATATACAGTGAACGCTGCTATCTATGGGGCATTAATCCAAGAAGACAAGAAGTGGCAGTTCTTATCTAAAGAAGGTCTACTTCCCATTGTACATATGAACAAACGACGTGCTCGGTAATTTACTCATACTGATGGTTTGGACGCATCCTGTCATCTCAGTGCCATTTAGTGAACAAAGTGGTGACCTTAGAATCACAGAATGGCAGGGCCTGGAAGGGACCTCGGGAGATCATCCAGTCCAACCCCCCTGCTAAAGCAGGCTCACCTAGAGGAGGTTGCACAGGACATCATCCAGGCGGGCTTTGAATATCTCCAGAGAAGGAGACTCCACAACCCCCCTGGGAAGCCTGTTCCAGTGCTCTGTCACCCTCAGAGTAAAGTTCTTCCTCACGTTAGTCGCCACTTCAGACTAAGTCTATGCCAGAGAATGGCAAAACCACCAAGGAGTTACGCCCTCCTCTCATCAGTTGTCTTCTAATGTAAGCACCTCTCCCAGAGGGACAGCTGATACAAGTTCTTTCTCATAAGACTCAAGTCAAGATCACTTCCTTAGGATCCAGGATTTATACTACCCTGTGATAGTACAGAAAAAACAAGAATTTGAAAATTAATACTTTTTTTTTTTTAAAAATCACACTATTTACCAGCCCCAACATTTCTGGGAACAACTGAAAGCAGGAAAATCCCTTGACAGACTTGATGCATGAACCACTTCGCATGAGACAAGATGGTCTTCATAAAATTATGAGTTATATTTACCCATCACCAATGAACTCAGAAGACTGAACACTGGCTATCTGGCAAGCATAGCAGGAAAATACAAGGCTGGAACTCACTTCAACTGCTGCTGGACATGTTTGAACACAAACACAGTGGTACAAAGAGGAAACAGCTTAATTCACAGACAGATTTGAGTACTTTAGGGAAGAAGAGAATCAGTGGCTCTTGTGCAGGTGCAGCACCTGATAATATCAAGTTCCTGATCCAACCCTAGAAGATGCATCCTTGCCAGTTAACAGGGACAAATTCATGCAGTCTCAGATTGGTTTTGATATTGTTGATTTCCTTTAAGGCAGTAAACATTTTGTTTCTCAACTCAAGTTTGCAGATGAATAACCTCTGTCTTTATAAACAAATTCATAAAAGCACAAAAGCATTATAAAGGAAAGGCTATTTAGCAGCTGTACGCTTGCCATTTGGCCGAAGAATTGCACAATTGCATCACGTTTAGTCACATGAAGCTTCTTTATGGCTTCCTATCTAGAGGAAGGAAGTCCTGGGATAGCTCTACAGCAGCTGATTACATGAGTCCACCGGGAGGTCCAAACTCCCGGGGTTAAACCCTTTTCAGCATTCATACAAGTTCATTTTGCACTTGCTCTGGTTAGTGCTGGTGTATCGCACGACACAACTGACAGACATCCTTCAGGGTAGCTGGCAGCCCCAAATAGCGTTTTAGAGGAAGGAGCACTGTGTTGACAATTTAAAGAGAAAGCCTTCCCAGAGGAGATGATATTGGAAAAAAGATAATAAACCAAATGCCTGAGGAAACCACTCCCCTATTCCTATTGAGAAGAGAGTAGATCTCACCCTGCCAAGGAAAGTAAAGACATACTGGTGTTCCCATATTACACAGACTGAATTCTGCCTTGTTAAGAAATCAGAAGCCACTGAAGTTTAATACAAGAAAACTAAATGTATGAAGTGTGGACCACTGTGCTCAAGCCTGAACTCCAGAGAGGGAACAGCTAGACAAATGCCCACTGCTCGGAGCTGAACCACGTTTGAAATGCTATAATCTACTGCCAGGGCACTGCCAACACTCTCACACTTTGAATTACAGTAGAAAAAGTAGTACTGACAGCCAGTGGTGCTGTCAAGTGACAGAGAAGGTTAAGAAACAGTTACCCTTAGACTGAAAGGGATACCAGTCCATCCTGAATTCAGATGCACAGGAAACATGAAAGCCTGATTTACCAAAACATAAAATAAATTTTAAAATAGTAGGCCTATAATTTAGAGTTAAGATAACACAACAAAGTGTTCAAATACCTGTTCTGACTACTGCCATTTACATACCCAAAAGGATCTCCTGCCAAACTTAAGAGAATAAATACCAAGAAATCCATTAAGGCACCAAGCTTTCTTAAGGAATTTCCCAATAATTGTCTGACTCAAGAGAAAAGACAAACTTTTGCAGTTAAGCTAAAACAAGCAAAGGTGAGGCGTGCCTTCTTAGTACTAAAAATAAGTTATCTTTAAGGCATACAAAAGGCTTAACATAGATAACAGTAGTTAACTTCTCAATAAAATATCTATCTTTTCTTTTAATAGGGTTCCCCCACACCTAGAAGTAATTCTCCAGCTTATCATCTACTACTGATTAGAAATCATCCTATTCACTACAGAACAATCCAGAAGCAGGTTACACCAAAAATGAAACTTCTAAGTCAGCCTGAAGAGGAACCTTGGGAGCATATCGCAACAGCAGCATGTCAGGGAGCCCGCGGAGTTCTTTCTCAGCAGGTAAGAAGTTGCTTTACAAGTCAGAAAAGCTGCCGAAGTCAAAGCTGAGTAACCTATCACATGGCAACAGGCTTGGGACTAGCACACAAATTCAGATCCTTAGGGACTGTGTCAACACACTTAAAGAAGCTATCAAGGAAACACTGTTGTTAAGGGCAGCAATGTTTCAAAAGTCACACAGTGTAAGAGCGGTTATATTTTGTGAAAACTACTTTACCCTCGGTCTGAGTTCCATACAGCTAGCAATGCCAAAACTGAGGAAAACAATACAACACCCAGTTACTCACTGAATGGAATTTATTATCCAAGTTTCTCTCAACTAACCCTACACTGGTAGCAAGGTTTGAAATTCCCCATCGGACTAGAGTTGTGCAACAGAAACACATGAATGATGTGTCAATAACTCTGAAATGGCATCATGCTACTTTTTCAAACTCATTTTTCCTTCCCCAAATCTCAGACGCTTCATTTACTCAGTGATACTGAATCCACATCTGACCCTAAACTCTGATTTTCAGAAATGTTTTCTCTGATGTGTCTGTGTTTCAGTAAGGAAAAAAAAAAAAAAAGCACAGATGCTCTAGGACTCAAAAGAGCACAAGGAGCTCTGCTGGGTTTAGCACACAACCCAACTGATCCATCGTGCTCAGCAGCAGACAAGCACCATCTTCTCTCATACTTCAAAAAGCAACACCTAAGTTCGTTGGGAGGCACTTAATTTCCCATAGCCCCCTTTCCCTGTATTACCATAGCCTTTTTTCTACTCCACATGCACGTTTGATATTTGTGAGGAAATTCATCACAAAATACTCAGTGCCAACACATGAAACATTCAGCTTAGTGCTTGTTGCTCAATGTGAATGGAAAACCGAAACAGTAAGTGAGGTGTGGTATTCTGGAGAAAAAAAAAAAATAAATTTTTCTGTTGTCCTAAAGTCAAGGCATTGCCAAACAAGCTTTCACATCTGACCCACCCATGCTAACCCTTCAGCCTCCTGTAATCATTACCTATCCTGATCGGTGTTCACTCAGATGACAAAACTGCTGCAAATGTCTAAAGAATTCAGCTCATAGCTTCTCATTCTCTATCTCTCTCATGTTCTTCTCCCCTCACTATCACCCAAGCCCTGCACTCTGGCAGAAGATGGTGGAGGCTATCTATACTCCAAGGAGGGGTCTCTATTTGCACCACAAAGTTTTCCCCCGAGACTGCAGGATAAAGTTACACAGAACACCCAGCTACTAGACACTGGTACAAAGCCCTATTTGTCAGTAAATAGTTACTCTGTAGTAAAATAAACTAGTCTATCGCCTCAGCTGCGGTAACCTAACACATATTTTACAGGCCCAAAAGTGACAAAGCTAAATGCCCTGAATTATGTTTGTAACTGCTAATTAAGCAGGGGCAGACTACTACAGTCCCAGAAAATACTATCACTTTAAAACTACACAGGTTGATTAGAAAACAAACAAAAGCAATTCTTCATTTAAGCCGTAACTATATTAAACCAGCTATACAAAGAGTTCCCACTATAACATCAGTTCAAAACCATGTAAGTTGCAGGTGCCAACCCCAAAAAGCAAGTCCGATAGCACTGTAACTCACCGTGCTTGCTAGACCGGCTCACAAAGAGCTGGATATTTGAACTGCTCCGTGCCCTTTGCAGGCTCAGCTTAACAGAGAAGCTGAAGTACTGTCACCGACGATAAAGGCATTTACTACCAAAAAAACGTTAGAAGAGTTTCAAAGGCCGTCATAATCTCCGAAATGAAGGCAGATAACTGCTCTCAACTGCTGCTTTATTCAGGAAATATTTTCACTAGCTGCTGAATAAGTTTCCTTTGCTGACAAAGCCACATTCCAGAAACCTGATAGTGTCGCGGGATGTGGCTTTCACGGCAAGAAACCTAAAGCAGAGTAGTTCTGGGTAAAGGAGCGAGACGCCCTTTCTCACAGAAGAGTCTTGCTGCACGCACAACCCCTCTCATCGGGGCACTAAAAGCTCTCTATCCCAGCCACATTTCCGATCTCGCTCGAGACCCGGCGGGACGAAAGCTGCTTCAGCAGGGGAGCGTTACAGGCCCCACGGAAAAGGGCGGCCTCCTGGCAATGGCACCAGCGGCTCCTGCGCTCCCGTGCCTCGGCAGAGGTACAGGCGTATTTCCAGGTTCTTCCCGGGGCGCTCTCCCCAGATTGGGCGCAGAGGCCGCGATGAGCGCTGCCGGGCGCTACCCGGCTCCCCCTGCCCAAGCCGCTGCCTTCCCTCCACCCTTCCCCTCGCCCCTCCCGCAGCTGTCAGCGGCTCCCGGGCGCCGCAGGGGCCCGGCGCAGGACGGGGGACGGATGACCTCCCCAGAGGACCCGCCGCCTCGCCCGCGGGCCCCCCCCCCCCGGCCAGGCCGCGGCACAGCCGGCTGCCGCGCCGCCTCCCCCGGGACACCCGGGACTCCCCTGCCGGGCGTCGCAGGCCACGGGCGCCCCGCCCCCCTCCTTACCGAGCAGAGCGGCCGCCGCGAGCAGCCCCCGCGCGCCTTGGGCCCGAGCCATGGCGGGGGCAGGAGCAGGGGCGAGGCGGCACCGGCGGAAGCGCGGGGAGAAGGGGGCGAAGGCGGCGGGGGGCGGCGGCGCTCCGCGCTCGGGAGACTGGCGACGGCCCCGGCCGGTCATGTGGCCGCTGACGTCACCCGGCCCGCCCGGGCGCCGTCACGTGACCCCCGCGCTCGGCGCAAGCGGGCGCCCCGGCGAGGCAGGTGGGAGGGGTCTCGCGAGAGTGGGGGGGGCGGGGCGGGGCCGGGCCCCCTCGCCCTCCAACGGCCGCCGGGGGGGGGGGGGGGCCCGCGGGGCGGGGGGGGGGGGCCGTCGGTGTGGGCACCGCGGCCCCGAACGGGACGCCGGCGCTGTCCTCGCCCGCGGCACGGATGCGTGGCAGTGGGCGTGCGGAGGTTTGGGGTCTTCATAGAATCATAGAATGTTTTGGGTTGGAAGGGACCTTTAGAGGCCATCTAGCCCAACCCCCCTGCAGGAAGCAGGGACACCTTCAACTGGATCAGGTTGCTCAGAGCCCCGTCCAACCTGGCCTTGAATGTTCCCAGGGATGGGGCCTCCACTGCCTCTCTGGGCAACCCGTTCCAGTGTTTAACCGCCCTCATTGTAAAGAATGTCTTCCTTTTATCCAGTCTAAACCTACCCTGGTTTAGTTTAAAACCATTACCGCTTGTCCTGTCACAGCCAGCCCTACTAAAAAGATTTTCCCCATCTTTCGTGTAGGCCCCCTTTAGGTACTGAAAGGTCGTAATCAGGTCTCCCCGCAGCCTTCTCTTCTCCAGGCTGAACAAGCCCAACTCTCTCAGCCTCTCCTCATAGGAGAGGTGCTCCAGCCCTCGGATCATTTTTGTAGCCCTCCTCTGGACCCGCTCCAACAGTTCCATGTCCTTCTCCCTGTGAACTGCCACGCGTCTTATCCCCAGAACTCCCACCAGATGAGAGCCGCAAGGAACATGGGGGCCCAGGTCAGCCCGACCAGCTCCAGGCGCTTAGCTGGGTGGTGTAGCAGGGAAGGCAGCACAGGCACCCGTGTGTTACAGGGGAGGGGCTGGAGGAGGGTGAGAAGTGGCTTTGGTGGGCAACCAACCCACCTAAGTTCAGTACTGCCTCCAGAGCACGTTGCTTGCCACCGAGTTTGAAGGCAGTCTAAGGTGAGAGCAATCATCTCGCCTAGAATTAATCTAGTCCCAGCTGTGTAAAAGCCTGGGAAGTTAATGGGCTGCTGTCTCCGAAGTGATGCGTCTGTGGATACCTGTGTATACATACAGTCCACATACGTGCTCCAAGCCAAAACAGGGACTGCTAATGACTTGCGGTTGCATGGGTAAAATTAATTGCTCCTTCACATAGTTTCTGATGTTGTCCAATATTTTTATAAACAAGAGTTTAAAGAAATCCCCCTTTTTTTTTTGAGATAACGAGAGAAAAAAGAGATGAAGTTCATCTGTCAACGTTGTCAGATGTTAGCGTGGTAACAGATACAGAGCCCAGGCCACTTGATCGCTTTGTAATTCGATGCTCTTTCTTACCTAAGCTGCTAAGGATTCGCTTTCTTCATCTGAAACCTCAGAAGTACTTGTTTTGCAACTGAAATCCTATTTCAAGGACTATTGGAAAGTGTGCCAACAGCAGGGTGCTTCTGCATTTTCAAAATGACTGCCATGTCATCCTTCTCATTACAGTGTACTCCGGGTTAATCAGCTCTGCGACAGAATCCTTTATGCTCCCAAGCTGCCTTCATACATTTTTACTTGGAACCAATTTGAAATGCAATTTAGCCACTACCAGCTGCTAAAGCCAAGTCCCGCTACTCTAAACTTGATGACCTTTCCCTGATGTTCATCTCCGTTCACTTGCACTTCCTATTTCCCCAGAATATCCTAGAGAAGCTTATTTGGTCTTCAGGGTGGCTTGGGGATCTGCCTTTCTTTTTCAATGCTGTTGCTACAGACAGACATTTCTTTCTCAATGCTGCATTTTTATTTGTGCATTTTTGGACAGAAATGTTTTATTTTAGCTTGTTTGCTTTTCCCTGCAGCACTTCTAGCAGTTTTTATTCTTGCCATGTATTGCCAAAAGCAGAAGTTAGTCAGCTTGAAAAGGGGCATAAGGAACATCTCTGGTCAAGTGTTTGAATGAGTCATCTGCAGAGGAGTTGAGGTTAATGGGAGGTGGGACATCAGCCGTTCTCATTTTTTGATCACTGTTTTTGGAACCTGCACTGGGCTTGGAGGAAGGTCTGCAGACTACTTGACATCTGCCAGAAAACAAAATAGAGAGGGAGGCCCAGTGTCAGGTTTGAACTTGCTGTGCAGTAGTCAGCCCCTCTACTGGAAAATTGGTCAGTATCGAGAATTGAAAAATGATAGATGCTTGGATAGCTACTAATCAATATCTAAGTTGCATCAAGCAACAATATTGTGGCAAGGCATTGGTAAGTAAGGAACATAAGGCTGTCAGCAGAGAATGATGTTGATCTTACATGATGTGGATCATTCACTTACTAAGCCTTTTCTAGTGGTGTAGAGACTGCACAAACTCCAATCTCTATGTCATTGTCCACAGAAATATTACCAGGGTGTTTGTTAGCTTGCTTTCCTCATGAAATAAGTCTTACGCAACCACGTTGGCCATCAGCCTCACTGCTTAATAACTTGTTGGCCAACATCAATCAAACTTGATAGCTGGGTAAGGTATAAACAAAGTTACAGCTTCCGTCAAAGCTGGTATATAGACAGCCCAGAGATCCAAACTGGTGCCATCACTGAGGGAAACGTAGTCCATATCCAGCCCTTACGCATTTTGTTTGACAGAGCTTCCGGCCAACCAACCCGCGTGCAGTTCCAGATTTCACTATGGTACACCTCCTGGCCCTGAAGAGCCATGGATGCAGAACAGGTGCTTATGGGGAAGAACATGGGAAACACCCACAAGATCTAGGAGCCGGTACTACAACACAAACTGTTCCGCAATGTCAAGGCAGAACACTTAGCATGGAAGACAAAGAACAGGCTGGGAATTTTTACCAGGAAAGAACTTCCACAAAATGTGACTCCAGTTTTTCCTGTAGCCTTTTGCTGCATGTTATCTGACTTCACTGGGTTATTTTCTTTCTGAAGAAAGTAGCCAGGCATAGATAACCAAGGCTATAGTACAGAGTCCTCTCTCCCTAACGCACCTGCCAAAGATCATAAACCTACAAAGAGATCTGCCTGCATAACAAATCGATGCACTCAAGTTGCCCGAAAGGTGTGTAATATTTTTCAGAGGTGCACTGCACAAAGAAAGGAAGAAAGAAGCTGCAGCAGATCAAGGGAGTTAAATGATAAATCCAGGTTCAGATCAAGGAACACAGGGGAATCTAAAATACAGAACTGGGAAAACAGGACAGACGGAGCAGGCAGGAAGCTGGCTGGTGGTGGCTGGTAAGGAGAGCTGGAAGTGCCAGACTCGGGAAGCCCCCGCAAGTCAGCTATCAGCTCACGTTCTCACACTCACTTTCCCTCAGGAAATGTTGGGATAGATGACAGGGCGTCACATTTAGGAAAATTGCTCTTTAAATACATGTGATGTATGTCTGGATGAGGTATCTGATGTTTAAGTTAATGTTTAAGTTAAGCTGAGTTGAATTGGAAAGTTTCAAGTTAAATTGGAAGGTTTTGGTAAGATTGGAGAGCCCCTATCCGTATCCCAGATTCCTGTGTCACTTTTGTCATTCCACAGAAGCTGCTACACAATTTGTTCCAAGGACGCTTAATTGCCAAGATCCAGGTTTTAGAAGCATCTTCTGAACACAGAGGCACCACAGAGGAAATCTGTTACTTTGCTACAGCCTGATGATGTCTTCAACGCTGGGTCATCTTCCAGGAAGAAATTTTTAGCAACCTCTGCCCTATGGGCACAGATGCATTATTCAGGGGGCGATGTGAACCCAATAGCTGGCATCAAACCAACAACTGGTTGAGACTGGATGCTCAGCCAGATTCTATAACCAGCTATCAAAAAGCAATCAAACGCAGCTACTTTGCTATGAAGAACTGGTTACCATGCTGACTAATAAACTAACTGCTTACCTGTTTGGTTCAGCACATAAAAAATCCCAGGAAGAGAAATTTGAGGAAATAAAATTAAAAAATGAGGACCTGAGAAAAAGAGAGTCACGATCACCTGGCCTGTCCATCTCTCCCATAGCTTCTGAACCTCTGAAGCCATTTTCAGACAAATTTGGAAGAGTAAAAAAACTTCGTTTTCGTAAAAACAGATCGTTACATTCCCTGTAGGTCTGGGGGGCAAGGGGATGGGTGGAGACCAGCAGCTGGATAAAGGACAACAAAACCAATGCTCCCACGAGCAGACAGGCGGGACTAAGCAGAAAACCCCTCTGTAGTATGGCTGCTTGAGGTTACTTGGGGAGGGCCGATACAGTAGAGGACAAAGACAGGCTTTGTTATTTCCACTGCTTGTGGAACAACTCATTTTTAATTGCTATACCAGAATAATTTGGCCAAAGAGTTCTAGTCTATGGCAACTAAGAAAAACTGTGTATCTCGGCACTTTTAATTGATTAACATTACTTTGTAAGGCAGAACCATTTCAGTCATCTTCAGGGTAACACCACTGCTTTTAATCTGTTGTTTAAAACCGCTGAACCAGGAAGTTGGTGTTCAGAAGGGGAAGGTGGTACACATCCACTGCTCGAGATCAGTTACTGCATCCTACTGCCAACTGTCTGCGTGGATAAAGCTGCTGCCCTTGTCGTTTCTGTGAGGCACATACACCGTTTTGTTTTAAAAGTCTAGTTAAAGATGGATCTGATCGGCTTCCATATGCACAGAAAGTGAATTACAAGGTGAATGGTATAATTAACACTAAAGAACAAACCGCACAAATAAACTGAAGTGCCACATTCTCACAAAGGCTAAGAAATTAATATTTAATATGCATCAAAGATTTTATTTGCATTAACTGAAGATTCAAATATTAAAATAAGTCTACATTAAATTACAATATTAAATATGTTTTAAATACAATAAACTAAATGTGTTTAGTTTCTAAACACAAAGAGAACAAAAATAATTCAGGATGCAATACAATTAATGACACCAGATGACAGAACAAGGACTTTAATATGTAAATCCACAAGATGTCAACTCGTAGCAATGTTTACTTTAAGAAGAGGTTGTGGCCTTTTAAACTGATGCACAAACCCCATGTGACATAAACTTAGTAAGGTATCTCTCCAGAAAATATTGCTCAGTTAAATTCTCATTTCTCCCATGATCAAAACTCCTTTGGTAGCTCTTTTTCAGAATGAAACACACCAGTATGCAAATCCGGAAAATAAACCGAGTCTTGTAAGTATTACCACAAAAGGTGTCTTCCTTATAGTTACAATTATCTAACAGATCTACAGTGTCTTTCATTCTTTAATTCAAATCAACTTACATATATACAATATGTAACAAAGTACTCACAAAATCCTTAATCTTTCAAGACAAAAAACTGCTTTCACAATATCGAGACCATAAAAGTCTTTTTTAAAAAAGTTTTTGTTTTTTAAAGTGGAGCACGCTGTACAGTAGATTCCCTGTATGTTATTTTAAAGGCAAAACTAAATGTTACGGTAATTACATAAACAGTGATAAACACCAGTTGCCCTAAAATGAGGTAGGGCCTTCTTTGACTCAGACCTAATCTTTGCCACCCAAGCCAGCCAGAAGTAGTAATAAAATAATAATCCAAATCTTAGCTAAATAATCCAACAACTCACTACACACATGAACATAGTTGTCCTCTTGGCACTTCAAGGATCTCACTTCAAAACCTGATTTATCCAAACCAGTCTGAAGTTTATAATCATTTGAAAGAAAATTAATTGAACACAAGTTTAAGGGTTTTCATGGTGCATAATTTCAAAAATTCAGTGTATTTCAACAACACTGCTTGTATGTAACTGTTCATCAATTAAGGGTTTTTAAAAAGTTACCCAAGTTGTCACTGTAGCTAAAGAATGCAGCATATAGGGTCTTTATGGGTGCAGTTAGAAACACATAAATGAAGAAACCAGACTTGCATCCACCACAGACGTATTTCTCAGACAGGTAGTTTTACCTTTCCATCCAACTTCAATGACAGTGTTAAACAAAACTGTAAAACTAAGTTTTGAAGAACCCAAAAGAACAAAAGAAGAACTAAAAGAAATAAAAAATACGACGTTTAAAATTAGTAAGAAGTCTTGACAAGGATGATGGATTAACATTTCATTTTGCTTCTCTTCCACAGCAGTGCATGCAGCTGGTTGAATAATATACATCAACCTGAAATCTGCTAAAAGGAAAGTCTGGAACAGCATAGGTATTCAGTGTCCTGAAGATATATGTGGATGATTTCAGGTTTTATTTTGGGGGGGTTTTTGTTGGGGTTATTTTTTGGTTGTTTTTTGTTTGTTTGTAAGTAAAAGCATTTTCTCTCCATTATGCAACATAGTGGTACTGATTGGGGTTGTCTTTGTCTCTCTCCATATAGTCTCTGTCAATGAGAGATTCAATCCTCTTTTTCAAGTCTCCAGGCTACAAGAAAAGATGTGATTTGTAAAACAGTTAATAATATATTTGCATCTATATTACATTTTAAAAAATAGGACTGCTAACAGCTACATAAGAAAATGTACCATGGTAAATATCTAATATAATTTCCTACTGATACACTGACTTATTTCTGTTCACACTCATTTTAATACCTTAATATTTGGATTTGATTCAGACATATTTCACATTTCTTACTCTTATGGTCCAGCTGAATGGAAAAATATATTACATATTTTTAGATAATCCTAGGATGGTTTGAAAAACAAAATCAGTTACCTTTACAGGAAATTTCAGTTGATTATACAGTTCAGAAACAAGGAGATTATGACCAAGAGTCTTTCTCATCTTCATTATTCGTACAATAGCAGCATCAATCTGATATTGCCTGTCTTGAAAAACTCTTTCAGTTGTGCTGACCTGTTCCTCGACCTAAAGAGCAATACAACACCACAAATCATACCACCTTTTTTGCTATTTTTTAATCAATTATATTTCTATAGTTAACCTTTCCGATGAAGTGCAACTCATATATTCTTACTCATCTTTGAGACAGATGCATGCATTACTGCATGCTAACAACCAAGTGATTCTGAGCTGGTGAGGGATGTGGAGCACAAGTCTGATGAGGAGCGGCTGAGGGAACTGGGGTTGTTTAGTCTGGAGAAGAGGAGGCTGAGGGGAGACCTTATCAACTGCCCTCTACAACTGCCTGACAGGAGGGTGTAACGAGGTGGGGGTCGGCCTCTTCTCCCAGGTAATGGGTGATAGGTTGAGGGGAAATGGCCTCAAGTTGTGCCGGGGCGGGGGGGGGGGGGAGGGGGGTGGTTTAGGTTGGACATTATGAAAAAAATTTTCACTGAAAGGGTTGCCAGGCATTGGAACAGGCTGCCCAGGGAGGTGGTCGAGTCCCCACCCCTGGAGGTATTTAAAAGCCAGGCAGACAAGGTGCTTAGGGACATGGTTTAGTGGTGGGATAGAAGTATTAGGTTAACATTTGGACTTGAGATCTTAAAGGTCTTTTCCAACCTAAACGATTCTACGATTCTATGATTCTATGACTCTAGGTGTACTGCTGAAGCAAGCCAAAGATAAAATTATGGGTAACAAAGAAAAAAAATAATGTATGCCTCATGTCAAATCTATTCTATACATCAAACTAAATCTTAAAAGTTCACTTCAGATTTTTGAGAGAACACGGAACAGTTTGACAGCCCAAACACAGTAGTCTTCTGTATCAAACTGCTCAACTCCAATCTGACTTTTAGGGATTTTAATACACAAAGCAAAAAGGAAACAACTCACTGTTAATTAAAACATGTCACCTTGTGTCAAGAATTGCGATTCAAGTACCACAAAGACATCCACTGCAAAAACAGGGACAACCCTGACTTTAATAACTCTTACCCACAAAATAAAGAAAAGAAGTGACACGGTGACGTTTGATTCATGAGTTCAATATGGTACCAACACTTCAGCCATACCATGAAAACTTCCGAGATGGACTGAAACGTCTGCAAGATGCTATCAGTTTAGTATACAGACATTTAAATGTGCAAGCACAGGCAGGAACCTAAGCTGTTTCGATTTCAGGGAGTTTTAAAACCTTTATTGCCTCTGCGAGTCATCCTGACTACCAAAAAAATTAAGTATCTGTTTCCCTTCTCCATATGCAGGAACTATGAAAGGAAATGCAGAGATTCTGTCTCTCTCTGTGGGACGTGTGGATAAACAGTTAACACAAACAGAATTAATGCAAAAAATAAATACATACTGTTTCTTTCATTTGGATTTGGTTGATCTTTATTCTAAACAATTTATGCTTGAAATCACCATTAAAGATGAATTTATCTCCATCCTCTACATCCTTGCCCTTTGGATTTTTAATCAATACTCGTGCTTTTCCACAAGCTAAAGACTGCAAGGTTCTTCTTAATTCACTGTCCTCTGTGAAGAAAGCAGAACAAAACATTAACATGAAGAGTTTCATGTGATTAATCTAGAAATACAATTGGTTTTATGTTAATGCCTTCTTCCAGCTAAGTTCCAGTTAGGGAACAAATTACAGCCCTTGAGCTTCATCTCACACCTTTCACAGGTAGAGTGCTGAGAGCACGCACAGAATTGCACAAGCCAGGGTGACAGACTCGGGCTCATCTCTGTGAGCTTTCCATCCCAAAGCAGCTTCAGAAAAGATTTCATGTTAACATCAGCCTGGTTTTATTGCTTTAGTTTTGTTTGGTAGTAACAGGACTTTAGAAGAAAAAAAAAAGAAAAAAAAAATCAGTTGATGACAAGAAGCTCAAGCCACCCATTTTATGATTTCATTGCTATTTTTAAAACACACCAGAAAATAAATAATAAAAAGAAAAGAAGTCTTAAGTTCATAGGAAGATTTGTGAGACACAGAGCTGACAGTTATTATAGTCACAAACTTCTCCCACAACATGAAAATAGTAGAAACAAGTGGGTGAGGAAAATTACATCTAGTAAGATTTAAAGCTAAAAGCATTTGAACAAGTAGATGAAGTCTCAAACATTCTAATAATTATGTTGCAAAGTCTCATATCAAGATTTTGCACTAGAACAGCCCCTGAAGTCTCTAGAATACTTTTATTCACAATATAAAATTATCACCATATGTATGGGATCTCCTGATCAGAGTTTTAGTCTAAAAACTGAAAGAAAGGTTTTGCAATGTAGTGCTGAAGTACAGTGTAGCTGAGTAAAAGATTAACACTTATTTCTAAAGTACTTTAACTTTCACACAGAGTGACCTTTTCCTTTTTTAAACTTCCAGCTGCTCTATGATTACTAAGAAAGCCTTTAAACCACATTGACTTAGCAAGCATTTATAGTGTTTCACACTTTTTGGGTGTTTCGCCTTCAGTAAATGCAGACTGTTGTGTTTTTATCCAAACACAAGGATGCTGTTAAAAGCATTTGGTATGCTTAGGAGCTTTGTTTCTGCCTGCGTGCTACGTCGCCCAATACAGCATGCCAAAGGGAAGGTAATCTACAATCACCTATCAATCACTAAGTAAAAACTACAGCTTCTAGAGGCTTTCTTGACAACAAGAAAGGCAGGTAAAAAGAGGGAGTATGTTTTGACAACACATCTTAAAGAAGCACGGTTACCAAAGAGAAGGTAACCATTCTTTCTCCGAGCGACACTTTATGCATTTTCCAACTGCAGTAACGTACCAGAGACAGTCTCATCTCTCTACAGAGATTGGCGAGAATTTATTGTAACAGTGACTGGAAAACACACGTTCCAACTGTGGCCAGTTAATGCAGATGAAGACACTGATATCCCAAAGGGGCAGAAATCCATGTCATATTTTGTGAGGTTTTTGTTTGTTTTGTGTTTGTGGTTTTTTTGGTTTTTTTTAGTAATGTGGTGATCACCCATAAGGTACTCTTCTACTTAGCATGAGGAAAATTCTTATGACTTCCTGATCCCCCAAAACATGTTGTTTTCTGCCTTTTACTACTATTCACCTCTAAGAGGAACTTCCCTCTCAAGCCATGAAAATTTAGTTTATTTTACAGCTTATGAGGAGCTCTTATCAAGAACTTTTAAAAGACAAGCGCACAATTATGATTGTGCATGTGGTTGCCAACTCCTTCAAAGAAAGAGAAATCATGCATCACATAAATCATGCTGGCTCTTCCCTAATATACACTTATCGCTGAGCCTACCAGTTCTGTTCTTCCCAATACAGACCTGCTGCCCTGCAGTAATCTGCAGAATTACTCCATGAACTTAAAAAATACATACAAAAAATAGCATTGCTCTTGTCGCTTGTCATCCTTATCGCACCAAGGCTCACTGAAATTATAAACTAGAAAAATAAGTTCAATATTTGTATTGGAAAGTTCCAGTAAAGCTTCTGGATGAATTCTACCAATCGGTGGTGGTCTAATTTACTGATCTGGTCTAAACCCTTTACTGACACTTCAGCTTGCAATATTTTTTTCTGCCCTACGGCACGGGCCTGAATGTCTGCACTCTTCTGCAGTAAGCACCAATGTGAAAAGATTGGGTAACAGCTCATAACAGGGTCTCAACATCAATACATGTTAGTTAAATAAAAACTGCACAAGGCTTCCACCACCCCCCAGAATGAGCTGGCGGACGTGAACACCAAAGTAAAGGAAGTGCTTAGATGCAATCCTTCAGAGTTAAGAGGTTCGGTATCCCTTTCAGTGTTCAGTTTGGAACTGAAGAACAGGCACGCTGGGTCAGAAGGTCCATCTGTCCCAGCCTCTGGCAGTGGCCACGAGCAGGTGAGCATAGGGCAGCAAAGCTAATACAGCTCCATACTTCCCTCCTCTTCCTCCTCCTCATCCGACTGCTCGCTAAATCTCCAACGACTTACGGCTCAGGGAATTCCTTAGCCAGAGGTGGTTTCTATGCACTGAGAAACCTTCAGTGCTTTGTTCTTCCTTGAACTTGTCTCCTTGAATTTAAATTTTTTCCTTTTTTTTGGTTTTGCCCGGTCCTTTTTTTTTTTTTTTTTTAAAAAAAAACCCATTCACCAATTTCTATTTACCTTTTGGTCTATTTAGTTTAGTCCTAACATTTAGCTGTTCCCTTCTAAGAAGATGTCCCACATCTTCCATCTTTATTCCCATTCTCTGAACTCTTCTTGAATCTACAACGTCAATTTTAGGTGGTGGAGGGAGAAGTCTGACAAACCCTACAGACTTTCTAAAGCATTTTAGTGTGCCAGCAGCTTCGCTCCCTTTGAATTTTGATGGAGCCCATCAGTCTTACACAGGTTCCCCCTGTTTCAAAGGCTTTTCTACTTCCTAATAGATCTAGACCCTCTGCCATACATAATTTTTTTTCAAGCATACTTTGCAATTCGTCTAGCCCTGCACATGGTGTTTAGAATAGTTAGAAATGGTTTCTATGGCAACCCTAATGCCCAGGTTTTGCCCTCCAGGATTTCTACCGTGTCCTGTGTTATTTGTATCCATAAGCCAGGACCTCTGGTTCATCCAGGTCAGTCTCCGAGAGTCTGGCTGTCAGCACCTCTGCCCTTAGTGGTCAATTCATCAAGCAGCTGCTTCACAAATTCAGCTACTTTTTCTCATAACTGAATCTCTGTTCTTTTCCAACTATCAGGGATACCAGCCTTCAGCGGGGTACTGATGAGCAAAAGGATCATCCAAGTAGCAGGAGGCAGGAAGGGGGCAGTGTCGGACCTATTTTTGAGATAATTTCTGGCCATAAGAGTTTCCTCTCTTTTAGAAGTAGGGAGCCTGCTAGGTGGGAATGGGAACTCTTAAAGCAGCTCCGAATGCCTTGTGTAGGAAGAGCCTGGGAAGACAGAGATTTTATGTCATCCACCCTGGCCCCATGGGACCCCCATGAGTTGTCCTCATTACCTGTATTCCTGCACTACTTCCCCATGGAAGAGAGAAACACAGACGCGGCACTCAGTGCAATGACATAGCATAATATAGATAGCTCCCAGCTATCAATTGGTTCTATCCAGCTGCCTTAAAATCAGTCTACTGAAATCCTTTCTATTGTGCTACAGCATAATGAACTTCCATGCAGCAGATTTTATCTGTTGCTGTGAGGCAGCCAGAATGCAAGCTCCGAGGTACAGCAATACAAGATGAGAAAGCAGGATCTGGATCAGGCTTGCGTGAATTTGTGTTTGTTCTGTAACCATTGTACTCTGACCTAGTGAGCCTCTCCGGACAATCCCGATGCTTATCGTTCACACTGGCATGAGTTTTCTTCAGCTCCCTTAGCATTAATGGAGTGGATGACTAAGCAACCTGAGGCTTCAAGCCTGAGAAGCTGAAGCACCTGGGCTGCACTGCCTTCTGCAACAGATAAAATCTGCTGCCCCATTTTACAGTATTTTAGTAAATATATTTACAATATTTTAGTACTTGTGTGGGTTCAAATACTCCTTCAGCAGTTGCTGTACTGGGTTGATCCTAAGATTCAACATGTGAAGGGCTACTGGGTATGACCTGCTGGTTGGTGCAGAAGTTCCAGAGAGTAAAGAGATGATAGCATTATCATTTTTAATGCCAATGGCTGTAATCATTTCAAGGAAGTGTAAAAATTAAAAAAAGAAATCCCACCCAAGAGCATAAGAACACAGAAGGTAGATACTGCAGGTGGCTGAAAAAGGAAAACTCTATTTTTCCTTAGTTTTCTTTGTCCTTTCTGCCTTCAGGATTCAAGTGCAGAGGGAGACAGCTACAAAGTATATGTCCTACTGGACACCACTGTTCTTAACACATCAGACCTATTGCAAATGCGACACTCCAGCAACAGTAATGGAAAAAATGTGGGCAAGCTCTCAGTACAGCTCAATTGAAAACACTCTCTTCAATCATCCCAAAATGACAGTATTCTACAACAGATCATTTTCAAAGTATACTGTGGTTTCAAATATTAGAGCAAAAATAATCTGTACACACAACAGTCTTTATCACCACTTGAATTACACAGCTCTTACTATTAATTTTGTGAAGCATCTATTTTATCTGCACTAGGAAGTACCAGTAGCATGTTTTCCTCATCTCTTTTGGTGTCTATATACTATTGGCTCATAAAGGTTGTCCTAACTGATCATTGCAAATTTCTTAAAATTAAGCCTTTACATACCAAATCATAATTGGCAATCACTTGATGACTAAAATTTAAGAATCAAAAAGTATTCTTCCTACCTACACCAGTGGCCATTTTAATTTCTTCGAAACTGAATTCATCTCCTTCATTAAACATAAGCAACACTAATGTTTGAAAGAGCGACACTTGAAATTCTTTCTTTCCCTAAAAAAGAAATATCAAATAAAATATTTAGAAGTACTATTCAAAGCAGTTTCTATTGCATCCTCTAAATCTGACAAGTTACAGAAACTATACATTCTGGTTTTTATTTCTAGAAGATGACACGTGCATTTTAGAATACCTAGCACACAGAAGAATCTGCCTGAGTGCAGTATCAAGAAACCAGGATATACTTAAAACCTCTTTTTTTGCTACTCCAACAGTAGCAATACAGCACACAGGAGAAGCTCATTAGAATGGCCTTGTATTTACTTCACATCATTCACTTAATTTTGATTACAACACATGAAATTCTGGCTTTGCTGCCATCAACAGCGAACCTCTTTATGAAATGAAACTTTGGTGAAGTATGGAGATGAGCAAACTACTACAAAGGAAATCTCTGTGTTGTATCAAATTTGAAAGAAACAAAAGATAACTTTGGTTTGCTGTGACGCAGAGTGACAATATTATCAGTAGCACAATGTTTGTACAAACAGGCAATGGAAAGGAAATAAACTCTTCAGACAGCTGTAAACACCTCTATCAATGGATAAATACAAACCTATCCATCTCACTGCTACAGAATGCCTAAACCTCTAATTTTCATATTCACAATGAATTAGTGAAAGTATTCAATTTTTTGGAGCTCTTTGCTCTGGCTCAATTAAGTGGCATTATTAGCAAGATATTCTATGCGACAAAACAAAACCACATTAAGAAACAATGTGGTTATTTAAGACTTAAATAATCCAACAAGCATTTCAATTTTAACCACAGTCATTACATCACTAACACCCTTCAGTCTCTTTTTGTATCAGTGAAGCATTCTAGAAGTGTCACCAGTATTTCTATGATCAATTTCATATCAAAAAGATGCTGCATTTTTTTCATTCATTTAATGCTTTATTACAATCTTCTTTATTTGAATGAGCAACAATTTCTATCAAATACAAATGTTACCAAAAGGTATCACCATTGTTGTCTTCCATGAGCTAGGTAATATTTCAGTTTAATTAGGAAAAGCTTCCTTTCTATACAAAATAACAGTATTGAATTTTGATTGTTCCTCCACAAACAAGTTACTACCTTTATAAAAAGACAATGCATGACTAGATTCCAAATAATTGACTTAAATATTATCCCAACAGGCTAAGCGTTAAACAAGCAAACTTACTTCCTTAAATTCTGCCTTTAGGACAGCATGCCCTAAAGTCGTCTGCCACTGAAGCTTTCGGCCACTGTGTTTTCCTAGGTAAAAGGTTTTAAATACCTCTTGAAGCTTTATCATCTGTAAAGCAAGGAGAGAAAAAAGTTTATTAGCGTTATACCACTGCTGTGATGCCAGATGATTTCACACACGTAATTTCTTTGGTTCTCCTCGATGATGTTTCATAATAAGCGTGTTTGTGTGAAAAACTAAATCCAAAGAGCAAAATTCAGCTCTCAAGTACACTGGTACTATTATGCACAAGAGAAGGCCTCAATTCAAGTACAGCTTTTAACTCCCCTGCCCCCCCATTTTTTTTTGTCTGTTTGTTTTAAATAAAAGTAAAATAAACCCCCTATAAAGGGTTTTAAACCTCAAGAATAAATACTGGTTTTGTCCTGGACTTTGAATCTGACCAAAAAACCACAGGACAAAACGCATACATCTCATACCTATACGCTATTATGATCCTTTAGTTTGTCCTATACAGATTCAAGTCTGATTCCAGTACTTTATACCCTCTTATTTCCAAGTAAAGGGTTTCTACCCCTCCATTTTCATGACGTGTTGCTCAGGTTGGATCCTTCCAAAGTAGTCTGCTACTGAGAAAAAAGACGCCACAGGAGCAAGAGCACAAAAGCTTCCACATCTTCTGAACTGCATGGGAACCTTGCTACCACCTTTGGCCTCTGAAGCGCTTCCCAAACTTCAGATCAAGCGCTTCCCAAACTTCAGATCAAGCGCTTCCCAAACTTCAGATCAAGCAAGGTATTGCAGGAAATAGGACTCCAAATACATATTTCAAGTTAAATAACTACTGACAGGAGCTTTACAAGAATCTCTCAACTTGGAAGCAATCTTCTTCAGGTAAATACCATTTAAATGCAGGGGCTAGTTTGTAAGACACATTGCAAGGAACAGAGGAATGATCTTCCAGAACAAAAGAAAGTGCAGTAATGTAATTATTGGCTTGATCAAAATGCCTAACCAATGTAGTTAAAGATTGACTAAATTAAGGTGAACTACCCAGTTTAAAACTTTTTTGACTTCAATGTTAAATAGGATACTGATTTTATGTTAATACTAATTTTAGATTATTATTTAGAAGGTGAAAAAACCATACTATGTTAAATAATCACTGCCAAAAAAGGGGATTTTATTTTTTGCAATTTGGGAATCTTTGAGTGAGATAAACCTCTTAAATATCTAGCAGAAAAAACTTCAAATGAAGGCATTAGTTCACCCTATGACAGTGTTTATGACTACACTCCATAAAGCGCATTTAGAAGGAGAATTCAAACACTAACCTCTGAATTTAAGTGGACTTCCATAGGTGTGTAAGTTGGCCAATAACCCATAGTTAATATATTTACTGTCAGGTCTATATTTCCTGGGTCACTTTGGTTCTGCATATACTAAAATACAAGAGACAAAAAAAAAAAATCGTTCAAGTATACTGTGGCATGCTAAATTAGAAAATATGTATACTTAAATTAGAAATTTAAAGCTGGTAGAATAATGACAAATCTCTACACATCCTTGGTTAGGCATGCTCTACCAAGATTTTGAATTCCACAACTATTTAGTGCTCCCATCCCCAGTTTCAAAATGCGGCAAGTGGTTGGAAGTAAAAAGAAAAGTACAACATGCCTTGAAGTATCCTAGACTGCTGTCTTTACAGGGTGTTAAGATCAAGGGAACTTCTACCACACGCAAATAAAGCAAAAGAGAAGCTTTTGCTCAGAAGCCAGGGCAAGAACTGTAAGGTCAAAAGGATCCCCTGGGACTTCCACATGTCTGCTAGACAATACATTTTCTTATAATTTGAGCATAGCATCAGTCAAGCCAGGCTGCAAAGTCTGGGACAGAAAAGTCACTAAGAGTATTTTATTACAGGAGTGGGTGTCCCAACTCAGATCCCTACTCCAGTATCCTGTCTTCAATAAGGCCCCAAAACAATAAGACCCAAGGAGAAGTGTAACAACAGGGTGAGCATATACAGTGTTTCCTCCAAGCATTCCTCAATCACCAGTAGGTTGGAAACTCTGGGGCTGTGCCATACATCGTTTCTGTGCACTTAGCAACCTTCAGGGAGTTTCTCTGGTGTGGGTCATTCATAAAGAATTCATCAGAGCAGCAACAGTTTACAGAATTAAGGGATACAGACTTGAAAGTATGTTAGACAACTAAATTACTATGTGGTATTAAGTAAATTACAGTCTAAAAAAGGAAACAAATAAGTAAAATAAGACTATCTCTGAATAGATATAAAATAAATAAATTCTGTTCTGTAACTAGAATTATAAATAGACTCTGTTACTATGACCAGGACCTGCTCAAAAGCTGTTTCATTTTATTTTATTTTAGCTTAATCCAAGGTGTAACACCATTCAGTGCTTCCCCATCACTACTGAAAATTTAGTGCATGAACACAAGCTAAATGTACCTGCTTAAACTGAACCATGACATCTTTTGACAGTTCCATGTCCTTGAACATGCCCTCCAGTTTGCTGGTAAAAGCAGCGCCACATTCTGTCACACGAATTAAAGCAAAGATCCCACAATTACAAAGAAGCACAGAACAAGCAATAAAGGTTTAACCTTAGACAGCTGAGCCAGATTTCCCAGCGTCCAGGGCACCCACAACTAGGTACCTGTTTTAAGGACTTTGCTCCTCTCTCGGTACATTAAATGAACCGGTCACATATCTAAGAAGTGAGCCCAACAGTTCGCACTGAGCGCAACGCAAGCTGTGATATGCTCAGCTATTACTTAAAATCTGGCTCATCACTTCTTAAAGCATGAGAAAATAAGGATTCCAATTTACATGCCAAAAAGTAATAAAAATGTAACACATCTGAAGGCACCTACCATGTTTAAGCTTTGACAACATGGACTTCTCGGCATCTACTGATGCACTTTTCCCAACCAGCAGTCTTTTGGCCAAGTCTTTCTTATAAAAAGCCTCAAACACATCTTTACCTGTATGGAGATTAAAACAAAAATAAACTACAACTGACATCATACATTCTATTTGCATCATTACACTCCAGTTTGTGACACAAGCCTTTCTCATGACATGCCAATCAGCAGACCAATATTCACTATACAACAGCAAAGAAAAACATATAGACAACTTGTTCTTTCTACATTTTAATTATTTTCTTAACATATTTGACAAAATTTTTAATTATTTCTTTTTTTTTTTCAGGAACATGGGCTGCCTTGTATTTCCCACTGGACCAGCTACAAATCACATGAAATTATTCTGGAGTCCAGAAGAACATTCTCCCTCCAGTGGTCTGATTTATTAAAATTAAAAAAAGAAAAAAGGTTCCTACATATTAAAGAAATAATCTTTAAAAGCCTAAGGTGCAAAAAAATTGACAAAGGTCTTCTCACTTGGTTTACCAATAGCCTTCTGAAATATAGAGAAGCCATACAGGGACCCATAAACTTTCACACCTTAAAACAGAGCTTCCGTAAATCTCTTCTATTGATAGTGCAAAGATACCAGCAAGTTTTTTTCACTTTTAAGAGGAAGAAATTAATTGTAACTCAACGTACTATTTGCACTGCCTGCAGTAGCCCATTCTAATTCCTTGCAAACACCTTCAATGTAGCAATTCCTCCGATACTCTTTCCTTCTCCATCCTGCCCCCTGGTCAAGTGCTGTTTCATGAAACAGCAAGAAGACACTATCGAAAAGTCCAATGCCCAGAATCTAACTACTAATTATCATCTGCTCTTAAAAGGACTCTTACGCACTAGATAGCTCAAAATAAATTTGCACGTTCAGCTTAGTACTACAAAAAATATTGAGAGAAGAAGAGTTGGTCAGAGTTTCAGATTAACAGAAATTAATCTCTTAGGCTGACAAGTTGCCAGTGATACTGGTTTCATTCATCATCTCCATCCAATACCCTTTGCATTTGACAGGAATCATGACGCAACTGATATTACTTTATGACTGGTTTCTTGCCTGCTTTCCCATTATATTATACTTGTTTTGGATTTTATGAGGAAAGAACCCCACAGATCTCAGAACAAACTAATACAGAATTGGGTAGCTCCTGCTTATTCCACCCCAGGCCAGCATACACATCCCACTTCTCTCAAAACAGCAACTATGCATCTCTACTGGACTGAACCACATATTTTTTCTAATATTCAACCTAGCAAAAAAACCCCCAAAATCTCCTAACACATTAGGATCATAGGGTTTTGCTCAGATAGGGACATACATTAGGGAAGTGCATTTCAAAGGCAGTAAAACACAGCAATGACGTTTTCTCCCGTCATTCTGAGCCCTCCTCTGTGTTCACTCTCAGCAACAATGAGAACAGACAAGTCATTAGTTGCTGGGTTTTCATGTACTTTGCACCTACGACATACTAAGGTGGGCAGGGAAGAGAAAATCTGTACTAACCTTTCTGTTCTCTGTCATTAGAGGAGAGTTTGTGGCTACAGATATGGTTAATTTATGTGAAGAAAACCTTCCACCAACAGCTCTAACTCTTAGGTCTCCACTCACAGACTGTAAAAGGTCTGTAACTTGCCAGTCTCCAGTGAACAAGTTTGTCCTCCCTGGTGTATTTATTGTGCTCCTTCAGATGTAAAGGCAACCTGAATTTAAGACCACGTCAAGTAGAAACTCACGCTAAACAAAGAGATCTCTTAAATTCAGAGGAATGTAGTTCTGCTAGTAGCAAGGAAAACAATTTTAGCTGCATCAGCTGTGAACCGATATGCCTTACCATGAATGAATCTAAATATGATCATGATTTTGTCAAGGATTCTTTCCAGCTCTTCATCTGTTGCTTCTTTATTACCAGCTCTTAACTTGGAATCCACATATTTTGCTACAGACAAATAAAACAGTTTAACAGCTTTAAAAAAAAATAAATCTAAAATAACCAACTTAAGCATCTCCCACTTGAAATATTACTATATGTTAAATATTACTATATGTTAAAATACAGGCTAAGTGTTAAATTTTCTCTTTTCCCTTTTCCCATCCCTATGTTCAGTGGAATGATAGAGGCCTACTGTACTACTGCCATAATGAAAAAACTTCACAAAAAGGAACCGTCCAAGAAACAAAATGAATACAGTGTAATCATTAAAATTAATGCATTAGAAATTCTGACATTTTGTGTTACAGTCACAGCAAGCACATTACTTGTTGAAAGACAAGTGTACAATGCATATGAATGTATTTTATGAGAAACAGAAACAAACAACACAGAGAGGACTATATTTTTGTAGACCATTACCATGTCCCTCATGCTCCTTGGTAGGAGCATACCAAAACTTAAACAGAAGCAATGCTTTCAAGTTAGTAGCTTCAGAATGCCAGAAATAAGGTTAAGCCATGAGTTTAGCTAAATATTTATTATGCCACATTAGTATCCTCACACAACCTTCTGTGTAAGAAGGAAACCTTTGCAGGAGCTGAAACACCACAATCCACAAATGACAGCAGCCCATATCATGGCTTTAACCTGTATCACTAGGCTCTGCAATTTGTCCTACGTAAAGCTGGTTTTAGAAGGAACACATAAAATAAGTTGAATAAAGGCAGAAGAATGTACAGAGGAAAAAACAGACAACCAAGGAGCGGGATCCTCTCCCAGCATACAATGCCACAGCTCTGGTTTTGCTGCAGACAAAACAATCAGAACAGCTTTTGTCGAATCAGGGATAAAACCCAATAACAGTATTTTTAAGATGTTTTTATTATTTTTCCCCTTAGTGAGCACTAGTTCCCCCTTCAAGGTAATAAAATTTTTTTCTCTAATAAAACTCATTGTATCTGAATGCTTTAAAACTGTTCTCCCAACTTCAGCCTTCAAGGCAGACAGGTGGGCTGTATGTAGTCCTTTCCAAGAGATCCATAACATTCAAAGAACTCCTCTAGCACCACAATTAAAAACAGTTCCCTCTTTTTTTTGCCACAGCTACTCTTCCCCCTAACCATTCACTCCACTGGCAGCATCAGCATTACTCTCTCTGAGCAGTTGTTAGCACCAGGCACCGTGCAGGAAGCAGAGCGCAGGGACAGAAGTTGGCATGCTCCTTCAGGACGCTGCGTGCGCGCCTAACAGCACACCCAAGCTTTTTGAACCCGCAACGTTCCCAGGTTAGCTTTTGCCTCACGTCCCAAAAATGAGTCTCCTAAAGCAGAATGCGTACTGCATCACTATTGCACTAGCACACTCAGCAGCATTATCTTATCATGCTTTCTATAGATTTTTGAAATATTTTACAGAAAAATATTTGTGTACCTATCAATTCTGCAGGCTTATTTGGTCTCTTGTTGATAAATGTTTCAAAGGACTCCTTCATCAAGTTTATAAATTTTTCATTTTTCTGAAAGCACACTTCTATGATATGGTCCACTTTATCCTTAAAATCTAGTAGCTCTTGCACCATATCCTTGTCCTTTTCAGGATTAACCACTATTGTTGTCCCAAAGTTCTGTAAAACAAACACTTTTGATAATAAAATACTTTAGAGCACTACCTATCTCCCCCAACACACACATTCACCCTTACAAAACTTATCATTAGAAAGAATATTTTTTTTTTTAACAGAGCTACTTATGTGACTTCAAATTTTCAAAAGATGAGATGCATTGAAATTTAAAATAAAAACCCAGACACACATTAATGGATTTCAAACATTAGTGTTTGATTTAAAGATTATATACATTTAAGACAAAAGTTAAAAAAAAAATTACATAGTAGACATGACTATGATGGGCAAGTTTACAATTAGATACAGAACTACATGATTAATGTAAAAGAAATTATATGGAAATTGCCTGAGAAATGTTAAGTGTAATGGGAAACTTTGCACTGTTTTTCTTAAGTCCACTAGAGAGCTCTATTGACGGAACAGGTGGCAAAAATTCAACCGCTGCTCATCACTCCAAGATTTTTCTTTCAGCAAGGGCTTAAAAGCAAAAAAACCCAAAAAACTAGCTGACTTGCAATAAAACAAAACTTTCCCATTTGCAAGAAGCAGCCACAGACTTGACTTTCTTTTCTTGTTCCTACATTTATTATCTTGAAGTTAGAGATATAATAGCATTTGTCTAGCGAACCAAAATATCCTGTAAGGGAGGATTTTAACCTATTGGACAATTTACAATTGCTTACTAACACTGACCAGTGCTCCAGACAGAATGGGCAGTTTTCCAAGGTGAGAAAGAGGAACATCTGCACAGTAACAGCAGAGCAGTATTCAGTTGTGTATTTGCATCAACTAAAGTATGTCCGCCACAACAACAGTCAAAGAGAGACGGGGAAATCCCTCCCAAACCTCAGAATTTCCATTTCAATATCTAATTATCCACTGTGATCTCTCACTGAGATTTTTCTCAAGTAACATTTCAGAATGAAGCAAGACAAACACAAGGCTGCCCAAGGTCTTTGCATTCAATGTGTATCACAGAACGGTTTGGGTTGGAAGGGACCTCTGAAGATCATCTAGACCATCATTATCTTACACGCAGCACAGTTTCCCCTTCATTAACACAGTATTTGGACATCTCACAGTCACTACCAGTTACGTTCATAAATTACAGGGCGTTCCCCCCATTCTGCAAATGGCAAACCAAGATACAGAACGGTAAGTGACACCTCTGAAATAATAAAAAAGGTGACTACAGTACAGCACAGATGCTCACCCCAGCAATTTGGCACACTGTGCTTTTCCTTACATTGGCTGACAAGATAAAAGTTCAGTTCTTGAAGCCTCACTCTAATGCATTCTGTCATACAGAATGTTTGAAAGGAGGAGATTTACTGACACTATAGAAAACGGTTTCTAGCTTTTTGAGTCTGTAAAAAGATTTCTTAAAAACAAAGCCATAAATGGTCTTGTTCTGCAAGACAAAGTATGATAAGCCAACTGAACAACTTGCTGCTGTGAAAGGAAAGGTTCTGGTCCTCCTTCCCTTATTTTCCTACCTGCCCTGAACTCCTGCTTCTTTCCTTGGGCCAGCACCAGGACTTCTCTGTGAGCCTCCTTAATTCACTAAACCTGGCATAAAACTGACCTTGCCCAGGTACCGTGTTAAAACAGATCACAGAAGAGTCTATGGAGTGGCATGCAGCACAAGGATGAAGTCAGGAGCATGATCTGGGAGCAAGGAAGAAAGGTATTCCTTCTCACCCGTGACAAGCTGTTCAATTGGCCCAGCTGCCTATAGATCCACAGACTGCATATGGGGACACTGGACAACACCCTGTGGAGCAAACTCCACCTCAGTTCTGGGGGCAGAGCCTATATCCCCCAGGGATGGGATGGGCACTGGTGCACCATGCAGAACTCAAGACATGGGTGTGCAGGAAAGGCACCTCTGAAATGAACTGATGTTGTGCACTTAGTCCTGAAGGTTGATGAACACATGGGCAATTCAGGAGAGAACTACCACATTGGGAATTATCAACTCTGGAGAGAAATATGTTCTGTGAAGCCTTCCTGCTTTCATCTTCCAAGAGCACTCGAGTGCAGGTTCTCTGGGGCAGCATACTACAGGCATATTACGCCTAGCAAAACAAACCTGAAGCATCTAAATACAACTTTGATGATGGATTATTTTCAAGAGGAGTATTCCATTCAAAATAGCTTTAACATTCATCCATATTGCTGGAAGCTGGTTACATGTAGCACTGCTAACCTGCAGTAGAATAGCTACACTCTGATGTTCCACTGATTTTCCAGATGTGTAAATAGTTGAGTGTATTTGTAGCAAAACAGAACACATAGTACAATCCAGCAAACTCTAAACACATTTGCACATGAGTCTATTTAAAAGCAAAGCCAAATTTTGGTCTGTTTAAAACCCAAATAACTTCTTGTATAGCGTTCAAACCTGTAAGGAAAGCAATTTCCAAGTAGAAATTTAAAACCAAAACTTAGGTGTTGCTGTTTCTCATCATGTGACTGTTACTGGGGGGGGGGGGGGGGGGGGGGGGGGGAAGCATTAACATCCCTCTCCGTATTTGCTTAAAACGGAATTTTCATGCATACACCTACATGGTATTAGTCTTGGCTTTGATAGAAGAAATATATGATAACAGCATAAATTTTGACATTAGTAAGAGATATTTGAAGTACCTTTATGTATTCACTCCAGTGTTGCAAAAGGATCTGCTGCCCACCTTTTACCCGGCTGAACAGCTGGTATGTCTGGGTCAAATCTGATATTCTATTTTCATCAAGCAGGTTATCAAGTCCTAAAAAAGTAAAATTAGAAGAACGAGCAAATTTGAATACAGTTGAAAAAATACAGTTAGACATATATTAGAAAAATCTCTATTAAATACATCAAGAAACAAGACCCTCCAGTGTGCTTAAAAAGTACAAAAGTTTTAGGACTAAATTTCTGAAAGCAAGTGATATGCTCAGGCTTAACATGTCCCCTTGTTTAAACTGGCTGAAATTATTTATGGTGTTATATTTTAAAACTATTTCAACCGAAGTACTTTCCCAGCAAGGTGTTGACTGTAAGCCGTTTGCAGAACATTTATGAACAGTGCTTGATTTGAAGGGTAGATACAGTTTTATCAAGAGATATCACAGAACCTCTAAAGAATGTCAGAAAACAGTAAGCTAAGTAAACTGCTCCAGATTTAAATACTCTGCAAGTTTTTTTCTGTTGAGTGTGATGAGCCATCTTTTTAGATTAAGAACGTGCTATGAATTGTCTGTGTCCATACAAATGGAATAACACAAGACTACAAATCCCTTCCAAGCAACGTCTGCCTTCATCAATTCACCCTACATGAGACTAGGCCTTGGACTAATGAACGGAAAAGTGAAGCTCAAGGCAAAACACAAAGCATAACAACCACATGCACATTTTCACATTTGAGAATATGATTAACACAGTTCCAGTGTAATCAGAGATATGTTGTATGGTGTTGGTAACAGAGGCTTTAGTAAAATGGGAGAGTAGCATCAAGGATTTATGGCATTTTTTAAAATCCAGAAAGCTTGATTTTACACAGGCTGACAATTCATACCAGCATAGCTGACACTGTACAACTGTCCTACTTCACAAAATATACTTCATTAATTCAAATTTTTAAATGCTTTGTTATCCAATACCATTCTCAATCACTACTGAATTATCCTATTTCTACGATAATCTTAAAAATACTTTCACTGTATAATATAACTTACATGTTCAGAAAGGCAACCAATGTTCAAGAATGATGTCAGGTAAACTTTTGCATGATATTTTGAGATATCTCAAAAGTTCAGGCATATGTCAAAGTTATCAGAAGAATGGACATACTTTAAAAGTATGTAAGACAACAGGTTACAAAGTCTTGAATACATGTGGCTGCGCATTCCATCACACCCAAGCATCACCTCCTGTTCATTTAAAGACACCAATACACTAACTGCTTTGTTATAACCTGAATTATAAAGTTCAACCTTCCCTCTTCCTCTGGCATATGAGCTGCGTAACTGAAATAATTATTTTTGTCACATACTTGACAAATGAAAAAGACACATAGGAATGTCCTCTGAGACAAGGATTTGCCCAACTTCCAGAAAGCACTGCCACAGCCTTGGAAAAATTTATTATACTCATAATGAAAAAACCACCAATATCTAGTCAATGGCAGTTGTAATAACACAAGAATAAAGTTTCTTATACATGCTCTGCATTTGTAAGCTTTTTTCCCCCCTGTATCAAACTGACTACATCCAATGCCTTCTCCTAAGGAACAAAACCTACAAAAGGCAGCATCTTCTCCTACTTGAACAGAATACTAGGATGTTATAAGAAAATTACAATGTGCCCTGGATCAAATTAATTAATTAATTGGCCGATGTAGTCGCCAAGCCACTCTCCATGATATTTGAAAAGTCATGGCAGTCAGGTGAAGTCCCTGGTGACTGGAAGAAGGGAAACATTGTGCCCATTTTCAAAAAGGGTAGAAAGGAAGACCCTGGGAACTACCGACCTGTCAGCCTCACCTCTGTGCCTGGGAAGATCATGGAACAGATCCTCCTAGAAGCTATGCTAAGGCACATGGAGGCCAGGGAGATAATTCGAGATAGCCAGCATGGCTTCACCAAGGGCAAGTCCTGCCTGACGAACCTAGTGGCTTTCTATGATGGTGTGACAGCATCAGTGGACAAGGGAAAACCAATAGATGTCATCTATCTGGACTTCTGCAAAGCCTTTGACACAGTCCCCCACAACATCCTTCTCTCTAAATTGGCGGGCTATGGATTTGACGGGTGGACTGTTCGGTGGATAAGGAACTGGCTGGATGGCCGCATCCAGAGGGTAGTGGTCAATGGCTCAATGTCCAGATGGAGACCGGTGACGAGTGGTGTCCCTCAGGGGTCCATACTGGGACCCGTGCTGTTTAATATATTCATCAATGACTTAGACAGCGAGATTGAATGCACCCTCAGCAAGTTTGCAGATGCCACCAAACTGAGTGGTGCGGTTGACACACCAGAAGGACGGGATGTCATCCAGAGAGACCTGGACAGGCTGGAGAGGTGGGCCTGTGTGAACCTCATGAGGTTCAACAAGGCCAAGTGCAAGGTCATGCACCTGGGTCGGGGTAACCCCCAGTATCAATACAGGCTGGGGGAAGAAAGGATCGAGAACAGCCCTGCCGAGAGGGACTTGGGGGTGCTGGTGGATGAAAAGCTGGACATGAGCCGGCAATGTGCAATGGCAGCCCAGAAGGCCAACCGTACCCTGGGCTGCATCAGGAGAAGCGTGGCCAGCAGGTCGAGGGAGGTGATTCTGCCCCTCTACTCTGCTCTGGTGAGACCTCACCTGGAGTATTGTGTCCAACTCTGGAGCCCTCAGCACAAGAAGGACATGGAACTGTTGGAGCGGGTCCAGAGGAGGGCTACAAAAATGATCCGAGGGCTGGAGCACCTCTCTTATGAGGACAGGCTGAGGGAGTTGGGCTTGTTCAGCCTGGAGAAGAGAAGGCTGCGGGGAGACCTGATTACGGCCTTTCAGTATCTAAAGGGGGCCTATATGAAAGATGGGGAAAATCTTTTTAGTAGGGCCAGCTGTGAGAGGACAAGGGGTAATGGTTTTAAACTAAACCAGGGTAGGTTTAGACTGGATATAAGGAAGAAATTCTTTACAATAAGGGTGGTAAAACACTGGAACAGGTTGCCCAGAGAGGCAGCGGAGGCCCCATCCCTGGGAACATTCAAGGACAGGTTGGACGGGGCTCTGAGCAACCTGATCTAGTTAGTGGTGTCCCTGCTCACTGCAGGGGGGTTGGGCTAGATGACCTCTAGGGGTCCCTTCCAACCCAAAACATTCTATGATTCTATGATTCTATGAAATGAATGCAGAAAGTTATGCAAGTCAAGTGACATTAGACTTAAAAAAAAAAAAAGTAAGTGCAGACATAGAATGCAAAAGCTGATCCAACAATACTACAGTCCTAAAACGTAGTAACTAGAAGAATGTAGATCTCTCCATATCTACATGGATGGTACATATGCATTATAAACCAAGAAAAAGTTCAGGTTAAAACAAGACCACATACTTTCTGGTTAAGCCAACTGAAACAAAGGTGTCACTGGAAAAGTTATTTAAAAATAGTACTTGAATTGAAGAGCAAGCAAAATTTACATATATCAACAAAATTAATTATTCTTACCTTTGTTTATGATAAGCTTAAGAATAGCTAAGATGGAGTGACCATGCTTATTTTTATAAATGTATTGAGAACAGTGAAATAACTTATTCCCAGAGTAGTTCAGAGAGAATTGTAGGCATATGACTATCTTCAAAGGGAACAAAGCAAAAAATGAAAAGGGTATGTGTAACAATCTGAAAGTTTTAACAAACATGGACATGATGGAGTTCGAAGATACCAGACTACCAGGGACATCTATTTTGTAGCAGTAAAGAAAAGCCACTGCTGCCAAGTCAAAGGAGATTTAGGGGGTTTAGCAACCTTTACAAATATGGAATTATATTTTAGGTATTTGTTTCTGTATATACAATTACTTGTCACAGCAGGTGTAACAGTCATAGGGTTGGCTTTCTGTATCTATGGAAGTTTTTCCTATGGCTAATATACCTCCTTAAATAAAAACTGTGGAGTACATAATTATTACAGAGCATGAGAATCTGTTGCTTACCAGAGATGACATTAATTTAAAAAAAAAAAAATAAATACCTTTTTGCAAAATAGCTGATAAATGTTCTCCTAGGAGCTGTTTTTCCACACAAGCAATCAGTGGTTTCCTAAATAAGACAAGAAAAGTATATTAGAAGTATTAGAGTATAAGGGAATTGCCTCCTATCACAGTGTATTTGTGAATAACTTACATTATAATACAAAAAAAAAAATCAACCATTTTCTACTTAAAACAGAGGCTACAAATTAAGACAAAAGTATCATATATGATATAAGTCAAGAAAAAAACCCAACAGTAAACCACATATGTAATTAGAAAAGAAATTCAGGTTTGAATACTAAAAAGCAAGTTCTTACACAGTAGAAGAGAGAAGCTTAGACACCAAACATCAATACCAATCAAAATTTGGAAAAAAGTCAAATTGTCGTTTTCTTGGAAACAAACAAGCAAACAAACAAAACAACAAAAGAAAACACAAGCCACCAAGGGTTTGAACCCTAAACCACTACAATACATGCTGGTGATGTTCAAAACTCAAACTTTTCATCCAGTTGTGTTATGCCCCTACATAAGCATAAATTGAGTTAGAACCACAAGACTCTAATTTGCAAAACATTTTAAATTAGTCCTTGAACTTTCCCTACTTTTTACTATTAATGAAAATTTTTTTTGATACATTCACTTCAGACTGGACTGAAAAATAATGGCAAGTTTTCCTTTATATCTTTTATAGCTTAAAAGAAGAAAGAAATGCCTGAAGTGCAAAGGGATAATTAATTTCAGTGTTTAAACTTATACCGCTGCTTACAATGAAAACAAAAGACCAACCATTTCTTTCTGAGTTAAGTTTTATAAAACTGGTTCTCAGACCCGTAATTTAGATTTTCTAGAAGAGAGGTGCTCGACTTGGATTGATGGAAGCCTTTCATGTAGCAGCATCCACTTTATGTCTCTATCTTTGCCAAAACACCACCTTTCCTGAAACACTGCACCAATGATTTGCCTGATCTTCCACACAATACACAGTTTTAGTCACTTCACCTCGAAAAGATTAAATTAGAATTTGGAAAGGTTCAGAGAAGTGAACAGGGATGACCAAAGTACGCAGCAGCAGCTACAAGAGAAACAACTGCACATGTTAGGACCCTTCTTTCTGGGAAAGAGATGACTTAGCAGGGATACAGTGCATTGACAGGCAGGGAAAGGTGGAAGGGAACTGATCACTTTCCCTTCCGACACAAGAACTGGTGTCAGTAAGTGATAGTACCGGGACCCAGACTTAAACAAAGGAGGCAATTTATCATGTGGTGGCTTGTCCACTGGAGGAACACTTTGCCAAAGGCTAGCATGGATGGAAAAGCTTATGTGAATCCCAGTGAGACAGGGCAAGTATTTGAAAGAGATCCAGACTGAGCTGAAAACAGGCAGATACTAGAAGAGTATCAGGGCACCACACATACTTACTCTATTCTTTCCCTTCAGTGGTCATAAGCAAACATGAAATACCCTTGGTCTTAACACATACAGCCATTTTTCTGGTCACTTCCATACTGCCTGAAATTTCCAGCTACTGCTATCTAAAACTGCTGACTTGTCTCCAACAGCAGAAGTAATCAAGGCTGTATAAAATACCATCCTTTGCCCTGGAAGACCTACTCTGCCTACAGGGGAAGTAAGAACAACTTGTCTGCTTGAGACTGAGAGGCAGAGCACTATTTCCTAACAAGCAGACAGACAGAATGAGCATTTATCTTGACTGCTAGCTGATGAATGAGCCTGAATGTACCTTCCTATGGCCTCCAAGTCATCTACCTCGGTCACCTACTGACTGACCAGGAGACATGCTTATTCTGTCAGCTGTCCAGAAAGAGGCATGTACTGATGAGCTGAATAAATCCTGCTATGGGCTGCAACAACACACTCTCCATGTGTTGCAGAAATCTGGTTTGAAGTGTTTTGAATGGTGTTTCCCATGATGGTTTTGTCCTGGAAGTATTATTTCCATCTCAAGATCAAACTCAGTAACTAAACTTGACATTCTTTCTGCTCTTTTCATGCACACCCAGAGAGTCAGTATGTCCTGAGGACAACTCAAGGGCACTAATTTTAAGAACTGCCATTTCTTAATGCAAAGAAAGGAAATTAGAGCAAATCCCTCTAAAAGTAGGTTTCTAAGCCTTTAACCAAGGACGAGATTCAAAGCAAGGACTTGATGTATATCTAGACTGAAAATGTAATGATATCAACCTATTTTTTAATGTAAACAGTAAATAAATATATGTATGCTTTAACTTTACACGTATAAATAGTTCCATATATTTTTATGTGACTGATTTTGCCAGAAAAAGCTAGTCACACTGCAATCAGCATTAACAAGAAGATTCAAGTTCAAATATATACCATGACATGCAATGCATGTGTGTGTGAGTATATATATATGGGAAGAAAATAAATTAGAAAGAAAATTTTTATTCAGTTATCCTTTTAACACTCAATGAAATTCCAATACATCATCTAGAAAACTAAAAATTAAAATAACAGTTAATAAAGAACATAACATTTTATGTTCTTTATTTAAAAGCAACATCTTACTGAAGGACAATTACATATGGATTTATATCATGTCAATGATTCTGCAGTACTTCCTCAATGCACATTCTTACCCCAGCAAAACACACACTCTTCCTCAACACCTGAGTGAAAAAGGACAAGCTATTTTGCACAATACACTGGCAGCAGCTGCACCAAAGCTGATCTACTGTTATGTTCACATCCTGGACTGCTAATGAATGATGTTCATGTCCTCTATCCTACACTGTAATTTGACTTTTTCTTTTCTTTTTTGACGGGATGTCATCCAGAGAGACCTGGACAGGCTGGAGAGATGGGCCTGTGTGAACCTCATGAGGTTCAACAAGGCCAAGTGCAAGGTCCTGCACCTGGGTCGGGGTAACCCCCAGTATCAGTACAGGCTGGGGGAAGAAAGGATCGAGAGCAGCCCTGCCGAGAGGGACTTGGGGGTGCTGGTGGATGAAAAGCTGGACATGAGCCGGCAATGTGCGCTGGCAGCCCAGAAGGCCAACCATACCCTGGGCTGCATCAAAAGCAGTGTGGCCAGCAGGTCGAGGGAGGTGATTCTGCCCCTCTACTCTGCTCTGGTGAGACCTCACCTGGAGCCCTGCGTCCAGCTCTGGGGCCCTCAGCACAAGAAGGACATGGAACTGTTGGAGCGGGTCCAGAGGAGGGCTACAAAAATGATCCAAGGGCTGGAGCACCTCTCTTATGAGGACAGGCTGAGAGAGTTGGGGTTGTTCAGCCTGGAGAAGAGAAGGCTGCAGGGAGACCTGATTACGGCCTTTCAGTATCTAAAGGGGGCCTATAGGAAAGATGGGGAAAATCTTTTTAGTAGGGCCAGCTGTGTCAGGACAAGGGGTAATGGTTTTAAACTAAAACAGGGTAGGTTTAGACTGGATATAAGGAAGAAATTCTTTACAATGAGGGTGGTGAAACACCGGAACGGGTTGCCCAGAGAGGTAGTGGAGGCCCCATCCCTGGAAACATTCAAGGCCAGGTTCGATGGGGCTCTGAGCAACCTGATCCAGTTAGCGGTGTCCCTGCTCACTGCAGGGGATTGTACTAGATGACCTCTACGGGTCCCTTCCACCCCAAAACATTCTATGATTCTACGATTTTTTTGCCTAATGATTCTTTCTTCCCTCAAAGGATTTATGGTCAATTTTCTTCTCAGCATATGAATGGCTAAAATCAGCTGCTATTTTGATAATGTAAATTTGAGTTCTTATATAATGTTTTTTTAACTTCAATATACATCATCAAATCTTCCTGGACAAATTTCTCCCCACTTACTCAAAATATATTTTTATTTTAAAGAAAACAGTTCTGATAAAGTCTTAAAAAAACCAAACTGTATCATAAGCACTGTCAATGATAATGCAGAAATAATCTGTCTCTCTACAACTGCAGATAATCACCCTGGTTTATGACGAATGCTTGACTTATGCTAAAAATGAAAAAATTTGTACTCACTGTGTGCTGTGGTCTAAATATGTTATTACTCTGTCTCCTTCTTCTTCCAAACGTTTATTAACATGGTGAAGATATTCTGGGACCTAGCAAGACAAGAGAATGTCAATGTAACTACAAAATTATAAAAGGCAGATAATCTTGTTCCATGACAATTATTTTAAACTACAGATTTAAAGAGAATACAAATTGGAAAGGACTATTCCACCAGAATGTTATGTAGAACATAATGGATATTTTTATTAATGACTGTTACTTTATATTAAAAGTATTACAACTGTACCTGAGAGAAAGGAAGAGGAAAAACAGAAATCTGAGAATTTTTCAGAGGAAGTTAATTTTTTCTCAAAACCCTTCTGAGCTAAGCTAGCCCCTAAAATATCATGGACCAGATTTTCAGTTGGTGTGAACCATATAGTTCTATTATTTCAATGGCAGTTTCTCCTGTGGAATATCTGTCCCTATGGAGAGTTAACACATTTAGCACATAATACAACATAGGTATGAAACTCGGGCTTCAAATGATCAAAACCATTATGCATACACACGCAGATACACACACATGCACACACATGTGTATGCACATATGCACGCACATGCACATATGTGTATGCACATATGCACGCACATGCACATATGTGTATGCACTACATGCACATATGTGTATGCACATATGCACGCACATGCACATATGTGTATGCACTACATGCACATATGTGTATGCACATATGCATGCACATGCACATATGTGTATGCACTACATGCACATATGTGTATGTACACACTGTATAAGTTAGGGCGTTACTCCTTTTGTGGTTTTCCACAGTTTTCCATTAGGCATATAAAAGCAGTAAGACTCTTGTCTCAGAATCTGTGCTGAAGAATTTCACCTCAGGTCCCATTGAAACGCGAGGCAATGAGGTGAATTGAGCAGGATTAGACACAGGGATTCACCTCAGTGCAATGTAAACAGGCATTTTCAAAATGTCTGTAGTGACTCAATGTTAAAATGGAATTAATGAATGTAGTCTTCTGTATTTTAGACCACCACGCAACTCAGCTTTTGATACGCATTTTCAGAGATAACCACATTTGCAGGCTGCCCACTGGAGAGCACAATTTAGTTCAAGAGGACAGAAAACAAAAATGTCTTAAGTCTATTTAACTAATAAGGAAAAGAAACAAAACACCACAATAAATGCAATGACAGGGTAAAAAATTAATGAGTTTACTTAGGTATTAGTCACACAGCAGAATGATGCCACTGGATATTTCACAGCTCTTGGGCAAAAATAATATCGGTGGCACACCTTTAAGCTTTATGTGGAAATTACTTTCTGGTACTGTGACTTCAGCTACACAATATGTCACCAGGTTTCTCCACCCTTAATTATATATTTCAAACACCAAGGCAACCTGGATACTGTGATACAGTACTGTGGTCTCCAACAAAACCTGTGAATGTGTGCCTGCATACCTGGGCACATTGAATTTCATCGGCGTTAATACACCACAGCACTACCAGAAGTTCTTACCAGCAGATAAAACTAGTGTAAAAGCAATCAACTACAGCATGCACCTACCTCTCTTTCTTGCATTAATCTTTGACCCTCTGCAGCATATAAGCAATTTGTCTCTTCCAGAAACCTCTGTTCAAATGATTCCTTGTAAACCTGCTCGAGAAATGAATTTAGTTACTTACATTAAGCTGCCGGTAAGGGTAGCATATTTTGGCTGTCGGGCATTAGAGAGCAAGTAAAATCTCGAGAACACACACAGTTATGAGAAGTGTCAGAGTAATATTACTTTAACACAGAAGTTCTCTGTTTGCCCACTGGTTTTAGAAAGACTGAGATCAGAGCCGACTTCCCAGTGCAGCAATAGCATATTTCAGTCATCAGTACCCAAATTATGTAAATTGACAGGGTTCTGTTTAAGGTACACAGACCAACACCACTATCCAACATATGCACAGCAATGACATCCAATCCACCTGAGCTTAAGACTCCCACTGATATTTCTGTGGCCAAAAAAAATTAAATACTTCCAACTAGTGAAACATTGGCACAAAACAGGAATTCCCATCAGTAAAACAGTAATATGCTCAGTCATGCATCTTCAGATCTGCCAGGCTTATCTCAGTGGCCCAAAAGCAGGAAAAATTAATTGTACCAAACAAGGTGAACTCTCTTTCTCCAGGGAAGGAGCAAGGTGATGTGTAAAAAAGGGCACCGACAACCATCACAGAATAATAAAAATTCAGCATAACAATTAACAGTTTAGTATAGAAAGGAGATAAGTTAGAAAGGACAACTGTATAAAATATTTAAAACAATGTGAAGAAGGTAGCTAGGGAATAACATGTAAACAGCAGGACAGTTAGTGAAAAGAAAAATGAAAGATTCCTTGAGTGCAGTGGAAGAACAGAAGGAAATCTTTCTTCCAAAAGATATAGCAGAGCTGTAAAGCTCATTATTACATTCTGGCCAGGTTTCTTTTCTTACGGACTTTTAAGAGTTTTATTTTTTTTCAATGCAAACTTAAATATGAATCCTCTGGCTTGACAAGCATTCAGAGCATAATAATTCACTAATTCAGCATTATAAGTAGACATCAACTCATTGCCAGCCTTCTTGTTACACTAGCTCCAAGTTCAACAGGATCAAATACTGGATTCCGTTTCTTACCTTCCCTGCCTTCAGGATAACTAGAAAAACATTAGCATAACAGTATATGGAACTATTTTCTGCATAAAATGCGTGTAAAGCTCTACAACAGGAAACAGCTATAGAACAGGATTTATGCAAGCAGGAATCAACTTTCAGCAGCTGGTTCTCAATTGCATAATTGCCTAAAAATCAGGAATGAGCAGAAGCTTAATTGTTTTCAAATTAAATATAAGATTTGCTTTATTAATTAATCTTTCTCCAGAAGCTAACTTCTGTTGAAAGAGGGAATAGCAGAGATCCTGGAGTAAAATTACAAGATTATAAGCACATCTCTATCTCAATGAAGTGACAGATATTATAAAAAAACAGATTAGATTGGGTTAGTTTCCCTAGTGAAAAAAGAAAAATACACTTCTGAGCCAGTGAACAAGAATGCAGACCTAAATCCAATTTGGTAGGAAGGATCCAATAAAGGGGAATGTTTATCTTTAGCAGAGTACATTGCTAAAAAAAAATCATGTTAAAAAGTCAATACCTACAAGAATCCGATGCAGTCAGAGAAGGCAAATAACAATGGGGAAAAAAAAGCTGGAAAAAGCATACAGATCCGCACCTTCAAGTTACGTGATCTGAAAACTCAGAATTTTGCCTTCTCTCTTGAACAGAATAATATTTTTTTTCTGGTACACTAGAGACAGTTATGGATGAAAAGTCAGGAGGGTTAATATGAAAGACAGAAAAGCAAGTAAGCTGCTGGGCCAAAAAGGACTATTTAATAGTTTTTTATGCAGTCTTCCTCTTCAAACTCCTTTTTAAATCTTCAGCTGGTTTTGTAACACTGTACACCACCTGGGAACGGAGCAACCTCAACAGTTTGTAAGAAGGAAAGACAGCTCCTAAGTTTTACTGCACATCATGCAAAGCTGCAGTGTTGACCGGAGAGCAACATACGCCAGAGTCAGAAGCAGACATTTTTTATTCTATTTGGTTACTTAGTATCTACACTAATAGACTAGTATCTACACTAATAGAAAGTTCCAGTAAGTTACAGGTTGACTTTATCTATTTGAAAACATTGGCCTTAACTTCACATCTCATTCTATCCTTGGCATCTCTGCTAAGAAGTTGCCAATGCAGTGATGTTTTTGTGATACAGACCCAGGGATCTGGGTCTTTTTACAGTGATGAAGGTGGTCTTTTTTGGTTGCTGCACTTAACCAGCACTAAGATTAGAAAAACAGTGATGAAGACAGACAAAATACTACACATACTAAAAGACTTGCAAACTTATTACTTCAGAGTCTGCAGGCCACTATGTTAGCTAAGAAAAACAGGCAAAGACGTCTCATTTACAAAGAGAGAATGAAAGATTGTGCATCAGCTGAAAAAAAGGCGATCAGTCTAATAGCTAGATTTTGAAGCACATTTACTAGAAGAATACAATTATTTCTGTACAACACACAAATTAGAAGAGTCCAAATTCTGTTTCTAAATGTAGGCGTTACACTAGTAACGTTTGTTGTACCCACCTGCAGATCAGAGAGCATGCTCAACAAGCTCCGCAGCAAACTTCTGTCTACAGCTTCACCATTCCGTTCTTGTTCGATCAGCAGGAGGATTCCATCAATAGTCTTGTTTTGAACTTGCTTGTCACTGATGACGTGATTTCTAAATAACTCTAGCCCCATATCCCTGTGTGATTATTTAAAATTAATAAATCACGCTATTGATTCTTTCCAAAAATCTGTATCTCAGTTTGAGAAAAATAAATACATACAAATTATACACAGTGCATATATATTATACAGAAAGAGAATATATTAATGGTAAGTATATTCTTTTGGCGCTGTCCACTAAGAAAAGCATAACAAGAATTATCATACTAGGCCACATGCTACCAGATGCATACACTTCAGCTAAGAACTGTTACCAGCCTGACTATATTTCACTTAATAGACAACAACATTCTCTGTTTATTAAAAAAAACCCACTATTATAAAAATAATAAAAAATCTGAACATAGACCTCATCATAAGATTCCCTGGATCAGTCAATCTATGTGTAATTTATAAGGGTTTTTTTAAAGCATGTATTCTCTGGATGTTTAGGACCTTATGACCACCTGTATCAGATTCTTGTTTCATTCTAAGAGGATGGGGAATGGTGCCTCTATGCCATGAAGCAGCCAATTACTAAACATTGGCTTGGCCAAGGAAAAGAGAGGAATCTTAGGTAAAACTTGTTATCTCCAACGTCCATGTCCTCATATGCATCAGGATTTCAGTAAGGGAAATCTTCCCAGTACGAGGAAGAAAGACACAAAGTATGAACAGGCCCCTTCAACAACATTCAGTAAAAGGAAGCCAACAAAGAGTTGGAGGAAAACTATTGCAGAGGTTGGTAAGACAGACATCTGCAGGACTAGCGAGGGGCAGGAGAAGGATGCCAGGTTTCTCAGACAGCCCAAGGAACTCCTGAGAGCACAGCCAGGCAGGGAAAAGGCACAGTCTCACTTCAGTACTTTATCTACATCTTTTTCTGCTTTAGATGGAGTACTGACACCAAAAATTTTTGGCAAAGCCTAGGTTTGTTTGCTCAGGTGATGATATAAAATGCCCCTCAGGGAGGGATGCTGGAAAACAGAATGCCCAAAGACACGATTATGGTGTGCTGAAAGCACAGCAGCAACTAGGGGAGCCGGCTTTCATCCCAACACTCTGAGCCACAGGTCTTGATTCTCAAGAGGCCACTGCTGGAAAGATGATCTGCATCTCATCAGTGTATCTGACTTACTTAAAAAAACAACTGAGCAAGAAGTTGAGCGCTGAATTTGGTCAAAACCAGGAGTACCTAAAGTAACACTTGGCCCAGGGTTGAGGTGCAGAGGCATCAACCGAGGAGGTTCCCCACAGCACCAGCCTCACCCAGGTTGTGACAGCTACAGCTGTACATATGCCTTGACTTTTAAGCATATGTTCACAGACCTTTTTCTTCTTTTACCCTCACTTTACAATGAATATTCCTGGGAAAGGAGGAAATGACACATGCGTACACTGACACATCTATTTCCATAAATTAACACAAAATTTTATTAGACAGATCAAATATAATGTGAAAAATGTATTTTCAACCTTTACAAATGTAATAGCATGTTCAAACTCTAAAGATTCAAGGAATACTTACATGGATACCTACCATATAGAAGGAAGCATTGAATTCTGAAGGACGTATGTACGATCCAAAAATAAGAAAATGCTTCTGATCATGATCTGAAAATATATAAAGAAAATGTCTCTCTTCACCATCACCTGGCATTTTAAATTATAAAGCAACTTCTGAAAAACTACATCACATAGACATGCACCTTAATTGCCCATGCATGTATTTTCAACTTTTGTGGTGACTTGTACAGCCACTGGTATGCAATTTATTGATGCAAATGCTATTACTAGGCAGTGTTACCAAGTACATCCAAGACAGTTTTCAAACTCATAACCATGAGCTACATAGTTTTATTAGCATGCTGCCATGGTTTTTGCTTTTTAAAAAAAGCAGCTTTAAGCAGAGACAGAATAAGCTGTGCAAAAGATCTTTTCATAATAAAAGTTAGTTGCCAAAATTAATGAGAAAAATAGAGATACTTTAATTCTAACGGGAAAAAAGGTATAAAAATATAATATCTTTTTTTAAATTAAAAAAGTGGTAGAAAGGGGGGGGGTTAGCTTATTACTCTTTCACATTCACAATCCATTTTTAACTTTGCTCATGAAAAGGCTACCCAGCTTTCAGTTTAGCATAACACAGGATGTCAGTAACTAACTCACCCCCAGGCCAGCTACAGAGACTTCTATCCCCAGCTGTCTACCTACTCCTCCCCTAAAAGGTTTCGTTGCTTCTGAAGCAATTCTCAAGCTGACATAATTTCTGGTCAAGCATAAAACAGCAGTGAGGCTGACTCTTTTCTCTTAAATACAAATGCTAAGTCTGCACATGGGCAAGAAAGCCACTTCTACAGGTTGTTGCTTTGAGGAAAAAAATTTTAAAAAGAACACTCAAAAGTAATTAAAGTGAACAGAGTTCATAGTAAAAGCCTTTTTATAAAAACACAGGTCCAGTTTAATTAGATTTTCAAGGCAATAAACTTCAACTCTATTTTCATCAAAATGTTGAATTTATTTTGAATAGTTTCCATAAATGCTTTCCATTTTTATTTCAGACAAAAATCACATACCTCTGCCCATCCCCCACAGGGGAGAGGAGAGGGGTGGATTCAAGGAACGAAAATAGAAATTCAGCCATTTTGGGCATCTGTAGCCAAAGCTAAGTGACAATGCAATGAAAATGCTTTGAAAAATGCTGGTTTAGAATTATAATGATGCATTCTTAAAGGGACAATTCACACAGAGTGTCTTTAAGAGAGGATTTTTTACTGTAACATAATTCATTGTGGAGGTAGAGGACAAGAAGGGCAGAAAGAAAGACAGGGTGAGTTTCAGTTCTTTAATCTTCCTGTTTCTTAGCCCTATAGTCATTAACCTACCTCCTAGAGCGATCTAAAAGCAAAGATTGTGGATTCTCCAGTTACTTAAAATTACAAGCAGCAAACAATTTTGGCATGGCTTGGTCAGTTTTTCTTTCCACCCATAAAAAATAGGTGTCAAGATATTTCTGAGTGATGTTCCAACTTCATACGAAACCCATGAAAGTTGGAGTCAATAAAGCAGAACATAAGTTTTCAACAACAAAACCACCCCCAGCTAACAAAGGGGAAAGTGAAAAGGAATGCTCAAACTTGGAGGAGGAGATGCAACGCATTCCCGAGTTAAAACCATGATAAACTAATTTTTGCCAGATTTCACACCTTAAGTATACATATTCTGAGCAAACATTCAACTTACCATTTGTCTGCAATGATCTTGCCAGCATTTATTTATCTTCTTTAAAAATAAAAGACTATCCAGAGAATCTGTACAGCACCTATTAAGGAAAACTAGCTTGCTGGTATCTTTTGGGGCCAGATTCTGGAGGTGATCTTTGCCAGCCATTAAGCAAAGCTGCTCCATGGATATTCTAACATTACTGGGACTGCACAGGGATAAACAGCGAATTGCAGAGCTTCTGCCCAGCAGAGGGGCTGGCAGTTCTCCAAAAGGCCTCCCTACGTTCTCAAGGAATAACACTGCTCTTCAGTAATACCATCTGGTGGCTGCACTGTGTAATTCTGATACAGGTTTAAACAAGAAATCCCACCAGTATCAAAAACAACTTGTCGGCAACCAAGGTGAGAGGGACAGAAAGGTTTATTTTGTTTGTTTAATGAGTTCACACTGCGCACAACGGGAGTGACCCTAATCTCTTAAAAGCAGTCACAGTTCTCAATAATCCCTAACAAATCCAAATATTGCTCTTTTCATATACATCTACAGGTCTCCCTAAGTAAACTATAGAGTTTTCTTTACTACACAACAGATCAAACTGTTATTTACGAACAACAGAATTCTCATGTGTCATACGAGTAAATCCAAATGTGGCTTTACCTTCCTCTCCTGTACAGTATCATCTCCAACTCCCTCTGGCCAAATCTGATTAATCTGATCTCATGTCCTTGGGATATAAAGTGGTATACCTGTAGAATATAGAATTCTCAACTCTCCAAAGCACCAGCTGTCAGAGGGCAGGGAGAAAGCAAAGTTTTAAAACACCTGTTTTAAAACATCTCTTCAGAAGATCATCTGAAGTCTGAAAAGGCGGGGACACAAAAAATGGTTGACTGTACTGCTTTAAAGCAGATGATTAAGATTCAGTTCTCAGAAATCACTTATGTTTAATAGACTACTGGACTGACAAATGTACTTTTTACTTACATGTCATTTTAAATGCATCAAAGTAAATGTAACAAAAAGATCAGCTGCCATATAAGCAGTGAATTCACAGTGCTTATTTTATGTACGTATGTTTCTTATATGATATGTAGAAGTCAAGACTCCTTAACTAGGACTCAAAAAAACTTTCCAAAAACAAACAATCCAAAACCATGTTGGGACTTAGCTAGATAACAGGGGAAAAAAAAAAAAAAAAGAAAAAAATTATCTTCTTTATGAGTGTAGGCACCCACCTGGGGAATGCAGTGAACTGAGAAGCTGAGAGTCACAATCCAAAGCACATTTAAGGCATTCACCTGGAAAGAACCTTCTTTCCGGGCCCCAGCCCCTTGTTCTTTCTATTTTAACCTATCATTTTCTACTATATACAGAGACTTGGGAAACACTGCTAGCACCCAAAGTACTGTAGTACCTGTTCAGTACGGCACTCTCCAGCATCTGCCTGCTAAGGCACTCCCCAGGAACAAGGGGACGGCCAAGGGGGCATAGACTCTATTTATCCTACCGCCTGAGCAAGTGCAACCCCTGGGCTATTACACAAAAGACAACTATTGCATTAAGCACGGTCTCACCATGCAAAGCACCCAGGTCTCCAGAGAGATCTACAAGCACTCTTGTGACCAGTTCAACCAGCAGAAAAGCCCAGTGATGTAACTTCAGAAAACTACAGGGAAATTTACCATAAAATTCAGGTTTCTGCAGGCCCCAAGACAGCCACGTGAAGTCCTGAACTTAGAGCTCTCTCCCAAGAACCTCCCAAGGTACGTAAGGTACCTAAAGGGCTTGTTGAATACCTCTGTGACACATCGCTGCTGAGCAGGACTTATTATTGGTCACACAGGTGTACTTTATGTTTGAGAATCCTTTTACACAAGACATTGTCGTTGAAAATTACTGCAGTGATTTTTTTTTTTAAAAACTACTGCTACTGCAAGCATCTCCAGTACTCACCAGCCATAAAATTCCATACCTGCTCTTAAATCTCACAGTGCTGTTGAAATTTGCTAGATTAGGTGTAAAATTTGCATTCCTATTAAAACGATAAGTAAATTGTTATTAGCATGCTACTTAACGCTACACAAACATTATTCACCCAGATGACTAAAGTTGCTTATGCCTGATTCGAAAATATGTAAGTGGTCAAAGAACCTCTAACACATTGGCAATTACTGGTGTATTTTTTACAAAGTGTTGTTTTAAAAAAAAAGATTTAAACTAACCATTCTAACCATTTCTGTGTACAAGAAAAAGGATATTCTCTAAATTGAAGGATTTGTGCTTTCACGTGATCTTCACAGACTTGTCGCAGCTGTTTGTACAATGTAGCAGAGACTTTGTAAGAGCAGAGATTTTCAACAGCCTAAAAAACAAAAAACAATTATGAATGAGACCAAAAAAAAACCCTCAAATTTTTGTGCCTGTGTAATCAAGGTCAACAACAAAGAGAAAAAAAAAATATCAGTACTATCTGTCCAAGCTGTGCACAAAACCAAAATATCAAAATGAAATTACCCAAACTATGTAGAAAAATTAAGACTTCATGATTCCTTTCTGATTTGGGTCCCTTCTTATACTGCCAGATTTCATGTGCAAACGAGGTCCACCATCACCACCTGGGACACATTTCAGATGTGCTGTTAAACATTACTAGAACTTCCCCCCCTCCCCAAATACTACTCAGCAGCGGAACTCTTCCTGTAGGTTCATTTTGTGCATCCTCCAGTGCACACACACATGCACTTTTTGCGGGAGAACACAATCATACCAAATATTTTCATTTCTTAATAACTTTAAGGTAGACGTTTCAACCACTCTCTCAAAATGGTAAATGAATACAGCTGCTTTCCTGTCCTTTTATTAACTTCTTTCCGAATATTTCCACTGATCTATGCACTCACACTAAGGTATGTAAACTGAGGGGAAAAAAATAATTAAAAAAAACAACAACAAAAATCCCACATTAACTGTTACAAAGACTTTAATTGATTTATTGGGACCTCATGGGATTTAGTTGAGTATTTATCCACAGCTGAACAAGACTACCGACTCTGTCCAAACCCAAACATTCTTGTGGTCACTATATTAATGCAAATTGAGCTGTTATGCAGCTAACCTAGCCTATGCCAAGACAGGTCTGGCCATCTCTAGAACACTGCTGTTCAGCTATTCAGTAATTACATTTTCTTACGCTAACATTTTTCTTCACAAGAAACTCAATGAGAATGCCAAAGAGAAAACGTAGCCTTCCTTAATACCACTGCCTATATTTAGGCTTTGTACCAGGCACACTTATATTTTAACTTGTGTGCTGTATTTCAATAAGTTATTTTATTAATAGACCATAGCATCTGAAATGAATCACAATGAAGATAGCCAAATGTTCTGTAAGAACTGTAAAGTTTACAGTATGTATTTTTGGCCACTCAGTGCTTCATACAAAATTATCCAAAGGAATTGGACATGATTTTCAGAACTAAAAATCCATCTGTCTTTTCCTTTAACTTAACCTCAACTGCCTTTATGCTAGGAGGTGATACTGCAGAGAACACTAAGATTTAAAGCACTATTTCACCTGGGCAACTAAAACTGACCCAAGAATGTAAAACCTTCGGAGCAAAGGAAAATAGTGTCACATTTTGTTGATAAATTTTCTGACAGCATCAGTGAACTTGGACAAAGTTTCAGTATTTTCCCAGTGCTGGGCCTTTACTCATACTCAGTTTCCCCTGAATTTCAGGTTTTTTTGGCATGTCTTATTTCTTTTGTAATATGAATGAAACATTATGGTGCCTAATGCCAGCATGTAACTCTTTGTCAAAGCATTAGTAAAAGTTCTTCATTCTGTTTCAGTTTAAGATCACCCAAATACATGGTTTAGCAACTGTGTGGGCCAAGAGAGGATAAGGGGGAAAAAGACGATGCTTCTTTGGGCAACAGTGCTGGATTAAAATGTATTTCAAACTGCAGCCGTATCACCTCAGTGTTGCCTTTACTAGCCGTTTCTGCTGTTTGTTTGTTTGTTTGTTTGGGGGGGGGGGGGCATAAAATCCAGTAATTTCCTCCTTCTTCACCTTTTGTTCCATTTGGAGTTTTTGCTGGCTCTCTTTCTGAAAAAATTTGATTTGACTTGTATTCATCTTGCACGCAGTTAGTTTAGAAAAAGAAAAAGCTACTGTAATTACCGTATCCACAAGGATACAAGAAAAAGACAACACTTTTAGGCTCTTCACCTACACAAATCTAGTAAAAGTTCTGTTTCAAATCAACCTTTTAATAGCTTGTTTTGAGCAGAGACTTCTGTTTTAGCATTTAGCATGCAAATGATTGCTACTTCTTGTATTATTTCCTCTACAGGTCCTAACATCCGGAAGTTCATTTTCCAAAACACAAAGTGAATCTGCTTCCCAGAGATCTCCCCAGGGGTAATTCTAACCTACCTGATGTCATTTTATTTAAATGTACATCAACTACGGCTTCCTCAATTTTTAACCAATATTAAAGAAAGCAAGCAAAAAAATAAAACTATCACTCTGTGCCTATGTTGTGTTTTTCATCTGGTCTTAAAACAGGTAAGTAAAATGACACCTGCAACAAACAGTATTCACACATAATCATTTTGCAGATAGTTTGTTATGTTTCCTACGACATAGCCTTTCCTATCCATCCATCCAAATCAGAGTCTGGTCAGGACTCTCATAATCTTTTTTCCTTCACTACTACACCATCCTACTCTATGTCCTCCAGAAGGGCAATGCTGCCCCATTTCAGGTTATTTAGGACCTTGCTGCAAAAGGAATTTTCTTGTTCCATTATTTTTATCACTCACTCCTCACTCGGCAACTCTTTGCACTGCCCCACTTTCTCTAGCCCATCAAGTATAAGCTACTTCTATCAAAATCTGTGCAATCTACCACCAATCCCAGACATCATTTCTATTTTAGTCGCAAAAAATTGGCTGGCACCCTCCCACTGCTCACTGACTAGGTCTCTGCCAAGCACCTTCGTGCCTGATCCCATGCTGCCTCTAATGCCTGGAAAGGAGTATCCTTCCCACAAAGCCTCGTCATTGTTCTTCGGCTGTTCCTCAGCCACCGTGCCAAATTAAATAAATAATCAGAAAGTTCAAAGGCAGGCTGGTACACCAGCCTGCTCACCGCACTGAACTCTCGTAGGCCTCTCACTTCCTCCCATAACAGTCAGACAAAGACTCAAAATAAAAAAAATAAAAGAAAGAAGCCCCGATAGCGAGAACTGATGCACACAGAGAAATTTTCCCCTGTGCATGACTGTGCTCACCAACAGGCTGTTAAAATGCTCTGTAAGTACAGATCAGGTTTCCAACGGATGCTGAACTTCATCTTTTACTCCTTTGGCAGGAGAGTAAGCACCTATCTATGCATAGGCATGCTGACCGCCACCACCCACCGTGAAGAAATCTTGCTGACTTGCACCACTGCCTTACAGATTATTGGACTGGCCTTGAGCGGTTTCTACAAATAAGCAGAAAAAGCAAGAAGTACAGTTCTCCCTTCATAGTTTATCTGAAATCTCTCTCTTCCTCTTCTGCCAGAACTCAAGTCTGTACCCTGGCAATTTCATAGCCATATTACTATAATCTGAGCCTCTGAAAACAAGTTAGGTAATGCTCAAAGCATCTGCGAGTTGTTGGGTTTTTTTTAGCTAGGCATGAAAAAGCAGGATTTTTCAAATGTTGAGTTTAAAACCATTAAATGCATTATACAATTCAAACTCTGCAAACCTGCAAGTATTGTATCACAATCAACTTACCTATTTAAAGAGAATAAATTATATGAAGTCAATATGCACTTACACAATCAGCCATTTTAGACCCATACATTATAGACCCTAACTAATCACAGCCACAAGGATAGTCAGCTCCCAAATTCATCCCGATTTTCTTGAGCACACACCCAATGTGGACTGCTGGCCCCCACTCCTCCCTCACAGTTCACACTTTGCAGACAACATCAAACCTACCTCAGCTGAACATTTAGAATCATTTAAGCACTCATAACAACACCTTAAGTCCTGATCTGGCAACAAGATCCACATCTGCAGATCAGACACCTGCACCCATAGAAAACTCGTAACTAACTTCAGCTATGTAGCACAACTTAGCGCATCAGAAATTTTTTATAACATTATCACTGTAAAAAATTACTACTTTAGTTAAACACCTCAAAGCACATATATTTATAACTAAACCGTATATAAAGGGAGCAAGTAGAAAGAAATAAATGGCTCATGAGTATTTCTCATTTACCCTCCCTAGCTCCTGCTCCAGTAGTCTAAACGTGCCAGCAATAATTTTTCATCATTTTAATAAAAAAATTAAGATCCTGATTGTTATGAAAATGTAACTGTGACCTGAGCCACAGGTAAACTGTCTGTTTGCAGTCTGTTGCCTGCTCAACCAAGTTTGTTTTTTAATTCCCCAAGGGGTACCGATGCTGAAGTCTAATTGTTGTTATCTAATAATAACAGGCATTTCAACGTTACTATTTGCAAGAGACCAAAGCACGTACAAAGAAGAAATCATCATAAAATATGTATCTGCATAACCCAGCAAGAGCAACATCCCATTTTCAGCATCTTGAGTAGGTGCTGTATTGAAGAGACAGAGACTTAAACCTCAGCCCTGCCCAGGTGCAGCTTTCCATGTCTCCCAACATAAACTGCTTTTTCACGGGCCCAGATCCTGGTAGTTCTCCAAGGAACTGACATACAAAACTGCTGACTAGAAACAGAGCATGGAGCGAACAGTTCAGAAAACATAAGCAGCTTTTAACGAATCAAAACGCATTATGTTAAATGCGTAGCTCTGTGAAAAGTCCCCAAGCAGTTAATTTTCCTTCTGTTACACTGAAAAAAAAAAAAAAAAACCAACCACCCAAACCCTGCATGCCTTACCTGGTAGAGCTCTTCAAGGTTGTATTTAATAGAAATGCTACTCTGTATCGCCCCCACCGCTTCATGGAGCTTTTGCCAGGTGTCCTGAGTATAATTATCTGGTAATTTGGGTCTCTCTGTGAAGGAAGATACAGGTAGTTGAAAACTAGCCGCCCGACCAGAGCCCGGAGCAACCTTTCTCACCCTGTTTCATCGAGTTCTCCCAAGCCACGCTGTGCTCCATCGGCTAAGCCCGGCACAAGGAGGGGGGGAGTGTGTAACCCTCAAGGCGACGAAACCTTCGGGCGGTGCATCTGACCCCGCAGCCGGCCGGCCCCGCACAGAGGAGGGGCGCCCGCGGACCAGAGCCGCGGACCCCGCTCGGCCAAGGGCAGAACCGGCACCGCCACCCCACCGGCAGCCTCGGGGCCGCTCCAGCCGCCGGGCCGTTGCGTTTTACCCCCCGCGTTGTTTTTAGCAAGGTAACCCCCGCCTCGCCCTAATTCGCTTTGACACTGAGGTGGCTTTCTGCGCGCTTCCGACAGGGCGCCAGCCGCCGCCGCGCTGCTCCTCCCGCCGCCCCCACGCACGGCGCCCCCCGTCTGGCCTCGTACGCCCTTAAACCGGGACGCTAACGGCAGCCGGGGAGGGTGGTTATCAGCCCGGCGGCAGCCTCCCCTCGCCCAGATAAGGCGGCGGGGCAAGTGACGGCCAGCGGGCACCCCCCCCCCCCCCCCCCCCGGCCCGGCCGCGGGGAGGGGCGGGGAGCGGCCGGGCCCGCCGTCAAAGGCGGGTGGGGCCGGGCGGGGGGCGGGCGCACCTGCCGGGGCGAGGGGCCCGGCCCGCCCCGCACCCACCTCTGAAGTTCTTGATCACGAGTTTCTTGGAGGAGGCGGCCGCGCCGCCTCCCCCCCCCCCTCCTCCTCCTCCCCCGGCGCGGGTGGCGGCGGCCAGCGAGGCGGGCTTGGTGAGCCCGTTGGTGTGCCCCACCAGGGCCGACAACTGCGGCTTCTTCTGGGGCTCGTCCGCCATCTCCGCCCCGGGCGCCGTGTCCGGCCGGGGCAAGGCGCTGGGCTGGGGCCGGCTGGTCCCCGCCTCCGCTCCCCTCCTCCTCCTCCGCCGCCGCCACCCAGCCGGCCCTCCCCCACAGCGCCGGCTTCCCGGCCCTGCCTGCGGGCGGCTGCCAAGTGCCGCCGGGCCGGCAGTCACCGACAGCGGCCCGCCTCCACTCTCCTCGGGGCGCCCCGGCGGCCGGCTCGCCGTCCGCGCCGCCCAAGCCCCCGGCCCCCCCGGCGCTCGGGCGTGCGGGCAGCGCCAGCCCCGCTCACAAGATGGCTCCCGCGGCCGCCGGCGGTCGGGGCAGCCCCCCGTGGGGGCAGAGCGGGCGGCGGCAGCGGTTCCCCGCCATCGCCTGGCACCCCCTCGGTTCCCCCTGCCTCGCCCGGTTCTGCTGGCACCTGGCGCAGAGCGGCACCGCGCCAAGGGACGGCCGGAGCAGAAGCTGAGGGGCAGCCGCGTTTCCCACCCCGGTCTCGGTTTCTCGCACGGAAGAGGCACCGAGAGGCAGCCCGGTCGCCGGCGGCCCCCTTCCCAGCGGGGGCAGGCCCGGGCCTCACACGTGCCCGCGCCCAGCCTGCCGGGGCACGGAGCGCGCCCTGGCTTCGCACGCCTGGGCGTTAGCGCTTTGAAGAGCGACGGCTTCGAGAGCCGAAACGCTCGCTTTCGCTTCTCGGACACAGCGGACAGCGAGGCTCCGAAGAGCGCCCCAGCAGCCGGCAGGGAGGGGAGGGGGCGGCGCTCTCAGGGTAGGGGCGCCCTGCCAGCGGGGGCCCCGGCGCACGCTGAGGCCGGGCCGCCCGCCTCCTTCGCGAGGTGAGGGGACAGGGGAGGGGCAGCGGCACCGGCCCGGCCCCGCCCCGACAACCGCCGCCGCCGCCCCCCCTCCGCCCGCCAACGTGGAGCACGCCCCCGTACACGAGGTGTATCGCTGACGCGCGCGCCCGGCCCCGCCCGCCGCGCTTTCCCATTGGCTATCGGCGCTAAGCCACGCCCCCATCCCGCCGCTGTGGGCGGAGAAGAGGTGGGGCAGCAGCAATTGCTGTTGGGGGCGGGAGGAGTCACGTGACTGGCTGGGTCGTTCCCACCGCCCCTCAGGCCTGGGGCGCGCGCCGGTTCCGCGCCCGGGCCTTGCTGGGTACCGGAAGTGCGGCGGAAGTTGCCGGAAGCGCCGGTACCGACTGCCGGAAGCGCTGCGCCGTGGCTTGAGGGTGGGTTTGCCGTGGGGCAGGGCCGGCCGGGGGCGAGGGGAAGGCCGTCGGAGAGCGTGCTGGGGGTGCGGGTGTCGCTGTGCGCGCCGCGTGGCGGGGCCGCCACCGCCTCCCCTAAGTCTGCGCCCCCCCCCCACTCCCACCCCGCTTTCGGCGCTTTTCCAGGGCGCTCCGCCCTCCTCGGGGCCCTTTTGTGCCCCCCCGCGGGCGTCCTGTGCCCGTAGGCCGGCAGCGGCTGCCCCCCCCCAGCCCAGGGGCGGGACAAAGCCGCCCCCTGTTTCCTCAGAGGGGAGCCGGGGGCGGTGCTGTTGCTTTGCTGTTCTCTTAAACGCCCGTTAGTTTTGCAGAATGTGACACAGCTGCGTTTTGTTTGGGACACCTGCCTCTTCTACTCGCATTTTAATGGCGCACATCACCATAAATCAGTATTTGCAGCAAGTAAGCAAGTCTTTTTTTACTGTTATCTGTGGGCACTGTTAGAATACGTGGATGTATTTTTCTTTGCTGGAAGTATGTTACTTTGCCTAAGAAATACAGCCTAGAATGTGTGATGTGGTAAAAAGGTACACTTCTTAAGCCTGTCTTAAGTATACTGGCTGTGGGCCAAAGATGTAGACCTGGAATTTCTGAAAACTGTGATGGCTGCTGATAATGTGAAGTAATTGATCTGTAAGAACTAACGTGGTGGGATTATGTGTATATGCAGTAACAAATGCAGCTCAGGGATTCAAGAAATACAGGGATTCAAGAAGTACAAAAGTGCGGTGTGTATGGCATGGAGGATGGAGGGGCAGGAGCAGGGTCACAAGTATACCAGTTGGACTGAACTTGCAGTGACAGGCGTTTAGCGTGATCACTCTTACTGCTTTTTTCAGAACCCTTATGTTTTCATCATTGTTACCTTACTCGCTTCAGTCAAGTCAAGCGAGTGAAGAGCACAAAAAGAGTAATTGTTTGCTTTTTAATCTCAAAAATGGAGCGGCTGAGATCTCTCAGGACAGTGATCTGCTCTGAAAAGTCAGCATCTTTTCCAGTTGACAGTCCTTGTGATCCTCTGTCTCCACCCTCCTGATCGTATACACTGCATCTGTGCATTTAAACTGTGTGCATTTTCTTAAGTTTTTACACACCCTTCACCAATACCTTATCTCTTACCAAAAAAGCCATTTTGCTCTGTGTCAAACTTGGATGCTTTACTGGCAGAATGGACACTCACTAGGTGAGGATGGAAATCCAAAGCAGTGGGTAAGGAAGTGACAGCAGGATGCATAAAACTTTAAAATGAAGACAGGTAGATTAAAGACGTAGCTGTCATTCCAAAGGCAATGTCTGATATTAGGCTAGCATCTGTATAGAATACTTTTGAAACCTGTCAAGACTGTAAGTGTTGGGAAAAAAGTTTAATTCTGCTTCCTGCTAAAGATAACTCCTTGCAAAAAATAGTCTGAGCAGCTTATTGTGACATCAAGCTGGAAACTTCTTCAGCTGTAAGAAGTAGTTTTAGGTACTACTTCTTAAGAGTTCCTTTCCCACTGCTTGTGCTTTATTTGTCATATTTTTGTGTCCTGATAGGAAGAAAAAAAAAAATCTTTTTGCTGTTTGGAAATCCTGTACCAAGTGGGAAAAATCAGACTAAAATAGCAAGGGAAGCAGCAAAAGAGGGAAAATCAACTGCTTAAACCTGTTAAGAGATTCATGGTTTGTTTTTTTTTCCAAGTAAAGGAGAGTTAATTTTGTGGTTTGGAAGTAGTTTTTCTTACTAAATGTTAAATTCAGATGAAATATATTTGCAAGTCCTGATTCATGACATACAAATTCCATGTGCAGCATTGCAAACAGTAATACTCAAAGACTGTTCACACCTTCATGTACGTGTCTGATGCCCATAAGTCCAACTGGAATTGTAAAAAGCTTAACCAATTCTGGTTCTCAACTGCTGTTATTATAATGCTATAAACGCATGTAAGTTGTTTGGAGATTCTCTGGTTTGCTCGTATACTGCAAATAAGGAAAAAAAACACAATAGTGTTCACCCCACCTTCTCCCTTATATCTTTTTGAAAAACAGGTGTATTGAAAGTACAGTATTGATTCATTCAGCTTTAAAGCTTTAAAAACTCACATTTGGGCTGGTATTGATGTGGATGAACCGTAGTAACAAGAAGGTGACTTCTGTAGTCATGTGTAAATACATTGTATGACTGCAGCTGGGTTTTATTCTGTAATGTGGCTGTTTTCTTTGGTAGGTGCAAGAAGCCATTGATAGCAGAGATGGACAATTTTGTGCAGAATTGGTATCATTTAAACATCCACATGTTGCAAACCCAAGGCTACAGGTGAGAATCTGTTTTTGACCTTTCTTTTGTTTTGCTTTCAGTTTTCCTAGCTCTCTATATGGGTTCCTTTCCATTGGAGATAAACCTCAGAAATCTGTTTCACAGGCCAGAGCAAGATCCCCTTGTAGGTTTGTTTCCTGTTTCTTCTTACAAGGATATTATATGTTTCCATTTTTTTTCCTGGATGGCTTTTTGTGTTCTACTTTAAATTGTTTTCTGGGTAGATACAGTGTTGAAAGTCCCCTCTGCCCAGGTCAACACTAGTTAGCAACGTGGCACGGTGGAAGTGACTATAAAGAGAAAACCAGTCGGTTGCAAGGGTCCAGTGTTTGTGCTATATACATTTCAGATGCTTTTATTTAAGGCTGGCTCTAATCAGGTTCTGGAGAGAGAATGCGCACTAGCAATTCATTACACTACTTGTGATTATTAATATAACTTAAGGTTCTGATAGATAGCAAAGGCATGTATGCATAAAACTGCCATGACAAAATACCCATACAGTCTTCTGTTTCTGGTGCATTGGTTGTTCCTTTAATGTTTCATTGATTTATTCTATATTTAGCTTCCATCTCCAGAGGAGAAGTGTCAACAAGTTTTGGAACCACCATATGATGAAATGTTTGCAGCCCACTTAAGGTAAAGATGGACCAGGAATGTAAAGTCAGTTGTGAGGCATCTTGCAGGGATGGGGAAGGATATCCTTAAGTTTACTTGGTTATTTTAAAGGGCTTACATCTGAAAACTTGGTATTTATTACTCATATAAATAATGGTGGAACTGCAGGAAATAAACACCTTTTCTTTCCTCTCCATGTAAAGTTTCCTTTATGTACCTGGCAGTCATCTGCATACAGCCATTGATACAGCTTTGGTTTTGGTGCTTGCTGTTTCCTTTGCTCTGCATTTACTAGCTACACAAGTATTTAGAGTGAAATAAGTAAGGGAAATAAGTATTTTTAAAAGGGAATTTCAGTCATAAAAGTACCCTTAAGACAGCTTTAGGACCTAAGTAATTCTGTGAGGCTTTTATTTAAAAAGAGTTTCTGCATTAACACAGTCTTTAGTTCAGTTTCAACAGTCTTAGATTTTTATTTTTTTTTTTAATCTATGCTAATCTTGGTGAAAGTTTCAATAAGCATTAGCATATTACACTTGATATTGTGCATATTATACAAACAAATCCCTGTTCTTCTCTAGGATCAGTTTCCTACAATTATCAGGCTTAGTGCTGTGTAAAAATACTGGTTCCATTTTGCTAGGAACATTTCTAATCATATTTCTGTGTCTCTCTTAAATAAACCATAAAGCTCTATGCCTATTAGAAAGCAAAAAAACATGCCTTATCTTGCGTATATATTTTCTGATGCACTAATGAACTTTTTCTTTGACAGGTGTACTTACGCTGTTGGAAACCATGACTTTATAGAAGCATACAAATGCCAAACAGTTATCGTCCAATATCCTTTTCCATAAATCTTGTATATTGTTTTTAGATTAACTATATGTCTTCTTGTAGAATAAGTTGTCGTCGCCCCTTTTGAAATCTAATAGAATACGATCTGCTTCCAAATACACTTCAGCTATTTATGTTCTTAAGCAAGGAAATCCAGAAACACTCTTCTTTCATCTGTCTGTAAGAATAAGGAGGAATCTGTCACTTGGCTCTAAAATACAAAATTAATTACTCACAGAGTATAAGAGACCCTCAAATCATTAATATACATCCCAGCTTGTACTTGGCTGGAGGGGAAGATACTGATAAAGAAAGCTGCTAGCTTATCTCTAAGCAACCAATGTTTCTCGCAGCTGCTGCCGCACCAAGGAGTGCGTGGCTGTGCTCACATTCTTCCCTACTGTGTCTTTGCATCCTGACTCCTCATCTGCTTGCTGCTTTGTTGGTTTCTGCCCTTTCATGCAGTGGTATGTGGTACCATACAGCTGCTGGGGTTTATATCTGTGCTTCGTTTCATAGCATTTTAAATTCTCCTAAATGGAATACATCCTTCCTGCGAGCGTTTCAGGCACATAAAGAGGAAAACTGGTGAGTACCTCAGAGAGCTGCTAGAAACTAGCCTCTCGTCTTTCACTATCATAATACCATAGCTGTCAACTAACATAAAACTATGCCTATAGTTTTTGTTTATCCCCAGCAATTCTTAAATGCAGCCTAGTTGTTTATACAGTTGTTTGAGATTTTAGATCCAAAAGTGTGAAAACTAAGCATCTAAGCGTAATTATGTAGAATGGTGCATACATAAACACATGAAGAATTTGTTCAAAGTGAGATGGTATTTTATTAAAGCCACTGTAAAAAATGTTTCTGAATTACTTCTTCTTCCAGTGTAGCATTTCTGAAATGCTGAGATCTTGAAGACCTTTACTTTTAAAAACTGCATCCTACTTTACTGTATACTTTTCTAGTTTTGTGACCAACTAGCAAAAACAAGTAATGTTTGTTTCTCATGTCTTTCTTACATTGCATGATTTACGCATACTAAGTATACTATGTTTAACTTTTCCAGGGCTTTGCCTATTATGTATGCTGTAGCACTCGATCTTCGAATTTTTGCTAATAACGTAAGTAGATCTGATTAACAGCCTCATTACTTTTATCTGTTAGGAGTTTCCACGGTGGAAATATTTTAGACTTTATTACATAGCCTAATTTTGCTCAGTACTTTTTTAACTCCTCATTTAGGATTTTGTTGACACACTAAATTCATCCAGTCCTGTTGATAAACTAGGTTGCTCAGTCTGCCCACCTCCCATTTGCAGCTTGAACTAGAGAAGTTCTGAGAGCGTATGAAGTGATTAAGTACTGTCTTCATAGAGTAGCATGGTGGTACAGCTCACTATTTCCATGTGTTATCCTTGGGATTTGGTGGAGTTTTTATAAGGGTGGAGATATCCCAGGCAACTGAGCTGATCTAACCACCTACCACATCTGAAGAGGGAAGTTTCTGCCTCCTTTCCCCTCTTGCAGCTGTGTGTACTGCTTTTGATGCTCATTGGAGCCCTTGCTGAGACCATACGACTGCTGACAAGCAAAAAAACCTCACAGAAACCGAATTTACATTCTTTTTCTCAGGCTAGTGAATTGAAGCAGCTTGTGTAGGGGTCTATCTAAAGAGAAATGCTAGGCTAAGGGAAGCAGTAGGGTCGTGATCTTGCTCCTAGTCACTTTATCTGAAGAGGTGAAGATATAATTCAAGTTAGGTTAGAGTCTGACGATATCCAGTATTTTCAGTGTTTGTCTCCTCAGCACTTTTTTGTGCCCACCCACCCACAAAACAACACATTTGGCATGCTTGCACAGAGAGTATTTCTTGTGTGTGTGTGCCTGCCTTGTAACAAATCTCAATTCTCAGTCTGAATGAAGCAAACTTGTATATTTGAGAAGCATGAGAAAGGGGAAAGTGTGATCAGTCATGTTGGAAGTGTTTGAACTCTCTCTTCTAACCCTAGCATATTCAAAGGGTATGGGTACAGAGAAGACTTCAGCAGCAAAGGATACGTTTCCATTTCTTTTCCTTACGTTTCAGCTAGTGAGAATGCAAGCACTGTAATAAAACTTCTTAGATAGTACATAGTAAATATCTACTTGCTATTTTTTTTCCCCCGCTCTTCTTTGTTGTTTAAGTTGTGCATTAATCAGTGCATGGATCTTTCCCATGTATTAGCAACTCAGTCTTTTTTTCTTGCTGCTGTAACATATCTTTTCCATTTCTTCTGAAAATCCCAGGTCCTAGCAGTGTGTGTTACTACTAGAAAATGTTGAATATGGCTTAGAAATCTAGCCCTCGTGGCTGTGGAGAGAAGCTTAATTATAAATTCTAAAACTCAAACTCCATAACTCGGAAATTGTTTTAGTTTGCTTTTGTTCAAAAGACTTCTTTTTGCCAGATTCTTAGTCTTTGAAAACCTGCACTGAAGTGTTAATTCTCTGATTCAGCTATCAGATGGTCTTGAAGTTAGGTTTCTCAGCACTGCATAAAGCTTAGTGGCGCTAAAGGTAATAGCGGTCAGTGCTATTTTCAGAGTGCTGTCCTCCTGTGCATTAGTTAGGTACATGTTTGGAAGCCTCTCCGGGTGTTTTCTATTATTCTGTGAGCTTGACTACCTTCTAGATTTGGGGGATAGCAGGCATGACAAATATATTGCTGTAAGACTTTGTAAAATGCCATATTAAGGAACTAAACTGTTTACAACCCGGTGAACCAGGATGTAAAATTACACGTTGTTTCTTGCTGTGTAATGATAGGCGGATCAACAGCTTGTGAAGAAAGGAAAAAGCAAAGTTGGTGACATGTTGGAAAAAGCAGCAGAACTGCTGATGAGCTGTTTTCGAGTCTGTGCCAGTGACACGTAAGTGAAAGGTCCTCTATAAAACTTGCACTATTAAATTGTTAAGAACTTAATGAGCATTACATAAGAATTTCCACTTACTAAGACCGTATCTGGATAAGAACAAATGCTTCTGAGGCTCGTTTCCTCTCATTTGTAGTCTGTTCTCTCTTGACTGTTAACTACAGCTGGAGAGGCCTCCCTTCAGGTTTAACATTCCTAGCAGATGTTGTCGAGAGGGACTGATGATGTCCCCGTTTCTCAGGAAGGATCATTAACACTATTGTGCCCTGCTCAGTTGTGAAGTTTGCTTCATTATGGTTAGATGGAAAAGAGGTGACTCTTTGGTTTCCAGTCTTAGCAATTTTAACACTTCTGAAGTGGAGAGAATGCTTTTTTCCCCCCATCTTTCTTTCACCTTGAATATTATAAGCAACTGCTATGCTAGCATGTGCGCGCTGCACCTGGGGAGGTTGAACCCCATGCACCAGTACAGGCTGGGGGCTGACCTGCTGGAAAACAGCCCTGCTGAGAGGGACCTGGGAGTCCTGGTGGATGACAACCTCACCATGAGCCAGCAGTGTGCCCTTGTTGCCAAGAAGGCCAATGGTGTCCTGGGGTGCATTAAGAGGACTGTGGCCAGCAGGGCGAGGGAGGTTATCCTCCCCCTCTACTCTGCCCTGGTGAGACCCCACCTGGAGTAGTGTGTCCAGTTCTGGGCTGTCCGGTTCAAGAAAGATGAGGAACTCCTAGAAAGAGTCCAGAGGAGAGCAACTAGGATGATAAAGAGACTGGAGCATCTCCCCTACAAGGAAAGGCTGAGAGAGTTGGGCTTGTTCAGCCTGAAGAAGAGAAGACTGAGAGGGGACCTCATCAATGCATACAAATATCTTAAGGGTGGATGTCATGAGAACAGAGCCAGACTCTTCTCAGTGGTGCCCAGCGACAGGACAAGGGGCAATGGGCACAAACTGAAGCAGAAGAGGTTTCAGTTGAACATGAGGAAAAGCTTCTTTACTCTGAGGGTGACAAAGCACTGGAACAGGCTGCCCAGGGGGGTTGTGGAGTCTCCTTCTTTGGAGATATTCAAAGCCCGCCTGGACGAAGTCCTGTGTGACATGCTTTAGGAGAACCTGCTTTAGCAGGGGAGTTGGACTAGATGATCTCCCAAGGTCCCTTCCAACCCTTGTGATTCTGTGTGATCCTGATGCAGATGAATAATATTTTGCCTGACACCTTTTCATTATGCTGAGAAGAAATGTAGCAGAGCTGTTTAAAATTTAAGATGGGAACATCTGTTTTGACAGTGCTGGTATGGTTTAAGAGAAGCAGTTTGGCCTTGACTTTAATTTCAGACACCTATTTTTATGCTAAAAATCCATAAATTATATATTAAAGGAATTTACCATAAGGACAAATTCATTATTTTCTTACAATGTTCAGTACTATTTTTTTTCTTTTTTCTTTTCTTATGACAGTCGAGCAGGCATTGAAGATTCCAAAAAGTGGGGCATGTTGTTTCTTGTGAATCAGCTGTTTAAAATTTATTTTAAGGTAGGGTTCAAGTCCGGTAAGCTGTGTTTTGTATTTCATATTCTAAGTCAAACCCACCCCTTTTTTATGATACTATGTATCTCCACTCTCTTGAGTAAAATGCAATTAATTTTTTTTTAACAGATCAACAAGCTCCATCTATGTAAGCCCTTAATTAGAGCAATTGACAGCTCAAATCTGAAGGATGAATATAGTATGGCACAGCGAGTTACATACAGATACTATGTTGGACGCAAAGCCATGTTTGACAGTGACTTTAAGCAAGGTACTGTGTGCCAGTAAGGCAGATTTAAAGTCTTGCTGCTTGGTGTGAAATCTGGCTGATGCGCCTGTGTGACTCAAAATGTGTGTAAAAGGTGCAGTTGTTTGAATTGATCAAAGGAAAAGTCATGCAGAAAGATCCAAGGCCCACAGGCTGCGTCAGATCCGATCAAAGATTACATGACACTTCTAATTGTAGTACATGCTCAGTTTTAAAATATTTGTGTCAGTGAAGTTCTCTGTAGTCTTATGCATTGTGTGCATGCATAATAAGATGTATGAGCATCCAAAAAGCTAGGTTTGTAAAAGGTTTCCCAAAAGAGGCTTTGCGACTGGCTTGTCCTCTTCAAGTTGCTGTATACCATGTAAGAAATCTGTACTGTAGAATTAGTTTTGCAGTGCATTGATTTTTGGAAGATGTAGAAACTGATGATTCACTAATAGAAATGCCTTTAGAGCTAAGGTGTACAATGTTGATCGCTAACCCAAGCACCTGACCAAAATCTATTCTGGAGCTGGTTTTGTCACTCTGAACAGTGTCTTCTGCCTGTCAAGCTTGTCATTTTTCTCCCTTGGTGAAAACTGATGAGAGATTTTCATGTTGTCATGCCGTGTGATTTCACTGGCACGTTTCTGCAGCTCAGCAGATGTGTGCATCACATGCAGCTTATAGCCTCAGAAGAACTTAATCTGTGAATTTAGAAGAGTTCTGTTTATCAGCACTTCTTGAGATTCTGCCCTCCTGTGTAGTAGCACAATAGTATTACTGAAATGAGCTGAAAATTCCAGTATTGCTTGTAGTTGTCACCTCTGACATCTAGACCTTGACAAGTTTTCTCTGACTTTCTGAAGGAGACTTATTTCTCTGGTAATCTTTGTATTTTGTGTGAATCTCCAGTAATTCTTACACCATTTTTCTTAATGTATTTTGATTGGTGCGATTCTTGTTTTCATTTCAAATATCTTGTGTTCAAGCTAGAGAGGGACATTGAGCACAGTATTTGGGTTATGGTTTTAATCCATTTTTGTTATTCACCCATGTTAATAGCACTTTTATTTATGTCTGCAGCTGAAGAGTATCTGTCATTTGCCTTTGAGCACTGTCACCGCTCAAGCCAGAAGAACAAAAGAATGATTTTGATCTACCTGCTGCCAGTAAAAATGTTGTTGGTGAGTAGATGTTAGTCTTCTAAATAGTTTTTTGTGGGCAGATAACCAAACTGATGCTCAGTACTGTTCTTGTTTTTCCCTTACTGGAATTCAGAGGCTATCTGTGCCTGACCCCCATAAGAGCCAGCATATGCACACTTTGTTGTGTGAGGACAAAAAGTGTTGAATTGTCATTTGTAGCAACACAGGAAAGGAGAAAGGGGGAAAAACCAAACACTCACACCCCCCTCCTTTCCCACTACCTTCCTCCCACCCCTCCTAAAGGTGCAATCTGGGGTTACTTCTGTAATAAAGATAACTTTGAGTTCTTTGGAGAAGCACTTAACAGTGTAACTTATGTCGTGTAGCAGAGTGCCTGTCTGGTTGGTGATCGACTGCACAGGTGGGCCAGGGAATGTGGGGATTCGCTACTACAAATCTGTCTGCTGCTTTCACCTGGTGAAGGGAAGGAGGATGTGCAAACAGATGGCTGAAGACTGTTGAGTGGGGTTTGCCACAGGAGAGAAAGGATTCCTAGCTGGGTTCTCTGTTTGCACCTTGTACATTTGCCCATTTGAGGCACATCAGAAGGGTTGTGAAGTAGAGCATTTTGGTTTTGGACAAATCAATGAAGACCGGTTACTTTTTGCTCGTTTCATCTTTCTATTTAAAAGAATTAAGCACATCTCTGCTTCTTGTTCCTGTCCTTTCCCATGTGCTGTCCTGGCATTTGTGTATCCCTGAGTTAGTGGGATTGTGCTAACAATTAATTCAGTACAACTGAGGAGATAAGAACTAGATTTTAGAGTTTTCTGTTCCTGGCCCTGTTACCAAAGTTGCTACCCATGGCGAATGTTGTCAATCAGCTGCTTCTGTGAGTCGCCATCTTTCACCTTTGCCCCAAGCTGTTTATGACCATCCTCCCTTTTCCATTCAGCACTCCCTTTCCAGTCCCTTGCAGTGTAAAGTGGGTAAAGGGGAAGCATAGTGGGTATGATGATTGGCTTCTGTTTTTCATTTTTTATTTATTGACTTTCTTACTGGTTGCTTTCAGATCAATCAATGGTAGAGTTGATAACAGTCTTCCTAAAAACTTTGTCCCAGTCTTGACTGGGTGCCTTAAACTGATGGGTCCGTTAGTGCCCAGAATTACTGTGGCTTTTCTGGAGCAGTTCAAGTATACAAGAGGCACTAAAGAAACTGGATAAAGGTCATTGTTTTTACAGTTGCTTTTTTTAATCAGAGCCCAAACATTAACACTAACCTTAAACTGTACTAAAATAGCTTGGATGGTTTTTTTTATTCCTCGCAGCTCTCAGTAACCATGCAGCTGAGTTCTGCTCTCAGCTAATCCTCCAACCAGGAAAGGAGTTACCAACAGCATAGCATGATGGTAACTAAATTTAAAGTCTGACCGAAGTCGATGTGCAATCTGATCTCTGCTGTGCAGGGGGGAAAAAAACAAGTTTCTTTTTGATATTGCAGGTGATTCAGTCTTACCTGATCTAGCAATGAGAATTAATTTTGTTTCTTTAAATTTAAACTTTCTGTCTGTCTTTTTTGTTTGCTTGTTTTGTTTTTTGAGAGGACATTTTTATTTCTGCATGGAGGCATAGTGAAGAAAAAATCTGGTACAGGCTGAGCTAGCACTTCAGTGCTGAAGCACTGCTTGTATTATTAGTAATGCTTGGGATTCCGGCAGTTCTTCTGCTTGCAAATTAGATCATACAGCCATGACATAAAATTTGGATCTGCCTAGGCCTCATGTCACAGGATCTTGATTTTACAAGTTTTGATAACTGTTCCCCAACGTTAAGAAATACTAAGAGACTCCCTAAACCATGATAAATAGGTAGTTATTGTGAGTTGAGCTACACGGTGTTTGGCAGGGGCAAGGAGGTTGTCTTACAAACACTTTTATTCACCTGTTGTTCTGTAGCAAAGAAAGAAAAAGTGGTTAAACGTTTGTCTTTAACAAATGTTTTTATAGCTTACTAGATTACATTTAAAATGCATTTGACTTTATCCTGGAAAACTTGGAAACTTTATTTTTCAGGGGCATATGCCAACAGTTCAGCTCTTAAAGAAGTATGACCTTATGCAGTTTGCTGAAGTAACAAAGGCTGTGAGGTATGGTGATTATTTTATTGTGGTGTGTGTTAGTTCAAAAAGTATTAAGTAAAAGGTATTTATTGAGGATGATTGAGGAAGGCAGGGGAGGGATATTGCTACCAAGTCAGACAATTTCTTTTCTTGTTTGGGTGAGACCTTCTCATGTTCTCATTTCTTCTTCCTGGCAGTGAAGGCAATCTTCTCCTACTGAATGACGCTCTGACAAAGCATGAGACCTTCTTTATTCGATGTGGAATCTTTCTTATCCTTGAGAAGCTGAAGATCATCACGTACAGAAATCTCTTTAAGAAAGTGTAAGCATAACAAAACCTACTTTTTTGCAAAAGCAGATTTAATATGGTTTCACCTAGGACTGAGAAACATACATGCTTCTTAGTTCTTTCTGAGAGAGCTAAATTCCTTTTAAAGTGAATTTATTGTAGAAAGGCCATTTTTCTAAGAAGTAGAATTTTAAGTGATTGTTTCTCAATAACATTTTTTTCCTGTTGTTTCTTTCAGATATTTACTACTCAAAACCCATCAGCTATCTCTAGATGCCTTTCTGTTTGCCCTGAAATTCATGCAAGTAGATGATGTTGATATTGATGAAGTCCAGTGCATTTTAGCTAACCTTATATACATGGTATGTGCTGACGACTTGTTGTTTGGTCCTTCCAGACTTCAGACAGTAAAAAATACTGGGTAGAGAATAAAAGTTTATTAGAAAAAAATGTCAGGTTTTCACATAACAAGGTTTTCTTGTTTAAAAAAAGTTGATTCACTTGTGCCCCAAGTGAAATGTTTTCATTTGTCCTGAGGAGTTCCTTTAGTTCCTGCCTCTTTTGCAGGAATCAGTTAAAACTGAAGTTGGATTTTACATTACAAATCCAGTACTGACATTTCTATAGATGCATAAATACTGATTTAGAAATACAAAAGTTGTAACTGGGACCAAAAGGGATTTGTTCTTCTGCGTTTGAAGTAGGAGACTCCTGACATTAGAAAAAATTAAAACCAGATTTCTTTGGGTTTGTTTCACGTTTTGTCTTTTACTCTAAATGGATCTCAGCTACTAATGAACAAATAAAGGCTTGAAACCAAGAGATTTCTAATAAATCGGAGATTTTGGAGCAGCATTGCAGCGTCAGCAGGGAAATGAACCACTTCTCCGTTTCTAAAACATTATTTGGTGCGTTCTTGGAGTAACAGAGGGTGGGATTTGGTGACTGGAAGATTTCTTTCGATGTTACAACGCTGCATGTCTGAAAAGGAAGTACTATGTCATTTATTTTATTAGGTTTGGAATAGTGATTAATTAAAATCCCCGTTTTAAAGTGAGCAAGAGTAAATTTAGAAACGCTTCTGCAGAGCTCTGTCTCTTCAGGGAAATGTAAGCAGACCAGCAGGGGGCCCTGGCAACAGGCTCTCACTCTGACAGCACCATTAGTATGCAAACATGGCTGCGTTCCAACTTTCTGCTTAACTCTGTGAGCTGACGCTTACATAAGTTGGATCCTTACAGATACTAAGTGCAGTGGTGATTGAGTATGCACACATAGCTTTGCTCAGTGTAGTCTGAAGACGGCTGAGGTCACAAGCATTGTGTTACCAGCTTCCAGTACTAACGCTGTCTTTTTCTCCTTCTGCCAGGGTCACATTAAAGGCTATATATCTCATCAGCATCAAAAGCTTGTGGTCAGTAAGCAGAACCCGTTTCCTCCGCTGTCAACAGTGTGTTGAGTGTTGCGTCTTATTCATGCAAGTACTTTTCAGATACTCAGCTTGCCTAGTGGATCCTCTCCTAATCGTCCCGAGAACATTGTAAATGACCTGGTTCATGTCCAGGACTGGAATACCAGGAACTGTTTGTGGCTCCTTTCCCAGAATGACCAAGGCTGCCAGTGTTACAAAGTGTGTTGGAAAGAAATGCTAACTTTTCAGTGATAGTTTCCGCAGGCTTTCTAGATCATTCAAAGTATTTCATGAGGAAACAAAGCAAAGCATTCCAAATTCCTTCCAAACTACTTAAAGCTTTTATAAAGTACTTTGTGTTACTATTTCTGCATTTATCTTTCAGAGAGGAGAAGTATCATCCTTTGTTACTTGTGTTAATCCATTCTTCAGAGTGGAAATGATGTTTTCTTTCATGGTTTCCATTTTTTCTAGGTCTCTCCAATAATCTTGCTGATATTAAATACTCTCTTCAAGCTTTCTCTAAAAGCTTGACACTAAAAGCTTTACTGTGTCAGTGATACTTAAGGGTTCAAGTAAATGTGGGATTTTTTTTGTCTGTAGGTGCCCACAGATGGGTATGGGGTTTTTTTGATTCTGGTAATTACTTGTTTCATTCTTATTATGATGAACAAAAGCTCTGTTTTATTCTGCTTCCAGGGAAAACACTACCACTGGATCCATTATTTTAAGTGTTACTACCTTGGGGTTTTTGTTTGTTTAGGGGTGGTACAACATAACTTTGTCCATAGTGATGGGATGGTAGTTTCGGGGGTTTAAATTATTATTAAAGTAAATAAAGCATTTTTTTTCCCCCTCTTTGAGAGTTGGGTTTTATTTTACTCTCTAACTGATGTGGACATGATTCATAAAGGAAAACACAGGTACCGTGTGCATGGGGAAGCATTTTTTAAGTGTGATGAGAGTGTCAAGTCCTACATCAACATAGACGTTTAAAGGCTTGGAGTTCCCCTGGTCTTCATAAGTTTTACTTTTATGGATGCTGAAATAAGAATATGAATTTGTTGAATCAAACCTCAGGGTAACAAGAATTAAAAAGACTCATTTCCTTCTAGCAGCATTTAAAATCCCAGAAAAACATCAATGCTTTTTCAGTTTTAGGATGAACAGCTCTAGGAAGTTCAGTCAGTTTTTAGTAAAATAACTAGGTTTTACTTTCACAGTACTGTGTGTCAACAGAAGAAGGAAAGACAAATGGGCTTTACTGTATGAATTGGAGTTATATTACATATCATTATCGCAACTTCCATTGCTGCAAATCGCGGTAAGAAAGTCAGATGGGTGTACTGGCTGTATCCAAATGTTTCCTTGCAGTAACTGATAGGGGTTTGGTGCAGGAGGGTTGGTTGTGTTTGTGTCTTAGTTCATTTTTTGTTTAAGCCATACAATATACCTTGCGGTGTTAGTGAATAGGAAGGTTTCCAAGTCAGCGTCCTCTAGTGGCCAAGATCCCAGAATACCAGTCAGAAACCAAGTGGCCTTATACTCGGTAGCTAAAAAGCTTCCTCCAGCCAGTTGTTTATCTACGGCCTCCTGGAGGTGTCCACAAAACTGCCTGTTTGTGAGGCTCATGTTGAGTATTTGTTTGCACTCCTCAGCAGGAAGGTATGAAACCTGCAACTCGTCACATTGAAGTTCATCACCTTCCATCCTCCAGCCACTGACTGTACCAGCCCATTTTGGAATTAGAACATGTTCTGCAAAGTCTCTTTCAGGGATACATACAGGAAGCTGGTGGGTGTTGCACTCAACATGCTCTTGGAGTTCTAGTAATGCAATGTTGTTTTCGCCAGTGTCTTCATCATACCGGATGTGTATATGTTTCTCATTAACTTGCATGATCTTCTCAGTTCCACTGGTTTCATTATGCCCTGTGAAGCAATGACATTCCACCGCTCTTAGAAATAATTTATCAGAGACCTGAAAACTGCATGCAAACTGACAACAGCTGCCTAGTCCTGCTGAGAAATACGTGCACTAGCGAGACTAAGGGCGCTCTTTCTTGAAACAGCTGCAGTAAAGGTAAACTAGGAATGATATCTTGCCAGCTTTTTAATGCTGTGTAGAAGCATGCATAATTTCAGGGGGAAGGACAAATACCCAACAAGAGAGGTAAATTTTGGCATGAAACCATTTTCTCCGGGGAGGGGAAGCCACTTATAAATCCACCTGGTTTAGCTTATCCCTGGGTGCTCAGTTGTGAATTGCATTTGAGAGTTAGATACCTCTCCGCTTGCCTTGTAGAAGGGTGTGGGACAGCTCTAGTTCTAGCTCAAGATACTCGACTAAAATGCTTAAAGGGGGTGACAGCAGATCTGTTTCCTTTAACAATATTTTTATGCAGCAGAAATTTTAGTAAGCTTTTTTAAAATTAGCTTGTCAATACTAAAATGTGCTACAACAAGAGAAAATGTGTTTGAGCACCTACCAGCACCAACCCTGATTTCAAAATGGTGGTGCAGAAGGGCGCACTCTGCTGTAGTCAATACAAAATTACTCTTCAGGAGCACTCCTCCACAGAAGCCCTTCCCTTCTGAGTTTAGCAGCAGGACCTAAGAAAATGCAAAAAGATGATAGATAGCACTATCCACATGAGGTTGAGTGGTGGGTTTCATGAATTGCTAGAAATACCTGCCATGGAAATTGCTCGTCATGCTTCTTCCTGGTTTCACTTATCAGATTATCCCTGCCTTGAAGTCTCCCACATGCACATTGATCTAGCAAATGAATTTTAAAAAAAAAAATCAAAACCTCATGCTGTACCATTTCAAGAAGTCTAATACCTGCAAATACCTTACTGCTTCTACCTTGACGTTGAGGGTTGTTCTTTGCACCAAGGAAAAGGACAGTATCTCAGTGGGTGAGAATTGAAATAATTCACTTGGCATCTGTAGTCTAATAGCTTAGCGATGGCACTGAACATTTTGGGTCATTGCGTTAGGCTTGTGGTGACCAGATTTCACTGTGTCTGCAATAAGACTTCCTCTGCAGCCAATCATCAGCACCAGCTTGCTTCCTCATCTTTGTATCTGGTATCTGAATAGTGCCAAATACCTGATAGCTGTGGCCCAATCAGGACAAGGTAATCCTGGGTTTTCCATGTTAAAGCCGTCACTCTAGAGACGTGCATATCTTTGTGCTCTGGTTCAGACAGCAGGAGTGCTTCTCAGGTGGATCCCCTGGTTATCTGCATTTATCACATTTTCTGTTCACCCTGTGGCATGGTCTTGGGTCACACAAACTGGATTCTGTTCAGGTGAAGCTAAACCAGAAGACACCCTCCAAGAGTGCACTTAATGTACTCTCATAGCTAATGGGTGCTTAGTCCACAGGACCAGACTAAAGCTAGTCTGAAGGAAAGCCCACACGAAATGTGCATTGAGTGTGAACATCAAGCCTTCATCACCGAAAGCGTGGCTCCACAGCTCAACTCCTATGTGGTTGCCCTACTTGCTAATATAGACAAAGGCGTAAGTATACTACTGTGGTTTTAGTAGACCTAGTTTATAAGGGGATGAGATTGAGCGAGATACCTAGTATGAGACTAGAGGAGAAGAGGGCTACTGCTTCAAACTAATTAATGTGGCAGCAAATGTTTCCCTTCATTTATCAGACTGTCGTGGTGCCTGAGGGGATTCATTTGAACCTCATTCCCAAACACACAAGTCTTCAGTGGAGTTACTCTTCACCAAGCATAGGAGTGGAAAACCTGGCCCAACGAGTGATACGTAGGATGACGCGAGTCCTCTCTGCAGCCCCATGTTTAAATGTTCAGGTCAAATATTGCTGCTTTTTCCACTGCCTTGGGTGGTGGTCCCTAGATTCTTCCTTTTTCTGCCCAGTTTGGAAGGTCAGTAATATTCTCAGCCCTTGAGTCTCCAAGCAGGCTGATCGCATCTGGAGATCAGATGATGGCCTGCCCCTCTCCCAGCACTGAGCGCGTGCCCCCCCATACTTCCATGCTCACACCTACCTAATGCGATGCACTGTTTTTTGTCCTTTCCGAGCTCATAGCCGTCAGCACAGGAGCAACGATAGGAATTACTTCCCGGGTAGCAGAAGTGGTGACATCCTCCTTTTGCTTGGTGGTGACACTCGTTTTTAGCTAGAAAGAACAAGCGGAGGAAAAGCATGGGGAACAGTTCAGCTGGAGTTTCCTTGCACAGCTCGAGTCCTCTTTACTGAGCATTTTATGTTTACTTGCTTTGGGGGACACACACACACACAACTCTGGCTTGGTGGTATTTCCCACCACATTATTTTTCCCCTTGTTAAGCAGAAATTGGAGACAGCTGAGTCTCTGCAACTTCCACAGATGCGTTGCGAACTGCGCTCACCCAGCACCAGCCTGCCTGCACCTCAGGGTTTTGGGGAGTGTTAGTAGCCAAGGGTCAAACTAGGCCTTCCATGTGAACCCATGGGAGGATGCCGTGGGTTTTCTTTCTGCTCTTTTAAATGAAACACTGAGTGTCTCTGCCGAGGCAGGGGGGACTGTTGCACATGTTAAGGAGGCAGGTATTGCTTGAGGAAGAAAAAGGCTGAGGCTTTCTGCTTTTCAGCAAAAACAAATGCATAGCTCCTATTTCTCATGCTTGTGCTAAGAAAATTGAGATTAACAGCTGCCAAAGACAGGCAAAAAGAAAGGGAGTATTAATCGCCTTTGAAACACGCTCAGTCCGCTTTCTGTAGCTGAGCAAACCCTTAACCTTCAGCACAAAAGAGGAGGAACAGCCATGTGATGGTGGATTGAGCTCGCGGATGGAGAAGCAGCAAAAAAGCCCGCATAAAGTCGCTTTCTAAGACTCATGCGGAGCAGATCTAGTTCCCAGTGCTGGCCCAAGCTGTGTCACCTTCTGCGCTCCCCGAGAAGCTGGTCTGTCTCCGTCCTGTCACACCCCTTATACAGAAAATGACCCTGCCTTGCGGCAGCCAGGGCGTCTCCCACCTCAGGGGACCTCCAAGCCAGCAGAAATACTGATGTAAGGGCTGGAAAGTAGAACCTGGCAGATGTAAAGATGTAGGATCCGGCCCAGGGTATTTCACGTGCCAGAAAGCGTCCATTTTGCTTCACGCCTTATTTGCACTTCCACCGGAAAATGGTTTGTTTTCTGGAGTCCCTCTGTCCTGAGGGACTGTCCTGCGGGTGCATGTGGCCTCTGGGGCACCGGGGTGGCTGGGAAGCCGCCACAGCCCCGGTTCTTCAGGCCACGTGCTGCCTGGGACCGTGGCAGGGCAAGCAGCCGGGGAGCCTGGGTGGCAGTGGGCACCCACCCATGAAGGGGACTTGCTTCAGCCCTTTTGCTGCCTCCCCAGAGAAGGGAGGCTCAGGGGGAAGGGGCAGCCTGCGTAACCTTGGGATGCCATAGCGTTTCAGTAGGCAGGCAGCACAAATCACCCCTGCTTTGCCAAGAACTGCGTGTTTCATCCTAAAAACTGGTAGTTGGCTGTAATGGGAGAGCTGCGTACGGTTTCCTGGGGACCCCCTATGGCAGGATAGATAGGGCTTCTCAGAAGAGGGGGGCGACGCCTTACCAAAAGCACAGTTCTCTCCCTCGTAGCCCTCGGCACAGGTGCAGGTGTAGCCGCGAATGCTGTCCTCGCACACGCCGTTGTGCTGGCAGGGGCTCGACGAGCACCTCCTGCCGCCTGCAGAAATGCCGCACGAGAGGGACGGGTCACCACCGGCGCCGAGCCGAATTGCGCAGCCCCCTTCCCAGTGCACGAGCCGCTCGGAGAAGCATTGCAAAGAGCAGTTCGGAAGGAAATGGGTGACGTCTCACCGAACTGCTCCTCAGGCGCAATTTTAGCTGCTCAAGGAGTAATTTTAGCTCAAGTGTCTCCTTCCAGAGGCGCTCCCTCAGCCTCTGGCAGGGAGGCCGAGAGGTTCCCAGAGGCAGAACCCATTTCTGGAAGATGGATGCTCTGCTTCAAGGTAAAGCACTGACTTACAGTTCGTGTGCTTGTTACGAACGTAACACAAGACTGATGTTTTAGGTCTCCCATGTTAGGCTTAAATAAAAAAATTATTAAATGCATATATGGATAAAAAGAACTGGAACCAAAATTATACAGAGAGCACCATCAAACTAGGAGAAAATCTGGCTTTTACGCATCTGTACAATTACTGTACAGCAGCTTGGACACTAGCAAGCTTAGACTTTCTGACAAACTGAACGTTGAAACCAGCGGATGCCTCAATACAGGTGAAGCACCAGGCAGAGCTGCCAGTTTCCCTTTAAGCTGCCCACTGGAAACACTCCAAATCAGTTTGGAAATGTTCTCCAAATAACTGCTTACCGTAGACATGAGCAATCAGGGAGCAAGCCAAAAAAAGCTTAATCTGGGACGTGCTGTCCAAACCTTCCTAAAATTTAAAACTTCATCGGAGAAGTTAACTTCAGCCAGTGGGCTGCTGTGATTGATATCAGGGACGGAAAGGTGAAAACTCTGCCTGGGAAAAAAACTCAACCGCCACCACCCTCTCGGCCTATGGGCATGTGTATCTTTCAGGTTTAGAGGTATAAAATACTGGCTTAAAGAGGTTACCAACTTCAGCCCACCTGCAGTCAGATGCCACCAGCATACCCCGGCACAATTTAGATCTCCTGGGAGGGTTTTTGGGTGGGATGGGGTGTCTCATCAGCACAGCTGAGCAGGTAGGGCTGAGGAGTGAGTACCTCCAGCAGCAGTGGTGGGGAGCTGGAGCTAGGGAAGGGCTGCACCGACAGCCTGAAGCAAGTTAGATGGTTTCAAGCCTCTGAAATGCATGCTTAAATATAAAGGAAGCCTCAAAAAATGTCTGGGGTCAGATGAGGTTCTGTAAGACTGGGAAAAAAGTAAACCTAGCACCTAGCTTTATTAAAGGAGGGAAGAGAAGATTCAAGGAACTACAGAGAAATCAGCACGATTTCTGTTACTGGAAAGCTACGGGAATGATGAAACAGTTTGTAAGCACCCAGCAAAATAAGAAGGTGGTAAGTAGCAACCAACATGCATTTTTCAAGATCAAATAATCCAAACCACTTAAATCTAATTGTATTATAGGATAAGGGACCTAGTGGGGAATGAGTGAACACCATAGAGTAGAAATGTCTCGGGTGACTTTGTCATTAAGTGAGCTGGGAAAACACAGACTGCTGTAAGGCATGCACAAAACTGTTTGGAAAATAATGTTTACAGAGAGGTTATCAAAAGTTAAGTTTGTACTGTTAATAAAGCAGCGTCAGGGACAAGTGTGACCTCAGGCCAAGTGCCCTGACAGCGCACATCCACACTAGAGCATGATGCCGCTACGTCAGCTTTGACTTGAAGAGACCAAGGTGGAGCAGGGCAAAACAGAGCCAAAGCGTGAGCCAGCAGTTAGGTGGGTGCTCAGCCTTTCTCCCCGGCCCTCCTTTTATTCACAATGCAGATTTACCCACTGTACCCTGGACTATGGAAGAAAAGCAACATGGGTACCAGAGGTCTAGAAAATGAGATTTTTGGAAGCCAGGATGAGAAAATGGGTTTGTTTAGTGAGGAGGAAAGAAGCCAAGGAGATGCACAGCAGCACTCTTCAAAATGTTAGAAAAGATACCACAAAGAAGAAAACGCACACTGCTGTTCTGAAGGAAGAAGGCAGGAGATAATGGCTTTTTAATTACAGCAAGGAAGCCACCCCTGAAGCCAGTAATGCTAAGCTGGTTTGGATAGACCATTCCCAAACAGTTGCCCTTCTCTCTTCAAAGGCTAGAGAGGAAGCCTGCATGACATGCTTAGTACCAACATCCAATGACTGAAATCAGGAGAAGTCAATCCCACCCTCCCAGAAACAATGAAAGGCCAGATGTTTAGCATCATTCTTCATACCATTTACATCACTGATGAGCTTCTTCTAGGTAGCGGTTCCCTGGACTCAGTGTTTTAGTGGCTTCTGCAGAAAATTAATACTAACTGCTGGTTTTGCCACCTCCTTATTGACTGTCTAAACCTAAGATTGGAAATTAATAACAGCTAAGCAAAAAACCAAGAAGAAATCTTAGGATGAGGCATGTGGAAAAGAGGGAGGACATAAGGCACAGTCACTGTAAGCTGGTGCCCCAGGCTCCTCGTTCAGGAGGCATCTAGCTACAGCAGACCCTCAGCTTTTGCAGATTCATTTCTAGCCTTGCCAGCTGCCAAGGGATGATGCAGTGCCAGCTTCCAGAGTTTGCAGGCAGCCCAGTAGCTTTTAAGACCTATTTATCTCACTCAGGTTTAAGTGCTGGGTTTGTATTTGGGAGGTTTTGCTGGTAAAGCTGTGCTGCTCTATTGTATCAGCAAAGCAGATTTTTTCAGGTCCCAGCTTGTTTCAGTACAGCCTTAAGTTCAGGGAAAGGAATAACTTATTTACTATGATAATATCTACTCACCTTCAACTTTTATTCACTTTGCAGTCTTAAATGTTTTTTCCTATTTATGTGTCTTTTTAATCCTTTCACATCAAGTCTTTTCCTCCTGCTTTACTACAGACACGACAAACAGTGACTGGGTGTTCCTTGTAGGATAAACTGCGAAAAACTCTCAGAAAACCAGCATTGGACTGAATCATAATATTCATAGTGTGACACTGCTATGAAGGAGAGAAATCAAGAGGCCAGCTTACCATAGTAGACATCCCAAAACATTTTCTGAAAAAAAAAAAAGGGGGGGGGGAAATTAGATTTTAATTCTCGAGTAATATCATCTTCCATAAATATTTTGGTAAGGCAAAAACATTATATGAGAGAATATCTACTACAGTTTAACATTTACACAGTTGCACGACTCCAATATTCTGCCTTGCCAGCAAAATTTGAAGGAGATGGGAGGGAGTTTGCATCCTGCTCATTTTATTGTTTCTTAAGAAGCTGTAAAGGAAAAGAAACACTTTGCAGGCAAGAGGGAAACAGCTGAATCCTTTAGCAATGCAGCTTCCTGGAAAAACTGGCCGGCCATCATCTCTCCGGTGTGCAGCGGCCTGGGAAGTGACCCTGTCCTGTCCCATTCGGCCCCCCTTGTCCCCCAGCACGTGCTTCTGGAGGCAGAGGGGACAGCAGAGAGTGGAGCTGCAGGTCACCAACACTGGTCACCACCCTCATCTGCTCTGCTCGTCCCTGGGTTCTGCAGCCGGATCCACCGGTGCTTTCCCTGAGGGGACACAGAATCACAGGATGGCAGGGGTTGGAAGGGACCTCGGGAAATCATCCAGTCCATCCCCCTGCTAAAGCAGGCTCACCCAGAGCAGGTTACACAGGACATCGTCCAGGCGGGCTTTGAATATCTCCGGAGAAGGAGACTCCACAACCCCCCTGGGCAGCCTGTTCCAGTGCTCCGTCACCCTCAAAGGAAAGAAGTTCTTTCTCATGTTCAACTGAAACCTCTTATGCTTCAGTTTGTGCCCATTTCCCCTTGTCCTGTTGCTGAGCACCACTGAGAAGAGTCTGGCTCCGTCCTCATGACATCCACCCTTGAGTTATTTGTAAGTAATTTTGAGATCCCCTCTCAGTCTTCTCTTCTTCAGGCTAAACAAGCCCAGCTCCCTCAGCCTTTCCTCATAGGGGAGGTGCTCCAGTCCTCTCCCCACTCCCTGTAACTCCACCTCCATCAGCTTTCCCCAAAGGACTGGGATCACCCATGGGCAGCCCAATGGCTTTTTCCCCTGCTTTCCCTGTAAACACAGTCTCCGGCCAGATTCCCATTGAAAAGCACAGCATCAGGCCGTACATGCCAGAAGGGCTTCTTCTACAAGGAGACTCGTGGCCTCTTTCTATAGGTCCCACTACTCGCTGCTGCATAGCTTCCCTCCATCCCAGCACCCCCTTGCCCCTCCTGGTCCCTATAAGGGATGCTGAAGCTGTATTTTTCCATGTGTGGTCAGGATGGGACAACAGCCATGTGCTTCCACAACGTAAAGCTCAGGACACATCATTTTCAGGACAGGACTTTAAAAGTGTCAGAGCTGACCTCTGCATTTCCATTTTGACCACACTTGCGTTCTACCTGCTGGGGTGCAAAGCGCAAAGGTTTCACATGGAGAGAAACCCAACCAAACAAGGCAGGCTGCGAGGCTGAATTTGATAGTAAAGGACCAAGGCAGTAATTTTTAATACGCGCACAGGTAAACAAAATACTTACGAGCATTTCATCGTTTTCAAATACTTCTCTTGCTTCTTCATGCGTACATCGCTCTTCAAGGCATTCCCTTTCCAAGCTGCCTTGGAGGACCTCCTCTAAAAGTAAGGAACTGGCACGCCTCTGCCTCTTCATAACTCTGTTTGCATCATCAGCCGATAGAAACACTGAAATGTTGTATGACAAAATGCTAATATCAGTACTTATATTAATTTCCTTATACACTTTCACCATTTTTTTCCCCATTTTTTTAAAAGATCTTATTAAGCAGCTGATTTTAATCATGAAGAAAAACATTTTTGCTGATGCAGGGTTTCAGGCACATTAAACTCACATACTGAAAGAGCCCTACTTTCTTAGCCCAAACTCAGCTGAGGAGTGGTGACCTTTTTCTTTTGGGGAGAGCCTGACCTGCTCCCAAGCAGAGGGAATTTGAAGCCCTTCCTCATGCATTTTTTCTCCTGCACCAGACAGGCAGAGCAGTGTTGCTGGGGCATGGCCAGGGAAAGGGGAAAAGCTTTATCATAAAGGCAGAGGCTATTTTGTAAGACTGCAGGGGGCTTTCAGACTCATCAGTAGAAGTGAAAATCATTTGTATTAATTTATGATGATGGATCCAAACTGGTGCCTTTCAGTCTTCGTTCGCAGGGATTTTTTTGCTGAGTAGCAATACCGTGACATGGCTGAGTTCTCAATCAAATCTCTCTTAGAGAGAATAAATAAAAGCTACCCCTTGGCAGTGCTCAGTTATGAGGGGTGTATCTTATACCATCCTTTACCATCTTTACCATCCTTTACCATCTTTAGGGAAGACACCATAATCATTTTGATTTGAGTAAAGAGGAGGAGAGATCAAAGGCAGGAGAGTTACCAGATCTTAAAACTCCTCTTTGCAATGATGCCCGCAACAAAAATTGCTGGCCAGCCAGACGGCCGGTGCTGTGTTGGGGCCTGTGGCCTTTGACATTTAGCAGTATGTGGCTGCGGGCATTTGTCAGATCTCCTGGGCTTGGAAAGTAAACCTGCTGGGGAAGGGACTGGGGTTTTTTTTTATTTAATTTTATTTTATTTTAGACAGAATTTGGGGGCCCAGCACTGCTGGGCACAAAGGTTGAAATAATCGATAATATTAGAGTTGGAAAAAGTGGCAGCAATAATAAAATTATTCTGAAACTGCATACAAGCGCTTCGTTATGCTTTTGAAGGATATCTGATAAGCAACAGACTTGCATGTGACATTAAAAAAGAAAAAAGAAAAAGTGTCATGATTGTGTTTTGCATTTTAAAGTGCTGTCTGACACCCCAGTGCACGTTTCTGCTGTGCAGTGGTTCCGACACCTCCAGCATAACTGGCAATGCAGTTCTGCCGCTGCCAGGGGTGTTTTGACCTCCTGAAGCGGTCACCATCTTTTTCTTCCTTGCCCAGCTCCTCCTTAATATTGACAAACCATGGAGGATTAATACAGAAATATAAATTTCTTCAAGATGTAGCAAACATGCATCTCAGCCTCTTTCATAAGACTTATTTTTTTTATTTCAGCAGCCACTAGAAATATATAAAGCAAAATTCTCTTTACTATCTGGGGCACTCTTTAAGAATGATAAGAAAAGGCAAAATATCACCCTGGTGTAAGTGATGGTAATTCAAAATTACATTGCCTTAGTAACCTGCTGCAGTTTTAGCTATATGAAGAAAAACCAAAACCCAAACAAGCAGGAGAAATGCAAGGAAAATAAGGAACAGTTTTCAGTACTGCCACCCTGTGCTATGAAGTGATCGCGATACAAGGTACAAAATCACCAGTGTGTTTCGAAGAGCAGTAGCACAAATCAGAATTAAAGCTGCAACAAAACAAAGGCCATACCTGTCTGCTCTGTCTGAAGGGAAAGGGCAGAGAGAAGGAAAAACACTGTCCAAGAGCACCTTGCCATTGCCACCCTCTCAGTCTAGTGGCCGCCTGCCCGCATTCCTGCAGCCTTTGGGGGAAACGGCTACAGGAGAGGTGTCGAAGTTTAAAGTCCAGTTGCTCATGAGAAAACAAAACCTCTAAGGGCAAAGCGTGGCTTCAATGTCAGCACAGGAAAAAAAAAAAGAAAAAACAAACCAAACCAAAAACCCAACCAAACCCTGCTTAGTGGTGTGACAGCGCCCTTCCCTTAGCACGTTGGCTGAAGGTGGAGCAGGTTTGCCAGTTCTGCTGAGAGCTGCTCCAAGATTTGGGTATTCCTCCCACCCCCCCCCAGCCTGCATTTGCTGTAACGCAGAACGGGGAGAGATGAGCAGTATACATGTTTCTTTGTACCTTATCAAAGCACAAGCTGGATGCTGACAACGGGGATCAGTTTTATGGGGTGGCTCTTTCATACACTGTCCCCACAAAACATTTGCCAAGGCTTAGCTGTACTGGTCAAACCCCATCGGCTTTTGGAGCAACCAAGCATGGGATTTCCCCTGTGGGGATGCATCTGGATGAATATGGCATTTTTCTTTTTCACTGTTAGGTTTGTACTGCCCAGCCATGAAGGAGAGCATGGGGAACTCCCCCTGACTTCAGGATCCCGGCCACACATGGAGTCTGTGAAAGGAGATGTAAGTACTCAGATTAAAAAAAAAAAACAAACACTTTTCCTCTCACTGGGTGTTGCTTTGACTGTAGAAATGGTTTCCTGCTCTTCCTAGGAGCTTGCCTGTGCTGGGAGCCAAAAACCTCCCTGTAGCACAATTGCCATGGCAGAGCCCAGCCCGTGCACGCCAACGCTTGGATCCTTCCCCTCATCCCGGGCCAGGCAGACTCCTAGGAAGAGCAGGAAACCATTTCTACAGTCAGAGCAACACCCAGTGAGAGGAAAAGTGGTGTGGGTTGTTTTTTTTTTAATCTGAGTTAGAAACGTGGAGCCCATTCTGTGTTTTCATGTCATAAATTCCCAGATATTATCTGACTATGCAAATAATAAAATCAATCCCCAAATAAAACTTCACTTTATATCAACTGCACTTTGTAAAACCAGCTTCAGTGAGTACTGAGGCAGATGAGCAGGGCTGAAGCAGACCATATGCCTCACCAAGGCCAGGCCCTGCCAACCCAGGGCCGACATTGCAGCTCACATCACGGGCCCTAAAGCCTTAATGCCTTCAGCAAATAATTAACCTCCGCATTGAAACTGTGTTGTGGGAAGTTTTTCCTGCACAGTCTCTGCCAGGACGTTGTTCCAGAAGTTCACCTGGAGTTAAAACCCTTCTAATATCAAGCTTGATTCTATTCACAGCCAGTTTATAACCTTACATATTTATTTTTCCCTCCTTGATATTTCTGCAGAACTAATCAATATAAACTCCCATCCTCTTTGGTTAACTCTGTGTCGAGCTTTCTTTAGTAAATGAGTTCCCCGTGCTCTCCTCAGCTCCCCGAGGCCACCAAGCCCTGTTGTACAAGTCCCAGCTGGGGGGTTTTTGGCTGGGGAAAGGGGACAGGGGACTCTGCTGCCAGTGGTCACATCTGGTGGGTGCTGGGGGGCTCAGCCAGCACCTCATGCACCCAGGAGCTGCTGCAGAGGCTCACCTCACCCTCCTCGCCTTGCATGGCAGTGGCTGCATTGCTTTTCCATGCTCCTCTGGCCCGCGATCCTCACAGGAGCCCCCAGCAGTGAGGCTGCTGCTGTAGCCCCCTGCTGCGGCCCCTGCCTACTTGCCTTTACCTTCCCGTGATGAGGAATATCATCACCCTTTGCATACGCAGGATGGCAAGTCTGGCTCCCTTCGGCATGAAAAAAAATATGTCACCACTTGATGTCAGCACAGGACTTTGCAGAACCCAGCACTAAAATGCAGATCTGCAGATTTTTTTAAATTTATTTTTTTTTTGAACAAGCTGTTTAGAGTTTGCAAATCTGTGTCAATTAAGGAACTCTTGTAGATATAAGGTGATTATTCAAATTAGGTTAATAACAACACCACAGAACTTCAGAAGCTGTATTCCCACCAGACCTTAGTTTACACGGTCATTTTTTTCCTACTGTGTTTATTTTAAACAAAGTATTCCTCGACTGAGCAGCGGTGTCCTTGGGGATGGGCCGCGGTGTACTCAGTAGGTTATGGCACTGACTTGGCTTTTTCTGTGTGGATATTATTGCATTAGGTCTGACCTTTTAATTTTCCTAATATTACGGAAAATTGCATAAAGGGGGAGTTTTAGAAGGGCAGTCCTATCCTCACATCTTTCTTTGTAAAGAGTTGCTGGGATTTCTTTTTCCACTCCTTTAATTATCGCAGTGAGCATGTGGAGGGGTGTTTCACTAAGGAGTCCCGCACCCCTATTTCCAGCAGCCCTGCTTAAGGGTTGCCTCCTGCTTGAACCCTTTGCAACATGAAGCCTGCAGGATGCGAAATCTGCAGTTCCGCAGAGGGAGAGGTAACTGGGTTAGCTGGTCCTGGTGCTTTAGCAACTGGTTCCCATGGAAGCCCTCCCCACAGCAGCGCAGGGAGCCAAGGAAAGTGGGTTTGCAGACCAGCTGCCCAAGCAGTGATGGGGCAGTGGTGGGGCAGTGGTGATGGGGCAGTGGTGGGGCAGTGGTGGGCTCATGCCAATGCCACCCACCTCGTGCCCCTGGCTGGCTGTCAGCCCTGCTGTGGTGGGGGCAACCGTCCTGAGTAACTCAGTCACTACCATATGCTTTTGGGAAACATACAGCTCAGCTAGCGACAGCAATTATTTTCCAGAATTTTTGCCCCCGCACTAAGCAAATAATGAAAGCTGATGGCTGGGCTTGCCGCCGTGTTTCTCCTTGGGCTGTCCTCCCGCCTAGTGGCACGCAGGCCCTGTGGTTAGTTTTAGTTTTGTGGACACTGAAGATGGTTCAAGTGGAAGTGGACCGTGGTGTACCTGCCCTGTGGCAGGAGGTGCAGGCTCACAGGAGCATCTCCAGCCTCCCTTCTCCTCCTCTTCTCTTTGCATCAGCCCTCAGCAGGGAGCTGGGGGCCCTGGGATGAGGGAAAACCTACAGCTGCTTGCTGCCATGGGTCTGGGAAGAGAAGGAGGGACAGGAACTGGGCCCCATGAGGAGCAGACCCCTCCGGTGTTGCCTTGTACCGTGCCCACCCGCCCCAGTCCTGTGTGCCTGTTGCCAGACCACATCTCTGGGAGCACAGGGTCAGAAGAAAAATGGAAGACGTGTTTTTTCTGGTGTGCTTGGAGATGTGTAAGTAGGTGGTTAATGAATGGGCAATGCCCAACTCACTGGAAGGGAAGCGATAGCAGGAGCCCCTCCAAGCCCCTCTGCCCTGAGCTGTCTGTGTTGCAGATGGACCTGGCGAGTTTCTTACCTCTGCCTCCTCGCCTGCCCCATTTTTGCCTCTGACACTGTCCTCAGTGCCCTTCTGGCTTCCTCTGTACTCCTTCCTTGCCCCAGGTTACCCAGAGCCCCGGTTGACAGGGCAAGGAGGAAGGAGCAGGCATGACCGACTGCACGACTAATATGCCTGCAGCCCTGCTGCAGCTCACCCTGGGCAACCCCCCTGTGGCACAGGGCAGCAAAGAGCTGCTGAACCCCATGGCCCTGTTGCCCCTTTTGCTAACGCCCCATGGTTACAGCAAGCTACCTCCTTGTCCTCCACGTCATCATTTTCCACGCAGGTCATTCATCTCCTGCCCAACAAACTGAAGACAAAAACTGCCTCATGCCCTGAGTATCGATGGGTCCCCAATGCACCATCCCTTTGCCTGAGGCAGCGGAGGGGATCAGGACCAGCTGCCCCCTGCCCAGCTGGTGTCTCCCTCCCCAGGGAGAAGAGCCCTGGAGAAGACGCAGGTAAATCACAGCAACTGTTGTCAGCTCCAAAGAGATGGAGAGTGCAGAGACCAGCTTTTATTCTGGCTTAACTCAGTAGTTCCTCTGTCAGAGGGCTGATTTTTGAGACAAGTATGTTGTGGAGCTTTAGGTTATTCTTTGCATAGGGAATATGGAAGTAGAAGGAGCAGATTCAGGAACAAGGCAGAGCTTTTTCAAATTAAAGATGAAATGATCACTTGCGGACAACTGTCTAGGAACAACAAAATGGGAGTACATCCCTCAGCCCTGACTAGGTCCAAAACAGGTGACTGTGGTCATGTGCAGTCTTGGTCAAGAAGCTACCAATGAGTGACACAAGTTAATCCCATTTACATGACAATGTATGCTCCGCTTGCACAGAGCACGTTCATCAGCATCCATGCTTATAAGCAGAGTGGGTCTCTGTGTGTACACAAAAATGTCAGCTGAATTTGGCCTGGCCAGCAGAGAGGAAGCACATACGCTGCAAGGAGTTAATCCTGAGTACAGTTTAAATGGATTATAATTCAGTTAAATGCCTGGGCTATTGTCAGCCAGTTCTGTTCACCATCTGCAGAAAAAAAATAGTTTTTCTTGCCAAATCCAAAGGGCATCACTATTTCCAAAAGCTGGAGGAACTTGCAGTCATTTTGGAGAGCGTCAGCACTGCCCTGCTAGTGTGGTTACAGATTGCAGGAAATCCTGAGGGAGTGGGCAGGGGGGAGGAATGTAACCCCCGGGAGCTCTGATTCTCTCCCGTGGATGCTGCACCCACAACAAGGACTTGAGCTTAGCCACAAGGTTGTGCAAGTCTCCTGGCAGCAAAACCAAAAAACGTCTTGGAACTACTCTGACATCTGCCCCATCCCTCGAAGTGTCAGGCTGGATGGGGATTTGAGCAACCTGATCTAGTGAAAGATGCCCATGCCCATGGCAGGGGGGTTGGACTAGCTGATCTTTGATGGTCTCTTCCAACCCGAGCCCTTCTGTGATTCTGTGATCTCTGAAGATGCAAGCTCTGACTTTTTCTATTTCTGTACACAGACTGCTAAAAATAGTAATTGTTGTTAATATTTCAGTTATTAAGATACATTCTTACTTTACTTCCACCTTCATGTTTCTTTACCTTTTTCTCCCACTTTATCTTAATATCATTTTCCCTACCAAAACTGTAATCAGTAAAACTGGGTATGGAACAGCCAGAGGATGGCAGCCCACATGCGCAGACAATGCCATGTCACTTAAGCTCTTAGATATGGTTTCAGTGATGGATAAGGGGGTTTAGTAAGGCAGTTAATTTTGCCCTGAGCTGAGCAATATCCTGATCCCCTGTGAAAAATGCAGAAAAATCCCTTTGGAGTCTGTACCATTTGGATGAGGATTCTATTATTTTTTCTTCAGTTTTTCTCTGATAACATCTCCCCATTATCCTAGCCTGGACTTCAGGATAAAAATGGTTAGGGAGGGGTCACAGAGAAACCTAAATATGGGATTTTCTGGCAAACTCCTGGAACACTGACACAGTCTGAAGTGGGCAATGAGGAGATGAGAAAGTGGAGTTAATCTGGTATCCAGACTTCTTAATGCTGTTTCCTGTTCCTCTCTCTGTCTGCCTGATTCTCTCCCCTGAGGCTGTGGGGCAGCAGCCCTGCAGCTGGGTCCAGATACTGGGATTTAGGGTGTTCCCATGACCAGCCAGTCACTTCCTCTGCAATAGATTCAGCAGGAGGAGAGCCCTGACCTGACCTCAGCAGTGCCAGCGCAAAGCCAGTGCCCAAGAGCTTCCACCCACAGCCCAGACGGATGTAACTGGGTGGTGGAAGTGGCTCCTGACATAAACCTGACTCCCAAGCCGTGGGAGGCATGGGCTCTGCGGACTTGTGCAACTGCTACACTGCTGGATTGCATTTGGGAGCTGACTTCTGCATTTATGACGGGAAAAAGAAATCCACCCACACTGAAAAATGATGGCAAAAAAGCTCATTCAAGTTTTGAAGTAAAACTTCCAGGATGGGTTGAGTTAAAACTCCGTCTCCTCTCTGTGGGGAATCAAATAGCATTTAGGCAGAGCACAGATGACATGATGTGTGCCTTGGTATGCATCTCGAGTGAGAAGTGCAATTCTCTGTGCAATTAAGCAGCTGGGATAAGTGTCCCTGCAGACAGAATTTGTTCTTACCTTGTACCAAACATCTGAGCAGGTTGATGACGGTGTTTCATGCCTGGCAATGCAAACCGTGAGGTGAGGAAGGAAAAACTCAGATGACTGACTCCTCTAAACACGTGCTGAGCTAAAGATGGTGATTGAAGCCTGCTGAAGGTTTCTGTGCCTTTTGTAATCGGTTATGTGTAAACTAGGAGTGCTGCAGAGCCAGGGCAAGTGGCAATGCAGGGCTGGGTAGGAGGAGAGGTGGATGGCAATGCGGGAACAGGTCAGCAAGGTCAGCCCTGTGCAATAGCCTCCCTGTAGTCCCCTGGGACACGCCTGAGCATGGCCCACAGGTCCATACATTAGGTTTGGCTCTCTCAGTATACAGTTCAGGGCTGAAGTATAAGCAGAGGTTTCAGCGGAGGTCCTATGGGAAGTCAAACAGGGGTAAATCCTTTGGAGCAGTGATGTCAGGGAGTCGCATATGCAGCCACCAGAGGCTGAACTTCTTTCTGTGGCTTGAACGCCATGACCTGCGATGTGCTGTCACTCCAGGGTTGAGTTTATTTAGTTCTCCTGAAGTTCAGGAGATGTGTCACAGAAAACCAGGGGGAAATCATACAAACAGAACAGACTCCAGCATGATTTTTCTGAGTTTTTCATAGGGGAACAGGGTAGTGGTCATCACAGGACAAATTTATCTGCCCTATTCCTTTCCAGCTCATCAACAAAATCCATATTAAAATGACCCTAAAATGGTGACTTTCACACTTGTAAACTGGATATTGTGAAGCCAGGGAACGAGAAAAGTACTGCACACTTTATGCCACAATATCATTTGTAACATCTCTCCCTCTCTTCCAAAATATGTACTGACACTTTAAAGCATGTCACAGAGTACTTCATTTTTCTGTAGAGACTCAAACATCTTAATATTCAGTAAACCATTTTTAAGTACCACTGAGATGGCTGAAAAGCAAGAGGGGGTTTCCCTCTGTATTGAAATAAGGCAAACAGAGGATGTCAGGTTCAGCTGATTAGAGAGTCAGGCTTTTGTTAGTCTTGAAAGTTTGTTCATCTTTTCAGATTTAAAAACTCTTCAACTGTGAAGAATTCAAATAACGCTTTATATAATTGATGACATACAACAATATGGTAATTTGTAGGGTATGCAGTACATTCACTTTATTGTAGACAAAATCATGACATTGAATAATGATGGTAAAGAAAGTATCTCAGAAAGAAAGCAAGATAATATCAGAACACCACTAGTGACTTTGGTGATGATAAACAAGCTTTTACAATTCAATGAGCTTCATCTAACAACCCATTTGTTTCAATGATGTGCCCAGTTATTTAGACTCGTGTGGATACATGGGTGGTTTTTGCATTTTCTATCTTTTTCTGCATACACATATATAAATCTAGAAAATTAGGTACCTTTTCCAGAGGCTTTTAAAATGCTCTCCTACTCTCATACTGTCTTACTTTAGTATTGTCCTATCTGGTTTGTTTCTACAAAGCAGCTCCTGCCAGACATGCGTTGAGTTAGTTCCAACTTTCATTGCAATGGGAGGGAGCTTACTGGCACAGCCAAAGCCTCCACTATAGACAAATTTAATTTATCACAGCAAGAGCAGGAGGAGTTCCTAAACCATCACATTTGAAGAAATTTCATGATTGTCCAAAACCAGCAAGCTCTGGTTGAAGTCCAAGCCCACCTTCTGAAAACCAGGCATTAGCTCATAACATAATAGATGGTGTCTCTTAAGGGAAGCACCAACTATCAGAATTTTGGCAAGAGTGTTAAAAAGAAGAAAATATTACTTAGGGATCAGATCTGATGGCTAAGACAATTAGGTTGATTAAATGTCAAACTGTTAAGAGTTTTCTGTCAAAACACTCCTTACCCAGGGTAGGAACTTAGATAAGTTGGTGTATACTCCGTATTTCCCTCACTTTCCACACCCTTCTCCCCAGCTGATGATACCAGTAACAAAATAAGTGCCATTGTATTTGGTTACATGGGGGACTCCTCCATCTCCTTCATCATCTTTATCATAACCATCACAGAACATATTTTCTGTGTTTTCTTTCTAAGAAGGGTGAGCTTGCAGGTGTCCCTGCCCACATAAAGGATTTGAAGCTTTTGACCTGCCATGCACAATCAAACGTGTTCCCAAAATCACTGACAATTCCAAATGTCTGGTTCATCAGAACGTCAGTAGCAAAGTCTTCTTCTGGAAGGCATGCTGGGACAACATCCTCAGAAAATGTGATAGGTTCCTCTAAGTTGAGGAGGACTATGTCGCTGTTGAAAGTTTCTGTATCAAATTCAGCATGTGCAATTAATTTTTCCGCTCTGTGCATTGTTCTGTTTGGCTCTTCCTTTCCTTGTCCACCATCACCTTGTCCATCATCTGTGTCAGATTATTAAAGTAGTTGTTAATAAGACAATACCAACAAGTCTAAACTGCATCTCAATAAAAGAAGGAACTAAAGCTCTTTATACTTTTTATAGGCATTGTACTGTACAAATAAAATAGACCAGGCCTGTGTCCTGACACTGTAGCATTTTATACCCATTTTGGAGGGGTTTAGAGGGCTGCCAAAATGCCAAGCAAGTAGAAAATCAGAACTTTTCTATCAGAATAACGCTCTCAATGAAAGTTTTGATATAAAGTTTTGGGCTTCATTACAATATTCCCAATGGCCCCCTTACAGTATACAACCAAAAGCCTCAACACAGAAGAGAAGGATCTTGCCCCTCATTGTAGAGCAACACAGGCAAACAGACTTAAACAGGAAATGGATATTCATTTTCTTTTAAAACTTTAACCTTCTGCATACAAAATTTTATGAGTTTGTATATATTTATTCTTTCTCAATTTGTACGAAGTCTCTTTGGGAATTAAATGGACAGATAGTTGGACTTTAGGCAAACAGAATTTTTGCTTTGCTGTTGTAAGCTGAGTACAAATTTTTTGACTCAGAACACCATTTTTCAGTGCCTAGAATTTGTGATAAACTACTTTTTCATAAATGACAGCAATAAACAATAAGTTTGAGGTTTCAGGTGCAGAACAGTCTCAGACTAGTATCTCCATGCTGTCAAAACAGTTATTGCTAACATCTGAATGAGGCATCTGGAATTCTTCAAGGTTTGGCCAACACAGAAAATTGCATGAAGGTGTGATGTTAGACCAATTTAACTACATCAGCTCACCCTTACTTGCCCACATATCTTTCCATTTTTTACTTGGCTTCTATCATATACAAGCTACATTAGGCCAAGCCAAGCTTAAAGAAAGCGTCCATTCAACAAAGTTGAACATGTATTTCACTATTAGTCAAGGGACAACATGGGGCAGCGAGAAGTAACAAGAGGGTAAGAAAAACTCTGTCAGAGTTCACTGTCTTGCCTATGGAGACTGCAACACAAGACAGTTTCTTGCTACAGAAAGTAAAATACTTGTTCAGAACGGTCCCCCCACAAAACCATTCATGGTACTCATCTGCTATTAGAACAGCCTGCAAAGAGAAAGAAGAAAGATAAAGCACAAAAACATATGTACAGAGAAATCCTGCAGAGCCAGCTGAGATTCAAGCAGTGTTCTTAAAGTAGACATTTTCATAAGTATTTTCCGTCAAAGGCTTCCTTCATTCAGAGGTGGTGAGGGTTACACTGAGATGTAGCCACCGCAGCGGGAAACTTGTCAGGACAGATCTTTTGCCTGGCTCAAAGCAGAGTCTGTGAATTCAGTTAATTTACCAACAGGTTTTGTTGTTGTTTTTTAAACAAAATATAGCTAATGTTGTAACAGCACCTGCTTGGGGGTTTTTGTTTCACTTAAAGTCTTGGCCACAACAGGAACTCAAGCTATTCTTCTGATAAGGCCATGCTGCAATCCGGGGTGTCTGGCAGGGAAGGGGCCCCATGGCTCACCCTGCTCTGTGTCCCATATCTGCAATGCTACTTCTCTCCTGGTCTCCCCCTCTCAGCATTTGCTTGATGCTGAAACAGAGCCACAATATCATCCATGGTAGGAGACCTGTGCAGAAACACAGTACTCAGGAGAGTGGAACAACCACCCAAAATGTTGACACCGGGGACGTCTGTCTCAAATCAAGCTAGGACCCCTTGGCAAGTGGGGAGGCATGCGATGAAGAGTAAACAGCTGTTGGCCCTGATGAGCAGGGTCAAGGTGTTCAACATCTCAGGACAAGGGCACCTTACCTGTCACAGGGACGCGCTGGATAAACTGGCAGCCTCCCTGGTGACCTCTGGATGGCTGCTTGGGGTCTTGGTCGTTTCCTCATTTTCATGAGGATGAGCATATGGACTCACTGTGGCTCCTGTGACTTTCAACCAGCTTCATGGTTTCTCTAAAGCTTACCACACAGGAACTTGTCTGCAAAGGCAAAATGGAAACACTAATACTTGATGTCTGGATGGTACTGGGACATTGAGGCACACATTGCGTGCTGAAAGCAAGGTATTCCCATCCATAAGCCTGAGCAAACAGCTGTGAAGGCCCAGCTGCTGTCACCAGCCTTCACATTAGCTCAGAGCTACCTTTCTTGCTGATTTAAGCTAATTTATAGGATGTGGAGGACCACGGTTTCCCATCTCTATGGGGGACAGTGCCTGTGCTGTCCCTGAAGCACCAAGCCAAGACACATGCAAGGGTAGCAACCTCCAGCAGAGCAGAAGGAAAGCCAGCTGCTGGTGAAAGCAGTTTCTGCCACCGAAGTGCCATTCAACAGAGCTTGTCTGACAGAGCCCTCAGTGTAAAGGACAGTTTCATGGTCAGAAAAGTAAATTTAGCTTCCAGTGCACCTTGGAAGTGTTGTTCTTCACCACAATAAATTATTCAAACCTGCTGGAACATGGGTTTTGCAGTCAAAAGCAGCCTTTAGAGTTACAGATAGGTACCTATAGCAGAGGGAAATGGTTTGCAGGGAAAGAGGTCACCTTCAGGGAATCAACTCTTCATGAAAATGAGAGAAAACTCATTTCAAGGAAAACTCCTTGACAGTAGCCTTTCACAATCGAATTAAGTATGCGGGTATCCTTATCAGGGGTGGCTCTGCTAGATTTTTTAAGACATTAACAAAAACTTTGCAACTGCAAAAGGACCAGAATGGTTGAAAAATAAAAATTTTTTTCCGCTGCTAAAACTTGCTAATTTTGAGCAAGTGGGCAAATGGGTTCAGTGTTTTCAAGGTATTTAAATGTTAGACATCTGTTATTGGCATCATTATTTTTGTATACCTGCTGTTATTAAATCTTTTGTAACTGAGAAACAGAGCAAAGTATTCTATGTGAGGAATTAAATGCTCATGACAGCAATTTGGTATTAAATTGCAAAGGACATTATAACAAATATCATCAGACAGACAGAAGAATAGACCAAGATTAAGAACTGTTAATGTTCTCTTTGAATGCAGACAAAATTGATGGATCTAAGTTCAATGTCAGTAGTTCTTCATGTCTTTATGTTTCTACATGTTAACTGCAGAAAACCTGCTTTTAGAAGAAAATAGAAAGGCAGGTTGTTTTCCTTTTAAATGGAAGAGGTGGTATTTGAGGGGAAACAAGTGAGATGTAACTGCAGTGACATTATGTCGTTACTGCTGAAATTATAATGAATCCTTGTGAACCGTATATTGTAAAGGGAAAATTTTCTTGTATTCATACTCATTTGGATCTGTAGGTGTCCAGCACAAGCTGGAGGCCTTGAAAACAGACACCAATTCTCACCAGTGATAAACGTAACCCGTTCCTTTCTAACAAAATCTGCTAAAGCATGAGAGACCTGTTTCAGTCTGTGAGAGAAATCAGAGCCCCGTTGTAACCATCAGTTTCTCATACGGCTTCGTACCTGCTGGGACGTGGGTTTCGCAGTCCACTCTGAGAACGCACCCACTCTCACAGACCACCTCCGTACGCTATTTTTGCCACTGCACATCACTCGCAGTTGCACAATTTGATCTTACTTAAATTATGACCTTTAGCTAAGACCTTACTAACGTTGTTGGCAACACCTCTAGCAAGTCATGTGAAAGGTGTGAACAGTCAACGTTATTCCTTATGCTACAACAGCACTGCAACACACCAGCACTTCCCAAACGTGGCAAAGATGTGATGTGTGTCCCACAGAATGAACTTGAAGCGTGGCTTCATACCTACAGGAACGCAGGTTTTGTTGTCATTGCCCAGGGCACAGCCAGCAGCGCAGGAGCATACGGCTCCTTCGTCTGCAGGTTTGCAGAACTGCTCACAGTTCCTGTTGTTGCCCTTGCACGCATTTGGCATGGCTGCAAAGGACACAAATGTATAGGCAGGTTAGAAATTCATGCTGATTTCACAGAAGCACAAGCCCATCATTTGGGGAAATTCTGTGCAATTCCTGCCAAAGGCCTTAGTAATAACAACAGTCGTGTCTATCATTATTTAAAAAATGGTAAGCTGTCAACATCAGGTAGGCCGCTATTATTTTACATCTTATGCTGTGTTTCCCAGCTATAACTGACAGTTCTTTGAGGGCAAAGGAAGGGATAATCCGTACTTGCCAGAGCAGCCATCGTACTAAGGCAAAGATGAACATGGGTTCATCAGTATCAGTAATAAATTAAGCATTGGACTCTTGGTAGATCCTTGCAATATTCCTTTTCCATCCGTATATGGCTCATACTACTAACTTTAGCTGAGTCCCTGGCATTGCAACATCACAAGCAGAACGGGAGAGCTCTTCCCAGCATTAACGCTATGAGAGCATGGAGAGGTAAACCAGTCCTAACAGATGTTGTCTAACCTGTTCCTACAGATTCACGATGAGATTCTGCAGCACACTCACATAGCCTAATCTGCTCCTTAACTAGCCCTATAACATCTAAAAAGCTTTTCCTAATATCTCACCTGAGTGTCCCTCAGTGTGTTGTGATCCCATTACTTCTTGTCCTAGCTATTCATCCTAGTGAAAATGGAGGCTTCTTGCTTTTATCCCATATTTTACAAATCTCCTTGGTTGTGTACTGTGGGACTGAGGGTGAAATTTTGTTTTTGTGTTTACTGAATTGCCTGCTATTTATGTTGGACCACTGTTCCAGTTTCACAAGACTGTCTTGAACTCTCATCTCAATTTACGGCCATCCTTCCAGTCTGGAACGAGCTATAAGCGCAGTGAGTAAACATTCTCTTCCGCCTTGCATGTCACCGTGGAAAATAATAGCAAGTTTCAGAGGTCCTCAGGCTCACCAGTGTGGAGCCCTGCACTCCATACAATCTTTCAACTGACCAGCGCAGTCTGCCAACCAGATGTGCACCAAACCTAACAGTCGTTTCATCCAGACCAGTGTTTCTGTTACGATAAAAGCATGATCTAAAATGATGTCAGAAGCCTCCCTTAATGGAGAGACCTGACATGTACGGCATCTCTTGCAGCCACCCAGCCTGTTATCTTGTCCTTGGAGAAGATCGATGTGATGTGATTTGTTCCTGACTAGTGCAGCTCAGCAGCTTCTTTCCTCCTTGTTGGACACAGTAATCTGGTACCTTAAGGAATAAAGATTTTCTTCTCCATTAGGAACAATCATTTTCCTTGGTCTCCCTTCCAGTATCCATATACTTAGATCAGCTCTTTATTTTCACATCATGTTTATCTTACCATATTTGCTCCTTAGCTTCTCTGGGCTTATGTCAGGATGTTTGCAATTCTTTCACACTGATCCAGATTTTTCTATACTTCCTTCTGGAGGTCAGGTCATGAAGGAGCTCGTATTTTTAATTAACTCCCCTGTCCTTTCTTGACCTTGGGATAGTTTGGACATGTGCCTTAAACACTTTGGGATTTTGTGGTTTTTTTTCTTTTAAAAACACATTACTTTTACTCTCTTGTTCTTTCTCTTTACTTCCTTCATGAGCTCTGTTGTTTTACAGTTACTTTTATTAAAGCAATCTTCTGTCCTTGCATTGTCAGCCACTTCTAGTCTTGGTAAAATTAAATGTAGATTAGCACACTCCAAATTTCTTTCTACATGTCTGTGAGAGAAAATTTTACCTGAAGCATCCCGAAGACACTCAGAGCACCCCTTGTCCCACTAAGCACCTTTCCCACCTCATCTCTAGCATGTCAAAATCATAGAATCATAGAATGTTTTGGGTTGGAAGGGACCCCTAGAGGCCATCTAGCCCAACCCCCCTGCAGTGAGCAGGGACATCTTTATCCGGATCAGGTTGCTAAAATCTCCCTCTTACTCCCAGCTCTTGTAATGTGGGTGACTCAGGTGTTTGTTCAGTTGTAGCCAGCCAGTCCTCTGTAATCATTGAATGACTTTTACAGCAAAAATTAAACAACAAGGCATGCATCATGGCTGCAGTATGATTCACACACTTACTCTGTAGAAAAGCATCTCGGGCTCCAACCTCAAAGACAGATGGGACGCTTTCTCAAGTGGAGATGTGATGTTTGTGTCGAGATTTAGACAAGCACAGTGATTGATGTTGTGGGGTTCTTGTTCCCCGTCTGCACTGTTAAACCTTGTGGCATTCATTTTGTCACCCAATAGCTTATGAATGGATAGTAAGGATTATTTAACTATCAAACCTCTTAAGGACATGAAGAATAGCACATCGTTTGTGCTGTCCTTTTGAAAGCCCTGCATGCTGATGTATTAACTCCCTATTTCACACTGGCACAATTGTTTCAGTCCAAAATGGTATTCCCCCAATGACTAAGCCCTGGGTATTATTGCACTGCGGGAGACAAATGGGAGCAATGCGGGTGAGAAAGCAAAGCTACCAGGTTTCCACTCATGTCACTCTGGTCCACAAAGCACAAATAATGGCAAATAATTACCTGTGTGGTTTAGGCAAAGCAGCGCAAAGCCAAGTTAAAGCAAGGGCTGTACCCGTCTGCACCACCTGAAGGCAATGGAGGAGAATGGGGAGAAGCCACATTGTCCCGCGATGACCTGCCATTGCCACCCTCCGAGCATACTGTGCGTCTCCCACCGGTTTCTCTGCAGGGCTTTGGGGCAGCTGCAAAATGAGAAACACTACAGTGCAAAGGTTGTTAACTCACGAGGAAACGAAACCACTAAGAGCAAAGCCTGGGCTCAATGTCAGCACGGGACAATATTAAAACAGAAAAAAGCCACCACACTGCAGCAATGCCACCCTGAGGCAGGCACCTCATGTTGGCAAAGCCCCTCTCTCCTTCACGGGCAGCATGAAGCTGGGTTTGCCACAGGGGCTGTGACATCTGTGTATTTCAGACTCCTTCAGAAGAGGGGAGTCCATAAACCAAGGCAGGTTCTGCCTCAGCAGAATAACGTGGTTACATGGTTAAACTCGGTTATGCTACTGAAACTCCAGATTGCCTGACTGCCACTTGGTGATTTCTTCTGCAGGACCATGGTCTACTGCCGTCCCCTTTCTCCCTATCCGCTGCAGGTGGCTTTACATCTTCAGGAAATATGATCAAAACCTCCCTAAAAGAGCTTTATTAGCCAGGCAACAAGGAGCTTGAGCACTTAAGTGATCTGTTGTCCATGCCTAAGGAAGACAGAACAGCCAGAGCCAGAGCTTTGTGCATCTCACAAGCTGGGTGGAAGCAGGAAAGTGCCTCATAAGTGAGGAGTAGCTCAGGGCACCAAATTTGCAGAGCTCAGTAAGCGTACTGCAAAGATGTTGCCTCCCAGCTCTGGTAGTGCCTTAGGAAGCAAGTAAAGCATCAAGCTAATCAGAACAAGAAAAACCAAGAGGGAAAATTCAGGGTTTTTTCTGGGCTAGGTCAATAAGGTATTGCACAAGGTTTTGGCCTCTTCTATTCCAAACCACTGTACTTTGAAGTGCTTTAGGTAGGGTGAAACTGATTGTCACACTGGTAAGTGAAGCCTTTGAATCCAGTGGAGCATGTAAGCAGGTACCCTGCAGAGATGCAGCAGGCTGGATGGGGCCTCTAGGACATACAGAATCCAGTCTCTGTCACAAGCACCGGGCCAGACCATACTTACACAAATTCATCAATTTCCACCTTATTCTGTGTAGAGGAGTGGCTGAGTGAGAATGGGCATGATTTAGTCCCATTCAACAGCCCCTGCTCTTAAGCGGATGTGGGCGGACCTGTGACTGGAAGAGAAGGTGAAGCCCCTCCGCTGGACAGATGACCCGTCCCAGTCACAGTAGCGATGTAGGCGTGTGTATAACGGTGTTCTACCAATCACAGTGTGACATGTGTGTATGTTATGGTTTTCGGCCTATATATGCTTTTGTTAGCTGCGCAATAAAGGAGAACAACCATACTCATATTGAGATCCATCGTTTAATCCGGGCTGGCTTCCCCTTCCGACGACAATTCTGGATGGAATTTTTTTTTTTTTTTTTCCCCCTGGCTCACACCAGTCCATGGGGACAGCTGTTGACAGGGCCTTGTGGTCTGGGGCCATGCCTGCAGAAGACAATCCTGTCAGATGAGTCACCTATGTCAGGGAGCAGTAAAGGGGAAGGAAAACCTTGTGTGTCATTACTGTGCTAGTGCAGGTCAAAAATGCGTGACCATAACAGTGACCCTTTTCTTGCGTTGCTCACCTGGAAGCACAGAAAACAGGGGTTGGCAAGGATCACCCAGCCCAGCTCACCGAGCCAACATGGGATCAAGTTTACCTCCATTACTCTTGGCATGTTGACCCCATGCAACACTACAGGTTTGGTGAAGAGTGGCTGGAAAGCTTCCTGGCGGAAAAAGACCTTGGGGCACTGGTTGACAGCCGGCTGAATATGAGCCAGCAGTGTGCCCAGGTGGCCAAGAAGGCCAATGGCATCCTGGCTTGTATCAGGAATGGTGTGGCCATCAGGAGTAGGGAAGTGATCGTGCCCCTGTACTCTACACTGGTGAGGCTGCACCTTGAATGCTGTGTTCAGTTTTGGGCCCCTCACTACAAGAAAGATGTTGCGTTGCTGGAACATGTCCAGAGGAGAGCCACAAAGCTGGTGAGGGGTCTGAAGCAGAAGTCTGATGAGGAGCAGCTGAGGGAACTGGGGCTGAAGCCTGGAGAAGAGGAGGCTGAGGGGAGACCTTATGCCCCTCTACAGCTACTTGGCAGGAGGCTGTAGCGAGGTGGGGGTCGGCCTCTTCTCCCTGGCAATGGGTGATAGGACGAGGGGAAATGGTCTGAAGTTGTGCCAGGGCAGGTTTAGGTTGGACATTAGGAAAAAATTTCTTCACCGAAAGGGTTGTCAGGCACTGGAATGGGCTGCCCAGGGAGGTGGTCGAGTCCCCATCCCTGGAGGTGTTTAAAAGAAGGGTAGATGAGGTGCTTAGGGACATGGTTTAGTGGTGGGATGGCAGTGCTAGGTTAACGTTTGGACTTGATGATCTTAAAGGTCTTTTCCAACCTAGACGATTCTATGGTTCTATGATTCTATGATTCTAAGGCTCCAGGGAAGGATGCTTCTGGGAAATTGCATCCAGCTGGACACTGCACTTGCAAAAGTGTGTTTTCCAGCTGTACTGTGGGATACCATAATGAAGGCCAGCTTGTCCACCTTCATTCCCTAGGGCAGCCCCCGCTGTACTGCCTGCCTGACAGCTAGTTACCTCTCCTGCTCTCACCAGCTACCAGCATCTGAGACTTCACTGTCCCGTATCCCCCACCCCCTGACAAAATCTGCTAGACGGCTTTTCTAGTCACAGAGTTAGAAAGTTTTCTCTGAACTGTCCCTGAACCTTTCTCACTGCAACTGAGAGGTGCAATGTCTTTTTATCTTCACCACCCACATGAAGATCTGATTCATCCCTACATCCCTGCAGCAGCCTTTTGCACACACGAAGGCTACAGCTACATTTCTCCTCAGGCCTTATCTATTTTAGTCTAAAGGAGCCTAATTTTTTCAAAGCCAAATGCCTCATGCACAAGAGTGCATAGGCCTGAGCGATGTCCGACATTTTTATTCTTCATATTAGTCCTTTCCAAAGCCTCAAAGTGGTTGCACTCTTTACTTACCACCCTTCCTTTCTTCCCTTTCTTCTCAGGACTGGCTTTCCCTTGAAGGCTGAAGAAGCCTGAGCACTAGGCAGTAGGTTACAGCTATTCCTTCCACCATCCTTGGTAAATGTCAGCTCTTGCCTAAACCAGCAGTGTTTGCCTACCATGAGGAGTTCTGGTATTTTAAACCCCACCAGTTTACAGAGCAGCTGCGTGCCATACCTCTTGCCTGCATTTTACAATTTGTTCAAATTGCGCTATGTGAAATTACCCCCAAACCATTAGTCTACATTTAAAAAGTGTGTTTTAATTCTTTCTTTTCTTGCAGGCCCTAGAGCTGGTTATGGGCTTTGGTAGGAGGCCAAGATGCAAGCAGAGGATTCACTCATGTCCTCTCAGCACAGCAGAGGCACTGTTACAGAACGAGGAACGCATATAAAGCCCTCGAGCCTCAGGCACTATAGGTGCCACAGCATGGGATGAAAGGCTCTCTAGGAACCAGTTACATTTGTAAAAGACAAATAAACTCCAATTGCGAAGCCCAAGGACAAAGTCTTATCATAGGCTACAGAATAATGACACTTCTAAGTACAGTCACGTTGCATGCAAACATGGACTTTCATCACCCTCTTGCATGCTCATCTTTTAAACCAGCTCTGTGCCTGCTCTCAAGGTGCTACTTGGCTTGACAAGGATGTATACACACACCAGCTACTAAAACCCTGCTACTGCCACCACTGCCAGAGGGAGGTCCTCCCCTCAGCCACCTCAACACCTTCCATAGTCCAGTCGGAGTTTCACTTCAGTCCTCAGGCTTCACTGAAGCAGATGAACACCTTTAGCATGAGTACATAAATAGGATTTGGGTAGCACCTAGGCCTGAGCTCGTCCCTTTGAAGACAGATGTTTCACCCCAATGGACCGCACAACAGGCTACCAGTAGGTTAAGAGATTCAGGATAAAAAAGTGGGCAAAAGTCAGGGAACAAACGTTGCTGAACAAACACTGAAGTACACCTGCTGAGGGTTTATACAGGTGGAGACCATCTGGGGTAACTGATCTGCAGTCCTTCCTGCCCACGTTTTCTGCTGACCATAGTGATACCTTAAGGGTCGAAAGACCCCCAGATGTAAGCAGCTTACATGCATAACATTTAGGCCTTATTGTCTAGTTTGCTGATGCTTTGCTAAAAATCAGTAGTATCTAGTTTGGATGTTTTGCTAAAGTCAGTAGTGTCTAGCTTGGGTGTTTTTCTAATAGTGCCTAGCTTGGATGGTTTTTTTTAAGTCAGTAGTGTAGCTACTTACTAAATTTGGAACCCTATTCAAGGACGGGAAGAATCGGGGGGGGGGGGAATGGAGCAGAAGGATAATAACGGTTTGCCAAGGTTGCTAGACTAGAAAGAATGAGAACTAATTGATGCAGGAAGATTTGTGGCTCCTTACAAAGGACAGTTTTTTGATAAGAACCAGGAGTTTACCTCAAGAACTGGTCTACACCAACCCTGCAGTTTGGGCAAGAGCCAAGGAGCAACTGAGTCTGCGCAAGAACAAGGGGTTACTAGCGGTGACGAAGAAGAGCCGGCAGGCAGCCTTCATCCCCACGACCCCCGACAACCACCACAAGGAGGCACTGAGCAAGCGCAGTGGGGAGGGATTTATGGAAATGACCACCTGAAGCTAATTTTAATACAAAGCAGAGACAGGTTATGCATATGTATAGCATATATCAGGAAGCTTTATGCATATTTAATACTTTGCTACATAAAAATGGGGCAAGTTGCTGCTTATAGGTATGCACGTTAGGTGGAGCAATCCCCCGTGCATCCGGCGCCGTGAATAAAGAATGCCTGCCTTTTAACACTACATTGGTGTTACGAGGTTCGTTCTTCCCGATTTCGGTGACAATAGCAATACCTTGCTGCTGTGCAGAGCTGTATTTCTAGTTTTTCAACCTGGTTTGCTCACATCACCGGCTATGCCAAACTAGCCAGTACCAGCTCAAACCCTAAGAGATAAGTAGCAGGTGTCTGGTGAAGTTCAGTGTACCTCAGACAACAGGGAAGGGTAACAGATTGGAGGAGCCTTTTGGAGGAGCCTTGGAAGGGCCGTCAGGATGGTCAGGGATGTGCAGTACCAGGCCAAGTGAGAGGTCTGGTTTTGTTCAGCCAGGGAGAGCTGGGGCTCTAACTGCAGTCTAAATGGGGATTACAGCAAAGACAGGGCCAACCACTTCCCTGAGGTGCGCACAGAAAGAAGACAAGGCGGCAGTCCGAGGATGAAACAAGGAAAATCCCCATTGGAGGTGAGAAATGTTAGCCATCAAGAGTGCTAAAGCAAAGGAACAGGTTGCCCAGAGGCTAACAAAATCTCTGCCCTGCACAACCTGCGTTAACTTTGATATTAGCCCTGCTTTGAGCATGGGGGTTGGATCAGATCACTTTCATCTGTCCCTTCCATTGTAAATTTTTTCCATGATTTCTGTAGCTGGGACGGAAGCTGAGAAGGCTTAAAGAATGTACTCCACATGCAAAAACCCACGAGTGCGGAGCTTCAGCCTGGAAACCTTACAGCACAGATCAGATCATAGTACCTGAAGAGCCTATGTGTGGGAAAGCAGTGGCTGAGTTTGCCTCTACCTATGAAAATTAGTATCTTGGGACCTAACTTGCCATTTACAAACCTCTAGGCCAGTGAAAGTCTTTTAAAGTACCCCCCTCCCTTCTCTACTTCCGCATCAGCCTTGACATAAGGTAGATGAAATGTGTCACACGTTTTTTTTTCGGGATATTCACTCTTTTTCACTTTCAAATGAGATTTTGTCTTCATATATTTGTGAGCTGACTGGAGGGAATAAAAAAAGAAGAACGAAAAAGAAAGAATGTTTTATTTCAAATGCTGGTGTACATCAATATTGCACCTTACAGAAACACCTCAGCCCTACACAATCCAGAATATGATACAGAAAGCAGTGAACACGCACATATTTTTTTTTCTGATGAGCAGAAGTGTTCATATTAAACTAAAGTGAAGCACAATCCACATAAAGCAAAACCCCATTTTAATTAGCTGCTGTGACCTAAGCAGGCAATTTTGTGGAGCATGCGGTTATTTAAAATGCATCACATCTTGTATACCTACTTGTGTCTCAGCTTTTACCAAGCAAGCTTCCCTGCTCCCTTAATCTTCTAAATACATCTCCAGGTAGAAGCTAAACAGCTCTAGTAATAACAGACTCCCTACTGAGCCAGCTGGCTGCAATATGAGGATTAACTGAAGTCCTGTCCTTCCCACTTTCATCATGATTAGTGGAGGCTCATATTAAGTCCCAGAGCCTCTGATGGAAGCACTTGGGCAAACAGACAGGAACCAAAACGGCAATATAAAAATAACCAAACAAGCAAACAAAAGACCCCACTGAGCAGCCATTTTGTTTGGGGAAAGCCCCTCATTGTACAAATTCAATATAACACCAGCAGTCCACATACACATGCTTAAAGCCAGGAATAAAATAAAAAGAAGCAGCACCATAACTGTAAGCAATCAGCTCTCAAAACAAGTTTAGCAGATGTGGCTAAAAAAAAAAAGTTTCCATTACAGAAACTGCACCTTGTTACCTAACAGAAAGATCAAGAGCCACACAGCTACAGATTTTGTCTCATGACCATTCTTACCCATCGTAAGAACCTGGACAGCTTGGTATAGATACCATATTTGCCTTTCTTTGCACATCCTTCTCCCCAACTAACAATTCCAGTAACAAAATAGGTATCCTTGTATTTGGTTACATGGGGGCCTCCACTGTCTCCTTGGCAAGCATCTTTTTGCTCCGTTTCATAACCAGCACAGAACATGTTTTCTGTTATTGCAAAGTTAGTGGATTGCTTGCAAGTGTTCCTATCAACATAGGGGACTTCAAGCACTTTCAGTTTTTTGGAAAGTCGTCCACCTTCAAATTCACGCCCGAAGCCACTAACTGTCCCAGATCTTTGGTTCATCAGAACTTCATTAGCAAAGTCCGCTTCAGGGAGGCACGCTGCGATAACGTACTCTGAAAACGTTATAGGTTCCTTCAGCTTTATTAAGGCTATGTCATTATCGTAAGTCTCAGCAATGTATTTAGAGTGCACAAGTATTCTGTCCACGGCATGCATCGTTTCAGAGTGTTCTTTCTTTTCTCTGTCCACTTCACCTGTACAAGATTATTAAAAGGGTCATTAATACGGAGATAGTATAAGAAGTTAAGAACAATCTTGATAAAGGAGGAGAGTAGCATATCCATTCCTAACACTTTGTCTAAGCCTTTATACCATAAAAGTAAAGTGTAAAAATGTATTGTGATATTTATTAGCAGCACCTGGATCAGTTTCAGTTCTGAGCTTTTATCTATGGAGATTTTTGTACCAGTTTCCATAAAGGCATAAAAACCAATTCAGCTAAACTAATGCTTTGGGTGGAAGCTCTTACAAGAGCTTGAGCCTGGTTTATATCAGGGAAGAGAAACTGGTCTGGGTCAAGGTTAAAACAGTGCAAAGACAAAGTTGTGTTGATCTGGTATCACGCCTCAGAAGTGAAGCAGTCATAATTTGAGTTTGTTTCTTCTTCCTCTAGTCAATGTGTCACAGCTTTCCTGAGTGTTCCTGCAGAAACAAATCTGTATGCTTCAGATGTGCCAGGAATGATAAGCTTTCTGAAGAAGCACTACTCTGATGAACACAATGCTAGCCAATGCTTCTAGAACCTTTGTTCTTAATCACTTCCAACTAGCTGGCAAAGAAGAAAGGGATGCACCGTTACCACCTTCCACATCAGCTGCCCTTGTTATTACAAAGCAGGATTCCCACAATAACAAGAAATTATAAAAAGCAAAACAACAACAAAAAAGTAGCAAACCATAACAAATAAAGTAATATGAGTACATCTCACACCAGATTTAGAGCAGAGAGGATTAGCCTGCAGCATATGCTCAAAGATCACAGGAGTAAAATAAATAACCACTTACCAACAACAACTTTGATTTCTTTAGATTGGTTCATGCAATGAGCTGCAGTAAGTATAAAATTTTCATTCAGAATAGTTCCACCACAAAATTCTTCCCCTTCCTCGTTTAACAGAACAGCCTGTGAAAGAAAAAAGGCGAGTGCAGAATTAAGGAGAGCAGTTTAACATCAATGATCTACAAACAGGTAATTGATTTCTCTGCACACTACGTATACACTTATTACTGCAAAACGTACTACCCTGCAGATCTCTCCTAATATTGCATTCACACATGCCAGTGCAACAGATCAGCATGTGCTGCTACACAGCCTCAGCTGTCTTTATGTGAAGTAGATGTTTGGCTTCCATGCCACCTCACTCATAGTGCTTAGTAATGTCTTTTAGGAACAAGACACTGTCTGACTGAGCAGGGAGAGGGCAGCCCCCAAATCGCCCCATCCCTTGGATTTGCTACCCCAAAGAATTCCCGTCCAAGTTCTGTTCCCGTTTGACCCCACCTTGGTGTCCCAAATACAGGAACTCATTTTGGCTGGTCCAAGCTCAAGAGGAAAACTTAGATATGAAAGCCCATTTGTGAAGCAAACACATGCTTTATCCGACAGGCTCTCAGGTATACTAACTAAATGGACTGCTATCAGGCAGAACTGGAATATAACCTGCAAGAATGACACTGGTAGGCCAGCATGACTCAAAAACCCTCTCTGAAGGCAGGTTAAGCAGCACCATCGAAAATCACACAAAGCCTTTGATTTTGAAATTTAAGGCAGCAGTTTGCAGAACAGCACATCTAAGTGCCTTGGTTCACGTAATTCAGCTGCCTCCAGCTACAAATGGTGTACTCCATGGGGAACATTCCAAAGGTAACCAGGTTAAATGAGCAGTTGCACGCTTTCCCTCAGAAAGACGTCCTACTTCCATGCAGAGTACAAACACCAGACTTACCTGCCACGGGCATTCGCCAAGAAGACACTCATCACCACCTACTATCCTGGTATTGACATACGGAGTCTTGCTACCTGTTTCATTGCCAGGACGGATGGTTGGGCTTTCTGTGGTAGTAACAATGTCCTCCTCCAAACTCGTTCCATTTGTGGGAGGGCCATCCTGATCACTAGTTACATTGCTACTATCAGTGGGTAAAATAACCGACCTTTTTTTTCTTTTCACAAGAACTTTTCCACAAGGATACTTTACTGTAACGACAAGAATGTTAAAATTAGAGGACAGAAACAACAGCACAAGAGGAAACTCCTTGACAACACCATCTCACAATAAATCAGTTAATGTAGCTGTCCTGTTTTCAAAACACTAGCAAAACCTTGGCAGATGCAAACCAGATGGTCTGAAAAACGAAAGCCATTTTGTAGTCCTAAAACTTGTCCATAGGTTCCGTCTCCGGACAGTGTTTTCAAAGTATTTAAAATCTAAAACATCATCTTCAATTGTTTACATTGCTATATTCATGTACTTTCTCTTACTAAAACCATCTTAATTAGGAAACAGAGTGAAGTGTTTTATTTTAGGAATAATATGGCTCATGAGAGCGATTTCTCATTAGCTATAAAGGACATAAAAGCCAACGTCATGAGTATGTGGTTGATTTATCCCTCCCCCCAGGTTTGTTGAAATACAATAAAAATGTACAAATGTAAACAGCACTAATCGTAATTATTTAATCTCCTCAGTTCCTATTCAATTAGGTTAACTGAAATCTAAAGTAGAAAAGTTTTGGTGAGCTGCTATTTTATATGGAGTGTGTTTAAGTAAATGAGATATAACTGCAATCGCTTTTCTCCTGTCAACAGTGGAGTTTTCTCAGGCAATTCTGTGAGAGGCACCTTGAAAGGGTTCCAAATCGGCTAGATTTTGGTAAGTCCATCACATCACCTCACACATGGAAGGCTTTGGAAATACAAATCAGTTGGCCTCAGGGTTAAATTGATGTCATGTAGAATACTGATGGCTTAAAAGACATTCTTTAACTGTGAAACAGGTCTCACCACCATCGCTATTAGCTTATTATATGGCTCCATACCTGATGAAACACAGCGTTTGCCATCCTCTGCTAGAACATAGCCTTTTGCACAGGAACACAAAACGTCCTTCTGTACACTTTTTTTGATGCTGCAGAATTGCTCACAGTCACCATTGTTTATTTTGCAGTACTTTGGTATGACTATAACAGAGACAAGTTCGGAGAAAAACTGTAAATAAACACTTACTTCACAGAAGATCTCAGAGTTCACCAAATTAAACCACCACTCTTTAAACAGGATCTGTATCTCCACCTGTAAAGCACCTGAAGCACACCCTAGTAACAACATGAGTGGATAACATTAGCTTATGCCTTACAAAGCAGTTACATCCACCGCATGAAACAGGCTTGCCACGTCTAAGTGGGCCCAGTGGCCAATGTCACAGTGAGCTTAAAAACAGCAGAGACAAAATGACAGTGGAAGAATGGATAAAACCCAAAGAGGGAAGTCCAGATATTGGTAAAACCTCACATGATTCCTCCCTCCTGCCTTAGGAAACTCAACTCCTCATCACTCCCCTCAGTCCTGTGTCTGAACTTCAGTCCCATACCCTTTTATTCTGGGCTCACCGCTCTTACTTCTGGGCTACCGATACACGCTCCAATGACATCATCAGGGTAGCAGCTGTATGTCACAGAAGTGAGACTCAGGAAGAATTTATATGCAAAAAATTATTCTTTGCAAGGCTGAAAAAGTCTGCATTGTGTACTGAAATCTGCTTTGTTTGGTTCTTCACTGCTGTGAGCTGTGCAGGGAGGCTGTACTTCTGTACTTGGAGTAAAGGCTCTTTGATATCAGGTATAAGAATCCTATGCTTCTTAGTTTTATCATCACGTTTTGGGGATTCAAGCTCATGTGAAGATGCACTATCATAATTAAGAGGGCTTGCTTTGGAGTAAGTATAACTTGAGAGCACTCATGGTTGGATGGGGCTTTGAGCAACCTGATCCAGTTGAAGATGTCCCTGCTCACTGCAGGGGGGGTGGACTAAATGACCTTTAAAGGTCCCTTCCAACCCAAAGCATTCTATGATTCTATGATTCTAACACTACCCAGCTGTAAAGCCACCAGGACTTTGTGTTTCTGGCACTGTCCTCCAACTCATATGAGTTGACTCCCTATTCTATGAATTTTTCCCCAGGAAGAAAGAGGCAAACAAGCAAGAGTTAACTCTCTGTGTTTCAGCCCCACGGGAAATTCACTGCCACAGTTCTCTAAAGCAGAAACCTACCAAATTCACAGTTCTTGCCTTGATAACCATCCAAGCATGAGCAAGTGTAGGAATCGATTCCATCTTTACACTGTCCACCATAGTGACAAGGATTTGGGTTGCACTGATTCCCATCTACAAAACCAAACCAAAAACCAAATTACTGTAAGAGCGCAAGCAGAACTCAGAAGGCGTGTTAGTTTAATAAGCAATATCTTTCATCTTTCCTTCTAAAACGTATGTCCTGTGAGTTGCCACATTCCAGATGGAACAAGGAGTATAAAGGCAATCATTACATATCAGCAGTGATTCATATGCATATCCTCACTTTTGCAATCTGGTTTTGGTGGCTACTGTATGACAGCACATATGCAAGCATGGTCAGAGTAGATACATCATTTACAGTGAAGGCTGTAAAAGCAGACAGGACATTTCCATGTTGCAATTGCTGTCTGAAGATACTAACCTTTGGGTCTCTTGCATTTCCCTACAGTTTCCACATAATAATGACAACTCAACTTTTATTTCCTTAAAGGTCATATCATCCCTTGTGCATGTCTTTTGCCTGCAGTGCTGCTCATTTAAAGAAACAGACACCAGCATACTGATCAGAAGATAAAAAAACCCAAGCAAACAAAAATATGCTTTAAGAGCCCTGCTAAATCCCTGTGTGCAGGTCAAATTCCTGTTTTGTGCTGTTCACAGTACCAAAATTGTCCCATTGTATCCATTGAGGTAAGAGCTCGAGCTTCAGGCACTGGAATGGGCTACCCAGGGACGTGGTCTAGTCCCCATCCCTGGAGATATTTAAAAGACGGGTGGGCGAGGTGCTTAGTGACCTGGCTTAGTAGTGAACAGGTATGGTTGGACTCAGTGATCTTAAAGGTGTTTTCCAACCAAATGATTCTATGATTCAAAAAATTAGCTCTTACCTCACGCTCCCCATGTCTACACTGGGATCTCCCACATTTGAAAGGTAGTTCGTTCTTTCTTTCCTTTCCATGACCTGGGCACAACTGGCTGACCTGACTCCAGGGTCCCAGCCATGTGCATCTCACAAACTCAGTTACACGTAGGACAATGAGTCTGCACTGCATTTGGAGACACATTCCACACAGCAGCCTTTCCTCTCACCCCCACAAAGGTATCTCACTCCTGCATTGATGCTCGCTGCCACCGTCTCTCCCACCTAGCGACCTGCTGTAACAAATGCATTCCCCCGCACATGACCTTGCTGGGCTCTTCTGCGCTGCTTGATGAGAAAAGCAGGATATCTGGAGAAGTGGCACTTGCTTAATAAGAACTCGCTGCTTTAGATATGTGCTCTTCAAATTTCTGTGTTTTACCACCTGTTCTGCCCCTGTTTGGAGCAGCTGGAAGAACGGCAGTGCCCACAGAGGAGACAAGATGCAAGAAGCTGCTCATCCTAAGGATCTAGCTTGCCACCTGCATGGCGGCTCTGGCCTGTGATCATATGTGCTGCAGCTTTATCTGTCACAGGGATCATCTGTGGGGCTTTGAGTACAGCCCCCATGCCTCAATTTCCCTTCTGTACCTGCACTGGCCAAAACCAACAGCGCTCCAAATGCTGCGTCTGTGTGGTCCACCACAGATGTGTTGAAGACTGATGTCCATCCTCAACAGATGGAAGGCGAGACCACCATTTACCAAAAGAAAGATGGACTCCATGCCTGCAGCACAGCTCCTGGTGGCCACCTCCTCTGCAGTGCCAGAGCACTCCATCCTGTAGAGGTCTTAGCTAAGCAGCATCCTACTGTTAGAAACTATACTTGTTTACTTTTTTCCTGACAAAGTAGTTGCTGCTGCGGTAATGAGTTTTATATCAATATTGCACAAAAGCATTGCAGAATCCCCTGCTAAAAAAGGAAGCAAGAATGAATTGTTCTAGTAACTTGGTTGTGGGTAGCTGTGGTTTTCAATACTTCTGAACACCAATAAAGCAATCGTGGACTGTGGTTTAAAATGTATGAAATTGGCATTTCTGCTAAGAGCACTGGCACTGCTGTTCCACTGCTTGTATTCTCATGAGAAAATGGTTTGAAATTTTCCACTCTCGTTCACTGCAACACTGACGCAGGCTTTGCTTAAAATTTCAGCCTGTAGGTTGCAGAGTTCATCCCCTGCTTAGAGGATTGTGAAAGTCTGCATCTTCTTCATGGCAACTGTCTTCAATTTTCTGCAGACTCCAAAGGACAAAGCTGGGCTGTCTTTGGTCAACATATTTGAGGTACTCCTCCTAACATGCAAGCTGGACACATACTTTCAGAACACCAATACATTAAAAATCTGTCCCCGCCTAGTGATTATGAACACTAGAACCCTAATAAATACAACTCAAACCTTTAGGAAAAAAAAACAGAAAATATTGATGGGTAGTATCTGCTAATCTACTGGCATGTCTCCTTTGAATGCCAAAAAGCTCTGTAGAAAACATCCCACAAAATATAATATAGGAATCAACAACACTCTGGCATGGATCGTGACACGAAACTGGCAAGTGGTACAGTTTAATAGCTTTGGGTTAGCCATGGCATTTAAGTACCACCCTCATCCATGGCTCTCTGCATCTTGAATTCCCCCATTCAGGGCTGCCCCTTTGGAGGACAACTGACCAGCAGAGTCATACGCCCAGTTTCTGCTTTTCACTGTCCTTCGCATGCAGAGGGCTGCTATTCTATTTCTGAGGGGACAGAGATCATCCCAGCAATTGGAGGCAGCTGAATCTTGCCTTCAAAGGAAGAGACTGGGTTCAAGCAACAGCAAGGCAGTAAATCAGATTCCTTCTTCAAAGCAAACACAAAGTGCGGGCGTCCCACGGCAGAAAGAGAGGAAGCAACGGAGCAGGAAGAGGTTACTTAAGAGGTGCAGCCTTTTTAACCTTGCTTAACAAGGTTAAATGCAGAGTGTTTCTTACCTACATAGACGTTCCAGAATTCTTCCTACAGGTAGGTGTGGGAAAAGGGGAATAAAAGGAGACAAAAAGAGTTAGATGAGAATTACTGAATTCTTCAGAAGAATATTAGAACTTTCATACAGAGAATACTTGCAGCTAACAACTGTTAAAACAAATATTTAAGTTACAAGCACACGCAGTGCTTTGCAGCCTGCTATTACTACTTAATAAACTAAAACCATACAGTCTATCTGTAGTGCCCAGATCTGCAGAAAAAAAAGTCTCATGCATTTTTCAGAAATATCTGAAACTCCTTACAGATTTCCTAATGTGACTTGCTCAGCACAAAGCACTTGATTTCTTGCCTATCTGTATCTTTCCATCAGTTTTGACTGAATTTACTTACATTCCTGTAATGCCAAATTCTCAGTCTCCACCCCCCCACCCCATGCCCCCATCAATCAGGACCTCAGAAATCCTGAGATTTAAAAATATTTTGTCCGATTCGTGTTCTTCTTTCCCTCTGCACTGAAGGCTCCAGGTATGCTGTCTGTCCAAGACAGTCCTTTTCAGTGACCACTGGTCACCAAGCAGAACAGGCCGTGCTGGTTCTGCTACAGATCAGCCAGCCTTCATGCTCTGAAATACCCAGGCCATCTCAGGGTGACTCCAAAACCATTCTGATCACCAAGTAACGCTAAAGTGAAATGAATCTGGCCTTAACTCCAGTTTCAGGGCTGTTCTTAACAGCCACATAGCTACAGCCAATGTTCCCAATGCCCTTCCACCACCAAGTCACTTCAAGTTTTCAAGTATCACCTTTTCTACTGACCCCAGTCCCCACAGTTGCCCCATCTCTTTAACTCTCCCTTGAGCTTGGGAACAGATCGCATTTCTGTCTGAAGTTAAGCAACCATCAGGGTAGTGAAGGGCGACACAAGAATCACACGTACAAACTTCATTCCATGTGGGCAATTTAACATTAAGGCATACAAGAACTGTCCACAGTATACATTCTGTCAGTTCAGATACTGAAAGAAAGAGGCACAAAATGATAAGCGCCGCAAAGCTGCTCGAGTTAAGTTCGGCAAAATTCTCCCATGAAGTTCCATGTCAGCATTTGCCTTCTCAACCCTCCCATGGACTCTCCACCAAAGAACTCTTGAACATAGTCATGACACTCAGCTATGCCACCCAGTTAGGGTGAACATATTTCTAACATGAGTAGTATCAAATCATTTAAAGGTCAAACACCTCACAATGGCAATTAAACAGATCAGGTAAAAGAATGGAAGCTTTTACATGAGCTGGCCTTGCAAGAGCTAAATTAAGACTGTTACTGTATGTTTATGCCTTAGCAATTTCAACCACAGTCAAACCCACTGTTTATTCTTTGTCTTAAATGATCAAGAGCAACTTGCAGGTTCCGATGCTCAGCTCAGAAGACCTTAATACTATTTTGTAAACATGAAATATGTAGATCTATGTTTCATATTAGTTCATCCTTACAGTTTTCTCCTTGTCTTCAAAGGCTTCTCTTGCTTCTTCTTTTGAGCAGCGCTCCTCATTGCATTCTCGTTCAATATTCCCTTTCTTCAATTCCTCTAAAAAAGAGTTAGCACGTTTTGTTCTTTCCAAGAACTTGTCAGCATTTTCTTTCTTGATGAACACTAGACAATACAGAAAATGATACAGGTGGTAGGTAAAATTTGGTGGTGGTAAACAGTCATTAGAAATAAGTGAAGTGGAAACAAAACCAAACCAGACCCTCTCACCACTCTACCCATAGGCAACATTACCCGTGAGGTCAGTCCTCACACAGACTGACACATCTCAGGATCCCTCAGGGCAGTCTCTCTCTGAGAATCAGCGACTCCAGGACAAACCGTAGGTGTGCACAATTCTCTCCTACTACTTTTAATCTTGAAAATAAGAACGTGCAGGTTGCCACTGAGGGCTTATATTTCTGTTGCTCCTGCTGAAGGCTCCAGCCTTAACCAGAATGACTTTCCCTGAAGGCCAGGGAGAATGCATTCCTTGATCTGGTTTTAAAGCTGACAAGCAGGCAACATAACCAACTGCTCCAGGGGCTTGCGGTGCAGAAACCAAATGCCACGCAAACTGAAGATGCGCTAACTTATCTACTGACAGGTGGGAAAAACGGTTTCACAGTCCAGCCCACGTATGAGATCTACTGCCCCTCACCACCCTGAATCCCACTGTGCAGCCTTGGAGTCTTCCTTCCCTCTTAACAACACTTCCCAATCGGTTGTAGAAATGTTCCTGCCTTAATGATATGCGCGCAGGTAGAGCAAAGGCAGCTGCATTCTAAAATGTAAGAAAGAGCAGAAGTAAATGAATGTCAGGTTTAGTAGGAAAGTACAGCCTGAGGCCAGTTTGCTGGGTTGATTTATATTTTTAAAAGCTTGGTATCACAGAAGCATGAGACCTGCTGCCTTCAAGATCAAGATGCAGGTAGTTGTTGATTTAAACTAAAGGATCAGAGGCATTAAACTCAGCTCAGCCACTTGGCTGCATGAACAATAGCGTTACTCTCCAGTGACTTGTGCACACATTACCAGATAGGAAAGACAGAAACAACACTGGAGTAAATAAATTGCCAATTATCCTGTAAAAAGCATACACTCCAGGAAAAGTTTGCAGAGTCTGGAAGCTGGAATTTAATTATGTTTTGAACACCTGGAATTTAAAGAGGAAAAAATACTTTCCTATCACAGGCTGGAGAGTGGAAGACAGTGCTGCAGATAGGACCTTAAGGCCAATGGCTCACGTTTGGTGGGCAGCTTGCACATACTTTCTGGAACATTCTTCACCCAGCTCAATTCAGCAATAAATAAACCAGCTGATAGTAATCATATACCCCACGCAAACACAGCGGGGACCTGCTCTGCTTTCACTGAAACTGGTGTATCGGCAACAGGGAGCCAAATTCTCCCAGTACTATTTGCATTAACCGATCCCACAGAGCCCAGGAGAACTTCGGAGCCTCGCTTACTCCGAGAGGCTCCTCGCAAGGCAGGCTTACAGAAAGCGCTTGCAACTTCTAGCTCAGCAACTGTTAGCTCGTTCACCCACTATCTTATTTGCCTTGAAATCCCTCTCGGCAGTGACAGGAAAGCGACAGGACGCAGCCGGAGGGGTTATCGCCTCTACGTTCCTTTGCCTCCACATCGCCCGCCTAAGAGGATGTTTTTGTAAACTTGAACCAGACGATTAGTCCTTCCGAGGCTGTTCGTTCTTTTTCCCAAGCCTTCCATCACGCTTCCTTTCTTTGGAGGCATCAGTTAACCGATGCCTGTTGCTCCTTAAAGTAGGACATTCCAGAAACATCGTTTTAAAGCCTAAGAAGGCTGTCGCACTGGAGGAAGAGCTAACGACTTTTGGAAAGCCCCTTGATGCTGATGCTGCTCTGGACTTTGGTGTTGACCCAAGCGGCACAAACAGAAGGCGGCGGGGACGTGCTCCCCCTCTGCGCCCCAGCGCTCCCCCTCTGCGCCCCAGCCCCTCCACGGCCAAGTGCACCCAGCTGAGCCTCGGCCAGGCTTCACCTCAGCCGAGGGCCAGTAATCATGGGGGGGGGGGGAGGAGGGGGAAGCGGGAAGGCACATCAGCCTAGGAAAGGCCACTCAGGACAGCAGCGGGACACGGCACCCCCGGGGCTCTGTCACCCCGAGGTGCCCCCCTGGCAGCTCCCTGCCCCCGAGGCGGGGCTCGCCTGGCTTTCGGCGGGGGGCGGCACAGGTGCAGACGAGCCCTCTGCCGGCTTGGAAACCGAGCCCACCTCACCGCCCCGGGGGCGGGGGGGAGACGGCCCGGGGGGCCCCCGCCGTTCCACCCCCCCCCCCCCCCCGGGGGCCCCCCGCCGCGCCCCCCCCCCCCGTTCCCCCGGCAGCCCCTCCACCCCGAAAGGCTGTGAGGAGGGGGGGGGGACACACACACCCCCCACACCCCCAAATAGAAAAGTTCCCGCCTTACCAACTCCTTCAGCCCGGAGCTCGCCCGCCAGCGCCGCGCAGAGCAGGAGGGGCAGCAGGCGGCCGGCCATGGTGGCGCCGAGCCCCCCGTTGCTGCCGGCCCTGAGGGGCCGCGCCGCCGCCCGGCGGGACGAGATGAGACGGGAGGGGATGGGACGGGACGGGAGCCGAAGCCTTCACCCCCCTCCCGGGCAGGGAGAGACTGAGGCGGCGTTGCTTCACCCTGCCCAGAAATAGCGGAAGCGGCGGGGAAGGGGTAAAGCCGCCGCGGGATCTCCCAGCCGGGGGGCGGCCTGATGATGAGGCTCTGCTGCTTCTCTCCTTTTTTTTTTTTTAAGCCCCGAGGAAGCCGGCTTCTCTTAACTGTACCTGTTGTTTGGGGGGAGGGGGGGGAAGTGAGTCGCCACTTTAATAAGCAGGCGCCGGCCCAGGCCGTCCCGCCGCTGGCAGGTGTGGGGCCGAGCACAGGCAAAGCCCGGCTCCCGCCCCAAAACACCCGCCGGCCTTGGGCTGCCCCCACCCGCCTTTCCCGCATCCCAACACCGCAACCTGCTGGCTCCCTGCCTTCCGCACCCAGGGCCCGCTGACCTTGGCCTGGGAGCTGGCCCCATCTCCCCTTTTTTGAGGGGATTTCCCCCCCCACACACACACTGTGCCCAGTGAGGTCTCTGTGGTGCCAGAGAGGCCCGTGTCTCTGGTGCTTCCAGAGCCAGCCGTCGGGTCTCCCTCATGTTCTTGCCTCGTTTGAAAAGGCTGTTACAGTAAAAAAACATGTAAAACCCAGCTTTGTTTTGAAAAAGTCACTCTGTGCAGCCGTTAGTCCTGGTTGTTTTCTTTCAGCGTTTTACCCTTTTTCTGCGAGATTATGATTTGTTCATAAACATCGATATTTACACTGGAACGTTACAGAGAAGAAATCATAAAATCACAGAATTGTTCATGCTAGAAAAGACCTTTAAGATCATCAGGTCCAACCATTAAATCATCCTATGGAGCATGGAAACCCCCAAACTGTTCTAGCTTGAGGGGGGTCCAGAGGGATGATTTTGCAGCGCCTCATTCTCAACGAAAATGAGGTTTTGTTGCTGGTTGCTGCTCCTAGTCACCTTCCACCCTGGGAATATAGCCTGCTGGCGTGTATACTTTCCTTTAGGAGTAACGGGGAGTTTGTTTTCGTACTCTAAGACCTCTTGTTTCTCAGGTCTCTGGAATTTGCTGCCTTTCCCAGTTCAGTTCACTACTTAATAGTATACCGTTCTTCTATGTCAGAAAGCAGGTTATAGGATGTTCAGTATTGCATGGTATATGTACCATATAATGTCAATGTTTTCCCCTAATAGTAGAGTATGGTGTCCTACTTGCTGATAAGCTTTTGTGACTGAGCTGACATTCAGCATGATTTGAATGAACCCAAAGTGTAAGTTTTGCGTAAGACGCTTCAACTGTTTTCTGACCTCCTGGTCAGTTTTATCTCCCGCACCTTTTCACTGTTTTCATGCTTAGATTAGAAGGTACAATTTTTCATAGTATGGTTGGTGGTGTTTTCAGAGCTCTTCAGGCTGTAACGTTTATGCATGAAGGCTTTAGAGAATGGTCTTTGGCCAGTGTTTTGTGGACTGTCAGACAATTATCTCATTCTGGTTTTAGGTCTCGGGACAGAGGGTACAGTTTAGATTATACCGGACAGCAAATTAAACAAACATTGCCTTTCGTTTGCCCTCTCGTCGTATCGATGAGTGTAATACCAAGGCAAAGAAAAGATTAAATCAGTGGTGTTCTGCACCACTCATAAGTATAGGGTTAAATATTACACTTAATAGCCTTACTGCAATAATACTTGGTGCAAGAAGACTGAAATCAAGTTTTCGTAGAGACCTGTAAATGTGGAATTAACCTTTTCCCAGCTCTCTTGTCCCAGGGGCTCTCCAGAGTTCCTCCCCCTCAAATCTACCTGTTGCCCCTGCAGCTGTTGGGGAAAGCTACTTTAACATAAGCTAGAAGAAACACTTTTTCTATTTCTTCTGCTATTGCATCATTACATTACAGGACCCATCAGCATAGGAAGTTGTGAAAGCCAGAAGCATAAATGTGTTCAAAGGAGATTGCACACATTTGCGGACAGCAGGTTCAGTCGTGACTATTCAACCTAATGCAACTTCTGGCTCAGGAAGTCTGTACGTCACTGATTACCAGAAGTTGAGAGGGTAGCTGGGGGAAGGATCATGGTATGCTTGACGTGTTGCTGACAGCCTTTCTCTCAGCATCTAGTTCTGCCTCTTAGCAGAAAACAGATGCAGAAGGAGAGGGATCCAAGTCCCATTTGTTACTGCCATTCTGTGCCCGCCCGACAAGACACACAAGTTTACAAACAGTACCGATCGATAGGGAAGTTATTTTATATATTCAAGTAGGCATTAGGCTCGTTTCAAATCATTAATAGTGTTGTGGGTATCACGTGTATCACGTATCTAAGGAATGCTTTGATAGGAAGATGGCATAGAGGGACTGAGGGGCAACAACACGACCTGGAAATGCTCTGGTTCAACATCATTAATCCATGTGCTTCTTCAACCAGTTGATGTATTTGGATACCCTTGTGTAAACCCCATAGCTGCCTTTAACAGCACAGCCCTTTCCCCAGCTGACAATCCCAGTCAGAAACCAAGTGTTCTTGTACTTTGTAGCATGAGGTCCACCACTGTCTCCCTTGCAGGAGTCTTTAACGCCGGTCAGGTCTCCTGCACAGAACATGTTCTCTGTAATATTTAAATCGGTATCCTTTTCGCATTCTTGTGTCTTTACACGTGGCAAATCAACTCTCATCAGCACAGAGGAGGTGGCACCTCCCTCTAGTAGGCGTCCCCATCCGCTCACTGTGGAGAACTTGATGGAGGACAGTTCATACACTGCAAACCGTTTTTCAGGCAAACATATCGGCACCACGTAATCAGTGAGATTCACAGGTGTTTCCAGGCTCAGGAGGGCAATATCGTGATTGACCTGTCCATACATGTATCCTTCATGAATGATTATCCTGGCGACTCCACTTTCTTGCTCAGTTTTCTCATCGTAATTTATTGCGTGTTCACCTGGAAGAGTTATTCATCGCAGGCCGTGTCAGGCAGCTCCTTGATTCCTCCAAAGTTTGAGGGGATAGGGGGCTTCTAGGCTGACACTTGTTAAGGACAATTCCCTTATACTACGAAAGCCTGCGCATTTTGTGTCTTACTCTGGTTTGTCAGGGTGAGAAGCTGCCACCACAACCACAGCTTGATCACCGGAGGAGAGGAAGATACATACCCAGTCTCACCCGAAGCTGTTCAGGACGAGCATGCTCCAAGCAGTGAGCTGCAGTGACCACCCACTCCGGGGAAAGCAGGGTACCGCCACACTTTTCTATCCGATCCTGTATTATAAGGGCCTGCCAACATGAAAGAAATTTATGTCTTACGTCGAATGTGCCCTTGACCTGAATCTCAGCCATCAGGTTTTATATTGCTTCTTTCTCTCCCTTTGTGTTTGAGAATACGATGATGATTGTCTGGAGAATTTGGGGGGGGGGGGGGGGGGAAGTCTTTCCACTGACATTTTCTCCATCTTGTAGCATGGACCCTGCCTGTTATGGCCAAGAGCATATCCCTGCAAGCTGCAGCTAAAATTCTTGCTGGCAGTAAGGTTAAGGACTAAGGGGTCAGGAGGCAGAGGAGGTTGTATTACCACTCCACTCCTGTGCAAGCAGGCGCTCCAGAACAAGGCTAAGATGCGTGATTGAAACAGATGGGTCTGCTGGCTACGCGTGAAGAAAGGAATTTGATTGTCCAGACCTGGCACTTTTTATGGATTTTTAACATAGCAGATTTAAAACAATGAATATAAGATAGTGGTTTCATACGGGGGGAAAAAAAAAAAAGGCAATGAAAGATTTCTGAAGACTCACTTGCCATGGACATTCGCCTGGAGGACAGATTAAACCACCTACTATTCTCCCCTGTGCAGTCACATTTTTTTTTGCCAGCACTGGTATTTTTCCACATGGGTATTTCACTGAAAAAAAAAGAACAGAAGAAAAACCCCAAAGGACAGCAAGTGTGATTTTATTGCACTGAATTCACAGCAAAATGGGTAAGGTTTTCAGTGAAGTTAGGTTTTTTCAGGGAAAAACTGGGTTTTGGTGTGGGAGCGTGGGTTCTCAAAGGTAATTTAAAGCAGCTCAGCAGGTAAGTAGTCTTTTTGTTTGGAAACAGCCAGAAATGCTTTTAGAAATAGAGTGCAGGCCCATCTATATCATTGACATATATTCACCCACCATGGGAGCTGCCAAACAGTACCCCTGCTTAAGACACGTGTCAACACAATGAGGTAGGCTGCAGGCTGGAGAGCAGAAGTGACTCTGTCAAGCTTTGTAGTCTACATATTTCCAGCAACCCTGCTGCCTTTAACTCAGTTGTACTAAGTGCACAGCATCCACGGCATGCCGAGGCACAGGCTTAAGCATGGGACGTGCAGCTTGCACGTGTCCCTGGTTTGGGTGGACCCGAAGATCTCCTAAGAGCAGACACTGTGTCTTCTGGTATGCCTCCCGGCAGATTGTGCCTAGCTGGCTTGGGTGCAGAGCATCCTGGAATCTTCCAGGCTGCACATCTCAGTCTAAGGTCCGTTTTTAGCCTGAGCAAGCATGTGAAAATTGGCAATAAGCGCATCGACTCTTGAGGACTGAACCTGAGACTGAGCTGCAGTGCAGAGGAGGCCTTGGTGTTTTCAGTACATCCTTCACCCAACAGAGTTTTCCTTTCAAGAAGAAGAAGGTGGCCTACCTTGGGGTTTTTTTGTGTGCTATGTGGCTGTGCTGTAACTGAACACATCGGCCCTTACATCCAGCTGTCACTCTGCGATAACACCATCAGGATGAGTGCTCACCCTCTATCACTTTGGGAGCCAGGGCCCTATAGTCTACGCTGAGCTGAATCCGTGAGGCATCCCCATGGATCTGTAACAGCCTGAATGTGCCGGTTATGTTGCCTAATGCAAAGAGAACATCAAGCTTTTATGGGAACAGGCGAAGTACGGAGAAACGGGACTGGCTCTTTGGTGGCAGCTGGTGGAAGGTCAGGATAGGTGTAACGCAACCTGCGCCCTCCAACACTGTATGCGGGGCAATGCAAGTTTGAGCCTTCGAAAGGGACACTGGGAGATGACAGAAGGGCGGTGAAGGGGCTGGCAGTCTGGCAGTCACACAGTTTTGTCTCCTTGCAACACACGGACAGTGCTATGGGTATTTTGGTCCCCAAGAAGCAAGCAGCAGCAAATACATCTTCCTCGCAGGGGAAAAGCCTGTGGGGAATATTGAATTAATTGTTCTCAGCTTCTAACAAAAACAGCTTCCCCATCACGGGATATTGCAGAATCTGCTAATAAGGGATAAGCACCTTACCAGACCTTTTTTTCCTAATGAAATTGCTGTTGTTGAGAGCTAGGTTGTCATTATCAGTTCTCCGCATGAGTGCTCCGTTGAGGGGTGTGTGTGGGGGGGGCATTACGCCTCAGAATTACTTCGCATGCTCCCTGCAGCTCTGTCCATTATTTTCATATCCCCAGGGGTCTCTTTTTCCCCTCTAATAAAACAATTGAAGTAGGCATCTGCAATAGAGTCAGGTGCCAGCTTATGTATTGGAAAAATAATTAACTTGTGCTATCCTAGTCCCAGATGAAATTTACCTTGCTAGGAAAATTGGTCCACCAAATAGGGGGAAAAAAAAAAAAAAAAAAGAATAACTGTTTTTCTCTGGTTTTAATAGGCCTCTTCTTCCCTTGATTCCTGTGCTGAAATAAATATGGTAATAAAACCCATAAATCACAAATTCAGATTGGGGATCCGACAGTAAAACAGTGCTGCCCCAAAAATATTTTCCCCAAATATTTTACTTCTGAAGCCAGGAAGGAGGGGTCCCAAAGGCTCCCTGCTGGGTGCACACGCTTCCCCAACTGCTTTTCTGGGGTGTCTAATTTCCACCAGAAGCCCAAACCTACGGCTCTGGACTCTGCCCTTGACGAAGAGGTGGGGAGCTGGTGGCGAAGGGTTACGCCTTGCACCTCCTGATGGGTACGTGAAAACTTCTCTTCCGGGGCTGGCTTAGACTCGGCATCAGGCGAGCAGCATCTTACCTTGGGGACTGCAGGACACGCCATCACTTGCTAAAGCGTAGTCGTCCGCACAGAAGCACACTCGTCGTTCAGACCGCTCGTCAGTGCAGTACTGTTCACAGCCACCGTTGTCGTAAATGCACTTCAGTTTGTTGGCCGTGGCTAAAGTCAGAGAAAGAGTGTTTAGGCGGCCAAATGTGGATTTTGGTGCTTACCGTGAGTCAGCTGCAACTTGAAATGTTGACAGGGAAGCAAGGCAGCAAAGCGGATTTCTGTGGTTTATGTACAGCGACTGCACGAAACACACCTTCTGTTCGGCAAAAGCCAGGCAGGCCCAGGTCTCCAGGGATTAGGGAGGAAAAGTCTATGCCTAGGAAACATACACCTAAAATTAAATAGGTCTGCATTTATACAGTATCTCAGCTGCCTGGAGGTGTTGTAATTGCGTGGTAAACATTGTAATGTATGACTGACAAATTATAACTCTTTTTTGTTTTACCATTTGGCAGAAGGATGCTCTGGGATGGCTGCTGAGACTGCCTGGTTAGACTTGACGAGTGCCTAGCCCTTGTTTGGGCTCAGCGCGTTCTGAGGGCATAACAGCATGCAGTGCCCACTGAAATCAGTGGGAAGACTTCATTAACCACTGGATCTGTCCCCTCGGGCTTTGTACGAGGCGGATGCAATGTAGTTCTCATTCACATACTGTACCGAGCTTCTAAGTCAATGCAACTTCAGCACTTGGGTAGCAAAACCCACTTCCTTTTTCTCTGACCATGCAAAAAAGGCAATTTTTTTTTTTTTTTTTTACAAAGTCATCATAGGATAATAGTTATCCTGGGGCCTTGCAGTGCCTGACTGCCAGCTGGTTAGATCCACCACACGACACCGCAGGCAGCGTGAACAGTAGCTGTCACTGCTAGAATGATGCTGAATGATAACGATCGCTACTCTTTACCTCAATGCCTTGCATTTCGATTCATAATGACATTTTTATTTTGTTAAAGCTATGCCGGAGCTGACCTTTTTCACAGCTTTTGCCCTCATATTCGGCAGGACAGCGGCACACGTAATCCTGGAACTGGTCGTCACAACTCCCACCGTTCTGACAGGGGCTGGAGTCACACTGGTTGGGGTCTGTAAAAACATGCAGCATCAGTCCAGCTCATGCGAAAAGCTGCAGCAGCGGGAGCATTTTCGCAGCTGCTAGAGCATCCTGAACAGTCGTACCGGAATAGATGTGCCAGAACTCTTTCTGGAAGAAAAAGATGTGAGATTTAATTAAAGAAAAATTAACCTCAGGTTAAGCCCTACAGCCCTTGCAGTACAAGAGAGGTTACAGGCAGCCACAGTGATGCCGCTTTGCCTTTATAATTTATGAAAGTTGGTATCCGTAAAATATTGTACATGATTTCCTACATTCTACGTTATTTTTATATACCAATAGAGAAGGGCACTGTGTAACACACACAAATAGGTTATCCATCGGTCACCTCCGTATAGCTGAGGTGGGATTGACTGAAACAGATGTTGCACAATACCATAATTTAAGGTATTGTTGGGCCAGGAATTACTGGGGGGACGGGGAGACGACTTAGAGAGCATCCACCTTCCCACCCCCCCGGATCGGTACTGCCTGGGCTGGCCCATGCAGTATGGCCCTCCTGCAACTCACTCCTGCTGCGCATCCCCCTGTAAATATGCAAGAAAGATGCAAACAGCAGGATGAAAAATGTTGGGTTTTTTGTTTCACTCTCTCATGGTTTGTGTCAAAGCACGCCCTGGAGTAGGGGGGAGTCCATCCGACAGCAAGCGCTCACCCAGCCCCATGTTACTTACTGTCCTTTCATCGTCACGGTAAATCTCCCTTGCTTCCTCAAAGGAACACTTTTCTTCCATGCATTCTCGCTCTAGTGACCCCAGTTTTATCTCTTCAAAGAAGCTGTTGGCTCGTCTTTGCCTTTCCAAAACGCTGCTTGCCTCTTCCTGCTTTAGAAAGACTGAAAAACAGCGGCGTGTTCTGCCTGTCCTACAGCTGCACTCTCTGGACAGAGAGGCTGGGGGGACGATTTCCCCTGACAGCTTTTCTGCTTCCCAGGCTTTTTCTGAGATGCTTTAGAAAAGAAACAGGCAAATGTGAAAGAGCCTCCTTTCTCTGGCCTGCCTCCCAGCTACAGTAAAGGTAAAGGCAGGTAAAGGCAGCACATGAATTTTACAGAGCCCAGAGCCTAAGAGGAGATGGCGTGTTACGCCAGTGTCGTACGCCAGCAACTCCCAAGGTACCATCGCATGTCGTATCGTAGCTCACAGCAGGCAGAGCACAGTTTCTTTCAATTCTAGCAGCCAAAAAGCATGTGTTGCTTTACCTAGCCCTGACGTACATGGCAACACCCCATTTTCCTGTACTAAGTTGCTCGGTGACAGGTGGACCAGAGTCACCCCTCACTCCCCAGTGCTCCATTCCTCACCCACGTTATCTCACGCCCCTTGACTCTTTGGCCCTGCAGAAGGGACTTCCCTTGCCACTGACGGACCCCAATTTTAGAAGCACTGCTTTAATATATTTATCTTTTGCTTTCTTCTGTAAAAAAGGCCACGCTGAGGTGCATAGGAAAGCTGGACAATGCTGTTCGCATTGCGGATGGCTCCTAGCTGCTGCCAGCACCATAGACCACAGCCACGTGCTTTGGGAAGACCTCAGGTATACACAGGTTCAATAGCAGACGTGAGCAGAGCTCACATCGTGGAGCTACGTCAACTTCCAGCTGGCAGAAGCATGCGCTGCAAGAGTTGGTGATAGCATCGTCACCGCGCTGATCTGCTGCTCAGTGCCAGGATAGAAGCATGCCACACAGCTATGCCCTCCTGCTACAATTCAGGGCAACGAACAAGAAGCCCCAGAGCTGCGGTGTACTTTTGCTCCATGTACTACACAGAACAAGTCTTGAAATAATTCATTTCACTTTTTTTTTTTTCTCCTCCACATCAGTAGAGGATTCTGGAGCTTCATGCCAACAACTGACATTTTTGCGCTTTCATGTTTCACCCGGGATTGCAGGTAGGTTTGGGGTTTGAGGCCGATGTACATCACCTGCCTTTCCCACAGGGCATTCTCCACTTCCTGACCCCCTGAGAGAGCAGGAGCCACCTCCTACCTGCTGGAAGAGCCCTGAGGTGGTTGCTGAAGGACAAGACTCATGTGTGTCCTCACCAACGTACACACGAACATAAATCCTGAGAGGGACTATTCCAGTCTGGAGAGGTGTCTCTGAACATTGGTGTCTAATCAGAACATTTGCAGAATTACATGCAAAATAGTGATAATTTCCCCTATATTTCAAAGTTACTTGAAGGAATAAAATATTGGGTGGCCTGCACTGAATTTATCCCAGGGTGCTTCATCAACATTTGCCCACTGTGGGAATGTCAGCAGGGGCTTTCAGCCGTGATTTCAAAGTCAGGCTGTATGCATTTAATATGGCTTTCTTTAAAGGCTTTTAATTAACTTTACGCTGCAGGTACATGACACATGTTGTCAGTGCAGAGGCTCTGACAGAGGAGCGTGCCTGGGTGTGTGGCTGGGGACATCCGCTTTTATTTTGGTGTTCCCCACTTATTTGCATTGGAACGCTTTCGACTCTGTTACGTATTTTTCCAGCTTTGTTCACTGCAGTGTGGGAGTCAATGCCTGATCCAAAAGCACTGGATCTGCTTTATTAATTTGGGACCTGATTTTCAGACATGTATCAGAGCCACCGAAGAGCTACTACCTCACTGGCTTCTACTGCTGCCAAAACAGGGTGGACCCTCACCTCCTTAATTTCTCATCAGCTGAACGACAGACTATTGATTCTTTGCTCTGAAAAATGCCACAGCTCAACATGAAATAACAATAAATCCAAGTTCCTTTTTTCACGTAGTGGGCAGGCAGCTGATGGTTTCCCTGCTGTCCGTGCAGTGAGGTTAATAGATTCACTTAGCAGCCTAGGGGTGCTTTTCCTTAGTTGGCAAAACGAGTGCGTGGATGCCATCACTGAAAGCAAACAAGAGCCTTAGAATAACTCACAGGCTCAACAAGAGGCAGGACAAACATGCAAGAGTGCTAAAAGCCTGCAATGAAAATTACGCCTGAGTAACAGGAGAGGGGCCCATTGCCGGTAAACATAATTACAGTCACAGCCTGCGACGTACCTGCATCCAGAGAAAGAGGAATCAGCAGCAGAAAGCAGAGGAACAAAGCCACGCACTGCCTGGAAACCATGATGAACCCTGCGAGCCAGTGTCCCGGTAGCGTATTGACATTTCAGCAAGGACTGGTTGGCCAAAGAGCTCAGCTTCAAATGCTCGCAGCCAGAGGAGGGGCCGGCGAGTCATGGAAACAGAAAAAGATCCCCGACAGCCCCGGGGAGCTGAGCTGAAGGGCACATGCAAATCCTGCAATGTGCCCTTTACACACAAGCGGGGAGCTTGGTTTTGAAGCGCGCTCTCCTGACCTGTGTAAAGGCTACGCCGATTACACAGCCTGCTACCCCGGGCCTTCATTTTATGCCTAACACACCTTTTTCTTGAAAAACGTACGTGCCGGGACGCTGCATCTGTGTGACTGGCATTAACTTGCCCACATCACCCCGCGTGCAGAGAGCAGTGACATGATATTTATCTTGAATCGGCAGTCGAGATACGGCCTTTCAGTGCTTTGGAGTATGATCGAACCACTGCTGTCTGCCCTTTCCCATTTTTCCATCACCAGCTGAAACTCTCCACTTCTGGCTGAATTCACTTGCAGACACTAATTAACCAGCAAGAAACACCCTACGCTGTTTTTCTCCATCTTTACGGCAAGACCCGTGCGGCCTGCACAAGTTGTACCAGCTGGAAGAGGCGCTGAGCTGACCCACATTACATTTCGTTCGTAACGATAGGGGTCTGAGGGGCTCATCTGAGGGCAGTGTTTCATCTGCAACGCAAGCGGACCTCTGGTTTAATGGAAATCGATTAATGGCATCAGACTGGAGAGCTGGCAACATCCTTGGGAAATATTTACTTAAGATAGCAGCGAGGTAAAGAGCATGTTTGCCTATGAGAAGCGCAGCGTTGCCTGAGGATTTTCCTGTCGGTTCTCCCCTTCCTGCGTGGAGAGGAAGGAGGGTCAGCTCTGCAGCTGGACGCTACAGCAAAGCAACTGCTGAATTTTTACTTTGCCGCCAACCCTCAGCGTAACTCCCTGCAGAAGGTGTGATTGCTTCGGAAAGCCGGGCCCCTGGTCCTTCTTTGCGTGCTTTCCTGTTATTTAGCGGCAGTGTGCACAGCTGGACGGCCTGCTTCGAAATTGCTTTCCCGAGAGGGGGCATCCTGGCACTTCCCTGGATCACAGCCTGGCTAATTCCCAGCAGCCAGGTTCCTGGGACGGTCGGGGACTGGTGGCAGGTCCTGTCCTGGGGCAGAGGAAGTAGGCCAGTTATTGGAATACAAAAGGAGCTACAGCAGCCACATGCTGTCCCCACCTCTGCTTTTTGGGACCCCTTTCCACACCTCATAGCCTGCCAACGTGATCCTCATCCCTTGTTCGCTCGCTTTCGGCAGCGAGTTGAAAATAGCCAGGGCATGTTCAACTTAGCAAGACCAAAGCCAAGCTTGTTGGAGCTGCTTGAAAACTTCTCTTTGTCTCATCTTCCTGGGGAAAGCTCTATCCCCATCTATTCGGTTGAGTCACATGGATCAGCGTGTGAGGCTGTGCCTCCTGCACTTGAGCTGTGCTTCCCTGGGCTGGGTGGGTATCTCCCTGCCAGGGAAGGTAGGGTGGCCGCCACTCCACAGTGGCATCCCAGCACCTCTGCACCGTGGCACCCCTTCCCTTTCTTGTATTCTTCCTTCGTAGTGTGCAGATCCTTTATGTCCTTTAGGACTAATGCAGTATTTTCCTTCCATTTTCCTTCCTCTGCTGGCATCCCTTAAGCATGAAAGATTTTGCTTTTATTGGTTGGGAATACAGCCAGATACTATGTCTAGAGGCCAGGGAGAAGACCAAGCGCTAGGAACAACAGTCAGCTCACATGGGGACAGTCCTTCTTCCAAGAAAGATCCATGCAATTAGGTTTCATCAGGGATGACAAGGAGGACCATGCCCATGAGATTCAGCAGTCCCAGGACTTCATTACACCTCTTCACTCGTGAACTTCATATTCACAGGTCTCCTCCTAAAGCTGCTTCCTATTAACTTCAGCCAGGCCACTTCTTTGGTTAAAGAGCTGTGTTTTTAAAGAAGAGTTCCCCTGCCTTACTGTCTACACCCCAGCCAGAGGAGCAGACGTCAGTTCATTAGCTTTTCTTCTCCAGAAGATCCCCAAGTCTTACTTCATTTTTCTTCTTGTGTGGTCTTGTGAGAATTCATGAGAATTGCCCTGGTATTCTGCGCTATAAATCTCCTTGCCAGTGCAGGCTTCAGCCTTGGCTTACATTTTCTGAGCAATTCCAAGAAAAATATTAACGCAAACATGCACCCCTGCTGCTCATGGGCACTACTAGAATCAGTCTGGGGACAGCTGTTCAGAAAATATGGTTTAGGGTGTATGCTAGTGTATGCTTTGGATGTGCCAAAGTTGCTTTATTTCCAAAAAACCCCCATGTTAAAAAAATTGAACATGAAAAAAGGTTAACAATGTGAAATAAAAAAAAATCTAAAGCAGAAACAGTAGCCTGGAAGACACGATGAACATCTCAGAACATACCGTTCTTTATTCTAGTTTGGTTTCCTACTGACATTTTTCAAAGAAAAAACTCTTATGATTTTTCTATTTTTAGTTTCATATTTTGGGTTGAAGAGAAGACAGGTATGGAGGCTCTTGGGAACTGTGCAACTCGATCTGACCCAACGAGTCTCCTTCTCTGGAGATATTCAAAGCCTGCCTGGACGATGTCCTGTGCAACCTGCTCTGGGTGAACCTGCTTGAGCAGGGGGGTTGGACTAGATGATCTCCCAAGGTCCCTTCCAACCCTTGCCATTCTGTGATTTTGTGATTCTGTGAGTCACTGGTCGTTAAAAGCCAAGTTTTCTGGTCAGCAGTCAGAAACAATTTAAAACCATAAATCAATTATTTCTATTTCAAAGAGGCCATAAGAGATCATTTGAGTAAGATGACAAGGCTGTGGCTAGGTAAGAAAGGTTTAGGAACAAGCTGCCTCATGAATTTATGGAAAATTCAATTTAAATCTCCAATAACAATAGTAACTTGCTGTCATTCATTTATCAAACTAATTAAAAGCAAGCCAAGCCTGTGATCAAGTTAATAATTTCCTGTTTCTGTTGTATTGATCTATAACTATATGAATATCATGCTGCTAAGCTTTAAAGCAAATGATTTACTTTTTAGACCTCAAAAGAGAACCATTCCTTTCCAGGAAAAAATGACTTGCCTGTTGGCTGAGTTCTGTATCGCTATAAAGCAAATATTTTCATAAAGAGGAAGCAGAAGATGGGGAGATAATATTTTTGAGAATTTCGTTGTGACTGACTCTGAACACAAGTGCTTAACATTTTATTTTTGAATCTTGACGTGGGTTATTTCTTCCTCTTCTGCTGCCTGAGGAGAAGGATATCTGAAGATACCCGGTGATAAAGGAAACAAAAGACACAGAAGAATTAGATTTAAAATAAAGGCAGGGTGCCCCAAAGCTTATTTATGTCACCTATCTCAGCTGGTAATAAGAGATACTGACTCTACTACAGCCCCTCTCTTGACTGTGTCCCAAGACCACCCCAGCTGCAACAGCACCGCTGGCAAATCCGTAGTCTTTTAAATGCAGTTGGAGACGAGTAAATATAAAAACCTGAGAGGAGATTAACTGGCCCACTTCAATTGATTTGCCAGAGATAACATTTCAGCACCAAACCAGCTGATCTGAGTGCAAACCTTTCAGAACAAAAATGCAAAACCCGATCCTTGATTTTCTACCACCATCTTTTGGCTGCTGCTGGTACAGGCGGTGGCAGCCACAGTGGTACTTGGGAGAGGTGCAAAGATGCCCAGCAAGTATATTTTAGTCCATCATCGCTTCTTGTCTTACTGCGAAAGGGACTTCACGTTGTGGGTGATTTCAGCCTGGCAGAGCTCCTCATGGTTTGATTTCACCCTGGCCATGAGTTGGCCTCTCCTTGCCAAGGGCTGAGGGACAACTCCTTTTGCTGCACTGCAAGGCTGAATGAGGAACCATTGCCACTTTGCCTTGCAGCCTGCTTTTCGCATACACCATGCTGCTTTTTTTCTCTTGAGGCTTTGTCTAGACATAACGCTGCCCCCAGGTTTCTCAGGAAAAGGCTTGAGCTTTGGGTGAGGATGCTTCACTGCGAACGCCCTTCGGACCAAGCAAAACAGTCGGACCCCACTGACGAGGGGCGTGTGTTTATTTACGTATGACAAGGTATTTTGAGTTAACCATATACAACAGCACACAGGCAGCCAAGGGAGGGAATGGATGCCAAAAAGGCTCTACAGGCCTTACCCACACTCCAGCAGAGCCCTCCAGCACCTTGCCACCCTGGGCACCCCGTGCCCCTGCCCTGCTGCCTTTGGAGGCTGTCCCTGGTGGGAACTATGCTGACATTGCAGAGGCTGTGACCACAGGAGCAAGCAAAGGGGCTACCACTGAGGGCAGGGAACGGCGCTCCTGTTCTGGGAGCTGATCTGGCCAAAAAATGCCTGGGGAAGGGGTGGGGGGCGATAACTGAGTTTCTGCTGGAGCTGGACGGAGCACAGGCACGATGGTGCAGCAGCACTTGGGAGGCAGGAGGGGAGCTTGCTGCTGGGCTGGCAGCAGCCCCATGCAGCAGCTACTTTGGTATATGACATGCAGCGTGTTTTCCAAGTTAAAACATCTTTGTGCCCTGTGCTCCTCACCTCACCAGCTCACCTCAAAAAATAATCCATCCACTCTCCCTTCTCTACCTTCTGATCTCTGACCGACCGACGCTGGTCTCTTCTCCCTGGTAACAGGCAATAGGACAAGAGGAAATGGCCTCAAGTTGCATCAGGGGAGGTTTAGGTTGGACATTAGGAAAATTTTCTTCACCAGAAGGGTTGTTAAGCATTGGAACAGGCTGCCCAGGGAAGTGATCCAAGTCCCCATCCCTGGAGGTATTTAAAAGACGAGTAGATGAGGTGCTTAGGGACATGGTTTAGTGGTGGGATGGCAGTGTTAGGTTAATGGTTGGACTTGATGATCTTAAAAGGCCTTTTCCAACCTAAATGTTTCTGTGATTCTATTCTATGATTCTATGACGTGTTACAGCTGAACGTATCAGCGTGAGGTGCGGTGGCTTGGAAATCTGTGGAAAGGAATAAAAAACCCAGGAGAAATCCCACACAGTCTTACTGGGGAGGGCACTGGCATCCCTCTGCCTGTGCTCTGTCTCAGGAGCAGCTCCTGCTGCCTTTCAAGCAACAGCTCACCAGTTAAGGAGACCGGGTGCTTTGGTCTATTTGAGCATGTTATTGCACAGCCTCCTGCAGAGAAAAGCGACAAGCTCCAAGTTTCACGAGCCTTAAGTTTCTTTCCTAGATGTATTGAGGGAAGAAGGGGAAAATTTAGAAACAAATGGGACAGCATTGAAAGAGAGTTTCTGGAAGTTGGAACGAAGTAAGTGAAGGACATCTAATGCCTTGGCCAAAGGCCATGGGGTGTCCTCCTGCCGCAGCTGGCCTCAGCCTGTCAGGGTGTTTGTAAGGGCGGGAGAAGCGATTTATCAAACGCTTTGCTATTAAAAGTCAGAAAACTACCTTGCCCTCTTAGAGTCTTTACATGGCCATTCATTTCTTTCCAGCTGCTTAGAAGTCTCCAAAAAACCCATCTTTATCTTCTTTAATAGCTGTTAAAATAAACCAGTAGATATTGCTAATGCGGCCATCATAGCTTACATGTCACCTCTTCAGCTCCTTTCAAAGGAAAGCCCAGAGAACCTATTTCAACATCTAAACGTCTTATTTTGATAATACGATATCTAGACACAGTTTACACCAAATCTTAAGGGACAACAGAATCTGGCTTCTCTATTCCTACACCCTAAGTTAAGGGAATTGAATTTGGGTAGCTCCCCCGTACCAAGCTGATCTGGCCCTCACCCACACAAACCTAGGGAGACTGCTAATTCTGGGGACTGTGTGGACACTCAAAACTGTACAGTGCAGTTCAGAATATCCATCCAACGTACGAGGCAGAGGGGGAATGGGAGTCCCTGTCATTTTGAGATAACGGGTGTAGATGAATTGTGGTCCAAAGTCCTCAGTTTTGCTCACTGACACAACATCTGTGCAGAATGGGGAAAGGGTTTTGAATTCCAACTAGCAAACAGCCTCTGTATCTTGGAAAAGGCCAAGCTCCAACTCTGAGCCAGTTATCTAGCATATAAGAAACCCAAGATGAGCCCACAGTGTTTGCGAAAGGAAATAAACATCATTACGATTAAAAAAAAAAACCCAAACAAAAAAAAAATCAATCCTTAGTAGGCTTTTATATAGAAAACTCTTTACTTTCCACTAAAGTAAATCTGGCCTGGAATTCTTTCACTCTTTTGCTGTAGCAAGTATGATGTGGCTGTGCTCAGAAAGGCTGGACCTCCTTTTGCTCAGAACAGCAGGAATACCTACTACAGAGGTAGCTGTTACCTTAGCAAGCATAAATAAAAGCCATCAAATCCCAGTAACAGCTTGGCTGGATCACGTAATTGCACGTGGCCAGCAACTCAGCCCAAATCACTCCGGTTCAGTGTGAAATTCACCTCCTACCATGGCATGAGGGTCCTCTAAGCCACTGACCAGGGAACGTGCAAACGCATTCCTCTTCAGATGCTGCAAGTCTGAATGTGGTTCCTTGTTTCTCAGCCCGCTGCAGCCGTTGCCAGACACAGACCCCCAACTTGTTCTGCAAAGACCACAGGATCAAGAGGGGTGTGCGTACAGGAGGAGGGGAACCACGGGACGCACAGCTTTCGTACGGAAAACCCAGCAGCGATGTGTGCCATCTTTCAGTAAAGGGTGTGTGGGAGAAGGGGAGTCAATCCGATTACCTGGCAGTGGCTTTCTTTTGTTATCCTCAGGCTGTGGACACGCTTTGCTTCCCCAGCGCCAGGGAAGTGAGACAGGATCAACAAGGGTAAACCAGTGTTTTTCAGAGATGGTCCAGAATGAGCAGGCAAAGGATTTGAACGCACGGACCCTGAGAAGCAACAGGTAGGCAGACCGGGTTTTCTGTTCCAAATCCTTCGGCCTCTCTCGCTTTTTATATGATAGCCGTAAGAAGCTTTTAAAACTGAGACACAAAATAAACCACAGAACACATCTATATAAAGGCATTCAGCAAGAAGCGCTGAAATTTATTCAAATGTTCATAATTACAATAGAGACCTCTGACTTTGAACTTCTAATTCACAACAGCAGTAAAAAAGGAAATGGTGAAATGGGTTGTATTAAAGTGCAATGATGTGGGTAAAACCATTGAAATAACACAAATGAGGCTGCGGTGAGAAGTGACAGTCTCATCCTAGCAATGACAGCAATATATAAGTGAATTATGTTACAGATAATTTACAAAATAACTTACACAGATGAAGGTAAGCCGACTCTCATGTTACCATTCCACTGTTAAATATCAGACTAAATATTCCCGGTCAGCCCAGTATTATATGGGATAATTACAAAAAAAAAATAAAAAAAAAATCAGAGGATTTCTGCGTTGGAAAAGATGCCTGAAGTAAAACCCTGATCAGCCTTTATATTGCAGTATTGCAAGGAACCTAAGTATTTATGAATTGTAAAGTGACACATTCAGCAGCATGAAGACTATAAATACATCTTTTACATCGATACATTATATCTACACATATATACATATCTACACGCACATATATATACACACAAGCACACACACACACATATATGTACATAAATACATATATATGTGTGTGTGTGTATATATATATATGTTTCAACTGGTACTGACCATGGCCAGCTGCATTTTGATTGCACCTGGGGTAGGGTTGCTTTTGCAACTCAGGAGTAAGATCATTCTTTAGAGTATTTGTCCTTTACGTTTCCTAAGCTGCACCCTCTAAAATCCAAAATTCTGGCATAAAGATGGACTTCAGGGCCCAGCCATCAGAGGGTCTGATGATTAACAGCAGTTCCCATTGCTGCCACAAAATTATGCTCTTAATGTCCACATAATTTTTAAGTAATACAATACATGACTCAGTTAAAAACCTATTTTCATGTAAGTAAAAATATTTGAGAGATAGACAGGAATGAATACACTATTCCATACATGCACACAGTTCTGGACTGTCTGTAGGGATGAAGTGCAAAGAACATCTGACAAGGTGGAAATTTACAACATTGGCTTACATCATACCTTGAAAAATGGCAAATTTAGCATTACCCTCCCTTTAAAAAAATCTAAAATACTTGTCTGCATAAATCTGACTCTTCTCTAATAAAGATTTTTTTCCTCCCATGCTCCCCTTTTATACAAAAATTACGTCATTGTGTTTTTCTCTTTGAATAAATCTGCAACACCATTGACTAAAAATACGTCTGGTTTCTAGCCGTCACAGGTTTGTCTGCAGGAAGGCTTTGATCCATAGCACAGCCACAATAGTTTCCTCTCCCTATAATTGCATGTTAATTGTGAGAGCTGAAGGTAACCACAAAATTACCCTTTATTAAAGAAATAATTTAGCAAATAAGAACATTTGTGTTTCATTGTGCACCCGTGTGAGAAAAAGATACTACTAAATTGCCAAGGCTACGTAAACACAGTGATCTTGGTGAAGAATTTGGTTGTGAGGCCAAAATACCCCAGAAAAGAGCTATTCCATCGCATGCACCATTAAAAGGTTGGAAAGGATAAAGTAATAGTTGCCTCTGATGCTGTTGTGGTCAGTGAATTGGTCGTGTCTGCATCCCAGTCTCTAGGGAGCAGAAGAATATCCCAGAGACCCAAGAGAAGAGAAAAGGCTGGACCAAGCCTCCTTCCTGGTTGCTATAAGAGTCCCATTCACTGCACTGACCGAGGTTCGTCCTTGGAGAAAGGGGGTTTGGGGGAGGAGAAATTGTAAACTTGGATTTATTTTCTTCATACCTAGCCTGTACAGCGACTGCTGTGTTGTTAGTTTACAATAGGGATTTAGCACTGAACACATTTTGTTTGCTCACATTCAGATCCTGGCTGTTACAAAATGATACAGTTCTGCAGAAACCTGATTGTTTAATCAATGAGAAAACATGTTTTATTCTTAGAGCTCTGTAGCTTCAGACCAGAAGCCTCTGCAAGACCCTATTTCAAATCGTTTAACTTTTATTTACAACTTCACATTCCATGCACTTTTCATTGGGATCTTCTGGGAGAACCTGTAAAAATCACCAGTGAAAATACTCAAAGCTGGAAACACAGAACTGATGGTTCTCTGTCGGAGTCCAACATCCAGAACTCTGCACAAAATGACAAACTCCGGATTTACCTTCCATGGAGGTGGGGTGAAAATTTGATGTTAGCCCTTAATGTCTGAGAAGCTGGTGCTGCTGGCATTGCAGCTATCACTGCAACTTGATGATGTGCTCAAAGTGCTGGAGGCAGTGCCTGATTCTAGGAAAGGGAAAGAAAAGAAAAAAAATCCACAAGAAAATATGATATGGTTGTTGTTTTTCACAGCTTTCTTTCATAACAGAAATATTCATATAGACAATTATTTCACTCATAATAAATTGCCTACCAGAGCTGGTTAAAGATTGAGCTGATTTTGAATTGCCTATGAGCATCAGCAGATTGTTTGCTGGGATCCAACCTCCTCTATCAGTGCTCAGGTTCTTCACGTACCTAAAAAAATATAAAAATAAAAAGTCAAATTGCTTCATTTCATGCCTTTGAAAGCTTTACCCCTAAACATATGCCTTGCAAACACAGTTCTGCGCATAAAAGTCTCCAAACACAGATCTGCGTACCAAAGTCCATCCTCCCCTTCACGAATCAGTTGAACTAGATCTCCACTTTTCACTGTAAATTCTTCAGAAACTCCCTTCTCATAATCAGTCACAACTGTATATTTACCAGGAGTCTAAATGCACACAGAGGAAAAACATAAAGAAATTATTTCTGTTGAGTAATTTAAAGGATGCTGTGGCTTTTGTTATGCAAATTTTTACACTTTCCCTCCTTTCTCATGCAGATACATGCTGAAGACAGTGTAAACATACATACTGAGAGGCAGTAAAAGTTTGCTGTTCAGTTACATGCAAATTCAGTACATGAATTCTCGCATCCTGAAAGACATTCAGTGAAACATTTCCATTACAACAATTAATTCAAATATCTACCAAAAAATCCCAGGGAAAAAAACCAACAAATACAAAACCAAACTGGCAAATGAGCGACACAACGTGTGTGTGGAAGTCTGTTAACATGGTAGCTGGGCATGTCAATGCTTGACTGCATAAGCAGTCACGGTCTCGTTAGTCTGTGGGTACACAAAGGCACCGTTGGACCTTCCCAAGGTACAAACACAAGGCTGATTTAAGAGAAGGGGATATTTTCCCTTCCTGTTGAAATTTTGCCCAGCTGAGGATTTCATAGATTCATAGAATGTTTTGGGTTGGAAGGGACCCCTAGAGGCCATCTAGCCCAACCCCCCTGCCGTAAGCAGGGACATCTTCAACTGGATCAGGTTGCTCAGAGCCCCGTCCAGCCTGGCCTTGAATGTCCCCAGGGATGGGGCCTCCACCACCTCCCTGGGCAACCCGTTCCAGTGTTTCAAGGCAGTCCCTTTCCTTCCTGCCAGCTTCAAAAACGCTCGTATATGCCGCCACACACAATGTATCAGTAACATTTGCTCAGCTCTATAGGAAATCATTTCTGGTTACCAGCTTCATCTCGCCTCCCCCTCCTCCTCCTTCTTCCTCTGCATCTGATGAATTCAAAGGATCTTCAGCACTAGACCAGCCATCATTTTCTTCAGATGCATCAAGAGAATGAGATGTTTTAGCCCAGCCTTGGGGAACAAACAGCCACTGGTTACCTTTGCAGCAGTGAGCCACTGACTAGGAGAAATGTTTTTCCCACTGAAAAGCACTTAAGTGATCAACATAAACAGGAGGCAAATGGTACACATTTGGTGAAAATGACAGCTGGCAAAAGAATTTCCATCAGAGTAAGTGGAGTTGTGGCAATGCACAGCAGTGAATTTGGCCCTCTGGATATATATACAGGGAAACGGATGTAAAGAACACAAATTCCCAACTAAAAAGAAGCTATTTTTCCCTTATACAAAGAGGCATGATGGATAGATACTCTTTTTCTTGGGAGGAGGTAGAAGACAGGAACATGCACTCTATGGGAAGAGGATGAACACATGGGGCTGTCACCTAAAGCAACCTCACCAGCCTGCTGGGAACAAGGGATGGATGCACATAGCTTTGTTCGAAGTGCTGAGCCCTTAGAGCTGTCAAGAAATTCAACACAAGCTACAGGCACTCTGTATTGCACCTGACAAGGTGGTTTATTATTTTAGGGTATTCAGGCAAAAGGGTTACTTAATCATGCTGAATTATCTTGGTGTTAAGTCATTTCACCAAGCACCGTAAGAACGATCTCCTCCCTGTCATTTATTGCCAGGTGTTCCTTTTTCTCTCTCAGGGTGAAGCATTTCACTTATTTACAAGGCTGAATCGTATCCAGAGTGCACAAAATCCTTTTCCAAATAAAACTACAGTAAGTTTTATTAGTGAAATGCTTGTCTCTAAAAGGTCAGCAGCTGCTAATAAATCTGTTGAGCTTATAATGAAAAAAAGTCGTGATAGAAGACAAATAAATATTTGTAAGTTAGACTTTGGTTCAAGCCAAAGGGTAACAACAAGGAAACCCAATGAAAAGAATGAAAGGAAGAACAAACCTCCCAGCTTTTATGTAACTATTAGTTAAGTTGAGAAAGCACCAGCATTTTTGCTCTTCATGACTTCTGAGGCATTTGTCACATGGCTGGTCATACCAGTGCATTAGGAAAAAACAGCATCGTCAGAGTAAAGCCAGAGCAATCAAAGAATCATAGAAAGAAATCACACCCAGAGCACACCAAATGGAGTGGGACTTTTACCTCGCCTGCGCTGCTAGATGACCTGCACAAGGTTTGAAGTACTGACCCATTTGGCCCTGTCCAGGGTTAAGAATGACCTTCCATCTGTGAAGAAACTGAGCAATAAATTCTTGCTGTATTCCATACAAATTTCCTTGGAAGCTCATATCTTATAGTTGGCTCATGGGACACAGCTTAAACCCTTTCTGTTATTTCCAAGTTAAGAACAATGCAACAAAAGAAAATCTGGTTTCTCCTAATTGTTCCAAGCGCTCTTTAGAAACAGAACCAATGAGCTGCACAAAAGAAAAAGAAAGCAAAATCACTGTAACTGCTCTACCTGTAGCATCCTACTCACTGACCGGCTCATCTGGAACATTTTGGGTAACAGCTCTTGTTTCTCAGCCTCTTTCTTTTCATATATTGTGCTGGTGTGGGTAAGAGCAGACCTGCCTGATCCTGCCATAGCACAGTACTCCTACTCCTCATACAAGCTGGCACTCTACTACTGAGAGTCTGTGTAAAAGCTCGTCTCATCCTGGGGGTGGGGGTGGTGCTGGGGAAGTGGTCACTATGGTCTTACTCATATTAGCTAACTACAGGCACTGAAGTTATGCACGCACATTCAATGTGCATGTGTATATTCTGCAGGGTGCCCTATATAGGCAGGAAATGTCAAAAAATGGCAGACAGTCTTGAGAAAAGGCAAGCTTACGCAGAAATGAGCTTAGATTTGATGGTGCTAGGAAAACTGAGAGTTCGTTAACCGCTCCTCTTCAGAGATGGGCCCACAGGTTTTTTCACAGAGATAGGATCTATCTGCAAGATGTGATTCTATCACCAGTTCATTTTCCTTGAGCTCACTGCGATGTAAGTCGGAGCGACGTAGCAGTGAAAGGGAACGCGTAGGGCCAATGCGCTCTGCACCAAGGAGCTGTGACCATCATCTGGTGCAGTTTCATCCTGAAATGCCTAGGTCAATTCCCTCTTTGAATTGGGGAAGGAGAAGAGACAGAGTGTCAGAAGACAGATGGGAAGGTGCAAGACAGAAAGGGGAGTTACTAGATGTTTGAAATTCATTTACTTGGTTTAGTGGTTTCATAAAGTGAGAGGCTGCTGGATGGACAGGACAGCAAATCAGACAGGTCTGTTCTAAGGACCCAACAATTTTACAGCAAATTAGCAACGATCAAGGACTTTCCACCCTGGAAAACTTCAGCATCCATGGAAAAGACCACAAAACCCACTTTGCTTTCCAATAGCGTTTTCAGGCCCTCAGGATGTCCTTGGTACCTGGAGATCTTAGAGGTTTGACTGCTACTTGCAGAAAAAATTAACCTCGTAACTCCCAACACTTGTGGCATTTCTGCATGCGCCTGGCCTGGGGTTACATTGCCTGCTGCTCAGACAAGGTGAGTGACATTTCATAGTTGCCCCAGCACAGCAGCTGCATTGATTCCACAGGTGAGACAAAGACAAAGGCTGTGGAAACCTGGAGAGGAGGATGATGGTAGGGCTTGAAACAGCTTCATCTTTAGAGTAGTATTTTCTAAAAGAGATGGCGGTGGAGAGTCAGGAAGAGAGGGGCTGCTTTCCTTCTACTCTCTCATTAATTAACCCCAGGGATTTGTACTCAAGCCTTCACCAATAGCCTTGCTGGTTAGAAATGGGACATTTAATGGAAATGCTTTTTTATTCTTTGCTCAGCTGTGGGTTGGGAGGACAAGAGGCAAACTGCTACAAGGGGTTAAGTTAAATTAGCTGGGCTTACAGGGTGGTCAAAATTGCCTACTATCACCAAAAGAAAGATGCAACAGGACTGTGACTACAGTAATAAATGCAGATCTAAAATAGAAATTCCACATGACCGTGATGATCCCCTCTGACTAGAGTATGTGCATTTCAGGTTTTTGGGATTTTAAAATTTTTTTTTATTTTTTTCCTTTTTTAAAAGTTAAATCCTCTCCACAAGAGGCACAGTGAAGGAAGGTGCTAACTGGAAAACCAAGTGTCTCATAGCAACTGGATGCCACTGTAGTTCCATTAAACATCTAGCTTCTGGTTATTTCTTCAGCAGAATATCGCTTTCCCACTGCCCTCTCCCAAAAACTAGTTAGCCATGTGCTACTTCATTCAATGCCAAGGTAAGCCTTCAACCAGCTGTGTTATCAAAACCAGTATATACAGAAGCTGACAGACCCACTTGGAAAAACTCAGCTGGTGTCAATATCGCTGCACACAACACCATCATGTAGGTGCTCTAATGTAACATATTACATGAGAGATGTGTGGATATTTGTGGAGTACAAGATGTGGTATCACTCTACCTCTTAAACCAAAAGGAGTTGGGTCACTCACTACTTCATGTCGTTTAGCTTTTTTGTCAGGACTGGTAGGAGAAGCTGCAGGAGGATGAATAGGCAAAAAACACAGAAGAGAGATATTGAAGAACTGGGAAAAAGAGAATAGGTGGATTGCATGCTAAATACCTTTGAGTTTACACTGGAAAACAAATGGATTTCTGTAATCACACTAATTTTAGCCATCATTGGTCAACTGCAGCAGAAGGAATTGATTATTTACATGTAATTACTTGAAAATAAATTGACAAATTTATTTTACAGTAATGGATGAAAGTATATGTAAGCTTTTCTAAATTAACTAGACATCTACCGCATATAATTCAGATTTGTCTAAAATTGACATTACCAAATTAAGCAATCATTTTTATATAAAACTAGTGCTACAGCAATACCTGGTCCTGTAAGAAGGATCATTGGCAATGTCTGGTTTTTAGCAGAAGGAGATGGAGTTTCTGTCAAGGCAAGCATGGGATATTAGTGCTCACCTTGTTAGCATTAGACACGCAACCCTAGGCTCTCTCCAGAAAGAACTCAAAGGTAATCAGATTATAAAAAGGCATTCTGAAAAGATGCTTGGTGCAGGGGGAATCATGCTCTTGAACAAGTGGCATTATCTTAATGCAATTCGGACTATTTAAAGACAGCTGTTCAAAGCAAGAATTGAATGTACCAGTGTGATTACTTGGCAGAAGGAAGCAAGAAAGGTCTCAGACTCCTATCGCCTGTTTTAGCAAAAAATGTAAAGACTATTTCTGGACACATAAGGAAATTCTTATGTATTTTTGTATCCAGCAAAACAATGTTGTCATACACATTCTGCTGTAGTCATGCTTTGGGCGTTCTGTTAGCAAGGATGCTAATACAGAAATACTCTAGAAAACCTTGATTCCTTTTTGCCAAGTACAGGTGCATTTGGGGCAGATCCACTGAAGCTAGAAGCAGGCCAGGTATCTGATCTGAAGACAACTTCCTTCCTCTAGTTTTCCTACAGGATTGCGTCACTATAAACTCCTTCCTTGGCCGTGACAGTGAGACTGGAGGCATTGGAAACTGCACTCCTTCTCTTGCCTCTCCAACAGATCCACTCTTCCCAGCTGCATCTCCCTCTCCCACTCTGGAGCTGGTTTCTCTTGAAATCTCCCTGTCAGGGTCAGTGACTTGGGAACCTAGCTTGAACTTAGGAGAACAAGCTAGTGTATACACTGAAAACCTGGTACACTACATACACACACATAGTGATGCTTCAGTAACAGCCTTAAACAGAAAACAATCTAGCTTTTTAAAAAAAATTACCTTTCTGACTTGTGAGGTTAGTAAAGCCCTGCAACGTAAAGCGCTTTTTTGACAGTACAGAGCATTCTGAGGTAGAGCTACTGTCATCTACAAAGGAAGAGAGAGAGACACAAAGAAAGGGGAGAAGGCTATGAAGAGGTCAAGGCAAAAAACTGTTCACAGCCCTGCCAGGAAACTGGCACGTGAAGATGAGAATGGACACCTGGAATTCCAGGTACAACAGAACCCAAGCGTCCAGTTGTTCCCACTGCGCAAGGGCTTGTATTGCCACTGGTCTAGTAAATAATCTCTGTGATGGGAACCAAAATTCAAGAGAAAAAAAATACTTTGCAGAACAGATAATGCCAAGAAGTTTACGGAGAGGAGGAGAAACTTGAGAAGCTGGGCAGCTCTAAAAGGAGACCCTACTGCTGACTTGGGCCTCATAACCCACAGTTCCCATCTCCTTTTGGCTACCCTTCATCGAGGTGGCTTTGAGCCTGTCCACACCGCACAGTGGAATGCAGAAACCCCCCAGCTAATGGCAGATGTGACCAGCACGCTGGCGCAGCGTGGGCAGGGCTTTGTGGGTGGGCTGCCTTAGGTCTGAAAGCAGCACAGCCCTGCTTGTTCAGGTGTAAAACACTGTTTGCCTGCACTACACATTGGCTACTCTGCTGGTGGATCTGCCTGTGAGTCTGCAGTGCAGGCATGCTCTTCGCAATTAAAGATAACAATACATACGTGTAAACTCACCTTTGCCTTTCTCGGGGTACTTTGGTGCTATTGTGGTGCCATAACCTTCTAGACTTGCGAGATCAGATTTTCTCTCTTCCATTTTTTTGGTGTTTCTGATGTGGTTCTGCGAAGGACTGTTTATTGGAAGAAAATTAAGGCAATCAATCCACCTCCAGCACATCTGGGTATGAACAAGGGTGATGACCTTCGGTCACAGGCTGACTTTTACATACAGATAGGCTGAAAGCTACTTCCCAGCTTCCAGGATTGAAGAAGTCATAGTGACTGTGCATAGAAAGACCATGAGCACACACAGAGGAGAAAGACTCCCCTAACTGACTGCAGCCACGCGTAGCATGGCAGTGCAAGCTACTGAGAAGACCACTCAGGACACCTTCCACTCACTCTCAGCTACAGGCACACATTCTGTGCTGACAGTTTCCTCCTGAACATACTGAGGAAAAAAAGGAAAAGAAAAAAAAAAACCACCAACCAAACAAAAAAACCTCTGCTCCTATGAAGCTCTTAACACAGGAACAGATAAGGGATGAACAAAGAACATAGGCTGGATCTTGCAGTTGGATTCCCATCACACCTCTGATTGGGAATGGAATGGAGAAAGACATCCGACAAATACTATACATCTGGGAAATTCTTTCTGAGCTGTAAGTAGATGCATAGAACATGCAGGGCAGAGAGCTACTGATACATATTTGAGCTACACACCATGTGTGCATGACTGAAGATATGAGCACATGGGCTTATGGGTGTATACACATATCATGAAAAAAAAAGAGGTGAGCAGCAGAGGATTACAAAGAGGTGCCAGAGAAGGGCAGAACAAGCAGGTGGGAGCAGAAGAATATAAAGGTTGTTAGAGTGAAGGATAAAAAATAGGTAAAGAAAAAAAGCTTGACTCAGAACTAAGGACACTGGAGGAATCAACACATCACTTAGTAGATTTTAAAAAAAAAAGGAAACTGGAGGAAAAGAGACAGAGAAAAGATAATGCCCTGAAAAAGACCAAAAGGAAGATAACATGACACTGGAAAAGGAAGGAAAAAAAAAAATCCAGGTAAAGGAAAAGAACAGAGAAGGAAGGAAAAGGCTGCTCCACCTAACTCTTATCTGGGGTGTAAAGTATATAATTAGCTGTTCAGCAAACAGACCCATAATACCACCAGGATTTGAAATGACAGAAAATTACTTTTCTGTGTTGTTCTCTATCAACTGGCAAAGCCCATGCCACTACTGCTCAGTTTAACAGTTCTGGAGATGTAGAAACCCCAAGCTTTACAGCTTTATAGTAGGAAGAAACATAACGGCCAGTATTAAGGGATAGGAGTCACGAAGAACTGCAAACCAGATGTATTAGTATATTTACAAGGCAGCCAGGCTGATTTTACAACATACCTTGTACAAGATGATGCTGGTAGAGGCAAACTCTGTGTCTGTTCTAGTGTCCTGTGCTGACTAGCTTCTGTGATGGAGGAAAGACAAAGAGCTATTAAAATTGATTTGTGTTTTGAGCTTTTCATTTCTACAGTCCTACACAGTGAAGATATACAGGGCAGGTTTTGAAACTCAAAAAGAAGAGAGATTAAGAAAACCACATATATATAAAAAAATATTTTACCTCTACATGCCTGCAGTTGACTTGTCAGAACTTTTCTTATTTCATTTACCCAAGTAGCTTTAACTTCGGGGGTTGGTGCCTACCCAAAAATAAATACAATTGCCCATCAAGCATAGAATACTTATTACACAAAGAGTTGCATGCCAAAGCACAGCCCAAGAGGGATCCTTCAAGAGGAAGAGACAGAGCTCCCTCTCTAGTCCTTCAGTAAACAGAAACTAGTTGTGACACCTGGAACACACTGAGGCAGAAGCTGTGCATGTGCTACAGTCAAACACCGGCCCCCAAGCCACCCACTACTCCAGTGAGAGTAATAGTAATGGTGTATACAATATGACCCAAGGATATTGTAAACTGTGATTTTTTTTTTTCCCCCAGAAGATTCTGCAATTGAAATATTTTGTTTAAGAAACTACCTTATGAATTAATCTGGTGTGATTTGTTTTGGTTTTTTCCTACTTTTCCTCATCACTGTCTATTAGTGATATAACAGAGGGGAAAACCCCCCAGATAATCTTAGGGTTAGACTCCCCCTCCCTCCTTTTTTTCTCTCTCTCTCTTTTAATTTTTAGTGGCATATTATTTACCTGTATGATGTAAACTTCTTCCCTTGCATTATACCAGATTTCAAATTTTTTTGCGTCCCCTTTAACATTTTCTGTTATTCCAACTGCTGCCATCTGGAAGCAAAGAGAACAGAAGTTGACCTACCAAATTTTAATGACGATAACGGAAGCAGGCAGCTACTGTTATACTTTGGTACCTTATTTCTGAAAAGCAAAGCCACATTTGGCTTCTTGATCAAGGAATAGAATAACTAATAACAGATGATCTGCATGTTGGATGCAAGACATTTAGTGCTTTGTGTCGGCTTGGCTGCCTTGGAGGGAAGAAAGGTTTAGTACATTAAATTGAGACTGACCTACAAGAAGTCTCTTCTAAAATCCAGACCACCAAATCTTATATCTATTTTATACTACCCTGCTCTGCTCATTATTACATTTGCTGTGTGATTAATGCAACTGCCATTCAGCTAGACTAGTATGGTTTGGATTTTCTCCAAGGATAATTTCCCCCTACCCCGACTCTCTAACAGACAGCAACGCAAAGTGACACAGACCTGCAGCACCAGTTAGGTTTGCCTGAAAGGGTGAAGTTCCCAATACAAAACCATAACACAGCTTTGCTGACAAGAAAGTAGAATATTGTATTGGTGCAAGTTGAGCCTGCGATACCTTGACCTTACTGCTCAGTGTCTTACATTTAAGGAGTGTTTGTAGCTGTAAGAAGGTGCTTTCTCATATCCCTCTCCGTTTTCTTCTCGCTTTTTACAGAACAGCACTGCTTTCTCATGGAGGAAGAGGTGTCGCTGCATTGGCTTGAAGCGTGCCAAATCTTTCACCTTCGAGTGACCCTTTTTATGATCAATCCAGACATTGAAGGATCCCTGCATTAAAAGCTTGCCCAGCTCATTCAGGTTTCCCTGGAACAAAACCAAACAGTATTTATAACTACAAAAAGATAACATCAGACTAAAAAGCATACTCTGAACAGGTCTTTACAAGTTCTGTTGTTCCAAGTAATCTCTCACATCAATGTTTATGCTGCATTCAGAAACGTAATAAAAATAAAGCCAGTGTTGGGTTTTTACACATAATTTTCTCTCTCCCCAACACTGTTCAGGCATGATTTTACAGTCAAGAGTACCAGCAGCAGAGATAAGAGATCCACATGTAGAAAGAAGGGAAGGCACAGTACACATTTATTTGATTGATTGGGTTTTTTTTTTTCCCCCAACTCTGCTCCAAAGCTGCTTATGTTGTGGCTTTTTGTTTTGTTTTTTTAACTGGAAGTTAGATAGATACACATAAATATAAAAACTTAGTAGCAGCTTCCATTTGGCAGTAGCCTAAAGCAGACTCTTCATGACAATTTTCAGTTTCTAACTTGGTGTCAAGTAGATCAAAGACAGAAAACTTGGGTAGACAAAGCAAAATATTATTCATAGCAGGAAAACTTCAGAAGAGTATAAAGACATCCATTTTCCATTATTTTCATTACACAGCTCAGTTTAAAGGCACCTTTTGTAATATGTTCTTATTATTAGTACACAGTATAGGGTATGCTGTACATATATCTAAGAAATAAATGAAAATAAATTTAAGTAAAAATACTGTTACTCACATCGTAGCCTGTAATGGCTATCTGGTGCATAGAATCATTAACTGCTTTGAGAATACCCAGTATAGAAGTTAATGCCTCCTGAAGATCTTCAGTTTTTCCAGCGGGCAGGGAATGACAACATACTTACTTAGCTTTGGCAACAGTAGTAACAAGAAGCGTTCAAATTTTCACCCTTTTTAAAGTTATCCAGTAAAGTTTTATACCATATAATCTAGTAGGTTAAATACTGGCTGGAACTCAGAAGACTCTGAAGTTTTAATTCTCATTCTGCTGCTAATTAGCCAAATATATTTTGTTCATCTAGAGGTTTTGTAAACTCTAAGAGTTTTTAAAAAGATGTTTGCAAAGTTAGTTTTGTAATCACAATTGCTAAAAAAAAGCCCCAAACAAACAAAAACCAAACAAAAAAATATTTTTTTTTATACTTGTTACTTTTTAGAGGTGAACAAAATGTAAAAACATGGGCATATTTCATTTATTATTTGAATTATGGTGAGGCCTGGGATTTTAGTAACAGACTTAAACTTACTGTACTGAGTATTGTCTACACATTTAAAAAGGCATCCCCAAAAGGCTCACTGGTAAGCTGCATCTTCCAATTTGATCCAGTTAAACAAAGCTGCAGGTTCATGTGGAACCCCTCAGACTTTACAGTATGAGAATAAGCATTTACTCATGGACTGCAGGCCATAAAGATACTTTAAATCAAAAACTTTCTAATACTCCTCTCTTTACACAACCTTATCGTAATTAATTCTTTAAACGCTGTTAACTTCAGCTCAGTTTTAACTCAGGAGTAAATTTGGTCCAAGGTAATTTTTTTAAACTACTGTTAAATACAATTATTGAAACGTGTGTTTATGTGGGAAATACTTCTTAAAGCAAGCCAGCTTCAAACATGGCAAAACCTTACACATTCATTTAAAAATTCACGATAGTATATTGCTCATTTTGCTCTCTCAGTATAGCATGTTTAAGTGATCTCAACAGCATCCATCCTAAAAACACCAGACAGTGGTCTCAGTTAAGTACATTTCCTAGAATGCATTTCCTAGAACCCAGCAAGGTAAATTCCTGCAATATGGATGAGGTGACTATAACTGATAAGTAACAAGTACTTTTCTTTGTTGCAAAGGTTTCCTGGTTCTTCTGTTTCCCCTAATCAACTTTTCATTCTTCTCTTTGGCAGAAATATAAGGGCAAAAGCAATTGCACAAGGTGTCTCTGTATAACATTTGCCTGTCTACTAGCAATTTCAATTGCTGTTTCAATTTATGCATCTGTCCACTAACTTTTAGGTTTCTCTCCAGCAGGATGAGAAAAGCTGCATCCAAAAAAACAAATGCATAAAATATACTTAGTGTTATAGTTTAGCAACACATACCTTTAGCAATAATTGGTATTTGGTTATTCTTTGAACGGGTTTCAGCAAGTATGAATCCAAACTGAGCTTGTGATCGAGTTTTCTCTGACATTCCTGTAATCAGGGTTGGATTTCATCAGTACACTAACTAGTACTTCTGTTATTTGTCCTTGACATAAATGAAGTTTAAAACAACCAACCAAAACAAACAACAACACCCCCCCCAAATATTTTAGAGGCTCAAGCAAGCATACCTGAAAGAATACAGAATCTGAGAACTGCCTCCACAAGCTTTCAGATCGCGGTTTATTTTGACAGTATTTTTCATAAATCTGGAAATCTTCCATCTCAAATTGGGGAGACAAGCAAAAAATTAATAAATTCTTGTGACTTTAATAGACAAAGTTTATAAGATTTTTTTTCCATAATCAATAAGATTGAGGGAAAAAACCAACAAAGAAATGCAATGCCTTGAGGCATCCCAAGCAAAAAACAATTATTCAAAATCACTGATTTTATGATGGCTACTAATTTTGTACTTGGAACATCAGAATAAAATGTTTCTGTTTAATTTCTGCTTCAGTTGAATGTTAAGCACCTTATGAAGAAGCTTATATTTACAAACATATTTCTATTACAGTGTGAAAAATACTTCTATGAATGCCAAACCATGAGTCCCTCTGTGCAACTTTGTTAAAAGTCTTTGCTGTTTTTTCTTTATACATTTTCATTTTCTGAAGGTGTTTTTCCCTGGGAGTTGCACTAAGGTAGACCAAGTAGTTGCCCCTTATCACTCCATCAACTAAATAGCATGACTTCAGCACTTGTTGAAAGCAAAAGAAAAGACTGTTGAAGATGTCCTAGTAACTATAGATATGAAAGAAAGACTAGGTAGGAAATCAGCAGGCACAAGTACCTCTGTCCCTCAATTTTGGGAAACAGCATCTCCATGGATGCAGCCAGTAAACAAGAAGGGGAGGGATGGCTCCTTCCCAGGAGTTTTAGAACATCAATAGGTAGCAACAACAGGAGACTGATTTCCATAAACAGATTCCTATTTAGCCTTCAGTATACTACAGGTGAGACTCATTGTTTAATAAATCCCAGATTTAAACAGTTTAATTCTGTCATAGCTTTCTATTTTCAGAATAAAAATATTTTGGACTTACTCTGTTGAGCTGTACTCTTTAAAGGAACCAGAAAAGAACAGCAACAACAACAAAAAATCCGGTAAAGAAATCTAAACCAATCCAGTAAACCAATCATTTAAGAGTGATGTGAAATGATTCAGTGCATGATTCCTCTTCAAATTTTCCTAACTTCCACTTTAGTAAAGCAGTTTTCTTTCAACAAGTTAGTAGCTCTTTCTAACAAAATTAATTACCCCACACAGTGGAAAATATCCCTAACTCTCAATTAACGTGTACATTCTCAACCTGTTACCTGTTCAAGACAAACAAAGAGGATGTGGTGGCAATTACTACATGAAAATCACTCTCATATGTTACAGTTTTAGAGGGGCTTATAAACAAAATGCCAGCAAAAGATGACACATACCTGATCCAGAAAGCACCGTCCTACTAGTTCTGGGTATTCTACGTAGTTTTCTAGTTCTCTCAAGAATATTCTATGAGGGAGAATATTTTCTTAGAGCGCATGTTAAAAAAGTTGTAGTAAATGTTCACATTCTTGCAATCTGTTTTCTAAACTTTTGGAAACAGAATTGTAGTTCTGTACTATAAAACTAAGCAGAACTCTTCCAGATCATGTACTTTAAAAGGGATAGCAAATTGAAATAAACAAACATTCTGACCAATTTCTTTTAGCTTACTGTTGCTACAGCTGAAATCAAATATAATATTGGGAAGGGAAAGGGCATTTTGTTTCCCTGCCTTATGTATTCAGCAGCAGAATTTTTACAGTTTAAAGTATTTGGTTTTTTCCTTCCAAATATTACCAAACACCACAAAGCAGAAGAACCAAACCCCACCTCCCCAAACCAAAAAAACCCACCCAAAAAAAACAGTGGCAAAACCTCCAGTCTAGTCTTCTCTTTTCTACCAAATTAATTATTATCCTGCAAAGAAATACCTCTCTAGCAGCAAGATTGAAACTTCAGAGAGGTCACTCAAGTGTAAAATTAACCAGCCTCAACCAGACGTAAGAGTTGAGAATCCGTAGTTCAGAATAATAATTTACTTTCCATAGCACATTTCATAAGAACTAAAAAGACACCCAAACCCAAACAAACCTTGCTTTAATTAGCTTCTAACCAGATCCCAATTCCTCTTCAGGAAGAGGACCACAACACAAATTTTTACCTGTATACTGCAAACATTTGAATAAACTTTCACACAGCTTTGCTCATCTTTCATAGATATTTTGCTTTTCCTCTTCTATTGCAAAATTAATTTTGGCATGCCAGATAGCCAACCGGGACTCAGTAAGGATCTTTTAGCAATTTAAATCAGATTAAAAGGAAGAGTAAAGAATCCCATCCAAGTGCTGTTTTTAGATCTGAATGCAAATCCTCACCTGTTGTGAAAGTGATAAATTTCTTCCATATTCCCAAACAAGATATCCTTCTTATTTTGGAGTTCTGGTGAAATGAGATGAGCCATTAAGGGGTTGTCCATCTCTGCAGCATAACCCTGCAACACAGGAGAGAGGCAGACTGATTATCTCCCTTTCCTTGTAGTACTTATCTCTCTCTGACAAGGCAGACTGCCTGCAGGCTGATAGACAGTGAAGAAAGAGCTCAGTATTAATCATGAAAAAAGTATACAAATTCTGTTTTTCCATCAGTCCAGTAAGACATACCTATATATTAGACACTTGAATAATTACTGCAATTTTAGTTAAGCAAAGATGAAACAAAGTTTGCAGCCATTTCCACTAAGCGAAGGCTATGCATTCCCATACTACTTACAAATTATAGTTTGTAGTTTTTCTGTTAAGACTTTACACATCTGAGCTGAAAGCCACAATTCCAGTGCACATGCAAACCTTTGTGCTAGTCTTAGCTATTAGTATCAGGGAACAACCTGACTAGTTATTTCTGCAGGTAACAGAAACCGTTAAGCTGCAAATTCTAACTTTAAGACATTTTCATTAGCTTGGGTACCAAAAGTCATAACTTTAGAGTCTGACATCTTCCATTTATTATATAAGGCCACATTCTCTTGTCTGTGTAACTGGCACAGATAAGGAAAGGAGAGCACACAGGTGGCTTTAGCCCAGAACCGTTCTCCTCTGGTCCCAAGGTCACTAATCTGCGATTAAGTGATCTCCCGAAATATGAAAAAAACCAAACCCAAACAACCCTCCCCAAAAAACCCAAACTCAAACACAACACGCCCAATCAATCAACCAGAAAAACTGCAAGAATGCTCTAGTACCTGTGTTGTAAGTAGATTTCTTAATGTAAGCAGATTTCTTAGTGTACAGGCACTGAAGAAAGATGATACAACCTACTTTAGATTTAGATTAGATTGAACTTTTTTTTTTTTTTTAACATAATTATCTGTCGTGGTTTAACCCAGCTGGCAACTAAGCACCACGCAGCCACTCGCTCACTCCCCCCCCTCCCTCAGTGGGATGGGGGAGAGAATTGGGAAGAAAATAAAAGGTTAGAGCCGAGGGCTGAGATAAAGACAGTTTAATAAGAGAAAATAATAGTAATAATGAGAATGATAACAGAATATACAGAATATACAAAACGAATGATGCACAATGCAATTGCTCACCACCCACCGACCGATGCCCAGCCCGTCCCGAGCCGCAATCACACAGCCCGAGCTGTGACTACTCTGCCCGCGACCGACCAGCTAAACCCCTCCCGAGCATGACGTTCTATGGTATGGAATAGCTCTTTGGACAGTTTGGGTCCTAGCTGTGCTGTACTCCCAGCTTGTTATGCACCTGGCCGAGCAGGAGAAGCTCAAGAAGTCCTTGAGTAGTCTGAGCACTACTTGGCAACAACTAAAAACATCAGTGTGTTATCAACATTCTTGTAGTACTAAATCCAAAGCACAGCACTACGCTAGCTTCTGTGAAGAAAATTAACTCTATCCCAGCCGAAACCAGGACATTATCATGGACAAGGTGGTCACTGCATTAGTGACACTGATTATAATAAATTGCACTGAATTATAACAAACTGACAAACTAAAGGATAAGCAAAAGTGTACCTACAACCAAGATTTTCAATTTCAAAGTGATATCCAAACTACAAAAGGAGGAGAAATAGCTGGTAAAGTCAGCTAGCCTGAAGAATTCAAGCATTTAGATAGGACAGTGATTAGATTTTTTTTTTTTAAATCAGAAACAAATCTGGGTATTTTTCCTCAAACACCACAAAAAAGACAAAACAATGGTACAGGTAAAGATGCTGGAGCTCACAGATAGATAACCACTGGTCTCTCTCCCATACAGAATCACAGAATCATAGAATGTTTTGGGTTGGAAGGGACCTTTAGAGGTTATAGTCCAACCCCCCTGCAGTGAGCAAAATACAAAATACAAAAACACAGAGTCTAAAAGAGAAGGAAAAGAAAAGCAGTACAGCCTTAAAAAAGATAAAATCATTTACATAAAATGGAGTTTAAAAAAAAATAACATGGAAAGAAGAACTGTGGCCACCATGCAGCTCAGATGCAGCGAAGGGCTGCATGAAGAGAATGATTCCTTTCCACTTGAAGTAAAGATGATGCTGACCATAGCAGCAAAGCCAGCATTGGCATAAAGAAGGGGTACCTAACCCAGCAGAGGTGCAAACAAACCTGACAGAGCTCAGTACCTTGGAATTCTGACAGAACAAAAGCATGAAGTCCATACATTGACCAAAAGCGTTTGACATTTTTTTCCACTTCAGGCTGACATAGTACTTATTTAAAAAAATTAATATAAAAAACCTTCATGTTTTACTACCTATGCAGTACTTGTATTTTAAGAAAGGAAAGGGAAAGCTACTCCATGCAGCCACAGGCATAATTTAATCTTACTTTAAAAATATGTAAGGCTTTATTTAGTCTTCCATTTGAAAGCTGTTCTAAAAGCATTAAAGTAAATGGAAAAACGAGTCAAATACAATACCTAAAAACAGACTAGACCAATATTTTTCCCCAGTAAAAATTACTGGATTTCACAGACCAAAATGGGACAACCATGGTTATTAATGACAGGAAAAATATCAAGCTCAGATAAAAGTTGCTATAGCAGTTTCTCAATTATCAATCTTGGGAACTACCTTGTATTTTTCCATTGGTATCCTTGGCAGAGACAAAATGCATGGCAATTAAACATGACATAATAATAGGGGACGCTGTGCATACAAAGGAGTATCAGGTTATTTTACAGGAAAAATGGGAAGATTAACAGAATAAGAAAAACAAGGGAATTGGGAGAATAGCCAGAACTATGGATTAATAACCAGAGTTACTCAAAGACTGGAAGACTGCCACCGAACCATACCTCAGCAAGGATCTGATCCAGAATTACTTTTGGCAGTCCCAGTCACATCTTCAAGAGAGATGAATCCCAAAGTGCAAGGACACACAGAGAAGTGTGCCTAGCATGGTCAGAGTACTGGAAAGTCTATCATGTTGGCAAAAACCCAAGACAGCTTGGCCTAGCAAGACAAGGGTTGCACTATACTCTATGCAAAACAAGAGTAATACCAGAGGAATAGAAAGATTCTGCAACAACCCTCCAGTAACAGCAGTAAGGACCAAAAATCCTCTAACCATTTGAGTATTTTATCAACAGGACTGTACAGATAGCATTGCATACAAAAGCAGAAAAGGAAGTGATCCTTAAGGGCCACTCCAGACCTACACTGCTTTATTACCACACATCAGATGCAACCGTCCTACTGTCATCAACACTTCCTAGCACTTAGACCAGATCCAGGACCTAAATGCTATGGGAAGCTGCGCACAAACTAGGCAAAAGCAAGGCCAGTGTTCAAAACCCTCATACAGTACTCTTACTTGAAGGTATGTACTCAGAAGTCATCACTCCCAGTCCATAAGTTAAGACAGCTCCTATTTAGGAGCTTAACGTTGGCACGGACACCAAGAGCACCCGCTTGGCTCAATTCCAATTCATCCTGATTAAAATAATTCAACCTCAGTTATCTGCAACTTCATAATCTCCTACAGTCAAACTGGACTACAATGAAATGACACATCCATGTCTGAAGACTTAAACTTGAGGAACAATACACTTCAGTGTATTTCTGCAAGCAGCTCAGCAGTACTGCAATTGTGCCTCCACAAGTGTGGAGCACAGGGAACATCTTTGTTTCCTTTACAATTTCAAATTAAGATATTATTATTACAAGGCATCATGTTGCCACAGTTGTACCCAAGACATGCGGATACTTGGACACTTGAAGATATGCAAAAGGGATGCAAGAAACAAACCTCCTCCTCTGACACAAGATTCTCTCGATGCAGATTCACATTCCTGTGTGACACAACCTTCCTGGAATTGACCCAAGACTCTGGAATGAACTTTTGCAGGAATTAATGATCATTACAAATCTCACTATGTTCCTCCTTAGTTAGACGTATCTTATTTTCTGCCCAATTTGTGTTTTCTAATACAAAATCCTAGTTGCATGAATGTTTCTATAAAAAAAAAAAAATTGCGTATTCCTGCCTCTGTGAAAATACGATGAGAGAGGAGAGATGTAATGATCATACTGCTTGACAGGACAAGCAAAGGTATTACAGTGATAAGGAAAGTGTAAGAGCAGCCATAAAATGGAAGAGAGAAATAGATTCAATAACAGCTGCAGTGAAATTTAATCTTTACCTCAAGAACGCAGAGAAGTTCTTCCACATATGCTCGTTCAGTCTCAATAAGTTCATTAATTACATGCCTGTAGACAAAGACAGACAATTAAGGCAGGCTTATTCACTTACGCAAAGTAATGAGGCAACATTAACTTTGTGTTTATTGTCTGAAGTAAAGTAGAAAAGAACAATTTCCCGGTAACTGAAAATGTGATGGTTCATGGATATTTCTGTCAACAGTTTATATATGCTTATTGAGAAGCATGTATTTTTAAAACATTTTGAAATTTTTGAAAATGCATTTAAACAGGAAAAAAGTCAAATCTAGCATTTTAAGTGCTGTAGTAACTGAATTGAAGCAGTGAAGCATTTTATCATTGTCCATATGACATCTGGTTATGCTGTGTTTGCAAGCATTACAGGAGCTGGAGTTAGAGCTCCATAGGATTATCAAATACAGACTTAAAGTTACACTGGTCATTTTAAATTAGATGCATTTAGGGTACACTTTAAATATCACATTGCTGCCTTAAGTTTAATTTCCCTAATGGTTAAGCAAGCATGCTTTCCTGCAACCTCTCCCCTTGCGATATTGTACGATTTAACATGTGGTTGTAACAGTGAAAAGACAGTAGAATTATCCAGTTTACAGGTAGAAATGAAAGCTCTGCTATACACATTGCAGGTACTACTAAGTGATTTTTTTTTAATATAAGTGATGCTGTTTAGGTTTTATGTAAGGAAGTGATTTTTTGTAACATTTATTGAAACAGGGACTAAAATGAGTCAAATAAAAAGACAAAGTCTTCTGAAGCATGGAGACCAAAACTTCCAATAGGTTTACAGGAGGCTTATTACTCAAAACTACATCACCTCTGAAAAGAAAATATGTAGTTATCCTGTCATAGCATCACCTTGCTGCAGCAAAGCTAGAGTCTGGTATTATATAAACTATAAATAACACTGCAGACAGACTGAAATATCTTCCTCCTCTGTGTACAGAGCATAGCCAATGAATTTTAAAAAGCGCTGAGGCTTATTTCAGAGAAGCATACTTGTCTTATCAGATCCTTAGCCAAACTCAACCTTTGCTGGAACCAGATCAGAAAAAAAGCATTTTTTGTTTATCAAAATATACTTACTGCCGTAACACAGCTAGGTTTTCTTCATCATCCATTGTAGATCCTCCTCTGCTTTGATGGAGTTCAGTCATTTCACTCTAAAGAAGGAAACAAACAAACAACAACAAAAAATAATCATGATATCACAGATGGGGGAAAACCACTTCAAAATACAGAGCTTTGAGCTCAGCTCTACTTGCATGTGTTTTCACAGGAAAGACTGTACTCCGTTAAAAATGAAGGCAATTTGCAAGAATGCAGAAAAAAAAGAAAATCCAAGTCGATCTGAAGGTCTTGAAGCACACAAGAACATTTAGACACAGGGAGTTCTCCATGAAAGGCCAGCTTAGAAAAGACCGTGGTTCGAGGCCCCTTTCCAGGAAGACAACATCAGAGCATCAGCATAATCTTGGAGGCAACACCGGCCTTAGTCTGTTTTCCAAGCTAAAAATGAAGTACTGTGCTAACTTTCTGGTAACTTCCTAACTTGAGACAGAAGTTCACTCTTACAACTTCTACTGTAATGGCTGACCTAATTATGGCTTGCTGAAAGAAAAGAGAGGTTCTGCTTCCAATCCCCCCTTGAACCAACTCTTTGCTCCAACTGTTATCCCTACTGGTCATGTGGTCCTGCCTTCCTCCTTGCATTGTCTCTTGCTGAACCTTTGCTGAGTTGATTCAACTCCCTAACCCAGTGGGGAACTACTTGTTTCTGTTGCTGCCGTCAGGTTACTTTCCTTGCTGGAGGCGGGGCAGGAAGACCATCCCCACTTGGGAATGGCAACCCATTAGGTCAGGTGAAGCGGTCTTGGAGCCAACGACAACTACCTCTTCACTTTCGCCAGTTTTAAGAGTAGCCAATTACTACTGGCAAATAATAAATGTTTCCTGTTCACAGATTTTATATTGCTGCCCCTAACATTTTTCCTAATATAGGCAACTATTTACTTTACCTTCCCTCATACCCAGCCCAGTGACAAAGCAGCCTCTATTTAAACATGACTGCTTCATCAGAGTTACTTTGATAGGGGCAATACCATGACTTTTTCAGTGGAATTTCCTCATTCTTCTTGAAGTTCCTGAATATTCCATTGCATTATGACTTTAAGCAGTACGTGCATGAAAAGTGCAAAGAAAAAATTACCTTTCCTCTTCTGTAGTTTACCCTCCGAAGCGCACTGCTTTCTGAGTTGGATACGTATTCTCTTTGAAGACCTAAACACATAAACCAGAATCAAACAGCAGTTAGAACTTGAGCAGATCTCACACAGATGTTTGTGCAACCACAAATTACAGCTGAAAGTTTCTTTAAGTTTCTCAGCATAGCGCAAAATATTGGTTAAAGGCTACTACAGTTTCTTACCTGGAGAGGCACAAGGAGATTTTACAAAGGCTTCAGGTCTTGGTGCAACTGGCTGAACAGGACGTGTCTGCTTAGCTGCCAGTTTCTTAAGACTTACTTGTCTCTTTTGAAACATTTCTTCCATGCTTTCTTGTTTCTGGAAAACCTTTTGCACGTGCTCCTACCATTGCCACAGAAATAATGAAAAAAAAAAAAAATCCCCGTCAGAGACCTATCAACAAGCTATGCTGCCATTTACAGCACATTGATTTGAAATTGCAATTGCTTTTATACCACATGTAAAAATATTACCCTACTCTTCACTCCTAACAAGGTATAATTTATAGTCATTTAGTGTACTTAAAAATTGGAACATCACTTCATAAAACATTTCGTGTTCTTGCTGTAGAGAAACCAATGGGGTTCAGGTTTCAATTTAAAAAAAAAAAAGCAAAAAGTTTTCTTGACAGTGTCTAATGGTTCTGTTACATGAAGAGATTGACTAAGAGGAAAAGGGACATATTCTCAAGTTCTAAAACAAAGCAGTTACAAAGCAGAAGTTATACAAATACCAAGGACAGGCATGTTTTTGCTACATAAAAAAAGGTATTTCAAACATTTGGGAGAATTTTTTTTAAAAGCAATTCTACTATCTGAAAAACTGAAGTAGTTATTAAAAGGCTCTGAAGCCCCTTGACGCTTATGCAAAGACATGACAGGACTAGCACCTCGGGTAGGGAAATGTGTTGGCTTTCCAGCTCCCAGGTATAACTCCTAGTACTGATTATTTAGCTTTATCAATGGCCACGCACAAGAGCAATTCTAAAATTAACAAATAGACATATAGATACACATAAACATCTTCTGGTACCTTTAGGTCCTCATTGAGGATGTATGCATACTCTCTGTAGATTTTATTCAACTCCTTGATTTTATTGCCTGCACCAGTGTCCATGAATTTCTCAATCTCCTGTAATGCTGATTCTGCACCATCCTGCGACTGACACTTATCTACCGGCTGTGAAGCCAGCAGATAAATTCCTTCATCGCACCACTTCATAGACTAGAAACAAGAGAAGAAAGAACAGGCTCAGAACGCACCAATGTCAGCATCAAACACTAAGAGGGCTAAAACATTTCATACCTCTACTTGTGACGTATTCAGTTATTTAAGAAGAAAACTTTCAGCATACCCAGATATTTTTACCTGTCATTACAACTGGTTGACCGAGGTTTTAGCAAACAATTTGGAAAACAGAACCGTTCCATATAAAAATTACCTTTTCTAGTAAGCCATGCAGTTCTAGTGACTTGTTAAGAAGATTCCTCCTCCGTTCTGTCTCAGTAGTGAAGGCATCACAGAGATGATGAAGTTCACTGCATTTTGGAATAATGGAGTCCACAGCATAATGGTTGCTTTGAATAAAAGCATCACCCTCTGAGGCTAGCACTCTGGCTTTCGTTATAGTTTCCTAAGAAAAAAAACCCACTGATTTAGGTACATCTTTCCTTGGATCAACACCAATGAAAAAAACTTAAAATGATACCATTTGTTTTTACGCATCTTGATAAAGAATACATCTTTAGTTAACAACTGCCTTGCTTAATATCAAAGTGATTTCCTGTCTTCCCAAGAACTTTTATGCCTCCTTCTTTACTGTATCAGAATACTTCAGAAACATTAATGAGTTTAATCATATGCCTCCTTGTGAAGGAGCCACTATTGTCTTTCTATGCCTCAGTTATTCAGCAGCATGTTTGTGTGCGTACGTATGCAATCTGGAATACAGCAGCAATCTGAACCCAAATTAAAAAATACCCAACTTGGGCACCTCAGCCTCAAGAGCAACAACCTCACTTATACAGCTATGCATTTTATTGTTAAGCACAGATCATAATAAGATTGCTTTTCAACTTTGTTCAGAGTGCATGCTTCTGTTGGTCATCTTTTAACATATTGTACATTCAATACACAGCTTTCTCATTTCTGAGGTTTAATGAAGTAAGTGGCTTTAATAGGAATGGAGTGGCCCCTTGATCACTAAGTGAAGAGCTTGGCTATGTTGACACTTCTCATGCAATTCTTCCACGAAACAATCACACTGACTTTGTGACTGGTCACTCTGCTCTTTATTGAGGGATGCCCGAGAACTGGGCCGTTCCAACGGTTAAAGACTTTATTCCAAATGCCTTCTGCATATCACTGAGACACTGATTCTGCCCTGTTGTCAGCTTAAGCTCTGCTTATAAGATGTACTCAATAACCCAATACTGTTCCCCTCCACACACACATTGTCATACTAGAAATTAAGGAGTCTTGCTGAGTTCTTACACACGATTTTTCTTCAAAGTTGGCAAGTTCTTTCAAAATGTGCTCCACATGTGAACAGCTGTTTCCCACATCTGTGAAAGCAGACAGTCTCTCGGACACAATATCCAAAGCTGCTTTGACCTGCAATGAGACACAGCTATGTATCAGTGAAGACCATTCCACCTCTCTGGAGACCCATCAGTTAAATAGCCGATAGCCACTATTTCCAGTCAGGTGACTCACATTATGGGGTTAGTGGGGCACAGAGGCAAATAACTTTTTTGTCAGCCTACCTTTAGCCTCAATTCAAAATGAAAACAAATACAAAGAAAAGGCAGTGAAGTAATCCTGTTTCCTGGTACACACCCCCCACCCCAAAAAAAAAAAGAAGATTGGGAAAACTAGTGCTCAGGAAACACTTATGATCTTGCTTTTACCAGATGACAATAAAATGAAGCGACATTAACAAACAGCAAAATGTGAGGGAGAGGTCCTCACCCTAACAATTGCTTGAGACACAGACATACAGACAGACACATGCACATCTGAACAGGGTTTCTGAGCATTGGTCCCATGAAGACACAGGGCCTGTGCTCTGAGATCAGCTACACCAGTGTAAAGTGACTGTCGGTACCATCAAGTACATGAGTTAAACTAACATGAGATCAGAAACTGGCTGTAAAAAATTTAGTTCAGCCTCCACCCAGCTTCTAACATTGTGGTTGCAACTTCCCACCCACAGCGCTGGAGACTGTTTTATAAAATCTCAGCCAGAAGGTTTAGGTAAGTCTTGGTTCCATAAAAGGGCCTGTTGGCAAGATGAAAAGTTTGCAGCCAGCATATTGTGCTTCTGCGGTAGAGAACAGGTTTCAAAGGAGTTTTTGAGTGCTTGTACACTACTGGGCCTGTGGAAAAAAAAATCATCAGACTGCAGAAGAGAAGCTACTATGTCACCATATTCAAGGTAGTAAAGATAGCAGGATGTCAAGTAAGGACACGTACAAGAAAAAGGTTGGAGAAAGCTTTCAAGCACACACAAGAGCTGCAAAAACAAGAGGGGGAAGTATATTCTTCTGTATCATTTTTATATCACCAAATATTGACTGCCACCAAGAAGTTCGCACCTCTCTAAAATTCTGTTCAAAATTCCGAAGGCGCAGACACTGTTCAAGTTTTTGCTGATGCTTAATCCAAAACTCATCAAAGGCAGTCTCTGTTTCACGTAATTGAGCCAGAAGCCTTTAAAAAGAAACAAACAAAAAAAAGAAATACTGTAAGAATGATGGGTGCAACTTTCAAGGGACAATACAACCTTCCACAGTAAACAAAAAGCCTCCCCAAAGCAATATTTTCCAGAAAAAATAAACTAGATACAGGAAACTTTTTTGAGTACTGCACAGAATTGTTTCCTAGAATAACACTGATGTAAAACTGAAACCCAACACAAACATTAAGTTCTGAAAAATTGGCAAGTGCTGATTTGAAGCTAGCTGCTGGACATACTACTTCTCAGCTCTGGCCTGGGGACATGGTGACTTGGGGCTAGCATACATAAATAACACATACAAATGTGTGTGGGCTAGGACCCAGAGGAACCCAAGCCTTGGGCGATAAGGAAAAATGAAGGCAAAAATTCATACTGCTGTGACCAGTGAGCTACCCTTACATTTCATTCCTTGGAGCAAGGCTCGTAATAAACCTGAAGGTCATTGCTCCTCCTCTTCTGAGTAGAGCTACTACTTAAATATCACAGGCAAGTGCACAGCAGTACTGCGATTAAAAGAATCTTCTTCAATTATAATTTTGGCCCAATGCCTTAAGACTTTTACTTTTCAAGTTATCGTCCAGTATTGCATTTGACAGCATGGTATCCGCTGGACTTATCTTTACAGTGTGCTTTGCTGTACTTAGGCTACATCCAGGGAAGGTCATACATCAGAATTTTAATGAATTTTTGTCTTTAATACCACAGAAACAAACCCTGAATTTACAAGTTAAATATGATTAGAAAAAAAGGCGGACACACACATACACAGAGTTTGTTCCAACTTCTGTCAGATATTGTATTGAGTGGGAATGTTTTGGATAAATTAGCAACCCCCACCCCGATTGTCTTTCAGATAGCTGACAGCAACAATGACCAAAAAAAGTGACTTCTGCCAAGCTTTGTGGATTGGAATGGACAGTTATTTGGAAGGAAAAGTCAGTCTGAGTGTAACAGAAATGCAGAATGACAGACAAAAAAAGAATGCAGAATATTGCCTGGGGGAAATGAGCTATGCTTTCATAGCTTTGTGCAAATTTACATCTGTGCTATGGTGATAGAATGTCTCCAAAACTGGCAGGAATTTAAGAGGGGGTGTGGGTGGGTGGGGAGCAAAGGAAAACAACATCTATTACTATATGTGCCCAAAGGAAGCATATAGGAAGTTTGTGCATAGATACTTCAAGTGCAGTGTACTCCCTAGTAGCCCTTTAAAGGCTACTAACGACACTGATAAGATATTAGCAATGTGAGAAGCTCCTTCAGGCAGGTTTAAAGACAAAGAACCCTCCCCCACTTCAATTCAAAAGGACTCAAAAGAATTCAAAAGTGGACAAATCTACTGAACAGAAGGGATGTATCACTTCTGTCTTCCCTTCCTGCTTTCCCTACAGCAGCAAAATTTCCTTGGATTGCACTTCAGTTTCTAAACAAAGCATCGATATTATTCAAAATAAGGAAAACCCGCTCAACTATACAGTTCAAGTCTGACAGATAAAAAAACCAGCATTACTTTGTCTGTACTGGAACTCAAACCGCATCCCCTACTTCCTTACATCCAGCTGACTCTGTAATGAACATCAGGAGATTACCTTGCTCAGGACAAGATCTGACAACAGAGGAATTGTTTCTGACACTACCTTTTATATGTTTGCTTATTAGCTAAGCATGCATATGGAATTAAGTAAAAGAGCTGGGGAGGGGTCAACAAAAAACAGGAAAGCAGCATGTTCAGTATTTTGCTCCTCTCACCTTTCTACTGTTGTTTGATTGTCTAGCTGATCTTGATTCAGTTTGTATTCAGGATTCTCAGTAACTGGTTCTGTAATACTTCCAAGGATACCATCTCCCTGTTCTACTGCTAACCTGATATCCTCCTACAAAACAAAACAAAATCCCCACACACTGTAGTTTTGTGTTGGTTTTTTTTAAGCAGACTTCATAAGGCACCAAACTGGAAAAAAGATTTTGTTTTAATAGTGATAGATCAAGCACAGTTTGATCAAAAAGCAGTGTTTGGCAACAAATACAGACAGTAAATGCTAAATGTCAGCTTTTTCTATGTTTACCGTTTTAAGACGATAGTATACCTTAGTTGAATTTTCATGATAGATAGCCTTCTAGTGCCTTCTTAGTCTACAAATACCTCAAAAGTTTCAGATGTATAGTTTTGAAACCCCCAAAGAGTTTTCATTTAAGCTGATTTGAAAGAACATTTGTCCATTTTTCAAGAAGTCATATATTTTCATATGCATGCAAATACAATCAAATTTCTCGTTGTGAACAAAACTAAAAATCCCCCAAAGGAATTTGTTTGCATATACAAATCATTATGCATCTGTACATTAATAAACTTAGGCTCAAGAATTGCCATTTTTTAATGCAAAAAGCATTTTTAACATCAAACCAAGCAAAACAACTTCAATAGGATTTCAATGTTTTGCATTATTATTAACACCCTCCAGACTTTCTATTAACATTATTAGCTATAAATTAAAATGCAGTTTAACTAGAAAACAGCATCTCTACAAAAATTACATACCTTCATTTTGTCCTTCTTTTCTGTGTGTGCTGCAAGAAGGGAGCTGGTTGATTGCACATCATTTGGTAGTTCTGTTTCAGCCAGCTCAGTCCCAAAGGACTGAAGAATCTGAGCTGTTCGCTTAACCTTTTCGGCGAAACTTTCTATAGCCTTTTGGAATAAAAGCCATTAGTGAAGTTTCATACTCATCACATGCATACATACAAACAGACATATACACACAAAATATAACTCTCAAAACAAACCCAAGCAGATGAATTACAAGACTGAAAAATGGTCAAAGTATAATTTTGCAAGCAACAGATACCGTCACCATTAATTCCTTAATTGTATGTTTTTCCTAGGCTTGTATCAGGTATATCTTCCTCATATTTTTATAGTCTGGAGTTATTCTACAACTTGAGCTTTTTCTTTCTTGTAGCAAAACCAATAAACCTCAACACAATAATACACTCTAGTTCCTTTGCTCCAAGTGTTCAGAAAACCACTCCCAAATTATTACTCATATTTTTTTCTCTAAGATGACTAAGTACCATTGGGAACATCTTCTCACTCCGAGCAAGTCAACTTGCATCACTTGGAATCTGTTTTATAAATGACAGGGTATAAAACAGAAGGGACCGTTAAGCTGAAAAGTTAAACCAAAAACTTAAGACTTACAGTGCGACTGGACAGCCATCTGTTATGGCAGTAATCCAGGGTGCCACCAAGATCTTCTGTTAATTGTGTTTTATCAATGTAACCCTGCAGTTCTGATACTGAGCCCAGCATTATGATCTGCAGCAGCAATGGAAAAAAATGAATACAAACAGTGGCGAGAAGTTCCTTACTAAGGATTCTAAGCCCCATCCTTCAGCCTCTGGTAGAGAAATTTCAGTTTCATACAGAAGCAAGTGATGGAACTATTTCCTTTGGGTATAGAATAAACAAAGGTGACAGTTGTTTCAGCTGAAGATGATGTAAATTTAAATAATAGCAAATGAGCACAAGCACCACGCTTATCAGTGCATATTAAAATAAAGCTTATGAATCATACAACGTAAAGGACTATCAGGGTTTTTTATCTTGATAAATCACACATGGCTGTTTTCTAAAAGGAATCTTTAATTCAAGATTCAAGAACTACCTTTAAGCATGTTTTTTTGTTGGGTTTGGCTTTTTTTTTTGTGTGTGCTCGCTGGCTGGATTACGTAGTTTAACAGATTGCTACTAATAAAGTTAAAACAAAGGATTACTTACAGGTACTTTCATTTTAAACTCATCTTTGTTGAACTTGAAAGCAATGTCTGAGAGCGCTCGATGAAAAAATCCTGTTGGGCGCAGAACGAGGACAAGTTGCAGGTTTCCCGGGAAAGATGCCTGCAAAAAAAGTTTAGTCTGTTATTTTCTGTCTCAGCTCCAGAAAATATTTTGGTCAGGGAGAAGACCCTGTTAAACCACAAACTAACCATATCAAAGGCCTCCCATAATGCGGTGACCAATTATAAACCTAGCAAGGCTTGCACAGAGTGCTTCATTCAAAGAGAGGTTTACTCATCTTTGGGAACAGGAATCTATTCTCCTGGAATTGATTTTTTTGGGACTGGCTTGTACTGCTCTTCAGCTAAGATTACATCCTAGCCAAGGAGGCTGGTGAACAAACAGTGGTGGTGTAGTACTTTTTCAACAACAGTACTTGCACAGTTACCTTATCTTCCCTTCAATAGATGTTGCCAAGAGAAACCTCTGTTATTGTCTGAACACCTAACAACACATTCTAATTACTGCATATACTACCTTGCCAGTTGCCTACACAAACTATTGCCACCAAGACTAAATTTCTCAGGCAGTATCTTAAAAATAAGCTTTGATTTTACATTAAAATAAAAATCAAACACAGTAATTCTCAGCTGCGGTTTTTCTCATCATCTTCCAAACTAGTAGTCTGATGGATCTTGCCCAGCTCTACAAGTGATAGAGGGAAAACTGAAGAGAGGAGAAGGAAAGCAAAGAAATAGCATTGCATTACTAAAAATCAACCACTGCCGTGGCAAAGGTTTGCATACTTGGCATTTAGCCATTCTTGAAATCATGCAAGTCTTCTCCTCTATTCAGTATTTCCACTGCAGGGAGGCAATGAAGCTCACTAAAGAAATTATCATTATAATGATTAAAAACTCAATTTTATTCATTATATTGTTGGAAATTATGTCACATTTCTAGCAAATTGAATTACAAGAAAAAGACAACCAAAACCAAAACACTGACTGAAGCTGTTAAGCTATGCTCTGTTTCCATGTCTGGTTGGAGAGTGATTTAATACCCACTTTAAGGCTTCCAAGGGTTCCAGCACTGGAAATGACAAACTTTTAAAGACAAAAGTAGTTCAAAGCTTTTCTGGAAGACTTCATGGATTCATTGTGGTTCCCCAGATATTCAGTGTACAACTGAGATCCCCAATTGACTGAGGAACCTTAAAGACTTGAGCTTCACAATCTGTCTCCACTTCAACAATGTCCACATTTTCTAGAAAGCACAGTGGTTCAGTCCCAAATAAGTCTGTCCAAGGGCTGGGAATGGAATCCAGGTAATTCTGAGTGTCCACACCAGCTCCCCATCCTTGCACTGTAAACAATCTTTCTATGTGTATTAAAGGTAGTACACCCCGTAGACTTACAAACCCCACAGTTATCAAACAGAGGAAAAACTTTTTATAGAAAATTATTGACTGTATTCAGAAGCAAAAGTTAAGAAAATATTATTTTAACCATTTTTTCTGAGTTATCCAACTGCAAATTTATTTAAGAAAATTATTTAACTCGTATTAAGAAATATTGCAAGAATGGACAAAAGAGGGTTTTTAATTAAATATCATGAATAATCTTTTAGAATGATAGCTATGTAGTCTATTCATTTAGACATGCATCAGTTTATTTTGTGCCTGTAACAGCAGTGTGCACACTCTGACTGAGCTGTTAATTTTCACCTTCAACTTATAAAACATGAAATTTATTCAATGGCAACATTAACATTTCAGAAGAAAAAGCTCCAAAAAGAAGTATCTTTTAGATAACATATTTTGACAAAATAACGGGTCTCGATGTGAGATATCAACCCCAGCAGATGACATACAGACATACTGGTTTTGGCAGGGCATATTTGTTACCCATTTAGCCTTACCCAGAATACTGGGAAATATCTGTCCTTTTAGCTTCAAGTTGAGTAGATACATTAGAAACACACATGGCATGAAATGAAGCAACACAAAAGACACCGAATGGTAAATTTTAAGTTATGTATACGAGTAATAAATTTCTTCATTCTAACTTTAAATTCTCACTTTTACACTTTGTGACTGTAGTTTGTATTTTACTCCAGAGTTTTAGAGAAAATATTCTGAAAGGGACCTGGGATCCTGGTGGACAAGCAGCAAAACATGAGTCAGCAGTGTGCTGCTGCAACAACCAAGGCAAATCAGATCCCAGGTTCTATCCGCAGGAGCATGACTAGCGGAGACAGAGATGTGACCATCCCATTCTACTCAGGACTTGTCCAGCTATGCCTGGACTACTGCATCCAGTTCTGGCCCCCACAATTCAAGACAGACATGGACAGATTGGAAAGGGCCCAAAGGAGGGCCATGAAGATGATCAAAGGGCTGGAGAACCTGCCCTACGAGGAAAGACTGAAGGAGTTCGGTCTCTTCTCCCTGGAGAAGAGAAGGCTCAGGGAGCACCTCATCACAGTATTCCAGCTGCCACTGAAAGGGTGGCTACAAAGAAGACAGAGTCTCTCTCTTCACAGAGAGCCACACGGAGAAGACAAGGGGCAATGGATACAAGTTGCATCAGCAGAGGTTTAATCTCAATAAAAGAAATTATTTTACAGTGAGAACAATCATTCACTACAACCACCTCCCCAGGGTTGGGGTAGAGTGCCCATCGCTGGAGATTTTCAAGATGCGACTGGACAGGGTGCTAGATAATCTCATCAAGGCTCCTTTCCCCATGAAAGGTTGGGCCAGATGATCTTTCAAGGTCCATCCCAACCCTTCCAGGGAGGTGATTGTCCCACTCTACACTGCACTGGTGCAGCCCCACCTCAAGTACTGTGTGCAGTTTTGGGCACCTCAGTATAAGAAGGACATCAGACTATTAAGAGTGTGTCCAGAGGAGGGCAACCAACATAGTGAAAGGCCTCGAGGGCCAGACTTAGGAGGAGCGGCTGAGGTCACTTGGTTTATCCAGCTTGGAGAAGAGAAGGCTGAGGGGTGACCTCATCGCAGGCTACACCTTCCTCAAGGGGGGCAGCAGAGGAGGAGGAGGTGCTGATCTCCTCTCTCTGGTGACCAGTGATAGGACACAAGGAGATGGAATGAGGCTGCGTCAGGGGAAGTTCAGATTGCACATTAGGAAAAGGTTCTTCACTGAAAGAGAGGGTGGTCGGTCACTGGAACAGGCTCCCCAGGGCAGCGATCACAGCACCAAGCCTGTCAGAGTTCAAGGAGCATCTGGATGATACTCTTTGTCAAATGGTTTAGTTTTAGGAGGAGTAGCAGGAGCTGGATTTGATGATCCTTGTGGGTCCCTTCCAACTCAAGATACTCTACGAACCCAGGCTGCTATTCTATGATTCTATGATATTTAGACTATTGCTGAAGCAAACAGTAGTAGCAAATACAATGCAATAGTAAATTTTTCTAAACTATGTATTAGTTCTTATGAACTCTTGTTCAATTGCATGACCAAATTAAGTAGTCTCTCATTAATGTTCAAAGAAAACAGATAGAGAATATGATGCTGTTGAAATCAGTATAGTCTTGTATCATCTAGACTAATTCCCATTCAAGACTTGCCAGAAGTTTTCTCAACATCTCAGCGAAAGCTCAAGTTCTAAATTACTCTGTCTACAACACTGTTCTTGTCTCCACCAGTCTGTCTCCTATGCTTCTCTGTTGTTCTCCTTCCCCCCCCCCCCCCCAAAAGACCCCCCAAGTCTCAAAAAATGTTCCCTCCTCTGCTTGTCATGGCTAGGAGTCAGATCTGCAAATTGACCTTTGCGAAACGACAACAAAAAACTGGAGGATTGCTACAGTAAACAATGCTGGACCAGTGCCAGCTATTCCAGTTTATCTGAGCTTTTATCTTCACTGCCCAAATATTACTATTTTCCAAACATTTTTTTTTCTTTCTAAAGCCCTGGTGACTTGCAGAGACAATGATATGATGGAAGAGACACTCCTTGGATGCATTTGAACTTTAGCAACCAGTCAACTTCACCCTGAACAAGAGAGAACAGCAGCAATAATCTCCTTTCCAGTCCAGCAGCACACTTGTATGATGCCATTGTATGCTAAGCAGGCAGAGCAAACCATGAGTTCTCAACAATGCTGTGCCAAGTGTTAAGCACAAAAATAAGTATTCTTGTATGCTTAGTAGTGTCATAAAATAAACTGCCTTCAAGGACTGTTTTAGTGACATCACTGAACATCATTGTGACTTGAAGGGTTTGTGTACTTGAAAAATTTTTTTCAGAAGTGTCTTTCTTTACTAGTTTAATTAATAGCAACTGCTCCCCCAGCATCTTGTCTCAAATACTGCACTTCAACCCATTTAATGCCTACACAAATGAGACCGGGGGGGAAAAAAACACTGTCACATTTTTGGTATCCTCTATGAAAATTAGGGTAGCCCCTCTTCTATTCTAGCCCAACCCATATATTTCATCTCACTTGCATCATCACTGGCACTTGTTTGGTTAGTTTTCTACCTGCTTATCTCCTTCACTTCCCCATCCAGTCAGGCCAGTGCAGATTCCAAAGATACAGAAAAAGATGTAGACATGCACATAGTTATCAGCTTTGAAATAAATCTGACCAAACCAGGAATTTATATACAGCACAGCCCTTAAATCAGAGCTTTCCAATACACTGGGATCTTTGCTGCCTTATGAGTATCCCAAATCTGGAACCTGGGAACTTTCACTGGCTGGACAAAATGGGAGCTGCCTTAAATCCTCTGGGAAATCAGTTTATAAATACTCAGGAGCAGGTTGACCTGCCTGATTTCAGGCCTTGGATTCTCAGGGATGGGGAGCTTTCCACTACATGCTCCATGCCTCTGAAAAGGGGGAACTTACAGAGACTGAACTCAGCTGGGTTTAGGGCAAAATGTAAAATTAAGTTAGTTGCATATAATATTAATTATCACTTTCCTTCACAGAATATTAATGACAGAGAGGCTGTCTGTAGCACCAGTACTGACCTTGAAGTTAAGCAGCTGCTAACAGGGGGAAGTAAGGAGAGGCAGGCTGTCTCACAAATGAAGAGGACGCCATGCTGAATGCCTGGTAAGGAACCACAAAGGCTGAGCAGGAAACAGTCCCTGCCTGGTTCTTGGTAAGGTGTGGCAGCAGCTTATTTTTGGGGAAGAAAGGATGGCATTTCCCCAAAGATGGATACTGAGATTATTCCTATCATTGGCTTCCACTGTGTAATGTGGTCTTGCTCTCTTCGTGCCAACAGGGAGCTATTTAAGTCACTTAACAATTTTACCTGCACCAGTGAGGCAGAGCAGCAATCCCACACACTCCTGCCTGACAGCAATTGTAAACAGCACATATATGCTATAGGCTATTGGGCAGATGGCATTTTCAAAGGAGAAATAAGTCCCATTACGCATACTTTACAATAGCGCAATACTCATTGAGACAGGATGCAGTGCTGCCAGGCTGCCGCTCCCCGGAAGAGGCAGCGCGGGAGCAGAGCGATGGCCAGGTCTACAACCAGGAGCCAGTCACTACAGCTTTCAGCAGGGAATACCAGCAATTGAGCTTTTGGAAAAGAAAACCAGCACCTTTGACTTTTCATATTTCAGGTTTCCTCCTAGGGCTTATTTAGTATACAAAGGAATTACGTAGCTAGATATGTATACCTTTTAGACAGAGATGCACTTAAAATAAAGTTGCAGTCTGCTGTTCAATCCCACACAGCAATTCACTCAGCTGCCCCAGTGCTCAGAAGTCTTTTATACTCCTACACAGCAAAGGAAAGCTGCTCTGATAAACAGGGAACCTACAATCCCTTTTCTTCTGCTTCCCAAGTAAACAGCCAGCTTTCAGAAATACCTGAACCATGCGAGCCATCAAAGAGCTAACGCTTGACTCAGTTTTAGTAGTTCTGTCTTAAAATACAACACTATTTTTCATTTTATGAAGAGCTTCAATATACTCACATTACCAAACTCTGTGGTGGTGTTTTGCCTTCTGCACTTACTAGTATGCTGTAAGCCACAGGGCACTTCTTTCCAAAATACCTCTATATATAAATAAGCTAATAAGTACTTTTTTTTTTAATGCAAGACTGTTTATTCCTGGCTAGAATGAAGTCTCTTACAGAGGCTTCTTGTCAAGAAAGAATCTTGAATTAAATCAATTCATAAAAAGGGCAGTGTGAAATCTAGTTTTAAAAACATTGAGCTGTTTTGCATTAGATCTGGGTTTAATGCTTGTGATGTTACTATCCCCTTTTCAGCATATAAGTGATTCACTTCTCTCTTTTTACATATTTAAAAAACATGTAATAAAAAGGAAAAATGGCTGACTATACAAAAGATAACTGTGAAAGTGCCTGCACATGTAATATTCTCAAAACATTCAAGGCAATAAGACAAAACCATACAGCATCTTGAAATAACCTTTTTAGTTTATCTTTTACTGGAATCATTCATAACAATAGGTACAAAATTAATACAAATACTGTTATAGCTTCATCATACCATCAAGTTCTTGGCCTTGTTTTGAATGCAAGCAAAAATGAGAAACATGACTGGGGCTGAAAAAAGAGCATTTTCTTAAAATTTAACCCATACAAATTTTTAAGTGTCATTAGTTTTCAGGACATGATGCAAAGAGCTAGCTAAAAACTGGACTAGCAGGAAATACCTATCCACAACATGAAAAAGTGCCTTTCATGGAGCATTGGTTACTGAACTCATCTTTTCTCCATCAAAAACTTGGTAAGAAATTCAACATCTCTCTACAAACAAGGTCAGAGAACTCAAGGTCAGATTACTGTAGTTCATTGTTTCTCACCTTGGATGTAAAACCAATGATAAGACTCCAGATGGCACAAAACTGGGACTGCCTGGCTCCTGCAAGGTTTAGGTTGGTATTAGCACTCCAGTCTCTCCATCAGCTTTTGGTCTTCTCCTGCCAGCTAAAGGTCTTGGCCCTACTCTTCAAAGCAATTAATGGGCTAAGCCTCTGTTCCAGTGAAGACTGTGTTTTGATTTATGATTTTATTTTTTGATTTATGAAAAACAGTGCTCTGGACAATGCAGTATGAAACAGAAGGCACAAAACCTGCATGCAATGCATCCTTAGTCAAAGGGGGCAAATCAGGAAGCAAACTTCCCCAAGAAGTTGGATGAAACCCAGCTCTTGTTGCATTTAGAATGGGCTGCAAAGTTTTGTGACTGGATAAACCTTTCTCACTACCACTCGAGTGACCTCTGTACCAACTGCTTCCTCAAGAGCAGTTGCCCACACATACGTTATTCCCTAAGCACCAAGTTTAAGGAAGTTTATTTTTCCCTGGACTTTCAATATGAGGCTGACAGACGGCTATGAGTGAAACTTTCATGGTGTTGAATGCAGTTCTTTGTTTGTCTAAAAGGTTGAGTTCGCACTTCAACCTTTCCCTCAAGGTGGAGGAAGACAATGATGACAGAACGAGACAAAGACAATGTAATGACACAGACTTCATTTTTTTTTTTTAAGAAAACACACTGGAACTATGAACAGAGCAGTGTGGAACCCCAGAACACATTGATTAGTAATGTGCCTTGCTCCTACAACTGTGGACTGAATATTGCTGGTTTGGGTATGATAACATTAGGAAAGGAAAGAAAAAAAAAAAAAAAAAGAAAAAAAAGGGGGGAGGGAAGAGAGAGGAAAAAAGTAACTTTTGACTGCATGGAAAGGAAAAGGGGATCAATTTGTCTGGTGTTTGTCATTCACCTGACTTCAGCTGGGACAATATGGAGCTGTTTTACCAAGCTATGTGACTGCTCCTCCTTGCACCCTCATTCAGGAACCATGCCTTATTTCCATGAGCCTACCCACTTGCTCAACCACAGGAGCTAAGTTCAGCAAGGTCTTGTGCATCTCTGTATACCATGTTTAACAGAAAACATAATATTATAATACGAATTTAGAAGAATCTCAGCAGCTCACAGGGCAAAAACATGAGGATTTTTGTATCTTCAAAAAACAGTGTAATAAGAGTGAACAATTTGGAATGGCTAACTTTTATATTTTTCTTTTAACACCTTCCAGTTTTCTACAGCCTCCCTAGAAAGATTACAGTTCACTGTTGAGACTTCACACTTAACAACATAAAGCTTGGCTTTGGGCGCCTCTACCAGAACTTCACCTCTCAGGCCAGATTCTCCCTAGAGACTGAACAGTAGGGACAAATTCTGTCCAACTTACAGCCATCTAGAAGCTAAGTTTCTAAATAGTCAGCAGTGTCTCTAGGTTATCCATCCCACCTATCTCAGATAGTATGGGTGACCCTCCAAACATGTGCCATTTTTGACTGCACTAGGCTAGTAACTTCACTTTAGCTCTTAAGCCACTGGCTAAACACAACCTCCTGGGCTGCCTGCCCATTGCAACTTTGCCAAGTAGAGCGTAACAACAGCAAATCCTGCACGCCTGGGCATGTGCTTGCCACAGTCTCTTGGTCACGTCCCAGGAAAAGAGGGGCCATCTTTCAGCCCAGTGCCTCTGGCTTTGGTTTCAGTTCCACACGTGCTTCAGCACAGTCATCCTGAGTGAACGGTGCAACCACTGCCCTTTCACTATGTCTGCAAAAATAGGTTTACCTCATCTTCACAGCTTTAACTATCTATAACAAACCTGAAGTATATCAGCATGAAATAAAGATTCAACTCGTTATTGCTCATCTTCTGTCCCAGGAAAGAAAATGATCCCTAACAACAAAGAAGGAAAAATGAAGCCTAGAAATTTGTCGTAATATATAAAGATTTTTCCACATTAATTTCAGCCTGAAGCAAAAAAACCTTTCAATAGTTTTGTTTCAAAACATACTTCTAACCTCTCCTAGTACAAACCAAACATTTGTGCATGAAGAGTCTTGGAAATAACATAAAATAATAATTATTTAAAAAATACATGTTAGCATGAGTTTCTGGTTAGCAGCTCCTCAGTGCTTACAAATATATTCCTTACAATTGTCAGGATATTAGTGAAGGGCAGGTGCTCCAGCCGTAGCACCCTGTGCTGGCATTTCTGAGTTCACAAATCAAAAGGGTCAACCCCTTTGGGGTGATTATAGAAAAATCAGGAAAGATGCCTGGGAAGACACTTCAGGACCTAGTACAAATGAGCCAACAGCCAAAACTCTATTCTCAAATAACATGACACTCATATCCTCACACGCAGCACTCAGGTTAAGCAATCAAAACTTCCAGAGATACCAGGCTTTCAGAGATAAGGTTCAATCTAGACAGCTCAAATGACACTGAGATGCTTGATCACCATCAAAAGACAACTCTGGCGGTTAAGAAAACCAAAGAACTGGAAGTGTAGTTACCCTTGAGCCATTTAAAAATCTTTGTCCATCAGCAGAACCCAGAGAAATCCTCGTGACTTTGGTGCAAGATATGCATCATGTATACTTGGCTTTGCGGTTTTTTTTAGTACCAGGCAGCAGAAACCTAGTTAGAGTTCACTTATGGCAAAAATTATAGTAAAGAAATGGTGGAGACTGTAAACAGGGATGTGTCACTACATATTTTTTTGGAATGGGAAGGTAAAATTTTCAGGTGTTCAGGGATGATGTGACTATTGCAGAAGCCCAAGAGAAGTACCACCACACACATCCACAGACACAATGTAAAGCCAATGCTGAAGCAGTTCAGTGAAAGAAGCATGTGTATATATGTGTGTGCATATATATATATGATCATACATAGATAGATCATGCCTCTAACAGATTAGACTTCAGATAGGAAGCATGATTTCTCTTTTAAATAAAGTTCACAGAAGAATGAGAGGAAGAAAAAAGAAAAATAACCCACCATCAACAGCACTGCAACCCACAGAGCTCGCTGCACTTAACACCCTTCTCCAGGCAAAGCCTTTGGCACCAACACCATCACTGCAGTGATGGATCCCGTATCATGCAGAATAGATACTCAGGTTCTGTGTATTGTTCTTCTAGGCAAAATAATGCACACTTGGAGGAATGTTACCATAACCTTTAACATTATGGCTATAAGTAACATGTCTGTAGTTGCCCCCCACCCCCTACCACCTCAATTACATAAATAAAAGGACTGTCGTATGTGGAATACTTATCTGTCTTTAAACAGAAACTACAGCATTGATTTTTTAGAGATTCAAAAACTCCAGAGATATAGTCCTTTTAACCACCCTGAATTGTGCTGCTCTCAGTTTCCACTACTGGCATCTGTTCAATGCTGCATCTCAAAATTTCAAAGTGAGCTGCAAAAGCAAGTTTTGCTACCATTTATGTATATTTTTTAATATTTTAACATCCCTAATTATACTGTGGAAAAAGTTGTATTGTGGGAATATTATACCATTATATATTAATTCACAAAAAGTCATATAGTGGGAATGATACATTAACCTTTAAATAAATGCCTTTTAATTTACAATAAACAAACAGTTCTTTGGGCAAAATGGGGCTACACAAAAGTGACATTTACTGTTTTGGTTTGACTTTTATTTTACAGAGCTTAATATTTTCAGCTAAAGAAAAGATGCTTAGAGCTCTGTTTTTCAGCACTTACTGGAAAGATTATCAACATTAACAATTCAAGCAAGGATAACAAGAAAATAAACCCCCAGAAGTAAACAAACAGTATGGTAAGTACATGATAAATATCAATCTGTCTTTTCCTACTTGGGGGGGGGGGGGGGGGAAGCTAATCCTTATTTTATATTTAAAAAAATATTAATTAAAAAGGACATTGAAAGTAACCACATGTGCTGCTGACTGATCATAGCAGGTAGGCAAGATTTTCTTGCTCATAAGCAACCTTTGTTTTAATTTGAGCACCACAGGATCAGCTTTTACACCTGAATTCCTTTCACAAATGGTAAACTAAATCAGGACCCTCATCCTCAACACTTCCCAAAACAGAAGCTCACTTCAATAGTGAAAGGTGGACCTAAAGCTCTACGAGATGCACAGGCTGCCCATGCAAATATTAGTTCCCACTTGGGATAGCTGCACGCCATGCATGTTCGCATGCACACACACACACACACGTGCTCTCCAAGTGCCTTCTCAGGGCAATGTTCTGAGCTGCAGACTGCATTAAAAGCACATCATAGACACATGATGCTCGGTCCCAGTCAGCTGGGATACAAAAGCACTACCAGATACTTCTTGTGTCATATATCATCAGCTAACATTTTGTGGAAGAAATAAAGTCATAGCTGCTTTTCTACTTATAAGAGGAAGGTTCAACGTGAAAAATCTTTCTAAGGAGTTAAATTAAAACAGTACTCACTGCTATCCGCAGTATGGAAGCTTTCACAGAGGTCCATTTGTCCTGTCTGCGATCTATGACAAGAATAAATCCAATTCCAGCATCTCGTAAACTAAGTTTGGAGAAGGAAAGAAAAAAAAGAGAAAGTTTAATTAAAAATACAAGTGATGCTCCTCTGCTTCTCTCACTTAAAAAAAGCAGTTTAAAACTAGTTAAAAAAAAAAAGTAGCTTGACCTTTTTGTGCAGAATCTTCTTTATTGGAGATGTTTAGACGAAGATGCGCTATACTACACAGATGCAGCAGTCCTAAAATATGTTCGACAGAGCTTCACACCATATTCATAATGAATTCTTCTTTTTTAATGAAACAGAGTTTTTACATTTCTTGTACTGACATTATTTCAGAGGAAAATAAACCCCTTTGATTCTCCATTGTTTTGCTGCTGATAGAATCCCTCCTTCATGCTCTTCTCAGTATAATTTCAGAATCAAAGCCAAGTTGCTTTCCTTTTGCATCTGCTTTTTAACCTTCTGTTTGAATCGCCTGCCTTCCTCACTGGTATTTAACACTCCTTAAAAACACAGATCCTTCTGATCATTTCATGATATTGCTCCACGCATCTGAAATTCTCATATGCCTCCAGGTTGCAAACTTCTTCCCAGGTGCATTTTTACATTCACCAAAACAAAAAATCCCTACGGCATTTAAAGACTCCAAGTCAGAGATAAGAAAAACGAGATCAGGTGCGCTTCTCTGGAATGGAAACATCTGTGAGAGAGATCCCGCTCAAATCCTTGCGTACGGGTGACCTTTCTTTTTCGCCTGTGCTCAGCTGGATGTGCTACCGAGTCCCAATCAAGGGATCTGCTCCTGTTTTGTAATTCCCCATCTAAGCCAATTGTGCAATGCCAGCAGCAGCCCTTGCCAGCCAATCGCAATCAAAATGGGAACGACAGGCAAATGCAAGGCAGACGGGCTCGGGTTTGCTATTTTCTGGTCATTTTTAATATACGTGCTGTATTTTCAGTCTGGATAATCATCAACTGCAAGGCCTGCTGTCTGCACTGTCTGGCATTTAGAAATACTGTGCATCGATTTGTTATCATCATACCTTAAAAGACAGACAATGTAAAAATCAACAGGACAGTATGTCAGGATCCCTTATTCAGGATTGCTGAATCATGGAAACACCAGCTTTGCTGTATAAGATTGTTAGCATAATAACAAAAGGATGTTGAGGAGGATGAAGAACATGGGTACCCAGATGTGTCATCTTAAGCTATTCTTCAAAATTACAAATTTAAACACGACTCACAGTCTATATCCCCTCTCTTTTACAAACTGTAATAGCTCTCTAATTTGCAGAGTAAATATTTAGGGGGAAACAGGAATAATCATAAAAAAATGCAAAGGAACACTTACTTCCTTTCAAAAGAAGCTAAGCAGTCATTTTAACACAGTAGAATACTAGAAACGACCCCCCACTGCCCACATTCAGCACACGTTACTTAACTCTTGCCTCTGGGTTAGGACAACACTGATAAACAACATCTGAGCACTTGCCTTGCAAGCCCGAATAATCCTTGCAGACAAACAGGGCTTTATGTTAGCAATATACTTCCCACTACAGTAAATTTCCATGATTTACTAAAGCTTCCCCTCTTCCTTCTCTTTCTTTATTTGAAAGGCAAGAGGAGGAGAGAGATCCAGACTGATTTTAGCACCTTCTTGTTCCCCATTTAAAGTTCCTACTATTTTAATCTTTAGTCACTGAGCAAAATAAAATCTAATAGCAACCAAGTTCCACAACAATCAGGTAGCAAAACAGACTCCTTGGGTCACACAGCCTAAATGCAGTTGAATGGAGGCAAAAAGGTGCTACAGCTGTTCCCACAGCAGTTTATGTGGATTTTGAAGAGTATTAAGACTCTTAAAGAGCTATTTCTCCTGCTCAGTAGAAGTCCCCAGGAGTCCTGAAGTTTCTGCATACTTCTGCAGTGGAAGCATAATCTTAGATCCCACAGAGTATCTAAATGCAACATCTGTATAATATTTCAAGAAACTATTGACATTTCTGCATAACAGGAATAAAATTAAAGCCTCTGACAGAGGATCAATCAGATTTCTCTCCAGGAGCACAAGGAAAGACAGGCTCAGCTGGGATCCCAGAGAAGATCTAGATGGCAGCTCCACACAGTTAATCGTCTGCCTCAACACCTGGCAATAAGCAGAGCTTAATATCATTCCCCTAGAAAAAAAGACAAAGCTTACTTGAGTGGAGGAGTTGATGAGGGAAAGCACATCTCTAAGACAGCCCAGAAGATGTCTTTAGCCTGCCTTCATTTTCCACTGGATCAAATACATCGGGTGGTTGCATGATTCAGAATGCATCCCCCTTCCAGGCTCAAAACTAAAAGCCAGGATTCCCCACTGCTGGCTAGAAGAGACTCAGAGGCAAAGTCTTGAGCACCTGACTTCAAACCATTAACACTCATTAACACTGCTTAAAAAAAAATATTAAATGCTCTGTTCTGAACCGACCACGGTGGGAAAAACATTTGTTATCTTGGCAACAGCGTCTTGTTCCAAAGGGCTGGCTATTGAGTCTGGGATCCAGCTCCAGCAAGTGGTAGGCAGGAAGCAACAAACCAGAGACATTGTGTACAACAAAGCTGAGAACATTATGAAGACAACAAAGTCACGTATTCAAGAAAAGTAAATATTGGGAACAGGCCTGTTTGCCAGTGCACTCTTGCTCTACTGACTTTTCTCTGCTGCCACATACACCTGCATACGTAGTTACAAGACAGCTTGCAAGACACCCCTCTCGTTTAGGGATCTTTTCTTAATTCATCTTTTTAGGATGAATGATGCTTTGGTAACAAGCAGGTATTCAATTTTCCTTTGGCTCCTGATTTAACTGTGAGGACCAGCTGTCCCTCTTTCCCTCAGCCATATTTATCACATTCTATGCAAATACTGGTTTCCTTTCCCCCACCCTTTGCTTGAGAGTAAAGCATTTTGGCTTCTGCTCTATGTCGCAGCAGAAGCATGCTCTGATGGACAGGGCCTGCCCTGCTCATCAAGCTTTACCCCCTGCCTTGCTCCAGTTGCTATGCCATCAGCTTAGCCCAAGTCTTCTCTGCCTCTCTTCACTCTCCGAAAACTTGTACTTTTTACTCATCAGCTTAGCCCAAGTCTTCTCATGCCTCTCTATAATCAGTTATAACCCCATCCCTTCCAAGAACAGCTCAGAAAGTCCTGGCGCTTTATTTTTTTTTTTTTATTTTATACTGTTAGGACAAATGACCAAATCAGTTCTCACCCCATCCCTTCCTGAATATTGCGGTCCCCTCATCCTCAAACCCGAGTCCCCCTTACCCTATGTCCCACTCAATCTTTCAGCATCTTCCCTCAGGTGGCTGCTTCTCTTGGCTGTGGTCCTGCCTGGTGAGCCAGGCAGCTTGCCTGCACTGCCTGCTTGTCGACAGGCGGCACTCGCACCCCATGAGGCAGTCTTCCTGCCCACAGCCCTGGTGGCAGCCCTGGCTCTAGAGCAGCTCATTCTGCAACCACAGAGCAGCGCACACTCAGCCCTGGGATGAAGTGGGACATTTTTGACAACAGACTTGAGTAGTACTGCGCATCTGTGACCCGAGATTTAGGCAGATTTTTCTCAAGGTATTTCCTTGACACAAAGGCCATTGCTCTTCTAAGTGTCAAGCCTGAGTCCTTGACTAAAGGATGGAGACACTTGAGCTTCTCAAACAAAAGTCTGTTTCAATGTTTGAAAAGCACAGTGGATTTGTTCCCTGACTTCCTGGGAACAACTCAGCTATTTTGGCCGAACTTTAAATCAAGAACTCAGGTGACACCTCACAAACAGAAAGACATTTTTGCAGAGCTGTAAATGACTGGAAACCAACCCTTACAGTGAGAAACAGCAGACAACCTTAGCAGAAACACCTGCCTATTAAGGCTTCTTGACATTTCCCTTACAACCTCTGTTTTCTTTAATGCATTAGCTTGTATCCGGTGTACTTTCTGAAACATAATTTATATAAGCTTGCAATTCAAAGTTAGTATTTCCTTCCTTTGTTTCCCTCCTAACACACACACAAAATACATCATGAGATAAGCTCTGTTATTCTGTTTATTCACCAGCATAGAGAACAGAACATTTTTAGAAAGGCAGAGAAACCATCCCTGCTCTGCAGGAAATACGTCCGGCAAACTCACAAAGGCCAGGTCAGAAAGGTAGAAAGCAGGGGAAGGGGAATGGGGGGGCCACAGAGGGCAGATAATGGGAAAAAATGCAGCAGAGGGTAGACTTTCTGCTCAGTCCCTTCCCTCCATCTTGTGGAGCCAGTGTAACACCATTTGGAGACGGTGAGAGAGTGAGGTTGAAGTACCTGCCCAACAAGCACTGAATTCTCCATGTAGACTGTAGAGCAGGAACTGAATTTTCCACTTAGCGACTCCTCAGCTTTAGATTATGGGGACATCTCCCTCTTTGTCTTGCTTGCAAGGCTTATGAGCTCATGCACCTGGGGGAAAGGGTGGGAAAGCTTATAGAACATAGGACTGCAGAAAGAAACTTCCCTCTGGGATGTGTGGAAGCAATTACATAGTCATCATCTGAAAGATCCTTGCATTTCTCCAAGGTATGGGTGGTGACAACTGTTACACAAATAAGTTCCTATTGCTTTTACACTGCTGTATGAAAAATGCGTGGATACATTGCTCTCTACTACAAACAAAACAAAGCAAGTCTTGAGGTTCATCACAGTGACTCAATATCATCAATTTTTTAGATGCTTGAAATTCTGTGCAGATTTTTAGGTTCAATAATTCCAGTTTAGTAAAACTGAATTTCAGTCTTAAAGCCTTATTATTAAACACTTGGCTTACATTACACTCAGGATTGTTCCCTACCTTGACCACCTCTGCCCATACAGACAAACTGACTAGAAATTCTTGCTCTCAATGGCCAGACAGCTATTTTGATAGTAGGATTTCAGTGATATTCAGTGAAGAATTACTGCATTTAGCAGAGCACCAAGGCAATGTCTGCAGCAATCTGCATTATAAGCAGCTGAAGCTGTCTTTAGATCTCTGGTACCATCCTGTTCTTAAAGCTTACTCTCTGTAGCTCATCACTGACCATCAGGGTGCATCAGTGCTACACACACACTGCTTGAAGAGATGCAGGGTCTGAGGCTGCTTGAAAATCCTGATCTTTTTTTGGCATGCAACATGTAGGCCTATGTAGGAAGGACCGTGGAATTGGCCCATCCACCCATCATTGGTCATACCACTGTACCACAAAAGGGCAAACGTACAAGACACAGTGACAGATCATCTTAGGAATTGTATTGCCCATCCTGTCCATACAGCAGTTAGGTTTATGCTTGGGCACGCCACAAGGGTTCTGTGGATCAGCTCTTTAAAAAAAAAAAAAAATTAAATCTCAAAGGTAGAATTGTATCTAGTGCAGAAAAAGACAAGATGGAGCTCAAACAGGTTCAGCATACACAAGGAGACAGTCCAGTAGCCTGAGCACAGGGGTAATGAACACTGAACACCAAGCATTCCCATCATGCCCCCAGTGATAAAAATGCTTCCAGCAGCTATCAGCTCTTTGAACTCAGAAGTCATCCTATATTCAGTCGTCAGCAAACAAGCTAGGGTAATCAAGAACGGCATTCTCTGTTACTTTGCTTAGGAACAGGCTGTTGGAAACCAGACACTAACTAGCAAGGTTATCCTACATTTATACATATCGTACATTATCCTACATTTTCAGAGGCATTTCAACTGATTGAACTTGAGCCACTTGAAAGGCCACTTCTCCATCTCTCCTGCTGCTGCTAGGAATGACTTCTTGGGGGGTGAGGAGGAGACGAACTCTTTCTTAATCAGATGTGTTTCATACATTAGAAAAATGAAACCACTAATGAATGAAAGCAGAGAAGAGCCATCTCCTTAGTGGCCTGTATACACTCTAGAAGACAGCCAGAGAATATGAAGAACATGGTATTAATACATCAAGACAGAAATCTCCAGTGCAGCAACTATAAAAGAAACTAATTCAGCTGAGCACTATGGTGACATTTCACATTACCAGTTTTATGCTGGTTCCCCAGCAAGAAAAAGGGCAGGAACCATTCACCTGGCATAGCCTTGCCCTGTATCTCCTCTCCTGTCCCTTATGTAGGATAACCAAGACTACTTCAATTTGATCACTGGGTAAGTCCTACAGGATGCATTTTTTCCTAGAGCAGGAGAATTTAATGGTTTATGAATCTGATAAAGAAAAAGAAGTTCAACTGTAACATTAAACAAAATCTAGTACCCAGGCACTAAACAGTAATTCGACCTACAGCAGTTTAGTTTTCTTACAGTTCTTGATTACTCATTATCATAAAGCCTGCTTTGTTTCAAAACTGGCCAAATTATCCACTTAATTCCAAAACAAACCCACCACCTGGGTATTTTAAAAAAGAAACAAAAAAATTTCATATTGGGCATGTTGCCCTCATTTTAAAAGGTGTTCTACTTATTAATTTTAAAATATTTTTGTACTTGATTGATCTTTAAGTATTTTGATCTTATGACAGCTTCTTTCTCGCTATCCAAACTGAGACTAAGATTAAGGACTTCCTAATGTTGGAAACCACGATCTCTAAGGAGAAGAGAGTAGTCTTGTGCTTTCTTGAGTAAAAGACAGAAATAAGAGGATATATCACACTTCACAAAGCTCCAGCTTGAAAGCTTCAGATATTGCAAACTGTTATAGCCCATAATACCCCCAGCCTTACTGTAGAAGGTGCCTGATTAAATCAATTTAGACATAGCAGGAACTTAAAAAGAACTATAACTCAGACATTATTTGAGCTCTACATTGGACAATGAACTTTCTAGTTTCAATTGCTAAGTGAGCCTGTTGGTTTTAACACAGCATCTAAGCTGAATACTGCTTTGTAATGCTGCTGTTCTTTCAGATCTTAATTGGGTGTTTTCTTGAAACCTGCACTTAAAATTAGTACTTAAAACCATTCAACTGAAGAATAGCCTGAAAAATAAAAAAAAATATAATCCTTTATAACATAATAATAAATGTTACAAATGGTACTCCAAATTTGCAGTGTAAATGTACAAATCATAAAGTGATTACACACCTAAGACAAGTTGGAAGCATTCTGAAAGCTGGACAGTAATACCTTCCCACTAATTACACTTACTCTATGTTAGCAAACTTTAAAATTATATTTTCTATTTTTGTGACAGAAAATTTGAGGTTTGCATTGGTATTGAGATATCAGTGGCAAAGAAACAATCTGGTGAGAAAATAAATAGATTGAAAACTTATTCCCAAAAGACGGCTGTGCATACAATTGCATGATCCGGTCATGACATGTAATGGGCTAGACAGAAAACAGCAGTTTGGTGCAAAATGCTGCCACAAATGTGTAAGTATGAGTGAGGTCAAAGAATATTGCACACATCTGAGAACAGAAATGTTCCTAACAAGGGTAACATTTATGAACGGAACACTTCGAACACCCAGATGAAGCTCTTTGGCTACCTAGCAGGCCGCCTGAGCCCCTAAAAAAGCAAACTGGCCTGACATTTCAGCTCTGTTTCAAACTTCGGGCCTGACAGCTCAGTTTGGATTCCTGGAAGAATCACTTTCAGCTGAGGTATGTAACTGGTCCATCGGATATCAGTTCTTACTCCAGCAACATTTATGAGAAAAAACAGAAATGATGAGTGCTCTTCAGTTTGGGCACATGGCACTGCATGCAGGACAAAAATGGGAATGCAATGATGAACAACTTCTGCATAATTTCAGATGGAAATAGTAATATAGTTTTGTGTTTAATTTTTGTAACCTACATCTCTTCAGCTGAAAACACTGAAGAAGTCAGCTAGTACAGAAAGCACAGTTGCGAGGACATATCCATTGCTTCTGATCTCCTTGGAAAACCATCCATAGAGCACAGACCCAAGGAACAGGCTCACCAAAAGCTTCCTGAGGTGCTGAGTATAAAGCTGGTGCTTAGTGGTGTGGAAGTCACTGCACTGCACCTCTCTCTCCGTGTCCAAATCTCTGGAATCAGGGACAAAACTTGCCATCTACTCCTTACTGTGTTTAACTAGCGAGTGCTTGTACTGTGCTTCAACACAAGGCTATTGATCTAGAAGAATTTGTTACATTTAATTATTGGGCCCTCTCATAGCCAGCTCAATGAACTTGAACTGTGGAGGGAAAAAAAACTTACCCAACTCAAACTAAGGCTAACCACTGTTCATGAAGAAATATAGGGAAGACAAGGAATTCCAGGAAAAGAAATTTAAAATGAGACAGAAGTGCTGCTATACAAGTGCAGCCTCTAGTGGCCTGCCCAAAATCACTGAATGCCAAGTAAAAATAATGATACCTAAAGCTCCTGGCATAACAGCTGCATTTCACGCAACACAGCTGATGTTGTGACACCTCACAGCAGGAGCATAACCTGTAAGCAAGGAGGGACCATTTCTCATTGATTCTTATGTTTAAAATCAGGTTTGGAAAATAAAAACTGCTCCCCCCCAGAAAAAAAAAACCCAAACAACTAAATCACTATGAATAAAACAACAAATATATTATTCTACCATCCTTTTCATTCTACACTGGAATTCTGTGAATAGATGGGTTTTTAAATGCACATTCAAAACATGGCATTTGGCCCCCCTCTTTACTTTTTGATAGTTACTGCCTTCCCTTCAGAGAAACAGATGAAGCTGCAGGGGAAATGAAGAAAAGCTGAGCCTTTGTGTTGGAGCTGAACCTGTCAAAGTCTCATCATAAGACAAGGTTCAGATAAGAAATTTGATGCATTTCTTTCTCTCCCCTCTACTATGCACTTTTTTTTTTTTCTTCCTTCTGCATATTCCAGTTAACTCTTCCTAAACCTTATCCAGTATACCACTGATGAAAACCTTCTCTCTTCCCTTTCCTATTATGCTTACTTTTGGTCTCAGCTGTTATTAGTTCATGCCCCTGGTATGTCTGAGGGCATACTGTATTCCAGTTTTCTCAGGATTGAGCAATCATCAGATACAAAAATTGTATTTTAAGATCTCCCAGCAAGTGGGCAAAGAAAAGCTTAGATGAATGTTGGGTTCAAGAACTTCAAAGAGCTTTGTCTAAGGGGCTGATAATAATTCAAAACTTTGGAAGTCTCATCCAAACTTCACAATGACCATAGCCCAGAAACCCACGCATGGTTACATACAGCCCTATCCCTGATCTAAAAATCCTTCCATTGCCACAGGACTGCGACAGCAGGAGCTTACTGCATCTGCCTGCGAAGCAAGAACCCACAAGGAAGATGGGGTACTCTCAGAGATGTACTGTCGATGAGGTGAGTGACAACTCTGTGACAACCAGGAGAGCTGCTCTCAAACCTTGGTCTCAAAGGAAACCCGAGGTCTTTATCCTGCACAGCAGCAGGTCCTTGGAATTACGCAATACAAATCCAAACACATTTACCTGAGGCACTTCTGTTTCAAGCACAGCTTATGTTCCTCAGCCAAATAAGCAGCACTGGTACATGCCTGATTTATTTTTAAGTATTTACGCTGATTTATATAGCATACAGTCACATTTATTTTTTTCCCTCCCCACTCCGCTTCAGAGATACGGGCATCAGTATCTTCCTTGACTTGTCCCTATAGCTCCTCTTTACTTCCTATGCTACTCTAAGTCCTCACAACAGTCTCTCTCCCACTTTCAAGCCAATTCCTCCTTAAAATAAACAACCAAACGTGACTGATTGGAGTACAGTAATGCTGGCTATGTTCCATCATATATGCTGCCATTCTTTCTGCTCCAGAAAGCTTATGCTGTTGGGGAGAAAGCTGAGGGAATGTAGCCAGTGTTAAAAATAAAAAAACTAAAGTGTCCAATCATCATTATCTGCATGGACCTGGACATCTGCTCGTACCACATGCACTGATTTCCTTTCTGTGGTACCCATCAGTCTTTTTTTCTGGTAACTTAGAAAGCTTTACCCCACCAAGGAACCCCACAGACTAAAATCAGAACAGCTTTGACGCATTTCTGCGGGTAACAGAAATAATCACTAAAAGACAAAGTTATTGCTTAACAGATCCTCTTTTAGTGTGTGAAATTAGCTAAAGTTAAGTTGTTTTTTTTTTTAAAAGAAGAGTTTTAATTTTCTAAATGGAAAATCCAGCATAATTTCTTCGGGTCACAGAGAGCTGCTCTTGGAAGGACTGTTTGAAGAAAGACAACAACTCTGAGGACTCCTTTAGACTTAACTACAGATGGCTGAAGTAGGCCACAATATCCTTGAGGGACAATTAAGGATAAATAGGCCAATAAAGGCAAAAGGCTCCACAGTCGGTTAAGCTTAAGTAAATACGAGTAACTGAAAGCCTACACGATCCTCCCTTTAGAACTATTAAGGCAGACTGCACAGAAGAATTTTTACACCTATTCAGAAATATGATATTGGAATTACACATATTTCCAGTACACTTCAACAACCATTAATGCCACTGCATAAAGTATTGGTACAGCCTTATCTGGAATGCTGTGTTTTAGAAAGGTGAGTTTTTTACCTAAATAGGGTGCTAAATACTCTGAACTTAAGACTGGACTAATGAAAGCTCCTGTGTGAGGTCCAGCATGTTAGTAATTGACTTTCACAATTTTACAGTGCTTAACTTACTTTGTCTCCTTAGCAGATTAAATTTACCCCTGGACGGTGTGTGTCATGCATATTATTCAAATCCTCTAAGCCCTGAAGGTGTAAATGGGATTTAAAGACTAGAAAGGCTTTGCCTATTCAGAGCCAAGCTTTAAAACAAGTTTAAGACATTCACAAGGTAGACATCCAAACAAACGTATATTGTTCCATACCCAGTAAAAATTCAGACTAAGTAACGTGTTGAGCTTTGACCTAATCTTGTCAGACTACGTACCTGACACTAAAGCTTCAGACTACCACTTAACTTTAAGATGCAACACTTAACTTCAAACCTAAGCCTTTACACTTCTGCTTACAGGAACATATGGCATTTACAACTGTTTGGCAGCTGTGCTCTGAGAAAGGAAGGGCACACACAGCATGACAGATTTTGCTGGAAATCTTGGGATGTTCTCACTGACAAATTTGAGGAGCTGCCAAGGTAACAGCAGGGTAGAGGTTCCACATCTTCAGCCTGGATTGTAATCCGACAAAGAGGAGAGCGTGGAAATGAAACACAGCTGACAGAAATAGGCACTGAAGTTGCAAAGCTGTTGCTCAGCGTGTCAGTGTGAACTGTCAGGGAGCCTGGTTTTTGGCACTTCTTACCCATATGCGGTGACGTTCATCCCTGGCACTCCATAAAACAAAAGCGATTAACTCTTAGCTATCGGTAGGCCACTTGTTTAGTTTGCAGATAAAGGAAGGAACACATGTGGTTACTCTCCCACACCAGCTTTTTGCAAGGTCAGCCTGGACCCTGAGGGACTTGCGAGCTCAAAACACAGCGTTACCTGACATGGCTGCTCCTGCTTCCAGGGTGCAGTGGTGGATCTATGCCAAGGAGACGGGGCAGACCCAACCTCTGTGCTCTCCTGTGCCCCTTGCGCTGAGGTCTGTTAGTTCCAGCAACAGCCATGCCATGCTGCAACATGTTCTGGTCCCTACCTAAATCCACCCCGTTACACTTCGCTGCACCTATGCTAGTGAAGACTTTGTGGGTCTGAACCCGCTGGAAGGCTTAGCACAGACATTTCTTTTTCAGTTTTCCAGGTAACCCCGGTGTTATCCCAAATGATGGGGAGTTGGTGTAGTTAACAAGGAAGGGTCTAACTGAAGCTTAGCAAACCCTAACAACTGAGCTTTCAAACTGTCAGACATCAACACTTTGGAAGGCCATCTCGTTCTGTTTGGTTACTTGGACAGGACGGCTTCCAACACCAGACGGTACCACAAACAACAGGATTTCTTAGAAGGCCACACTGTTCAAGCGTCTGCAAACCATCAGGATCTCAAAGAAGGGGACATTCTCCCGGGCAGGAAACTGACAGGGACAGCTTTCAAAACAGGAAATTGCTGAACACGGTGACAAGGTAACCTGCGATACGCTTGAGACCATGTAGTAGGACAGATGGACATTACAAAGAGAGGCTGTACAAGACTCATTCTGAATACAAATACAGAAGGCACGCATATTGTATTTAATCGGCGGTGTTGGGACTCAAACTGGCCATCAAAACGTGTTCTGAATTTTCTAATCTACACTGGTTTTTATTTCCCTTGAAAGGAACTTTGTATTGAAGACTCAGTGTTACACATTTAAAATACTAATTTTCCAATCTCTTGTGACCACAAGAATTTTAGCTTGCTTGCTTTGTTCAAAGAACCACCTACATGAGCAATGAAGAAAAGCCTTAAAACTATATCCTTTTGTTCTCTCACACAGCATATTGTTTTCTGATTGCAGCAGAAACTGCTAATTAACCAGAAGCAAAACCGTATGTTGAAAAATCTTTTTTTTTTTTTTAAACCATTGCAATGATCTATTCATTTCTTTTGGACCAAGTTCTCATGCTACACCCCACATTTGGTAAATGTATATTCCAAGAATGCACTTAATAAAATATGTTTAGTGTGACAGCTGTGATTGATAGAATTAAGTATGAGTAACACTTGCCTTCAGGGTACATTGCAAATCTTAAAAGTCTATTTAGTAGGATAAATAGAAGGAGGAAAAAATACTTTGAAAACAGAGGAAAAAAGAAGAGAATACTGAATGCCCTGAGATGACTTCTTAAGGCAGCTATTTTAGGAGCCTATTGTAAACCTGAATGGAATATACAAAGGGTGGAGGAAGAATATATGGGATGCAAAAGGTGCATCCCACAGGTGCCTCTCCCACTTTGCAGTAAGAATGCTGAACACCGTGTATGGAGGTCATCAGTTTTTTACTCAGCTAAGAGATGAGACAGCGTTGTTCTGCATTACCTTCTCTGCCTACCCAGCTCAGCAATAATCCCCAAAGAATTCACACAGTGAAGTATGAGGAGACATCCTTCCCTGCAGAACAAGAATCAGACTAGCTACGTGGGTGTTCAAATAGAGGCAAGACTTGCCTCAGTGTCCGCTACTGCAACCCAATTGACTTTACAGAGCTCACCTCTTATAGACATTTGTCTGCAGGTAAGACTTTATTCAGCAACTCCATCAATCAGAGTTATTAATTCCTGTGGATCAACACTTACATGTAAAGTATTTGTACAAATTCAACTTTTTAGTTAAAATACTCTTCCTAGAAAGCATTGCCTTGAATACATCACATACTGCCATGGATTGTCCTTTTTTCATCTTGTGTACTATATGTATAAAACCAAAAATCCCTTGACTTTAAGCAATATTTGTCTCAGTAAGAGAATCCCCACCTTTTAGATAAAACTTCATTTTGTACTTCAATAATAATAAAGAAATTACTAGCTGCTAAAAGGAAAAATCTGTTTCAGAAGCATTATAGAATCATAGAATCGTTTAGGTTAGAAAAGACCTTTAAGATCATCAAGTCCAACCATTAACCTAACCCTGCCATCCCACCACTAAACCATGTCCCTAAGCACCTCATCTACCCTGCTTTTAAATACCTCCGGGGATGGGGACTTGACCACTTCCCTGGGCAACCCATTCCAGTGCCTGACAACCCCTTCGGTGAAGAAATTTTTCCTAATGTCCAACCTACACCTGCCCTAGCGCAACTTCAGACCTTTAAAATACATCTCATTACCAAAACAGTAGTTATAAAAGGATTAGCTATAGTTTTCCATTGTCTAGGGTATTCATCCTTAATCCATCATTTTTCCTGATAGAGCAGTGATCCTTAAGTACACGCGGCACATGACTGTTGTCATATACCACGTCAACAACCCTGTACTGAGTATTCCGATTTTGAGATTATTACAAACCACACATTAGACATTGTACCTTACCCAGCTGTCTATAAAACATGAATTTGCCTTGCAACATTAACACCCACCTGAAGAAGATAGTTCAGCTTTCTGCTTAATGATATACGGTTGCACCAGGGTTAACTGAATATCTTAAATTGAGATGAGGTATTCCCTTTCTACTGTCTCCTTTCTTTATATCCTCATGTATCAGGCATTTATACATGCTGATAGCTGTTATTTGCACTATTCTACTCTATGGTCATCTAAGTTGGTAACAAGCAAGTTGTAATAGTTCCATTCCTAAATGCAAGGTGCCCCATGAGACATTTAACTCTTCATGATTAAAGTTCCCTATGAAAAAGTCAAGAGAAAGTTTACACAGAAAAAGCTTGTGAAACCCAGTGTTTATATAGTACAAAACAATTATGCAGTAAAGAGGGGACCAGGTCATGTTTACCCATAAAATTAGAGGGGATAATAAAGGTAGGTTAAGAGGTTTCAGTTTTTCCTCTTTCGACGAAGTCTTAAGCTAGTTGTATTACCAAGACTTCTTTCACTCATGAACAAATCTTGAAAACCTGATACCACTGCTAAGACTTACTATACTATATTTATTGGGTGAATGCTACTGCAGAGCACAGAAAGGTCCGTTCTTATGAGGCTCTTACCAGCTCCTCACTGTCATTCCCATGAAAAACCATTTCCCTTAACATGCGACTGCAGGCAGTCAGACAATGAGCTTTGAGTTATTGCTGCCAACCCTTTGCCATGACCTGGAATCTTGTATGGGGCCAAGTAGCACAAGTAGTTTTCTGAGGAACTGTTGTGGCTCCAGACATGTCCATGCTCTACAGGGCTTTTCATAGAAAAGTCCATTTCCCCTCAGTCATAAGAGCTGAAAGAGTTATGTATTTCATAAACTAAGTGACACTAATCTGGAGAGCAGTCCATGCGTAAAAGCTGTGGGCTGCATTTTTATCCTTCCTAAAAATTTGTACTCCTTAGGCCTCTTCTAATAAGCTTACAAAATACATAAATAATGAACTGCCTCCAGTCCCTTCAAAAGCAGCTTCCAAAGCATCCAAACCAGTCTTTGAAATTTTAGCCCTTGAAAACTAAGTTAACAGCAAAAATACTATCTTATGACACCTTTAACAGCACTAGAAATATCACAATTCCAGGAAAATTACAATACTGTCCATCTTTGGGGTACAGGCAGTCAATAATTTATTATTAGCAAAACATATTTTATAAGGGGATGTATGCTGACATCCGACATCTCTGCAGCTTGTTATTCCTATAAACCTGAACAATGGCTCATAAACAAAATTTTACACGGTAAGCTCATAACACTGCTAGCAAAGATGTCAGGGATGTCTTCAGCTCTCAGATTATAGCAATTCTCAGGCATAAAACGGTCCCAGTTGTATCAGTATCTTAACAGTGGCATTAGTTTTACAAGTTTGAATTTGAAAACTTATCACCCTAATACCTAAAATATTGTTATATTCACAACAGTTAATATCTTACTCTTCATATCTAGCCAGCTGGGCTGTCTCCTTCTTTTACTCAGAACAGTGATCTCTTTCTGAAGAATTAGAAATAAAAGAAACTAGAAAATCCTACAAGAACAGCCAGACTTAAGGAATGGCCACTTCTGGCTACATACACATAGAATAATTGTTAGAGGGAGAAAAAAACTCCAGAAAATCTACTGCCAGACTTTTAATTAGTAAAAACGTGCTCCTGCCAAACCGATGCTCTGAGATGCGCGCAGTCCTCCCCCCTGCACCAGATGCTGTTTGTTCTGATCAGAATTTCTCACATAAACCCCCACTCTGTGCAGAAGTTCAATGGGCCACCATGAAGCACACCACCAAGGACTTTCAAAAGGAAGAGCAGCTGTGAATTTAGTACATAATTATTTGTAATAACAGTATTCAAGAAAGATACTATCAAGGGAGGCTTAGCACCACACAGTTTAACCAACACAGTGATAAACAAAGAAAATGAAGCTGGCTGTCAGCTTCATGGCTCCTCTCCCTGATAAACTAGGGGTTAACAAGTACAACCAGGAGGGCACCTCACAGTATTGTGCTGCATATAACCAGTATTCCCTCAGAGAGAGTAGGTCCTACAAAATAATTCATAGCAAAGACCTTTACAAGAACAACACTGTTTTCTCTTCATGCATGTACAGTAAACCAAAGCACACACATGCATGAAGGAAATCTGCCATGATTCACTCCCAACGTGAATTGAGCATGGTCTATGCTGAGTTGCGCTGAACACTGCCAGTGAAAAGAATGCAAAAATACAGCTTGAGACCAACATCTAATCAGTGTTACACAACCTGTGTTTCTAAGAGTTTTTAATCTGGGAGAGCCATATAGCCCAAAGACATAGAAAGGCATAAAGGAGATCTCTTGATTGATACAATCATTCAGCTTTGAAGGGATGTCAGAAGGCTTCTAGGCCAACCTCCTGCTCAAAGCATGGTCAACTCCAAATTTAGTCCAGGTTGTTCAGCGCTGTCTACGGCCAGGTCTTGAAAACCTCCAGGGACAGAGACTCCATAGCCTCTCTTGGCAGCCTTTCTCAATGCTTCATTATCCTCCCAGTGACATTCTTTTTTTCCTTACATCCAGGTCAGAACCTCTCCATTCCCATTCCTACACCTGGCCTCTTCTCCCCACTGCCAACCTCTGTGAGGAGCCCATTTTCATCTCCCCACTGCCCCCCCCATCAGTGGGAATGGTGGCTGTTGGTCCCCCACAGCTTTCCCTGCCCTGGCTGAGCAAGCCCTGCTCCTGTAGCCTCTCCTTGCACATCAGCTTCAGCTCTGACCATTACGGAGGCCTTGCTGGACTCACTCCAGTTTTTGAGCCCTCACCCTATGGTAGCTCAGAGCTGGGCCCACACTGCCAGTGGGCTCTGGAGGAAGCAGGCCAGGAGACCCCTGCTGTCACCTGCTCTGGGCTATGCTCTTGCTGGTCGGCAGCCTTCATTGCTGCCAGGGCGTCCTGCTGGCTCACGTTTAGTCTGCTGCCCACCTGGGCTCTGAGGTTCTTTTCAGAAGAGCAGCCCCACATCCAGTTAGTTCCCAGCCCACACTCCTGCAGGGGGTTCGTCCATCCCAATTGCACAACTTGACATTTGCCATTACTGAATTTCATGAGGTTCCTGCCAGCCCTTCCTCCCGCCTGTCTAGGTTCCTCTGAATGGCAGTCCTTCACTCAAGTGCATCAACTGGTTGACTAGTTTCTCAGCCACAAACTTAATGAGGATTCACTCCATCTCCTCCACCAGATCCTTGCCAAGGATGTCAGGCAACACAGATACACACGGTTCACTGAGGAACTCTGTCTCCAAGTAGAGCATGAACCATTAACCACCACTCTTTGAGCCTGATGATCAAAGCAGTTTCTCATCCACCCAGCAGCCCATCTGTCACGACCTAACAACTCAAAGTGGATTCAAGAGTGCTGAGGAAGACTCTGTTAAAAGTCTTGCTCAAGGTGAGGTAAAAGCATGCTCATTCATGCATCCAGTAATTTCATCACAGAAATACATTGGTCAAGCACAATTTATTGTTGTTCAATCCATGCTGGCTACTCTCTATCACCTCCTCCTTTTTTGTGTGTTTTAAGAGAACTTGCTCCATAATTTTCTCACAGACCAAAGAGAGGTTGACCAGCCTGTTGCACTCTGAATCATTATTCTTGCCCCTTCTGAAGACGAACGCAGTATTTGTCTTTCTCCAGTCATCATGGCCCACCTCTGATGTCAAAAACCTTTCAAAGATGATGGAAAGCAGCCTTGCTATGACATTGGCCAGCCTCCTCACCACTGTTAATGTAGTTCATCTTATCCCAAAGACTAGATTTGGGTCAAGATTTCTCAAGAGATCCTTGACTTGATCCTCACAGGTTGCTAGTTATTCTCCTCCTTGAACCCTGTCTCTAAACAAATAGGCCTGGGAGACACTGTCAGAGAAGACTGAAGCAAAGAATTCAAGTAACTCAGCCTCACCTGTGTTGGCTGCTACTAATTTACCCAGCCCATTCAGCATAGGTCTACATTTTCCTTGTTTAGTCCTGTACTGATAAAACAACAGAAGTTTTATTGGGGGTGCTCTTGATGCCCCTTGCTCCTTGTCCCTCAGCTCCATGTGTGCTTTGACTTTCCTGAAATCATCCCTACGTGTCTGGGAAATGTTTCTATATTCCTGTCCCTGTCCCAGCGTTCACTTCCTGTATGCTGTCTTTGTACTGCGGCTCAGTCTCAAGCTCCCTGTTCAGCCACGTCAGTCTCCTGTTATGTCTATTCATTTTCCAGGATGTACCATTCCTGTGCTTGGAAGATGATGTCCTTAAAAGCTTGCCAGCTTTCCTTAGCAGATTTACTCTTCAGAGTTGCCTTCTATTGAATCCCACCTACCAGTTCCCTGAATAAGCCCGAAATCTGTTCTCTTGAAGTCTAGGGTCTGCACCCTACTCTGCTACTTGCCTTCTTCACCTCTATCAGGATCTTGAACCCCACTATTTCATTGCCTAACAGATCTTCAACAAAGCCCACAATTTTTATTGAGCAGCCCATTGATAACACCAGGATTAATTGATAGGCCTGCTTAGCACCCTCAGTCAAAGTTCTGAAGTGCTGCAAAGACTGTACCAGCTGACTGTGCTGACTGAGCCAGGGAAACAGAGCACGAGTGGTTAGGACAAACCTCTGTATGTAACTATGGAGTATTCCCTCACACTGAGTAACATCTTGAGTAGCATCCAGGAACTAGCATGTTCTGCCAAAGTTATACATGTTTTCAGTTAAAACACAGAATGCTGCACTCTAAGATACAGCAAAGATAAGAAGCAAGAGGACAATGTCCATCACAGAATCTGCATCCATACATACCAGGAAGTAATTTTCTAATGAAATATAAATAGCATTATATAATTCATCTAACAACTACATTAGGCAGCTGTCACTAATAACACTTATTGACACTGCACTATAAGCTGCATTTTCCTTTTCTTTAATTAAATACTAAGCTTGACCTTTACACGACCATGTAAGTGACTGAATGTGAAAAAACATTTAGCGGGTAAAAGGGTATTTTCTCCTAGACAGACACTCACCTTGGGATGCTTGTCAGGTAGGTCAGGACGTTCTGGAACTCCTTCTCGGGGATCTCACTGAAAGCTGGATAGTCTGGAAAGGTGATAACAGGACATCCATCTCTCCCTCTTCCACCTACAAAAGAAACAAGCAGCAGGCACATTTACATGCAAGTCCCTTTACCGACCCTGCAATTTCCCAGTAATGAAACTACTGTGTTTCTTCTTTTTTTTTTGGTGCAGGGCTCATCAGTGTGGACATTGTTTATTCTGAACAGTCTAGTCTCTTTTTCAGAGCTTAGGAAGTTTTATAGGAAGGAAGTTGTTACAGCACACTAGATATTTTCTGTACAAATGTCTTTTCTCTTGTGAACACAGTTTTGACACCAGATGGCAGTGCATCTTTCTTTTGATAAAAGCCAACTGTATGCAGATATAACCAATTTGAGGAAAGAAACGAACTGATTTAGAAAAAAAAAAGTTAATTCAGAGTTAAGTAGGCAAATCTCCATCTTGAACTGAATTAAACCTTCTTACCAGTTTGAACTCATTCCTACAATATGCCGCCACCCCCCACCCCCTGGCCCTTCAGCTAGCTGCTCTGCTTCCAAGACAGTCTAAAAGAAGCGGCAGAACATTAAAAGAAATGGGAGAAGGTGTTTCAAATGAGATCTCCTGTTCAACTTCTCAGATTACAAAAAAAAGGTAAAGCAGAGCCAAACACCTACGCTGCAGTATGGCTGCTGCTGAGCTAGATACCACCAGTATCTTTTCTGGCATTTTCACCACTGGATAAAATTCACAAATGCAACACTTTTTAATGTGCTTCACACACATTTGTATATACAAAGTGTAACTTTTTTTTTTTTTTAAAGGCAATGTTAATGTTTCATGTCTCATGCAAGTATATTTCCATGCAATTAGGCTGGACAAAGGACTTGTCGAGCCCTAGAAACTGCATGAAGTTAACAGTTGAGGGGTGGCAGGGACACATTGCTGGAAAGTTATCTTTGCTTGACAGTTCAAAAAGAGAAGAAAAACAAGCAAGAATTACTGTGGCAAAATAATAAGGGTATTTTTTCCAACCCTGAAATCTGACAATTGTGTGGAAATCAGCTGTAAACTGTATTAAAACCACTGTCTGATTATGACAGCAACAGTGATTTGTGAAAATTATAGCGTGCTATTATCCACTTCAAGTGCCTTTACATCTAACCTCACCAGGAAAAGAAGAGAAATATTTGAGCTCAGATTCATTTGATAAAAGAAACCACCATTTCCCTCCAAAACCACATGTAATTAGAGCTCAGATAGTATCCTGATGTTATTTTGTGGTGAATCTGATTTCAATCTACCAGCTTACAGGCAATATGGTGCTACCATTGTGTAGCTCTTGAAATCAAACTACATCAGAAAATAATGTGCTCTGGATGCATTTAAACAATAAAATGCAGCTATTTTGCAAATACCACAAGTTTGCAAACGCAACCTTTATGACACATCCAAACGTGGTAACATTAAGTCAAGGGAGTTAGTTTTAGCTATATAAATGTTCACAACACAAATATAAGTTAAACCCGATTGTGATACTATTTTTTTTGTTCTACCCAAGCTTTCAGGACCAAAGAGTTTTCTTCTCTCATTAAAAACATTTTTCAAGCATGATAATGATTATTTTGGTTGCTCATGAGGTGTTCTCTCTCTAGAATATCTATTTTTAGGTACAATTATACATTACTTGCTGCATCCCTGTTGGTTACTTGCTTTGTTCTACTTAATTTCTATAAATAGGACATAAGAGACAAAAGAACAACAACAACAGGATTGCAGGACATGTCCTAAAAGCAGAAGCCCGGACTATGACCTTCAGGAAGTTCCCAGACCACCACCGATTGTCAAGGGCAAATAGAGCCATCCTGCCTTGACATTGCCTATTAATTTTCAGTTTCTAGTACAGTTATCCGTGGTTATCTTGGGTGGAGATGACTCTGTCCTGCCATGTGCTGTTAGAAGATCGTTGTTCAGCAATTATCTTTTCCGCTGGTATTTTCCTGCTGGGACATTTAAGCATACATATACCTTCAAACGCTGTTCAACTGCTTGTCCTTATCAGGACCTCACTGCTGAAAAGAGTTTAGGGCAGAGTGCCCTGAAGTACCACACATAATAAATTCTGTAAAATTTCAGCTTTGACATTGCTGACCTATAGAAGTTGCCTTCTATACTGCAACTGGAAATACATGGCCATCAATGGGAGACAGGCCACTCCAGTGAAGCAGTCACTACTTGAGCGTTTGCCACAGCAAGCCACAAAAAGGGCATGGGAAATATAACAAAGTAAAAATCCTACTTATAAATTGTGCATGTATTAAATAATAGTAAAAGCAGTAGGTGGCTTCACCTTTTGAAGTGTCCTTTCTTTCATAACGAATCTGATGCAGGAAGGAATGACCCCCCCACCTTTATTTGGAATCACTACTTCTTGCTTCATGTCTGCAAAAGCAGCATCACACGGTTTATTCCTAAATTAGCTGTGTAAAATGTGATTTTCTTCCCTTCTCCCAGAAGTAAAGCAAGCCACAGAATTTAGGGGGAGGAGATAAAAGGGAAAGTTTAGGAAGCTAGTTTGGGTTTTGTTGGTGGTGGTTTTGTTTTTAGTGAGAGGAAAAACATTTGAGTGACAAAATGAAAAATTTTATGTGTCTCATCCTTCTTGAAACACAGGTTTAAGGCAAAATTTTAAAACATCTTATTAAAACCAATGCACATCATAACCTTCCAGCATCTCAGAATTATATACACCCAATTATAAAAAAATTACACGAAAACTTAGATGAACTCTATGAGTGCTACAACTCATGATAACAACTCAATATGTACAGAGTAATTTTTAAAACGAGCAACTGGAATTTTAATCACCATCCAAAAGAGCAGTGATTTAACTGTAATATTTTAATAAATTCAGGTCTGTTGGTAGAGTGACTGCATCTAATTACCTCAGTCAATACCACTGGAAAATGATCTCCTTCCCTTCTAGCTCACAGTCCTGAAATTTCAGCCGCAGCTGTGGAACAGCCTAAACTTACTTGCTGGGCAAGTTCTGTCATCAATGGCACACACAAGCTCACTCTCCCACTTCCAGGCTTAAGCAGGGATGCCCTGACCTATACAGTTGGAATCTAATAGTTTTATCTGTTCTGAAAACAACCAAGTATCTCCTTGAGAGCATTTTCTTAGTCTAATCTTAGCCTTTTTGGTTTTTAATCTAAATTTCTGAAAGGATATTAAACCCCCTTATTTTTGTTAAAAAATATAAACACTGTTGTGACTATGCAAAGGTAAGGCTGGACGGGCCTTTGAGCAACCTGATGTCCTTATCCACAGCAGGGGGGTTGGACTAGATGATTTTTCAAGGTTCCTTCCAACTCAAACCCTTCTGTGATTCTATGAAAACACTGAAAAACATTCAGTATTATTTCTTTTTGAAATATTAAACAAATGCCACTTGAGTACCAGTTTTGGTTTTTGTTTGTTGCAAAGAGCAGAAGAGAACACATCAGTCCTTAAGCGGGTGCAATCAGTCTGCTCACATTTTACCGGAAATTATTCCCAAGAATTACTTGAGACTTGTCTCATAACATGCAGCTGTAAGGAATGTTCTTCAAGTGAGAGGATTATTACTTTTCAGTCTAAAAATGGAACCACCATAGAAGTAAAGAGCACTGAAGCATATGTCAGCAATTAATAAAAAATAAAAACATACCACCACTTTAAATTAAGTAGATCTTCCACCCTACTTCCGTAAGCTTTCATTAAAGGAAAACTTTGTTATTAACTCATTTATAATGAACTTTGGCAACCTATTCAACTGAAACTTCTTTAAAAGATTTAGTATCAAAGAAAACAAATTGTCCCTCTAAAATGGAAATTCTTCAGTGGATAAACCTCTATAAGTCTAGTAAACCTCCAGTTAGGCAGAGCTCTTCCAAATAGATCTAGGTGCCTTGGTCTTAAGGCCAGTTTTAAGGCAGTGACAGCCCTCTGTTTTGGAGAAATACACATTCTAAAAACATGTTTTATGTTTAAAAATACATTGAATTGCATTAGCTCCACGGGCTGGGTAGCAAAATGACTTAACTGTGCTTAGTACTTTGTGTTCCTAACTTTTGTATACAATTATTTAAACAATACCTCCAACGGTTAAAATTATGTGGACCCAGAACATCATGATCTTGTATATGAAAGGAGTGGAAAAATGATCCTTGGAAACTAGCTGTGCTACTGTGAGATGGGACTGGTAAAGTTTACCTTAAGGCTAGGTAATTTAGCATTTATTCTTTATATTCTGCTACATCTAACTTTTCCCATCACAGCTGCAATCTCTTTTGGGTTTTTTTTTTGTTTTAAGGGGGCTGATAGAGACATCACAGTTACAGTAACTTTTAGGTTTGTTTTCTTTTTTTTTTTATTAAGCAGGTAAGATGATAGAGAAGTGCTAAGCCAAAGAAACTACAACACTGTTTTACACAAATTCTAATCAAGAGGCATAGCGATGACTTGGTATCTAAAAGCAATGTCAAATGAGATATAATTAATATTCTTTTCAATTTCAATGGCATTGACAGAGAAAATTACAAAAACTATGAATTGTGCAGCTGCTAAAAGCCATACACACACATGCGTGTGCACACACACAGAGAAAAGTATATTTACCCACAAGCCTGTGAAAGACATTTTTGATACGGTCAGCAAAATTAGGAAGCAGCAAAGGAGGTTGCTCAGACTTCCAGGAAAGAAAAGCAGGAGATCATTTTGTAATGTTTCCCTAGCTGTTCTGCTCCTGTTTGCATAAGAAAATGTATTCTCAAAAGCACTCTGCCCAACCCCACAAAAAGGAAGCAAGGTAGTTGGATATAATTAGATGATAACAGAGCAAAGAGGTAGGTCTTCTACCCTGAATCTATAATGCAAATGAAATGGCATTCAGACTATAAGAAAAAATTATGATCTCTATGTTGATCAATATGTACACATGAGATTCAAGAGCATCATCACTGTTAAACGGCTCAGATCTACAACTCTGGTTCAAAAGACCTAGCTTAAGTAAAAGTAATCTTGTTTGCAGTCATGTCAAAAGGGAGGTCCTCATGTGAAGGAGAGAAAGTCTTACTACATATTTTGCTTTACTGTTGTGGTGGTTCAGCTATTAAGTTTGTATGTTTCCGACAAAGAATTTCTCCTTTCTACTTGCATAATATACTTAACTGGAGTACTTGGAGTATTTGAAATTACATGTAGACTTCAACAAGGTAGTGGATAAAAGCTTCATTGCATATCCTTTGCATATGGAAAACGGAGTCAAGAGGAATTTATTAACATATTCTTTCCTTGGAAGGAGAGAGAAGTTTTACTTGTATAACTTCACAAGCTGCATTTTGCCCAGGCTGATCAGCAGCAAGTATACTTGCTTAGAAATCAGATTGTAATAACTAAATTTGTACCTAAATGTATTTAAACTAGAGATCCCTTAGCCAAGGATTAATTTCTCTTTACTACTTTTTTTTTTTTTTTTAAAATCTCTACAGACAGTGGATTTAGCACAGTGAATAGAAACCAGCAGTTAAGCCTACTCCTGTGCAAGACAGAAACCGCTACGTAATACCTCTTCCACTGTCAACACACAACATATACTTTGAAAATGTTACATTGGCAACAAAAGTCAAGTTGATATTTTAAAATAACTGATGCAATGTATGTGCTACAGGATCCACGCAGAAGTTTTCAAACACAATTTTACAAACAGACTCAGCACCCGTGGATGCTTCAAAAGGAAGAGTTTAACCAGTGAGGTATTTTCAGGTCATGTCCAGAGAGGAGAGCAAGAGCACAGCCAAGGAAATAGTTACAGAGAGCAAGGAGAAGCTTATTATTTAGAATGATAACTTAAAGGGCCAAAGATATAAGCATTTTGAAAGTTAGTACCAATGTTAACTTTTTCCACTGCAGAAAAAACCCTATAAATTGATAGGCAAAAATGCCAGTAGCATGAACTCGTATTTATATTTGCTTTAATGGAAATATTTTGTTTGAAGTTGTTCAATGCGTAAAGAGGCATTAAAAGGAAAGCAAGCTGAAATAATTGGTTCAGCACTTGTGGTGGCCAAAAGTCTCATTTGCACATCACATAGCTTGTGCAATTTAAGATGCATATAAACATACACACCTGTCTGTACGCTCTTGTTCATCTACATTTATTTTAACATACCTGCATACAGCAACAGCAGATAGTTGCAAAGTCACACAGCAACTTCCCAGTCAAAGAAACAGAAAATACTTATTGTGGTGGTTTGACCCTGGCTGAACACCAGGGGCCCACCAAAGCTGCTCTATCACTCCCCTCTAACCGGACAGAGGAGAGAAAAGTAAATCAAAAGGCTCATGGGTCGAGACAAGGACAGGGAGAGATCATTTTATCAGTTACCATCACGGGCAAAACAGACTCAACTTGAAAATAATTAATTATCAATCAAAATCAGAGAAGGAAAGGAGAAAAACTGCTAGATCTTAAAAACCTTCCCCCCACCCCTCCCTTCTTCCTGGGCTCAACTTCACTCCCAGCTTCTCTACCTACTCCCCCCAGCGGCGCAGGGGGACGGGAATGGGGGTTGAGGTCAGTTCATCACACGTCGTCTCTGCTGCTGCTTCTTCCTAGGGAGAGGACTTTTCCCCTGCTCCAGCGTGGGGTCACTCTCACGCAAGACAGTCCTCCACAAACTTCTCCAACGTGAGTCCTTCCCATGGGCTACAGTTCTTCACAAACTGCTCCAGCACGGGTCCATAACTTCCATGGGGTGCAGTCCCTCAGGAGCAGACTGCTCCAGTGTTGGGTCCCCTGCGGGGTCACAAGTTCTGCCGGCAAACCTGCTTTGGCATGGGCTCCTCCCCCCACGGGTCCACAATGGCTTGCCAGGAACCTGATCTGGTGCAGGCTTCCCATGGGGTCACAGCCTCCTTCCTTTGGGCATCCACCCACTCCAGCGTGGGGTCCTCCACGGGCTACAGGTGGAGATCTGCTCCACCGTGGACCTCCCTGGGCTGCAGGGGGACAGCCTGCCTCACCATGGTCTTCATCACGAGCTGCAGGGGAATCTTTGTCCGGTGCCTGGAGCCCCTCCTCCCCCTCCTTCTTCACTGACCTTGGTGTCTGCAGGGCTGTTTTCTCTCGCATCCTCTCACTTCTCTTCTTTCTCCAGCTACTGAGATGCAGCCGTTTTTTTTTCCTTTTAAATATGTTACACAGAGGCACTTCCACTGCTGCTGATTGGCTTGGCCTTGGCCAGCGGCAGACACAGGGAATACTTTTAGCAGCTTCTCACAGAAGCCACCCCTGTAGCCCCCCCCACTACCAAGACCTTGCCACAGAAACCCAATACAATTATGAAAGAAAATATAAAATGCAAATGAAAGACTGTAAGGAATACATTTTCCAGACACTTCTAAACGGACCTTCTAATGTCCTTTATGAGGATTGGGGGGGGGGAGGAGGAAGGCAGAAGACCTTTTGCAATGCAAAGAAAAGTGGTTGCACAAAAACTAAGGAAGAAAAAAGTAAGACAGATGAAACAGTGAACCATGTAGAGAGGTTGTTTAATACAGCCTAGCAACAACAAAAAGAAGAGTAACGACAATTCTTGCAAAGATAAGGACCTTGTTCCACATAAAAACTCCAATAGAAAAAATAAACAGCTGGCCCTGAGGTAAAATATTAACTTTGGGGTTTATAAACTTGTTATGTGAATGACTGATTAAAAACCTCATCCACAGTTTGCCCCTCCATTAGATTTAAGCTGAAGACACAACTGCATACTCACTGCTGAGCAAGAGCTAGAGCCTTCAGCATCTGTAAGAGTGGCTAGCACCTTGATCTCATTGCACTTTGCTATATTTACTGAAAAACTGAAGCATTAACTTTTTGCTTTATTTTGTTTCATTTCAAGCCTAATTTGGATGTCCCTGTAGCATTTCCATTAAAATCTAGCAGAATGAGGGGCACAAATTGCTTTGTACCTGCAGAGGAAAAGAGACCAAGAGAAAGAAGCAACCCCTATTTAGACCAAAATACAGAAAAGTAGCTCACGAAGGGCTACAGCCTTTAGCCACAGAAGCAGATCATGTTTCATTCACTATTCAAGCAAGCGCCCTATGAGGTCTAGATACATCCTGTTAGAGAAACTAAAATAATTCTCAAGTATACGTTGCATTGCTGTGAAAAAGCCAAAACTAAAACCTGAAATGCATGTAAGACATTAAGCAATTCACCACAATGGCAAAGATACTATCTACCAAAAGTATTCCTAACTTATGGACTTTCATTTTAATGAGTTTTATGCCATGTCCTAAGATTCTATTTGTAAGGCAATGTAGTAATAAGCAAAAAAAGTCTCCTTCACACACGTCCACTGTGAATGTCTTAAGAGGCATTCTAGCAAAGCTACTCATAAGTACAACTGCTGGAACAAACAAATTATACAGAAAGAAAGTATCAAAATATTAGCTCCATTCCTTTGTTCGCAGAACCTGTGACACCGCCATTTGGTACAGCACAGAAAATTAATTGTCAGTGTCCTGCAGGAGAATATCAGGATGAAAAAAGTCCAAAGTGAAATGAAAATGCCTAACAGTCAAATTGCCCGAGAATAATAAAATAGGACAGAGAATATAGTCACACTCCACAGTAAAGCAGCTGTCCTACTATTTCAGGCAAACAAACCAGACTTCTAATAGACATGAGGGTGAATAAGTAGAAGAAAATGGAATGAGGAACGGCTGCTCTTCCTAAGCTCCACTGCACAGTGGATGTAATGAGTGCTGAAGACGCTTGTGGCTGTGCGAACCCAACAGTCTTAAGAAGTGAACAATCTCCAGTTGGACTCAGTGAGATTTTATTCAACTACTGTAGTCACCAGTTTTCCCCCTCACTTCAGAGGGCCAAAATGTAAGCCCTACTTACAGGTTCCTAGATAGGCTAATTCTTGCATAACACTATTATGAGCCATTTTCTGCCCCTGGATAAGAAGGAAGAGCTTGGAAAGTCAAAAAAATAAACTGCCAGAAAAGAACTGTAGCTTAAACACCATCATCTCAAATGACACATGAACAGCCAACTTCATAAACAAAATAATCTTATTTCCAAGTGCTACCACCACTCCACAGAAAGCACAGTCACTACTGCAGACTCACACTTAGTTTAGCTTGTGTGGCTGGAATAAATCATAATTAATGTGGTTAATTATGAGTACAACAAGACTCAATGAGCTCTTGCTAAGCAAAGCAGTACATTGCTTCATTCCCCCATATCTCTTGATCTGATGCAGGGAGGGATTCAAAGGAAGAGGGAAGAGTGATAAAGTCCAGCTTCAGCCTAGAGAGGTAAATCTCCTTTACGCAGAAGGAGGCAGGGCAGCTCTGCAAAGCCACCGATGCTCTCCCTCTCTATGTGCTGGAGGGAGCACAGGACAGTAACTCCAGCAAGCTTGCTGCTGCACATCTGCAAGAGCTTTACAGGCAAGAGGGCAAGAAAACAAACTGAGAAGCTCATCAGGCACCTGCCACACAGCCTGATCAGTGAATAAAGACACTATCTCTCCTTACCCATTTGCAACCCCTGATCAGCGAGCAAGGCACTATCTCACTTTACCCATTAGCAGCCAGCCGTAATTCCGGCATCAAGATGGACCAAGCCCAGCAGCCAACACCTGCACAGCACATAAACACAGGCCCCCATCACCTACCCAGTACAGGTCATCCAGGGGCATCAAAGATGCTCTGCACTGTGTGAACATTGCTGTGCTGCTTTTAGAGATGGCTTTACACTCAAAACCAGGTTCCTTTGCAAAAGGCAAGCAGGTGGTGATGCCAAGCCAAAAACCCCATCCAGAACTTGGTGCTACACATGCCTGACTCCTCGCACTGAGGCTGTGGGAATGTGGTACTGTGGTGCTCTCTTGGACACTGCTTTGGTCATGTCTAAGGTGTGAGCTTGGGCTTCAGTATCGAACCTGACAGTACAGCCAGCGGCAGCATAGCCTATGGGCTGAGGACTGCAAGACCACAGCAACCACCAGCACATCCACACCGCACTCTCCATCTCTCAGAGAGGGCTCAGTTAGCTCAGAGAGCTCTAGGTCAGTGTTTGAGTCCTGTCTCAGCTCTGAGCACTGGTGAGCTCAGGGTAAGTACCCATGGCTCCCTTAGCACTCACTACAGGAGACTATATGTTCCTGTAACAGCCTCATCAACACTTCCTTATTTATTTTGCCCCATTTATTCTTTTATCCTACACTCAATTCCATCCCATTATCCTGGATACTGGAAAATGAAATATAATATAAAATTCCTATTATACTTTAAAAAAAAAGAAATCTTCTTTTCATACATCCTTGAATAACAAGTCTTGGTATTCTGTATTTTGAGTTTCTCATAAAATATTTATTTCTCCTATATGAGACCTCAAAAAACTATGAAAGCACAACAGGCCCAACCATATACCTGAGCAATGTCTGTGGAAGGGAACACTGTAGTCTTACCTGACAGGTAAGCAAATTGTTTCTTTAACTGGTCCTCAATATCTGCAGCATAGAGGGGACTGATATCCTGATGCATGATTTCATCTGTGGAGGAAAAAAAAAAATTTGCATTACAAAGTCATTTTATGTAAAATTTCACAGCAGACATAAAAAAAAAAAATCATCCCTAGAACACAAAGACCCAGAAAACAATCCAAGTTTTGAAAAATACGTGAAAATGTTTGGAGTCTTTCAAGTGTCTGCCAAGGGCAAACTTTTCTTTGAACAGCATATTGATAAAAGAGTAAAGTAATGTGGATTTGCTGACACTCGGAAACAGTACAGGATGTCACTGAACTGAACACTGTAGAGCTAATATTCCTCAAGAATGATGTTAAACAGTGGGTTTTAAAATATCAAATTCAATTTTTCTTAGAACCTTCTCAACTCACACACAAAAAAGGGAAACTTAAAATCCCTCTAGCCTGCTGTTTAGTGTTCAAATACACCAAGGCAACAGCATTCAATAAGGTAGGTAGAACAGGCTTGAAAGAACACCCTCACACTGAACACACATTCATACCTCAACTGTGAAAAGCACCGCTTAATCTTTTACCTCAGCCCTTCCACTTCAGCTTAATGACCAACATTCTGATTTCCTGAGTTTTCGTTTTCTGCCACAGTGTTCGAGCAGAGGCGTTTCCCACATATCTCCAGAGGTCAAGCAGAAACCTGATTTTCGCTGACTATGACAAAGACTACATGACAGTTGCCTCGTTCATTAAAATATGATCTCATTTTTCTTTTTACAAGGAAACAAAAAGTTTTACCCTTTTGCAATTTCTAAAAATTCATTATTCTTCATTTTTAGCCTCACTGAAGAGCAGTGAAGGTGTAACCTAGCTTTTTTGTTATTTGGTTTTGAACATTTCTTTTAATCTGGCATTGTGTAACGAAGTTTTGGGTTTAACATACATTGAAATGCCATTAAGATAGACTCAATCTGACACTCAGAACTGTGAACATGCACAGGAGAAGTAAGTAAAAACCTAAAAGTGATGTAAGGATAAATGTCATCTGCCTTGAAGTACAGGCTGATCAAACAGAAGTAGAGCTCTGGCCCTTAAGCAAGGGACTTGCTATTACTGAGATCTTTCAAACGCTAGATCTTAAGGGGAGAGCTGCTCACTTTTATAAGCGCTTCCCATGTGTGTAAAATTCTGAGAACTACAATTATTTGAGAACAGGAAAAAACCATTTTCAGTCACTTCTTCCAGATAAGCAACAACTTATACCAGGAAACAGAACTTCTCTGTTCTTTTTTGGCCAGTCTGGCAGAAGAAGACCCATGACCACTTTCAAGGTCATACACTGATCAGAGCTATTTTTCTGCATCCGGTGAACTGCTGCTTGATCAGAAGACCTCTGCATACCATGCTGTCAAACTGTAAGTGGATACATTTAACTGGTAAATCATATTTCACCCAGACCTTCAGTTATGTCATCATCTTAATGTTTTTAAACACAAAACTGAACACAGATCTTTCAAAAGTCCAATTTCAGACAGCCAAGTCATTTCCAGAAGGGGGGACCCCACCTAAAGGAAAAAGGATTTTAGATTTTGGCTTTGCTGTCAGTGCTTTTTAATACAAAGAGCTCTTCTGCAGCAGTGTTTAAGAAACTGAAGTAAACAGCCCTGATTCTGCAAACCAAGGCCCGGAGGTAGACCCATTTTACCTGAATACAACCTATTACAGGATCAATGCCTAATTTTTTGGTGGGAGATGGGAAAAGGGAAATGAATGTAATCACTTTGTAATATGCCATCCTGCCTACAGTCACAGGAAGGAATAGTTTTCATTGTTGCACCATAAGCATGTAATAAAATAGGCATGTCATGCATATGTAAGTAAATACGTGACACACACCATTCAAGCAGGCAAGATGCCCCTGAGTCAGGAAAACTCTTTATGTTTCCCAGGTACATAATGATCACTATTTCCTCATGTATCTGTGTGATCAATCCCATCGCAGTCCTGACTTGTGCCAGGTAAATATGCAAGTCTAGATGTGATTGCCCCAGTGTTCTCTCTGATAGGAACAGCAGGCTTTGCAGCCAGCACAGGGCCTTGTGGTCAAATACTGTTTCACTGAAAAGACAGTATTTTCCTCCCCCTGGTTTTAAACTCAGTTTTAAGTCAAATTTAAGAGCCAGTGTGTTTGCAACAGCAGGAGCAGCACACTGTGCCTGTTTACAGATGGAAAACCTCCAGAAGCCACTCCTGCTGCACTCTCCTCCACCAAGGCAGCCTGCCCTTATCTTGCTGATCTAGTTTCATGACACTCTTCAGGAAGCAGAGTTAAGATCAGAGCTGATTTTCAATACTTTGAAACAACTGAGGTAACAAGTAGCAGTACAAAACATTGTGAGAAAATGCAACTGTTGGAACTGCAGGACAGTTTGCATCCAGCAGCTTTACAGGATACACCTGAACCCAGTATCAGAGCTCACAGATTTAGCCAGTAATCCCTCTCCCAATACCCTGTCTCCTTTCAGAGAAGATGCCACTGTAAAAACCTCATTGCTTGGCATAATTTCCTTTATATTTAGCATCACTCTAGAAAAGAGAGTTCATCTCAGTTTATCTGGGACCAAATCTCATTTAAGTTTGTCCATCGTTACTTGAATACGCTATTTCCTTAACAGGATACGGTAAGAAAAGGCATGCATGCTAAACAGACTGCAAGGGCTCACACACTGCTTACACTCATAGACTTTGGGGAAAATAATTTCTTGGAAATATTCTTTAAATAGACAACCTGCCACCTGCTACAGTCTTTAGGGACAATTTCTATTTTAGTAAAACTAATTAAGTACACATTAAAATACAGAAGTACTGAAAATTTGTTCACTGTTTTCCAAGTAATTTTTCTAGGCTCAAACTCTACTTCCATTTATATGGATTAAGATTTAGACAGCCCATGATTTTCCTCATTCTACCTTTACTGCTTTACATAGCATTTTCAAAACAGAGACCCAAAAGTTTGTCTGTTTTACTGTACCTAAAATTCATGACTGAAAAAAGAGATGCTCAGGCCAAAACATGCTAGAATATCCAGTCTTTCCTGAAAAGGTCACTTAAGGAGTTTTCCATAGTAGTCTGCTCAAAATAAAGCCCCTGGATTTATAATGCATCTGGTATTGTGTGTGCTAATAAACAGTAAAAGAAGGTTCTGTAAAGCTATTACTGCTTTTTTATCATTATTTTTTAAAACTGAACACACATAATAGCTAAGCCAACAACTGGAGATTCTTTAAAAACCACATTATCTAGTGTTTAAATTATAAGTGTAAGAGAGGGGACAGAAGTGTCAACTTGCTAACATAAAGGAATCAGTTAAATATGTGGTTCTCATTAAAAAAGCCTTTCTCTTTAAAAATGTGAACCACAGTCTTGCAGAGATATAATCTTCTAATTCAATTTTAAGTCTTGCTTTGATAGTCCTGTCTCTATGATGGAGGAAGATGGCTTAGAGGGGCCTGACCCCGTCCCATCAAAGGCACCTGACTGCATTTCAAATGAAGCAGGATGACAGATTTAATCACGAGAGCACAAAGATAACTTGTGCTTGAATTACCTGGTGCCAGTAAGCCCTGAAGAAACCTGGATCTGAGAAAACAATCAATGTCACTCAAGATTTTCACTTACTGGTAAAGGGCTCCTTTTTCTTTTCCAGTCAAACCAAAACTCATCATCACTGGGAGCTTGCCTGACATGCCTAAGCAGAACCATTTTCGCAGAAGACAATGCTAGAAAGGCATCTGAACAGACCATACCTACATTATGCAGAAGGAAGTCTCCAGGCACAACTCATGAGCCTCTCATAACGAGTTTAATCCAATTCCCACCAAGCCAGCTGGAATTACACCAACCTTTGCATGGTTCTGCATGAAAATCTATGGCCATTACTTTATACCAACTTGAAAGCCAACCTATTTGTATACATACGGACACAATTATGCCTTTCAGCACAGACCCCAGTAGCACACCATAAAGCAAACTACAGATCATTTTTCCTCTTTCTTGCTGAAAACGTGTCTATGGCTTCTCTATGAAATTCATGCCTTAAATTGGAGAAATAATGTCTTTTTCTCAACCAGTTTTGTTTTGCTTCTCCTCTGGAACAGCCTACCCACTCAAAGAGTTGAATGCCTTTTATGAAGGGGGTCTTCATTTGAAAAATCTCTTCATTAAAGCACCCTCCCATCTGGTAATTATAAATGCAAGATAATGACTTTCAGAGCAGTCCCTTCATCTCTCTCAGCCCCAAGGCAAACCTTTCATTTCCTCATTCTTCCCTCTTCATCTTCAGTCCCCAGACACCATCATTAACAGTCAGCTCCTTTGTATAGCCCCCAAAGGAGGAATGGCCAGAGCAGCAGAGCTGGTGAAGATAGCCCTCTTCCATGCTAAGCCACATGAAACTAATGAGCTAGTCAAGATGCCAAGAGAGATCTCCAGCTTTAAAATGGAATTTTAAAGATCAGTGCTGAATAGTGATGACACCTGCAAGCTCTGCTGCTAGGTGTGCTCAGGCACAACTGCTGCAGACTGAGCTCCTCAGGTCCACGTGCTATTTGTAGCCACACCAGGCTGTTGACAGTTCATTCAAGTATTCATAAACTAAGTATTAAAAGCTCACCAGTTCAAAATATTTTCAAGAAGAGTTCGCTTCTATTTTAATTGACTACACTGCAATCAAAACAAGAGGCCAGGAGAAGCAAGTGATTAAACCTCTGGAATTTTCATGCAGAAGGCAGCTCTCTGCTGAAGTGTAGTTAGGAAGGAAATTAATCACCCAGGTAAAACAGTGCTCTTGCAACTCATTCATTTCTGGTGAGCTAAAATATCCCAAGCAAGCGGGAAATACAAATTTTTCGCCTCCACCAGCATCCCAATTGCTAGCACAAATAGAATAAACCAACCTAGTGCACCAAACAGCTTTGTATGGCACCAGGTGCCCCAAAAATATTTTAAACTATACAGGTATGTAAGAATTTTATTTGTAAAAGCTTAACAGCCTATAGTCAAGCTACATCTCCCACTTCCTCTCCTAGTCAGAAAAGACAGTTTCCTTTCAAAAGCCCTGGTGCACAGAAGAGATTCTGAAGTTGAGATACTTTTTCTTTTCAGTGAATCATGCTTTATGCAAGTTTCTCTTCTGTGGCATTACTAATATCCGTTCATTTTCTAGAACTGCATAGCCTATTGCCACAATATGCATAGAACATCATGTCTATGTAGCTCACTGCTATGATAGGCTAGGCTGGAATCCCATACATTTTCAATGTTAAGTAAAGATCTAGTTGAGTCAAGACTTGGAAGTGGTACTGCCAAAGAAAATCTAAAACCTTAGGAGTGATGTTGCCTCTGTTATAAAGCCCATGCATAGGGGACAGAGGCACTTACTGTTTGAGTGGTGTTTTTAATGACTCACACATCAGAAGGCCTGACCATTGAGATCTTTCACAGAGTCCATTGATATTTCTGCAGCACTTCTCATAATCCATAAGTTTTGGTAATATTTAAGTTATTCCATTGAAATGAAACTTGGTAACTCTGCTTGTTTAATCATACTTGAAGAACACAACTACTCAGAAGAAACATAAATTAATCCCAAAATGCTGAAATTCCAGTATTTAAACACAAGGGATAGGAACTTGTTATGTGTGAAACAACAGAAAAACAAAAAGCTTTTGTATTATTGTTGTGGTTTAACCCCAATTATACAGAACCACTTGCTTTACCCAAGTAATTCCTGCTTCCTGTAATCACAAGTAAAGAAAAAAAAAAAGTCCAGCTGTTTCTTCTTTGAGATCACAGGCTTGAAGCTTTGGCACAGGACTATCTACAAAACTACAAGGATGATGGTTTGGTTTCATGTAGGAGATTAATCACTGATCCTTCTTTTAAAAGTAAATTTTGAGGTGTACAGCAAATGCAGTGCTGCTGGGCTGGCATAAGACAACAAGAAGTGTAACACCTCCCATTTTCTTGGCTCAAATTATGAAATACCTGCTCAGAAGCATACTTTGACAGCCAAGACTTCTGTTTCTTTCAAACTCATCTCTAAAATTTTTGGATTTGTCCACTTACTAAGCATGTCAAAGAATGTATTTGACTTTGTTCTCCTCCTTCTTTCACTTCCACTTTTGTAAAAAGCAATAAAGGTCTCAGTCTTAGTTTGCCAAAACAATATCACCTAAAGCACAAATGTCAGAGGAAATATAATCCTCTCACTTCCAAGTATAGTAGATGTACTCACAGGATACTATGAGTGCTAAAAACATTTTCTTCCTCTTCTGGTTCATCAATCACACCTTCTTGACACACATACTCTGTAGTCCCACAGCTTCTCAGGGATCAGCGTTAAGTTTGGATATGGCTTACAAGAGTGATCAAATACTAGCTGATCTGTAACTGGAAGAAAACTATAGAATAATTAGGAAGGCAATCTAGGGATCAACACAAGACCTAGTATTCCTTTATACCTGAAGAAAATCTAAATACAAATCATATAAGGAGCTATGCAAAAAACAAAGGTGTGGGGGGGAGGGAGATGTTGGGACTGTTGCAAGAAATCCGAAAGTGCTACCGGTTACAGCATCTAATCTGTTTTGCCATGCTTTTGCTCCATACAGTGTTTAAGCACACCTAATCTGTTTTGGCAAGAAAGATGTTCTTCATGTTATTTCAAGTCATGACAATTACTCCCTTCCCAAACTGGGAAGGAAGGGGAACTTTGAATCATGCCACACAGTCATATTATAGCACAACTTTTTGTCAGCTTCCAAGAGGCCTTAGAGATAAGGGGCAGCAACATGGACTTGCCATCTAAAAGCAAAAATTCACCTGGTGCATATGGCATGCTCTTACTATTGCAACAATAATATTCCTCTCATCCTCTTTCCAGGATGTCTTGAAGAAAACAAAATAATTTTATTTGCCTGCTGGTAAACCCTTTTCTGTTCTTGCAGGAGAGTTTCAGACCGCTAGGAACCACGCCCTCAAAATAGGGTTAACAAATATTGCCAAAACTGCAGCATCATTAACTCCTTGATACTAAAAGTCATGCTGAGTGTATACTATAAAAATATTTCTAACGTATTAAATTTACTCAGTTACCTACAAGCAGCAGACTTTGCAAAAAGCAAGTTGTTTTTTTTTAATGGAAAAATATTAGATACAGCCTGAGCAGCAGAGAATGTTCCCCTAGCCAGTACTCGAGTGATAAGAGAGAGAGTGACCCAGATGTGTCTCACTTAGTACTTGAGCAAGCAAGCCTCCACAGAATAACAAAACCATTATATTTTGCAAACTGCATTTAATAAGATTTAATGCTCTAGGAAAATTATTATAGGAATTTTGCTTTCTAAGTACTAAGGCCTTGCAAAGAAGGGGAAGTCTCACAAATATGGAAAATGGAAAGATCAACTCTGAACAGAAGAACTGCATGCAAATTATAGGAGTTATCTTCAGCGTGACTCAAAAACTAATGATGCAGTCACACAGCTTAAACACATATGCTAAAGCGAACACCTTTTCAGGCAACCAAACCAAAGATTCTTCTCCACTGAAACCACCTGTTTTCAGCCCTCTCTCTGGAGAAAAATACCTATCTCAAAGCATGCCCCAAAGCTTTAGCTGAAAAGCCAACACACACAGGACCAGCTGCATGGCAATTCTACTAAACGGAATGCTATTTTTGTGTGATATTTTGGAAACAAGGTAAGTTTTTAAACAAAGTGTGATTTTACTCTTGATCTGAAAATGAAAATCACTTTTATAAAACAGCAAAGTGGTAAAATCTAATTGCTTATTGCACACATCTGTTCTGCAGAGGAACTAGATTTCCTTTATTCAAGGAGGATTATCAATAGACATGGCTACAGTACAAGCCTGCACAGCACACTGCTTGAAACACTGGAAACAGGACTTGATGTTAATCACAGCATTAGGCTGCAGTGCTAACAAGCGTGAGGTTGTCATGGAACGGTTTGGGTTGAAAGGGACAGCTAGTCCAACCCCCCTGTCACAGGCAGGGACATCATTGACTAGACCAGGTTACTCAAAGCTCTGTCTAATCTGGCCTTGAATACTTCCAGGGATGGCGCATCCACAACTTCTCTTAGGCAGCCTGTTCCAGTGTCTCACCACCCTGATCGTAAAAAAAAATTAAATTCTTCCTTATGTCCAATCTAAACTACCCTCCTTCACTTTAAAACCAGTGCTACTTGTCCTGTCACTGCAGGCCCTGGTAAAAAGTCTTTCTTGAATTTTGTAATTTCAACGATACGGAAGATGGCTAGAATCACTTCTAACGAACAATGTATTTTATGGTACTCCAACACAAGCACACTTTCGCATAAAACTGTATATCTATAAACCAATGTTTTGAAAGGGGATGTGAAGCACTTCATGGGTGTGAGAGAGAAGGAAGAGCGAAGTGTTTTTACAAAGTGGCTTATATGGAGCTGAGTACTAGTTTTCAGCTGAGACACATTTACTTGCAGCTGTTTGTAAACTTCCCAGTTCTTGGGGTCCTTAACTACAGATGACATACAATGAAGAGGTTGCCGAGTTCATAACCAAACTGGCTGCCCCACCTTACCACACAGATGACAGAGTTGTTAACGAAGCAGCTCTTGAAGCACTGTGGGCCGATACCATTCAAAAGATGAAACCCATCACACGTGTCTCCAAAGCACTGCCAATACTAACTGCTTCAGGTAATACGGAGGTGGGACGCGGTTCAGGATCTCTCACGGGCAGCTAGAGAGTCCTTTCATGCAACACAGTCAGACCTGCTGCTCACATCCAGCATTCTGCAGGCAGCATGCTAGAGGTTTGGCAGGAGCCTCCCCTCCTTTGCTTTACAGACCCCCATTTTCACCTCTTTTAGGTCTCAAATGAATCCATTCATTATCCAATCTGAGAATTTGGCACGTGGCTCTAACAACTAATCAAGTTCTACTAAATAATGCTCTGGCCCTGTAAGCAAGGAGGGTTTTTTGATGGAAATTGACTGTGCAAACCAAATCAATGAAGATACAATTTCAGTGTCTCATTTGCAAAAAACCATTAGATTCTGTTTCCGTAAGTACAACAGTGGAACTGGATGTTACCCCTATTTTGAGAGGCTGTTTTGCTAGACTTTTAAGTCCAAAGATTGACAGCTTTCTCTTAAAATTCTGCCCTTTGTGGCATACAGGGAAACTACTTTAGCTCCCTGGAACAAAAAAAAATTCCCTATTTCTGTGTGCCAAGTACAAAGTAGATGCATATTAAAAAAGCTACAACTTGCTGTTTGTTAAGAGAAGCCATGGTCCATAAATTGTCTTAAGTGAAACAAAAAATCCTCGCTTAGAACTTAAAACCAACAAAAACCTGTCACGTTCAAACTGAGAAGCAAATAGACACATCACTTACTCAGATGACCTTAACAATTTCTCTCACCTAACTGAGCATAGAAATAGAAAATGACACTAAGTACAGTGAAGCTGAACTTTGCTGCGATTCCACAGGATCTGAGGAACAAAGATTTATAAAAGCCAGGGTCTTTAAAAAGCACCATGAGTGACCACTCTTCCATCTTCAAAGACTTCAGGTCTTCTGCACAAAACGTAAATGCAGTGAAGAGGCTAAAGAGCAAACCTTTGACCTTGAACTTCTCATCTAAAGCCTCATTTGACCTCACTGGGGAGTCTGCTCCTTTGAGACTGAAGGCAGGTTAAAACAAACAAACAAAAAAGCTGACTGAACTAAAAAAAGAGTCACATCAGTGATGTTAAGATGGGAATTTATTCTTAAAAACGTGGCCCTAAGTCCCAGTAAGTACCACATTTCAATGACACTGCTGAGGTGCACTGTAGAAGTTTGGAGCACTTATTTTAGTTTTAAAAGGACACTAACACACATTAGAAAGGAGGGAATGTCTTACTGAAACTTTGCACAGCAAAGGGATGAAAGGCAACAGTCAGATGCTGCAATGCGGGAAATTCCAGCTGAATGCAAGGGAAAAAATTCACCATGAGAAGAGTTAAGCACTGGAACAGGCTGCCCAACAAGGCTGAGCGATTTCTGCCCTCAGAGATATAAAAAACTCAGATAGACAAGTTTCTGAGAAACCCAATTTAACTTTAAAGGTAATCTTGCTTGGAGCAAGAGGCTAGACTAGGGGGCCTCCAGGGGTCCCTGCCAACCTAAGTTTTCCCATAATTCTAAAGGAATTCCCTGGTGAGAAGTCCCCAAGGACACCTCACGATCCTGGAAAGAAAAGAGAAGTTTCCAACATAGATATCACAGCCTTACAGCAAATGAACACATACAAACTAAATTGTGTACTAAATTCAGTACATATTGATTTTAAATTGAATACAGAATAGGGTAATATTTAGTTATGTTGACACACCTGCTGAATCTCAGGCTAATAAAATCTGTCTACAACCGTATACTACATAGTATATCCATTTTCTGGAAAACAAAATTAAAACCAAAAAGAAAACTACGGCAACAGCTTTTCCAAAGGAAAGAGGAAATATCCCATAAGCATGATGAAGTATCTCTGCTTTCCAAAAAGATCCAGCCAATAATTTGTTTCATAAGAACTGTTCACAACCCTCCAGAAGGGTCCCGTGTGAACAGCTAACAGCTTCGCAGGATGCGAAACTATCACTGAGTAGCGGATCCCTTCCCGCTGCAGTACTATAGCTCTGAGAAGATCACATCATACCGGTCTCATAGGCAAACAAGCATGGTACTGACTCGCCTTGCTTTCCTCCTTTCAGATAAAGCTTGGCCATGTTCTTAACATGCAGGACGTAGCAAATGATGGAGATTCATCCACGGCACCATTTGTTCCCCAACATGCAACTCCCAAGTGCTGCGCCTGACTCCAGCAGCCGAAGGGATTCCACCTTCATTGCAAATAAGGCTGAGACGGCCAGACTTTAAGGACACTCCCCTCAATTACAAGCACACACAGAAGACCTCTGCCAGGACTCCAGTCATCCTCTTGCCACATTTCCCCTGCCTACAAAGAAAATTAGGAGAACCTCCACAAGGGATACTCCATGGGATCCTGCCCCTTGGAAAGAGCCTGCTAATGCCTGGGGGATCCATGGCCACAGGTGGGCAGCGCTGGCTCCACACCCCACTACTGCAACACCCAAATCATGTCAGAAACTTTTTAGTCTTACAATGTACCTACAAGATAGGAGGTGCTTTACCCCCATTTGGATGCTGAAAACCAGAACCAGCATCGCTCGCAACTACCCGCATAGTCTTTAAGCGGAATGGAGACTCAAGTCCTGCACCCATATGCCAAACCCATCCTCTCTTTTCAGTTTATCCATCCTTTTTGCCATCTCTCTACCCTCACTCCTGGGCACGGAGTGACAAAGGGATTCCCCGAGACAACATTGTTTTCCTTGGAAATTTTCATGGGGTTGAGACTGGAAAGATGGGCGAGACCTCTCCATCTATTTCATTTTCCCCCCTCTGCTGACAATAGACACAAAAAATACCCTGCACAGCACTCAGGAGGAAGAGGAAAAAGCAGTGCCAGGGAAAGAGCGATCTCTGGCACACTGAACATGCCCTCAAGAAGCAGCAGTCAACAGATGAAAATCAAGCCTTGACAGTTGCTAACAAAAGCAGCCTGCTCACTTATTTCTCAGTAATCAAACACAGATTACACACACACCCACCCCCCATTTTAAATTTGGCAACTTATTATTTAACTATAAATAGCCCTGGCATGGCTACATATGCCCCACCATGAGTTGACACAAAACACTCCCTGGTTCCACAGTTTAAAACAGACATTCCCTCTCCCGTACAAAAACCAGCCGTTTCCTAAATCCACCCCTCCCCTCTCAGCACAGATGAGGATGCGTGCAAAGCCCAACAGTTATTCAGACTGATTAATCCCTCCACAATTTCAATCTGGCTAGCCTCACCTTTCTTAAATCTTTCATTCCTTCCTCCGAAGCAGCATGCGTTTTGGTATTACCCCTAGCAGCATGGAGCACTACTGAGAAGCAGAGCACTCAGACTCACATGTTGATAATTTAATTAGTAATACTAATTAAAGATTAGCAAGAGGATCCACCCTTTAGTTAAAAGATCCACCCTTTACATACCTGTTTCATTTAAATTTGACATTTCAAAAGCAACAACATTGGAAGGTTACACCAGTCCATCGACTCAGTGCTCTTTCTCTGGTCCTCCTCTGCAACAGTCACGCGTAGCAGAAGCAGAAAACAGAACTGGAAATGTGAATTCAAGCACCAGAATAAGGAAGCAATTTTTGCTTGTCCCTATTCCACAAAACATGCTTTCAGTTTTGCAATGGACTGTAGCTGCACTATTAACAGCAAATAATATCTCCACTGTTTCATTATATCTTAACAGAAACAAGATTCCTATAGAAAGCTTTGACTGAAGGAATTTAAGAAATAATGCATTTTAGATTAACCCTCCTATACTAACAGCTAGGGGATGCCAAACTGTATCCTGTGAAAGAAACTCTGCTTTTTCTCTACCTCAAATAGGGATCAGGAGAAATTATGTATCTGGTATTTACATAAAATGCAATGAATTGAAAATTAAAACCCACTACAATTCAGGAACAGCAGGATGGCTCTCTGCACAGCAAATTCTCTTTGTAAGCTTTAGCAGTGGTTCCGATCGCCATAATCACTGCGTGAGCGAATCCTAAACAAAGTACCTTCCACGTAAAATACAGGAACAGATTTAGTGGATACATCTGATGTACTGAGAAATAAATCTGCAAATAAAAGGATACACTGCAAATTTACACAAGGACAGAGCACACACACCACACCCCCCCCCATAACAATAAACTACATTTATATATGAATGTACACAAAAAGAGTATAACTTCTGCCTTTGTACTAACACACACCCTATTTTCCTCAGTAGGATAATGTTATCTGACAGAGTTCCTGCCTGACTAAGAAAATTTGAAAAACTAGACACACCTGTGCTTTTCTTCAGAAGAAGCCACAATTCAGCAATATCTTTGTAGAGCAACGAGATCAGGCTTAAGGTCATGTTGCTTCTAATCGATTTAGTGCAAAATAGTTCTGCAGACAGTGACCTATTTATCTGCGAGCCCGTCTTCAGTGCAAAATGAGAGCGCAAAACTCCATCTTTCAGTCAAAACCAAGCCACCGGGGACACAATACCTTTCTTCAAATTACATGCAGAGCAACTGTGCCTGTCAGCAGGCTCAGAGGTCCTCCGAAGGGCTCGCTGGTTGCCGGTTACCACTTCTTGTCTTCCTGCGTAAAGCACTGGCATGTATTAGATGCAGGCTGTTTGTTTTAAATGTGAACACATGCACTGTTCAAACATTATCAGAATAAGAATGCATTAAAAAATTAATCCTGAGTGTGCCTTGTCACGAACCTCCCTTTAAGAGCCCTAGCTTTAACAAATGCTGATCCAGTAAATCCATCATCATCTTCTACCACCACCACCCCCACTCCACACAGGGAAATTAACTGCCCAAGGGGCAGATGTCTTTTTTTTCCAATGAACCTTTGGTTAGAGAGTTCCCCAGAAATGCATCCAGCGTTTCCTATTTGTGAGGGAATTCTCACCCACATGTCTTTGGCAGAACCCAACTGAGGTGTTTTCCTTGGTGGTAAAGCCATCAGGCACCTGTTCCCTACCCAAAGCAGCAGGAACTGCCAAAAGGATGTGTATTCTACTAATATGACTTTGTAAGTTGAAATATGTACAAATTTTATGAATAAGACAATGTGGGAAATAAGACAACAGATGATGAAATCAACTAGAACCAAAGTATTCCATATGATCTTTCAGACACAAATGCTGATCCATCTTACTTTACTTGATCCTTTGAAGTAATTGTCCAGTGATGGACTACCTGTTAATTAATACACTTGAGATTAGTTACTGGCCATCCAGACTCACTACTACAGAGTGAACCAATAAGTGGGAGTGACAGCAACAACCATATGAAAACAAATGAATTGTTTTTCTTCACTTCATGGTGTTGTAAGAGCCCTTTCCCAACAACAGGGGTCAAGGAATGAGGGCATTGAGGATAAAAAGCTTGGATTGATGGTTACATCTGCTCACAAAATCCCATTTGCAGATGGAGAAACGCTCCATTTCTGCTTCAGCACTCCTGGCCATCAACCAAACTCATGAAACCAAACCCAAACAAACTTGGGTCACCCACAGACCACACCAGAGGTTATTTTCTGAAGTGCCCCATGTCTGTGTTCTCACCAGTCATCTGCCACAGGGCAGGAACTGTTGATAATCTCAGACCAGTCAGATGTATTACAATAAATCTACTACCTAAATAAGCAGGTCTATTCAGTGCATGGCATTAAAATGTGACCTGAAAAATATAGTTGAGGTAATTTATTTTGAATTCTGTTATTTCATTTTGAGGCCCATTACATTTTGTACTATGTCAAAACACAAGAGTTTCCTAAGTAATATCAGATGTTTTTAATTACAGGTAGATCTAAAAGAAATAACACTCCTTAGAAATGTTTTACTTAACTGTTCTATATTTTACAAGGTCATTACTAGCATATTAGATCTTGAAGAGAGTTCAAAACTAGTGAATGAGCCTTCACACCACTCCCACAAGTCATGTAAATACTCACACATGTGAAAGTTGAGATGGAGTAAGTGACCTCTCTTGGATCAGGTAACAGCATCTGTCGTAATGTCAGAAACAGGATCTACGTCTCGGCTCTAAGCCCATACTCCCTCCTTTCCAGGACTGTCACCTAACCGGCTGGGTGGAGGTGCACGCTCCTAGATTGGTATCTTGATTTATAGTCCTCAGACAACGATCACAATTCACAGTATTTTATTTCTAGCTCTTGTGCTACAGTGTGGTCCCAGGAAGAACAGTCTCAGAGCAGCTAGAAATCCTACTACATATGATATACCATATGCAAGTACATGCACTGATACTAATTTCTTAACAGCACCAAGCTGGTCTCCAACATTTGCTAGCGAGAGTCCTCAGCAATACGTTTGGCTGACTAGATATGACTGTTAGTAGTAACAGGAGTTTGCTGTCACCTGCAACACAGCATGCTGAAAACCTAATTCTTGTTATCCAAAGTTTTATGCAGTGATAAAGCAGGGATAGGAGAGCTTTCCAAGCACGCAGAGGGAGGAAGAGGAAGTTTTATGGCCCTCCTCCAGAGATTAGAACCACGTGAAAGAGGGGAGACACCCTACTCAGAAAGGTATCGCACTCACCTACACCTATTCAGTAAGATAGAGGAACCCAGTATTTTGGCAAGCTGACTACTTCCTTAAGAAAAAAATAAACAAGAACATAAATGTAAAAGAGCAAAAAGAACCACCTACAAGTTGGCTGTACTTGTTCTCACTGTGAAGAGAGGGAGGAAGTATAAACCCTTGTATTAATCAACACCGCCTGTTCTAGAGCCCCTCCATGTTGAACATAACACAGACAACCACCTCTCAACAGGCTTCTACCTTCACATTGCAGAGCAGAGGAAACAGTGGAACAAAGCATTCAGGCAAAACCCAAGTATTAGTTTAAAAATAATTTAATTTCTCAAACTAGTGCAACAGATAATATCCATCCTCTAGGCTCCCACCTAGCTTCCCCCTTTCTAGCCTTCAAATCTCCAAACACCACAGTTACATATGGTTTTCCTGGACCACTCAAGATCTGATAATGACCATGGCTAAGAGTATTTGTTTCAACCCTACTATTCTTCAATGTTAACCAACAAGACACAGCTTCACCTTCCACTGCCAGGAACTAGAGTGTCCTCAGACTGAGCAACATACATGAAGAAATGGTACAGAGTGCTCAGCTGGTGCTGTGCAGGAGACTCGGAGCCTACTCCTGCTGTGCTGGAGGGACAGGAGCCCACACAGTGTCTGTGGAAACTGGCCTCAGCTGCCTGTATTTCAGGCAAAGGTGTTGGTGGGGTGGGTTTTTTTTTTTCCTAACAGTTCCATTCTGCACAGAAAGCTTAAAATTTCACTGGGGTTGAGATGCTACAGGCTCCTGTGAAGCAGAGTATGAAATACCCTCTTGGGAAAAGAGGGCTCCAGCCAGTAACAGAATGCCTTTTTATTTTAGCACTCTATTTTGGGAGTGTGTGCATGGGGGAAACTTTTGCTCCATAGTTATAATACCTGGTCTCCTTGCTTGAGGGAACAGCAGCAAGAAAGAACAAATGAGTCGAAGCACAAAACCCTTCCCTGGCCTTCATGATACAGCTTGAAATACAACCAGAGAGAAAACTGTGGTACGTGGGCACACATGTTAGCAGTAAGACTTAGGGGCAAATTTAAGCTCTATTAAAAACAGAGAGGAGCAACAGCCCTCCTGAGAAAATCTGCGTGGGCACGCGTGTGTATATTTATAAATGCAAGGAAATTAATTTCAACTCCCCTCATGCTCCCCTCTCAGGTTGAAGCTCCTGCTGCCACCTCAGCGTGGGCTGTGAGTGACACACTCCAGCCCACAGAGAAGAGGAAAAACGCTGTGGGAGAAGCTGTTAAAGGATGCATGCAAAGTCGTTTGAGGGTAAAAGGCTGTGCTGTCTTAGTTTTATGAAACCCGGAGAAGGAAGCTATGACTGCGGCTTAAATATACAAGATACCACACCTGGTTAATAAAGTACATGCAAGCGTGCAGCATGAGGGTGGCAATGTTTGCGGTAAAGAACATTAAAGTTTCGAAAGTTCAACATTGAAGTATAATTATTAAATGTATTTTTCTTTCAGGGGTGCAGTACTTAGCAAAAAGCACATCAATAAAACAATGTGGCACTTTGTGGGATTCAGGCAAAAGCTATCCTTATAGGATCATCTTTAGCATAATGCAAATGCATACTCTCTCTAAAAAAAAACCTAGCAAAATACTCCTAACTCACACCTGTAACCACAGAATTTATATTTGGGTGGAGCTTTGAAGACATCGAGCAATTTGATGCATCATCTGTTGGCATCTAGTTTAGCATACTAGACTATTTAAATGCCCTATTCATTTTCTCCTTCTAATCCTTCTTGATGATTCAAAGAATGAATACAAAAAAGGTTTCATTCATTTTAAAGTCCTCAAGCATTCAAAATTGCCAATTCTGTCTGGTTTAGATCAAAAGATTCCAAAGCAGGGAAAATTAGTTTATATAAACATTATACATCCATACACACACACACACACACACGTGTGTGTATGAATCCATTATACAAAGCAGCTTGTTAAATCTCCACACAGCAACAAATTAACCCATTTTGAAACTGCTTTGGCAGTTTTCAACTCAGATGCCAAGTCATCAAAAAAGGTCCCTGTATCACATCCAAACCTAAATTTAAGCAAACAAGAGCAATCAAAACTCGTGGTCAAAGAAAAACAATAAAAGCTGCCATCTGTAAAGAAAGACACTGCTTCCATGAATATGACTATGCTGGTAATACCAACAGTTGCTGGAGCACTTCAAAGTGAAGGATGCTGTTCAATTAATGGGATGAACCCTGCAATCTTTCAAAAAGATATTGCCAGGAAGAAATGTAAGGAAAGCTACCGAGGAATTACATCTTAAAAGTACACTTTGCACTGTTAGACAACAATAAACTCCAAAGCTTTGAAGATTACACATCCCTTCCACTGGCTATCTGGAAAGTAAAACAAAAAGCAAAAGACAACTTCAGTAATTTTAACAAAGTGTAACACCTCATCGGGGATGGCACTTCTCTGACCTCGTGACTACACTTAGCGAGTTTCTCCCCAAAACCGTGACAGAAGCCTGGCCACTGAATGCAGTTTTCACGCATCTGTTTCCATTTCTATTTTCAAAATTTTATCTTTTTGGTGTTCTGTGAACCGAGTTTCAATCAGTTTATATTTTACTATTTACATTTCCTTGCTAAACAAGCTCCCACAAGTATTGAATCATAGGCCTCTCCTTTCCTTCTCCGTGCTGCAGGATTTACCGAGGGTTCTCATTTCAGAGACACAAAAACCGGACTTTTCTTCAGGTCGAATTTAATCATGCAGGAGTTAGTAGTAAAATATTTTATCCTGCAGTATTTGGTCACAGTTCCGACTGTCCACAGCTGCAAAAGCCAACAAAGAAATGGATGTGACTTTTTGCCTGCAACGAGATGTGGCTACTCAGACTGGGGTGAGGAAAAGAGGAGTCGTGGCTCTGCGCTCAAGCTGCAGTATTCAAAATTCAGTAGATGGGACATTGCAGTCCAGTAAGAATTGGTAACTGTAATTAAAGGTGGAAATGAAATCACCACTGACGTTAGATAGAGAGTAGGACTCAAATTCAGGAAAACCAAGAGTATGAGATCCATTTTTATAGCAGCAGTGGGATTAAAGGACCAAGCGGAAGAGAGAATAAAAAGAAATGGATGTGGAGTTTAGCGGCAACAGAAAGGATAACCCAGCAGCGAGGAAAGAGAACAGAAACACGCGATGAAAGCAGCACAGGAGTTGAACTCAGGAAAGGAAAAACAGGTTTATTTTGTACTCTGAAACAATACATATTAATAAGAACATTACTCCAGAAAGCAAGTAAAACCAGCACAGACCAAATAAAGTGTTGTGCCATAATCGCAACTATATTTATAGTAAAAATATAAAATAAAACTTTGTCAGCAATAGGAAATGCTTTTGGTTACTCTTAAAGTACACAGAATCATTTTTTTTTCCAGATTAACAAGATACTCAGGAAGCATAAAAACTTTCAGGTCAAAAGATGTGGGAGAATTGGTTCCAACAAAAATATCAGATGCTCCTGCAACACTGATGAACACAGATAAAAGCTGCAAAATTATTACAAAGGAAGGAAAGGAAAAGAACATTTGCAGAAATCATCGTTCCCCAAAACCCTGAAAGAGCAAACAGGACAGAGAGAAGAGAAACCTACTTTTGATCTGAGATAAAATTAAGATACAGAAAACATTCATTCCATCACATCTCTAAAATAATTAGTTTGGGTGCTTTTGGACAAGTTAGGGTGTTTCGGTACTGGAGGATCATTCATAGCTCCCAATGAAATAAAAAGATCTGGCTATTAGATCCTATCAGTTACCTGCCATTTTAGATTGGTAAGTATAGGCAAAATCCTTCAGAGTTGGCCATCAGCCTTAAGTCTTACTTACCCTGCATAAATCTGACCCACATTATTATGAGGTTACACTTGAAAATGGTGAAATCCATGTAACAGATAGGATAAAACCACCACTGTCATCTTAACAGCTTCTTAGTTTTCAAGACAGTTTTGATTCTGACTCATGATTCAGAATTCTTGTGGCCAAGGCATGCATACTGCAGCAAGCTGCCCGTGGGCATGCAACCCACCAGGTCATCACTCATGAGAAAAGTGTGAAAAAATGCATGAAAGCTTTGAGCAATCCTCAAAGCTCACCATTTCTTCCCCTTACAGGTTCCCAAAACAGTATCTCAATGTCTCCCATTGCCAATCCTTTCACCCGCCTGGCTTCAATGAGCCCCAGAGCTCTGTCAAGAAAAGAGGAGACTTAACATCAGCAAAGAGTAACCAAAGCTTATTTTCCAACGATCAAAAAGAGCAGAAAACACATGTAGACTAGCCTCTTCTGGAGAGCCAGCCTGGAGATCTGCTTTAGGTTCTGGACAGAAATACACTTCCTTTCAAGAAAGAAAATCTCACTGCAACAAGAGAACAAAATGCCTTATACCTTGTGCTTTGCAGTGCGATATTCTTGGTTAAATTTAGTCAATGGAGAAAAGAGAAAGCTCTGTGGGAAGACAACACACAATCACACCTGACCTTTTTACTATGTAGATACAGGATTTTTAAGAAAACATTATTGTATCTTAAAAAAGAAATCATCTAACTCTGCAAAGAACTGTTGTAACATCCATACACAACTGCGGCAAATATACACTGCAGCTGTAACTGTGTCCTGTTTCCAGTCTCCAGGAAGCAAACAGGAAACCTATATACCCTTACCTGATTGAAAAACCAGCTAGTCCCCGAGATTTTAATCAACCTAAAGCAACAGACATTCTCCTTCTTTTCCAGTTTCCTGGGATGCTTCCTGGCCTGTTCAGGATAGCAGTATGGAGACCGAGCCTTTTAACAGCAGCATTACCTTCATTTTCCACATTAAATATTGCCACTTGCCCTATTACTGTATTTACTTTTGGCCCAGGTGTGACAGGTCAGGCAGGGTTGTGGATTGAAACAACAAAACCACTCCTCTGCCAAGGGCGGTTTGTTAGCATTAGCCTCTAACTTCAGAAGGCAGATTTTTCAGCACACCTCAAAAACCTTCACACTATTTTGAGATGTGCCGTAGCAAAAATAGATACACCAGCCATGCAAGAGATGTAATTACGCAAACCTTTAGCTAACACAGAGGAAAGACCTATAAAAATTTGGCAACTCATCACATCCACCTCCTAATCTCCACCCATTAGGACTTTGCAATTAACAGAAAGCAAAGCATGGCGAGTCCCCCCCCTTTTGCAGTTCTGGGGTAATGCCTCAACCTTCAAAAGCTTTTGAAACAGTTTTGTGTTTCTTCTCCTTTCCCTAAGAAGAACGAAGATGTAAAGAAGGATGTAATGCAAGGCCAAAGAGCAAATTCCGCTTCTTCTGACAAACAGCAGCTGAACTAATGCCCATGAGTCTCACAGAAGAGACAACCCAGACACAACGCCCAGCCGTTCTTTCTGCTCTTCCTCTTCTTGCCTTTGCAAAAAATGCATTAAGTTTCCACCAGCTCCTGTCTTACCAAGTGTGCACCTGATTACCTGAACATAATTTTAACTTGGCCCTTACCCTTGTAGCTTCATTAAGAGAAAAGCATGGGGCAAGCGGATCAAAGGTGAGGGCACACTTTGTTGTTCCCTGCACTATGGCTGCAGCAAAAAAGACTTCTTTAATTAGTCTCACCCTGCAGCCAATCTTTGAAGATCTTAACAGCACCATACTTTACGCCCTTGGTCCAAAGCCTCCCTCTCCCCTTACTCAAACACAGAACACCCTGTGACTGCTTGCTGTTTTGATCCCCATGCTACAGCAGTTTAGCCAATGCTGAACACATATACACACCTTTCCAGGAAACAAAATGCACGATACCAACAATAGCAAATACAGATACCCAGTCAATTCAAAAGATCAGCAAAGAACCAAAGATACTGCTTAGATAAAGAGAAAAGAAGCATTAAAAGTATCCCACTGCCCAACGAGGATTTATTTGCGGCACTACATTTTGGAGGGAAACTTTAGGGCAAGAAATAGGATTTCTATTTAAGAAATATCTTATACAGACTTCTTCAAAGCACTTGGGTAAGTAAGGTATAAGAGAGCCCCAAATGTTCAATTTTTTTACATCCTGAGGTTCTGGAAGTGTTTTCCAGCAGCTCTCAGGGTTTGTTCTTCCTTGGAACTTCTTTTCCCACACTACAAACAAATTTGATGTAGCTTACACATAAGATGTATTCAACTCCCTACTGTTAGTTACATATAGTTCCTTAGAACAGAAAAAAAAAATCCACATCTTTTTAATCTCCTTAGATTATTAGCTAGTGAAGAAAACAGCAGCTCAGCTACAAATAAGAAAGAACACAGAAGTGTATTAGTCTCCACAAACCAACAACAAAACCCCATGACTTCACTGAGTTTATTTCACGTTTTCTTCTTCAGGCAAGAAGGAAGAAGTTCTCACTGTACCTGAGTGGAAGGGAAAGCCTCACAGTTCTGTCAGCTTGCCTAAAAAAGCAGCGTGCATCCATCTGGCACCTCCTGGCAGCTGACTGGTATGCAGCTTCAGCCAACCCAGCTGGGGCAGATTTGCAGGCATTTAAAGACCCACAGGTGCAGCCACCAGCAGTCAGCTGACAAGGAGCTTGTGCAAATGCTCCTTTTGCAAGCAGGTCTGCAGATCAAGTGCAGTGCTGTAAATCAGCACCTGGGGTTTCTCTTGAAGCCTAAATACTGAGAAATGGACTTGGACCTAATGTGAACCCCCTCCCATCGGCAGCAACAGTTCTACTGAAGTTACTACCTTCCATTGCGACAGCAGAGATTAGGAGCTAATCAGTGTATTTCTGATGTGGTTTACGCTTTGGCAAACTGTAATGTAACCCAAAGCCTACTTTGTCACATTTTCTCTGTTCCTTTATTATTGTTTTATACCATATTGCCTCCCCTCACTTGCTTAACTGTGCTGTAAAATGCGCCTTCTGTCTCTGAAGCACTGATGATGTTTGCAGGTACCAACAGTAACCTCTGTTTTTTCCTTTCTAAAATAAACATAGACACATAGAGGAAATTGTTTAAAAAAATTTAAACTATTCAAGAGTGAACAAGCCCATTGTTTGGAGAGGAGGCTTCAGGGCAGCAGTGCACTACGACGACTGTGTTGCAGAGAATCTGTAAAAATCCTGTGGACCGCAAGGATTTGAGGTTGGTGTGTGCTGGGACAGGGAGAGAGGGGACAGAGCATTCTCATTGTTTAAATGTAAACAATAATAATAATAGGTTTTTGGAACTGAGAGAAGGAAGCAATCTAATGTGGAAAACAGTTGCTATTACTTTGTTTATGACTTCTTGTTCCCGAAAAATATGCTGGGTTACTTTGTAACACTGAAGGGGACTAAACTGAAGTGACCTGAAATTGGATGAATGGCTGAAAACCCATCTGATAAAATGGGCTTGGGAATACCTTTTCTCTTTATTATACTGGAAGCATGCCAGAGTGGAAAATACTGGGTGGAGGATCCATAATTCTTGTGACTGTAAGAGCTTTATCCTCAAACCCCCAGACAAATGCCAGTTGTTTAGGCAGTAAACTGGATTCACTGCCAAATGGTGGCTTAGGCACCCTCAGGGAGAAAGCCGATACCTGAGTCTAAGGGTGTGATCCTCAAAACAATCTCCTCATACCCCAAAACCTGAAGGTTCATTAGAAATTTTTCCAACACAACTGAAGTTCCCTGAATCCACTCTGATCTGTATTTAGGCAATTTAATATAGAAAGAAATTCCATGAGCTGGGCCAAAACCCCAAGTTCTTCCTTTGGCAAGGAAATAGGCTTTGTTTGGGGCCACTAGGACAGCTCTTATGCTTTTAAGCTCTAATATTAAACGTCGGTACCACCAAACTTCCTCTAATGCTTTCAGTGAAAATGGCAGCAGAGGTTGGTTTTGTGCTGAACTGTGAGCGCACATTACTTGGGCTTGGAGGATGCTAACCAGGCCAGGACACCTCACAGGACTTCAGCAGAGGATCTCCTTGGGTAAGGATGCCACCACAGTTTAGGGTGGCAAATCTCGCGTTCCCAGAGGGATATTTTTGAGCACTGCGAAAACTGTACTCACAAAGCGGTGATACCTAGGGGCCCAAAGGACCAAGCGAGGACTCTGAGGGTCCCACTTCTTGGCTGATGTACCCAACTTTCATTTGTATCATTCTGTGTCTTTGAGCCACGGTGGCTGATACAACGCTTAAGTAGCACCATATAGTCACTCACCTGAGCCAAAGCAGCTCCTCTCTCAAACTGTAAAAAATATTAGTCCCTTTGTTTGACAACATAAATCTTAAAAGTTCCAGTCACACTCAGAAAAAAATAGCAATCTCCCCTCAGGCTATCTTAAATACACATTTTGTCTTGCTGCTTGAGTTAAAAGATGACTAAATCTGTATGTTATTTCTCTGATGCCTTTGTTGCCATAGGGCATTTTGTTGTGTCTACAAACTGTTTCATCTGTGAAGCATTACCAGATTTTGTCACAAGCAATGTATATACTTCATTGGGTCAAAGGAGATACCTTTTCATGAAATATTAAGTTAGCACTCTATCATTATTCAGCACGTGCATCTGAAGACTGTCACATCTTATCTGATTCAAGTAAAGCCACATATTTCTGTAAGCAAAGCACGGCTTAAAATGTTTTTATTTTACTGACATCAGAGAATTTGCTTTGAAATAACTTACAATTACACAGGAAAACACTCAAAAAACTGAGTAGCTTGATTTTTTTCTTCAAGAAATCTATCCCTAAAATAACTCTATAAAGTCACATGACAACATCTGCAAAAAATATTATTACAACTTACCTTGCAGAAAAAGAACAATTTTCAATAGCTGGAAGTCAGAAAAAAATCAGAGAAGGAACCGAGGTTAAACGTTATGAACCAAAAGGGGAAAAGTTTACACTGAAGAAGGTAATAGACACCACCTGTACTTGCACCTGAAGTGTTAAACAATCTTTGATAGCCATTGTGGTAGATGAGATAGCAAAACATTATCTGTGCCCCACATGTACAGTCCAGTCAAAACATCTGAACACACTAATGGAGTCCTAGAGGTTTAGATGGTAAAAGCTAGAGAGTTTGAAAGTGAGTTGAAGGAGAGTTGTGTGGTTTTGGGCTCCCAAGATGGTCATGTTTTGAGCTTCTGTTTCAAAAACCCAGCTATGACATTCAGTATCAGAGAGGTAAAGCTTTTCTAATGTGAAAGGATAGAAGCAGTATCTTGAATTCTTCGTTTCACATGCTAGCTCTCTTTAAAAACAACTGACCTACTGATCCCTATCCATTTTCTCATCTACACCTTTGGAATCCACCAAAGATGGCAAGAATTAGTGTTTGGCTAAAACATTTTTTAATCATGAAGGCTTAGGATTTAACGAGTAATTCTGCCCTGCAAACGCACTGCATGAAACAAATTGCTTGTGTTTTATGAAGCCTTATGACTTTCACCTAGAAGAAGAAAAGGAGAGAAATATAGACTGCATCTTCCCTTCAGATAAAAGCGTGAAAAGCAAGTAGCTCCTTCTCCAAAAGCCAATGGACACATATAAACAAGTTCTTCAACCAGCCCCAGCCCTCTGACATATATTCATGTAAACTATGTCACATACTGTGGAGACTTCTGAAGTCATTTCTCAGAGAAGTAAATGAAAAAATGGAATAATTCAGAGAATTACTCATGACTAATGCAACTAAGCAACTATGTTGAGACTGTCCATCTGAAACTCCTAATGAGTTTCAGAATACAGCCCCATCCAGATTAAGATTACTGTAGGCAATTCACAAATCATGAGTTGTTGTAATCCAGGACAACTCTAAGATAAATTGTCACCAGAATTGTACTAGCCACAATTTTTAGAAGTATACTCTTGACTAACCACTCACATCTGAAATTATAGGATCATTCTCTCTCAACTGCCCCATCAACTGCTACACATTTGTTAAGTGGACAAATCTCCTTACTAAAAGACAACTGCAAGCTATTCCCACTGAGCCCTTCAAGGTCCTCTTCTAACTTGGTCCCTGGACTCACTTTTAGCGGCCTCTATTTACAGAAGTTCCAAAATTGACTAGCAACTTTGAAATGGGAAATAAATCTAAGTCTGATTAAAATAGATGAGGATGAGACTCACTGCATGCTGATGGCAGTGCAGGTGGAAAACTCTCACATTTTTTCCACCTGGTGATAAGAAGCAACAGCTCTTACAGAAGATGCCTGTAGGGTCCTCCAGTTTGTTCTTTGGCTGCACTCCAAAAGGAAAGAATGAAACCATTCAACAGCCTGGTCCCTCACCCCGAATTGTGTGCAAGTTGACAAACTCACCGTCAATGACACCAAAGACTGCTGACAGATACTAAAGGAGAGTAAGTAAATGTAAAAACTAAAAGACTGTCAGCAGCCCTCGTCCGTTATTATCAGAAAAAACACTGACAAACAAGACTGAGGAAGGTTTCATATTGTACTTGAGTCAAAGTGCAAGAAACAGATGCTGTCTGTGAGGCTGGATTAACCACTGACTAAAATAGAATCACTTTCGGGGTTTTTATAAATCACTGAGCAAGAAATGAAACACATAAAGGTTGCGTTGATCTTCACTTCCTCTTTGAAAGAAGACATAGTGGCTCTGAAATAAGATTAAAAAAAATATACAAGAGTTAGCTTCAATCAGGAAGTGCTGGAAATCTTACAATAAACTTTGATCCTTTTAAATTAGCATGCTTTACCACGAGGCCATGTATGTTCAACCTTTTCAGGTTAGCTTAACCTTTGAGGTTAATTTGCAGATCATGTGGGATTTTGTTAAACACTACAAGCATACACAGTAAGAGGAGGTAGTGCAGGCCATCTTCTTAGGCGTGACTTCAGTACGGCTAAACAGACTTGCAACAACGCATGAGATTGAAGCTTCTTGGAAGAACAGTGAAGATAAAGAGAGTAAACAAAGTTAAGTCCCAGCTCCAGGACTGGTTCTGCCCAGAAAGTAAATACCTTCTTGTTGACAATTCTCCATATGGAAAAGCAAAAGCATGCTCTAAGAACAGCGAGCCATTTTTACTCTTAAATTATTGAAAGTACCTCTGTTTATTCATCAGGGAAAATGCAACTTCTTTTTTTCACTATTGCATTATTTTTTCCAATGTCCTTTCCTCATAAAGGCGTATATCCTTCAGCAGCCATGAAAGCAGGAAAAACATAACTTCCTACTAATTCACTGAGTAATATGGCATTAATGCCATATATGCTAGTGCCTCTAATTAAATAGGCTTTTAAACTAGCACTAATGGTCAGAAAGACATTTTTTCCCCTATTCAAGAGTCATAGGCACAGCCAGGTTTTGTTTTCTGAAGATTCATTTTATACGTATTGAAGTACCAGAACTATTTTTGACCTTTTTTTCTCCATTCACATGTGTAACCCTTAATGTCACACAACAACCCTTAGAAAAGGTCTGTTTCTTGTAAGAAGACTATAGACAGCTTAAATCTTAGCAGAGACAAAGAGAAGATCATAGGCAGGTTGGGGAGGTCCAAGGGGCAAGGAAGCAGGCTCAAGTTGTTCAGAGTCTTGGAACAGAAGCCTAGAGGCAAGGTCTTGTATTGCCCTTAATTCTGTGTGCATGTGTGTGTGTGTGTATCTCTCTGGAAAGATTCTTAAAACCCCTTGTTTTCTTGGAGGAATCATCGTCCAGGGGAACAAAAGTGGTGGCCTGTACATCAGTACCCCAGAGCCTACATATTCCCTCATTATTACGCACATAGCTGGAGAAATAACATTCTTCCCCAACAATCTGAGTAAGGCACCAAAAGTTTTAAAATACTAACTTTTAGAACATTGTAATTTAGAGTATTATAATTTTATGTTATTTAAAAAGGAATTAAAATCACTTTTTGACACAAGAAATGGGAAATAATGAGTAATTTCAGGGATCTTGAGTGGGACTACTCTCAGAAATCTGCTGATAATGTCATGCATTTTAGATATTTCTACTTTCTAACACAGCATGCATCTTAACATGATTGTAAAATACACCCCTCAAATCATGCATTTCTTTCACTTTTTAACACAAAGAATAAAGATTTAAAAAAAAAGAAATTACACATTTCAGAAAAAAGCAGTTAAAAAAGGAGGCTGGAGTCCCTCAGTTTTATAGGACAAGTCAATACAGATACCTAAGTGAAAGAAGAAAAACATTTGCCAGTGTCATTGAATTGGTATCTCTGAACAGTAACAACCTTTTTATCATGAAGCATATACTGAACAGATTGCAGCAGCAGAAACTGCCCCGTAAAATTGTGTGATGATGCTCTGAAACTGATTTCTGAGGGAAGAAGCACTCATTCTTGATGGACTTACTGCTTGGGAACTTCTCTGACAGCTGTGACTGTTTTTGCTGATGTGCTCACTTTTCACGGAGTAACTTGGCTGAGCCAAATAAACCATTTAATTTAAGCACATCACAGATATTACATGGTAACAAATTGGGAGTGGGGATGCTATTTGAGAGGAAAGAAAATTCTATAAAAACCTTATCTGAAAATTTAGATCCTAAACTATCTCAATATTTTACTTCCTTCAGAAAAGGGGATTTAAAATAAAACCTAAACACTACCGCCCACCAGTCAGACCCTTCCAACAACATGCATTCTGTGAACGTGTATTTTCAAGAATCAATGAGCTAGCAAAATTTATAGCAGTGAGACTCTTGAAATGCGTGCTTTTTTGGCACATATAAAACATGGAGTTCAAAATGCTTCCAAGAATGTGGTCCCAAGCCACACTCCTGACTTAGCAGACTGCACAAGTCTGTTTATATTTACAAGATCTAGGAGTTATTATAAAGTTAAGCCAACTTACCCTGCGCCACATAACCCAGCAATGAACACCATTCTGAGAGAAGAAAATAGCTCTTCATTTCTGCTACAGAAATTCCTTTCTGATTCATCATCAGAGAAGAAAAATGTCCACTTTCCCCTTCCTCTGCTCAGAACAAACTACCCCGAGAAGGTAAGCGCTCTCCTATTAACTGAACTTTGTTCCATAAAAGCAACAGGTGGCACAAGATGACTTTACAAATATATTTTCCTCCAGTAATGCCATTGTTCTTGTAATTATCTCTTTAATTACAGTCTTCTCCCCTCGTGTCCCCACCCTGAATATGTACAGGCTGCTGATATACCCAGTGTCTGGTACAGTATATCTAGGCTACAGATAGAGCCCTAAGCATATTTGCACTCATGCTAGGTTTTACCAAGGCAAAGCAAAAGTGCTTTTCACTCAAATATTCACAACGCTATCTGGAACTAGTTGTATTGAATTGCTCGCTCACAGGTTTAATATTTCGGTGGAGTTTATCACCTCTGCTATGGATTCACACCCAACTTTCTTCTCCAACTTCCTGCTGGAAAAAGTGCAAGGGCATTCCCAGCAGGACAACTAATGGAAGTCTCAAGCGTGGAAATACCAAATCTCAAATAAATCCCTTTTCAACACATTTATCCAGCCAGCTAACAAAGGTGTGAATGCAGCAAACAGTAAACACAGCCTTACATGCCTGGACCTATCTAGCGTGGGGACCAACAGTAATAAAGTTGTAGTGGCAGACTTTAACACTGACCAGTGTGTTTACATAGGCTCCAGGCAGGCCTTGGCTATGCTGAAGCCTTCAGGTACTTAGGTACATCTGCTATATTCATGTATTCAGTCTGATATGTTCAGTCTGACATTTCCTGCATCCATGCATTTTGCTATTCTGCCCGTAAACTAACACCTTCTCCCCATACAAGAATGCCCAATATCCAACAGAAATACTCATATAACTCCAGGAGAAGATGCACCACATCTCCATTCCCTCAGCTGACAGGGAAGATGCAAGAGTGCTCTTTCTCTAGAATCCTCTTCACTCTTTGTGGTGGATTACCCAGGCTGTGGATTACCAAGCTTCATCTAACTCTTTCACTACAAAAGGTTATTAGTATTAGACACAAACATTACAGCACTGCCTCACTGTACCTCGTCACAGAAGTTCTTTGGATTGGATTGTAAGAACCCTGGGACACAGATGGTGTCCTCATCCATCCATTCATTACATACCTAGAGCGTACACACGAAAGCAAACTGCCTCAAAGCTTCAGTCATCTTCATCAGAAAACCAACCTGAATCCAGTGTGAAGAGATGCAGACTACAGGATGCCTCCAAAAATACTCCCCATCCATACTAAGTGCAGCACAGACTGAAGATGGATGTCTCTGGAGTCTCCACTTGCCGGACTTGTTTTACAGCTCTCGGTTCAAGCTGGCCTACTGTTCCTATTTGCTAAGAGAAAGCAAGACGAGGGAGAATCTCAAAGGATGGTCTGTGATCACCATGCCAGGAAGCCCATCACAAAGGGCCACAGAGGGTCAGGACCCTGGAAAATGTCCCCTGCTGATGGAAGACAGGTTTCCCCACAGAAGACTGCTTGAAGGCACAGCTTTCCAGGGCTGAAATCCTCCATGTACTCTACAACTGCCTTCCCACCTGCCTGCAGCTGGAGATGCAGAAGCACACAGAAGATGTAGGGTCAGGAACGGATGCAGAAACCATGATGCTGTCTCACGTGAGCCTGGCTGTATCAGCCTGGGCCCTGCCTGCCCAGGCAGGAGGGGCCACATGGCACCTCATCCCAAACCACTGCATTCCAAAGAGCGAGTGTCACCAGAGCCAGGGCTCGGCCAGGGTGAGGGGATAAAGGCAATGCAGCCTGCCCTGGGTAAAGGGCACCTGCAGAGAGCAGCCCAAGGAGGATTAGGCCAAGGAGGACAGATCCAACTGTCCATGAGCTGGAAGTAAATGAAGTCTGCTTTGTTAAACTGAAAATAAAACAGAGACAGATTTGATGAAGCATGAAGACTTTGGAAGCCAGCCCGCCCTTAATAAGCTTCCCTTATTAAGGTAAATAAGGTAATACAAAATCAATAGATGAACTAGGACATTTATTGTTCATGTGAAGATTTCTATATTCTATATTCTATATTAAGGATTTTAACACACGGCAAAAGGGTGAAGTGACAGCGAGAAAACCTGCTCTCGGCAATTTCCAGAGATGCTAATGAAGAGAGAACAAAGCTCTGTGAGACCTGGGACAACAGGACAGAGTGGCTTAATTTTGTCACAAGAAGAGAGATGCATATATCATGGGATTCACAGAATCACAAGCCATTTACTTTAGAAATACACGCTTGCCAAAATTGTAATTTTACCCAGCGTAGCTATAGGACAGAAATGTTCCCAGGGTGCAGTATCTCTCCTCTTCCACAGTCTAAACCCTTGATCCACTTTCTGTGTAACATTTGGTCTGGAGGTGAAACTGAACGCTCATTGAGATCTGCCACCAAGAAGGTGGGAAAACTCTTACCCAGTCCAAAAGGCCATAAAACGGCTTTGACCAAAAAAATAGAATAATTCTCACTGGCTATATAGGGTTAACATTAGAAGCATATAATTGCTTTCCTACTGTCAACATAAAATGGGTAACAGGAAGGAAAGGAAAGAGAATTTTTGCATACTTGAAGACTTCAAACAGAAAAGGCTGCAACACAATCAAAAGGAGTTTAGGAATAATAACAAAGATGGGTGGGAGAAAAGGCAGCTTCCTACAGGAACATACAGTTTTCTGACTATACACACCTATATACAGCGAAAGGAACCTGTAAGCAAGAGATGATTGTATAACATTACAAGATTTTTATTAAGGTTCTGAGTCTGAAGAAAATTAGGCTAAACTGAGGAAAACTATCTATGTCAGAATGTGTTCAATATATTAAATTTGTGGTTTTCTCCTGTGCAGTCAAGGCTTTGCCGATCCTTGGAATTGGCTCCAATCCATCCACATGAACGGCCAGCAGGCTCCCGCAACTCAGAAGTACATAAATGTTATAAAATAACTGGTGCAAGTGATAACTTTTATGCCTACACTTCGAACTTGACTGCAGTGTGATTACTACCAACTGATGGTTGAATCCTAAAGAAAGGTAAGACTGAAATTTGAGGAGGCCTTGTTTTACTTTACTTTGTAAAACTGCATCACATGGGTTTAAAATACAACTAGATTTTTCCTGACTTTACTGTGACTACCCGCAATTAATATCAACCCTTTTTCTAGTCTGAGCTGAATGGAATTACTTGTTAAATCTTGATAATTTATTAGTTAGCACTCCGAAAGGTACCAAACCTTGGCCTCATGAATGCCCAGAACTGTTAAGTCAGGGAAGATGAAGTCTTTACATTTCAGAAGTTATGCAAAAAAGGTTACCAAAACACCTTACTATTTTCATTCCAAACAAAATAGATAATAAAAGACTCAGTGAGCACAGTACACGAGGCGGCGTGAGCAAAAGGAACCACCAGAGAGGCATTTTTCTCTTCCTATTTTTTTTTTCTGAGAGTAAGTGTTAACAATAAAGACAGGAATATTGAAAGGCCTTGAAAATTTTCTATTTTCCTAAAAAGGTAGCTTAGATTAGGTTGATTTCAGCTTCATATGCTCCAAATTAATTTAAAAAGAAACAAAAAAAGACTCATCTATTAAAATGATGATAGGTCACTGTGTATATAAAACCAAGAAAGGATTAATTAATTATTGAAACCCTAATAAAATGTAGCTTTACTAAATACAAAGATTATATAATTATCAGCCACCATATTATTATACCACACACCACATACCATATGAAACAGACTTTGAATAAATGGCAGCAAGTCCTAAATTTAGTACATTACACTTAAAGATCAAAGGCTTCCTGATTTTTTTGAGTACAGTTAAAAATATTTTTTGGTGTAATCAGTTGTATTTTTTAAGAGGGGAGCACTCAGTGAAGTTCTTCTACAGTACCGAAGGGGGGTTGGTATAAAGTATTCAAATCCGCGTCTGTTAGATGCTATCATAGACCTGGAACTGCAAGGAAAAACAAGATACAATGTTTTTCTGCAGTAAGTACTGGTGGCAGAGAGTAATCACTATCCTTGAGTAATATCTAATGTGGATAAAGTTATATATTTTGTAACTAAAACAGTTGCTAGATCCCTACACAAGTATGCTATGAGAAAAAATACTAATTCCTGCAAGAATCGTCGGAGTTGAGAAAATCAGTAACGCCAATACTAGGCTACTTAGTGATCATGTTCACCTCACACGCTGCTCCAATTTAAGTGCAGACATTCTATTTAGATATAAACCACACTATAGGATCACCCATACATTCACCTCACCAGAGTATATTTGGCGTGGGTTATTCCGTGAGTGCCGTCTGCCATGCAGGGTTTGGATGAATCTTGGTAGGATCCTAAAATGACTTTCATGTCCTTCCCTTAAGAGGCGGCGTTGAGACATGGATGTGTATCCCTGTATCTTCACCGAGTTATACACCAAAGGAAATAAAAAATCAGCTGTTCAGAATTACACTCTTCTAACGCACTGAAAGATACTCTGATTTTGTTTTTAAATGTCAATGGAACATAAAATTTCTCTGTCAAATTCAAACGCTACCAAAAACGATTAAAAAAGGACATAGATTTAAAGAGCTGGAAACGGGTACAGTTCAGTTATTTGTATTGTATGTGCTTCCTCAGAAACCAACACCTGGTTTTACTACAAATTAAAAAGAAAAATCAGTTGCACTTAATGGACTGAAAATGCCAAGATAGTTTCTGCACGAAGCTGCGAGACCCCCTCAGCTCCTAGCGTGCTGCACCCAGCAGACAGGACATCTCGCCACAGCTTTCAGTCTGCTTTCAGTGTGACAAGTATGAATAAAGGAGGCACAGCTTCTCACATAAGCAGGTCAGACTAGCAGATGAAATTTTTTTAAAAAAAGGGTTATTTTTCAGTGTTTCATCCAAAATAACCGTAGCCAAACTAACAGCCCTGTGCTGTTTCTGATGAATAAAATCCCCCACAAAACATCCAGTTTGTTATCGCACTCCAGCTGTGCACGGCAATCCAAAGCCACTGCTCATCCCAAGTAGCTGGTACTACCGCCTCCGTCTTCACATCCTTCTCCTTAATGTGAGGGATGTTCAGTTGTTGCAGAGTCAGCTGAGGTTTCTCCTGAAGAAGGGCAAGTTCCAGGTCTTTCTTACAACTTCACGGTCTTGCTTGTAAGTCCACTACTCAGCACTCCGAGAGCAGAAACCTCACGCTGATACTTGCTGTATTTGCTACTTCTGTGTCTGAAGAGCCCTGTGTTCCTCAGGGGTCAGCCAATTAAAAGAAAATACCATTGTCAACACAATGTCATCAATTAGAAACTCCTCAGTTTCCCTAAGTCAGACTCTCACCATTGATCCAGCCCCTCTTCCTCCCCCTGAATTTCCACAGAAGTGAGGACCGAGTCCCGCAAAGGCAAAGCCCGTTTCCAGAATACGAAAGCAGAGAGGTCTCAGAAGAAAAACCTGAATCTTCCTGGGAGTTAACAAACAACTAATAGGAAGGAAGGGAGGGGAAACGAATCCCAGGCTTTCTTAAAACACATCAGGAAACCCTACACTGTCTGTTCCCCCTGTCTCTTTCAATGCAGGAGAGAGGAAATTGATAATGCTGCTTCACTTGGCAGTCAACATTTTCCTCTCAATTCTGTTTAACTATGTCCTGTATGGCCACAGTTCCACCACAACCCCAAAATATACCATTGTGCACATCAAACTGAAGAAGTAAATGTTTTGAAATATGGTGTACCAACTATCATTACTCTGAAAGCAAATTAAAACAGGTAACCTTTAGTTCTCACATTGAAGTAAATACTAACTAACTTATTACAAAATACTAGCTTGAATATACCTTGCTAACAGAGGAGAATCATTACAATTTTAGCTGGAAAATGTTTCACTTTCAACATGAAATCACAGGCAAATGTGACAATCTTGAAATGCAATGATCAAGAAAGGTATAAAAATAAACACGAACTGATGCATTTCGTGCAAATATCACTTGCCTTCCTAATTCATTACACTAACCAGATGGACCAGCACATACTACAGCTGTGCTACTCATCCTGGATCAAGGGCCTACCAAGCTTAAAGAAGGTAGGAAAAGAACAGCTTAGTGGTGGAAGACCCCCATGCTACATACTGCCACTGTACTCTATGTTCAGCCTGGAGAAGAGAAGGCTGCGGGGAGACCCGATTGCGGCCTTTCAGTACTTAAAGGGGGCCTGTAGGAAAGATGGGGAAAATCATTTTAGTAGGGACAGCTGTGACAGGACAAGGGGTAATGGTTTTAAACTAAAACAGGGTAGGTTTAGACTGGATATAAGGAAGAAATTCTTTACAATGAGGGTGGTGAAACACTGGCACGGGTTGCCCAGAGAGGTAGTGGAGGCCTCATCCCTGGAAACATTCGAGGCCAGGTTGGACGGGGCTCTGAGCAACCTGATCCAGTTAGCGGTGTCCCTGCTCACTGCAGGGGGGTTGGACTAGATGACCTCTAAAGGTCCATTCCAACCCAAAACATTCTATGATTCTATCATTCTGTATATTCAGGTTCAAACGAAAGAGGAACTGAAATAAGGCACAGCATCCATATTAGACAAAATTCCCCATTTTCTGTGCTGCTCATCACCGGTGGGCACAAAGCAGTGGTTCTGGTCAGATACAGCAATTGCATCTGGAGAGACAACACTGCAACCTGCTCCTTGCTGCTGGTCCAAGCAGAGGCACTGAACATGACCAGAAGACGCCTGGGGCAGACTGCCAACCATCAGGGCTTTCCTCCTGCCTGGCAGGCTACTACTTGTTCGGGGCTTTTGGAGCACACCAGCCTCATGATCAAAGGACCCAATCTGACAGTCAAGTGGGACACCGATGAAACTACACATCTTCTCCCAGCAGCCCAGCCACCAGCTAAAAAAGTGTCCCAGCGGTTTTAGTGTGCACACAGTGGAAACCTCATGCTAGTGGCACACGGTGGCAACCGCACCAATAATTTGTGCAGAGGATTATTACAATGAAGGAAAAGGATGTTCTCCTTGCTTTCTTCATGTATCAAATGCATGCAGAAGATTGATGACTTGAGTTGTAAAGTTGTTAAGTACCCACAATCCTACTGAAAGCTAGCCATTAGCTCCATCCCTGTCCACAAAACAAGCTTTTAATCTTCTTTCAAGCACTCAAATTTGTGCCTAGAAGCAAAGAAATTAATCACAACAATGGCTACGGCGGTGCGCAATCAGAAGGAAACAGATGGTGTAATGCAGTGTTTTCCAAACAGCAGCAGCCTCTATCTCCAGGAAAATAATCGGAGTATTTTCCCTTGCCGTTGGCATTACTATAACAAAAGATCCTATTAGAAGGATTTCTTCTCTGCTCTGTACTGCATCAGCGGACTACATAGCAATCTAAAGACGGTAGCATTCTTGGAGTGTTAGTTGGCAAAACCAACTAGACTGCACCTATCTCTTCTCTCACACCACACAAACAGTAACATTCAATGCGTAACACCTCCACGACTATCTTTACATGACTACAAACAGCCTGATGGAACCAACAGAATTGTGGCAATGAAACGGGGCTTATTTTTCTCATGCTTCATTTCCAGGACTGTTTCTGACCGCAGGCGTATTGATGCATGTTGACAACAGAAGCAGGCACACTGACTTACATCTGTAAACTCTCTCAGATTCTTCTTTTGAGTCCGGGGAATCTCACAACATTTTTGTACAATAACTTCAAGTTTTCTTGGGAGTCATTAAATTAAGCTGCCATCACATTCATTGCTACTGGGTGTTCTCATCATTCCTTTCATCTTTTTGTTTGTATAGGAGCCTTATCTTTATGGGACATCTCAAAGGCCCTATTGTGATTTTTCCTCTAAACCCTAACAATTATTTACAGGCCCTTCCTTACATCCTCACGTTCAATACAGCGCTGAAACGTTCACATTATAGGATCATAGAATCTCTTTGATTGGAAAAGACCTTTAAGATCATCGAGTCCAATCTTTAACCTAACCCTGACATCCCACCACTAAACCATGTCCCTAAGCACCTCATCTATCCTTCTTTTAAATACCTCCATGTATCCTTCCTAACTGTCCAGTGCAGGAGGCTCTGGTAGCAGAATCAACACTGCTCTAGTGTTTTCTCCTGTGTTTCTTCCATTCCTCAAAACAAGTTGATCTTCGTATCTGCTGATATGTCACTGCCGCTGGTGTTGTCATTTCTCTTTAGCTGTAGATCTTGTTTTTCAGGGAAAAGAGCGCATCTCATGGACAAGAAAACATGGCACCTCTCATGCCTGGCACTTCAAGATCCTACCACGCACACACCGCACAGGAGTCCACCCGTGAGATCTGTAGCTACCACTTCTGTCTTTTCCCCCGGAGTCCCTGCAGGGAGAAGCTCTGCAGAGAAACTTCAGTATCAGAAGTGCCATCACATCCCTGGTAAAAACCCGGAGGCCTGACTGCAAGAGACATCTTGCGTGAAGAGTATAAAAGACTACAAAATTTATATCTGGGAATTGCATCTAACACACACACATAGGTACAGCTCAGAAATTACTGTTTCTTGGAACAGTTTCTAAAAAACAAATATAAAGGTACATACAAGCCAAATCTCATAGTCTTTTCAAAAAGGTGCAAGTGCCATGTGTATCTTTCAGCATCAGCACATTCGCAGGAACAGTGGAAATGAAATGAGGGAGAAGAAAAGCGAAATGTTGTTTAGGTTTTTCTGTTTAAAGCATGCTTCATCATCTCTGCAGACACATTTATTTTGTTGAGAACAGTAACACAAACAGAAAGCCAAACTGGACTTACGCTAAATTATTGAACAAAATGATCGTTTTGCACACACTAAAAATGTAACATAGAGTTTTATAGAGCTGAACACCCATATACCCTAACAAGGTAGCATTGATTGTTGTTATGCTTAGTCCTGGGCTTTCTTATAACATACACAAATGTTGAATTATGGCAAGTATTACACTTGTGTTGATTTTTAAATTTAAAACCAAGTTGACAAAAAGTAATCCGTGCCAGAGGCTAGTCACTAGGCTAAAACAGTAGAGAGTCAGCTAGAGGCTGATTTTAAATGAAAAGGGAAGGATAGCTGAGATGTTAAAGAGACAGAACTTGATATTTTTACATCCACAAATTCCATGGGGCTCTTGTAGCAGGAAAATGCTGAGAGAAAACCTGTCTGAAAACCCAAGAAATAAATCATTAATCCATTAATATTCTGGTATTCTTGAAATACAACAAAAGAATGAATCTTCCTTTTTCAGTGTGGATGAGATAAATATAAAGTTTAGGTACATCTTTTGCCTGTATTATTTTTATGCTTGTTAGAACTGGATAGGTGTGCTTATATTTCACTTTCAGGCTACTCTATTAGAACATCCTCTATAACAAAAAGCTTAGAAAGGGCTCCCATAGTGCAATCTAGAGAATCTGTGAAATGAAATTACATTTAATAACACATCATGACATATAAGGACAAGCTGGAGTGGGGAGAAATCTGAGATAATTGGTATGAATAGAGATATATCCTGGAAAACATAAAAGCTATTACAAACAAACTCAGTATCTCCCAAAAACATAGTTGGTGATAAACATTCTCAATATTTTTATATTAATTTATTAAAGGTTAGGAATTAAAAGAACCCTGAATTAAGTTATGAGAGCGAATTAGGTTAGTAGTCCAAGCTTAATCCTAACTGGATATATCTGCTCAGAGACAAACCACAATTGTAGAAGCATCAGATGAATATAAGTAGATCAGGACTGAGATAAATGGACAGCTTGCATTCTACTTATACTTGCACATTATGCTGCTGAACCACAGCTGCCAGTCTTTTTTAAAGTAATCTCTCTCTCAAAAAAAAAAAATAAACTAAAATTATTCCTAAAAAATAAATATTTAATAATTAAATAAAAAAAAAAAATTCACAAGACATAAAATTAGGGTTTCAACATTCTGGAAGTGTTAATATTTAATTTGTCAAGATAACAAAAAACTTGTAAAGCCTAACATCTGTCCCAATTTAAAATTTCCAGTTAAATTAGCAAAAGAAAATACTCAGCAAATCAAAGGGACCAGCCAAGCAAAGTGCGATTTGACATCTAACACGATAGCTCTCCTAGTCTGTCCTTTAACAGAAGTCCTTTAACTTTTGAAGGCAACTAGCAATCAATTTCAGAACTTCAGAGATGTTCTGGGAAAGAGCAAGGAAACTGCATTTACACTGGTGAAGACTGGGAAGGCGGAACATGGGAAAAGCCTGATTAGCACCTGGTGCCAATCCAAAGCTAAAGGTAAAGGCTACTGTGATATCAGAGTTAATGAAACAACTGCCACCAGCAGTTCACTCATTTACTTAAATTCTATTAGGTAAAATGACCTGGCAAATGACAATTACGGGTTGGGATTGAGCAGATGTGTCAGAGGTGTAAGATCCACCTTTTTGGTCAGAAGCAAAGGCATGTGAAGAACAGGGATCTATTCAAATTAAGAAGCTCCTGGGAATTATTTTGGTCCTGCGCTTGACATGGGCCCATGCCCTCACCCAACCACACTGGCTCAGCTCTGCATTCAGTACCCAACTGCTGCTGCTGTGAGCACAACGCAAGGAAGGGTGATGACCATGGCAGCCAGTGGGCCTGCAGAGAGGGGATTTTTGTGGCAAAAGAAGGAAAAAGAAAGTGATGGGAGACCTTTGATGTCACTGCACAACTCTGCCTGCTCGCCACAGAGTCAAGGCAAGGGGAAGCTGCTGACGTAAACCTGATAAAAATTGGTAGAGAAAAGAAGTGGCTTAAAACAGCCTATCAAATATAGCTTTATTGACAATGTCCTGTCAAGATACTACAGTTTCAGGCATGTTGGCCATTCCCAGCCCATACACTCTGGGATACAGTGGTCACTCCCATCATGTGCTGGCTACATCTATAATCAATAATAATAATAATCATCAAACTAAGCAGCTGAGGGTAAGTAGTTGCCTTTATACATTAAGTTATGCCAGTGGAAGCTCTGTTCAAAAATCATCTGCATCTGTGTGTATATATATGTGTACATACATATCTATATACATACAAACATATAAAACTGAATAATACATGCAGTCAACAACACTGACTGACCTTCCAGCAAACAGCTCTGTGCAGAACCAGCTGGGGAAGAGAAAGCCAAAATTTGATGTTGAAAGAACTTTTGCTGGAATTTAGGAATACTTCAGTTATGCTCAAAAAAAGAGTTCTAGTTCAAACATTGTTTCTTTTAATGACTACAGCAGGTATACAATACTTCCCCATCCAGTTGATTTCTGGCAGAATCAGCTAGAGAGGGAGAAGGGAGTTGCATGTATTTATGTTCTGGCCAGATACTGCTGCCCTCCCAGCAGGTCTGCCACATTTGAGATTAGTGATCAGCTCACTAGTGAAACCTGCACTTTCATTTCTCTACAAGAGACAGAGCGACCTCTTGCACCACTTAGGAACATGTTTCTCAATTGTTCAGGAAGGCTGATTTTGCTGACGTTCAGGACACTGCAAAATCTATGATTAAATGGGTGATTTTCAGAAGTTCTTTTCATGAAGACGGTACCTTTGACAAAGTGTGGAATATGGTACAGACCCACTGCTGGATCTATGCATCTAGACAGCTCTCAGCAGGGGTGGGCCCTAGCTATAGCTTACGGTGTTCTCAATAACCCCATGTGTACAGTGAGAAATGATCGCTTTGCACCTACATAAATAGATGATGTTGTCTTGCTGTGCTGCCACAGGCCAGAAACACCCTTTGAGCCTTCAGTCTCTGCTACCGTAATTTCCTTCCGCTGAAAAATGTTCTCTGTTGCCATGCGCTTTAGACCCAAGGGATCCCGTGCTCAGCTCTCACCTCTTCCCTGTCAGGCTTTAATTCTTTTCCATATTTCACAATCCTCCCTCTTTAGTCTCTCCATGAATGGGATATTAATAAAGCAAAAGAGTTTTTTCAGTTGAGTAGCTGCTTTGAAATTCTTCTGCATGCACTGTTACACTGATTACAAATGTATACGTTGGTAATACACTCAGCACAAAAGAAACAGTGCTATTAATACTTCACAAAGCTGGTATGCAGCTATAAGTAATGCCTTTTCAGGGACCTTTTAGAAATGCTATAAAAATCCCTAGGCTGCAAGAACCCAGTATGATTTTTCTCAGGCTGCTGTTAGGATACAGCACAGAGGTTTTCTATTGCAACTTCATGAAATGGTCATAGGGGTGCAAGAATGATAAATCATTTAAGTGTTTGGGGAAAGAATGAGATTTTCATAAAGAATCCATGAACTGCTAATTTCAACGACCACTCACGCAGGCCTCCAGCAAAATGGGATTTTCCCTGTGTACAGATAAACACATTTAGTTGAACTGGGAGCCTACAAAGAATACAAAAATAGATACTCATAGCTGTAGAGCTGTACAGCCAAAGGTAATTGCAGTGAGCAGCCCTTTACTCCCTCTCAGATTTTGGTCTCATTGGTTACATTTGGATTCACTAATTTTTTTTTCCAGACAATCTAAAAAATGCTTCTCACTTGTCAGTTAAAGGTAACGCTGTGCCAGAAGTTTTTATTTGTCCCCATACAGAAGAAATGCTACCTAGGCATGCTCTGCTGTCCAACAAGGATGTGTTTCTGAAAAGTGTGACACTTAAAATCATTACCCCATTGCCTCAGTCTTCATCCTTAACTGACTTGATCAATCCTGGTTTGCCTCCGGAAGACAATGACGACACTGAAAGTGCAACTATTCAGAAAGAGGCACTCACACTAAAAAACTGATACTGGGGTCTCAGGGATGAAGCAGTTGGGATCTTTAAGGAGGGTGATCTGCTCCGGAAAGCTGGCATCTCTTCCAGGTGACAATTCTGATCCTGCTCTCACCACTCCATCAGCCATGCCATAGACACTGTCCCTGTGTATTTAAACTGTGTGTGTTTTGGTCCCTGCACACATCCTACCCTCCCCACAGAAAAACTGCTTTGCCCTCCAAACAACCTCTGGTGTTTCACCTGTGTGACTGACAAGAGTTAGCAGAGCAGGGTGTTCAACAGTCGGCAGTGGAACTCCGAACCCAAGGACAGGCTCATCTCAGGAAGCAGTCCTTTCATTTTACAATCAAACATGAATCGGCGACTTGGTCACAAGAGCAATCTTTGCTCAGTTTTGTGATGTGCAGAGGCCACCAGCACCAGGTGCCTCTATAAGTAACGCACAGGTCTGCACGGGATTTTTTTTTTCTTTTGTACCCTTAAATACAGGCAGCACATCTGGAAAGCACTATGCATATTGACCTTCCCCATCAGAAGAACATACAGGATTTCCAGATATATCCTTGGGAGTCAGAAGCAGGTAGGAAAATGACACAGAAAAGGCACAGATGCTGCAGTTCATGTTAAAGATACACAATAAACAAACATTTTGGAACTTCCCAAATCCAAATAAATACAAAAATAAACAAAAGTTATATCAGGGAAAAGGTTGTTACTGAGTGTAGAAACTGTGCAGAATACAGGCTTAACTATAGTTATATATAGCTCTTTATTAAACCATGAATTATACCATGCAAGTTTTTCTGCATCCAGCTTTAGTGGTAGAGAACTCTGCTTTGCAGCTACATGCCTGGACTTTGCTGCTGTCCTTGGATACTTACAACATCTTATAACATTTCCCTATATACAACCATTTAATTATCTTCAAACATTTAAAACCAATCTGGAAAGCTACTACAATGTATAGTATATGGATATGGCAAAACAAAACAAAACCCAATAAATAACTAAAAAAACCAACTGGCTATTATGAAAAGTAACAAAACCAGGTTATTTTAAGTAGTAAGACCTAGCAGCCTTTATAAAGTCACTGTGGTTTGATTAAAGTTCCCTTTAGAGTGAGCAGGAAATTTTTTGCTCAAGAAATAAGCTCTGCCACAACCGTACAGAGTGCTTGTGTGCTCTGCTGGAAAGGTTTTAACCAGTGGGAAAATTTTTAACACTGCAGGCTGCCACCAAATTCCACCAGGAAGCCAGGCAACAGGTCCCATGCACCCTGCCCACATACCTGAGGACACAGGAGACTCCTGGGAGATCTCCATCCTGGAACTCAACTGAGCATGTCCATAATAAGTAGATTGCCTTTGAGCAGGTGGTTGGACTAGATGACCCCAAAGAAGTCCTTCCCAATCTAAATTATTCTATGATCATCTTGCCCATTTAGCTCCCTCACTGTTATCCAGATGCGTTCGTTGCTTTGATTCCCACAGAGAAAAGTAACCATTTTCGGTGCTTAATTTATATCGGTTGTTTCAATTTCCCAGCAAATTAATTATTTAGCAGAATATTATCTTCCTCATTTGAGAGTTATGTGAAGAGGCCAAGTGGTAAAGTAAAACATTAAATTATTTACAAGCTGTACACACATGCAGGCAGATAAATGGTGTAGCATTATATATTTAACAGTTGTTAGAAAGTACAGAAACTATAAGCGTGATAGCCAAACTCCTTTGTCAAAGAAGAAAAAAGTAGTCTTCAAGTCTGTGTTAATTTTTTCAGACATTAAAAAGAGCTAAAGCAAATGCATTTAAGGTAGACCTAAAGTCTGCACAAACTTCAGAGCTACCAGAGTAAGCAGTTCCGGCTGCAAATGAAGGAATGAGGCTCCATTTCCCTGTTGGCAGAATTCTTCATGAAAGGCAATTAAAGCCCTGCTCCGTGTTTTAGCAGGATGAAATTGAATAAAACACAAGTGTGCAGAACTTTTGAGTGCTGGCAGCTGATTAGGTTATCACACGCTAGGAGAATAAATTATAAATTCATTTGTAATGGGCAGACAGCGCCATAAAACAATGAGCAGATCCTAAATCTTCAAGTCTCCAATTACCAACTCTATTCAGTTTGCTTAAAAGAAGGATTATGTTTTCTTACTTTGGCACTCAAGAAATAAAGAACTAAGAAATAATATTAAACTTCTGAATTTTTATACAACTCCAAATAACCTCTACACAAGATGAAGACAAGTGCAGCAAACAAAATTCCTCATAATTCAGCCTTTCTAAATGTATTTACTGTCCTACACATGCAGCTGAACAACCTTTTTCAAATAAAATTTAACCAGAAATAGGTTTGAAAAATGGAAGTGGGTTTGAAATACCATCCTCTGAGTAGTTACTACAAAGTAACCGTCATACAGAACAAAATACTACTATATTCTTTTTTTTTTTGCCCTGTAACTTCACATTTTTCTTGAAAACTGATTTAAATGATATTTCTTTCTTAATGTCCATATATTTGACACAAAGACCTTCTGTTAAAATTCATCTGGCTATCTGACCCCCCTTCCCCCAAGTGCACACAGACAGACATAGTCATTAAAGGATTGCCTGAACAAGATCTCCTTTCTTTTCTGAAGGGGGCCCCTCTAACAAAGGACCTCGGAAAGTAGTCTTTACTGTTCGGCACTGGGTGATGCAATCTTTTATGACAGTGAAGATTTAGATCCACTTCCTCTATGTCCTGACAAATAGTCACATCTCTTAGCCACACTGTATTAGCATCCTCCTGCCCTCTGGCTTTGACAAACTGTTATGGCTTGTCATTGATTTTAAGTTCAGCAGGAACCCCTCTGAGCACCTAATACAAGCTCCGCCATACCCAGAAGGTAGTTTTCTATCCGTCACATGCGTCAAGCTCATGTGCAGCAGATGGACCTCAGGCAGGAGACCAGAGCAGGGACCTGCTTAGGACAGCAGGAATGAGGGACCAAAAGGCCAAGATGAGAGTTAACTTTGCAGGACTCATATGAGGAAAGGAGAGGACAGAGCAGCTCTGCCATGCAAGGGAAACTGCTTCTGCTCTGCCTGAATTCCCGCACACTTGCTGTTTGGTGCTGGCTGATTGATACCTCACTTGGAGTAGCTGTTTTGCTGTAGTGTATTAAAGAAAACAGACAAGATCATCTGTTCATATTGTATCAATGAAGAGATGTCCCCTACCATGCCAGCAGGGAAAAAGAGATAGAGGGGGAGAGAGAGTGGTACACATATGCAAGCACAACATTATGGTAAGAAACAAGGTAATTACAGCTTATTTTGACATTACAAGTGTTGACTGTTTAGGGACACAAATTCTAATCAAGTGTGGTAACACACAACACCTTGGTGAGTTGCCTGCTCTTACATGACCTTACAGACGACCAGTAGGGTCCTACAGAGCAAAAAATGCTAGGCTCTGGAGGAGCAAACATTTGGCAGTCGGACAAACCTAGAAGTACCTTGTTTGCTTTTCAGAGTGCATCTTATGCCTCAAGTCCATGATTTAAGGCACTTTTCCAACTGAAACAAGAAACCTGAGAGCTTGAATATATTCTCATCAAACTGCAACACAACAGGAACTGATAGTATATGCAAAGTAGGAAGTATAAATATATGTATTTCTCACATTAACTTTGCAAGTATTATAAATAAATAATAGAAGTTAATAACCAGTAAACAAGCAAAATATTCTCAGATAACATTTAAGATAAATAATTTAGTGCTGCAAGATGATTTTATTATGAGTATAGACTTCTAAATGGAAAAAAAGAAACATAATAAATACTTTTCATATCAAGACTAGCAAAACAGCGTGCAGCTGCCACATAATTGGGTTTTTCTTGGTCAGAACAGGATAAATGGCAAACCCTAACAATATTTGCAGCTCTCAACAGATGGCTTGGAAAAAGCTCAAAAAAGGTGTCTCAGAAAAAAAAATTAAATTAATTACTTCTAGTTCTTCTTATGTTGAGGTTGATCACTTACAGATACTTGTTACTAATACAGTGTACGCCCTGTCTCTACTTCAGTCAACAATGCTTTTCAGATTCTTTTCTCCCATTTAATTTATGATTCAGCTGAGGCAAAACTGTACATTGCAATTGATTATATTCACTAAACCAGATAGGAAGAGACTTATTGGCTCACTAAAATAACAACAAAATGTCAAACTAAAAGTAACACTTTTAGACACAATCTGTACATTCAGCTTTCAGCCTTGTGCCTTCCCAGATCACCATCCTATTGCAGGTTTTGTCAGACATAGTGCAAGGTCAAGATGCAAAGGGACACACAGAGTCTAAGTCAATCACTGGTTGCACCTGCATCCTATTTACTCACCTTGCAAGTTAAAAATCTGGTACTTGAAGAAATTCTGGTATTGTTTTATACACACTAAAGCTCTGAATTTCCCTGTCATTTCTAACTAGACAGTTTTCATGTTCAAAGCCTGCTGAAAAATACTGCTTGAGGCACCAAGTCTTTGTTTATGAAGAATTTTGCAAGAGTTTGGATACGTGGTGCCATATAAACTGCAACTATTGCTACCTTTTACAGCGGTAAAATTAAATATTATGTAAAACCAAACTGTGTAGTTATCACATTTTAAAGTGCAGCAGGCTTCAGTTATGGGCAGGGGAGAGAATGAACAGAAACGCTAACATGTTTCTAATTCATGGAACATGGAAGACTAAGAGCCTGGTACTACACCCACTGAAATGAACCCCAAGATAATTGGTGAAGTCAAAATTAATTAACTTGAACCCTGACAGAGGCATGCATCAAGAACTCAAAAATCCCAGTCCAGAAACTGGGTATAGTGGGCAGTGGATCCATGCGGATCTCTGCAGAAATCAAGTACCCGCAGTACTGTAACAAACAGATCGAGAAGCATCGCTCTGCTTTGCCAGACAACAAACCAACAGCCATAACGTTCTACCACAAAATACCCATTTCAACTTTGAGGTTAACCAAGACAAGTAAACTTCTAAAGAAACGACTGTACTTGACTCAGTAACCCAGGAAACACAAATTATGGGAGATGGTCACAAAGACCAGGAGTTTCACTGTTTCTCCTCGGGATTAACTGCAGAGCACTAGTGAAGGGACAGTCCTACCCCATCGCAGTTCCTCCAGTGCCACAGCCATGTGTTCCCACTGCTGCCCTGGTACCAGCTCAGATGACCACAGGGGGAGGCAGGGCTGCCTACAGATTTGACAGTAAGCACATCACTTATCTCCCCTCCACAAAAAAAAAAAAGCAGTTTTCTGTTGAATCAACAAAGTGAACCAGTTCAGTGGTTAATTGCCAGGTACCTGTCTCTCGCCTGATGCAAGAAAAACCATGGGAAGCCAAAGGCAAGGCAGAGAAAAAAGTAGGACCAACTCTTTCTTCAACAACTTAGTTTCACCAGAAGGCATGTGGTTTAAAAATGCATTTTAACTTTAGCCAACGATGATTCATTTCCACAGGTGGCTTCCAGGATGGAGAAAGAGCAGTCCCTTCCAGATGCAGCTCAGAGGAATTGGCTTCTGCGCTGATCGGTGGTTCAGGGGACACTGTCCCTCTCCACTCACCGAAGAGGGTGGCTCAGATCATCCTTACTAGACTAAGATTGACCTGTGCAAATACCTGCATGCAGTAAAACGCCATACAAAATAATTTTCTCTATCTAGGTATTTAAATTTGTCCATTAAATGGAAGCATGGCTAAGAGAAACAAGGTGCTAATGGAAGCACCTTTTCTCTACATTGCAACCAGTCAGAGTATTTACTAGTGCTTTGGCACAGAGCTCCTTCCACACCTCTGTCATGTTATCTAGAGGTAGGCTGGGAAGGTATTTCACAATAAAAGCAAACAGGTTGTAAGGCTAAGATTTTCAAAAGAGCAAACTTCATCTGCATAAAGCCAAATGAGGCCATCATTTTCCAACTTTCCAATATTCATAATCAAATATCTTAAGGTTGGATGTCACAAGGATGGAGCCAGACTCTTTGCAATGGTGCCCAGCAACAGGACAAGGGGCAATGGGCACAAACTGAAGCATAAGAGGTTTCAGTTGAACATGAGGAAGAACTTCTTCACTTTGAGGGTGACAGAGCACTGGAACAGGCTGCCCAGGGGGGTTGTGGAGTCTTCTTCTCTGGAGATATTCAAAGCCCACCTGGACGATGTCCTGTGCAACCTGCTCTGGGTAAGCCTGCTTTAGCAGGGGGGTTGGACTGGATGATCTCCCGAGGTCCCTTCCAACCCTTGTCATTCTGTGATTCTGCGTGATTCTGTGAAGTACAATGTGATGCTATACTTGCACTCATGAAAAAGTATATCCAATCCTGACATATTTTTAAGAAAGTATAAAGTTGAATTTAAGTGACTGATTGTTCTTGCTGAGGCAATTGATAGCCAGATACAGCAAGTGCAAATTACATGAGAACAGGCTGAAAAGAATAAATAGTCTCTAACTACAAAATGGAGCTGATTTCTTCACATGGGATAATCTTCCCAACTGAATGACTTTTCAGCTGGACAGTGCTGGGCAATTATTTCAGCATGCAAGCAGCTCCATTACTTCCTGAAGTATGTTATATTTTGCTTTTCAGTCATGCATCCGATGACACAGTTTTATAAACAGAAAATCAGGTTCTTTCCATAAATTATTCTGTCTTTGTCAGCTGCCGCCAGAAAGAATCACGACCTATTTATTTTTCCAGCAAAATCTAATGTCTCTAACCTGTTTTTAGAAATGCAGGAAAAAACAGTTTTAGATAATAATTTGGTTATTCACACATACTTCACACTATCTTTGCAGTAAAAGATAATCTTTTTCACAGGCTCACATGATTCTGAATATGGCATCTAGAAATAAAGTACACATTATATTTGCAGTCACAAGAATATTAAAGCCTCCTCCACTTCAACAATGTTTTGCTAAATACTGCTAATCATAAATTTCCACCAAACTTTTTTAACCAGAAAATTTTTTGCTACACAAAATTATTTTCGGCCAAAAAAAAAAAAAGATTTTTCTAATGAACATTTCTCAGCAGTTGGTTGAAATTTTGCTTTTAGTAATAAAAATATTACAGTCAATTCTGGTTTTAAAACAAAATCACTGAAATTTGCTTTCTTCCTTTTTGCCGATAGCTTTAGCAGAAAACTTCCTTCTCATTACAAACATGGCTAAAGTCCTAATAAGGAAAACATTCTAATCCACGTACTGAGGGCAAGCCTAGGGCAAAAGATGTGCTCGCAAAGTGGTTTGGGACCAACTGTTTCAAAAAGTTTCAAAAATCAAAAACTTTATTAAAAATGGTTGTTGTTGGGGTTTGGTTTTGTTTTTTTAAACTAGCCTAATTTAGTAGGTGGCAATAACGTGGTTTATTACTAGCAGTCAAACTACTGCTTCACATTAGGAACTGTTGTTTGGGGAAACAGCAGTTTCGCTGAGTAATCACCTAACGTCAGTCAAAGACTAACAAGCTAACCAAGTGTTGACTTTACACTGTATGAAACCACAATTCCACATTAAGCATTGTGAAATGTGGTATTTTATGCCATTTCCGATCAATTTCTCAAAAAAAAAAAAAGATTGTTACAAAGATGAAAACTAAAACATTGGAGCAAAAATGCTATTTCCTATCTTACTGTTCGTAACATAACTTCAGTCGCTTGTTGACAGAAGCAACTGAGGTGAAGAACAAGACCAAGTAACAGCCCCGGATGTCAGGTTTACCTACACCCATCATCAAACAGATGCCAGACAGGCCACCTCCAGATGAGACAACATGAGGGTGACTGCGGTTCCCCTGGGCTCCCACCCTAGCCATGCCCTGACTTTATCAGGGGAGGAGATGCCCGAGGGCCAAGCCCTCCCTCACCCTGCTCCCTCCCATCCCAGCCCATCCCAAGAAAAGTAAACCCAAGTGGCTGAGCTGGGCAGGAACCACAAGAGGACTCCCACCTCTGCAAGCAGAGGAACAGACCTGCCAAGAGATACTGAGGGGCACACGTCCCTTATTCTCCCAAATAAGAGCAGGCACAGCTAGAAAAACTGCTTGAAGCCCACTGAAGGTACTGTGCAGTGATGCGCCTGACCTGATTTCTTCCTGGGAATATTCCTCCCTCATCAATTCCACCACGCTTGTCTGATGTTTCCTTTTTGCTGTCTGATACAGATAACAAGTTACTGGAGGCAGGGAGCTGTTGAGTGCGGTATAGTTCATCTGCAAAAGGACTGGCAGGCTGTGCAGTGCCATACCCAACAACAAAAAGAGCAGAGCAGATGACCAGCCTTTAAAACAAATACAGTTTCATTTATTCATTGCTTAATCATAGAATGCTTTGGGTTGGAAGGGACCTTTAGAGGCCATCTAGCCAACACCCCTGCAGTGAGGAGGGACATCTTTAACTGGATCAGGTTGCTCAGAGCCCCATCCAGCCTGGCCTTGAATGTTTCCAGGGATGGGGCCTCCACCACCTCTCTGGGCAACCCCTTCCAGTGTTTCACCACCCTCACTGTAAAAAATTTCTTCCTTATATCCAGTCTAAACCTAACCCTGTTTTAGTTTAAAACCATTACCCCTTGTCCTGTCACAGCAGGCCTTGCTAAAAAGATTGTCCCCACCTTTCCTACAGGCCCCCTCTAAGTACTGAAAGGCCACAGTAAGGTCTCTCAGCAGCCTTCTCTTCTCCAGGCTGAACAAGCCCAACTCTCTCTTAATAACTTACTAGTTCATTGCCTAATGTGTTATTAGCAATGCACTGTAAAAATCAGGCTCTGACCCTAAAAACATTCCTTTCTAAAGGCATAAAGAGTTCAAACTAAGCTTTTTTCCCCCAAAGTATTTTGTGAATGCAATGGTAATTTTCAAAGCCTGAGATCTCCAATATTAATGATGCTATAAAATTAAATCTGATACTTTTAACAACTTCTTCCTGAGTACTTCACAACTCCAGTAAATCGCATCCAGTGCAGCTGCCTGCGGAGCACTCTGAGGCCCAGGCAGACCCGGACAGGCAGTAGGGCAGGATCTGCAGGAGGAGAAGCTCTGCAAGCCCCTGGCACAGCACCCAGCATGGTCCAACCTCCCTACACAGGACAGCAACGCACACACAGCAGGAACCAAGCAGAGCTGTGGGCCTTCCTCTTCTTGACACATTATGTGCCAGGCTTGTGAGGCCCCACAGAGGCTAACAAACAAAAATTACCCCCATACGACTACCCCACAGCTGGTCTGCTGCCAAGAGCAGGGAGCAGAGAGAAAGGTTAGTAAAGAGTGGAGAGTGGGTGAACAGGTTCTCTTCCTTTCTTTTCTTCCATGTGTATCTTTATACCCGAATGCTTTATACTGCATTTGCTCCTTTTTAATGTCATAGGGCTAACTCAGTATACCAGTCATGCATCACATGTCTCACATGTCACAGAAACTCCCAGACTAGTTGTCAAACCAGCAAGGCTGCCAGTCCAGGGTGGTGGTGACAATGAGCGAGGGGGACGGCTCCTCTCTCTTGTACCACTGCCTGCTCCTGCTTTCCTTCTCAGGCAGGACACACACCGGAGAGCCACCAGCGGCGCCACAGCTCAGGCAGAGCCCACGTGCAAAAGGTCAGGAGCTACTTGATGGGAAAGGATGGGAGAGGAGCTCCTGAGGGAACATGGGGGAACAGGAGGGGCTTCTCCGCAATGCGAGTGCCAAACGGTAACACCCAGATCTCTTCCTGCCTTGGCAGCCGCACATCGCGACTGTCTCAAACACCTTCAAACCTCTCTTGGATCTCTAAATTCTTGCCCTCCTTAGGGGATAAAAATTTAAATCCTGCCTGTTCTCACCAGCTCCAATAAGAGTTCCCTGCAGCATCATATAAATGTCAGGCAGAGTCTTTACTGAATTCAGTCCTAGACCATTACACTAAAAGAACCATTGGGGCATTAAGGGGGTATTTTAAAATAATGTCAAATAAAGCCCAGAGTAATTGTTCTGTTTCCATGTTTTAAAAGGCAGGTGGTAGAATGCAGAAAAGTTTGTTCCCGATTTTCTGAAGGCTGGATGGGAACTGTTAGTACTACTTTAACTTAGATATGTACAAAATTAACAACATAGTATTTAATGCATACCTTCACTCTCCTGATACAAAATGTATGGCAGCCCTCTGTGCCATCCAGCTTTTACCAGACCTTTTTAATTTGCTGTTAGATCTTCAAAAATGTAAACAATTGCTTTGAAAAACACCTCCACCTGCTACACTGAAATAATTCATCTTCTGTCTTCATACAACAGAGAGAAACTGTTTCTATTAATATCCCTCTCCTGCTCCAGACTGTATGCTCTCAAAGCAATTCAGGTATACTCTTTTCAAAGGAACTGACTGTGAAGCAATGATGGCACTGAAGTCAGAAGCAGACTGCAATGTCCTTGAAAGGCAAGTACAGCATGAGCCAGGGGTAAGAAGCACTGAAGAGACTCAGCAGAAGGAAATTAAGAAAATATACAATTAGAAGGCTGAGAATGCTATGTGTTGCTTTATATTTTTTTTCTTACCTTTATTTCATAAATTACTTCACAAGTAATTTGTCTGATGTGGAAATGACTGTTTTTTTTGTAAGCTGCTGATACCATTTCGAACACCATCAGCAACTTTGATGGCTTCCTCTTGCTCCCTCCAGTGCACTCAGATGCTCTTTGCTTCTCTTTACCTTCAAATCTCTAGTATCAGAAATCCAGAGTACAGCCCACGCATCACCTGCAGTCTCAACAGCCTTTGCACAGAACCCAGAAAGGGGATTTTTGTCTGTGGCTGTCCTCAACAAAACCAGCTGTACCAGGATCACAGCAAATGTCTGGGTCCTGAGCGGACTAGAGCTGCCTCACAACTAGAGCTTGGCATCTACTCAAGCATGAATTAAGTAATGATGATGAATTTTCATCACTCTTGTGATTCTGTATATGTAGGTCATATTCCATCATCACTATTAAATATAAAGCTATTATGTTTCAGAGACTGTACCACGGAGGCCCCAGCTTCATGTCCTACTAAATGACTGACTATAAGCAAAACATGCAGAAAATCTTTTTATACCACCTCGTTTCTGCCAGCTTTCTATTCTCATCCAAGCTGCACAGCCAAACACACCTGTTTCACTTCCTTAGCCCATCTTTTTCTTTCTCTTTCTCTCCTCTTCTTCCACTGTTAATAGTCCTCTAAATCAGCTGGGAAAATCCCCCCCTCAAACACAAATGTGCTTTTTTCCTTACTTTGTTTCACTGAATGTTTGTGCTTTTATTTTGTTCTGAAGTATTTTTACAAGAATAGACAATTCCATATAAATGTACTTTACCATTACAAATATGCTGAACGTCTGAGTAAAATGTGTCAAAGAAGTGAAATGCTAAATACCGAAAGCATCAAGCTGCCTTTGTTAAATCCATTGGGTAATAACAACCAAATTAGAGACTCAGCTGGAAGCTGACAACAAAATCCAGCAGAATTACCCGGTGTTTGGAGAGAGGAGTGCATGGTATAAGGCAGCGAGATGGGACAAGACAGGTAAGTTCTGCAGCTGCCTGGGAGTTCGGGCACTTCTCAGAGGCAGGCAGGGAATTGGACAAACCCACTCTTAGTTTTCATTTCTCCACATGCATTCACCAAATGAGTCTCTCATTCTTCACTGAAGTAAATCCGAAAATTGAAAATGCTGAGATAATGGAAATAGGGAATAACCGATTCAATTACAGATACTCAGTGGCAGCAGGATACAGAGCCGTAGGGAACATTAAAGTTTGGCAGGGCCTTTCCATGGTAGTTTCGGGAGGTATCATGCCTGTAGTAACACATGCAAGGTAAACATGGAAAAAGGAAACAAATGAGTCACGCAACACGCTGGCTCATTTAGTGTACTCCATGGGCCAAAAGCTGATGCAAGGCTGGTTTTGCAAAGCCACTGTTAAAACACAGGCATGTGACACGAGTTAACCTCGACCAACTGGGTAAGTAACACAGGGTAACATGGAGTGACAACCAGCAGCCCAGGACAAAACACTGACCAAAGTAAAGCACTTTGCCCAGCCCAGAAGCCAGACACAGAACTGATTACAGAAAGGCTGTACTTCATCGTTTGATATTTTTAATAACAAAGGTTGTAGCCTGAAGAGTAATTTTTAAAATCAGCTATGTGTATTCTCGTTATTTCTGTTTGTATCAGTTACCCTGTTGTTTCATATGCAAAGCCGCCTTCCATTTAAATTCATCAGGCTATAGGCAGGAGTTGAAAGAAAAGGAAGACACTTTTCTGGCTCAACAAGAATTGAGACTATAAAGGAACTAGGACAGGCACTTCTTGGTGCAAATTTTCTGCCTGCTACACGAAGTGCTGAAGACAGAAAGACTTTTAGTAAGACCTTCACTTAGCAAATGCCTCAAGCACATTAAGGGGGACAGTGCTTGTACCCCTGAAGTAACAGTGCGGGTGGAAAGCAAAGGCCTACCTACCACACAGGAGTGCAGTTCTCAACTTGCCAAATACCTGTTTGCCGAGATTATCAATTTTAAGAAGTCAGACTGCTGCCGAGCGGCATTACACACCTGCATCCTCAAAACGACAAGGACGTACCACGCTGCACTGTGCCTTATCAGCTTGCCACCATTTGAGCAGCACGCTCTGTCAGGAAGCCATTTTCCCCTGTGCCCTCAAAGGCTTTCAACTGCCTAAGGCCCTGTCATACCTGCTCCTCCCAAGCTCAAACACCATCAGCTGCCACATGAAGACGAAATGTTTTGGGATAGGTATCACCAGGCTTCTCCATTCCAGCTTACTCTCATGCTGAAACTCACAGTCAGTTCCATCTTTTGTGTGACCAACTTTAACTTCTCTCAATCGCAGCACAGGATTCATCGTTCCTGAATCCCCACTGCTCCAGGGAACCATGTGGGAAGTCCAACAGCCAGCTCCATGCTCCTGGTACACCATGATCCAAACAGCACTTCCCATCAGTCATCAAGAAATTCAAAGCAGTAGTACTAAAACTGAAAAGCCACAACAGACCAGCAGTGACAGATTGAGGATATAACTAATATCCAAAATCGCTGTAAGTGAGGGGATCTATTGTCTGAAACTGCCCAGACTGTACAGCAAGTCAACCTCCAAGATGATGATCCTGTCTCTACCAATGCCCAGGACCGAATGCTTATGCTCACTGTTCCACAAGGCTTGAGCTGGCTGCACCCACAGGGCTGTAAAGGCAATGTTAAAGGCTGGACTACCACAGTGCCTGCATTCCTAAGTGCAGTGAGCCAGGTGGCTCATGCTTAAATTATGCAGCTATGGGGATAACTGGAGAATGTGAAGTGAGGTCAAAATATCTAACATGGTATTGCAGGCTTGCCTCAAGAGACCTACAAGTGATTAATCCATATAAAAGCATCCAAGATCACGTTCTTTCCATCTGAAATAAAAGCATATCTGGCTGATATTTAATAGGACAAGACAAAACAAACGACAAAACAAAATTATAGTGGCTTTGCCAGATCTAGTAAAACAGCAGGCTCAAACTCCCAGCTGAAATGCACTATTGCAGATACTGAAAACCTTAAGAAGTTGTTGGGCTGACTCAGAAGCAACAAAATCACAAGTCTCTTCTGTAGCTCCCTTCTGCTTCGTTAAAGGAAAAGGTGAGTGACCCAAACGCCTCCCGCTCCCTGGCTTTGCTCAACACATCAGCTCAAAGCAAACACCTTGAAGATGACGCAGCCTGTGTTACGTATCACACCCCTGCCCCTGCGCCGTGCCGTTCCTTTTCTGCAGAAGTTCCCTGTTACTTGATATGCAAGAGGTAATCTTGCAGCTTGGCTCTCGGCGGTTGTAAGCGTGGCAGGCAGCTGTGCCAGACGTTCTTGCCAAGAAAGTATTCTGAGTCACTATGATAATAAAAATGCATCAAAGTAACAGGTTTGTTTCTTCTTCAATATTACTAAGTATTTAAGGCCAGGCAAGGCCTCCCGGGTTCTGCAAGCTTTAAGTATATATACCCAACATCCCCAGACTGAATGGGAGACTGACAATGATGCATCCTGAGATCCTCTGAAAAGCCACTCCAAATGTGCCACTGTTTACTGTTCAATGCCTATTTTGCCCCGATGTCCTGTTTGCCTGTTGAAAGGTAATCCACACGGATTGCAATTTTCCTACTGTAGATCAGCAACTGCAATTAAAATCAGTGAAAGACCAGGGTAGATTGTCTGGTAAGAGAGGCCATTATTGTTGACAGTCCCAAAAAGAAGTGCACATGGATATAAAGACAAGCGGGCATTTTTTTTTTTTTTTTTTTTTTTTTTTGCATTGTATGTAAAAAAAAAAGAACCCTACTGAGCTGAAATGTTTTGGGATGCAATTTTTAAGTGACCATAGTTTGGTTAAACAGAAAATTTAATCAGCCTTAATGCTGATCAAAATATTTTTCCTCAAATTACCAGAAAGGCAGCTCTCTTTAATAAGGACAAGACTGCTGCCCACTCTGAACCTTACTCCCACCAGTTTCACTAGATCCAGCTGTTTCAGTAGTAAAATAAAGATTTTGATTTAAGTCAGAATATACTAAGAAACAGATGCCATGTAGGTACACACAGAAGCCGTAACAGTACATGCCCATAGACAACATGAGCAATCCACTCCTAATTGCTTAATTGTGCATGTTTAACTGCAGCTCCCACCCTTATTCTTGAAATTTTAATTTGTTAACAGGAAAAGCAACGCCTGCTCTATAACCCTTGGCCTGGGAAATCAAAGGCATCATTCATGGTTAAGCTCCACATGGGAGATGGAGAGCTAAAATGCAGAGCCAGCAAGCTAATACCAGACAGAGGCATCCCCCACTACCATTAAATGCCACCTGGGTGCAGTGGGTGCACCAACAACCTGCTGATTTCAGAGCTCTTCAGCTGGATCTCTTTGACTCCACCAGCTACACAGAAAGCTGACAAAGTTGCCAAAGAGTAATTTAATGCCCTTCAGGCTCAGACCTGCCTGCCTGCCAAATTAACACACACATGCAGAGCACTCTGCCACATGGAGGAAGATTTTTTGGTTTCCCAAACTGGAAAATCAAGTGAAATGAGGGCAGATGCTACAAGGGTAAGAAAGAGCAGGCAAACTCACGAGAGAGTAGGAATGGGGAGGACACACAGAACAGGTCCCTCCAGCTGCCCACAACTCTGTAATGTCCCATCAGTGTGCCTGATGGTGTCTCCATTGCTCCCCACGGTAAGCCAACTCTTTCCGGTGATGTTGGGCACCTGGAGGCGGTATGCGTGTCCATTCCTTCGTGGCCAGCAGGGCGAGGGAGGTTATCCTCCCCCTCTACTCTGCACTGGTGAGACCCCACCTGGAGTACTGTGTCCAGTTCTGGGCTCCCTGGTTCAAGAAAGATGAGGAACTCCTAGACAGAGTCCAGTGGAGGGCAACAAAGATGATGAGGGGACTGGAGCATCTCCCCTATGAGGAAAGGCTGAGAGAGCTGGGCTTGTTCAGCCTGGAGAAGACTGAGAGGGGATCTCATCAACACTTACAAATATCTTAAGGGTGGATGTCATGAGGATGGAGCCAGACCCTTCTCAGTGGTGCCCAGCAATAGGACAAGTGGCAATGGGCACAAACTGAACCATAAGAGGTTTCAGTTGAACATGAGGAAGAACTTCTTTGAGGGTGACAGAGCACTGGAACAGGCTGTCCTGGGGGGTTGTGGAGTCTCCTTCTCTGGAGATATCCAAAGCCCACCTGGACAATGTCCTGTGCAACCTGCTCTAGGTGAGCCTGCTTTAGCAGGGGGGTTGGACTAGATGATCTCCCAAGGTCCCTTCCAACCCTTGCCATTCTGTGATTCTGTAATTTAACAAGACAGGTGAGGCAGCCTTCAAAACTTCAAAAGCCTGCTCGTCAATACGACAAAGCCAGGGAAATGAAGTGTAAGGTTTTGGCTCAAATTGTGAGCATGTCAGAAAATCTGGAGCTACTGAAAACTGACAGAAGCTGAAATGGCTACGGGATGACACCTGTACTTAAAATACTAGCACTGCATACACATTTACTAAGGAACTACATACATGTTTATCTTCTTTGATTTGCAGATGTTTCTTCTTCTTGCAGAGTGCTAAAATTTTGTTTGAGGAGAGGAAACAGATGGTAGCTGTAATAGTGGCACCTTTCCAAGGTAGAAAGGAACCATTAGTGGGGCTACCACAGGCTTAAGGCTGGGAATGTCAGATTTATATGGCCTGTTTTCATGAAATAGAAAACGCCATCACTGCAAGGCTGCCAAGCTCAGTGCTGATGAAAAACGCAAGTGGTGACTGACAGAAAGAGCTGGTGCCTTAATGCCATTTCTGTTATCAGTCAAAGCAAATGGAGTCCTAAGCAGAAAACCCACGGCAGACAGTAATGTGGACCATGTATGAGGTCTCAGACCAGAACTGTTTATAACCTGGAGCTTCAGCCTCTTGAGCCACTGTTCCATGGGGAAGGGAAGTTCTGCCCATAAACAGTAAGTTGTGGAAGAGGGTCTAATTTAACACAGCAACACAACTGAAAAAGAGGAAGAAAAGTAAAAACTATGGCCAAATTAATAGAAATGATGCAATTATCTGTCAAAAAAAAACCGAGCAGATTTTTTTTTTTTTTTTAGTATCAATAATAATTTCACAGTTTTCCTGAAAAAAACCACAATTGTAATGGAAAAAACCCTAAGGTAGAAATAGAGAATCTCTTTAAATCAATTCTGCCTTGTTTTAAGGATTTATGTGAAAACAGGGAAAGCAATAGTCTGGTCATCCAAGTCCAGGAGGCCATTTGATAGATGGGAAGACTGAGAAGCACATGTGGGGGTAATCAGAGGAAGATATCATGGGAGCATCCTTGTTAGCTGTTTGAAGAGGACAGCTTATAAGTTCATTTAGATACGTGGAGGAGGGGTCAGAGAAGGACTATGGAGGCGGTGATACCGTTAAACTAAAGAGCATGATCTTTACGACCTTAATAGCTAAATATGGCCAGAAGCAGAAGAAGATAATGTATCTGCGAGGTGTTGGAGGGTAAAGTGAAGGTGAGCAAGATGAGAAATAATCAAAGCTTTGCTAGAGAAAGCTGTCCAGATTCATCAAATGTAGCTGAGGAAGGCACTCAAGCGATTGTGAGAGGATCGCATGTTCATGAGGGAGTAAGGAGAGAGAGGTCAGTAATTTACCATGCGAGCTGGGACTGCAAGTAAATCCGAATTTAGTCAGAGCCAAGGGAACAGAGGGACCACTGAGGAAAGTGCTGGTGTGGCCGTGTGGGACGGGTAGCTCAGAAAGGCTGTGTCAGTGCCAGATCGAAGCAGGGGACTTGCTAGCAGGAGAGCAGCCAGAAGCGGAAAGGCTGTTGTGGTAAAACAGCACAAGATTATGAGCTGCAACTCAGATTTATCATACCTAACTTTAGGCATTGGGGAGGTGCTAGGCTAGGAGCTGAGCTACTCCAGGGTTCCCCCCCACCAAGGGAAGGACAAGTGCACCTAAGAAGATGGAAGGACTTCTCTTCTGAATGTGCTCCCTTGTCTCCTTCAGTGCACATGGATTTCAGGGGAATTCCTCTTTTGACTTAGATGCTTCTAACTACCTGGGATGAATCTCAGCCTGCTTACGATATCCTTCAGAAAAACCAGTGAAGGAAGAGGAATAGTCTTTTTCCTCCCATCCCACAAAGGAGAAAGGTGGACAGCTGCAGTACGGAGCAGCCAGGGGAACCTTTGCGTTTCAATTACTCCTGAGCAGGGAGCTATTGAAAAATGGGCTTGGAAAAATCCTGTACATGGGCTATTAAGGAAATCTCTGCTTACAAAAGTCAACAGAAAGACAGCTGTGAAACCAGACAGTTGATAATTTGACCCAATGACAGAGTATAGCGCAGGGATTGAAGACAGCAACAGGGAAACTGTCAAGAATGTGGGATGGGGGGGGGGAAAAGGAAAAAGGAAAACTGAGACAGTCAACTATAAATGGCTGTAGAAAAGAGGTGCCTTTGGCTGGGGAATACCCACACAGGATTTACAGAGGCAGGAAGAGAAAGAAAAGGGTGAGGAGAGGGACCAGCTAAACCCCATGAACATGAAATTGGCAGTAAAGTAACAGCTGCTTTTTTTGAAAAATATGCAAGTTTAACAAGTTTAACCAGCACACAGCCAGAGCCTGCCGGCAAGTGTGAAAACAGCACTTTGCAGCCGCTGGTGGCTTTTACATGAAGGTCACAGTGTACCTACATCTGCACAGCTGAGAGACAGGCGGTGCCACAGGCAAACCAGCAAGCCTGCTGCCAGTCTGGAGGCTTCTTCTATTTCAATTCAGGAAGAAAAGGTTCCCAATATTCACAACCAATTCTACTGTATGTTATTAAAATTTATCTTTCCTCAGAAAAACTACAGCAACAATTTTAAGGGAGAGGAAAAACCAACGTACGAATTATTAAATTAACTGCAAAAGACAGCGTGCCCTAGCAAATATCAGGCTGGCTTTCTTCTTACTTAAACATTCAGAAAATCAAAACAGGCAATAAAAAAAATATCCAAGCATTTAGTAAAGACATGTTTTGAAAATAGAAAGATCATCAGGGGAAAAGTGTATAGTAAGAACAAGGAAGGAGAAAATAGTATGTGACCTTTACTTGTGATTTTATGCTTGTTATCAGATTAAGTCTTGCTTCCCCCCCCTCCAAAAAAAGAAGGTAAAATATCTACTTCCCCTATCCAGGAAAGCTGATGCAGCTAATCTGTCCATTCCACATTTGTCATGTAATCTATCTGTTCATCGGACTATACAGCATCAGCCATCTTGCTAATTATCTCTTTGTAACACATGGAAATTGAAAAAGCTTATAAAGTCACCCTTAGGAAACAGAAGACCAGGGAAATGGGAGGAAAAATTCCAAGTTTTGATAATATGAATAATACCTTAAATATTCTGTATCAGCAAACCACCGGTTTGCCTCAGATGACAAGATGCAAGACTTCTGACATCTGTCAACAGACTCAGAATAAAGGGCAAAAAAACAGTTTCAAAGGAGGCAAAACCCACATCTCTCCTCTTTCCAGGTAACTTTTTATTCTGAAATATGTTTACAACTCTGCATGAGCAACAGCCAGGAAGACATTCCTAGATCTAATCACAGATCAGCTTATTGTACACTACTGTTCAGTTCTAGTTTAAAACACATAAGCATTTACATTTTCAAGAAAATAAGAGAATCGCTCAGAAATCATAGTAATCTTTCTACAGTACTAAAACCTTTTAACAGATCTGCTGCAATTTTAACCCATACAGATGTAAAACTACATTTACCATGATTAATGAATTCAACTCTTCATTCCCATGAAAGTGCAATTTAGACCCACCCAAAATACTGGCTACAGTGCCTTACAGTTAGCCGGGCTTTTCACCGCTTTATATTAGACCCGATCCCCTAGACAAATCTGTAATTCCCCCCACTTCTTAGCTACAGCTGAGTCAGAGATGAAAAAGGAATCAAGACCCATTTAGAGTATTTGACTGGGCTAGCAACTACCCAAAACTACTGAAGAGGACATTCTAAAGCTTGCCTGATGAATATTTAAGCACTAAAAATGTTAATTAGTGTTAATATAAACAAAAGTTTAACCTGGTGACAGAAGCTCTTAACGTTTTCTTTCCTATTAATGCCAGCATGCATAAAGAATGCTACTCGGATTACCGGGATTTTCTCTAAATCCTACAAAATCACTAACAGCATCCACACAACACATTATTTAAGACCAGCAGCTCCTCCTACCAGCGCACTGGGAAACCGCATTTAATCTTTGCATCAATTCTTCTAGGGCCATTTCTTCAATTTTCAGCCAGCATCTCATTCTCTGATAAAACAAAAAGAATCCACAGCAAACATGCTCCCCCTGCTCCAAGAATGAAGGAGGGGGGGGGATCGGGGGAGAAACCCCAAACCAGACCACTACAGCAGTGCTTCGCAGCCCTGCATTTCAATGACTCCACACGGATCCCCCTCAGCACAAAGGGAGGCAGGAGTGCACGTTCCCTCCTGGCACTGGCTGGGTGAGGCGGGCGCTGCTTGAAGCCAGAGCGGTGAATGTTAATGACAGCAGGACCGCTGAAAACTTCTCTCCCCTCTTCTGCGTATGGGTTTGCCCGCAGCGGAATCCTCAAATGCCAGAATTAATGCGAAGCGTTGATGAGCCGACGTATCGCCAGTCTCTCCCAGCCTGCAAGGAGCGCTGGGAAGGGCTGTGCCGAATCGACAGCAAGGGAACGGCGAGCAGCCCGAGCTTGCCGAAAGCCCCATCCTCACGCTTACGTGAACACTAGGCTGCTTTCCACCTTCTTGCCGGTTTGCTGCAGGGTGAGTAGCTGCGGGGGAAAATGCCTTCCCGCTGACAACGCCAAGGCTATTCTGCTCTCACCAGCCCGCACGATGCCTTCACGTTTGGTTTGAAATGGTCATATAAACCACAGCCATCTTCCAGACTATTTGGAGGAGCTTGACTGCTTAAATGTTGTGCCACAGCAGCCTCCATAACTCCGTGGAATCTGTATTAGTGCCTTAGGCAAAGGGGTTTTGGAGTCAGGATCTGCGGACCCCACAAAGCATATGGAGTATATACAAGAGAACTGCTGTAGAAGGTAACTAGGAAAAGCAAGCCTAACAGAGGCTACACCAGCATCGGACAACTTTCAGGGATACAGAAAATCCTACAAGACCGAGTGCTGTACAGTGCCTCTCTGTACAACTGCTCCTCATAATTGATTTACAGTGCTTTTATACAGGCTGCTTTACAAGTTTCAAAGTATGAGGCTTTTAACACTTTCCTTTTTCAAGATTATCTCAATGCCTACTAAATCTCATTACTGGAATGTTTTTGATGATGGTCAGCTGAATTCTCCCAGTCTCCCAATCATCCTATTGGTCTTAGTTATGTCCTCTTAAATTTTAGCCATTGAAATAAATAAATGCTTATCTATGGCTAAAATAGAAAGGGATGGTTTTCTGTACACTTAACAGGACTGCACTGTGTTATTTAGGACAAGGACTCTTTTCTATGGATTACACACAGCAGGCAAAAAGCAGCAGTCCTTCCTAGGAACATATATGGATACCTATAATGACTTGTTCATAACTCTCAACAATATAATGCTATTATATTGGAGTGTATGAACTGAAAAAAAATTTTTAAGAGGCCCATCAATCCACCTGGACTACCTCTGTCAATAAAATTCATTGAAATCATATTTACTCATTTATAAAAATACTCACATTATTTCCACTCTAAGTGTGATGGGCCTACAGAAGCTCCATGTATTATATATGACTAGAGTCATATCTATTTTAATTTCTATATTAATAGAAATGAAAAAAAAAATTAAGTCTTCGGTCAAGCTTTTGCATAACAAAGTATTACCACAGAAATACAGCACCTATAGGGACTCGATATGGAAAAAGTATTTAGTCTTTCTGACTGCTATTTCTGATTGCATTTTTGCAAAGGAACAAGAGATCTGCAGCAAGACCACGATTACCAGGTCAGGCTTTGTCTATTCAGGTGGTGAAACAGGAGCAAAGGAATGAGAAGAGGCGTGCAAGTCCACGGGCGCGTATGGAGAGCCGAGGCTTGTTTTGAAACACAGGCTGTGGGACAGAACACTGCGTCCAAAGACAGCCCAGGAAGAAACTCCAGGTGTCAGGAAGTCAAGGGGACTTGTTGACTGCAGCAAGTTAGAGGCCTAAGACATTTTAGTGCATACAGAACAGCAAAATTCACTTGTAAGATGACACTATCTCCCAGTGCAGCAACAAGTGCCATTCATAAGCATCTACTGCAACGGAACATGCTAGTTCAATCCCAGCTTTCCTTGAGTGTCCTGCCTCAATTCAATAACAATTTCACATTTGCCTTGGAGAATCAGCAAACTGCTTCAGCCTCCCATATATCACGAGGTCCATTGTTCCAAGGTGTATTCTCAGTGAAATAACAAATGAAAAGCAAGACATAAATGTACTAATTAACTTTATCACATCAGCCAGTCAACTGTCAGGATCACGTGCACATAATATCTATTTATACTTGTGCAAAATGAATGGAGAACTCCAATACACTAGTTAAACCTCAGTTATACCAGTATCACCACTTTATGTATACTTTCTACACCTTCAAACAAATTCAAAACACGCAAGGCACAAGCAGAGCATCAAAACAAAAGTTTCAGTTAGCTGGACTAAAAGTTAGTTTACCTAAAACTGTTCTTTTTCATTAATCATTTACTCATTTAATCACATTTATCCCAGGAGATCAGGCAGCCTTGCCTGGAGCAATATAGTAACAAGCTTAGGTGTAATTTCTTTACTGAAGGAATCAGAGATACAGTATTTTCAGTATATTTAACCACAGAATGAGGGATTAGGATCCCTGCTGGTTTGAAATCAGAATCAAAGCAAATCATCCATGGCTTCTGAATATCCTTGAGTCAGAGTAAAGAAACAGACCTTAAGCTAATTAAAATCAGCGCTTAACAAGAGGGGACAACTGAGCCTCCTTGCAACAAAAATCACACCAGTACCTTACCTAGGGAATCAAAACAGTCCTGGAAATAACAGTGTCAGTATAGCTCAGGAACTAACTATTGCAATTTTCACTCTCTTGAAGTTTGTACCTGATGCCCCACACCTCTGCAGGTCATCACGATGATCGTATTAGGGAGTTAAACGTGCCATTTCAGCCTCTCATGCAAAATTAAAATTAAGAGTGTGAAAGGATTGAAGTCCAGTTCTAGCACTGAGTCTGTAAACACAGTAGGAAATGTTTTCATTTTGCATGTAAAATGTGATTGGTTTTAATATATGTATTTTGTTTTTACCAAAAAATTCAAGCTGCTTCCAGGATTCTGATTTTTAACTTCTGCTAATGTATCACCACTAGCAACAAATCTTCAGTAGTCCCAGGCTAGTCCCTGCTGCAGCAGAGGAATTCATACTGACGTATAGCACTGTGTAGAAATACTTTCACAGAGAAATTTGACAAACACATGTCCTTTCAGTTCTGTCTTAGATGTTTAAAATGCAGTGAAAACTTTTTTGCCAAATGCCCTGTACTTCAGTGAAACTGCAAAGGTAATAAACAAGGAGCAAATGTATTGCTAAATTTGATCAGTCAACCTCCACAGCTACGTGGATGTAATTTGACCTGATTTCTGCAAGTTTGTATTGATTTTCTTCTAAACTTCTATTGGGTTTGAAAGCCACAACCACATTATTTTTTTCCTTCAGTACTCTACTTCGCTCTGGTTTTGGCTGTGGTCTCCGGCAAAGCCTGTTCAAACAGAGCAGCATTACACCCCTCTTATTTTCAAACAGCTCCAGCCAAAAAGCATTACCTAGTTTTTCAAGAAACTGTAGCTATTTTGAAAATATCCCAGAAGTAACACACAACTATCTTCTCACGTGAGAAGCCAAAGCAGTAACCTTAACTCATTAACATACAATCATGTAATGAGTTTTGCCTGAACAAAAGATACTTGCAACAATATACTCAAAGAATTCTCTGCTCACTTTACTTTGATCTCCACAATAACATTCATCAGTGAGTTCCAAAATTTAATGATGTGCTGTGTGAAAAACTGCTTTTGTTCAAACTACCTTCCTGACATTTTTCTGGGTGCCCCAGATTGCCTTTTGTGAAGCAGTGGAAAAAACCCCAGGAAATAAACACTCTCTATTCACTTCCCCAAGCCATTCACGACTATACAGACATCCACTGTAGGTGATACTATGTCCCCTCCAATTGCCTTTTTTCCAGGCAGAAAATTTCCTACACTAATTAGTTCCTATTCGTACAAAAGCTACCCCATACCTCTGACCGCCTTCGCCATGCCTCCGCGTACCCTAATTCTACTCTAACAAAGCAAACAAAACTGGACATGGTACTCAAGAAGTAGGCACAGCAGAGATTACAGAGTGACATAAGGATTTTGTTGTTCTCAGTTTCTCTCTCAGCGGTTTGCAATGCTCTGTTTGCCTTTTGGACCAACACCGAGTGCCGACTGAGCTGTTTTCAGGGAACTACCCACAGTCAGTCGAGGTCTCTTACTGAGGGTACAGCCAGCTTAGGGAATAGTGTCTCATGTGTATCATATAATTTCTCATATGGATCACACTGTACAAACAATTAATTTCACCTACTCTACTGCTCGGTTACTTAGCACCACTAATTTATCCTCCAACTGTTTGCACTCAGCATTGAATTTGGCTATTTTGAATAATTTCACATATATGTAAGTTTTGTCTTTCCACATTTCCTTTCCATTTCCAGCTTATTTGGGACTATGTTGAACAGCTGAAGCTCCTGCCGAAATCCCTGCTTTACTCCACCGGTAACTCCCCTTCACCCACAGAAAACCGACCACCTAAAGCCACTCACTGTTTCTTGTTTTTTAATCAATTATTAATCCACAAAAGGGCTTCCATTTTAACCCATAGGAGCTTAGTTTCTTTAAGAGCCTGAGAGCAGCTGCAGTGGGAGAAATACTATTTACAGAATATAAAGTAGGACTACAAGAAATTAAAACACATAGAGGTTTACCCTGCCACTTTGCTTGCTGTGAAGGCAATGGGCAGAGCATATGGATGGTCATGCCTATGCAACTGAATCCTCTGCCAAACATCCCACACTGCTTTCCAGCAATACCACGTGGTCAACATCAGGCAGGCAAGTCAGCCACACTCCTTTCTGGATGGCCCCAACAACACATGCCACAAAACTCTATAGACTGTGAAAGCGACGAGGCTACAGGCATCCATGTCACCACCGCTGTCCTAAGACACTGCAGCTATAGACAAAAAGACTTACCTAAGCTGGGCTCCTGCAGAGAGGGAAGAGACCCATTGAAAGTGGTTTTCATAATCTAGGTCCTCACAGGTCCTACAAAAAATTTCCACATACATCCGCTGCACAAGAGTAATACTGAACCTCAGCTTTAAGTAAAAGGGGAAAGAAAGGGGAGACAGGACAGTTGATATGAAAGATCCAAATAGAAAATGCATTTTTAACATTTCAACCTCCTCTTGGCACCAGCTCTTCCTTCATGAAGCAAAGGGATTTTTCCCTTTTATTTTTCTGAATGACTGAGTTCTCTTGGTAATCAGCCCAGTTAGGCTTTATTATGTAAAGCATCTGGGATTTGAAACTGGGATTCATAAGCAGAGATGGCAGTATTCTGGTTTTGGCAACACCTCACTCTTTCACAAGGGGAAAATTGTTCCTAGATTCACAATCTCAAGGAATACAGAGAACTTTGCATTGTACAAGTCATTACCTTGCAAATACATGCAGGAAGGAAAAAAAAAAAGTCTTTTCTTCTTAAAAACTTGAGACTCAAACACTTATGCAAAGCCAGAGTATGGGCAAGGTTCATATAGGAATACAGACTAAAGAAGCCTTCAGATGTGCAGGAGCATTTAATTCCACCAAAATTATGCCTTGTTTTACTAATTATTAATTTACTAAATCTCTATCGAGTCCTCAGTGTCAGATCAACCTCCATAATATTTTCCTTTGCGAAACTAAGTTCCATACTGAAAAAAGGCTGCTCTCCAAACTCCCTCATCTGGAATGTGTGTTAACCTTGCACAGGGACCAGGCCAAGGTGGTACCTGGACCAAGTACTCAGCAGAAGGAGAAAAGCTTCACCCTCACCTTCTTTCTACATAGGTGTTCCCCTTTCTTTCCGTTATCGCTCGGGCCCATGGCTAAGAAGTAGAAGACGGATGAAATGCAACATATTCATTTCTATTTCGTGGCCTCTTCCCAAATTCAGCTCAATCTTGCTCCAGTCCAGCTCCCAGTACTTTCAGTCTTCTTCCCTAAACATCTTTGTTTCCCTCTTATCAATTGCAATCTAGCCCCTCCTTAAAAAAAAAAAAAATCAAGATTAGTTCTTAAAGTTTAGCTTTGCCACTAACTCTTCCGTAATTCATTTCTTTCATATTCTGTATCTCAGTTTTACGCTACAGCAGCATTCCTCATACTTCCGTGAAGTTTTTGTAGTGAGGCTCTTTGGCCTGAAGGAACTTAAAACCAGATCAAGGGTTTCAATACTTCCTAACATAACAGACAGGGTGTTCTTTTTCCCCAGCCTCCGCTGCTTGTATGAAGCAAATGAATGAGATGTCATTTGAATCTCTTCCACTGATCTTCTGTGTTTCTGAAGAACACCAAGTTTCCCAGTAACTGCTTCCTTCAGTTTTCTTCTTCATCCTCCCCCTTTGCCGCATGGGCTTAAGTAATCACTGCAGAGCCACAGCCTTAAAAGAGTTTATTTATTGTAACACCTCCAACTGCCCCTGCTTGGCTGAGGGCTGCTCTAGCCCTTTATCCCTCTCCAGTCTGGGGAGCTAAACTACCCAGATGCACCAGCAGCTGAACTCCTCTAAAACCAGGCATGGCAATGAATGAATGGTGCCTTTTCACCAGTACAATGCCGAGACCCTACCTTTCTAAGTTTAGTGAGATCACAGAATAGCAAGGGTTGGAAAGGACCTCGGGAGATCATCTAGTCCAACCCCCCTGCTAAAGGAGGCTCACCTAGAGCATGTCACACAGGACTTTGTCCAGGCGGGCTTTGAATATCTCCAGAGAAGGAGACTCCACAACCGTCCTGGGCAGCCTGTTCCACTGCCCTGTCACCCTCAAGGTAAAGAGGTTCTTCCTGATATTCAACTGAAACCTCTTATGGTTCAGTTTGTGCCCATTGCCACTTGTCCTATTGCTGGGCACCACTGAGAAGAGTCTGGCTCCATCCTCGTGACATCCACCCTTAAGATATTTGTATGTGTTGATGAGATCCCCTCTCAGTCTTCTCCAGGCTAAACAAGCCCAGCTCCCTCAGCCTTTCCTCATAGGGAAGATGCTCCAGTCACCTCATCATCTTTGTTGCCTTCCTCTGGACTCTCTCTATGAGTTCCTCATCTTTCTTGAGCCAGGGAGCCCAGAACTGGACGTGCTTTCTGTAGGAAGTTAGGAAGACCAAAGACAGGAAGCATGCACGTGAGCAGGGAAAGAACTTGCTGCAAACAGAAATAATACGGAAAGAAATAAAGTGTCACTGTTATTTTCTTCCTTGAGATGCTTCCACAGGTATGTATAATTAAAGGAAAGGCTACACAAGGGAAATTGTACTCCAACCCCTTGAAAACATGAAACCTTTAAACACAGAAAAAAGAGAAAATTGGGGAGCTCTTGTTTTAGAAGAGCAGATATTGAAAGGTACCATGATAATTAAATAGGTGGTGAAGTTTAGATGCAGAGATGTCAGTCATATTCTCTGCCAGAGTTAGTATTTTTTACTTAAATGCACAAATGAAATCAATCCAGCAAACACAACTTTCATTTTTTCTTCTCATGGTGGTTTTCTCTTCAAAGGAAATGGAGGGTGAAGGTAATAAAATTAATTTCTCCCCCCCCCCCCCAAAGTCAGTCCACTATTTTTTAAAGCTCAAACATTGAAGTCTCCTAAAAAGTATTAGACTTTAAATCAATCCCTTTTTGTGTGTGTTCAGATTGGAGTATTAAGAAAAGTCCAAATTTTATTACATGCCCCACTTTGTAAAAATCACTATTTCAAAAGAACTAGCTGTACACATTAAAGTTTGGCAGGCCTAACATTCAAGAGTCAGGACTGATTTAAAACATTCTCAGGAAGTTACTTTGTAACAAAATGTGATATTTAACTGTCACTTACAATTGTTAATTTTGCATACAATCAGCAATCTAAAAAGTATTCAGAATAAAAAAGTAGGGTGTTTCCAGGACCATTCAATTTGATTGCACAGAATAAAACTGAAGTGCTTACCCCTGAGGAGCAGGCTGACAAGTTTTATCACAGATAAAGGACAGAGGAGAAGGATGTCAGCTTTTATTCGGAACTTTTTTTAATGGGATGTATCTTAAAATTTGACTGCCCTTTTCCACTTTTACATCTTTCAAAATGTACCATTCACTGGAGCTTTAGGGTGACAGAAAGCTTTTCCCTTTTCAGAAAAAGAAATAGTGCAATGCTCAGGGAACAGCACTGAGGACATGGGAAAATACAGTTTGTCATTAGTCTGGGTGAGCCGCCCACCTCCAGCAGACGTGCCCCCCCCCCCCCCAGGGCTACTTACTATTCTGCCCTGGGTGCTGGCCTCCCTCCTGGACTGCACCCCAAGCACTGTTAAAGGACTTGGCTTTGTCTTGACACAGAACAGGAAAACTTACAAAGTCTCAAAAAGTATCCAGGAATAGGAAAACCATTTCCAGCAACCACAAAGGTTTCTAGCCTGCAGCCAAAGAGGCCAAACCCCGAACAAGATCTCAGTCTTGCTGCAGAACACTCGCCCTCACCGCAGGTCCTTCAATGGTGCCTTTGTGTCTTTCACAACAGAGCTTGAAAACTTATCCGTGTATGTTTCCTTAACAGGCCGATTCCCCCATCTATTTTACTGCATACAATCCTCAGTAAATAAAACAGCATTATTTTCTTAGTCTTGTTATTTGTGTTAACAGATGCTTCGTAAAAGAGAAAGACCAGGTCAGATCACATCAAAAATGGCAGGAGATTCCAGGTAGGGAAAAAACCAAATATGCCTCTGAAGAAAAGGCTTTTGAGGACAATTACAACTTTTTCACTTCTTGACAAGCCAAAAATCACTATATCCAGTTCACAATGATTTTGGGGGGGGGTTTTAATAAGAATATGAAATAGTGAACATTTTCAGATCCCGTAATTTTCTCCTATTTAATATTCTTCACAGAAGACACTACTTCCCAAAGCAGCCAAATTAAAGGAGAAAAAGAGAGAAAAGTAAATCAAAGGGCTCATGGGCGGAGATAAGGACAGTTACCCTCAAGGGCAAAACAGACTCAACTTGATGAAATTCATTTAAATTACTGTCAATCAAAATCAGAGAAAGAGAGGATAAAAACTGCTAAATCTTAATACACCTTCCCCCCACCCCTCCCTTCTTCCTGGGCTCAACTTCACTCCCAGTTTCTCTGCCTACTCCCCACAGCGGCACAGGGGGATGGGAATGGGGGCTGGGGTCAGTTCATCACACGTCGTCTCTGCCGCTTCTTCTTCCTTAGGAGAGGACTCTTCCCCTGCTCCCGCGTGGGGTCCCACTCACGCAAGACAGTCCTCCACAAACTTCTCCAATGTGAGTCCTTCCCACGGGGTCACAGTTCTTCATGAACTGCTCCAGCATGGGTCCATTCCTCCCACAGGATGCAGTCCCTCAGGAGCAGACTGCTCCAGCGTTGGGTCCCCTGGGGGTCACAAGTTCTGCGGCAAACCTGCTTTGGCATGGGCTCCTCCCCCCACGGGTCCACAATGGCTTGCCAGGAGGGCCCGGGGTGCTGCAGGGCGTTTCTCTCGCATCCCTCACTTCTCTCTCCGGCTACTGAGATGCAGCCGGTTTTTTTTCCTTCTTAAATATGTTATCCCAGAGGCGCTTCCGCCGTCGCTGATGGGCTTGGCCTTGGCCAGCGGCGGACACAGGGAAAACTTCTAGCAGCTACTCACAGAAGCCACCCCTGTAGCGCCCCCCCCACTACCAAGACCTTGCTACACAAACCCAATACATTGTACCTGTATACATTTCCTTGGTATTCTGATTATGTACTGCTGTTGCTTTTTCTTATTCTCCCTCCTTCGCTCTTACAGCTATGTCCAATCCATAACAAGGATTCCTTTGTCAGTGACAAGCTTAATGCAGTGGTATTTATTTTCACTTTCTTTGCTTTTAAAATACAGTAAAAAAAGTGCTTTTTGACAAACCATCTATTACACGTAAGAAGTTGCATGGGATTCAATGTCAAATATTTTTTAAAGCTTTATAACATCTGGATACTTTAAAAAACATCTTTTGAACTGAGTCAATCACAACCATGACCAAGAGCTGGCTCCATAAATCCACAAAGATAAACATAGAGGGACAGGCTCACAGAGAGACTCATCCCCAGAGCACAGTACACCATTTCTTATTCCAATTCATGAGACGTGTTTGTTTCTAACCCTATCCAATGCTGTCAGGTCAGCTGCACAGTTATAGGTAACTAATAACCTCCAGGATGCACCAACTGGCACATCAAAGTATTTTCAACACTGGAATTCTCAACAGTTGTTTTGTAATCATGCTGGTTTTGCACTGTATTCTGTTGCCCATTGAGTCATGTCATGTTTTATGAGACCTAAACAAATTTGAAATGAGATTTCCACAAAATTGCAGGTTCTGTATTCTTGCCATTTCTCAAGTTCATCAAGTTTCCTTCTGCAAAGTCTTGCTCTCAGAGTTCCTCTCTTTACAAGACCAGTTTCAACAGGCTGAAAATGACTTGCTCCTTCAGCTGCCAGATCCCCCAACAGAATACCGGTGCCACCCTGCCCCAGGCTTCTGCCACTTACCTATCTGCATTTACTCATCAGACGTAACTACCACATAAAGATCGAACTGTGGCACAGAGTTCCCTCAAAAGCTCAGTAGCCGAATGCCTACTGAAACACAGTTGTACAACTTGGATGTGCTGATTCAAAGGGCATGCATACAATGCTGGGCTTGGTTCAGCTCCAGTCAGATGTTATTTATGACAACGTTAAAAAAAAATTATGACTTAATAAAAAAATTCAGAAGTACACTGATGTTTCCAAGAAAGTAATGGAAAAATACATGATTGTGTCAGACAAAACCCACAGCATCTCACACTATTTCATTGTACATGGTCATATATTTGTCATAGCATACAATGCTTCTACATGACTACTGTCAGGGCGTTAGGCTTGGAAAGGACTTCAAGGGAAGAAAGAATTATGGTAACACATGCCCCTTTCAAGACAGCAGATGTATAACAAACTGGTCTCCAATCATGCTCCTGTATACTTCATGACAATGCCTGAATCTCTGAAGGGGAACATTTTGATCCTCTTCACCCTTCCTACACATGTGCCCAAGAGGAAGATAATTTTCAGAGACAAATACTGTCAATGCATCAGAGCACAGCACAGACAAGCAGCAGGGAGAAAAGGGAGGCTGGAATCATGAAATATAATATAAAGGCTGCGATTCCAAAGGGCAGCATATAGAGGAGTGTCCTGGTTTCAGCTGGGATAGAGTTAATTTTCTTCACAGAAGCTAGCGTAGTGCTGTGCTTTGGATTCAGTGCTAGAAGAATGTTGATAACACACTGATGTTTTTAGTTGTTGCCAAGTAGTGCTCAGACTGCTCAAGGACTTTTTGAGCTTCTCCTGCTCGGCCAGGTGCATAACAAGCTGGGAGTACAGCACAGCTAGGACCTAAACTGTCCAAAGAGCTATTCCATACCATATAACGTCATGCTCGGGGGGGGGGGGTTAGTCGATCAGTCGGTCGCGGGCAGAGTGGTCGCAGCTCGGGCTGTGTGATCGCGGCTCGGGGGGAGTGATCGCTGCTCGGGACAGGCTGGGCATCGGTCAGCGGGTGGTGAGCAATTACATTGTGCATCACTTGTTTTATATATTCTGTATATTTTCTTACCATTATTATTATTATTATTATTCTCTCTTATTAAACTGTCTCTATCTCAACCCACGGGTCTTACTTTTTTTTTTTCTTTTCTCCGATTCTCTCCCCCATCCCACTGAGGGAGGGGGGGGAGTGAGCAAGCAGCTGCGTGGTGCTTAGTTGCCAGCCGGGTTAAACCACGACAAGGAGGCTTGAGGATGCTGGATACTGTGCACTGGAAGGCCTGACTTGAAACTTTAGCTATACCACACCAACACACATGAAAGGAAAAGCTCTTTGGTCCTTAGAGACTGATCTGCATTAGCATCCCACTAAGAGCCATTTACATTTTTCAAGATCTTGACCAACCCTTTAGAGAAACAAACAGGCATTAAGGCAATAGTCACTTTTACATCTGCGGTTATTAGTCCAGTTGGATCTGCCATTGCTAGGACCACCAGCTACAAAAGCAAAAAATCACTAAGGAACTTTGGCTAGAAGGTTCTGCTGGGTAAAACAAAAGAAATGAATGAAAATAAACAACCTAGCAAATAATATTTGAAATGATGTTATCAAATACAGAAGTCAGTTGTTCTTTAACTATCCAAAAGCTTTCCATAACACAATGTTACCTGTAAAAACCTGCTACCCTACTTCATCTTTCTAAATCCCAGATTTCTCTTTGCTGTCTCATGTATGTGCGAATGGGATGTCTTGTAGAGTACTTAGCAGTGGTGTGGTAATGGGTTGCAGGCAAACAGCTCTCAAAAAGTAGAAGCAGTTGTGTTATTAGATGGTTTAACTTTTATTTTATTGCTTTCATAGGATTAGGCAGCATGCTGTTCAAGGAACTCCACTGTTTGCTTTACAATAGAATAAATATTCTTGCATTAATTTTCTAGGTTTTTAAATGGTGTAGAGGCAACAAGGAGGGGTAGGATAGGATTCGGAAGGTAGACCATGAATAACAGCTGACATACAAATAATTCTTTCACTCTATTTCTACCCCTCTCCTTCCTCTCCCCCTGACATTTGCAGAAGAGTATTTAAAACTAAAGACTAGTTCCTCATAAAAGACAGTATCTGCCCGCTCTTCCTATCTCCACAATGCCCAAATAGGTTCAGTTTGTACACACAGAGCACACAGACCATTCTAATATAACATTGGTAACCTAGAGCATCCAAAGCAAATAGTAATGAAAGAAAGGCTACAAAAACTTCAAGTCTCTTCTAGAGAGAGCACTCTTTAAAAATATATACCTCAGCAATGACAGGCAACATCATCTGTGAGGAGAACAGAGTCAGGTCTCAGATTCAAAGGTTCTTTGCATTTTAGATTTTATTCATGAGTATTAAAGGGCCTGGTGACTAAACTGTGAACAGCTGCCTCCTTTTAGAGAGGAAAAGGGGTTTATGAAACATTTTAAAGCCTATTTTAGCAAGCAATCCCGCCATGGAATCACTCCCAGCTGTCTCTATAATACTTGACAAGCTTCAGCCAATGTTTTGTCAACATGCATTAAAAGTGTTTTTCTATACAGCATAGTCTTCTCAGTACTATATGTTATTTTTCCAATATATATGGGAAACCATTTTACCAACAGAAAGACAGTCACAAATGTGACTTCTACTTCAAGTACTTGTGCCCCTGACACATGAAGCTATGTTAGACATACCTGCTGAAAAACAATCTAATTCTTATGCAATACTTGCCTGACAGAACTTCTCTTTCTTAAGTTTTAAATCAATTCTTTCTGAAATAATTACACAACCACACTGTTGCACATATTTGTTTTTGGCTTGAACAGTTGAAGCTAATCATAACCATCGCTAAAATCTTCTAACACAATATATGAAATTGTACGCCTCTCACAGACAGAACAAAGATACTAATCTGTGAGAACACATACACATATCCCATACTGAATTAAATAAACTACAAATAAAACCAATGTCCTGCCAAAATCCTATTAATGAGGCAAATGTACCAGCAATTCCTTTCAGCAGCTCTCTGATCTCCAACTCCAAAAAACAGCTAAGACTGCAATGACATGCACACAATAGCACTGAGCTTTAAAAGGCAAGACTTTAAAAATAAGTGTTCAGAAAACTAGATGCTGTCTGTAAGTAAATATACATACACACACACACGCTGCCCATGTTTAGGCTTGTAAATACCAACCTTTCTTGTTGTTCTGTCCGAAATCCAAAGCATGTTGCACATCTCCTTTGATCAGGTGTTTTATGCAAGAACAGCATAAATGACACAGCATTTGAGAAACAAACGTAGTAAAAAGATCCAAGTGTGCATGTTAAACTCTTCTCAAATAGACTAAAATTGACAGGCTCAGTGCAGTGCATTTAGCTTTTGCAGTGAATTTGTTTCCAAGGAAACCAATAGCTGCAGATGTTTTCCCATGTAACAGGGGAAGAAAATTCAGCAGTGAGATTACTTGTTTACTCAGTATTTTATTCACACATTTTCTGATCAATAGCGAACTATTCCTCAAGCTGTTGGAAGACCAGACTGCATTTAAAAAATAAAATATAAAGAAAGAGCCTTTTCTACACAAAATTTTACTGAACATGTATTACTAGAGGAAGCATGCCACCTTTAAATATTTTCTTCTTTCTCCTTTCAGTCTCCTCTCCCAAAGTGAACTGCCTGCCCTGCTTTGTCTCCCTCGATAACAGCATGCCAAACCCACCCTGTGACATGAGTTTTCATCCTAAAAGGTGCTCCAACAACTTGGCAAGGCCCCAGCTTCCAAGGAACAGTGCTTACTTGGAGAGGCTACAGGAATACTCATTCTTACCATATGGCATAGCTTTGCAAAATTACTTTGTGCTATAGAGATATCACCATGACTGACAGGATTTATGCTTCTTAGGAATAGAGTACAAAATATAAATATTTAGTAAAACCATATGGAGAAGGAGGGTAGAAAATCCACCTTCCCTGCAGTTCTTCCACAGGACATTAAACCTGTAACTCAAAGTTACACACACAATGCTTACTTCTCATTTATGCTACAGATTCCCAAGCTGATGTATAAATAAAAAAAAATGCAGTGCCCATAGTGTTTTCTTAATTTAGACCTCTTTCCTCTGGGTAAGATATGCGAATATTCACCATACCTTCTGAGCTCCGAAAGCTTTTTTCCCCTTGTCCTCTTTTGGTGTTATTGATTCAACAGCAACATCTACTGGGCATGGAAGGCCAAGATTCAATTTCTTAAAAGAGATTAAAGGGCCAGGCACAGTAGCAGAAAATACAGCATTTATTTATGGATACTTTTGCATCCCAGTCACTGCGAAACTAGAACTGAAAGGAACAAAACTTTTAAATATGCATTTGCTCTCTACTAACCTCTCCAAAAGGAAAACAAACCCAACAAAAAGATGGACAAAAGAATAGCAGTGACTTCTGGTTGCCATTCAGAGACAACATATTTATATTACGTCTTCTAGGAATATTAGATACACTAGGCTAACAGAACCAGTTGACAGCAACTCTGCCAGTAAAAGTATTCAAACAATCTTCAAGTTCATGCAATGAAAGTTTGTTATACACATTTTTCCTCCTTAAGTCTATTTTCCCACTTTGTTAAACACTTACACAGATTAAAAAAACAAAAAACAAACCCAAAACACCAACCAAACAGCAGTGACTAATAAGCAGCCAGATCAGACCATGCGGAAGTTCTTCAAAACTTCATGGAGAACAAGATGATCACATGTGGACCCATTAAATGCTAAGAACAAGAATCCCAAAGGACTTTGGCCTAATGACACCCAGCATTTGCCTTCCATAATGGATTCTACCGGGGTCTAAATTCCCTAAGTGGAGCACAAAAAGAATTGAGGTCTTGTGAGAGGGACACATTTCTGGCAGGCTCCATCTGAGCAAGTCAAAGACAATGACAGAGGGGTAGGTGAGCTTCATCCTCTTTCTGCGCTTCTACAGAGACTGGTGTTTCATCTGCCTGCCGAAAGGCACACATCATGATCAGGGTTCACAGTCACAGCCCCTGCCTGGCTTTCAACATGCACACAATTCCTTCATTTAAAATGCAATCAGATGAGAACAGGATCCCTACTCCAAGCACTGATTATGGATCACATAAAAAATGATTATTTATTAGATGTATAAATGCTACTGGCAACAGAGAGCAAAACTCAGGACTCCCATTTTACAAGTTAGGGCCTCGCTCAGTCGGCAGGGATCCAAGCTTCTCTTTGCTACCACCCCCTCCGGTCTAGTGCATCTTGACTCTTTCAAGAAGTATCTTCATCCAGGAAGAGCGCGGCAGCCGGTCGTCTGGGCATCCACCCAGCCCTCTAGGCTGAAGAGGAAACCTAAAAGCACTCTTTTTCTGGGCAAGTGCTCCCACCACTTCGCTACAACATATGTTGAAAACCCCAACAGCTCTGTATTCAGCCTGCACAAAACTGACCATTCCACCTTTTGAGAAGCTCAGCAAGTTGTATACTGGGCACACGTAGCAAGTCAAGAGCATGGCACACGCCAAACTGCAGGCAGCCTTCTCAAGATGGCAGCAGGTCTGGGCAAAGTCAAGGGGACCCATCAACCCCAGGCAGATCAATCTGCACCAGAAAAACTACTGAAAGAATTATGAAGAGAATGAAGGACACTCTCTTAAACACCTAAACACTACCGAAGTCCCATGAACATTGGCACTGTTCTCTCCCATGTGCTGCTGGTGAGCCTCTTCCTTTGTGGTGCAGTGAACAAAAACAAGCCCAGCAGCCTTGCTGGAGCCACACCAGTTTGTAAAATGGGAAAGCATCCTAGCTGCATGCACGTATGTCATTGTGATACCTTCCAGAATCTCATTTATAGCCTTCCTACATAAACATGTTTTGCAACACTGAAAAGGGCAGACACTGATGATTTCTGCAGAATGAAATATGCCAGGGTACACCACACACCACATCATAGTATTGCTCAGAGATGGAATTTTACAAAAGCGTACTACAGCACACAGATGGAACAGCAAACTTCTCTATAGTACAGTTCTAGACCATATAGTATATGTTCTAAAATGAAATGTGTTTCTCAAAATAAGCACTAATAGGGAAGGGGGAAAAAAAAACCCAGCTTCTTTAACATGTAAACAGGGCATTTCTGCTGTATTTTTTCCCCCTTACTCCTCTGACTGCAAGCTCTGCCTACATGGAAAAAGAAACTTCTGGGATTTCTCCTGGAAAAAACCTCTCCTCAGCACACAGAGTGCTAGTGAAGAGTGCTTTGGGCAGCATTAAGAGAACTGACTCTGCTTTAGGCCCACCAGTCTTGTTCCAATTGGATTTTTTGGCAAGACCTGACAGCATTACAGAGGTCCCCAATACCTTCTTTGCACATACACATCATGCATGTATCCACACATCTTACTGGAAACAGAAGCTGCTGGCAAGACTGCCTGCTTTTTCAAGGACCTACTACTCCCCACCCCCCAGAAACCTCAGCAGAAGCAACACTGATGTGGTTTCCCTGGAACTTTCACCTTTTGGACAGGGCTCCTTGGCAGCAGTTAATCCCAGGCACCTTATTTTCCACTGCTGCTCTCCCTAAAAGAAACCAAGTCAATCCATCATCTCCAGAGTAGCTGTTCTGCCCCAGGATGATTCTTGGATGGAAGTCACGTGTGCTGCAGGGCTACCACAGAGCTTTCCCTCCCTCCCTCCCTCCACTTAGTAATTAGCAAAAGTACATTTCCCCAGGTAAGCCTTTGCAAAACAGGTTACACAAATTTGACAGCAATAAGCTTAAACTGACAGACTCCAGATGCAATATCAAATTTATTCCCCTCCTCCTCTCTACATAAAAAGTTGTTTAGTAACGGTCAATGGAAAAATATATTAATCTGTTCAACAATTAGCTTAGATGACATTTTAAGACTACAAGCAATAATCTAATTATGTGCAAAAAATAATTTTAAAGAATTGCAACTTTTCTAATATACTTTATGATCAACAAATAGGCTTAAGCAGATCTGATAAGCAGAGCAAATAAAACTGCTCACTAAGTAACTTAAATTGCATGTCCAAATTAAATAAACTCTCTTTAGCCTCTAGCAATTAAAACAAACACAATATCTTTAGCTGGAGGGAAAGGTTTTCCTTTGACAGTTGGCCATTCAACCAATTCTAGTCAACTCTAAATCAGCACAATTTTCAACAGCAAAGAAACCCAGCCACATCAGTATGCATCTAGTCTGTAGCTTGTACCTGTGAATAACGAACAAAAGGAGCTCCTAGACAGCTGTCTATTTTCAGTGGCAGGAAGATGTCTAAGTGCCTTACTTGTGGACATAAACACCTGTTGTAGCTATAGCAAAATGCAAAAATAAAAAATCCACCTTAACTAATCTATTTCATTATTTTCCAATATTTCTGTTATCAAACTCCCTCTTCCTATGTAATGATGGTTTGACTTTCTAAACACCCAGAGAGGGTGCACTGATTAACCCCAGCAAATCTGTGCATTTGCATGAAACAGCCCTGAGTAATTCCTCAGTGCCAGAGGCAACAACTGAATCCAACATCTAATCTGGGTATTGGCTAGAACAGCAGCAAAGCAATTCATTTCCATGACAAATGGTCTAGCTGGAAGCCAACAGTCAGATCTAACCCCCCACTTTTTACCCTAGAGATGTGTAGGTGACGCAGAAGTGTTACTAAGGCAGCATGTGAAACCTTGTAGCTCAGATGATTTCTATGGCACCTATGCAAGACCCGGTGTTTACATTTACAAATTCTCCGTCTTCACGGCCTTAGAAGCAAGTGCCAAATCCGGCAAGGAGTTTGCCATTACAGAAGCAGAGGAGGCAACAAGCAAGGAAGAACTCTAAACTTGCCATGCGACTGCTCTTCATTACAGGGGGGGGACATCAGAGGCATGAGATGTCCAAGGCCATGCGCTACCCTGTCAGAAGAATAAGCCAGTTTCTATAACAGAATTTTATTTTCCTCTTCAGATATTATAATCAAGCAGATTTACAAAGATATCCACTGCCTACAGACACAGAAAAATGGGATTTACAGAATGCCTAAACAGGTTAGACACGTAACCCCTCCTGAATTTCAATTACACTGCTGCTTAGGCACTATTCCAATTTCTTTGGAGCCACCTGAGGCACCAAAAGCACAGAGGTACTTATGTCAGGGACTAAACAGAATTGACAAAGCTTTCCTACTTTAGTTTCAGCAAGTATCTAATGTTTCGTCCTGCGTGGAGAATATCTGAAAAGTGAAGCACAATTTAAATCAAAAGAGAAAGATTCATTACACTCAGAAGTATCACAAAAGCTATTAATTTTCATAATAAACTAAATGTTATTCCTTTCTCTTCTGATTAAGTGGCTGTGTACTTCAGGTAGATTATAAACAAAAGGACATCTACATAATATTAAAATATATAAACCCAAGAAAGTTGTATTAACTTTTACTAGCTTAAAGTTGATAGAGAATAATTTCATACCGACTTATGCAACATAAAAATGCCACTACATGCATCACATCTTCCCATGAAAGTGTTCTGAATGCCACGCAGAACAAAGCAGGTATAGCTTCCCCCTAACTTAATTTTAGAGTCCTTGCTTCTTTGTACAGATTATTGGTGTTTGCCTCTCCCTCAGCAAGGAGCTCTCCAAGCACAGAACAGGCAGCCAAATGAAGGCAGGCAGGCAGGCCGAGCTCCAGCTATACCTCCCAGGTTCATGTGATCTCACAGCTAACAAGGAACCCCAGCCAAACTCCTTCTGAAAAGCAAAAGACTCTCTAGGAAACGGAAGAATAGAAAGGGAAAAATAACAAATGCTGTGGCTGGCCTGCTTATTACAACAGAAAACAAGAGAAAAAGTAGAACTAAGTGCAACAATGCGGCAAAGGTATTTCAAATACACCATTAAAATTTGTGATGGATCAGCATAAGCCATTGCAGCACACAGTACTTGGCACATCTCCCTAAAACCTTTCCCAGCTGGGTTCAGGGAACTTTGAAGAAAAATTAAAAATGCTTTCATGCCTTCACTACAGTTGCAGATGATACCCTAGGTTCTTCAACTTTATCTTAGTGGCCTGGCCAAAAAAACCCAACAAACCTAAAACAAAAAACATGACTAGCAAATAATAAAGGCTAAGAGTAATTTCAGGCAGCACTGCTTCCTGAATGTCTTTTTTTTTAAAGCTGCAATCTTTCCCTGTTACTGTATGAAATACACAAGCAGGAAAGCAAACAGCAGTTGAACTGAAAACTCAAGTGTGACACCAAAATACAGACACACATATACACACATACATATACACACTCTGAATTTTTTTGCTGACTTTACTGAAATACCTGTCCATATTTTTAGCTGGCAATGCCTTTTTACACTAATGGAGCTTTCTGCTCTAACTTCTTGAACTGAATGCTGCTAGCTGAACAAAAAGTTATTTTTATATATTCCATATTTGCTGTAATTCCCAGGAAAGAAGGAATTAGAGTAAGATGTTTAATATTAATTTCATTTAAGAGGCTGGTTAACCTGCATAGCTTAAAAGTCTTAAGACGAAAATCCTGACAAGACTCCTACTGATTTTAATCAAGCTGGGATTTTATTGCTCTATTACTTGAAGCAGCAACACAATACAGATAAGGTTTACTATGCAAAGGTTGTCCTTTCTGTGCTGTTAGATAGATTATTCCAATTAGCTGTAAACGTGTCTCATTTTGAGGAGTTAAACTTCTAAGAATATGCCAAATTCCTTCAGTAGAAATTCAGTTTTAATAAAAAGCAGTCCTTTTAACCAACAAACACATAAAACAATGGCTCAAACACGTGCTGAGACTGATATTAGTCCTACAGCAGTCAGTAAAGGAACAGGCCTGTAAAGACATTTATCTATAAAATTGAGTTCTCCTGTAAGCAAATAGCGTTGAACACTGAGAAATACTAACTGTGCACACACTATCTGCTATATCTTACTTGAACACGCACTCCACATCGATCAAACTCCTAGTAACAAACAGAAAGCTCAGCACGGATATACTTAAAAGCTCCCACAGTAAAATCCAGCCAGTCCTTTAGGGACAACCCACTGCCACCAAGCAGACAAAGAGAAGCGTACAGCAAAACAAATATTTTTCTCTGCCAACAGTTATGGTGATCCCAGTTCTAGGTTCATAAAAAAGAAAATAAATCCCAAGTCCCCCCTCCTCGAGCATTATGACAGATACCACCAGGGACAGCAATAGCTCCCAGCTCTGTGCTGGACTGTGCATCTCTAAGTGGCTTGTGTATTATAGCTTAGGGACTCCTGCCCTAGTTGGCCTGTTTTTAAAAGCAAAAAAGGTCATGAGCTCTTTAGCGTCTGCACGGACAGGCTGAGAAGTCTATGATGCCATCTGCATTCCACAGAAGACGTACCAATGTTAATCAGATGACAGCACACTGTTGTCATTCCCATGAAAAAAGTGATCTTGTCACAGCTGCATATGGAATTCTAACAAAGAAGAAAACTCTGAGTGCCTCACAAATTTTGGTCTTAACTTTACATTTAATTTTTTTTTTTTGAGTATGCAAACAACCTCATCAAAAATACTTGGTATGATGTTCATAGCCTCGTTTTCTATGTATACCTGCTAGCTGCATTAATCTAGTTTATAAGTAATCCCTGGAAAAATGCTTTTTATCACATTGTTACTTGAGGTATGGTGTAACGTACACAGCTTTGCAAATTAAAATTAAAATTCTAGTGAAATATTGAGCATGAAAAAGCTTCTCAGAGAACATAAAGCAACTCCAAGAATCAAGGAACTTTCCAAATATATTGCATGGAATGCAATATATTCTCTCCAAAAAAGCACTGGCTTAATCCTGGCTACCAGTAAAGGCAACTTCTAAGAGATCATTTTAAGTTTCTTATTTTTTAGTGAAGATTTTAAAAAGGTTGTATTTGTAGACATCAAGGAATAGAATGGAGTTGATCCAAACAGCATTAGCTATTGTTTTTCTGAAAAGCCACTTAATTTGAAACAGTGTAATTATTATAATAATAAAAGCCTACAATGTTTCCCTTAGTACATTACTACTGAAATCTTGTATTTGCACAGTTGTGACTAGTGGAAGCAAGGGGCTAATGAGTATAATGGAGGTATATATTCTGGGTTCAGAGCATAACTGGAGTTGAGGAGGTTGTACAAGTGTTTAAGTGTTTTTACCCCTCTGATGCAGGTGATGAGCCATCAGTGGTCTTGATAATGTAACCTGACCACACTGCTCCAGACAGCGACCTTGTAGCAGGTATATAATTCAGTTAAAGCTGTCAGCTTCAGTAATGCCACTGAGCAGTGCCTAAAGGTGTGTATGTATGGAAAACAATGCAACTTAAAATTCTGAGATGATACACAGCACATTTCTTTCCAAGAACACGTGAATGTAACAGATGAACATTTCAAGTGCCTGTAAGTGCAACAGCTGATGGTGTGCTTTGCAGCACTGTTACAAGTGTTAGAATTGGCACATCACAGCTGTCTTTTCAGCTGCCTTGTAATTTCTCATGCAAAAACCCTAACAATCATGTAAAATGGGAAGACACCTGTTCTATAATTTAAAAGGTTAACATTTTTTTTTCTACTCATGAAGTATGACTTCTCAGGTAAGTTTGGACCAGGGAGACTTGAGACTTCAGTCAGCAGTCACCTGTATCCTTGGATTCCCCAAAACCTGGGCAGAGACATGATAGTCCCCTACTTTTGTAAAAGCTTTGACTGTAGCACCCGCATGGCTGTTTGCTACAACAGCAGCAGTTACAGTTTCCAAGACCTCACACTAGCAAATCTTGGTTCCACCAAAGGTTTCCTCTGCTTCCCTATTGCTTTAGCATCATGGCAGGAGGCTAAAAAAAAACCCTGTGTGGAAAGATTATACTCCAGATCTGAAATGAACAAAGGAAAAACCAAACAAACCAAGAAAAGGTGTTAACTGTTTGAAGGGGACCATCTCGAGAGCAGAAAAGCCCCATTCAAAAAAAAAAGTTGTTATTGTAAACAGGCCTCCAAGCACAGCACTCCTGAAGTCCAACCCCAGCCAGGTAGAACACATAACAGGCACTGAGAAATTATAGAAACACTAAAAAAAAAAAATGTTTTTTATTTTATTTTTAAAGATTCATGACTGTCTTCCACACTTCCATCCTTTCTCCACAATTCTTCCATTTTCCAGCCTCTTCTGAAGGCAAGAGGGGGAAGGATGTATTACGTACACAATTTGAAATGAGGAATAGCACACATAAGTTGGTCAGACATGATCATGCTTCCACCTCACTTGTACACGCCTCAAGATGAAGCATGCTGCTTCATCACTTTCAAGCTAGGCTTCTAAGCCCTCCAAGATGCAACATGTTCCCAAGCAAAAGCATGTAAACTCACAGACACAATGAAGGCCTGATCTTAATTATAACTTCTAGGAAAACACTGCAGTAGAAATATCACTATTAATATAGCATCAATAGCACAGCAGAGGAGTTCCTGGGGAGGAGGAGGGAACAGAGGCATTAAAACTTCAGCAACAGCAACATATGGTTTAACTAAAGAGAGCATCTTGCTGCACTTCATCCTACAGTATTGTTAGTCTGCATGAGAGACTAAGACCCCTAACATTTGCTTAGATAAGCCAAAAACAGAGAAAGGAAAAGACTCCAACAGTATCGCTGGAGTTTATGGTCCGCAGCAGCATTTCTCTTTCTGCCTTTTCTGACCAGAAGACTCTTAACGCTTAGCTTCACACAACAAGGTATATGGCTTTCTTTACCAACCACAAAAATACTTGCTTCTTTTCCTGAAATAAGTACTTGAACAAGTGTTAGAACTAGAGCAAAACAACTGCTCATCCCACAACATACAAATTGCCCATTTTAAATATTCACCATGTTATGCTGCTGTAGTTCTTTTCAGAGCAGGTTCTTTTTAGCAGTCCCTTGATAAAGTCAGAAAATATTAACATGCAGATTGTACCAATTAAGAGCAAAAATTTGTTAAAAATCAAAGCCCAATAAAATGGCCACAGACACAATGATGCATTCAATTCCCAATACTAGCAACAGCATTAGTTATGGCACAGAAAGAGCTTTCATAGCGAATTTTGTTTTAAAGTTCAGTAGCTTTACCAGAGAATTATTTGCAACCGAGTTTCTCATACCCAGCTCTGGAAAAGCTCCTTTGCCTGTCTACACGCTGTTCTCTTTTAGTCGAAAGAAAACAAACATACTTTTTTTTGAAAACTATATGCCACTTTTTCCAGGCATAGAGAGCACTATCAGGTGCTTTTTAGTTTTGATTAGTGGCTTGTAGTTCAGCTGTCAAGCCAGGCATGGATGTAATCCTCACTGAAAAAAATCAGCTACATCTCAGGCCAGGAAACTTAGCCCAGAACTTCTTTCGCTAAACCTCATATTCCTTTCACATGGAATTCAGTGGCAGAAGGACAGCAGCCATAGCTGAAAGATGAAAATCATAGTCAAGTATGTGCAGGTTATTATGGGCAGTCCCATGCCTGTGAAGCGTGTATATACACTCAGTTCCTGGTCCACCTTCACTGCATTCATTCTGATCTGTACAGCTTACTAAGCTTCCTTTGTAGATCAACCAGTCAACCATTAATTCACTGTTACATCAACACAGAATACATACGTACCTTAGTCTGAACCTAACACAGATCTCTCCTGAATTTCTGGAGAAAAGTAGCAATTTTCCATTTAAAATTCGCCATATGACTCAAGACAGAACTACTTTTTCTCTGACTTCATACTCCAGGCCTGCCTTCCCAGGATGACTTTGTTTCTTCTTCCACCACTGAAGCAACATACTGAAAAATCTTACTGAAATCTCTTAGCCTAGCTCAAAGCACTGAGATGGAATCACATACACCTACCTCACCTCCAGGAGTGGTTTGTTTCACTCCTATTTCATTAAGAATAGGCTAGAGGCTGCACAAGCTCTTTAAGTAGCCTGCTTGACAATCCCCACAATTAAGTCTAAATCTCCTGTGCATCAATCAAGCTTGCATCTTCTTATTCTATTAGATATGAACAACAAGAAAATTAAAGCAAGCAGATGTCCGCTTTCCTCCATAATTTACAAAAAGTCAGAATATGTGTTTTCTCTTGTAGTCTAGATACACTTTCCTTATTTCCAAAGAAGTCATATTCTGTAAACCTCTGACCAATCCTGTCATCCTCCTCTGGAATTTCTGCATGGGTTTTTTGTATCTTTCCTTGTTACCCTCAAAAGAAATCTCATATTCTAGCTGAGACTTCACTAGTACACAAATTACTCTAATAACTATTTCCCGTCAAGCCACAGCAGTATATGAATCATTCTGCAGTAGCACCAACATCATTAGCTCATCCAGGCTGAAAGAATGAGCTTTCTTCTTTTATGACAAAGGAGTCATATCCTGCCTTGGAATTGTATATTAAATGAAAAACTGCATTTTAGTGAATTTCACTGTTCTAGTTTTGGATCATCTTTCCAGCTCAGAGAGACTTGCATGAATACGTGTAGATATTTTTTTAATTAGCCAGGCGGCATTTTTAAAATTTGTTTAACAAAATGAAATGAAGATGTGTTAATAAAGACCAATTGCTATCAGATGCAATTGCTAATCATATTATAAAATTATAGCCCATCTGCACTAGGACCAAGGCAAAGGTTACAGAGTTCATTTATGAATACAACAGACTCCTGCATAGGTAAATACAAGATCAGATGATACAGGAAAAAAGTATTCTTAATCCCTTTAACTATAAAATAGCACTCACTACAGTTTTCTGCTTATGGACCACAGCAATGAAAGCAGTGTCATAAAGTGCAGAGGTATTTTGTACTTGCTTCTCAGCAGTTTCTCTAGAGTACAATTTTAAAACTGTAGGAAGATAGGTCAGGTTTCTCTGGGATGACTATTTTTTGCTAATCAATTAATTGATGGAATTATTTTAATTTCTTAGAACAAGTATCAGTCCTCCAGAGTAAAGGTCTTCGCTCTTCACTGGCTGCTACTAAACTATTTGTTTGTGGTGACATCACCCTCTTCCAAGTGAGTACTCAGCTATTCCTTTATTTGGGCTCCCTGCCCTGCTCTCATTGCTAATGATGACACACCATTGCTAAAATTCTTAAAGCCAGCAATCCTCCTCTTAACACAGTTTGGCAGCCAGCTGAACAATTTTCAAAATACAGTATATTTTTCTAACCTGCTGTGCTTTCTGGCACCTCCTGCTTATCTCGCACAAGCTGCATGATATCTGACACCACAACCTGATGGTTTGTATCTTCTTCTTTCTCTTCATTAGACCGGTTGGCTGTTGTGAAACAGTTGCAGCTTCCACTTTCTTTGCATGGGATCAACCTCCAATACCAGTAGTCAGACATGAAAATGCTGTAAGTTGATTTCTGAAATTTAAAAACAAACATAAAATCATCTTCTGCAGGAAGAAAAAAAACTAGCTACTTGAAAGAAAAGGCTCAAATAATGTTAAGATTGACAGTTACATACAGATTATCATCTTCAATTTTAAAGAAAAAATATGCAGTTTACAACAGCAATTTATGGTATCACATGCAGTTCATAAGAGCCATCCATGGTATTGTACCCAAAATAAAAACTTCAAGAGCCCCCTGTAGTTTCTCAGAATGCTTATGTCATAGGTCAGAGCGCTAATCACAAAAAACCCCCCAAAATATACAAATATCAAATTATGCAGTTAAGAACATATGTAAAGGCAAAAATATCAATATCACACTGTATTTTCCATAGAACAAGTCAATATTTATCTTAAAAGTACCCTCTGAAACCCAGTTTAACTAGGTGAAAGAACACCCCAGAACATGGACTGTCAAAAAGTGAAATAATGCAAGAATTTAAGAAAAAAAATAATTAAAGAATAAGATATTATAATTCCCATGATATGAGGTGCTGAATGTACAGTTTGAAATTTTCATGAACAATTAACTGAAGGAATACTTGACACTGGAAACGTGGCAGGAAGAAGAGGTGCTTTGGCTTCTGACACAGTGCCCAGGTCCTTTGGGGCTGCCCTCTTCCTGAGTAGAAGGGGCAACAGTTCCCTTAGCCTAGACAGAGCTAATTACCAGGCTTACTTGTGCTTACAGGTAAGAGAGCGAGCATGTTCTTAAACACCTACAGCTTTCTCAATTTACATGTACAAATGCCGGAGAACTAGTGTTTTTATTCTTTTACATAAACAAAAGTCATCCCCTTCTTGAAATTACAACTAAATCATCATTAACTGTAAAATATTTCTCCTACATAGGGAAACAGCTTGAGCTTTCCAAATATTTTCAGTCACTGAACAGTTTCTGGGAATTCTGCAAAGTGCTAGCAAGGTGTCATTTCTTTAGAAAATTATACCACATCCAGAAACAGGTTTGTCCTCACTCTCTTCCAGAGGGCATGTGGGCCACAAAAAAATGGCCCAAGCCTCCAAGCACAAGGGACGTGAACAAGCTTTTCCAAGTCTACCTGAAAAATGCCAAGGTCAAGCTGGGGAGATGTACATTTAATGCTTTTTGGATAAGAAAGAGATGCACGATCTCCATTTAACCTACAAGCATCACATTCAAGTGTTTCTAGCACACCTCTTATGTCTAGCTGCTGATTAGCTTGAATAAAAGCATCATTCCAGAGCATGGATATTAACAATGATACATGTAGAAGTTATCTACATTAAAGGTGACAGTTTTATAGACACGAAGAAAGTAAATGCCATAAAGAAATCTTGCTTGATATAAAAGAGTTATCAGTTTAAAAACAAACAGCAAAAAAAAAACCAACCCCAGTTCACATTATTTAGTACCAGATCCCCCAGGAATCACTTATGAAAGGTTAAGTACTTGCTCCATCACTTACTATATTACTTCTTCAAAGATAGGATTTCAAGATAAAACATTCTTCAAGTATTACCACAAGTTGCATCTTCTTACCAGTTTAAACATAGCATTTTTGTTTTATTTGAGCCAACATACTGCCAGTTTCCTCAATTCTCCCTTTGCCTGTTCCCAGGCTTTTCAGGCTTTGCAACATTTGTCAGAAGATGGGTAATCGAGTTAAAAGCAAATTGCTCAACTCCTTCTATAGCTGCCAAACCCAACAGGTTCACTGCACGCATCCTCCTTGTCACACAGGTAATGGCAGAGCTGTACTAAAGGACATGCTGCTTGTAAATAATGTATGTAGTACATTGTACATACTTTTAAGCTGCATCTGCCTCTGCAACCACCTGACATGCTGCGTGCAACGATGGGCACAAGCATGCACACACAGGAACCCAAGCAGCATGTGCACAGGGGTCCTAATAATTAAGAAGCGTTACATATCACTTAAATAGAATTTTTTCTTCTAGTTCTGTGGGAGCTGGAGCATTTCTTTCCACTACACTTGAGACATTAAATAGATTTTTCTTAAAGCCACTTAGTGTAAGTTTAAATTTTTTCTGTCTAGAACTTCTCCTTTTTATCCCAAGCATTGAGGCAGAGATGGGGAAGTCTCTTCTGAAAGAGACAAAAATCCCAGAAATTTCCAGTAGTTTTTTCCCTGCTCCTGTGCAAGGTGAACTGAAAAGCAGCTGGATCTATGCTTCAGTAGTCAGCAAATTACTCTAGGAATAAAATTTTAATTTATTGCCTTTCCTTAAGGAATGGAAACTCCCGAAGATCACCAGAAATAATTATATCCAAACATGCAGTTAGAGACACACATTTATGACCTTAATCCTACTTTAATTAGTTTTCTGACCCACTCATCTTCTTTATTTTGATTTTAAGAGCAGTAATGTGAACTTAGTTTTTAAGCCAACAGCTCAGGGACTCAGAAGGCAAAAAAAAAAAAATGGGGAAAAAAACATGGGAGGGCTGAGAAATAATCACTACGTACATTTTTCATACTTTCATAAAGCAAGGCAGCTCACAGAGACATTCACAAAATTGACTTGACGAAGATTGACTACAAAAGGGAAAAAACATATAAAAAAGGAGGAGGGGAAAAAAAACCCGTATTCTTTTGTCTTAAGACCTAATGTAAGACATTCCAAATAGTCACAGCATCCTTAATGGATATATGCCCACTTGGACCACTGCATCTATACTGCAGACACAAGTAGTTTCCCGAATTATTTCAAGACATCCAAAGACAAACTAATGCCCCATCCACTAGTATAAAACTAGGCTGGTATACCAAGAAAACAAAACAAGAACGAAACCTCCATTTGACATTTGTAAGTCTAAACAACTGCTCCTGAATCTCCATTTCACATGCCAAAATCAATACTGCTTGTTGGGGTTTGTTTGGGTTTGGGGGGGAAAGGGGGAGAAGTGGGGAGGGGGGAGTCGTTCTTTGTGGGTTTTTGTTTTTTTTTTCTAAACCAGATCACAGACATCAAAGTCTGTGAAATACCCAAGGAAAAACAAGGGCAGAATTTGGATCCATTTGTCAGAGACTGAAGGCACTGGTAGGCTTCACTGGCCCTGACCAGCCTCAGCTGGGACCTCTACCCACGGGCCCAAGAGCTGCTGCCTGTAAATTCAGAGACCTTTAGTCCCTGTGTAAGCTATGCCATTGCCATGCCTGCCAGCAGCCCTGTCCCCCAGGCAGGCAGCCTGCTTTGAGTCCTGGCTCTGGATCCTTTAGCTTCTGACTGGGTTCCCTGGAAGGACCTGGTTCACTGCTCATGGGGCCAGGGACGGCTGGTAGAGCCTGTTACCAGCGCCCAGTTGTGGTCAGCCTCTGCAAGCAGTGCCCCAGTTGGTGAGCTTGTGCTGGGGCCACCCTTGGCTCCTGCCTCGACCCTGCTCTTGCTGCTCCCTGACACCATTTATGAAATTTATCAAAATATCACTCTAATGGGAATACAGCAAATCACACAGGAACAGGTGGAACTTGATAAGAGCACATCTGATGAACGTGGTAGTTCCTTACTGCTGTATGAAAACAGGCACAGATATGTTACAGCTTTGGCATGTGCCCTATCGAGGTTGGGAAGAAGGAAAGGTCTCTAAGGACACAGCAGGAACAAAGGGGCACTGTGAATTCACAGTCCCCGTGTAAAAGCTCTGTTCTTCCCCTGCGACGCCCATCACTTCCAGAGGGAACATCGGGTATGGGGTCACCGTCTCCCCATTTACAACAAGCAGTTGCCAGCTATAATATCAATTAGGCACACTGCATGCTTCATCTGCAAGGTCTGACAGCATGCTAAATGGATGAGATCTTAGCTTTGAAAGTGTAATTATATGTGGGACCAATAATGCATTAATACGCAATACTAAGAAGCAATACGTAGTATTACGTAGCACTCCATACCACCTCTTAATTAAGGAGCCAACGGTTTCTGAACCATTGCTTGTGAAATTCAGACAAAAGAACGGTTTTTGAAAGCAACAGTCCTTCTATTTCAATCCCTCTGCACACAAACCTCACTGACTTTACTTCAGTTTCCCCACCCAAAATCCCCCTTTAATTCAAGAATAGTGCTGCAAAGAGAATAGTGAATAATCATCATCAAATGTGGCCAGATTACATAAGGCACCCAGTTATCTCAGAAACTTAAATCCGTACTCTGCGACCGCTCCACCACAGCAATTAAACCTGACTCCTAGGGTCCCCATTGCTCCGAGTCAATAACACTATTAATACTGGATCTCTCTTGCTGCCACGCGATGCAATTTCTTCAGCTATTTCCCTGATTATTTAGGCAGGGTATTACTTCTAGTTGGGTGTAACATGAACATTTAAATGTATCTCACTTCTAAGACCATTTGTCCAATATTTTCAGATTATCCTGTGAATTACCTCACTCGGCATTTAATCACTGCAGCATTTTACCATTCTTCCATCATTGCTCCATTTAAGTCACTGAGGGAGGAAAAAAAAAAAAAAAAAAAAAAAGTATTTACATGGGGAAAACTGGTCCTAATTTAGCACCTACTCAGATTTCACACCCTTATTTTAAAGGGTGTGAATGGGTAAACAAGATAACACTTTATTCCAATGCTCTTAAAGAAAATCTGTTTAATATGTTATCCAGCCTGAACAAGCTGGCTTAAACATAGTCATTTGCCAAGCTAAGTACACCCATAGAGACAGCGACAGCGGAGTCCAGCTCATGATGTAAGAGCTCATCCGTGTACCTCGCAGGTCTCTGCAGAAGAACTGGACTGAACTGGACACCAATGTCTGTATAGTACTAAATCATGTTTCTTTATTTCAGAATGGATTAAAATACACTGAATAGTATTTCAACCCACAGGCATCATTCTGAAGAGAATCTTATTTTAAGTGCATGTATCTGGGAGGCAGCATTCTTTCCAATTTTTATGCTTTGCAATATCAGCCAGCCATTCTTCCCATTGCACAATACACCAGGAAAGCGCAAAATACCTAAGACACACACACATGTTAGTCCAGGTTCCTCCCACCTAAATTCAGATATTAAACTGACAGGTCTAAGTTAAGAATCTACTTGACCCACGTGCCTTCAGCATTCACTGGTGTAAAAGACATGCACATCTTCTGAGGCTCATCTGCCCCTCACATTGACTTGAGAGAGGCAATTGTGGATAAACCTGAGTTTGTATGATGAAGATTCCCACTTTTATATACATTACTGATAGAGTGCCACAAAGGGTGAGTCATGTAATAAAAACAATAAAGCATTTTAGGATTTTAGTAAAGCCTATTAAATGACTCAAGTTCTGCCTATTGGAGATATTGTATTTCTACTCTTGCCCCTCCCCCAGTCCTTTCTCCTTTTTTTCAGAAAGATGGGGGAAAGAAGCAGCAGCAAAGCCCCAGACATCCACATCTCTCTCTAGGGCAAGTAGAATACCCTTACATGTTTTAAACCAAAATCAATTTAAAGACTAAATTTTTTCTCATTTGGAGCTTTACTGTGATCAACATTTAACTTGAGCACTAAGTAGTCCTTCAAGATAAATGTTCTCATTTTTTAAAAGCCTTCCACAAAGCATTAGAAAACATCAACAGACTTATGTAGAAGATAACTAATTTCAAAGAAATTGTAAGACTATTTAGCAAGAGCTAAACTGAGGCCTCTTCAAAGGAAAGAAAAAAAAAAAATCACATGTGCTTCGTAAGAGAAATGCTTTCTTATTTATTCAACTTTCCATCTTATAGGGAGCCACTACTCTTTTGAGGAACGCTTACAAGTTTAAATGAAGTCCCTCAGTTGTCTTCCTTCTTCCTCTTGGGGCGCGCACACAAGAAAGGTTTATCTTTTGTTAATTAATCCAGAATTGTGCATCATATTTTAAGACTTCTAACAAAAAGAATAAAAAGGTAAACATACACACATCACAGAGGGTAGCCGAGTTCTCCCAAGACTTGAACAACCTTCCCCACTGCCTGCCTACACCAATCTGCACGTAGGCACAGGAACAGCTTCAAATACTCAGTCAAATTCTCTCTCCCTTTTCAGAGCTACAGGCCCAGCACACGCCAAGCTACTGACAGACCATCAGAGCATGAGGGCAAGGGAACAGCTTCTTGCAGGTATGAAATGAGGCATGAGCAAAGTCAGAAGTTCTTCCTCCCTTACCAGCTACAAGCATCCTAATGTGAGTTGCATCAAGCCCTTCAGAAATCTGGGTCTTGCAGACGTGCTATTTCTACTTTGGGTCCACCACAGGAGGCCCTCAACTTTAATAAGGTAGTAGATTTGTAAAGCGGCTTGATGTCCATTTTGTACAAACTTCATGTCTAATGGTAGGTGAATGTTCTTCCCTGTCTTCAGTGAATAGAACAAAAAAAAAAAAAAAAATCAGTGTTAAGGTAAATGTGAGAAAAGCACCATATTATAGAATACTAGTTGCCTAGAGATCATTATTAGCAAAAGCATAATTTCCTTAGTCTTTAGAACTCCCACCAAACCACCTACATTCCTGAAAACTGAGCTTTTAGAATTAGGTATCTGAATTTCTTCTCTTCCTGCCCCCTCACACTGCCCCCACACGCCAAAGTTTTCTTTCCCACTCGTTTCTCCTTCCATCCATGAGAAATCAAATAATCATACTGGCCTGAATGTGGTCCTCTAAACTAGCATGGAGAGCTGTTTACACCTCTCTAAAAACTGCTCACAGTCTGTACCTGTTTCCACTTGGATCATGTTTGAGAGATTTTTTTCAAGACCCCATAGAATGGCAAGCTAGGTTCTGTTTTTAAATTAAGCCTGAAACACAATAGAAGCTGATAGCGCTACACAGCTTTCAGCAGAGAATGAGGTGGTTACATGCTTGACCCCTTATTTCAAGGGGCTGATAAATCTCCCCTTATTCAAGTTGTTCTCACGATAAACCCAAACTCCCATGTCACCAGTGCTTTGTTCTTGCACGCACAAAGCCTCAACAAGCACAAGACACTGCCACCAGCATGAAGACATGATGCGAATACCATTTGTTTAACTCAGAGGTACCTGTGGCCAAGCACGCAAATCCTAACTCCTAGACTAATTCAGTTGAAAGAAGCAAAATATATGCTACTTTCCAAAAGCTGGTGAATACATGGCACACTATTTTTAATTTCTGTATCACAGAAACAAGCATTAGAATATAAGCAGTTTCTCTTGAAATCAGAACTTGGTATGTCAAAGACCTCTTTCCCTGGCGAAAGCTCCTAGGACAGCATCTTTGTTTAGTGACCATGTAACAGGAGTACACGCTTTCCTCAGCTCAGGGGACACAGGTCTCAGAGAGATCACTTGGGTCACTTCATCCCACCAACTTGCTGACAAACATAATATAATAGGTGTCCAGTTTCAAAGGGCTCACAGAACATCTACTCTACAAGTCCCTTCTCTTCCTCCTTCCTCCCAACCCCAGCTTGTCACAGATCAAAAGCATTTTGCAATAACCCATAAAAACTCCCTCAAGACTCGTAGCTTCAGAGTTCAGCCTTTTACCATAACACACAGAGGAGGGGGAAAAAAGAAAAAGCATGACTGAGGTTTTCCAAGGCTCAATAAACCTTACCTAGCGCCCCTCTACTGAGACAGAGAGCACTGCCAACATCCTACACCTGCAGAACTTGTTGAACAGAAGTGCAAGGTAAAGGAGACCTTTTAGGAAAGAAGAGGTAAATTCTCTTCTGATCTATTTGGGATTTAATTTTCTGTTGAGTAACCATGCTGAATACTTCCCGATGAAGTTGTTATAGATTTACCCAGCAGGGTAATTCTGTTAGAAATAGCAATTGACAACAACTTTCACCGTGAAAGGTGCACTGTATTAGAAGTTTTGAGTAGATGTACGTTTTAAGATTACTAAACCTGGTGTCTATTTTGAAGCTGCTGCAAAGCCTCAACAGTGCACACAGGGGGCTGCCTTCAAGACTGATTTTAGACATCTTTGTCATTAAAAGAAAAGCCATTCCATGCAACTTCTGTAATTACTTTTGTACAGTCCAGTCCTGAATCAGGGAGGCATATCACTTCTGGAAGCCATCTGAAACACCAGAATTTCAGAGTTTAACAGAAAAAAATTGTGTGGATGCAACCCAGACTTCCCCATAGAATGGATAAGGACAGAAAAAAAAAAAGGGTTGTGTGGTAGCAGCCAGGCCCAAAACACAAGGAATTACACCCAACATCAAAAAGCGCTAAGACTCCTCAATCCTCTACCCTATGTCTGTGCCTTTATTAGGTATGTGCTCTAGCACCTTCTTGAATTGGGAACCAAATAAAATTTTTGCCTTTCCCCTCCTACTTACATGACAAGATGTGTACTTTTGTTTAGAATAGTATTCTTTATTTTTTAATATGCTAACCAAACACGCATTGGGCAAGTACACTTAATAAACACAGACCCTGCTGCTGAACATTATTTTGGCTGTTCCATTCCCCAAACCAGAAAGGCTGTATGTGTACTAATAAACTCCAAAAAGGATTTGAAGGTTGCCATAAATAGGAAAGCTGCAGGAAATCTTTTAGAAAATAAAATTGGGTTTTTTTATTTGCTTTCTGAACCTTTATTGTTCACATTGTCAGTCATTCTGAAATCGCTAAATCAGCCTGGCTTTAAAAGATGAAATAAAGGATTTGCAAGAGCAAATCCACTGTCAAGTCTACCAAGATAAAGTTTTACGTTCCTTTTCAAGGTTTTCAGCTAAAAATATCTTTAAACAATTCTTTCTTTCTGGCTTTTGGATTGCACTAAACACTTATGTCTCCTTCCTTTTGCAGCTACAAAAAGAAACAGAAGTAGAAAAAAAAACCAAAACCAACAAATCTGCAGACAACACAGCTGGCTAATTTATTTTGATAGTCCAGCCCCAGTGAAATACAAAAAGTAAATAAACACCACGAGCGGCAGAAACATCCTATTTTACAGTCCGTGCGATTAACCATCGCAGGTAATACCAGCCAACACCCCCCCACACCCCAGCTTTGTGTCTCTAATTCCGGGATGCTTAATTAATCTCCTACAAACCCCAACAGCACAAGCCCCGCGCTGCGGCGGGGCAGCCCCAGCCACCCCCCGGCGGGGAGAGGGCATCCCGCGGCGCCCACCACATTTGTTTGTTTATTCGTTCGCTTTCAGGCAGGTTACGGTGCTTGCCTTTGTCTCGCTTCCTCCCCGAGCCCGGACCTATCGCCACCCAAAACCGGGGGGGGGGGGGGAGGAACAGGGAACAGAAAAAAGAAAGAAAGAGAAACCCCCAGCGACAACCCACACACACACACCCACACCCCGAGGAGTCCCGGTAGCCGAGGGTGAAGTCCCACCGCCGGGGAGCGGCGAGGAGAGCCCAGCCGCCGGCGGCGGCACTAGGCGAGCCCCCCCCCCCACGCTCGCCCCTCACCCGGCTGCCCCCCTGCCCGGGGGCTCCCCCGCCCCCTGCCCGCGGGGGAGCGCTGCCCCCGGCAAGATGGTGGCGCTCCCCGGGGGCGAGCGGCGGGCGGGCCACGAGGCACCCACCTCCACTCACCTCGGCGCCCTGCCCGGAGGACCAGGTGGCCGCTGCCGCCGGCACTCAGCAGCTCGCCCGGGCGAGTAGGGCAGCGCCTCCCCAGGGGCCGGCGGGATGGCTGGCAGCGCGGGGGAGGCGCCGCGGGGCCCCGCCCGCAGGGGGGGGGAGACCCCGGGGGGGCGGCCAGAGGCCCTTTGTGTGGCGGGGCGGGGAAGGGGAGCGAAGCGGAGCGCTCCTCCCCGCCCCGGCCCCGCTTCCCTCGAGCACCTGTAACGCCTCGCCCGCCCCGCCGCCAGCGGCCGGCCTCCGCCCGGGCGAGAACCTGAGCCGCCAAAGCGGGAGCGGGGCGCCCCGTGAGGGTCCCCGCCTCACCGGGCCCCTCGTTGGGGCCGTTGGGACCCGGCCGAGGCGGGTCCGGCGGCAACGCTTCGCTTCGCGCCACGCCCCGCCGGTCCGTTAACGGTTTTTTTGTACTGGGGGAGGGGGAGGTGTTAACCTGAGGGCCGGATTGCGCTTGTCCTTCGCGGCCACCGGTAGGTAGGCGGCGCCGCCATACGCTGGGGCCGGGGCTGCGGGGTCGGGGCGGGTGGGGAGGCGAGGGGAGGCGGCTGGGCGGGCTTTCCCGCCGCCCCTGTGAGGCGCGGTGCCGCGGCTGTTTGAGGTGCCCGGCGGCGCGCTGCCGCCCCGCAGCCATCAGCCCGGCTGACAGCGGGCGGGAGTTCACCAGGTAGGACGAAGCGTCGGAGGCAGGGTCTTCACCCGCCTTTGTCTCGGAAACGCGGTTATTGGCCGGAAAGCGGTTACCGCCTGTGGGAGCATTGCCTCGCGTTTTGGGAAACGGCGGCAGCTGGAAGTAGGGGCACGGAGGGAGGGTCTGGCTGAGCCGCGCCGAAGTTTTGCAGCCTCGATTCTGACGTTTCCTGGCATTTCGGTGTTTGGCTCGTGGCGTTTTATTTTGCTTTTATCAGAATGTGTATATGAAGGTAACGGCAGTGTTCGTGTTTACATCTCGATTGGACAATTGAACAGCTGGAGGTGAATTAGACAGTTTTCCCGTGACAGAAAAAAAACCAAACCAACCGACCGACAACCCGTATTTGCTTTCTTATTCAGGTGTATCCAAACAGTGAAAACTCTGCCTGGAAGCAAAATGGTGCGCGCTGGATGTATAAACACGTGGAAAAGCGGGTGCTGGAGAGGTGGCGTGCGCCTCAGGGGAAGCACCCACGGTGTGTGCCTAACTCTGCCCACGCAGACTTTCCCGGTCCCTTCTCCTCTCAGGTGGTCAGAGGGCTTTCAAGCTACTCTCCGTGGCCCTGCCGCAACAGTGGTGGGTTTCACTCATGACAACCCAACCGCAGGTTTCGGGAACTAAATTTTTCAGAAGGAGTATTCGAGGACTGAGGACAAAGGTGGGGGGTTACCACCTATTTCTTCTTGCACTTTCTTGAGTGAGAGGCATCTGATTTTTAGAAAAGCATCCGATGATGACAGCGATACGCTGTGTACGCTTGTCTTCTTAATAACCTGAAATGCTCTTTCTTAAAGCCCGGTGACCCAAGGTAGCGTCAGGAAATGGCTTACGGAAACAAGGGTTCAGTATCTAGCAGCTTCTTACAGCAGCTTAACCCAAAATGCAGGTCAAACAGAACCCGAGGTACAAGTAGGTAATCGAGTCGCCTTAGCAGCAACTGTGCTGTTTTCCATGAATGACACCCTGTGCCGCAGTGTGCCATGGGAACGAGTGGCCCTACAGCACTTCACTGCGAAACAGGGAACTCTGCAGAGAGCAAGTGCAGATTCAGATAAATCACTTTTTTTCTTTTTTCGCCCCAGTACCTCACAAGAATGTTTTTCGTGTTGATTGAAAAGATGTGGTTGGTCGTTCAGGGAAAAGGGCCAATTAACGATGACGTGAAAGAGCAGAGAGGATGCCTTAGTTTGGAGATACTCTCAAAAATAGCTTTGAAAGAAGAGTCCGTGAAGCACAAGGGAGACATCGACAGAACATACAATTTAGATTTCAGTTCTGGTTTGTGTTGCGGGCACTTCTCGATCTCTGTCCCTACAGCAACCCCTATAGCAGTAAACTAAACGGGGCTCGGGTTCAGGCTTTAACTGCAGCGCATGGTCATCCTCTGTACTGTTTCCTTGCTGGTGGTGTCCCCAGCGAGGTCCTGTCCTAGCAAAGTAGCAGTCTCTGAAGCAATTCCCGGCACAGCTCATGGGTCAGTGTGGGCCAGGGGCCATTCCCAGCAGACCGTCTGCATGCAGCTGACCTATTTCGGGAGATAAGAGAGTTGAGTTGTGCATATGCGAGCCACGTTGTGCCAGCTGGTTCCCATGCCAAAGGACGGTTCCTGACCTGCTTTATTTGCTAGTGAAAACATGAGGGGTTTGACTTTTGTGATCCCCACTGTGTTCTGTGTCAAACCAGACCTTAGGCGCTGGCTGGTTTCAAGCAGTGAGAAGTCGGACAAGAAGATCTAAGAGTTTTTGATCAAGCAGGATTTCTGCAGAAATCTTTGCTTAGAAGAGGACACAGTTGCGTTGGCTAGTAGTATCAGAATTTATGGAAGAAATTTGTCTCATTTACAAATAGCCTTTCTTTTGTTTCCTCACAAATGTTATTTCTTCTGCATTAAATGAAATATATTCATGAATATAGCACTGGCTTTGAGAAGAATGCTATAGTCCATGGAAAATACTCTTTTGTTCTGGCTATGCCAAGAAGCTGGGGCGAATTTCAGCAGGGAAACGGTTAAGTTTCAAGCAAATGTCAAGAACAGATGGAATTTAGGAGTTCTGAAGAAATTAATAAAGAAAGTAAGTAAGTAAGCCACTAGAGCAAATGCGTGCTTTCCCACTAGAACAGCTGAAGGTAAAAGTGGGTTGGAATGAGATCGAGATATCTTAAGACATCCATGCTAAGTAGGAGGAGTAGGGTGGGAATTTCAAACCAGTGAAGTATAATGGCTGTGGCAAAAATTGTACCACGAAGCACCCTCCTTCAAAGAAATGTACGCTGTATTTCTGGCACCCTGTCAGTGCAAAAGTGCTACAAATAAATATGGGGGTAGTTTGCTGGTTTGTTTGGGTTTCGTTTTTTTTTAAACTTTTCAGCTCAAACAAAAGTGGGGATGAGAAAGCCCAGAAGGATCTAGCAAATGCTGAGGTGCTGGACGTGCTCATCTATTGTACAGCCTATGGGAAGAAGTTGTCTTAGCATGAGCTTTACCTGTTTCTGCCAGTTATGAAGTCTGGAGGGGCTACAAAATGACAACAGGTTGGCTTTCAGGGACAGACTACACGAATTGTGTCTGTCAAATATCTGAGACCTTTCTTTATTGAGCAACTGGTCTGAGCCACGTCTTGTACAGAATCAGAAACTGTAAAATGATAGTAATCTACCAAGAAAAAAAAATGCAGAAAATTAAGCCTCAAAGCTGTTATATGGAGAAGTTCTCCAGGGTATGTTAGGAAGATTTTTGAAACACAATGAGAATAAAATAGTAATGATTGTCCACAGGGAAGAAGAAATGCAATTTTTTTGCTTTTAAATTTGCTGAGAATGATTCTCTTTTTTATAATTGTGGCAATAATTAGTGAACGATATAAAACAATTCTGATTAAAATAAAGGCAGTCTGAAAAAAAAGACCAACTGAGATATGTGAAATAAAGCACTGGGCTGAATGATTTATTAGTGGCAAATATAACTGAAATGTGATAAAGTGGGGAAAAGGAAGAGCCCAGACTTCAGAGAATCCCATTGGTAGGCTGCTCAATTCCATGGTTTTGCAGGATGTAAGCAAAATATGTTACCAGAAAACCTAGCCTGTCATTATACCATGAACATTAACAAACATGACTCATAGACTCAGGGGACATGGTGCAATCAAATTCTGCTTTCTGATGGTGTAAAGTATCTCCAGAAATTCCTCCTCCCCTGGTACGAAATATTTACCTTAATACAAATCCTAAGAACTCGCTCAAAGTAACAGCAGTCTCTCCATATGCAATAGAAAGACTCTTGATTTCAGGGTTATTCTATGGCTGAAAATTCAAGCTGAATGCATTAGAAATAGTATGTGGCCAGCAGGAGTAGGGAAGCGGTCATCCCTGTGTACTCGGCACCGGTGAGGCCGCACCTCGAATGCCGTGTACAGTTTTGGGCCCCTCACTACGGGAAAGATGTTGAGGTGCTGGAACGTGTCCAGAGGAGAGCAACCAAGCTGGTGAGGGGTCTGATGAGGAGCAGCTGAGGGAACTGGGGTTGTTTAGCCTAGAGAAGAGGAGGCTGAGGGGAGACCTTATCGCCCTCTACAACTGCCTGACAGGAGGGGGTAGCAAGGTGGGGATCAGCCTCTTCTCCCAAGTAGCAAGTGATAGGACGAGGGGAAATGGCCTGAAGTTGCACCAGGGCAGGTTTAGATTGGGCATTAAGAAAAATTTCTTCACCGAGAGGGTTGTCAAGCACTGGAACAGGCTGCCCAGGGAAGTGGTCGAATACCCATCCCTGGAGATAGACGAGGTGCTTAGGGACGCGGTGTAGTGGTGGAATGGCAGTGTTAGCTTTGTGGTTGGACTTGATGATCTCAAAGGTCTTTTCCAACCTAAATGATTCTATTCTATTCTCAATACCAGCAGAGCCCATGGTAGTCCTTTTAGCCTATAGCAAGTTAGACTTTATCAAAAGGGCGCTGCTGAAGATTCAGCTTGTTATGGGTGGGTGATCCTTTTGTGCCCACCGGAGTTCTTGATGAAACACAGGGCGATTGGCATAACGAATGGGATTGCGTCAAAAAGAACTGATTTGGGGAGGAACCAAATGGACAAGATGCTCAAGTATGTGCATTGACTAGGAAGAAAGCTAATTAGCTTCAAGGAAAAAGCACACCAACTGCTCTTTGATGCCCTTCCTGAACTCATTTTGATCAAAAAGCAGTGTACAGGCTTGGGCTTTAAAAACCAGGTGGGAGAATGGGAGACCTCTTAAGCACTGTCACAACCTGGGTGAGGACACATGGGGTTCTGGAGATGATGTCATTCACTGTAAGTCTTCCACCATTTATTGCCATCATTCCCTGAGCTAGCCACTGGTACAAAAGAGAAGATACACTCCAGTCTTGCAAGAGGAATGAATAAACCAGGAAGAAAATGATATCAAGGGAATCAGCTGATAAAAGGGAATCCTTTGGTGGGACTTTCCTATTGGAAGGTACTAGGAAATCTGTAGCAACCGGAGCAGGGACTAAGGGAAACCGTAGCTAACGTGGAAGAAGACTCTTCGTTTATATTGCTCTGAAAGGGCAGGTTAAAAATTCCAAACTCTTCTGAAATCTAGAAGGGGCTTTTCTGTGCTTTTTCATTCTAATTGAACCAAGACTGCATGGCAAGTGCTAGCAGCGCAAAGCGGCAGTGTTTGTGCCGCTGATGCTCGCCATAGCTGCCCTGCATGGCAGAGCCTCCAGAAAGGGCCTCAAAGAGCTGGGTACAGCTCTCCCTGAGGAACACGATCTCAAAGGCCTCTCACAAGGCAGAAGGCCGTTTCCTGCGGGTATGGGGAAATCTACAGAGCAAGCGTCTCCCTGTATGGCAATTTAGCAAATATGTGAGATTTCTAGCAAATTTGTGCTGGAAGTGGCCATGGAAAAATCTGTCCTGTTGTTTTCCTCGGTGGTTGGCACAGAATCAGACTCTTCCAACTTCTGGTGCCTGTAAAACATATGTGGTGTGTGGAGCATGTGATTCTCTTTCCTCTCCTCCCTTCCTTCCTTTCAGGGTTGTAAGAGTCAGGCCAGGCCTCATTAGCAGCCCCACAGCCATTAAAGTTGTTGGGAGGACTGGGAGATCTGCCTGTAACCCTGAGTGTGGGATACATCTAAATGGAAGGAGGAAGATTCCCTGGCTAGGGATGTGGGACTCCAAAGATGCTTAGGGCCTACAAAACCCCACAGCTTCAGGCTGCAACGTCCAGACCTTGTCAGCTAAATCAGATTAGTCCTAATCTGTGTATTGGGGACACGGCCACAAGCAACAAAAGTTATGTGGGAGGACGAGGCTGTACATCCATCCTGCTAATGGCTTGTGCAAGAGCCCCAAATTCTACCATCACTATTCATGTTTTGAATTTTGCATGTCTCTGTGTCTACGTTGTCATAGTGACAGAAGGCACTGAGAATATTTAGTCTTTTTTTTCTTGGATGTGGATGCAAAACATCCTTTGCCATGTGTGTTTTCTTTCCCTCCTAGCTGATTTTTTTCTTGGTTTTCCCAAGAGTTTAAAAAAGAACTGAAATTGTTAGTGGAATTCACTGTGCTTATATTTGGTACCATTAGACAGTAAATACATTTTTAATCTCTGACAAATACAATACATAGTAAAGAACTTGGGCTGAATGTCGTGCTTAAAAATACGTTGTTGGTACTATTTGTTGTTCTTAACATACCATCCAACAGAGAACCTTCTGCTGGCTGTAAGGGGAGCTTAGACACCTGCATTGTACACACGCGGCTGTCACTGCCTGAGCCGGAACCTGACACTTGGCTTCTTGGATCACATTTTGACATTGAGTTGTTCAGATACTCAGCTCCCACTTAATTCCTGCCTCAGCTTATGCAGAGAAGAGGCAGAGAGGGAGAGAAGAGTGGAAAAGCTAATGGGGAGTAGAAACAGAGTGTGCTTTGGTCTGCGGTGCGTAAGGAAGAGATTTCAAAGTCATAAAGGTGCTGCTGTCTGTTCTGCGGGAAACACAAGCTGCAGAGCAGAGTTTTGGGCTGTGCACTGTGAAACAGCTGAGTAGTGCACCATCGCAACGGTGAAGACTAACAGTCAAGGCAAGAAAGTGTTTGGGACTGGACAAAACCATGGACTTTCTTTAGAAATATTAGTAAGGAAGAGCATGTTAGGTCTGACTCCAGCCGGTGTGGTGGCAGAGAATAAATGGATTTGCAACCCATATACCCTATTAGAAGAGTAGAGCGGTGTAACATGGCAGTGAAGATGAAATATCTGTGAAACAGTAATGTAAAAGATGAGTTGCAGGCAGATGTTCAAAATGGACAGTCATCAGACTGACAGGTCACTCCATGGGAGAAGATGACTGAACTTACCTGTGTATTGGTGAAATTTATTTTTGTGCTACTATAAAGCTTTCCTAACTGCCAAGCCAACCTGTTTTTATAGAGCATCTCTAGTGTCCACATGTAGATGACGAGAAGGCAGACAAGAGTATCATGGGTTCTATAGCACAGCACCTGGCAGCAGCGGCCTGGGCTTTTCACACAACATCCACTTTGTTCCTTAAATCAGGAGGATTCCAAACATACTGTCTTGGCTCAATACCTGGATACAAACTTAATTATGAAAAATCAGAATGGTTAAGCGCGCACCTCTGGGAAAAGTCAGGGGAATGTAAGTCTTCATAAACTGAAGTGGTTAAAAAGTTAATAGGGTGGTTGGATATTAACCATATGAAAAACATGAGCACCTTCTAGAAACCAATTATTTACTGTTCTAAAATAGCAACAGCTCTAAACAATGGATGAGGGTGGAGACTTCACAACTGAGATTAGTTGCCAGTGAAATCAAGATAATCTCTCAACTTTCTGTATTTCAGTGTTCATACATATTTGGAAATAAAGAGTTGGCAGATGGTTCTCACGAACTCCATCTGGAAATACAAGATGCCAAAGCTGAGTGCATGAGTATTATTCAGATAGACTACGATGGAAAGATTCATGGACCCAGGACAGTGGCATATTGCCCAAAGTCTATGTTAGAATTAAATAGCCATTCCCTTTCTATGTTACCTTTGCACCTTTGGGTATAATGTGAAAATGGACTTTTTCTCTTGTCTGACAAATACTATTGCTCTTAAAAAAAAATTCTCCCTGGAGACCCTCAAACAGGTGAGTGGTCAGGTAATGTGTCACTTAAGCCAGAATTGTGGGATACAGCTAATTTGCAATAAACTCTGTGAGTTAAAAATTCCTTTTTTCCAATATCTTCAAATCACAACTTCTTAGAAGAGAAAAAAAAAAAAAACTGAAAAAGCTCCATGAGACCATGTATCCTTTCTGAGCAACTAGCTAAGTGGACTCAATAGGGAGAGGGTTCATTTCCAAAACACGCACAATTTTAGTAGAGAAAAGGATGGATGAGTTTATTTTGAGTCCCAAGTTGCTTAGAAAAAGACCTGGGAAAAGCACCAGAGCTGTATGCAGGAGGAAGGCAAGAGAGAGGTTACGTGTCTCCCACGTGAGATTCACACTGGGGCGGGGGAGCTGGGGGGACAGTTTGTGGTGTTTGTGTGCACGTGTTCAAATATTTCTTGGATAGAAGTGACCGAGGCAGTAACCATTGTGGTGGTGACCACATTGCTTCAGATCTGCTGGGCTGCCTGCTGACCGCTCCTCTGAGCCAGCAGGCAAAAGAGAGCGCTCTCTAGTTACCAGGTAGGGGACTATGCTTTGCTCAAATGCGGAAGGGATGGTTTCCTTCTGTCAGAACCAAGCACGGAGTGGTAGAACAGACTTTGGGGGGGGGGGAAATGGGGGTACCCCTGCAGGTCGGGTACTAGAAAAGAGGCAAGAAAGAGGAGATGTAAGCACACGTATCCAATTTGTTACTTACAGGGAGAACAAGAGTTGCGCAGGCATTGAAGTTTGAAACCTGGTCAAACTTTTAGAATAGGCAATTCTACGTTATGTACAGCTTTTTTTTTTTTTTTTTTTGCATGAACACTTTTTTTTACTTAACCAAAGGTGTGTGCCTGTCTAACTGTGTATGTTCACTCTTTTTTAAGTTCCTCCTGCTGGCTGGTCAAAGCAGTTGCTATTCTCCAAATTCCTTCAAACCCTTCATTACGCCTCAGTCGGCACATCAGACCACATTCCGCGCAGCGTTGCTGCAGCCTCCCCTCGAGTACTGTGTGCAGTTTTGGGCCTCACAATACAAGAAGGATGTGAAAATACTAGAATGTGTCCAAAGGAGGGCAACAAAGATGGTGAGAGGGCTAGCGGGCACGTCTTAGGAGGAGCGTCTGAGGATACTTGGTTTGTTCAGGTTAGAGAAGAGGAGCCTCAGGGGTGACCTCATTGCTGTCTACAACTGCCTCATGAGGGAAAGCGGAGAGGGAGGTGCTGATCTCATCTCTCTGGTGTCTGATGATAGGATGTCAGGGAACGGCTTAAAGCTGCGTCAGGGGAAGTTCAGATTGGGCATTAGAAAAAAGTTCTCCATGGAGAGGGTGGTCAAGCACTGGAACAAGCTTCCCAGGGAAGCGGTCATGGCCCCCAGCTTCTTGGCATTTAAGAAGAGTTTGGACAACACTCTTTGATGTATGGTTCAACTTTTAGGTTGCCCTGGGTGAAGTCAGGGGTTGGATTTGGTGATCCTTGTGGATCTCTTCCAACTCAGGACATTCTGATTCTGAGTAGCTCATTTTACGTGAGAGAGAGACTGGGGGTCACCTTTTGTTTAGTGTTATGAAGGAAAGGAGATCTGAGACCTCAAAAAAGAAAAAAAGATCTCAGTACTCTTGAAATGGCTGTAGTGGGACTTACTAAATTTAGGTCAGCTGACTTAGCCAGCACTGGTACTATGATTTACAGAACCTTTTTAATTGCTGCATATTAAAAGCTCTTTGCTGCAATACCATGAATTCAACTTTTCTGTGCAGATGGCAGCAAAAGACTGCAAATTGTGTACAACAACAAAGATTTCAACTAAATAATCAGCTTTAACAGTAAAATCTCATTTTAAGAAAAATGTTCTCTGAAGGTTTTGCTGCCAGTAAAAGTTCCCAGTATGACACATAACTAGAAGACCAAGGTAATTTTAAGACAACGAGCAACATGGAAGGGTAGGGGGTGAGGCTGATCAGCTTTACTCTTATTTTGGCGTTAAGTGGTAATGCTGTGGATTCCTGTTACTTTGTTTTGCTGTTTTCAGAATGGAAAACAGAAGTAACTGAATAAAATACTTGCTTAGAAAAATAAAATCTTTCTAGGCTGAGAACAAATATGCAAACTTACTTACACTCCCTAAAAAAGTAGGTTTTAAATGACGTCCCAGGATTATCTCCAGCAGCTGGAAGTGTCTTCAGTAAGCACCCACTGTATTATACATAGACCAGTACTTCCGAGGACTAAGATCATCTTGGACTCAAACCTGTTAATGGCAGAAATGTTGCTCTGGCCATGCCCTACAATGGCTGCACCTTCACTTTCTGCGCAGCTGCTCTGACAAACACCTGGTGAGGTTAGAGGGCATCGGGCAGCTGGGCATTTCCCACCAGCACGCAGAAGTCCAGGGCCTCCAAGGAAGGTGGCTTCCAAGTCATCTGCTGGGGGGCCTGATCCGAGAGGACGAAGAGAAGTGACTCATGTTGCAGTGCAATCTACAGTGGAAGGATCTTCAGCTTTTTCCATCTGGACCTGTTCCTTTCAGCACTATGATGCACAAACACTGCTTTTGGGCTAAACTAAGACATAGTTTGGACTTTCTAAGAAGAGTCACTTAAAAGCCAAGTGAATCCCAACTGTTATGGAGCTGTATCACTGCATCAGTATTAAGTTTTGTGGTCTTGTGCCTGAAATCCCTTAGGAGGTGAGGTCTTTCTTTCTGGACTATAATTTTATCAGAATTACGTCCTCATAGGTGGGAACAAAACAATTAGACTTCAACCTAATTATTATCAACAACTTTCTCTAACTATGTAGTTTATAATCACCATAGAAGCACGCTGCTCAGCATTTCCTAGCAGAATACTCTCCTAGGTCAGCTACTTGGAAGTATTTTCTGAAATAAAAGTCCACATACCAGTTGATGATCTTGAACCTTGGACCAGGATCCGCTCTCCTTCTTTTCTAAAGCTCAGTGTTTATTAGTGATTACGCTAGCTTTCAGATTTGGTTAACACTTCAGTGTGAAGTATCTTTACAAAATATGTTTAAAATCTCAAGGTAAGTGTCGATGTTCTTTTTGAACAACCAGTAACATTGCTTTCCTTTGTAGGAACAAGAAGCGTATCAGGTTTTCCCACGTTAAGCAAGGAGACTGGATGTTAACAGTTCTTCCTGATACAATCTGAACAGGGAGCCTCTGAACCTAGCAGGACACTGCACCGTATGTATTTTTAAAAGCTTAATGTGCCATGAGATTTCTTAACTGAAATGAATAATGGAAAACAACAACAAACCTTTTGACGGCTTAAAATGGAATATTACTCCTATTTGTCTCCTTCAAATGGAAAATAAACACTTTAAGTTATTAAGAGTGACCACTATTAATTTACTGCAGACTCACCACTTTAAAAAGAACTGATCACACACTAATTTTCCAATAAAGACAGACCTCTAAAGGTATATGGGGGACATCAGGGGGCAAACTGTTCCGTATAACAAAATGAGTTAATGGCTATATTTGTTTTTATCCCTGCCCCTCACAGTGTAAATGAAGCCTTTAAATGGCTATGAATTTTGCTTTAGCATTTGAATGAAATTAAAATGAAAAGACCTGTGAGTGTGTGTAATGGAAACACACAGCAACAGAGACTTATTAGAACAGTCACACACTCTTTTTAAATTCCTGGAGACTATCACCTGAGGAAGTCGGAATATGCAGAAAACAAAACCAAGGAACTTGGTCTGTCTCTGACCTATCTCACTTCATATCACAATAACCTTCAGGAAAGATTTTATACGGCAGTGTTGCATATATTGCAGACAAAACATAGTCTTGTTGCAGAATATAGGAAACAGTTTTCAATTAATTCTACAATGTAACTTACTAAAAGAGCATATTTTAAAGAGCTAAGGAAAGCATAAGGTATTCAATTTAGAATAGTGTTGAGAAACCACTGACTTTCTACCCTTTTTTCCTTTAAGTTAGTAAATGTATTCTTACATGCAAAATCAGTTGTCGTCTACTTATGAGGTAATTTGTTCCTCTTGCTACTGTGTTCCTCCTGAAATCCAGATGCATCATCACATTATTTTTTTCAAAAATAGTATCAATTTAATATTTCTATCTAATTGCAATTTGTGCATTTTTTTCTTCATGACATGAAGAAAGGGAAAAACATCTTCTGTATTTACCTCTTCCCCTCAAACTACCTTCTCCAGAAGCTCAATCAATTTCTTGACGTACAAAAGGGAGATGGGTACAATACACTTGTACTGTCTGGATGAAAAGTTCATGTGAATACAAAACTATTGCTCTAAAATCTTTGCTATGGGAAGTGTGAAATCAATATACAAAGACGGTGCCTAAGCATTCTGCGTAGCCTCAGAGCGAAGAGGAAGGCACCCAGCCTGACGCTCCCACGCGCATGGTGGAGGCTCTCTAGGATACCTGCAGTCTGACTGCGTCAACGTACTGTATAGTCTCCTGGAAGGGTTTTGAAACTACAGAGAGTCCCATGATACTGTACCACCAAATGAAAGGAAAAGATGGTATTTCTGTGCACTCAGCCTCTTTTGTAAGAATCTGTGAACACTGCTGCCGACTTGGATGGCAAAGCACATCGCTTTTGCCTTGAATTCAGTTTCTTTGAATGGCCAACGTTGCAAAAGAAAAGAGAAATAGCTCTGGGCACCCCGCACAGCAGAACCGTAAGGAAATCCAGATCTTCTCAAGTGTAGCTTATGAGTTTAGGTTGGAAAGAACTTCAGCACTTAGCCGATCTGTGCAGGAGGAACAAAGCTCTCCTGGATTGGTACCAATTTCTATGAGCTTTGCAACAAACCCCGCACGTGCTCGTGTTCCAGCTTTCTCTGAACTTCCCTTTTTGTTAGCTTGTTTTTTTAGCTGGCTGCGTATACTCTCTGAAAAGGCACCGTGACTGCAAGCATGTTCAATAACAGAATCAAACACTCATTCCACGTGCTGTTATCTACTTACATTTTATTACAGACTAAGAGGAAACCATCTCATATTCATACTAGAATTATTTTAATCACTCGTGAGCAAACTTAAACCAGTCTTGAATGTTTCTATTTATTGCAAGCAGATTCATGTCTCCTGCTTATATATTCTACATAAGGATCCAAAATGTGACTGAATATAAACAAGTTATATTTGGTTATCTACAGAAATAAAAGTTAAAAATAGCACTGGAAAGAAACTTTACAGTAATGTATTCACAAACTGACTCTTCAAATCAAATACATGAAGTGGTATAGGATAATCTAAACATTAGATTTGAAGGCTGATTTATTTTCAAATAAATGCACCTATAATTGTACAATTAAAAATAAGTGTCAGTATTTGGTGCTGATGACTACAGACATCTTTAATGTTTAATGCACAGATAACTACCCCCCAGCCCCCATACAGCAACTTTCGCAGATTCTACTTTCCATTAGATCATGAAAAGACATTTAAAATGCGATGTGTACATAGCACAGAATTAATGTCAAGAGACAATGCAGATTAAAATTCTGTGAATTTGCATAAGGTAAAAAATTAAAGCTCTATCAACTGATTTTTAGATTATTCTGCAAAGTAGAATCACGTGCTTTTTCACTTTCATAATACTTTCACAAATTTCCATTAAAGCTTTTTTAACAGAGACAGTAGCGTGAGCACAATGATCCCACTGGCTTCCAAAAGAAAAGTAGTGCTCTTGCTCTAAGCTATTTTTCTCCTTTTATATTTGCAAGCCAGATGGGTCAAGACGAACAGGCTAATGCAAGCAAGAAAGTAAACTGTAAGCTTTTACATTAAGTGGCTGAACAAACAATTATTGTACATGGTAAAACAAAAAAGATCTTTTGCCACAAGCCACTGCGGGAATATATGAACTTCAGTGGCCGAAAAGCTTGAAATGCTTTCTAAGTCTTCACATACATTTGGTTAGTGCTTACCAGTTTCAAGACATTTATAGAAGCAGTTATGGAGACACTATGCTGTTAAAGCTGCAACAATTTAAACAAGGCAAGTTAGGAAGTTATATAGATTTTTATACTTTTATTCTTTTTTCTTAAATACATAAAAATCTGTCTCTTCGCAGTGTCCCGTCCATAATAAAACATTCCAATTCATTTTGATCTAGCTTCTACCTTGTCATCTTTGTATCGTCTGATCCATTCACAATGAAAGTCCAAGTTAACGCCTGCTGCAGTGGCCTAGGTTTGCCTGGCGATAGCGACAGGGGCTGAAGCAAAAGCATATCCAGTGAAACTGAGCTGATGCTATGTGGTTTTTTCCATTAAACGGCCTATTTTAACAAACAAACAGTACCGACTCTTAAAGGTAAACCAAAGCGGAAACATCCACTTAAATTCAAGCGTTCTTTCTCCTCCAAAAAATGACACGTTTAACTAAAATTTCCCAAGCACTTACATAGGTGTTTCAGACTGAACAACACTATCAATAATTTCTAAGTGCTGGGTGACATGAAGTTTGCAGTGAACGGCTGTGTTAGTAGGCGGAACGGGAATGCAGCATTTTCAAAAATATCAAGCAAAAATCTCCTCATTTAAGGCTAAAAGATGGAACTCAGAAAAGTAAAAAAGCAGGAGGCTTTACAGAGTAAAAAAGCCAGCAGTAGTAACACAGCACTGAAAGTACAGCGCTCTAATCGCCACTGTCACAGATACCAACAAAACAGCAATAGTTTGGGTGAGACCGACAGAGCAATAGACCTATATTTCTAATTTGACATTCATTAGAATTTTAACATTCAGCCACAACTCCACTCTAAGCTAAATTTAAGTGGCCAAAACTCATAGGTATAAAAAAAGCCTTCAAAACATATACTTAAAAAAAAATAGAAATGGTGTGTTAACAAATGTATGCGTAAAACAGATTTATAAATAGCTACAGTATGAAAAATATTTCAGTGCAAAGGCAATTTTAAGATTTCTAAAAAATACATTACAAATAATTTGTTAACTACACACAAGAAATTTGTCACTGCTACTGGTATAAAATTTATACCCATATTAACTTTTTAAAAATATATACACCAGTGTTTTATGTAGGGGACGGTTCTAACTGACCAACATTCAAGTCTGCAATGGCAAGTAATGTACACACCCCCACACCCCTATGTATGTGTGTCAAAATGTTACTATGCTATGAGGACATCCTTTGAAACGTAAAAGCGCTACATATTAAATGTTAAAAATACCTTCATTTGTGGCGCTCACCATCAGACTTTTGAAAATTTCCTTATCTTTGGTATACTGAAAATTTCACAGCTCTACAATCTCTGCCTGTCCCAGGGCATTTTAATAATATGTCACTGCTTGTTTAATGTGAAAACCACTTGGAATATCGTGAGGAATATTTCCTAGTAACTTGATTTTAATTCCATTAAAGAGTAAATTAGTAAGTAAACTATTTTGCTTCTGTTTTGGGTTTTTTTTTTTAAAAAAAAAAACCAAAACACAAAAAGGGAAATAATTTTTCTCTGCCACACTAGTCCATTTGAAAGACAACTAACAATGTCTTGGCCAAGTCTTCCAATAAAGGCTGCAGCTCTGATTCCAAATATTTTGTTTTCACATCAAAATAAAGTTTTAGCTAATGTCCTCCCAGAGGTATTTCATGACCAGAGTTATTAACCAGCTCTAACCACCAGGCTGAAACCGATTGAAATCAGATTACTCCTTCAGATATTTTTGCACCCCAAAATAAAACACTGGACTAAAGAAACAAGACAAGGACACAGCTACGAGTTGAATTAGTGCAAGGTAACGTAACTGTAGCAGAGAAAACAGAAGTGCAAGTTGGCTGTCATTCTTAAAGGGATTCAGATGGAACCCTCGCAGTCGGGCTAGTGTCTACATTGCAACTACGGTTCAACTGTTAGTAAACAGCTGTGTGCCACCTCGTGGTTTGCTTGCAAAAGTTAGCACTTGCGTGCTTTGTAATACATCTACCAAGTCAATCAGCCAGTATGTAACCATACACACAAAAAAAATCAAAGTTAAAAGGATGAATCCAGATAGTAAAAGATGCTTATTTGGAAAAACAGCCTTTCTTCCTGTAAGGAAAAAGATGTGTCAAAAAAAGCTTAACATACAATACTTTCTGCTACGCATATTTTGCAGTCACGGATAGGAAGTGGGAACACCGGGTAATCTGCATCCTCGACAAATTCACAAAGACCTTTTAGGGAAAACGCTTATGTTCTGCTTTTGAGTAATTTCGACACTGATGCATTCACCTTTTTAACAGCCAACTTGACTTCACATAGCGTGTACATACTCTACGCAAGGATTGTTTTGCCTATCTTGCGCTACACGGGAAAACCAACTGAAAACCAGCCATAGCCCTGATTCGGCCACTTACAAGGAAGTGAACATTAGAGAGTGTTTCTTGAAAGCAGATTTGCACAGAGGAAACACCAGTTTGTTCTACAGAAAGAGCAAAGAAAGAGAAAGGACAGAGGAAAATCAGAAACAGCACTTGTTAAATATGCTTTAGGAGACTTTCACTGGAGATAACTGAGGTCATTGCTTCTGGCTGAAAATTAAAACTGTTGATCTCAAAATGTAGGTCACTGACTGAAACTATATACTTCAAGTAACAAAGAAAATGACTAGAGATGACAGAAGCAGTAAATGCACAAAAGTCTTGACACAGGATGAAGAGAATTTTTAGTGCTACCAGTCTCACAGTACCAGACTGTGCAGATTGTTCATTGCTCCAGTAGTTCAAGACATAAAAAGGGGCCTATTGGCCTGGAAGGGTTGATACTTCTAAGCTCTTGATCCTGTTTGTCTGAACATTACCTCAGACAGCAAAAGCCACGTATAGTTTAATATATTTCTGTGACATATTTGTTTCCTGAAAAAAGAAATAAACAAAAATACAGTTTTTAAAGGCTTGACTTGGTGTTCTGTCATACAGACGTTTCCAAACCTGACCCACTGTAGCGGTAGCCTGCACTGGAACGGCAATGCTTATTTGAATAGCCAAAGACAGATGGAAGTACTGAATAATCAACGCCTCTCCAGTGCGTAAACATCATTTTTTTAGAATGAGAATTTGACCTTCTTGCTGGGGAATTGCTGCAGTCACTGCTCCTATATCTTGGGCTTTTCAGACAGGCAAGAGGTGTGAATTCTGAGATGTGCTCCCGACAGTGCCTCGATGCATTCTGTTAAAAGGAAAAAAACCCCAAATATACAGTAAATAGATGATTTCGGAGCTAAAAGGCTACAGTTGTGTTCTTTCATAGGGCCACTGTGACCTTGGTATAAAAATGCCTTTCACTAGATCCCCACTCTGGCTATTCGTTTCATATAAAGGTATAATCCCTCATTTTGTTGAGCAATCAACCACTTCCAACATGATTAGTTTTATATTAACACGTACAGAACGAGGTGTACTCTCTAAACCTGATAATGGACTCTTTAGATGAGGACACAGAGGACTGCTTTCAAGTTGAATTGTTTTAAATAAGGTTTATAGTTCATTTTGCAGTCTCTCCTGGTACATCTTTTTATCTCTGAACTTTTTCAGTCAGGGTTTCTTACAGGGATTTTAAGACAGAACAGATTCCAGTACTTTGCCCTGTACTTCCAAAGAGGGGGAATTCTTTACAGTCATTTTGTGCTAATAGGTGAAAGTTCCAGAGGTTTAATGCACTCGCTTTGCACTACTAAGCAGTATCTGATTTTGGACTTCTTTGGGTTACATCTAGCATCTATACAGGCAATTTATACTACACATCACAATACTGTCTTGGTCTAACTGTCCATTAAAATGTATCTGTACCACACATATAATCACTCCAGACTCTGGCACAATTGGCACTTCCACTCAGGAAACACTCAGGACTACAGTAACATCATGGTGGCATGACAAGACCCTGGAAGATGTGCACAAACTACAAGAAAATTAGCACAGCAATTTCCCCAATGAGTTTATCTCATTCCTTTCACTAAATGCATATATAATTTCCAGGTACAGAGGTATAGAGGTTATGTGACAGTATTTAAGATATAAATGCATTATAAGCATGATTCAAATCAACGTTATAAATTACTCTCTCCATTAATACTGTATAAGCCAGTTAATCCTTTATTCTTAGTCATCCCCTTCCTCCTCCTCTGTTAACATGAACATGGTAGCAAAAGGGACAAAATCACAAAGTAAGTATTAAACGATGTAGCTTACAGAAGTTTGACTAAGATTTAATATTAACATTTCTCATGCCAATCACAAGCTTGAAGCACTACTCTCGCATAACCAAGAGCGACCAGAAAGCTCTCTTACAACAGTTGCTCTTGGAACAGTCAGCAAACTGTACCAAACCGCTCACTAACAGTGAGGCCTGGATTCTTTCAAACACACATATAGACCAAATACCAACATTAATACAGGAAAATGTAGATAATCAGGTAACGGATTAGCAGACTTTGTTTTGGAAACATCAGAAGGAGTAGTCAAACACTGTATGGTAACTGTTTTTCCTATTCTTCCAGCTAGAAAGGGAAGTATTATAGTTACCATACATATTTCTAAAAAGAAAATACATTTTTTTCTACACATAGCTCCAAGGCAAGCACCTTCAGTCTGCCATGCCTGAAGCTACCCAAGGAAGCTGGGGTTTTCTGCTGCTACTTGTCTAGCAGTTGTTGAAAGTAAATCAAAAGCAGGCCTCAGCTAACTTTAAGCCCTACAGCCCACACGTGCACATTGTGTTCCATTTGTCCTCTTCACGTATTGGTCCTTTGCACCTTCACTTAGTTCCTGATGTGCTGCTTTTGGGGTCAGGAGAACATGAAGGGACTGGGGCAGATAAGGCACCCAGGTGGGAATATATCCAAGTACAAAGTGTACTTTCTAACTCATACATGTTAGCGATATGGCAAGGAGGTGATGGAAAGCAGAGAACATTCTGCCACCCTAATGTTCTGAGGATTTAGGAGCTCACCACTTGTGCTGCTGTCTCAGGTATTTGGCAAGACTACCACGCTTCTCTCTGGATCCGAGGCAGCGATGCACTGGTCTATACAGAACACATGACTATGGAGGTAAATACTGTCAGATGCACAGCCCTGTTTCCCTGACTCGAGGTCCTATCCACGCTTCCTTTTGTGTGGTTACCTTCCTGTTTTACCGCCTGCATTTGGTCTATATATGCATTCAAGAGCATGGGAGATGACGGATAAACTGCAAACGTGTGAGAATTGCTTCTGACTTGATGTATTCTACACCGTGGCATAATGCAAATACACTCTGCAGTAACAACCGCAGTTGCTACAGAAGGAATGTCACACAACACCTATACATAACACAATGTATTTATAGGGCTTTAATATGGGTATATTGATTCGTCGTTTTGCCTTACGTGAGTAAGTGGCCGAGATGAAAAGATCTTACCTGTGGCATGGAACATCTCTTGCAAAAACTAGGCTCTCCAAGTTAAACACAACGATTTTGTATCAATATTGATACAGTACATCAAAAACTCTGGAGGAAACAGTTGATTTGTAAATAGCACAGTTCATCAATAGAAATTAATCCAAACTGGCAACACATACAGTACTGTTACCTAGCTTTGATCTAATTATGGCTCGGAAGCTGAGAGATTTCCTTCAAGAAGTGGCCCATCGCTGTTCGCCAGTGCATTTAGGGCTGTTTTATGTCTCACACTCTTCTGCAAGGATGAGGAAAAACAGTGAGACTCGTGCTGAATACAAGAGGGAAAGGTGTATGAATTGTACCATTTGGTAAAATGCAACTATTGCAGCAAAGTCCTGTAAAAGTGATGGATTTTCTGATAGAATTAAAAAGGAAAGGTTATCCAGTGTAAAACAAGGTTTCTATCTCCCAATCCTTGAGCCACTCTGAGGATGTCTTTAATTCCATTTCAAACTCTGTTAAAAATACTTAATTACTCTCAAAAGCACTTAAAACTGTACCATGACTAAGTACTGTGGGCTGCAAGTCCTGCCCCTCTGTCAATAACCTGCACTGAATGGGAGAGGTCCCCGTGACATGATGAGGCCAAACCAATTCCAAATTAAGGAGCGGACGTCCCGCTTCACTACTCCCCAGAACAACGGGTACACTGAAAGAAGGGAGCGCTACCGAGGGAGGTGATGGGGCCAGTGCTAATGAAGGCTGACTTACAGCTTAGTCATTACACTGCGGGGAGAGAGGGCAGGGCAGTTACCAGGGTAACTTCTTCCATTGGGATTCAAATATCGCAAGAGCAAGCTCCTTCGCTTTGTTTTCCACAGGAGAGGAGCCCCACACGTGACAAAGGCAACAGTTTGCTGGTGACCAGGTTTCTAAGCACGCTGTGCAGTTCAACAGCAGCTAAGCCCGCTGAGGAGCAGGAGAACGATGAATCCCCAGAGAGGCTTCCCCAGGCAAAAGCACCGCTTTGGGTTTTCCCAAGTGCAGCAAGGGGTAGAGAACTCGTAATGAGGCTGATGGGCCGGTGTTGTGACCGAAGTGAGAGTGAAGTAAAAAACCATCAGTCAGAAGCAAAGCGAAAAAGAAAAATCTCTCTTAAAAAGGGATGAAAGCACAGAAGTTATTTACAGCTTAGAATCAAAACACCTGGCATTTCAGCTACAAAATATTTGCGATTGCTGAAACACTGTCAATCAAAGTGACAATTATAAAAGTGGAAAAAGGATAATTTAAAAATTTTTTTAAAAGAGCTGCCAAGCTTCTGCTATTAATGAAAGAAGAATAAAGAGAAAGGAAATAAAAGCAATTCACGTAGATTGGATAGATTAAAAAAAATACCCTGTTGCTTTTTAAAAGTAAAGGCTGAAAGAAACCTCGCAGCTGCACAATTTCCAGTTAAAGCACAAAATTCAGCTTGATTCATTGAGCCAAAGAGTCTGGGACATGTATGAGACATGAGCAGATTTTGATCAAAATTACCAGAAGACAACAGATTCCTCCAAAGCTTTTGCAAAATTAATGTTTTAGCCCAAGACAGACAACAGTTCATATGTGTGCGTGTGTATATGCGTAAATATGATACACACATACATATGTGTGTGTATATCACTGAAAAGCACGCTCAAAAAAACCCAGAGCTAGATCTGGAATGTTTAAAAACCTCTGAATGATAACGATGGTAAACAATCACCCACCACACGCTGGAGTGACTCAAGTACTTGAAAAATTTATAAGCGTAAGAATTGCTTCAAAGACTTTATGTGATCTTATTGCCCGAGGAGAACTAATTTAGTCACCACCATTTAGGTGGCTGCTAGTCCTATGTTAATCTTTTCAATTGTTCCAGAAGCCCATTTATTACAAAGAAAGCAATATCGCTTATAGGAATGCAGTAGGTTTACAAATAATTGGTTAAAAGCTCAGTTCAAATCAATCCTAAGGCCCTTAAAAGCCAATTTTAGCCAGAATCTTCAATACTGAAAAAAAAACTTGGCGTATTTTCCCTGTGACTTACATAACTACAGTAATTTTTATTGACTGTACATTTTTGAAGGAGGAAAGAAAGAGGAAAATGTATTTTTTAATCTTAAACAGTTAAGAAATAAAGACATAAAATCTGCAATGGAAACCAACAGCCTCCTAGTATTAAGTCAAAAGGAGTCTTCTTGCAGACTGTAGGGAAGCCGAGATTTACTAACATTTCTTCTATATTAAGTTAGATGCCATATACTTCTGGATCTGGAGCTGTTTTCTTTCTAGGGAGAGCACAGAATTTCATAAAATGGAATATAAATAAAGCCCAGTTTCAAAATGCATGCTGGAACTAACTTATTAATAAAAAAGTTGGATTTTCTTCTGTCACAACAGAGCAGATATATTAATATATTCCAAAGATTGCTTAAATGGTTTCCAGTACCACATTTTCTGTATTAGGCTAGTAATGTTAGCCTCCTTGTGTGGCAACTATTCCATTTACTCAGGTACAATGCGTGACATGCATTCACCTACAGATAGATCAATGATTAAAATGAGGATCTAGGAATCCTAGATTCTTGAGGCAGAAATGTTGTGTAAAATTCAGTAACAACAGTGACAAAAGTGATAGCGATAGTGACGGACTGTGGCAACGATTCACAGAATCTTTGAGATAAACAAACAGAAGATGGAAAAAACTATACTAAAAAGCGTTCTTCTTCAAAATATAGTTGATGTGAATCAGAAATGGAGATAATGAGCACAGTAAATAACTTCTGATGATAAACTTTTTACTGTCCTTTGAATGAAATGGCCAAGCATGCAGAAAGGCAGAAAAAAGTCACCTTTTGTTCCATTAGAAACTTAGACTGCTTGAAGTCTGAGAAAGCATAAAGATGGTGGACTGCTCAACAGAAAGGCACTGATGTTTAGTCTGATTTCCCCAGAAGATTGTAGGAAGTAACCGTGCACATCATTTATGTTTAAAGCAAGGTAGCAGTTATTTAGACAAAGCGGATTGGCAGACAGGAAGAAACAGAGAGAGGGAAGAAGAAACACAAGGGATATATCTGGTTAAAAGTCAAATATTTTCTACTAAATATTAAAAAATGAGTATTTCCAGTGTTAAGCCCAAAGTCTGCTTTACAATTGATTAATTTTCCAGCAGTAACATACAGCACCTGTAAGAAATGCAGTAATACCTTTGTTTGGGGCTTTTGTTTGCTAGCTCGTTTGTTTGCATTAATCCACCCACATTCTCTCTCTTTAGACTTTTAAATTAAGCATGCAAAACCTATACTGAGATCAACTCCTTCCATAAGTAGCATATATGGCAAAGAGACATCTATTACAGACACCAAAACAGGAAGACACTAAATGCTGATCTGCCTGGGAATGCTTTTCTGCTACTCTTTATTCTCTCCTGTCCTCCTGAAGTGGGGCATTTTCACAACTGTACATTCAAGGAATACAAGACAATGGCAAGGGGGTTTACTTTGCAGGTGGGAGAGAAGAATTTTTTACCTTTGTCAAAGGGGAGATTTCACTTTCCTGGGAAGTAAAGTTCCTTTATTCCTTTCCTCTTAATGCAAAGTATCTTCTTAAATAAACATCAAAATGCTAGCTAATCGCTACTCACACAGTCACTGGTAACTCATTATTTTAACCTAACAGTGGTGATTAATGGGCTGAAAAGGGCAAAGGCAGTAACATAAGTTTCAGGTTCAACACCTCTACCGTCCTTCACTTTCTAACATATATAATATATGAAGGTCTGTTGGGGTCAAAAATGCAGGTAAAATTTTCTATTGGGGTTGGTTTGTTGGCCCCAGAATAGTACCATGCGTCCCACAGAACCTGAATTCCCTTTCAGCCTCATCAGAACAACTCTTTATTTACATAATAGTTTCTCCTTTTGGGCTTATCAGAAGAAAGGTGACAATAGATTTTTAAAAAAGTCTTCCAATTGGCACAGCAAGGAACATTTAGGTAGAGATAATGTATCAAAACAGGCAAAATGTAAATTGAAATATAATAGAGGGAAAAGTGATTAATAGAATATGAATAAGTTTTCACACACGTTTTTGTAACAGGCACAGCATCAGTACAAAATAGCTTGCTAAGGAAGTATTACATTGCACAGGTCATGCAATACAAATGTTGGCATGAATTTACTACATATTCCTTACCAACATACTATATATTCATCACATTTATTTTAAGTGTATAAATTCTAGATTTATTCAATAATAAACACACATGCAGTTGCAGAGTCCCTTGGTATAGGATTGCAACTGCTTGTGCAAATCCCTACTTTAAAGGGGATTTCAATAAAACCACATGCTCCCTTCTTACCGGTTTTGAGTTTAGCTTATTTTAGCTGGTTTTCCATTTCAGATAAGTACACTCAGCTTTCACGGTAAATACTAAAATGTCCACACTGAAGTTTCACTTATGAAGTAGAGTGACTTGGTGTGAAAGATAATTACTTCAATTCAGGGGTGTGGGCAGGAACAACAGCAGGAACAACTGCTGTCCAGGCCGATGTAAGTGCCTCCTACTTACCCTCACCAAGATCCCAATCCCTTTACCCTTCTTATCTCCTCAAGTCAAGAATCATGTTGAGCCACATTACCTGTCTCCCCACCATCCTCATCAGCTGATTTCCCTGTGGTTGCTAGTAGGGAGGTGCAGGGGTTGCCCCAGGGTTCAGGTAAATACCACCACATAAATAATAGGCAGCTTCTTTCACCGTACTGCTCGGAAGTAGCTGGTACACACAACCAGTGATATACACCAGAGGTGAGGAACCTCTGTTCTAATCTTATCTCTAAGCTTGAGAGAGGTCTAATTATTATATGGGATATAAAAAACTAATTCCACAATGAAAACTATTGTTACCTGGATTCTTTCTGTTGCTGTAGGCCACAACTGTCTGCATAAGACCTTCTTGAGAACATCTGGAAGAAGGCTTACAGTTATGAGCAGAATTATACCCAGCCATGCAGGACCACTTGACAGCATTTGCATGAACACGTAATACATCCTCTGATAATTGAGAAAAGGCCTAGTAGGAAAGATTAAATAGATATTACACTTCAATACACAAAAGACTGGCAATGTTAAATACAAAAATCATGACACTGATGAAATACTGCATGTTCAACTTCCTGGTTTGTGGGAGTTCATCCATCCCAGTTTTCTGAAAAGGAGATCTAAACATTCACTGCCTAGAGAGAACTGCCTTACTCCTGCCTTCCGTGCTTTAGGAAATGCCATGCTGTCCTCCCTCCCAAGCTGCCTCTCCCTTGCAAAGATAAACTAAATTACATTCTTATCCTGTTTATGCTCTTCCACCTAATCCTTTTCTTGTCCCAGATATTTTCCACCTTTCTTCTCATTGTCCCACCTACTACTCGCCTCCTCTTTCCCATCGCACGCTCATTTGTATGTATCCTCAAAGTAAGGCTCATTCAGCACACCTTTCTTCGTACCTCTTGAGCTCCCCATAGCTTCTCACCACGTTTTTATCTGCCCCCACTTTCACTGCCTTCACTTCCATGTCTCCCTGTATCTCCACGGCAGTTCTCTGGTTGTTAACATGCCGTCACTGTACAGTAACGGGAACCAGAGGCCATGTTTACAGAGAGCAAAGATCAGTGGACAGTCTGTGGCAACGCTGCAGTGTAAAGCCCTCCTACCAGTAGAGTAGTTGCCTGCTAGTTTCCAAAATTTGATAGAAGTCTTTGCAATCTAAAAAGGTAATCAAGTTAAAATACATTGCTGAGTGTAAGTAGTCACATCACTAGTACGCAGCAAGGCTGGATGGAAAACATTAGCAGGGAAAACGTCACTTCTGCAAACCATTTTCATTCTGATGCTGAAGAAGCTGAGATCTGATCTTACAAAAAAAAAAAAAGAAGAGGCTACTGAATATCCAAGGAGTTGACAGGTGGTTACTCAAGGACACACTAAAATGAAAATCCTTAATTTAAATTAGATGGCACCTTAATCACCATGCAAAAGTTAGGCTCTGCTTTCTCTCAAAATGTTTACTTAAGTATAACAAAGTAGAACAGCGCCAGCAGAAGAGGTTAGAAAAGATGACCTTGTCACTGGGCACTCTACAGGTAAGAAACACAAATTCAAGTTCCTGATGGCAATCAGGCATAGTAAGAAAACTTGAACCTGATTCAACTTGATCTTCCCCAAAATTTCAGTTTCAAGTACACAGATTTTTTTAATAGAAAAAACCAAACCTACTTTCAAAATCAGCTATGTACAAGAGTTATACTAATTCTTAAAAAGCTTCTTACCAACAGTAGAACAAGTAGGTGCTCACACCCCCACAGTAAATCTACTTTGCTAAATAAGGGGGAAAATAATGAGCTCAAACACAGGACTCCTGGTCATCCGCACAACTTCAATGTTCGTTCCACTCCCTGGCCGTCTTTCAGACTGCTACAGCTAGTTCCCTCCAAGGCAAGCTGAGCAGATGGGTGGCTTAGCCCCAAGCTGCATAGATGTGACCCACTCTGCGACATCTTGCCTCAGCCAGCCAGCCTCAGCTACCTGAGCCAACCCTGGGCCTGCTTTTGACTGATGCCACTGAGATGGCCCCAGTGGCAGTCTGAGGTCTGATATTCTCCTCTTCACAGTCTTCTCTATGAGTATTTTAGCAGCCATTCAGTGAAAGAAGAGCTGAGCATTCTGTAATTACCATTACTGATGTGTTTAAAATGTGACTGCTATTGTGAGTTCTACAATATGTAAAAGCTAAATTTAATTCCATTTGGGAGAAAAAAGTAAAATATATAACAACTTTATAACAACTGTTTCTGAAATAACATTTGCAATGCAATTTATATTAGGGTTCATACCAAATAATTCCTCCCCAGAGCAGAGAAAAGATAATGTAGAATACCAGTGATCCCCAGATCATGAAGTGATTTATCCACGTCCAATAGTGTGTATCTAGTGCAAGCTGAAAAAAGACCAAACAAGATTATATGGTGTTACTACTATCTAGCAGCAACAGAATACTCAGCAGGAGATGAAATAAAATGACACCCTTTGAAAAAAGGGAAGGATCCTACACAGAATTAGCTAAAAAACATTTTTCAATTTTGAGCACAGTTAAGAAGGCACAGATAGCAAAAGCTGTATTTAAACCAATTTAGATCTGTATTTAAACTAATTTAAGCTAATATGACAATGTATGGTCACAGAGAGAAACAGATACAAGCAAGCAGCAAATAGAAAATAAGCTCTAAGAAAGTTTCAATGGATAAAATACAGCATACCTTACCTTCAATGTCACCGTGAATACCAGCACAGTAAACACCAGTGTTCCAAAGGTCCAGTTTCCAAACATCTATAAAAAAATGGTCCAAAGCAGTTATAGGTAATATCATCCACTACTCTGTGAATTGCCCAGAATACACCTCCTAAAGCTATGTATTGCTTTGTATCAGGAACTGACACGCAACAACACTGAATTCTTACATGATCTATCCAGTCCAAGTTGGTTTGGTTTCTTGCCCTTGTGTGTACACATCTCAGATTTCACATAGACAGTTAAAAGCCACAATCAACGCACTCAACCTGAAGTTCACAGTTATGTTTTGTAATAAAAATGAAGTGCAGTGCAGTTAACAAATCACTGAGATTTACAAACGAACTGCAGTAATTTCATCAGTCTTCTTGGATGTCATCGCTTCTCCGATCTCCCTTTGCTGCTGTCCTTGGTGTCCCACAATTTCTCAAAGGTTCAACAGCATGTTATACAGATGAGGAACAGTACAAGAAAGGATGTGATAACCACCAAAGCCATGTAAGTACATAGATGTTCTACATACATTTTAAGACAAAACACTTTTGAATTGTGGTTGATCTTCTCTTCATCTGCGTAATGAAATGAAAACAGTTTAGCTTTTCAAGTGGGCAGAAATGATCATTAATGCTGATGGAGGGAAGAACTGGTGGTGAATATGGTCATAGAGGATCACTTGGACTGCAGCAGCTATGAGATGACCAAGTTCAGGATCCAGAGAAATGTTGGGAAAGTAAGCAACGGAGTTAGGACACTCTATTTTAGGAGAAGAGACTTTGTTTTATTCAGGGCATTGCACCCATGAAAGAGAAGGTTGCCCAAGAGAGCTGAATGATTTTGAAAGAGAAAACTGCTGAGATCTCATGAACTCTCCTCTGCAGAAAGACATGAAATTTCAGCAGTTGGCCAAGCAGGATATTTTTTAATGAACAAAAAGGCAAAATGGGAGCATACAAGAGATGACAACATGGGCAGGCAGCAAACAGGTAGTATAAAAGCATTTACTTGGGTACAGAGGAGCAAAATCACACAAAGCCCGGCTTGAACTAAGGTTGGTGAGGCCTGTTGAGGGTGACAAAAAGGATATTTACAGGTATCCTTGTTTCAAAGGGAAAATGTAAGTCCACTGATGGAGTCGTAAGACAGCCTAATGGAAGATGTTAAAGAAAATGCTGGAGTATTCAATACTCTGGGTATTAGTCTTCATGAGCAAAACCTGCTCCTTGCATTTAACAGCAAAGCTTGGGATGGAAAGGAGCAGCCAATAGTATGGGAGCAATGGGTTACAGAGTTGTTAATGAGGGGGAGCAGTGGATGCAATCTATTTTGAATTTCGCAAGGCATTTGACACTTGACTTGGACAGCATTCTCATTTGGAAGATAAGGAAGCAGGGGCTCGGTAAATGGACTACTCCTTGAGTTGAAAACTGGCTGAACCACTGGACTCAAAAGTTTAGTGATCAATGTCCTTGATGCTTGGTTGGCTGCTGGTAATGAGTGAACTACACCAGGGACTGATATGGGGCTGATATTGCTGAATGTCCCTGTCAGTGGCCTGGATGGTGACACAGAGAGCACCATGAGCAAATTGCCAGGTGATACAAAAATACAGTAGCTGCCACAATGAACGGCAGAGTTTCAACCCAGAGGGACCTCCATCAATTTGAGAAGTGGGCTAACAGATATCTTCTGAAATTAAATAAAGAAAAGTGCAAAGTTTTACACCCACGGAGGAGTAACACCATATATTGGAACAGACTGGCTGAGCAATGGCCCTGCTGAAAAGGAAGTTGCAGTGGGGTTACAGTGGACCCCAGCTTGAATACAAGCATACAGTGTGCTCTCGCTATGCATAAGGGAAACTGCAAACAGCTATACTGGCAAGAACGTGGCCACTGAAGAAAGGTTATTATTCCCATCTACTCAGCTCTAGTGAGGTTGAACCTGGAACACTGTGCCCAGTTTTGGGCCACTCACTCAAAAAATTGGAAGGGATCAAGCGTCAGGTAACCAAGGTGGTTAGCAGTCTATAGCTCTCCTGTGAGGAGAGGTTGAAGGACTTAGTCTGGTGGAGGGGAGGTTAAGGAACAACTTAGTAGCTGCCCACAAATATTTGAAGAACAATTACAAAGATGAAGAACTGGAACAAACCTCTCTTCATCAACAAGAAAAATTCTGCTTAGGTATTAGGAGAAATTTCTTTCCCATGAAGGCAGAAAGACATTAGAACAGGTTGCCCAGGAAGGTTATGGAATCTCCATCCTCAGGGATATCCAAAACTTGAAAAAGACTAGACAAAGTCTTGAGCTACTGCACAAAGCAGGGAGTTGAACCAGATCACCTCCAGGGTCCCTTCCCATCACATTGTTCTATATGAGCTCACCCAATATTAGACAACAGGGGATCCACATGGGTAAGTGATCACACAAATGTGCTGCCAAGGGAAAAACTCTGAATGGAGACCACAGCCAGCCACAAGACAGAGATCTGTAGGAGAAACCAGGCTGAGATGATCTGATCAACTGGGAATGGAAAATCCTTTAAAAAATAAACAAATGACTGGCTGAAAGATTCATTATTCTGAGTAACCTTTTCATTATTTTAAAATTACTCAATATGTGACCAAGCGTACAGAACGTAGGATGAAGTGCAGAAAACCTTCAGCATTTTGACCTTTTACTTTGATACGTAGTATAACAATTTTACAGGGTCAGGCCATTGCTACAATATTTTGTGTGCCCTAAAAAAAAATCTGCAGTTAAAACTGGACAGGAATCTGGTTCAAGAACTTCAAAGTATGCCATTTACCAACTTTCTTCTTGCAGTTAAATTTTACAATACTCTCATATCATATCTGGCATCTGTCAAAGTTTCTGCATACCGAACAGCTGTGTCCATATTTCCAATAAATAAAGTTGAAACAACCTTCCCCTGTCTCTGTCAGGGTAGATAGAAAGCATAAGGCTGCAACCAAACCTTTTGCCTACCCATCTTTCTGGCTCAGAAAACGAGGTCATAGCACAGGGACACCAGGCTCCATAATGCTGCTATTCTGGCACAGAGAAAGGTAAGCAGAGCAATATGGGATGCTGTGAGTTATAAAAACCTCACACTGTATTTTCAGCATTGAGTATCTCAAGATACCACTCATGTCTTCAGGCTGTGAATCATTCTTTTATAAGTCTGTCTGTTAACATCTAGTTTATTAACAAATATTTTTCTATGCGCTGCTCCCAGACTATCCAAGACTCCCCCTTGTCCTTCTATGACTGTATTTGTTGTACCTTCCATGGTACAATTCATCATTCTACTCACCTCTCTCCCTTCCTGCTGTTTTGTATTCCCCATTCTGTTATTCCTTTTACCTTGGCTTCTCATACCTATCTCTGAACGCAGCTTAACAATTATATTTAATCCACTTTGCATCAAATGTTAAAATAAAAAAATCAGACAGGAAATACATTTTATTATATGGGTAAACTAAGATGACATTTACATCTGCAATTGAAAGAATCATAGAATGTTTTTGGTTGGAAGGGACCCTTAGATGTCAATTATGGTGGGTGCCTTCTTTTCTTCTTACCTTCCTTATGTAGTTGGTCTCTGACTATATGTTGTTACAACACCAACCATGCCATATCCAAAGTGGAACACCATACACAAAACAATTAATAAGAGATAAATCTTTGGCATCTTCGTTTTCTTTTCCAGGCAATGACTGAGGCAGGGATTTATGAAGTAAATCTCAGTGACTAAAAGTATACTTTTCCACAATTCTAGTAACACCATTCTACAGCATGCAAACAGTTTCAAACACATTTCTAAATACTGAGAAACATCCTGGGGGGACTATGTTTGGAAGCAAGCTTAACGGTATGTAAAATTTAGTCTGACACAGGCATCAATCTAAGTGAAAGACATTGACTTTCCTCACTTTTTACTAGTTTTGCAACTGGTGATTAGTTCATTTCTGGAGGGAAAGAAGAATTCAAAATTTTCGCTTCAGCACCTATTTTAACAATTTGGAACCTAACTTGAATCATCGTATATAATTTATAGTATTACCTTCAGCCCGTTTATCCCCTTTCCTGCTTTCTACCTTCTTCCTGTTCCATAACAACATATTGTTGCAGTAAACCTTTCAAATCTTCAAATCTTTCATTGACTTTTTCCAGACATGAGCATAATTTAAATACTTGGAAATAACCATCAATACCAACTAGCATTCATGTATATATGAACTCACATATGTGTATCTGACTATTCCTGAACATCAACATTTTCAAGCCTTTAAATCTAAATTGCAACTCAAAATATGTAAGTTTTATACACACACACAAACTAGCATGCTGAATGATGATGAATTTTCTAACCCACTCTGACACTCTAGAGTCAGAATGCATCATCAAGCAATGCATTTTATTATCAAATATTAACATGGGTATCTAGTTGTAGACATACACATTGAAAATTCAGAAATTAGGCACTGCTCTGGCTTTAGAGCTTTATCAAGAAGAATTGGATTTAATATGTGCAACAGAAGTAGACTAAAATTTCAAAAGGAACCCAGTCAGAATATTTGTGATACAAAGCATTTACAAAATGTGTACAGGTATGAGAAAAGTCTAATTTTCAGGACTATAAATATAAGCCAATGCAGAGCTTTGAACATCTAACAGAGAACATAATGGTACCAGGAAAAGAAGTGCTGCAGTGTACAGTTATATCTAATGGAAATTCACTCTGTCCTTAGAAAAGCTCTTTCTAGCAAGTGTTCCCTCACACACTAGAAGTTAATTTCCCTGATAGATGCCACAAAGTTGGTATTTAACAATACTTCAATATTACATTTCAAGCAAATGTGTATGTTACATATAGGCAACAAAATTGTGCCCAGTTTATTTTCTCTCACTTTGAGGGTCTTTTCTAAAGCCATTCAAGCACTTTAAAGCATAAACTGTAATAAATTTTCTATAGCAGAGAGAGTCAGCAACAAAATGTAGGTCACAGAAAAGCATAGAACGAAATAACAAAACTCAAGGAAGCAAAAGGCCTACTTATTTTTTGAAGTTCATGGCTCTTTACCACACCACATACACCTTAATATACTGCATACTCTATATAAGTTCTTTATATTTTAAGTACGTACAAAGAAGCAATAAAGAACATTTCTATCTGTAGGTTTAAGTGATATTTTGAAATAATTATAGGAAATACTTAACTGCTCTTTAACAGTTTAATTAAAGAACAGTGAAAGATGAAATGGATATCATGACAAATCCACAATAGTCTTACCATGTGAGTGCTGGTTGTCATTAGCTGGGGATAGGAAGAGAAGCAAGTAGCAAAAAGAAAAAAAAGCACACAAATAAAATAGACCAAAATATCAATGGGTAAAATAAATAAAATGCAAAAGTTCTTAAAATTTGCATTCATGTGACTGCAAAGCAAGTAGATAGATTATTTTAAGCTGCCATATGTAAAAAATAATTAAAATATTAAAAAGCTTGTTACATTTAAGATCTTTTAGGATCATTCAAATCTACTCTAGCAAAAGTCTTTTGATATGTTAATCACATAATCATCAGATGCACGTTAAGCATGAAACAGAAAAGTTACCATGTAAATTCTGAAGGAATACTTGTAATTTACAACATATATTTCTCCTAAGTTGTATCTAGTCCTATGCCTCTGTTCACTGATACATAGAATTCCTATTATATAGTTCAGACTTTTCTAAACAGATAATCCATCTATCTCACCCTAACTCATAAAACTGTTATCTTTTGTGCTGGAAACCTTGAAGAGAACAATTAAAACTATGTTCATAGCACACTTGACATTAAAAAAATTACCTTTGAGTGACTGATCAAATCCAACACTAACCTGTCCATTGCTGGTCACAATTGTGTTGTCAAACAAGAAATAGGCACCAAAGAAAAATACCACAGCATCAAACACTCCTAGGAATGTCCAATAAATAAATGCACGCCAGCGCAGCAAAGCATTCTTGGCAACATCTCTGTGTAAAACAAGGTATATGCATTCAGTGTCAGCATGTTCAAAAAGCTTAGACAAATGATATCGCTCATTGTTTTTTGAAGGAAAAACCATTAAGAGATTGCATGCAAACCCACCACATTTCCACATAACAACTGTCTACCACTTCACATCCAAATCCTTCCTGAACATCCCCTCTATTTTTTTAATTTAATTTCTACTAAACCTGTTTAACAGCTGCCTGTAATTCAACTTATTTCAATTGTTTGGTAAATTATCCTGTGCTGCACCCTTTTACTTTTCAATCTTTTTACAGAAGGTATCTTTTTTCCAGTATTTGCTGTGCATATGATGATCCACTGTAGATTTTAAATGGAAACACTAGAGGTCTCTGGAGACTTTGCTTTATTTCTTATGGGGTACTTTTATACAGAGTATTGTAAGAACACAAAGTATTAATTTTATGTGAAACATGCGAAACAAGGATTTTGCAGTTGAGTTGAAGCTTCAGAATGTTTTCCCACAAAAAAACAGAGGGATTGGTCACTTTAAAAACTGTCTGATGACCATATGAAGTAATTTCTCCATGCAGATTACCAATATACAGTGCAAAACCAGATGTGACCAACAGTAGCCTCATCTGGCTCAGAATAACTGCACTATTGCCCAAAACAGCTTAGCGATAGACTCTATCAGATATCAAGAAACAAATGTTTTTGACCAAATAACCTCTGCGAGCTTTCAAAAACAAACAGGTCTTCTGAATGACCATTTCTAAACTGAAAACATTGAAAATACAGAAGATTAATAAAAATGGGGGGGTTGGGTTTCAACACTAGTATCTTGTATTCCTCTTCAATTTCATAGCTAAAAACATATCACTGCATTGATTAACCTTTGGGCATCTAATATTACTTCTCAAAAAATGTCTTCCCTTTGATTATGTACTGTTACCACTCTCTAAAATGTACTGGCTTTGCAGCTACAAGAATCAAAACTGGGCACTGTTCCTAATTTAGATGGCCACATGCAGTTAATTGGCAAGAACTGTATTTCAAGTGGCTAAGAATCTAAACCAGTCACAATTTCAATGCACAGAAGTGAGTCAACAATATGCAGAGGACAATGTTGGAGACCACACAGGATACATCTTATGATACAACACTCTACCACTCAGCCCTCTTTTCTTTTAAAATAAAACACGTATATAGAAGCAGCAGCATGTTCTCTCTTTTTAAAACACTTATGTTCCCCATGGCTACAAATCATATTTTGATTTATAGAACAGTAATTTCTATTTTGCTCTCACTCACTAATATAGCGAATGGATTGCAGTATGTGAATATACATATAAAAATACATGTGCATCTATTGTAGTTTGTAGACTTTGCACGTGGTCTTCAACCCTTCTGTTGCACTGATGTTCTACTGCAACCTTGTACAGAAATCCTGAGGATTTTGGTTATAACAGAGGTAGATTCCACAACTGAACAGTCAAACTTTGGGGCATAACATATTAATTTTACCTGTACAGGGAAGGCTCTCTCTTGAGTGTGTCTGCACTGACATGTTGTTCCATTAGACCGTACAAGAGGATAGGAAGGGAAGTGAAGCTGATATTGTACAGTGTTAGATACGCAGTATCGTATAAAGTCTGGAGATGGAAAAGAATTAAATCAGCTAGTTTTAATTTTAAAACACAACCCACTGCATGACACTTTATTTTAAATGAATGAGTCAACTTCTTCAGAAAAAACAAACTATATCCCTTCACAGTGGAGGCACATATCCCTGAGCAGCTGCTAACTCATGTAAGGCACAACTCTGCACTTGCACCCCAACCCACAGGGTTGGACTAGATGATCTCCCAAGGTCCCTTCCAACCCTTGAGATTCTGTGATTCATCTGGAGGACAAAAGCTCAACTATAAGGTTGATTTAATAGCCTGGTCCACATATCAGCCCCTCCTATTGTTTCAACTCTAAGACCAACTCCAAAGTATCGAAACTGAACAACAGTAGATTCCTGTTGAGGCAGAAATTCCTCTCTGCGACATCCACCTCCCCCTTTTATCTCTTCCATGTCTACATGGAAACATGCAGGGAGAAAGGGGGGGTACTCCAGAGGTTCTTCAGCTGTGGGTGACTGCAACGCATTGTACAAAGAAACACCCCGACATGTTTTTGATTCTTCTTCCCTCCAAACTACTTTTCCACGTATGTATCATCATTGTAACTAGCAGTCAAACTTATTACAACACCCCATAGAAAGAGTTGTTTATTTCTCAAAACCTATTTGGTGATCATTTATGCCATAAAAAATGGTATCACACACCCCCTGCCTTTGATTCAGAATTATATTTAACACTTAACAAGAAATTTTACAACTAAATCTTCATCAGTGCATCAGTTTTGTATCTAAATCCTAATAATGCCTGATAAAAACCTAAGAAGTTTTCAGTGGTCATTTGAAATTAAAACCAAAACAGACCAAAAAACCAGTTCTGTCATTTTTACTCCTCCTACAGCTTTCTTTTGAGACATTCCACAAATTCAAAGCAACAGTACTATTTTCTCCCAATTAAATCCTCCTCTTGTCCAGTTTAATCCTGAAAACTTAACCCTCTTTTCATTTAAGTCCAGTCATTCATTCCTTTGTTTTTTGCTCTCTCATTCAGAAAAAAAGAGGAGGTAGATTTTTCTGCACAAATTAGAAAAGAGCAAAGAGCAAATAAACAAAAATTTAGAAAGGAGAATACTGGATCCTCTCCTGAATGATGGCACTTTTCTGGTGAGCAGCAGTTCACTTTTCCTCTATCTTTCTGTATTTACTTTTCCTTTTCCACTAATCGAATGCCACTATTTGTCTGAAGTTTGCAAACTAGACTACTAGCTCATTCTTCCATTTTCGTTCTGAATTCTAAAGATGAACATGTAGTTCAATCCTTATCTTTCAGGATTGCCTCTGTTCATGTTCAATAAGCTTAAACCTAACAGACAGTTCACTTTGCACTGCCATTTCCAAATTTTGGTTTCCTGTATTCTTTGACTTTGAAAATAAACATTGTTTTTATGATAATTCATAACATTTATTTCTGTAACTTAACTGGAATTGCCACTGAAAACGATATGAACCAAAAGTGATGCTTTTGGTTTTGCAATGTGTAAACGAACATAGAAATTTTCTCAGCTGAACAAGCACAGTGTTAAATGATCTATTTTAAAAAAAAATGCCAAAGAGAAAATATCGCAGTGAGGGAATAAGAACAACTAACCTGTTGTGAAAACCCACAGAAGAACTGATATAAAAACTGAGGAAAAATGAAGCACACATTCTGAAAGGCAAAGTGACACAGTCATCAAGTGAAATATATGCACTAATTTATATGCTGTACAATGCTATAGCTAGGTATAATATAGTTTTACAACACTAGTAATGTAAACCCTGCAGGAACAGCAGAAAGAGCTGCATACATTAAACATCAACATTTTCAACTTACAGTAGTACTGTTATGAAAAATACTTAAAATATTTTGAAAGCAAACTTATATGGCTACAGTTTCAAAATTCAAGGGCAATGAATTTTGCAATCCAGCAGCACAGTTCAGGTAAGGCAAGGCAAATAAGGTACAATCCACAGTAGGACACAAACTGTGATAAGCAAGCACGGATACTCTGGTTAGCGTGGTTCCCAGCAAAGTAATTTTAAGATCTTTCTAGCTGTGGCCCCGGATTTCCTCCTCTCCTAACTATACATATAGTCAAACACTAAGACCTTGAAGGTTCCTTTCTATAAGCTTCCATTGCTTACTGGATCCCTACTTTGACTGGATCCCAACATTTAGACATAATGAAACTGTCTAAACAGGGGGATGCACATTATAAAGTTTCTCCACCTACACTACCCTGATGAATTTAGAAACTAATATAAATTAAGTTATGCTAAGTTCTCAAATCCTACTTCCAATTTGATTTAAAAGGCCACTGTAGAGAGAACCCAGAAGGTACTGAAAACAAGTAGAACGGTCTGTGTTGGAATTTGTGAGGGGGGGGGAAAAAAAAAAAAAGGCAAATTTCTGTTTTAAACATACCATAGGTTACAGAATATATCTACATAAAAGCTATTTCACTACATGGCCTGGATAAAACCAATAATCCCATTTCAGCTTTGCATCTGGCACTCAGCAAAATCTCTTTATGGAATTATTGCTTTTTTGTACCATTGACTGCGCAAACTGTATATACTTAGATATTACTATGTAAGTTTTTGAGATTTACGTAATTAGAATAAGCATTCTCCTACCTTATAAAAGAAGTATTGCACAAGTTCAGATATCCTAACATAATAAAAATGCCCATGAACAAGCAACATTTTTTTCAAATGTTTAAATTTAGGTATTGCATAGTCACTGTTTCTCGCTGCTTGACGACCTTCTTTGCCAATGATTCCTTTAAAAAAAAGTGATGAAGCTGTTTAATAATTGAAGAACTATTTCAAAGATACAATTATTTGAAAAATTACATAATAATTCTATGACAAAGATCTAGTAAGAGATCACCACTGTATCTCATAAAATTCCTGGGGTAAATTCACTAAAATTCTATAAAATGTATAACCTGATTCTTTGAGACTGCCTGTTTTTAAGAAGTAATTTTTTTTTGTCATTTCGCTTGAACTTATAGTCTAAAAAGCACACTTACCTATACCAACATGTGCTTCTAGAATCATACTGACATCATTTGCTCCATCACCAATTGCTAATGTGATAGGATGCTCCTTTGATAACTTAATCAATTTTACAATCTGGAAAAAAATAGTGTTAAAAACTCTTCTCTGTAATGATTTGCTTATTTTGCATGAGTGTACGGTTAATTAAAAATGACCAACACAGTTACCTAAGAAATTTTGTGAAGGGACACAAAACCAATATTACCCAAAGCAACTACTGCGCATAAAGATCACAGTACTTTCTTCATACTGAAAGTATTTGTTCCAGCTATAAAATAATATTTTTCAAATACTTCCAAACTATTTTGAAAGAGACAGACAAGAGAAAGGAAGAGCAGAAGAAAGGAAGATGCTGCTGAGATTGCTTAATGCTGTGTAAGTGCATTAATAAATTAAAAGGGTTCCAGGGGCAGAGCATACAATTTCAAAGAAATCCTGAAACTAGAGACTGAAAGATTCTTTCTTAACTGTGCTGAAATTTCTTCTTCCTATTTAAGAAAAGATAATAGGACTCTGTATATATCTAAACACTGTTGACATAGAAACTGTCCAAAAAATTGATTTCAGACCTCTCCATTATGATTGATCACCTCTGTAAATTTGGTACTGAGTCAGCTGCTACTAAAAACTTCTACAAACTTCTAGTTAGAGGCACTGGCTAAATAAATTTGTTAAGATGAATAAGGGCTACATATGCTGTTCCTGAGCACTAAGAAAAAGACGTGACAGTTTGAAAGGAAAACAGAAGTGTAAATTCCAATGTTTGTTTCCATTAAAAGTTCTTCAGCTATACTGAGAAGAAGTTTCAGTGATGGAAGGGGTATGCTTTTACTTGATACAAACTCGTATACAACAGTCAATAAGAATTTTAAAATGATAACGCACACATATTTCTGTCTGGATTCTTCTTTCTTGGCTTCCCACTTATGATAAAAATAGAGGAGAAATACCATTCTACATTAATAAATAATGCAGGTTCCTGTAGTATCAACAGACAGTAGACTATTCAAAGCTTGTTAGGTTAAAAAGGAAGCAATTAGTTCAGTTCGTTAAATATGTTCACTTATCAGCAGGTACCAACCATAAAATTTGCACAATATGTACATAAATCAAATTCAGGTGCACAGCTGGGTGCCATTTTAGCATACCATTCTCTAAATTGCTTGCCAGTAGAAATTTTCCCCTCCCCCTTTTTTTTTTTGCTTTTTCCATTTTATGTTATCATAGTAAGTCACACACAATATTAACTTTCAGTATTTAGATATGTGCACAGCTAACAGACAATTACGAAATGAAATACAAACCTGTGCTTTTTGCAGAGGTGCCATTCGACAGCATAACACTGCACTGCAGTTCCTGCAAATTTCAAGAAAGAGCTCTCTGTAGTTACCAGAGCTCCCATCTTGTCTTGGCTTCATTATTAATGATAATGCTGCTCCATCAATAATTAAACCATAATCTTGCATATCAGTTGAAAGTCTGTTCAGGGATAAAATATAAACTAAGAGTCACTGTAAAATTCTCAGACATATTTTAAATCTGGTAATAGCTCTTTTGTCAATATTAATTAATGAAAAAAGAATGAGTATGGAATACTGCAAAATTAATACGTTTCAAGGAAATCACTTCTTGTATACATAATACCTATCCTTCTTTGGATATTCAAAATACACAGAAGTCAATGGTTTCTTTAGAATTTAGGGCACTTTAAGTATTTTTATGCACACCAGAATATTTGGTACTATGCTGTTGCCTGTTACCTGTCTGTAAATGTAGCATCATCTTCCCTAGAAATAGCTCAGTAGGGCAAAACATTCTTGCTCCCTGTGGCCTTGGTCTTATCAAGAAAGTCACATCGCATACTAATACTGATTACAGGAATAAATCATATCTGCTTCCTTTTTAAAAGTTAGAAACAGTATTCTGCTTTATTATCATTTTTGCAAAGAATAAATATTTTTGCAGTGGAAAAATATATAGTTAAAATGTCAGTTGTGATTTTTCTTTTAACAGTTAAAGCAGTACCAGTAATGACATAGAGAAAGAACCATGACTGTGAAAAAACTTATACTTAATTGCCATACAGTAATTCACACTTTAACAACAGAAACTGAAACATAGTATATTGCATCTGTTAAGGTAACTGATCGATCATTTAATTGTTTATGAAATGCACAGAAGCCCATTCCTGGCTTAAAAATTCAACTTCTTCCTTACCCTGAGAAAGTATCCCTGGTTAAGCTGCCACTGTGCCTTAGGACAGTTTTGCTAAGGTCAAAAAGCACATCGTGTAAACTCTGTTCTTCGATTTTCTTTGTGGTTAGCTCAAGTATCTGTGTATTTCTCCGGAACAGTTTGCAAGCATAGCAAGCAGCTGCAGCAGTCTCCATTTTGTCTCCCGTCAGAACCCAAACTTTAATTCCGGCTTTCTGGAGTGCTTCGATAGTGTCAGCAGCTTTTTCTTGTAATCTGTGAAGTCAATTGACAACATACATTGATGGATTGCTTGGAAATGAGAAATTCAGAGGTCCTTGTTGAAAGGTTTCCATAACCAAATAAAAAAACATCAATAAAAAGTTATCAGATCTAAGAATTTTCCCCAAGGTGTAAACCTTAAAATGTTTAGGGGAGTAGCACGTTATAAATAATTAGTTTTGACACTTTCAAAGTACTCAAAGTTTCAGCTTTCATTTATATAGCCTAAAAGACAAGATGCTTCATTCCCCAAATACTTAGAACATTTTCAGTGCTTTCAGCTAATGACATCAAACAGCGAAGTACTGCTGAGTTATTAAAGTTAACACCCAGTTTCAACAGTTTCTGAATTTTTTAAGTCCTAAAGATTCTTCCTTCATTTCCTCAATACCCATTTTGTACTTCTTTCCTCCAAACCTTTCCCTACAATTTGCTCAATAAGGTATTACATGAACTGCCGGTAAATGGCTTTAATATACAGATCTTTGTACACTTAACTATTGTTACTGGCTTACTAAATTATAAAGTTACCATGTGTAACTTTAGTAAGCGAAGGGTATGGAATTGATTCAAATAAAGGGTTTTTCAAATAAATATCTAATCCAGAAAAAGAGTTATAAGACAGTCTTCAACTATTCAACTTCAACTTCACTAAACATAAGAAACTAAGAAATGTACTAACCGATCTTCAACAGCTGTAGCACCAAGTAGAATAAAATCTCTTTCTATCTTCTCATAAACTTCTGCCAATTTCTTTTCCCGGTCCTGGAGGGCCAACTTTGCATTCTGAAGCAGTTTCTGTGCATTGCTATATTCTTCTGCTGTGAGCTTTTTATAGGCAACACACAATGTTCGCAGTCCCTCCTAAAGAATGTAACCAAAAGAAACAAAATGCCTCTTAGAAAACTCTTCTTAGACTTCTTGCTAGTGTTTCTGCTGGAATATTGAAAGATTTGAATGATTTTTTTTGAAGAGTCGCCCTACTCATTTTTACAGTGACATAAGTGTAGTATAGACTAGTACAGTGTAGTCTAGATTAGAACATGGGTCAGCTTGATTCTGTGCTGCCCTGGAAGCACTTACAATTGAGGTACAAACCTCAGTCCTCCAGAAGAGAAACAGATCAGCCACCCAACTGGGTGTATGAGATTACCAGGGAAAAGAGAGTCAAGGTAAAGGTTTCCTTCCCTATGTGTATAATTAGGCAGGATGAGTCAGAATAAATAACAATAATATAAATAGTAGCTCTGCAGAGTCTGATTTTGATGCTGTGTTGCAGCAGAGACAGGGACAAAACATCACAGAGGGTGTTGAAAGTGAAAATCCGACTGTGCCATTTCAGTCAAGTGAAAAGTAGAATTTACCTGTGGGTGTTTCACCTTTAGTGAAAGGTGTTAGACTTTTAGACTGTGTGGTGAATAAAAAAGGGAATATATAGACTCTAAGGTGGGAAAAAGCTGCTACAACAGAGAAAGAAGTTTTGCCATCTGACATATATTGCCTCTCACAACACCATTTAAGTGGCACTTTATCTTCATAAACTTTAATTCAGTACATCTTTATATGTATAGTTACTTATTACCAATCCAATAAGAGGTATTAAAAAATCTCCCTGACTTGCTATAGATAAGGGCAGATGCTAGGTGTCTGCTTTTGTCTTCTTTCAGAAGCTTCTGTTGTACAACCCAGCCCTATTTCCAATTATCCAGGATTAAGAAATGGCTCTTGGTCTGGATTTCTCTCTTGACAGGCACTGGATGCGTATGATATGTAAACACTTCCTTCAGTTTGACTAGCTGCCTTCACCTGTAATTATCAGACAGCTGTTTCACATAGTAAAGCTTAGCAAAGCACTTTGGCAAAGAGTTTTGAAGTTTCCTTTCAGAAGAAAAGCACATAACACTGTAGGTATTTTTTCACATACCTGTAATAATACTTTGCTTTCAACTTGAGTACTGGATGCCAGCAAATTTTACCCTATTTATAAGACTGGCAGTCATACTCCATTGCAATGGGTTCTGCATATTTTTGGCAGAATTCAGTATTTCACAACTCCAAACACAACCTTTTAGGTAAAACCAAGTTCTGAGTTTCTTTTAAAGATGATCAGGCAGTTCATAGTTCATTTTTAGCAAGCAAAAATGTAAGTGTAAGGATGGTCACTGCACTGTTCCCCTGTAAGAAGCGCATTTGTTGCTACACTGTGCTCCGATGGATTTTCTTTTTTAATAACTTGTAAAGCAACCAAAGGCAGCAAATCACAATTGCTAAGTCTGAGGACTGAAAGCAGGGATGAGATTTTCAGTGAAGTTTTTCACTTTTCTGTCATTCAAAAGTTAATTCAAACCACCACAGTTGTGAAAGTGCCATACTAAAAAGCTAATTGATGACCTCTGGTATAAGATACTGCTGTGCATATCTAATGCATTCATATCTCACCACAACTGCCATTTGGAAGACAGATTCAAATAAGGGAGTAACACAGACTGCTACCCATGCAGCCTGTGTGCACTTTGGCATAAATAATCTCGGTGCCTGGGAAGACAAATCTGTTACCAGATCAAGCAGGAGGTAAGGACACAATTTTTTTTTTTTTTGACACTGATATCACATGAACAGATGAACAAAATGGAATCTTACCACTGCATTGCGTTCAACTCTGGATCGTATTTGGTCAATTTTGCCTTCTTTAACTCTAGGAAATATGGAAGAATCTGCTCCCTTACAAAACAGAAATATATCACCTAAAAGAGACAGCATATGGGATTCAAAATGGCCAGATATATCTTTCTTCAAAAAAACATCCAAATTAATAAGTCTTCAAAAAAACTTCTTCCAACTTTTTTATAGCATTTGCACTCATGCTGGTACCCGGTCCCCTTTTTTATAAAGAAAGGCATACAGACTGTGATTAATGCTTAATTCTTTGCTAAACCTGAAATAAATTCAAGTGAAACAAAAACATCTAAGACAAAACAGAATGTGACAGCCCTACCTGTTGAAGATTTAACAATTACACTCATTCGCCGTCTCACAGAATCAAAACTCAAAACCTCTAATAATTCAAACCTGAAACAGAAACAGAGTATTTTTTAAACAACTCTGCTTTTCCAGATCTGGAAAACCCCAAACTGGTTATTATGACTTCGAGCATATCAAATAAAACATGACTTCTAACATCGAAAATTATGTTGAGTACTATGGAATATGGAACTAGTAGAGAATGAAACAGCAGGTTACAAACAATAAATAGGGGAGGCCCTCAGCTCCTAATTACTTAAAACAGAATTTGCATGATGTTTGTAAGTACCTTTGGATGTATAGTCAATATCATTTATTTAAGCAGAAGACTAGAAACCTTTATACTGCTTATAAAGTAAGTAAATTCCTACCTGTAATACCTAGGCATGGTCTTAGAACTTGAAATGCATAGGTGTTTGCATAGAAGTCTTTATTTAACATTTTTCTAATTTTGATGATACATATCTCCCAAAAGTGCCCACCTAATTTCATGAAGTTTGCTCAAGTGTTGACCAACACATTATTCAAGTGAAAAAACATTTGTTTTTACTGGTTTTACATTTGCCATTGTTTTTATTCCACATTCTTTTCCTTTCTAGGAGGAAAAATGAACACAAGCTCCTGCTGTATTGTTTATGTATAATTCATCAGTTTATATACTTTATCATTTACCCTCTTACTTATTTTCTTTTGCCTGAGAGTGCCCCCCTTTTTCCAGCACAAACATAAGCGTCCAAATCATTAAACCTAATCTTTTCAGGATTCATCCGTTAAAGCTTTGCTTATAAAACAGATCTGCTTATTTAATTAGATCATTGAGTTCCAAGTCCTTACAACAGCCTGGGATTCAAACCTGTGCAAGGCCACAGTGCTTATTTTATTAAAAGTTACAACAGATTCTAACAAGGACCTGGATCAGGCATATGTCTACAAACTGTGATGCATTTTGGAGGAAATTCCTAATAATTATAGTGCTTTCATAAATCACCAAATTATACCAACTCCAGTTCTTATGAGTTGAGCCACAAAAGTCGGAAGTAACCTTCAGGAAAAATCCTCCATATTACCCTAAAAGGGGGAAAAATAACAGCAGGGTTCCTACATTTGTGTCCAAGAGTCCCTGTGTAGTTAGCAGAGTACACATGCAGGAAGAGACAGATATACAACAGCCTTAACCAGTAGACATCTGTTGAAGTGTAAGGTAACATTTTCAGAAGTATGTACATCCCATTAAACTGCTGTACACTACTTCAATGTTATTGAAAATTTTACTCATATTATGGAGTATAAGATTTATTCTGCATGTCGAACGAAAATGACCAAAAAAAACAGTACCTGTTTTAAATTTTCTTTGAACCAGCTATAAAATTTTATTCTATAGATATTACCCTCCTGTAAATTATATGGATTATTTGTGAACAACAACTGGGGTACATACAATTTTCTTGTAAGAAAATATTATTTACCATGTAAGAAAGCAAAAATACCCATAATTGCTGAAACTTTTAGGAACTATTAGATTAGGTCACGAACCCCACACCACACTTCTGTTGTTATATTAATATTTCATATTGCATATGCTGTCAAACTAACAGACTAAGTGAAAATATAGAATTACAGGGTCTATTAAAATTATAAATATTAGTAGATAATTTATTTTTCTACTAAAATGTACAACTTCTTAGTTTTTTGAATTAAATACTAATGTATAGGGCAAGAATGATTTACTAAAGACATCATTAAAAACTCCTCATCAGTCTATTTTGTTATATTTTTAACCACTCACTTCTCTATGTTATTTTCCCGATTTAAAATCTCCATAAAATTGTCCTTCAGCCTTAGATAGGTGTAACCGAGTCTGTAAAATGAAACACACGTCAAGAGAATGAATACAACAAATAAATAATAATCCAGTTTAAGTATGTCATAAGGATTTAAGACTGAGTTATCTTCTGGAAAAAAAAACCAACCAAACTCTTTTTATTTGATATATGAATATAAATAATCACAACTGTATGTTAAGAAAATCATCATCTCTAGATGAGTTGACGTTTCTTATTACGACTTTTGTGCTGAAAAAAATTTTGAACTTCAGTGATTATATCTCTAAATTTAAAAAGTGTAATACCTAATTACACGCATACCTCTGTATTCCCTCAACTAAAGCAACTTCATCAGGTGAGGATGAAATATATATACAAGATCTTCTCGAGAGCTGGTTTTTCTTCAATCCATCTACACTATCATCATCTTTTACCTGAACAGTGTGGCAAAGACAAAGAGCTCGGAAAAATAGCTCCTCTCTCTCCTAAAAAATAAAAGGAATGGTTGTCATTATGTGTGATCACTTTCAAGTATTCCTTTGAAACCTTTTCTTTTGGAAGGTTAGCAATGCCAGTGATTACTGCTATTTATTATCAGATAAGGGCAGTGTCACAGGTCACCTGCCCTTTAGGGGGAGGCAAGCCTTTCCCAGAGCTAACCACACAACTGCTTAATAGCTGCTAGTGCTGCTAGCACTGAAAGTCAAGCTGCTGATGCCCCAAAAAGACAGCACACATCTTTTGCCTCATCTGAGTGCCTAGATCTGGCTAAAGGCTTTTTTTTTCTTTACTTTTGCTTAAACTTTATTAAATATATAGTCAAGGTACAATTTTAGGAGTCCTGAGTCCAGAAAGAGGGACGCAGCATCTAGAGCGCAAATGTTAACAGGCTTTACAGAATTCAATTTCTTACACGCTTGAACACCTCTCAGAGCTATATAAAATAAAAGGAGTGTGGACATTTTGGCAGGTGGAGCCAACCAAATTCCATAAAGTTTCAGATGGTTTGGTAATGACAGCTTCTGACACCAGAAAGAAATTTCTATTTCACAGATACCTGGGTGTGTTCTACCTGTATCTTTGTGTCTGAATCTTATTCTTCTGTGCTGTTCAATACAAACTGTGTCATTGTAATTTCAAGATAAGAACACAATGTACCCTGGGACCACATTTTGAGGGCCATAGGTGAGAGCCATAAGGCTGTTGAATTACGCCAACACATTTTAAGAGGCCTTGTTTTGCCATAGTGAAGGGTATGGCCAAAGTATAATTTGAGACTGTATTGATATATTTAAAAATATATTGTCCTTAGGCTACGATTATCCTGGTCATTTACACCCTGCTCATCAGCTGACATGTGAAGTCTCTTTGACTTTCAACTAACTTTGCTTTACACAGCAAAAAAGACACAGCAGGTCCATGCTGTGTGTCACACGTTTCAGATGTGGCTGTATTAAGTCACATTTAAAAGAAAGTTAACTTGATCATAAACCATTCTCTGGCCACATCTGCACCCAGTGATGACTAAGTAGGTGTTTGTATTGAGCACTCGTTTTCCTCCTTGAGGAGTTTCCTGCCTTGCTTTCCCTATTCTAGCTAATGTTAAATGGAAACCAGCTATTACATTTCTTTAGCTATTAACCAGATTAAAGTTATGTATTTCGGGGTTTTATTTAATTCAGTTTTACAGCTGCAGTAAGTAGGGAAGCTTCCTATTAAGCCTTTAAATCTTACTCTAAACTAGGAAAGGAAAACATCTATGTTGTGGTGCATTTCCTGCCATTATCTACTTTGATTAGTGAAATTCAAGAATACTATATTTCTAATAGTCCCTTTGTCTGCACAGTCCAATTTTCATGTTTCACTGTGAAAAACAAGAATGTAGAAAGAGTCATCATACCTTTCCACTCCCTCCTGGAGAAGAATCGATCATATCAATGCCTGTACAATCATGGAGAATCTGGCCATTGCAGATAACATGGGGTACGTAAACATGCCCTTCAATGCAACATTCTACGAATTCCATGTTGTTCTCAGTTAATGTTCCTGTTTTATCTGTGAAGACATACTCAATCTGCAAATGAGCACAAATTAAAAACAGCAGGAATATGAACAGAGGTCTCTTAACAAGAGATTATTATGGGGTTACACCTTCTTTTAAAGATCCTTATGCAGGCTCTTTCAGAAAAGGAAGACAACACTTTCTTTTGGGAGTCATCTTCCACAGAAATGCGGGCCCTGAAAGATTTTATCATACAAGAGTATCAGCAAAGCTATCTTTTGCCTCGTAACACATATAAAGAATGCATTTAACCTACTTTCACTCTTCTCTCAAGCTCCTTTTTGGTTTTTAATGTCTTTCTTGCTGCAAGACAGATATTTATGGAAGCAAAATGCACACAAATTCCATTTCCCAGGGATCATTATTTAATGTACATGCCTGGATTTGGATCAGTTACTGTCAGAACAGTCCTTAGGGTAGTATCAGAATTCCCCACTACAATTATGTTAGTTTAAATGAGGAGTCTGGACTAATGGTCACATATAGATATACACATGGGCACTGTTATTGCCCTGGAAACACTGTTTTTATTTCATTATTGGATTTTTCATTAATTTTATCTTTTACAATGAGCCCCAGCATTTAAGGATCACAACATCAAAAGTAAAACAAAACCCAAACTATAAACCAGGACAGCTAGATCAGCACAAGCTCAATTTTGGATATTGGATACTGATATTGTCTACAGATTGCATGTATGAGAGCATTATGTAAGGATAGAAACTAGAAGCTAGAAGTAAGGCAATTATTTAGTATTTATCAGATTGTTTAACAAACGTCAACATTTATCAAGAATATCAAACAAAATAAAAAACAAATTTTTGCTCTCAGTCACAAAAGAAGTTATTAAATAAGTAAACTTTCCTCCTAGATTCACTTTTGTAATATTCATTAATGTCAAAAGGCAGGTTTCCAAATTTTCCAGTGGTTTGTTATCTGTGGACACAATACCCATATTCAACTTTTGTCAAAGTGGACAGGATTTGCATTTATTTCTTTCATCTCAATTCCTATATTCAGTTTCATAATACATTTACACAAGATACAAAATGCTATGAAGCAAAGGTCTTTTATTCATTCAGTGTTTTTCTTTGGGATCAACACCCATTATATATCACTATGACAGTATTTAGTACAACCACAAGTGAGGATTCACAGTCAAAGCCTTCATTGGAAATACAATGTATAATAACTTTTAAAAATTTAGAAGCAAAATGTAATCAATTGGATTTGTACTAATAATGCCAAGTATTGATGAGGGTCCCATTCTAGGGACAACACTAAAATTTAGTAGTAGTAAATTGTTTTTTTATAACAGAGTCACAGAATGGTTGAGGTTGGAGGGCACCTCTGGAGGTCACCTGGTCCACCCACCCTGCTCAAGCAGGGCCACCAAGGAGCCGGTTGCCCAGGACCATGTCCAGACAGGTTTTGGTTATCTCTCAGGATGGAGACTCCACAGACTACCTGGGCAACTCAGTCACCATGACAGTAAAACTGTGTTTCCTGATGTTGACAGACCCTCCTGTTTCAGGTGGTGCCCATTGCACTTTGGCCTTGTCACTGGGCACCACTGAAAAAAACCTGGCTCTGTCCTCTTTGCATCCTCCCTTCAGGTATTTATATACATTGATACGATCCTCCCTGAACCTTCCCTTCTCCAGGCTGGACGGTCCCAGCTCTCTCAGCCTGTCCTCACACAACAGGTGCTCCAAGTCCCTTCACCATCTTTGTGGCCCTTCACTGGTCTCTTACACTGGGGAGTCCAGAACTGGACACAGTACTCCAGGTATGACCTTACCACTGCAGAGTAGAGACGAAAGATCACCTTCCTCCATGTGCTAGCAATACTCTGTCTAATGTGGACGAGGATACCATTCGCCCTCTTTGCCGTAAGGGCACATTTGTTGGCTCATGTTCAACTTGGTGTCCAGCAAGACCCCCAGGTCCTTTTCCACCAAGCTGTTTTCCAGCTGGGTGGCCCCCAGGGTACACTGTGCCCTGTCATCCAGATCATTAATGATCAGGACTGGAACCAGAATTGACCCCTGGTGTACACCGCTAGTTACTGGCCTCCCACTAGACTCTGCACTGCTGACCACCACCCTCTGGGCCTGGCCGTTCAGTCAGTTTTTAAATCCATCTCACTGTCTGCTCATCCAGCCCATAATTCATCAGATTCTCTATGAGCATCTTACAGGAGACAGTGCCGACTGTCTCCCACAATAATAAAGCACTTGGTACCACCTTTTATCCAAATAGATGTGTCCCTAAAAGCTTAATTATTAGTTTAGCTGTACAAAAATAAGGAAATACACAATCTTATTTATTTATATGAAAACCTATAGAAACATTTTTAACTAATAGAGATTCTAAATATTTTCTCAAAAAATATTCATGAGTATCTGTGTCACGGTGATGATTTTCTTAACACAGAATACTAAACATAGAATTTCTTTTGCTAAATGAGTGACAGTCAATCATTTTACTGGATGAAACTTGTGTCTGGAGATTTGGTGTCAGTCCAACTAGACAAAAAGGGGTTTTTTTCCGTCTGACTTTTACTCTAAGGGAGTTAGATGCTTATATAATCTCCCTCTATAGCCAATGGAGAGAAATCATTACCTTCTTAAAGTGTTTATTCTTTACTAATATAGTAATACTAATTGACTTCCACTGACTGGCTGAGAAATAATTTTTTATTCTGAAAACCATAAGATCTCAAATTTTATTTTTAAAATTAATCAGCACTAAATAAAATGCACACTAAGCTGCAAAAAAAAAAAATAAACTGAAGTGACAATTTTAAAATAAAAAAATATGGTACAAACAGTTGAAAAAATATATCATTCGATGAAATTTACCTGTCCCAACTCTTCATTGAGGTCAGAAGTATTCACCAGTGGTCCTTCACCCGTGTCTTCATCAAACATTTCCTCATCCCATGTAAGGAAATAAGAACCAAGAAATTTCTGCATTTCCACAGTGACATACATGGATACAGGAATAATGTAGTTGAAAAGAACCATGAATGCAAGGAAGTCTGTAAAAGCCCGAAGAAACTGCCAAAGAAACAAGATGAAAATATGGATTTTTCATGTACCATCAAAAACCGAAGGATGGCTACATACATTTGCAAATTATTTTTTTCTAATAACTTTCAAACAGTAAGCAACACCTTTCACAGCTCACAGTTCAGCACAGGATGTATACTTTCATGGTTTATAACATCACAACTAATTTGGTATGAAGAAAAAAACTTTTTTTGTTTTAAATTTGTGTTTTTCTTTACAGACATACAGGTGTAGAGTAGTTACACATCATTGTTGTAAAGTTCTAGAGCAACTAATGAGATTGGTGAACACCTGTATGAGAACAAGGAAAACAATAAAATGTACATTCACAAATTACCAGAAAAATACCATAAAACTAGTGCAACTCATTCAAGGATTACCAAATCACCTAAATTTCAGGCAGCATGTCATTAATAAATAGAGTTTCCCTTCCTTCTCTCAATACAAGTAGACTATGTGCACACAACCTGGCTTGATTTTTTCAGTGGTGTAGACTTGCTGGAGGTATAGTCAACGTTAGAGCAGATGGAGATAGTGTTAATGGTGGTAATGAGAAACCTAGAACATGCCTGGCTAGTGTTTGCATCATGCATTTAGGGTAAAGAAGGAAACTTCCCCTTAGTCTGACTGGGAAGATTTAGTGAAATAATACTACACTTTCCGTGCTGCTGGGTTTAGTTCATTATGTTGGATCATCTGGGTATCCACTCTGGACTATGTCCTTGCTCCCATAAGGACATCAGACACTGGCAACTCTGTTGCTGGTCTCTAGTGGTCATGACAAAGTTACCAGGCTATATGAAACAAAGCTTTTGAGGGGTATTTTTACAGAGACTCCTACAGCAGATTCTTCTGAACACATCTGTTATATGATTGCCAGTGGTTGTGGGATTCCCTTCAGTCCTGTATTATTTTCACAGAATCTCAGAATGGTAAGGGCTGGAAGGGACCTTGGGAGATCATCTAGTCCAACCCTCCTACTAAAGCAGGTTCTCCTAGAGCATGTTACACTGCGCTGCCATTCAGCGGGACCTGGACAGGCTGGAGAGTTGGGCGGAGAGGAACCTGATGAAGTTCAACAAGGGCAAGTGTCGAGTGCTGCACTTGGGGAGGTTGAACCCCATGCACCAGTACAGGCTGGGGGCTGACCTGCTGGAAAGCAGCCCTGCAGAGAGGGACCTGGGAGTCCTGGTGGATGACAACCTCACCATGAGCCAGCAGTGTGCCCTTGTTGCCAAGAAGGCCAATGATATCTTGGGGTGCATTACGAGGAGTGTGGCCAGCAGGGCGAGGGAGGTTATCCTCCCTCTCTACTCTGCCCTGGTGAGACCCCACCTGGAGTACTGTGTCCAGTTCTGGACTCCCCAGTTCAAGAAAGATGAGGAACTCCTAGAAAGAGTTCAGAGGAGAGCAACAAGGATGATGAAGGGACAGGAGCATCTCCCCTATGATGAAAGGCTGAGAGAGTTGGGCTTGTTCAGCCTGAAGAAGAGAAGCCTGAGAGGGGATCTCATCAACACATACAAATATCTTAAGGGTGGGTGTCACGAGGATGGAGCCAGACTCTTTGCAGTGATGCTCAGCAACAGGACAAGGGGCAATGGGTACAAACTGAAACATAAGAGGTTTCAATTGAATATGAGGAAGAACTACTTTACTCTGAGGGTGACAGAGCACTGGAACAGGCTGCCCAGGGTGGTTGTGGAGTCTCCTTCTCTGGAGATATTCAAAGCCTGCCTGGATGAAGTCCTGTGTGACATGCTCTAGGAGAACCTGCTTTAGCAGGGGGGTTGGACTAGATGATCTCCCAAGGTCCCTTCCAACCCTTGCCATTCTGTGATTCTGTATGATTCTGTGACTTCGTCCAGGCAGGCTTTGAATATCTCCAGAGAAGGAGACTCCACAACTCCCCTGGGCAGCCTGTTCCAGTGCTCTGTCACCCTCAAAGGAAAGAAGTTTTTCCTCAGGTTCAACTGAAACCTCTTATGTTTCAGTTTGTACCCATTGCCCCTTGTCCTGTTGCTGAGCAAAGAGTACTTTGCAAGAGGTCAGTTCTTCAGTAATTCACATCAATGACAGGATACTCCAAAAGACTTTCATGAGGCTTTTTATACTAAAACTGACATTTTCTCATCAGTTAAATTCACACATAAAACTTAAGTGCAAAAATTTAATATACAAGATTTCTACAAATATACTGTCACCACTGTTAGCACAAAAAGCAACAATTTATGATTTGCTGTATATACTTTTCAGTAGCATTCTTATAAATTAATGGTTTAGGGAAACTTTTTTTTGTATTTCAATTTATTTCCATACCAGATTTCTTTTCCTTTCTGGCTCTGTCTTCTGATTATACCATGGCTCATCACGAAATGGTTCACTCTGCCAGACATACTTCAGGACAGTATTTATTAGTGCTTTACTGATGAGAATACAGAGGTATACAATAAGGAATACATTCATTGATCTAAAAAAAAAAAAAGCAAAATAAAAATTCCATTAGAATATAAACTACAGAGTTTATTAAAAAATGTTATACTTGTGCTTCAGTCTAACATTTGCTGCAAGTCTAGCAATGCTATGATGTTAAATAACTTCTCTACAGTGTTTTCCCAATGAACAAAAATATTATTGAGGACCATTTTCTATTTAAAATGTTAACTGCTATATTTGTTTCCAAAATGTGTGTGACACATTACCAAACCTAGTATATTAGTGAAAACAATAGCATAGATGGAATCATAACAGAATAACCGGGCTTGTATTGGAAGACCTTTTTATGCCATTTCCCTGAACCAATATAAAAACTCTCACATAACCACTTTTACAGAAATATAAATCTATCGAGAACATTTTGCTATGTAGCTGTAATGGTTTAACTCTTTCTAGACAGATCTAAAAAAAGAAAGAGCACAAACACTTTGCATTTAATATTATGTTTACATCAATGATGGTCATGAACTAAAAGCCCTGAGTTATACATCAATAACAACTACAACAGACATATCAACGTTGCTCAGTCACTGCATAAGGGAAGGGCTGTCAGCTGGTCAATACATCTTGCCTTAATCAATTACATCTTTTTTTCACAAGGCTGGACACCTTACTCAGAGCTGATTATTTCAGATAGCAGCGTAGGACTAGAAAATAATCCTCTCTATTTTAAAAAAAGCATGCAACCAATGTGAGCTCATCCCCTGAGGATAGCAATGTCTTCCTTTCCCATCATATATGCCTATATAGAACTTTTAATTTTAGCTAAACCATGGAAAACCTGCCAGAGAGGCTTTGTGTTACTGCAGCTGATCCAAAGCGAAGTGCATCAAAAGAGTTAATCTTATTGAATTCAAGACTTAATTGCAATGAAAAGGAATGCTAGGATATTGAAGCACATAATCTTGGAAAAGTGTCAGAAGGTGTACTCTAAACAGTGAAGGAGAAGTCTTCCAGAACAGCAAAACACATCGTATCTTAAAAAGATAAGAATTACATTAAGGTAGCTTTTAAAAAAAATATTTAACATTTAATAAAAATTCAGTACTGAGAACCTCATTTATATGGCATTCTATGACACATTTTATAAGTAAAAAATGATACACACAAAAAAAGCAAATGTTAAATCCCTGAACCTCTTTTTTAATTTAAACCAGTGAAACATACACTTCTAGCAAAAAAAAAAAAAAAAAAGTCCCTTTTTATTCACCAAACATGCAGTTTTCCACCCCAAAATAAAGATAAGAAATTTTACTTTTTACAGCAGATCGCTTCTGTGATTTTGCCTGGTAATTTAATGCCATCTTAGTTTCCATGCCAGTGTAGATAGCAACACCTGAAATTAGACAACTTGTATTATAAAGATTGCACAGTACAGTAACTTCATAAAAGCACAATTCACTAGATAATTATACTCTGTCATTTCTTTAATTCTCCGTAGTCTGAAGAAAAAGAAAAAATATTTGGATGATACTCAAAAACTAGAAATGGCTTTAATACTTTGGATCCTAGAGGGAAATTTTAAGCAGCATTTACAACCCATTCCAAAGTCACAGTTCCCAATTGCTAACACGGTGCTATGTACCAAAGCCAAACCAAAACTGGGTTTTGAATAAAACCCCTTGTGTTTTTAAGTTCTTTTTTTGGCTTTAATTTTAGAATCTAAGTCATAGATTGTAAAAGAAAATCCAGATATGGATAAAGTACAAGAAACATCCAAGAAGAATAAAAAGCAGCCACCAATTTTGCTTGCTTCAGGAAAATTTAGTAATTCATGAAAAGAGTATTTTTTTGATATTACCAATTTCCTGTTCATAACACAAACTGAGGGACTAAAGTTCAGAATATTAAATACAACAACTGAAAGAAGCTGTAAACAAGACAATGTATTTAAAGTACTTACTGAACCAGCACACCTGTACATTGCTAAAAAATAATTTAGGATATGGATTGTGCTGGGGTAATGGCAAACACTGCATGTGTTAGGCAGACCAGAAACAACCACTCATATTAGGACCATCTCTGCCTGATACACAAGTTAACAGAAATATTAAAACCAGCCTCTGAAGTTTACAGAAATACTTACAACAAACTAATTACATTAGTCCATCTATTTTAGATGACAATTAAAAGCAGCAAGAGCAAGTTTAATTTAACATATACTTTTTACATTCTTTTTGGAAAAATTCAAGATTTTTGTATTTTAAGCTAAGTAGTTCATGGCTATCTAGGATCATCTTTCTTGGGAGAACGGAAGTTGTATATGATAAGAGGATGACTTGGATCCTTGCCCCTTTTGTCACCAGCAGAGAGTGGCTTGTTTCAATGGACCTACTACTCCCACTAGGCTTTCTTGAAGAATTTCCAAAAAACCGTATCTCAGTTTGTGCTTCCTATTTCAGTTAAAATACTCAAAATTTTCCACAGAATGAAGACAATTCATACACACAAAATACATTGGCTAGCAGAAAGTCTAATTTTGATCAGGAACTGGATTTTTTTTTTTTTTTTTTTTAAATCAGCTATATTTGTATCTGGTTGGGGTATCTGTTTTGACAAATGAGCAAAACAGATTTAAAATTTTTCAGCAGGCTCATTAACTGCTTTGGGACAAAAACATTAATTCACAGTGCTTGTTCAAAAGCCTTATATTTACACAAAGAAGTTGAGTCATCTTCACTAACCCTTGAAGACTGAACAAAATCCCCCTCCCAAAAATCTCTGTAGTCATTGTATATCAGTAACAGTTCCTTTACTGCAATTATAGCAACAGTAAATCTTATAAAGAAGTTGTACATCATGTGATTAAATAGAAATAGTATGCTCAGTAGTAACTGTAGTGTTGTAACCTTATTTAATGTTTGGTTATTACTTCAGGGTCCATTTAAATAAAATATTTACCAAAGATTTTTTCTGTATTCTTTAAAGTGGCTCCTCTAAGAAGCAGATTTTCGGATCCTAATGGCCTGCAAAAGTTAAGTCGTACAAGATATAAACATTTAGGGAAAAACATCAGACCTTAGTGGAAGCCATGTAAAACAGGAAATTAGTTTTACTCAAATATTTTTATTTTGTGTATCAAAATTGCTAGGCAGTATTTAAAGCTTTTAAGTGAAAATAAAAAAAAAAAATAGAGATGCCTAAAATTAAACTCATAATTTCACAATTCAAGTCTTAAACCACTGCATCTAAAAACCACATACGTAGGTACCTAAATAAGGACTCATCATCCTAATTGTAAGGTGCTTATTTCTAAAAATACTGATTCAAGTCTTTTTTAGGCTTATATAAACTATAGTGTCCTGCATGTTAGAATTAATTACTAAGGACAATACATTCTTCCATTTTATTTTAAGTATAAATGGCATGCAACGTATTGTTTGATACTATATACATTTCAAAGCATAAAGAGAATTTATTGAGGAGTAGGGGAACTAATGTAAGGATCCTCATGAAGTTTAAAATAATATTTTGGAGCATAATATGTGATACAAATCACCATATGAGCACAAAACCAAGGACTACTTTATAGACAGACAGCATGCATAATTGTCAGATTCTATTTATACAGCAATGGAAAAGAAAAGAAACAAGAAGTAAGTTCAGTATTTTTGAATGGTTTTCAAAGTGTTCTTGCGGTATAAACACACACACACACCCCCCAAATCAAGACACTTTAAACAAACAAAAACCCCAGGGCCATAATTATGATGTAAAACCTGAAACTAGTCCCATTCAAACCAGTGGAGTGATCTTATAGGAATGATTTGGGTATATGACATTATATCCCAACATAGTAAAAAATACCAACTGCTCTAATAGGGCCGTCCAAGGAATACAAGTCTTAAGGCCATAGATTTTCTTCTCAGTTACAGTGTTATACGCAGGTCAATCTATTGCTGTTGAGATTAAAAAGGTATTTTCTGCTTATTTTCCTTTCGTCTCCAACCCAGGTCTACTTCCAAGCAACTTTATTAGTCAAAAGAATCTTTAAAGTGAAAGAAGCAAAAAAAGACCATTTTCATAGCAGACTGTAGCAATCTACTACTAGATGATACATGACTCTGCATGTAACGGACAGCAGGATCCTCAGGAAAAGGATGCCTGCTCCCTGGAAGTAAGCAGCTATCACTAGAACAGCTTACGTGCCTGACCCTTTTATCTGAGGGACCCCAGAAAGAATACAGACCAGAACTGCCAAGAGATGGTCACTCTGGATGGTGATGGAGATTGTTGTGCTGTTTTGCAGTCCAGTTACACAGGTGTTTCCTGAGGAAGCTATGACAGTGACACACTCAGCAGCCAGATTTCCCCTCCTCTTTGCTTACTGAGATGGAAAATCATCTCTACAGACACATTGAGGTTAGGAAGGCACTTAGCCAAAATGGAGTAACTTCCCACATGCTGGGGTCTAGGATATCACCTAAGCGAGAAGCTTTCCCCTCCTATTGCTTTGCCTCTTTGTGGCAAGGTCCTGAAGAAAATCAGGTACAGCAAGTCTTTTCCTTGCTGGGTAGACAGATCATCCCAGGCAGAAAAGACAGAAAGACTCGTGCCTCTTCCGTACTCCATCATTTTAATTTTCTATTTGCTGGACAAGGAATGTCCTGGGCTACAGACTGCTCCTTGAGCAGAAAGCACCAAGTCCCTTCAGGATGAAACCAATTTGCACAGGACGCAGACCCTGGCACAGGTGCCAGACCCAGGGTAATAGGCTGCCATCTTCTACACCACATACAAAACCCATCTGCCTGGATATTGCCTTCCTGAACACACACAACGTTGTGGACATTTCGGACAAATGTACAACCCCCCCTCAGTAAAACTAAACATGGTATTTTGCATGTTCAAACTCTTCAATTTTTAAGAAGAAAAAGTAGAGAAATACACAAGTGATACTATTCATACTGCCTGGTACACTACCAGGACCCCATGCTAATGGTGCAGTATTATCCAATTACTGTCAAAATCCTATCGACATCATTTACAAATTAAATACATGTCAAATAAAAACTGAAGTTGAATAAAGATATAAAATAAGAGCAATCTAGCTGATAGCAATATGAAATATTTGTGATATATGAAATTATAGTCTGTAAACTTCTTAGATAAAAATATTTTATCAGTAAGACAAGACAGCACAACGTTGGTGAAACAAAGGTAATTCTCATTATTGATACTTACTCAACCCTAAAACGTTTAAATGAGTAGAAACCCTGGATTTTCCCTACCTTGCAGTAGGCTCATTCCTTTCATGGTAAACGTTTATTCGACCAACAAATCTGCAAAGGAAACACACACGTAGTTTAACAGCACTGCTAATTTGTGTATTCTTATGCACATATGTCCCACTATTTCAGAATGTCCTGGTTTCGGCTGGGATAGAGTTAATTTTCTTCACAGAAGCTAGCATAGTGCTGTGCTTTGGATTCAGTGCTAGAAGAATGTTGATAACACGCTGATGTTTTTAGTTGTTGCCAAGCAGTGCTCAGACTGCTCAAGGACTTTTTGAGCTTCTCCTGCTCGGCCAGGGGCATAACAAGCTGGGAGTACAGCACAGCTAGGACCCAAACCGTCCAAAGAGCTATTCCATACCATAGAACGTCATGCTCGGGGGGGTTGGTGGGTCGGTCGGTCGCTCGGGTACTGATCGCTGCTCGGGACGGGCTGGGCATCGGTCAGCGGGTGGTGAGCAATTGCATTGTGCATCATTCGTTTTGTATATTCTGTATATTTTGTTATCATTCTCATTATTACTATTATTATTATTTTCTCTTATTAAACTGTCTTTATCTCAGCCCTCGGCTCTAACCTTTTTTCCCCTTCCCGATTCTCTCCCCCATCCCACTGAGGGAGGGGGGGGAGTGAGCGAGCGGCTGCGTGGTGCTTAGTTGCCAGCCGGGTTAAACCACGACACAGTATTTTAAATGCACATTACAGGGACATGCCATTCTCTCTATGTACAAATATATATATACCACACATATTTAAAAAAGCAAATTACTCTCACTTTTAAAATCATTAAAAAGTATATGTGAGAACAGATTGTTTCAGAAGTATTTTATAGGAAGTATTTATTACAGTGAGCAAACAGCTTCCAATTAGTCAGTTTCTGATTATCCAGGAAGTAAACAAGAATATAGAGATACATATGGGTATATTTAAAACATGTAGATACAAAAATACACAGAACAATAAATCAATGTAAAGTTTGCATATAAAAAGACAAGAGATTATAAAATTATGAATAAATCTTCTAATTAGACAAGAAATCTTATTCTCTAAGCTACCTGAAGTAAGTAACAAAGTGATTACTATCTTTTACAAAACTTCAAACTTACAAATGAGTTTAAAACAAAACAAGACAAAAGATAAAGCCAATAAGCATTTTTCCCCTGAATATCTCCAAGTATGTTTTATCTATATGTGGTGGATTGACCCTGGACAGCAACTAAGTAGCCGCTAGCCTCTTGCTCATTCCGCCCCCCACCCCAGCAGGACAGAGGAGAGAATCAGGAGAGCAAAAGCAAGATAATGACAGTTTAATAAGCGAAGGAAAAAAAACCCAAGTGCTGCAAAGGCAACCACTCACCACTTCCCATAAGCAGATTGATGCCCAGCCAGTCTCCAAGCAACATGTACTTTGGAAAGACTCCCTCCCCACCCAGTTTTACTGCTGAGCATGACATTGTATGGCACAGAATATCCCTTTGGTCAATTGGGGTCAGCTGTTCTAGCTGTGTCCACTCCCATCCTCTTGCCCACCCCAAGCCTCCTTGCCAGGAGGGCAGAGTGAGAAACAGAAAGCCCTGACACTGTGCAAGCACTGCTCAGCAATAACTAAACCACTGTTTTGTTATCAACATTGGTTTAGTCACAAATCTAAAACCCTACGCTGCATGGGCTGCTATGAAAAAAAATTAACTCCCTTCTAGCCAGACCCAGTACGCTTTATTTGCAGTAACACTATCCAAGTGGGTAACCTCAAACCAAAAAGGATTAAGCCTGACATTCTGGATGGAGGAGGAAACTGCAGGGAGCTGGTGGGTCTGTTACCCTGGAAAGAAACCTCTCAGGCTCAGAGGAGCGGCATCCTGTCTGCTGAGGGAATATACAACACAGTAGAGCAACATCTAAAGACACCATACAGTTTGTTATGAGGCATCATGATGTAAAATGACCATGTGCCTTTGAAAGAAAGATTAGCCACTGTGGTTTGTTGAGAAGTAAAGTGCCAAGTAAAAATTAGCAGAGATAGAAGCTGTCTACCAATGTGTTCTCCTATTCGTGTCTCAACAGTTGTCCTAGGAAATTCCACCACCTGTAATGGCATGAGCGAGCTTCAACTTCCAAATGTTCACTTCATGAGCCACGTATTTAAAAAAGGATTGAGCCATTCATGGAATTGGTTTTCTGACGAATCTCTTCTTTTGAGAATTTCTAGAGTAGTTCCTGTTCCCTGAGATCAGGGAAAAGAGATACCTCCACACTTCAGAAATAAACAATGTTTTCTCTGCATCTTCCAACAGTATTTGCTGACAAAAGAGTGCATTTCTGTTTGTCACCATATTGCTTTCTGTGTATTATTTCAGCTATTTTTACTGCAGCAGAAAGAAGAAGGGTTTCTCCAATGGTATGTGGCTTTTTGTCTTTCACTATTAAGGAAGAAATCTCAAAAGAGGCTTCTAAAGATTTATCATTAAGTTTAGTGAAATTTTGTACAGTACTTCTGTAAAATATTCAGTATTGCATGACTTTAAACATTGCTAAAAAACTGTAGAAGTTTTTCTTCATGTTAGTTTTTAAATATCTTGCTAATCATGATGGCATCATACTGTCATTAGCTAGTATCTTGAAACACATAGGGTAAGGTTCATTGTTAATGATGAACAATGTAAATCCATCTTTCAAATAGTCTTGACAATTTCAAATTTTTTTGGCTGACTTTTAAGATTTGATTAGATTGGCATCTGTTTTACTTTGTTATGTGGCTGATGACGAGCTCATACTAGGAGTGGAAGTGTTTGCCATTTTCTTGTTATTCACTTGTGCTTGCATTGTTAGCATTATCTTCAATCTGCAGGTTCTTTGCAGGAACAATTTTAAGCCAACTTAACCATTTTGTAAGGGTTAGTTTAGTTAAAACTAGATAATATAACCCATAAATCCACTTAACCAGGCACACACAAACTGCAATACTTTGCAATACACTGAAAGCAAAGGAACAAGTGAGGACTGGCAACCTCTTTGCATTGAGGAACACCCTCTCTTCCCCCAGGTCACCTCACAAACTGTATGGGACATAGGACCCTCCAACATACAGACTGAGTGAGAGTGCCAGTGCCAATAAATATATAAAATATTAAATCTTAGTTTCTTTTTAATTTTTTAGATTAAAAATATTAAACAGAAATAGAAATTCTAAAATTTTTGTCACACACCACAATGGATCATCTTGTGCACCCCACTTTGGAGGCCACTGCCCTACAGTAGGCCACTGAACTACCTGCAGGAAAAGAAGTATGCATGAGGACTAACCTGACTTCAAGGTCACCCTGCAGCCCACTCTAGCCAGTTTCTTTTCAGTATAATATTCTTATAATTTACTGGTAGGATACCTTAAATGAAACAGGTAAGAATTAATCTCTTACTTATAAAGGTCAGGCTGAGGTTGTTCACATTCAATGGTAGCATGCAGTGCATCAATTTCTTGTTCATTGTGAAATGCCTTTGTATCTTGAACAGCATAGTAAGTCTGAAATGAATAAAAATATGTAAATAAGATCAGAAAACCAAGGACAGATATACAAGACATTAATATACTTCAGTTCAGTGTGAAATAGATTTACTAGCTTTTACATAAGAACTCAGTAGTTCAAATAAGATGCACCTTTAAATGTTCCTAATTGGGCATCTTCTTACATTATATGCAAGTACCTTCCAGGGTACTCACAAATCAGGTCACCGGGAAAAGCATTTAAGTACATAAAGTTTGCGCATTATCTCTATAATCTGCATGCCTATACTGGACACTGACAAAAACACATATTAATATCTTTTAAAACTTTCCATAAAATAATGAAACTTTAAGAAAAATTAAGTCAACTGGTAGAAGCAAAAGTTACACAAGTCACTCTATGTGCTCACACATATATGCATGAAGTCATAGTGTGATCTGCGTAAAAAATTAAATACAAGCTTTGCCTTAAAAAGAAAGTGTAGAACATTTTATTACTTTATGACTGGATTCACCATCCAAACTAGCTGTTGTAACAAAACATGTTCCATCTCCTCTGCTACTTGATAGAAATATTAAGTCACATGGGAATGTTTCATCTTCTTTTACCATTACAATATCTCCAACCTAGGGGAAAAAAACCCACAAAAAAATAAAATGCAATTATCATTTATGTAACAGCCCAAATTTCAGATTTCAAAATGAAAACCCAGGTTCATTCAAATATCTTGAAAATTCATCAGTTTTATTTACACCAGGATTTTACCACAGGAGTAAAAAACTACAGAAATATCTCTGAAAACTGAAGTACACCTTGGAGAATGAAAGAGAATGAATAGCTTTCCTCTTAGGATCTCAAACCATTTTGCACATACTGTCTTAGTAAGTTTTGCAACATTATTTGAGAGATGCAATATACTACGCTTGCTTTAAGATTAAATACAACAAAATATTGTTTCAAAACCAGATGGAGATGTAAGCTACTCTCATTGGCTCTTGAGAAGCATCTAGCTCAGAATATTATAATCAGAGGTAACCGAAAAAGCTAAGAATTCCAAGTCTGCCAATAAAAACAGGATGCATTCTCAGCAATCTGTCACTAGACATAACTATTTGTTATACATGTTTAAAAGTGAGCAAAATAATTCTTATTCATGTAAACATAGATAACATCGTACAGCCTGTTAGACTGTCACAGAACAGTCAACCAACTATAAATTCAAAAGATTATTGTAAAGTGTTAATTTGAGAAAAACAGCCTTTGATATATTTTTGAGCTCATCTTTTACAAAGGAATATATATATTTTTAAAAAAGAACAAATGGCAAGGATATACTATATGTTTTAATAATATCAGTGTCAATAAAAATCCCACCAAAATAGTAATTTTTGCAATTTTTCATGTAGCACAGCATCTGTTCAATATACTTTTATGTCATAATTCATATTATAAGATTCAGCTTAATCACTGTTCTTTTAGTTATAAAGCTAAATTCCAATATCCTTAGCAGCCTGGGAGGAGTCAGGAAATCCTAGTTAAGCAAAATAGTCTGATAACAATCAGCAATAGTAACATCTAAAAATAAAACTGTGACAGATTTACTGTTACATAAATGTGACAATACTAAGAAAGTACTACTAACAGTACTAAGTGTACAGATTTACTAAAATGTATTGAAGAACTACGATGATCACAATAAAAGATATTTAACTTCTTGTAGGTATGAAAAAGGCTTTTTTTTAATCAATAGCAATGAAAAATTCTAGATTGTACACACGGCATAGGAGAACGCAAGTTGTTAAGCATACCTGCAACAATCAGGTATGAAAATAAACAGAAACTCCATTAAGTGAGACAGAGAAGGAGTAGGTTTGGAACTGGAGGCAGTGAATGGTCCTGACTGGAGCCAGCCTGAACCATACAGAGCCTTCAACCTGAAGAAAAGTGGAGTGTGACAGAGCAGACTACTGCTCAAGTTACCTTATTCTTCCAAGATGTATATTCGAGAAAACTTGCCTTGTGGCCATGAAATCATTAATTACGAAAGATAGCAACATGATAAATCGTAATAAAGCACTCAAAGTGAGAACTTTACCAAAACCAGACAAAGCAGTTAGGGAATAATCTTGCATAAATTGTTAGGAGCCAGAGAATTCACCTAATCCTGGAACAAACCGTAAGAATACCACATAACTATTTTGATTTTACTAGCTCTCTTTACCACTGAAAACAACATGAATTGAATTATCAGGTACCTAAAACACAGCCATTTTACTGCAAGTTTAATCACCTCTACAGATGCCATAAAAGAATAAATCAGAATTCTTCAGAACAATGAATCCAGCCAGAGAGAAAGTCAGGAGGCCAGGTTAGTGAACAAACCCCTCCTGACAGTGAAGTATCACTACAGAAACAAGCAGGAGAAAAAAATGTGCGCTGCATCTGGAGTTTTTTAAGTTGCCACTGAAAACATTTACGCATCAGAAAGTGAGCTTTTAAGTACAATTCATAAAGACAAGAGAGTCGTCTTTTGATCGTCACAGATCATAGTGTTGAATGATCCTTATTATTTACTAATTAATCTAGCAAGATTCTTTCTGTAAGCCATGGCATACAAGTCCCCTTAAAGGCCAGGAGCAATCTATAATACAACAGCCTATTAAAACAGAAGTTAATAATTAAACAATTTACAAAAGAAAAAAAGGCAGGAACAAGAAAAAACCCAAGGCAATTAAAAATACTAGCAAAGAGCATCTTCTTAATAAAATTCAAAAGGTGTTCTGACAACATTTGCCACTGTATCAGCTAAAGATGTAAAGAGGACAGAGCCAGGCTCTTTTCAGGGGTGCCCAGCGACAGGACCAGAAGCAATGGGCACCACCTGAAACGTACAAGGGTACATCTCATTTTCACTGTGAGGGTGACTGAGCACTGGCGCAGGTTGCCCGGGGAGGTTGTGGAGTCTCCCTCCTTGGAGATACTCAAAAGCTGTCTGAATGTGGTCCTGGGCAATCAGCTCTTGATGGCCCTGCTTGAGCTGGGGTTTTGGACCAGATGACCTGCAGAAATGCCTGCCAAACTCAACCAGTCTGCGATTCTGTGAAAAAGACACCTCATCTTCTAGCAATTCTTTTTCCTTTCTTTAATCAAATGTCCACAGGCTTTAGGTGCAGAAGGGTCTACCTTCACATGATCTAGTCTGTTTTCTTGCATAATACAGGTCAGAGAATTTTACCCTCTTACCCATACATAGAGATATCCTTTTCCATGCAAGTATTTCCTATGCTGGCTCTCCTACCATTTAGTTGCTCAAAACACAATCTCTGAAAGAATAGGGGAGAAATTGAGAAAATATAGGCAATAAGATTAATTAATGGAATAAAAATTCCAGTTATGTGGTACTTTGTTATTCTTATTTGGAATATTTAACTGTTTAGTTACACACATGGAATACTCAGCATGTGAGGTCTCTTTTTTTTTTTATTACTGGGAAGCCCTAGGCAGAAGCTATCACACTCAAAGGGAAGATCACAGCAGGAAAGCTGTGAACACTGTAGAGCCTTTTATGCCTAAACAAGGCAGAACAGAAAAAATTACTAGAAATAAATAATTCCAAACAAATATCTATCAAATTTGATGAGTTCTGAAGAGAATAATGATGAAAAGTTGATCTGCTCACAAAAAAAACACAACCAAACAAAAAGCAGCAGCAGAAATTAATTTCTGAAAATAACCTTAAAAATACCAGGAAGGAAATGTAGCAGCGTTTGGATGGCCAGTGAAGAGGCTGTGATTTGATGAGTAATGAAGAAAGTATTCTGAATGTGTTGCATATATATGTATGCATGTATGTGTGTTTCCTATACATAGGAAAAATTGGTAACATTGACCATCATAATCAGGCTTAAATAAATTATTAATGTGCATACCCACAAAAGACCAGAAGTGGACAAAAGACGTAAGATAAGTCATGAGTGAAGTTCCAAGATGAAAAATGGAAAATTAAACGAACAGTTGTGAGAGGAGTTAATAAAGCAAAGATAAAGTAGAAACATGTCTAGCTTCTAAAAATACTTTATCCACAGGCATTGAATTAAAAATTAGTATATTGTAGGTCTAATCTCCATTAAACGTAATAAATGCTACATTATCATCTACACTACATTTCTGTATAATTTGTTTTACAATAAAAGTGAAGTAAAGCCTGACTCCCAAAATCTGTTAAATCATAAGTTACTTACTCTTAATTTTCGGCTTTGCTTTCTAACCAGTTTACCATGTTGAATGAAGTGAACAGGGCATTGGTTCATTGCATTGTCAGCTTTATGTCGGAGCCAATCTTCATAGCCCTAGAAAACAGTGAAATATAATGACACTGTGATGCAGATTTGGCTATAAAGACACAGAACAACTCTAGCTCGCACAAAAATTTCAAAAATTAGCCTTGATCAAGATAAGGAAAAAAAAGGAAATATTCTCACTAGACAAAATGTAGTTGTGATACACATCATGTTAGACATAGATGAAAAAGAACATTCACACTTACAATTAGTCAACAAAATTATATATTTTAATTAAGACATTTTGATGAATAGACATGTTTACAACCTGTAGAACAATTTCTGGTGTTTAAGAGATCATCTCTTGCTCACTCTCTATTGACTCTTGAGTAAGTGCAAAATACTTTTAGAAGCAGTTGCTGAGAAGATAAAAGTGTAGAAAATATATTTTGGAAGACTGGGACTCATATTGAAAGATGACAAAGTGGTGACATGATCGAAGGTTGTTGTATCTCTTGATTGTCAATTATGTCAAACTTTTGACTGGCTGGGATGCAGTTAGCTTTCTTCACAACAGCCCATATGCTTCTGTGCTTTGTACTTTGGGCTAAACTAGCGTTGGTTACACCCCAGTGTTTTGGCTATTGCTGAACAGTGCTTGCACAGCATTAAGGCTTTCTCTCCAACCTCCCCACACCCCAAAAAAAGACCAATAGGCTGGGAGTGGGCAAGAGGCTGGGAGGGCACACTGCCTGGACAGCAGACCCCAATTGACCAAGGGGGTATTCCACACCATATGACATTGGGGTCAGCAAGAAAAGCTCAGGGAAAGCAGGCAGAAGGGGGTTGTTTGTGGTGATGGCATTTGTCCTCCTAAGCAAGCATCACATGCGCTGAGGTCCTGCTTGCCAGGAAGTGGCTGGCTGCTTGTTGATGAGAAGCAGTGAATATGAATTCCTTACTTTGCTTGTCTTGTGTGCAAGCCCATTGCTTTCCCTAACAAAGCTAACATTGATACACTCATCTTTTCACCTTCCCTCTATTTTCTCTCTATCCCACAGGAGAGGGAAGTAAGTGAGAGGGTGGGTGGGTGTTTGACTGCTGGCCAAGGTCAACCCACAACATCCTCAGTTTTGTTAGTCATTGTTTTAATTATCGTAGCCCATCATAGGTACATAAGAAATACAGACAACTCCCCCTACAACTTCTGAGCTAAAATGAGAAGCACTCTGACCTAGAAACTTCCTTGATGTTCAACTACCTCATGGAAATTTTTTCCCAAAAGACAGAACTTTTTTTTTTTTTAAGCATGACATAAGAGATCTTTCTTATCCCCATGAAAAGAGCTAAATCCTTCAAATGGCCCAACAAAGAACGCTGAATGTCAAGCTGCTTCCACAAATTTTCCTTTCACATTCACAACGCATTCACTGAAATGAAGGAAAGAAATGGCTGCTGTCTGGACCCAGAGATACAGTGAAGACTGAACCATGAAAGGGAACTCACTGGGCCACTAAGTTCTTACACTGATAGCTGCCCTGTAGGAGCAATTATCATTAAATTGGACTGAAGGCAAAAAGCCAAACACATAGCAGAACCACTGTAAAGACCATTGTTTGTGACTATAACTTTAGGAGCCCAGCTTTTTAGAAACTACTCTCTGGCTATGGTTAGATGGTACAGTAAGTGCAGAAAAGTGTTGTAGGCACTGAATGGAAAGTACTGCTTATAAACTCACTTGCTAGTTCAAATTTAGTAAAATTTTTGAATAATTAACTTTGCACTAGTATGGTTGATACCAGATCAGATATCACCCGTGATCCCACAGCTGGCCTGAAACTCACAAAGTCAACGAATTCAGCTCCGGCTAAATCAACAGAAGGACAATCACGATCTCATTCCTGATTCATTCCTGATCCAGACCAAATTTGTAATATCAGAAGCTCTGATAACACATGGATTTGATCATAATATCCCCATATGAATTAAAACATTCTATATTCATCTGAGATTCCACTAATTTCAGTAAGATCTCATCTACATTTAAGCACTCACGTCAACTGTATCACTGCTGCATTAGGGGAAGAGTGAAAAACGACCCTAATCTTTTCCTTTTGGTAGTACTAACTTGAAAGTGAAACGGCAAACCTGTACAGATCCATACCTGTATTATGTCATTCTATTTTGACAGAACAACTTTTATTAGGATCTTTCATACTCGATGATGTGGCAAGAACCGATTTCTAAAAAATACTTCAATTTTATGGATTAATTTTCACATACTATAACGTCTGTTCAATACTAATCTGTAGAAAACACTGCAGTTACCGTTATGAGCTGTATGTTATAATCAATACATACTGAAGACTTGAACCAAAATAATTTTTATTATCTGTTCATACTGTAAAGGCTAAGGGAACCTCAAAGGTAACAGCAGATTTATCTTTTAAGTTTTTGTAGTTCCTACTAAACTCATTTTCAGTCATCACAGAAAAACATAATAGGATGCAGACAGCTATTTAGAAACAAATAAACAAAAATCACAGTGTACTGAGTTAACATGAGAATGTAAATGATTCCTTGGAACACAAGGACATCAAAATTATAAGATAATTTAAAAGCTTGTGTTGAATTAGTGAGATATCATCATATAGCAAACAATTCTACTTAAGGTACAGAAACAAAATTACTCTGTCAAAACTTATCACAACCATTTTTTACGCATTGCCCTAAGACATTCTAACGCAAAAAGGCAGAGAAAATTGAAATGCAAAACAAATAATATTGTTCTGTTTAGTTTTACTTTTGCTCACTAAATTACTCACCTGTTTGATAGCTGTTACAGTGATGACAAATAAAAGTGGAAGTCCACTTGTAACTGGACTAGTAGGCGTATCAATAATTAACTGCAACAAAAGGAACAAATATTTTCTGGTTATATTTTTGTGAATGTGAGCAGTCAATTTTTCAAGCAAAATGTTTCAAGTAATCATTTCACCAATATGTTACAAAGCACTGAGGAACTTGAATTAAAAAGAACAGTATTTTAATACTATTTTAAGAACATATACCATACCAACAAAATTTGAAAAATAACTATATGCTATAATAAGGTAAAATACTATATTTAGATCACATTAACATGCAGATGTTAACGCCTGCTAAAAATACTTGCTTACAAAAGTTTAAGTAAGCACCAGACTGGAAAGCTGCAGCTTCGGAGGCAAAATTACTGAGCAGTGTTAGAAATTAGTATAAACCAAATACGGGCTTCATTATAACAAAGGGTAACTCCACAGGGGTGTTAATAATAACAAAACCACTCTGGGAATGCGCATAACTTTCCCTTCTGCACAATCTGGCGTACAAAGCAATATAGCTTTTCACTTAACTTAGTAAGATTTTTATTATTTAACACATTTAAGTGATAGTGAAATGTTCAAATGAACCTACCTACAAAGTAGCAAACTAGTTATCTGAGGTAATATAATTACAAAAGCAAGTATTTATGTACCACCCTAAGCAAGCATTGTATAAGCATCTACATTTTGGTTTCTCCACAGGCTTTGATGACAGCTCAGTTGGAAAATTCCTGCCGAGGCATCATTCTATTATTAAAAATATCATATTTAGCAAAACTAATAAAAGTTTATCATCTACGTAATTTGTAACATAAGGTTTTAAAGATCTGGATTTTTATTACAAAATAAAAATTAAAAATGACTTTTCAATTTTATAAAGAGATGTCTTGCCATCAAACCACTGAGGCGTCAATTTCTCTTTAGGTTAGATTTACATTTACAACCTCTAAATTAAATAAAACTCCTTTTGTCACATCATGAATGTAAAAGGCTATCCAAGCTCAACCCTTTACCTCCCCAGTCTTCAAAACCAGTGAATTTTTAAACCTTTTTCAACTCCTTGTTTTTTTAGTAAGAGTCCAGAAATTTATTAAACAATAGGGATAGCTTACCTGAACAAGGAAAATGATGAGAAAATAGAAGTTAGCTATTCTTCTGAATTGCTCAAACAAATTTTTCGGTACAAAGTTCCAAAATGTGTACTGAAAACAAATGCATAGATTATCAGTGTTTGTGAGAGAAGCATTATTCGCATTCTACGTTCTAAAACCAAACAAATTCATAATTCACAATTCAAGATTATACTAGACAAAAAGTGGTAGTATTTCTGTTATTTTGTTTAATGATTTATTGAAATAGAATCTTAAATTATATATATATAAATATATAAATTATATATTGTTGGAATCATATCAATCTCCTCAGGATCCTCAACTGTGATATTCTTAATAGTAGGGATGGAAATTGATTTTTACTAGCAACAACACTCATTCAGAAATAACTGAACATTTCAGTTAAATCAAAGGGTTTTAAAAGCATCCTACTTGCTTCTAACATCACTTTTAATTCACTTCCATTTTTATATGTATGACTTGAGGAGGTAGGTAGCATGCTGAAAGTTAACTATGCAGTCATATCAAGTTGACCAAGTAAAAGTTGTCGGCCCCTCTTCTCTTCCTTGGCTTGGACACAAGCATACTCCTCAAAATAAACTGTAGCACTGCATAAGAGTATATGGCTGCATGTTTCTATGCTGATCTCACAAATTATCTAAAATTTAATACAATGACATAAGAAACAGCATATAAGAGTGCAAATAGAAAATCTAAACCCTTCAAAGGAAAAAAATCATATATAAGTGAGAGAGAAAGGACCTTACATCACCTAGTCCCTTCCCCTGCCCTGCAGCAGTTTCAAATGCAGTCTCTTACACAGCTCATTCTGTAGGTCCAACACACCTACTATGCAGAGTCATTTTTTTAACTTGTTTGGGGTTAAAGCCTGGACACACACACGACATCAGAATGAAATGTTCTTGTTCTATCACATGCTAAAAATCAGTAGCTATTCTAAATATGCCCTAAGTAAACGCTTATTCTGCTTAATAGTTACCTCAATATTAAATCACCTGTGAGCAAGCAAAAACTCAGCAGGCATATATGCAGCAGCTGGCAAGTCAAGTGCTCTCACCTCGCAATCAGAACACTTTTCATCAGACTGGAATGCTGCTTGCACTGCCCACTACCCAGCTACTTATCTTGGAATTTCAAAACAGAACTGGTTAGACTTCATTATTTTTCCTTGCAAAACAGTCCCAATCGTTCAAAGCTACTGTTGTGATATGTGACAATATAGATTCTATTCTGTGATAACAATTTTTTATTTTCATCATTAACTTTGATTATCTCTGTTTTCTAATCTTACACATTTATTTCTTTATGAATCTCTGCCTGCTGAGAAGGAAAAATGAGTAGAGGTTTTAGTGAAAACCTTTTCTTTACGTTTTTCTGTTTAGCTCTTTTGACAGTGCTTTTTCCACGTTAAAGGGCTTTGACTGTTAAAAGCTTGATGATTTATACAAGCTCCCCAAGTGACCATTCATAAAATAGAAATGTAATCTCTTAAGCAATAACTTCCTGTTTAAATCTCCTTGAGGGTTATTTGACTAAATGTGTGGTGACAGCATATTGTTGTCAAACAGGTATTTAAAACACCTGATTGAGGAAGTCAAGTAAATTAGTTAAACAACAACCTATAAAAAGATTGAATATTCATCTTTACCCGTGGAATCTGGTCTTCTCCATATTCCAACCACAGTTCACTGCTTTCCCTGTCAAGCAGTGGTCTTTCCTGCAGCTCTACCTTTGGTCAGCATCTCTCTTACCTGAATAAATGTGAATAACCTGGGAGCAGATAATTTTTATGGCTGGAGAGGTGTTACTTAAAATGGATGCTTTTTCAACACAGAGAACTTCTTCAAACTTTATTTTCTATCAACCTGACAGATTTTAGCACTTTATTACACTGACTTTCAGACATACAAAGTACATCTTTATTCTGCCCACTCTTCTCCAAAGGAGAAGCAACAGTTTTTAATGGAGTTCAGGCAAGACAGACTGCCCCAGCCATCAGTAGCTCAAGTATCCACAAATGGATGATTTATGTTTAACCACCATAATCACTCCCAGGAGAAACAACAGAGCGGCTGCCACTCTGAATGAGATTTATCTCATGACTGCATTCAAGGCAGTTTCTCTACCCTAGTTAGGCCGGAACAAAATAAAAATCTTTGAAGAAAAGACATTAAAAATGAAGATATTAAATGCATCCAATTACTATGCCCAGACAGAGAGTTAATACCATCTCTCCTCTTCAGATAATTTCTAGTCAAGCTCTTGAAAACTCTGAAAAGCAGCTTATGTACCTTTCTTCACTGTAACTCACTTGAAGGAAATAAGAGTATCCAAATAGTTATGCACTTTAAGCTTTTAAGTTGGGCGAGGCTTAACTGATCTTTTTCAATTGCTGCAAAAGACTTCAAGGCCAGAGAACATACATGCCTTTTGCAAACAGGAGGTAACACATCAGACAGCAAGTAGTAGCGTTACATATTCAGCCAAGAGATGAACACATTGTGTGAACAGATGCATTTGAAGCACTGTGTAAAGAGCTGTAAAGTGAGGCTGTCTAGAGTCAAAACAGCATAAGTTAAGTAGATTTTTTTCCCATTTATAATCATAATAGCACCTGCAGTGCTGGTATATTTCTGTAATCATGTGCTTGGACTACTTATATGTACCTCCGCAGTATTCCCGCTCGTGCCCCTGCTCCATCTGACCAGTTCTTGCATCCTCTTTGCTAATGCCGTGTTGCTTCCAGCTCCAACACCCCCCCTGTTAGAGCCAGCCGCATGAATTCAAATATACAGAACAGGGTCTTATTAACAATAGTTTATTTTTTTTAAATGCTGCATTTTGACCTTTTCACTTAGATATCTGTATAGCAGAATTTTGGCTCACATTTCAAGCTTCTCTTTCCACCCTAAGAGGCAGGTATTTTCTTAAGTAAAAGGAGAGTTCAAGTAACCACTTGACATCAAAAGCTAGAGCTGTAAGAAAAAAGCACTCCATATTGCATTACTGAGTTCTGTCAATACCTCAGTTTCTTACAGCTTATTTGTATTAAATAGTCACCAGCTCTCTTCCAACGTGCTCTGATTTTACTTCTTTCCCTCAACCTTTTCTGCTGTTTCTTGTAGATGCTTAAAACTATTCTGATAAAAAGGTCTACTATGTTGCTTCATCCCTGGTTTGTAGACAACTTGCTATGCTGATTCTCATCCCCTCTGCAAAACAGAATCCATCTTGAGGATAATAAACTCAGGGAAGAACAGATAAAAGCTGAAGGATAATCTTGCAGTCACTTAAGTTTTTCAATGCTTTTCTTTTAACAGATCAAGACATATACACAAAACCTGAACGTGTCCGTAGTGACTTCAGTATATTTAACATAGGGATTTTTATAGTACCTATCAATTACCTAGAGACAATACATTCTTAAAGCTGCCAGCTTAACAACTGGACCTTATGTGTGTATATATGCTCATAAAGTATTATTTATAATAATACACTACATATTATTATGCTATTAAAACATAAGTATTACATGTATTACATACACATAGTTTCCCCCTTCAGCAGAACAGCTGAAAAAGGTCTGATCAGAAGTTTGATAGCTTCTTCAAAATTAGTCTTCTTTCTAAAAAAATTTTTTTTAAACACAATTTGTGAAAGTATAATAGAGCAGAGAACTGGTGCAGAGAACTATAGGAAAGGGTGTGAAAAAAGAAAATCAATAATTAGGTGACATCTTAAGAACTAAGTCAAGAACATGGCTTGTTATCTCAAGTGACTTGCTTAGAACCGCATAGGAAGTTTGTAGCAGAACCGATCTATGATCTGCCACATATTAAATCAGTCTCAACTCTCCAACTTCAAGCAAAACACTTCAGACTTCTGTGCTTACATGTGACTCAATAAAATTGGAATAGTAATAAGCATGAATTTTTGAAAAGCACTTTGCAATGTTTAGGACAATTTAGAATGAACACAGAAATACACAATTAACTACATTTTAATGTAAGTATTAACATGCACACCACCGGCACAGTGTTTATCACTCCATTGAGGGCAAGACCTCTGTTTCTCCACACCATGTAACACAGGGTGGTTCCTATCACGTGGATCACGGTAAGCTCTGTTACGTGGAGGGCTTTTGCATGTCTAAGAGCCACCTGTACACTTCAGAGACAGTGCAAAAATGAAGCTGATTCAGGGAAATCAGTTCAAATGATGCCTGGACTTTTGAATGAACAAGCATACAAATTTTTTCATAGGTAGGGTTTCTTAAAAATAGTTGCTGTTAAAGCAGGATTTCTACTACAAAGAAGCATATCTTTATTAGTCCTTGTTCAGCAACTCTCAATCTTATCAAATAGGGGTTATATCACCAGGAACTCCTCTTACGAAGGCATCCCCCAGCATTTGGAAGATTATCCAATTACAATTTTAAAAAAAAATTACAGCAAGGATGACTGACTAAAGACAGAAGTCATGAAGAGCATTAGGAACAGAGCAGAAAGAGTGTAAGAGTGTGCAATAGTGAACAGGCTTTACTTTCTCATATGTAAAGTGAGGAGAATTATACCTGCCCTCCCTGGTGTTGGGTTTGGACCTGCTTGCTTTCCTTCCTTCCTTCCACTTCTTTCTTGCTGCCTGCAGACTCCATACCAACATGAAAAACTTAAAAACTCTGTTTGGTAGATGGCTTCTCCTGGGCACACAAGGGAGGCTGCAGAGCGCCTTTGCCCTGGAAGTCCTGCCCTGAGCAGGATCACCGAGAGCTAACACAGCTCTTCCTTGCTCTCTCTAGGCACTGGCAGCTGTCCACAGAAGGAAATTGTATTATGCCTGGAAGGAGAACTGCACGCTCATGCATTCCCATCCCATCACAGCTATTGCTACCCCTGAGCTGGCACCTTAGAGAGTCCCATAGATTCAGAAGCATTTAAGATTGGCAGTCAATCAAGCCCCTTTATTCTTCTTAATTACTAACAGCTCCTGCCCCTTTGGCATGGCTGGGCAAACCTGACTATTTAAGCCTTGCAGCATTGGATCTGACCTTCTGCTTCAGGCAGTATGGCTGTGAACCAGTGGATTACCTGGCCACAAGCTGGGAGCTCTGTGTTACAGCTGCTTTTAGAGCAGATCAGTTATGTCCACACTAAAAGGTACACATACCATTCCCCGCATTGGTACCTGTCCCATATGCATTTGTGCATCCTCTCTGCCCCCACATGGCATGCTACACAAATTTTTATCAGCTTCACAAACATATGACCATGCCAGTTCCCACTGTGTGCTTTGAATGCTTTTTTGACCTTCAAATGTCATTGCTTAGGGCTGTGTTTGAACTCAACTTGGAATTGCTGTATCGTGGCCCCAGAGAGGCCACGCAATTCCTTCCAGTTATAAAGCATCACCTCGGAGAGGTCTAGGACAGTGTAGGTCTCCTCTGGGTTCCAAGTGGCTCATCATGGTGAAGGCATTTTAATATTTCCTTAAGCTTCAGTATTAACATTTCTTCTAAATGTGGCAACAAAATGAGAAATCAGAACTCCCTAGTCTTTGTGTTTTTATAATGACACTAAGAGCAAGTGCTGCAGGGAAGAGGTATAGCACAAGGGCATGAATTTCTGCTGGAAGAAAGGAACATTTCAACAACATCCACTGAAACATGTCAGAATTAGTTAACTTTATTTAACTATTAGTCACTGAGACTGAGATGACTCACAATTAATCAGATTAGCACTGAAGGTAGCTAAGGTTTTCCCTTGCAATTTATAGGATTCTCAACATGCAGCATTATTGTTCCAGGCCATTCTCATACAAATCAATGTTTGGATTAGTATTTGATGATAAGTCCCAAGAAACATGCAGATAACAGAAGATAGTATTATTTGTGAAACAAAACCAGGAGCACTTCTAGACCATAGGTATAACTGTACAGCATTGCAAAGCAGGAGTGAATAATAGTACTGTTTTCCCATCTAAGTTGACCTCGTTGCTTCTTTGTAAGAACTTACACAGGAAATAAAGCTACAGTACAAGTCAGCATTTCATAATTTCATATCATAAATTAACTTGAATGATATCTCTTTAGGACAAATTCTTCAAGTAACAGTTCTGCATCTACTGTAGATTCAGTTGTGCGTTTCACTTCTGAGTCATATCCTGCTACTCTTCAGTATCATCTTCTGGGAGCTTAGGCCCCACTGCTTCCAGTTATGCTAGTGACCCAGGCACAAGTGTGTTTTGTAGCTGTAAAAAATTCTCTTTATGAAACTATGATAGTAGAAGTTTACAGCTAGACAGGATCATCAAGGCAAAATACTATGTACTGGTTACCCACAGACTGAAAAGAATAAAAGACTTTCTAAGTCTCTCTAACCCAGCTTTCTCTATGGGTGGTATGGAAAAAACAATCAGTCCTGCTGCAGAATGTTCCTGGGGTTTCTCAGTTTGTCAGCTGTCTCTGATCTCTCAATTCAACAGGCTATTCCTATCCTGGCAGCTCTGAAATTTTTATTTCTTTCTTGTGGTTCATTCTTTAGGTTGTCTGTCAAAAGCAGTAAGCAGCTGTAATTAAGCATGTTCTTACAGAACTCCATACTGGTGCCTCAAAATGATTTTATTTTCTATACAAATTTCCCCTCTGTTTAAGAGACAAATGTACACATTCAATTAGTCTTCAGTTCACTGATTCAGCTAGAACAGGAGATGCAAATCCCTACTTTGTCTACAAATGAATGAGATCCTTGAAGAGCAGCAGTTCTGTGAAGATATTGGATCAACATCAGGAAAAGGACTTTGAATGTTAGTAGTTATTAACAAATGAATAAAGAACTAAAAACATCAGTATGCCACTGTATAAATCCATAGTTAGCCTATGCATTGAATGCTCTGTACCTTTCTCCATCTGAAAAACTCTGCATCTGGCTTGGAGCAAAGGTATGAACTAGCTTCCACAAAATCAATTACTGAACAGACTGAGGTTATTCAGCCTGGAAAGGAGTACAGTGGAAGACCACTGAACAGAATCAAGAAGATAAACAGGGGATAATGCTTGTTCTCAGATTCAAGGACCTGGAACATGAACAGAAAAATAGCAAGCAGGAGTTTCAAAATGAAGGCTCATAGTTTCTTTTGGAAAACATTTCTACAGTTTAACTGTGCCTTAACTATGTATTCTGAAAAACTACATGGGCTCAAAAAGTATTGAAGAAATTCACAGAGGAGAAACCCATTAAAGACTTACTAAATACAAAATCATCACTTTTGGCTCACAAATGGCTACGTCACAGATCAGCACATACTAAGAGTATTTGGGGGAAGTATCACTCTATGCTTACTCGTTCTTGCATTCTTTCCTAGGCACCTACTGCTGGTGACAACATACTGAGCCAGACGGACCTTTGGCAATTCCTAGCCGGCCAGGTACAGCCACATACTGCTATGCATGCACAGATACTTGGTTTAGCATACCAATTGGGATGCTCCCAGCAAAAAAATATGAAGCTTAGACCTTAAGGAAATTTCATATTAAAAAGTTATTTTGTAATTTATCAGTCTTGAAAAAAAAAATCAAAAACCTTTTGTTACCCTGTTTCAGATTTTCTACCAAGCTCTGTTAACTGCTACTGCTGCATAGTTTGACTTTCCTTTTGACATAGCAGTTCCACTAATCAGTAAAAAAATCTCAAAATGTGAATTTTTTTAACCAAAAAAAAGCAAGCAACCTCCCTGCCAATTCAATTACTTTTTCTTTCTTCTCATTTGAAACATCAGAATTTTCTACCAGCAGATATTTTGCCATGCTACATCACTGTCATATGATAAATTCAATCAAGGGCACACAACAGCTACTCTAAAGGCTAACACCCTAGGCAGCTGAAGTAGCTGAAAGCTAGATCAACATAAGGATCCACCTTACAAAGGTCACTACCTCTAGAACATAAGCAAACTGCATGCACAATCCAAAAGACAGACATTTTTGTCTTTTATTATTTCAACACAGCCTTTTTGTAACACGTTGTTAAATTCATAATTGAATTAGCAATCAAATCAAAAGAGCATTTTTGTCTGGCCAAGGTCTCTCTAGATACCGTTTTTCACCACCAGGAATATGTCATTAAGCAGACAGAGCATTAACCACATTCCACAGTGACACTGCAATATACAAGAAATATCCCTCCATACCGGAATCAAATTATTATCTTGCTGACACCAAGGAACCTCCAGTGAAGCACAGTAAAGTTTACCTTTGGAAGAAAATAATATGAACTTTAGACTTTCCTAGTTACCTCAAGCTGCCATCTTTTTTCACAGCCTTATGACAGGACATTTGCTGGTACAGTAGCATACAGATAGTCTAATTGATGAGGTTTCCTCATGGTTTTAAACTACCCTTTTTAGAAATTCAGTTTGTCTTTAATTGGCAAAATCTGTACTTGGAAGTTCAGAGTTCCTCATCCTTGAAGAGCAATCATATACTTCCTTATATAAGTATTAAAGACCTATAAAAAAGCACAGCTGAAAGTTACTGTCTTACTGATGAAAGAAGAAGGAAATACCCTTCATGGCTGAAGTAACACTATACAGTGTGCTTGCATGCATGTATTTCTATTTTACGCTAACAATTATGGATTTCCCATCTTAATTTTGTACATTTGATCATTTTTCAGGAAGCTTACATCTGTTTTTCCTAAGCCATGGTAGGTGCCCCTCCAGAGTGTTCATAAAGGAGAAAGTGACAAGGACAGAGTGAAAAGTTAAGAGCTAGCCGGCTTACGGAACCCGAGCGAATGCAAGTCAAGTCACAACGGTGCTTTTACCTAGGCTGTTTGGGATGGAGCATATGAATAAGAGTTTGCTTCAAAGGGACAGTACAGGCAAGAGTATGGGAAGTTGTCATATAAAGACAACTGTCATTAAAAACTGAGCTTTCAGCAATCTAAGTAACTGTCCCATATTATAAAGTAATTTATGTGAACTGTTCCCTCCTGAAATATTATCACTGTATTTACTTTCACAGAGATGACATTTTATTTTTTAAGCATGAAAAGTTTAATCACTAAACAGAAAATTTAAGAAACATTGTACATATAAAAGAATTATTTCCCCTAATAACCTTTTGTTTATGGAAAACTTTACAGATACAGTTCACAACTAAAGAATTTAACATTTAAAACAATTAACTGAACATGCTTTATATTCAAATAAAAACAGTGAAGTCTCCTTCTTGAACTAGTTGAAGTCATACATATTTACTAATTGCTGGCAGGGATCCTCAGTTCAATCCAGATTTAAGTCAAACTTAAAAATCTCACTCTGTAAAGCATGGTAACATGAAACTTCCACTAATTTCATGATCACAAGATGTCAAACATCTTGCAGAGTTGAGTAGGATGCTTTTATTTCAAAAAAGTATCAGCAGTAACTTCAGTCGCTTTATTTGCATATGCCCCAGAGGAGATGTATGCAATAAAAAAAAAGTAAGAGTGTCACAGGAGTAAAAAGAGTTGGATAAATTGTATTTACTCTTCAGTTAATTATTGTGTAGAGCACAGGATTTCCCATTGTACTAGTCTGACTGTATTCCATCTGGGTTATTTACTGCATTACCTTTCGAACATTCTATCCAATTAAAGATGTCTAGATACTATGCTATTTGTTATTATGATGTCTTTGAATGAAGTACAGAAACAATGTAGTAAAAATAGCAGCAAAGAAAGGTAGTAAAATACAGAATTTCATATATGAAATGAGGCACGGTTTGAGAAAAGTGTGCGTTTTATTACAGCTTTGCCATTATATTAATGGATGGCAAGTGTTCAGATCCACGAAGGTAAGCATTCAGGTCCTTGACGTCACAACGCTACTACTAAGGTTCTTAAAATGAGCCTGTCGATCTGAGCCACTGTTCAAAATGAAATCTTCCTAGTAGAGGAGCCAGTCTTTTGAACGCATTATTTCATAATTAGCTGAAGGTATGTGCTCATGAAGGTTAAAATCTAAGCACATGATAAACTTGAAGCTCTTGGGGTGTTAGCCATACAATAACCTGCAAGTGTTCAGTTTTCCATGCCATTGCAATACAAACATTTGGCTAATGCAATCCAGTCAGTGTAATCGAGTGGAAAGTACCAACAACCAAACTGTTCACAGAAAGCCACTGAAGCTTACAAAGAGATTTACTAGTTATAGTGAGGGACAACTGGAAATTTTCTAAAGGGCACAAATGTATCACAATACCAAGAGTTTAAGAATGATTCACTTGTACAACAGAATATTATTTCTATGGGGTTTTGTCAATATGAGCTTTTGAAGGGAATAATACCATTATTGTGGAGGTAGCTTCATTTGTTGAGCACTTACATTGATCATACTATTTCTAGTACTTTGAAGTATTGCTTTAGATTACAAAGAATGCAGTCTTTTCCTTGCCCCAAATGAAAATTGGTTTCTTAGTCCTTTGTGGAAAAGCACAATATCACTGTAAGACTTTACTATGTACTATGGTAAACATTGGAGAAGTCATTCTATTCCCGTTCATACCAGAGGCAACCTGGCAATTAGTTGTTGTGGAAGAAACTTGAGGTACCTTCATTTTACCTTTGCCAGTCACGGTAAGGGAGAAATACATAGGAAGTATAGGAAGAAAATCTTGAAGGAAATAAATGAACACAAAGAATAAGCTGATTATGTAAACAAATCAAAGAAAATACTACTACCTTTGATGAAACTATTCTGTTATCTGGAAATCTCTGTGGAATGTACGCTTCAGTGCCTGGAGGTGGTTCACGATGCCCAACATAAATAGTCCGACTGTCCACCCAATTCTCTTCTCCAGCACACTATAGGGGAAAAATAGTCATTGTGTCAGTTCACTCAGTATTTCCACAGTAAGATGAGTCACAACCTGAATTAACTAATCACATGTCTGATCATCAACACATGCATAGCCATCAGTGCACAACCCCTCATACTTCTCTGTATAATCTCAAAACTACTAAAACACATAAACCTAAGTCAATTGTCAAAACTCTGCCTTAATTGCACTGCATTTTCCCTTAAGACAATAAAAGCGAATCCATGAAAATTACTATTCTTTTTAGTTTTATAATTGTAAAAAGAATGGTTTAAGATTTTCTTAGTCAAATTAGATTGTTTCATAAACGTTTATGTGGTTGCTACTCATTTTACCACTGATAAAAACCAGTGGTAATCAAAATGTTTATATATAGATGACAAGTACATCTCATTTTTAAGACTAGCCAGCCATAACTTGGTATTTTATTTGCAGCAATGTGATACTCTGTTCTCTGAAATACTAGTAATAATGATTTCCCCAGACATCAACAAGCTCAGGGACTCTTAGATTGCCAAGAAAAGACCTCTGCTTGTCAACTAAGATTCCTTGCTCTTTAATGAGCTGTGTCTGCAAGTAGAAAAAAAACCAGTAGGTGAGTCAAAGTAATATGTTCCTATATTCACATCATTAAGCCCCCCCCCCACAGCTTGTCCAAAATTAGCACTTCTATGCTTTCAATTCACTGTAAAAAAGAAACCTAAACTGTAGAAAAGTATTTACATAAACCCAAAATTATCACAACTTTTTTTTATTTAGAAATATTTTTTTAGGAACTTGGATTACAAAATGCTTATCCCTTAGTCAACAGTCTTACTAATTCCCATCTAACATATGAAAAGTATTTCTCAAGTACAGAATACATTCCTTTGTCCTACATGGGCATCAGCTCTTTTAATATCATCATTAGATCAAGTCTGGAGTAATTTAAGTATTTTAAATATGTAAAATTTAAATAAATCCTCTGCTTTATGTTGCAATGTTTTATATTTCCATTAAGCATATTAGGGGGCAGCTTCTTTTCTGCATCTTCAACAGCTTTGTATATTAAATATGTCCTGAAAGCGCTCCTGGGCACCAGCACTTGATTGGCTGTCTCTAAGGGCGAACTGTCAGACTGCTACTTAGCAATCTAACACCAAACACACACCAGGAGCAGTTTGGTAGTTAACACAGCCAAAGCATCACTCCCCAAAGCAGCTGGATGTAGTTGTGGAGTTCTTCACAATAAAAGAGAGTTTAATTACATAGACATGGCATCTCCTTTCCTAGCTTAGTCTTGCTGTCAACAGTTCTGGGCCCATTTACTTTACCAGTACAGACATGGCTAATAAGTCTAAAATTAAATTTAGTTCTTGAACTTAAAAAAATATTCACCCTAACATTTCTTTTATTGCTTCATCTCTATATGGTTATTCCCCTGCCTTAAGTGCAACACATAAGCAAAGAATAAACTTGCAATATAAATTACTGTTGAAATACATGTATAAAATCTCACAGTACTCTCAAAACCTGAGGCAGTAAAGCTTGTAAAACAATTATCTATGTGATGCAAATTACTTCCGTGGGGTGGGGGAACATCAAAAATATAGAAGGAAACCCTATTGAACTCAGACTATTAACCACAGAATAGCTGAGTAGTCGTGAAGTAAAATGCAAAGCGAAGTAAGAGGCTTAAAGAAAAGCAATTTCTGCTGTACCAGACATTTATACTAGGACCAGTTAAAAAGGACCCTAAATCATTACCACTTCTGGCACATTACAGAAAAATGACGGCTACCGAAGGCCAAAATTACAAAACCAGGCATAAAACTAAAAGGTAAACCTAACGTTTTTCTTAGCCATTTCAATATGTTATTCAATATTCAATAGTTTGAAAGAGTCACTTAAATATTATACAAAGACAAGCTACTTATAAAGGAAATAGAAGTGACAGCCATTCATAAGACACACCAATGGCCTAGCCACAGCTTATGCTAAACTCTGTAACTATGCCTGACTCAGTGAGAGCGCACATACAACATTTCGCACATGTCAGATCCCTCCAGCGGGGACCTGAAATCAGGATGCGGGTTAGTTTAAAAATTACACTGGTTTTCCAGCCACATAACTCCTCCCATATCACTTATTAGACTTATAACTCACAAAGCAAACTGCTATTCAGCCCGCTTCTGAAGACCAGGTAGGATTCTTCCAGCAAGCCAAAGTATTTTGGAAGTGAAGCAATGAAAGTGTTTCCATATTCCACCTTCCTTCTATGCCAAGAACAAAATGTGGTATCTTTCATCATTTTATTGGAACACAATGTATTTTACCTTGTCAGTGCACTTGAATGTACAATGCACACAAATGATTTATTGACACTTGTGACAAGTAATACTCCTAGAAACACAAGAGAGTGTGAGATATTCTGAAGTAGTAGATTAAATTGTACAATGTTTATTAATTTTTTGTTAGGAAGGACATTCCAGACATAAAAGCAACACAAAGATTACTCCTGATACGGTTAAGTGCCTGAGTTCAGAGACGATTGCATAAAGGGCTAATGGGAATTCAACACATGAATCTTTGAACATCAAGAAGAAATCCCTCGGCTTCTCCTCCCTTCTATACAGGCCCAGCCTGACAATTTCTCTCTCACATTTATTATGAGCCCATCTAAGACAGCTTGACAAGGACATCATTAGTTCAAAAAAAGCTTGCTTTTTTTTTTTTTTTTAAAGTTTCACAGTATAAACTGATCTTTATCACGACTCAGTTAAAACAGTCCTCTCTGAAATTACCTATCAAGCTAGGAAGTGCAAAAGACAGAGCTCTAAACAGCTTTCTCCTGTATTACTACCAGATTTTAAAGGTCTGATGGCCCTGGAGTACTGTGTTACCACTAAGTAAACCAACTTCATGTCACAACCTGGAATTTGTATCCCTAAAGAAAGGCTCTATAAAATTTACTTTAAGCATGGATATGAAAATGAAGACAATCTCTTCTGCTAGCTTAATTGGATCTGGTTTTATCATAAATTGATAAATTCACTACAAAAGTACAAAACCATATCTAACTTAATTTTAACTATCTGCTAGCACAGAACATTTTTTATTTTTACATATGTTAATAGAGAATAGAAAATAAATGCACTTTACCAACCCAATTCAACAGCTTCAAAACCCCCAAAACATTCACAGTCCAAGTGTAAAACTTTAGCAGTGAAGAGTAAAGCTATGTTTTTCAGTGAGGTAAAAGTGCAATGCAAAAAGTAGCCTGCCTTATTCAGTATCACCCCAAGGAAATTCACTTCCATGAAGCACAAAAAGATGCTTTTAGGAAAACAGCACTGTAAATCAGGACGCATGCCACTTAGAGAAATCAAAACACATCAACTGAATGTCTTGTAATGCTAACATCCAAAGCCAAACACGTTGATCCAACAATTCTTTTAATGTTCAGGTATTGCTCATGAGAGATCATTTACAGAATGACAGCGGGGTAACTGAAAAAAGCAATCTGATACTGCTGCCAGAACAATGAAATATACTCACTTTTTTTTTTCCAAGTTCTATTACTTAAGCCTATTAAAGATATGTCCAAGAAACCATAAATAAACCTTAGCTTTATCTGCTTCTTTTTATAGTATAAAGCTCAATGTACTGAGACCTAGTTTCATTGGCACATCAATGAAAAAGTATTACTTAGCTTTTACTCTTTCAAGCAGGGTCAGCAATACAGAAAGCAAAGACCAGCAAAAGACTAAGTCATCTTTACATAAGACTAAATAGAGCCAGTTAACAAGATTATACCTTAATGCATGTATGAGTTCAAATATTCATGCAGCTTATTTCTCCTATTTAAAAATCCAAGTGAAACCAGCTTGATACTCGCCTTCATGCTACTCTACTAGTTTTTACCTAAATTTAATATAAATAAAAATATATTATCTGAAAAGACAAGGGGGCTAGTATTCAACAAGTGACAGCAAAAGGATGATAGGAAGATGCTAGCAGTAGCTGCTAGAAAAGTAACTGACCTTGAAAGATTCCAAGTCTTTCCAAGTATTTTTAGTAAAGAAAGAGATTTGACTTATGGTTTGGAAATCAAAGGAAACACTGAATGACATTTCCTACTCTCCACTTGAACTAGTAATTTGGCCATAATAAGCAGCAACAATCTTTGGTTCAAAATTATATTCTCTCTCCTAATAATGTAAACAAAACACCACTAAAATAAGTTAATATGCATTAAGTACAGCTGAAAACTCAGCTAAAATCTGCCCTGGCCAGGCTGTAATTACACTTTGTTGAACAATATTCTCTCCTGGTTTTTTGCTAAATGTTTTCTCAGAAAAAGTCATAAGTGGACAGTACACACTAGCCACATATTTGACAGCAATGGATTCTCAGCATCAGCTATAGCCTAGTTCGCCCAGGCTGCAACAAGTTCTTTCACACTCAAATACTTTACACTCCCAGAGGCAGGCTTTGGCAACAGCCGGGTGTTTCAATAAAACACTCCTATTTGATCTCAATAAAGCAATTAGCACCATTGTTAAAATTGCACACCAAACACACAGCTGTTCAATCACTTTGGAGTTTTAGGATAACAGATACTGACAAGCTATTATCACTCAAAATCTACATGAAGAGCTAATGCTGCACAGTGTGAGAAAACTTGCATGTGGAATATTTTGCTCATCTCTAATTGGATATGTTGCAACAGCTCTGCACTAAAAAATGTTTTGTTTCTAATGTTTCATTCAGTGGAGAGAAACAACTTCAATATCTCAGGAAGCTGTAATTCACTAAAGCAAATAAAGGGAACTTATTTTCCTTTCTAATATCTTAAGCAAACTGCATTCATACTGTAGCGGTGTGCTTCCCCTGACCCCCCCCTTCCCCGACCTCTTCCCATAACTCTGCTCAAGTGATAACCACCTGTGGCAGTCATGATAGATGTGTCTGGTCATGAAGGATACATCCAGTGGGTGCAGGGAGATGGACAACAATACAACAGCCAAGGGCTATTGTGCAATGTGCCCGCCTAAGCAGAGTGAAGAAACTAAAATCTATGCAAATATGACTATGAGCCAGTCATCTTACCCCCATAAATAGTGAGCAGCCCAAGAGTTCTTTAAGCTCTCCTGCATGGCAGCAGGCTGCACACCAGGATCTCCCCTTGGGCAGGGACACCTCTCAAGGTTACTCCTTGAGGCTGAGAGATTCCTTACCACAACAGATTCTTGATAAGTGGCTAACAGCATGATAAACTCTGAAACCTTAGCTAAGTGATAGAAAGGATTGATTGTGCATATGTAATCCTTTAGACATAAACCATTGACCAAGTCTGGGACTAAGATTGGATCCAGTCACACCTAGACTCCTCTCTGAAAGCAGAAGAATCTTCTCTGAACCTCATGACTCAAGGGGAGGTTCTCCCTGACAGTTCTGTCTGACCCTGTCCTCTATGCAATAAATAACCAAGCGTACCTTGCCGTCAAATGTTATAAACCACTGAGCCTTGTTAATTTGCTGGTTTACATCAATAAGCTGTATTTTTGCCTCCCTCTCACTCCACCTGTGACACATACACTATTTACCAAACCATGATCATATAAGCTCATCTTTGTCTTCATTTGTCAAATGTATTGAGTACCTCTTCTTTCATACTTGACTCTGCACCATTCTGCAGGCAAATGCACAGCCATCTTCCTATGCAAAAACAGTGGCACAGTAGGCAAATTTTCACCTAAACTTCCCAAATCCAATCAAATCCACTGTCCTTTTAAAGGTAGATCTGATCTATAAATCATAAAAAGCAGAATCCCTCTAAAGAAACACAGAAAAGAATCTACATGTCCTGTAACTGCTAGCCAGTAAAAGAGATTAAGAATTGAATTAGCCCACTTTGCAAAAAATCTCATTATTTTACATGTATTTCTTTGTGGAGATAAAGGGCGAAATTTTCAGCCACTTAAAGGATCTTAGTAAGATGACACCAAACTGAGTGGTGCGGTTGACACACCAGAAGGATGGGATGTCATCCAGAGAGACCTGGACAGGCTGGAGAGGTGGGCCTGTGTGAACCTTATGAGGTTCAACAAGGCCAAGTGCAAGGTCCCGCACCTGGGTCAGGGTAACCCCCGGTATCAGTACAGGCTGGGGGAAGAAAGGATCGAGAGCAGCCCTGCCGAGAGGGACTTGGGGGTACTGGTGGATGAAAAGCTGGACATGAGCCAGCAATGTGTGCTGGCAGCCCAGAAGGCCAACCGTACCCTGGGCTGCATCAGGAGAAGCGTGGCCAGCAGGTCAAGGGAGGTGATTCTGCCCCTCTACTCTGCTCTGGTGAGACCCCACCTGGAGCCCTGCATCCAGCTCTGGAGCCCTCAGCACAAGAAGGACATGGACCTGTTGCAGCGGGGCCAGAGGAGGGCTACTAAAATGATCCGAGGGCTGGAGCACCTCTCTTATGAGGACAGGCTGAGGGAGTTGGGCTTGTTCAGCCTGGAGAAGAGAAGGCTGAGGGGAGACCTGACTGAGGCATTTCAGTACCTAAAGGGGGCCTATAGGAAAGATGGGGAAAACCTTTTTAGTAGGGCCAGCTGTGTCAGGACAAGGGGTAATGGTTTTAAACTAAAACAGGGTTAGGTTTAGACTGGATATAAGGAGGAAATTCTTTACAACGAGGGTGGTGAAACAGTGGAACGGGTTGCCCAGAGAGGTAGTGGAGGCCCCATCCCTGGGAACATTCAAGGCCAGGTTGGACGGGGCTCTGAGCAACGTGATCTAGTTAGTGGTGTCCCTGCTTCCTGCAGGGGGGTTGGACTAGATGACCTCTAGGGGTCCCTTCCAACCCAAAACATTCTATGATTCTAAGATTTTAAATGTTAGGCAAACCCACTAAGACCTATATAGAGTACTTAAGATTTGTTTTGTTCACAACATTTTTAATAAACATAACTTCAAAAGCTATCAAGATTGTTTTCATGTTTCATATGAATATAGAATGGCACACATAAAATAATTCAAACATAGTTATCAGGTTTTATAATCTGAAAAAGGACTACCTCAGTATTAGGTACTGTAAACAGAAAGTAAATTATTTCACGCACCTATAAGCCATATGGACATGTGCCATTAAACCACTAATTTAATGGACTACCAAAATGCAGCACTTCAGAGGCAAACACCAAGAAAACTAGAACAACTTTCTCCCAGAAACTCCTATGACTAATTAACAGATTTCCTATGGGAGATCTCACTGTCATGGGATCTGTGCCTTATACTGTTGCTACAGAATATTCACTCCTGCATTTCTTTTCAGCAAATGCATTTTAAATCCTTGCACAGTGATTTTAATCAGAAATAACATTTGAAAATAAAACTCTCCCAATAAAATTACCTACAAATCACACAGTGTTGGACATAAGTATATGCAGAGGGAAAAGAAAGAAGATAATAAACATTCTTTAACTTCAAATAGGTTATTTTATTTATGAATCTCAGGAAAGGGATGCAATTAGAAGCAAAGCTGGGTACATCTTAACCGTAGAAAATGGTGCCAGGACCACAAGTAAGTTTCCTGACCAAGCCATACCTATACCATTTGGTGGATCCTGGTTTTCTGATCCTTATTACACCTCCTTCAAGGGTCTTGTGCATGCAGGCAGAAGGGGAAATGGCTTCATAGTAATAGGTGCATACAGTTTTGTGAAATTGCTTGAAGTTGGAAAGCAGAAATATGACCATGAAATCATGTAAAACTTCTGTAATTCACAGCAGTTAGAACAATAGCACATATTCCAGTTTCCGTAAAATACCTGACATTTCTGAATGTGTACTTAATCTAAATTTATCTCAGCCTTCCAGTTAATGCCTCCTTGAGCACTGTACTTAGAATAAAAAGGTTTCTGAAGCTATCCTAATACAACTATATTCCAATCATGTCATTTTGCACAGGGACATCCTAATATAGTACTCTGTAGACAGTCCAATTGTCCTTTCTGATTTCCAGTTTGAAGTATCACCTTTAACTGAATCTCACGTACGCTATACTCAAGAGGTTGAATCATTCGACTTCACGGATGACAAGGCCAGTGATCTGTATTCCTCCTAGAACAAAGTATCACAGTAAATCTTTGTTTCAAATACATAAAAACTAACCAAAGTTATTCAATCAAGGTTAAGATCTTTTATAAATGGTCAATTCAAACTCCAAATATTACCGATATACTGGCCCATTAGGTATAGCTATTTGTGATGCTTGTGCTTTCTCTGCAAGAGAAAGACTCTTGTTTAAAAGTAGCAATAAGTAATACAGATGAGTCTCCTATTCCTTTCACACATGCAATCTTCAACCAACTTCAAGGAATCACTGGGATGAAATACGTGAATTACTGGACAGCTTGGAAAACACTTTTGCTTCATTTCTTTCCCTTCCTCCCACTGTACTGGTTGTGACACGTTTTCCTCCTTGCTGCCAGTGGGACAGGGAGACAGCGTGCCTCCTTGAATGCCTCCTCAGCCCCAGTCAAGAAGAACTGCTACATGGAAATCCTTTCAAGAGTGTCTCACTTGCAATTAGAAAGGCAAATGAGAAACAAACTACACTACAAATAGAAGCGATAAGAGAAGCTAGAAGGGAAAGTGTCACATAAGACAGATGATATTTGGCAGCCTTAGCACTTAAATTAATTATAAATCAAGTTTATACTAAGTAGTTCCAGACCAACAGCTGAAAATAAGGTTTGTGGAGAACATTTACAGCTTCCTTAGGCGCTAACAAAAGCTGCAAAACAACAAGAGCAATTCTACTTCTTGCAAGGCAACTAAACATCACTAAGATTTGCATGCAGTGCCAGTCAAACTCTGCATTTGTAAAGATACTTTTGAAGAGAGCGCTGTACAGATACCTCAGAATGCAGGGGTTTTATACTCTCTCAGTTGCCAGGAAATACTTCTGTTTGCAGTAATTAATCAAGAAACATTATAAAGAGATCAACATTTTCAGGTCAGAAAATTAACTGGTTTTAAAAAAACCCTTATTTTTACAGATTATAGATTTTAAAGAAACAGGAGGATGAAGGGATGCAAGCAGCAGATTGTTTTCATTCATTCAAAAATAAGTAATAAAAACACAGATACACCATACTTGTTTTTTCTTTTATATGAAGATACTAAATTATTAAGAAAAATCACGCAAAAATACCTGCTGTCAACATCTTCAAAAGAATAAGTTAATGATGCATTGGCAAGATGACAAGATCAGATGCAAATAAAAGTCATTCCTAAGTGGTGTTCTTAGAGGAGCTACAGGTTATTCCAAAGGGGACATATTGTAAAAATACACTTTAAATTTAGAGCAGTAAAGTGAGCAACCATCAGCTTTCACATGGACATGATCAGGACTGGCCACAGCAACCACACCTCCTTACAAGGATTTTAGCAAATTCTGATAGTAACACTTTTATTTGCCTACCTTCTGTTCATGCTCAGAAGTGCCGCTCTTTGAGCGGACACTAAACAGAACTCTATTTTTGTACTATACCTACCTACAACACGGTGGCAGTCCTGCCAGACCCTCAAGCCAAAATCATGCTATGACTACACCTACATGAAAAAGCGGAAGAGTCAAATTTCTGGCCTGGATTCCAGAAGAAATACAATTAAAAGATAGGGGCTTTTGCATGCTTCTTTACACTTAGTATAAGGGCTGTCAAAACGTCTCATCTATGTTAGCCAGTTTCTAAATTGTTCAGGTGAGCTATGGACAAAAAAAAAAAAAAAAAAAAAAAGAAAAACAGTAGTTAACTGTTACATTCTGCAGTCTACTGACACACAGCTGAGCAGGAGACCTCTCTTGTTCTTGCTTTCACTACAGAAATACAATGCTGTTTTCCCACCAAGAAAACACCTTCTTTCTTCCTTGTTAACCCTTCTCATCACATTTATATATATTTATATATATATTTTTTATATATATATATTTTTATATATATTTTTTAATATATATTTTTAATATATATATTTTTTAAATATATTTTTAATATATATATATTTTTAATATATATATATTTTTTTAATATATATATATTTTTAACATATATATATTTTTAACACCGCTTCACAGCAAGTAGTAACTACTCACTATCCTGATGGTTAGTTCTTGTTAGTTTAAAAGGATTTTCATTCCTAAATTGATACAGAGCTAGTGAAACTATGATTCTGGAAGACAGAAGATGGGGCTACTTTGTAGTATCATCACATATTCTAACAAGTCTAACAATTCATAAAATACTGGTTTGCAGGCCACTGAGTCAGTGGCCAAAGAATATCCAAACGTTGTTCCATGAACTGTTCCATCCATAATAATCTAGGGCTTTAGTCCTTATGTTACAAATTTACACTGGAGATTCATTGAAATATTTATTGTAAACTCATTTATTTCTCTATCTTTACATATTTATCTGTTTATACTTAGCTGATACTGAACTACAGTTTCTTAATGAACAGGGACTTGCTATTCAACACCTCTTAGGGTTTCTTTGCTACACAAAGACTGATTAAAAAAATAAGTTTCCCCAGTGTATGTCTCTAGCTATGCTACTATACATACTTGAGGTCAGGCTGCAACCTTATCAGAAGCAAACACCCCAAGGAAGGTGAGAGAGAAAACAAACTATCACACAGGTGCTGCAGAAAGCTGTACAACTAACATAGCTACTACCTGTTAGCCTTCCACACCTATAAGGAGAAACCTAAATCTTCAGCCAAATTAGCAGGTGTCATGTTTTGACAAATTTTCAAATTAAGATCTTGGTCACTTACTCCAGTCCCCAATTTATTCCCCCTGACTAAGGCCAGACTATATTGGTCTACATATAACTACCCACAGAAGTAAACTGTCGTAAGGTACGAATGACAAGCTTTCCCTGCATTACTAGTAAATCTATCAACAGCCTGGAAGCCCTGGCATTAGTCAAATGACAATATTAATAGCCAAATGTCTACTATGACTAATTAAATTTTGCCATATTCCCTGCAGTGTAACTTGTGAATTACATATCTCACTTTTTTATATCTAACAGGTTTTGAGAGCTATTTAAAAAGCCACATCATAATCCCAGCATACCTATACTTCATCTTGAAGAAAACTTGTATTTATAGTTCAAAAATAACTTGGCTGTTCAGAATAAATGATTAATTACATATCACTAGAAGCTACCTAGCAATTTCCATCATCTTCTTACTTCTTACTGCATACCAGCACCCAATCCCATGTTACACAAATTCAGTTTGGTGAACACCAACACACAGACACACACACTGATATGAGAAAGGACCCTAACAACAGATTATTATAAAAATTAATGAAATATTTATGTGCAGCTATTTGAAAAACAAACTTTTGACAAAGTTCAAACTCATACATAATTATACAACAGTATTCCAGTACAGCTCTGTCACACTAAAGAATATAAAACATTAATCTATTACTTCTTCCAACACCGCAAAGCAATGCCGTATGCTGAAGTATCTGAGGTAAAAGGCCATGTGCCAATTCAAGTAAGAGCTCAGAAATAGTGTTTTAGAGTTTTACCTATCATACAGGTGTTGCTGATGAAGTATCACATTCAATTCCCATGCATAATAGTGAAGATCTTTTAAATTTTCCAAAAGTAGCAGGCATCAGGATCGTAAATCTGCCTTTGGTTAAAATCTATGCTGATGAAAAACAGGAGTTTCAAACTTATAAAATGGCATGAAGGACATTGATTACCATTGGGTCTTCGTGTCAGGAGCATGAGTAAACCTACTCATGATGCATAAAAAAAGCTTTATGACACTGATAACCACAAGATTTTAGAATCCCTTTTGTTTTCACTGCACTTGAGGAATGCGAATTCCACTAAGATTAAATATTACTTGACAATTCCTTTGATGTACTGAGCTTTTCAATATTTTGTTTTACTCTCAAAGAACAGGTTTAAGGATTTGCAACTGAACAACATAAAGTACAATAAATATTTCACAACTTCTTACTTTTACAAACATCAAAAGATTTCTTTCAAGAACACTTCTACAGTAACCAGTCAAATATTTATTGAAAGTAAACTAACAGTATTTGATGCTATTATTTATACTTTAAAAGTTAGATACTCCTAAAACAAAAATCATTATTTTACATCACAGCTATTTCCTTTGTCATATGTAGTCTCAGAAAAATGTAAGCAACATTTTAAAATATTAGCCACAATACAAAATAAATAAATGAAATTAAGTTGACTAGTCAGAAGCTAGTGCCAATTGGTATTAAAAAAAAAATCTAAGAAGTCCAGAACTTTTATTATACAAGTAATTAAATAGCAAAGTACAGAAATCAAATAGCCAATGCTTAATAGTCAACACTGTGAAAAGGAAGTTCGGTAATTAAACTCTTTGGTAACTAAATTCCGAGAAACTCCAATACCTAAATAATCACTGAACAAGACAGGACACTGGAAAAATAGGACAGACTTTCTGTTTTTACCATCTTAAGTAGTTCAGTTTTAAAAAGGGGGGAATTTTTTTTTAAAATTGTATTGTAAGGACTAGAAGTTGATGACTGGCCATCCTGAGTAGACATTCCATACTTGTAAAATACTACTAATAAAAGCATTAATGATAGCTAGACAACTTTAGTACGGTCAACGTGGTATACCCAGCACATGTGAAGTGAAGTTCCAGTATACTCAGTACAGCATCAATCTCTTGACCAAAAGTAGAGAAGGTACAAATGATTTTATTTTAGTAAAAACTGTAGCCACTTCCCACTTTAAAATGCAAGTCACACACTCCAGCATTTATCTGTAGTTCAGCAAGCAAGGTCCTAAATAATGCTAAGAGACTGGTATCAGTGTAATTATAGAACATGGGGAACATGCTTTTGAAAGCTTTCAATGCTCCATGTACCTCCTTTTATTATATGCGGAAGAAGAAATGTCCACCTTCCATGTCAATGTATCAAAACTATTCTGCATCCTTCATGCAGGACAGCAAAGATATTTTTAAAGATTTTTCTATCAAGTCTAGAACTGTACTGGACATTGAGATTAATATATTCTAAACTGCAATGACTTTGATAATAAAGGCAAAGGAGGTTATGTAGCTTTGTCTGGGATGAGATAAGTGTAATCGCAACCTCCACATGTCTGCCACTCAGTGATACAGAAAAGGCTAAACAACCTTTTGATGTTGCAGGTTTCTGTTCAGCAACAAAAATATACATAAAAACACAGGAGAAGGCACCTACTTCCAGGCTTTTGTTCACTGCTGTGATTTCTTTGATGTGGGGAGGGATGGAGGCGAGTAGTCAAAATACATCACCCCCTAAAACCAGCTTGTGATAGGATGGTCTTTTTGCCATAACTCTCTCTCAGGACTCTAGCAACCTAAAAAATTCCCCCTTTTTTCCCCTAGACAAACATATCCCAAAGCATTAACTCACATCTTGAATGAGTTGGTGAACTGCTCCCTAAAGAAACATTTCTCAAGACTTTGAAGGCTGATCTGCCATCTCTTCCCTTTGTCAACAATAAAAAAAAGAAGATAATCTGAACACATTTTCTTCTCAACAGAAGACTGCAAAGGAAACCAACATTAGCCAAGAACAGCTTACAGAACGTTGACAGTCTCCCATACCCCACATATTGGAAACCCCTACCTGTGGGAGTCTGTAGAGGGCCTACAGACAAGGCAATTGCAAGATGTTAGGGACAAAGAAAAAAAAAAACAGGAAAAGGATGGAACAAGAAACCACACAATGCCGCCTTAAGGGAAGCTTCTCTTGCCTCCTTAAGGGAGCCAATAGCAAGCTTGCTTCCTTACAGCCAATAGGAACTTGTTAAGTACATTTGAAAGAACAAATCAAGTGCGCTGATGTTAAGTTAAGCATGTGCTGGAGTGCTGAATAAAGGAGAATTCATTGCTGCACCGTGAAGAGGTGTATTGTTGCATTTCTCCGTCTCAACCTGCGCAAACATCTTTACCATATGTAAACTCCCAATATAAAGTACATGCTGGCAGGAAACACCTTTATTTAGCAAACTGGAAAAAGCATATACGTACTTGAGGACATCGCAGGCCCTACGGACCCTTCAAGAACCAAGTTGACAGTATCAGGCTTGCGGATAGATTATCTTAGAATCTAGGACAGATTATCTTAGAAAAGACAAATGCCTACAATTCAGAGATTCTAGGAGAGGTAATTTTATGCTATGTCTAAATCAGCTAACATGAGTTTACTGACTACCAGGCTAATTTCAGTAACAACCGTGTTTGTAAACACAAGCCTGAACATTCAAGATATTTATTCCATCAGGTATTTTTTTTTTTTACCTTAAGCCTTTAAGAACATTGAAAGCCAAAGGCAAAATCCAAATAAAGTCAGAAATCATTGTTCTAGACTCATTTTTGTTCCCCCCAAAATGCAGTAAAGTAACAGAAGATTCTACAAATCCTACTTCAGCCATACCACAGATCTACACTTATAATAAATGAGGCATGTTTGGCTCCTTCAGAAGAGCAGATAACCAGTTTTGTAAAGTCTGTGTGTTTCCAAATGGGTTTGACTACATGCTGCACACATCAGGACGTGTATCCTACAGCCAGGATCAGTTGTCCTGCAGGCAGAGAAGGTGGGGCAAGACACCAAAATTATAGTGCCCAAAATAAAACTTCAGGTGATAGCCCAAGGAGTATTACTACAAATGAGCTAACTAATCCTTAGCAGTGCCCTGGTCTGTAGTACAGTGTCTTACTGGAGTTATTTCTGTCTGCTTCCTAATACTCCCCCCCACCACTAAATATAAGAAGATTTAATCCATAAATAAGAGCAGTAATTTCAGCAGGGGAAAGTCATTTACTTTTGCTTTCTAGAAACCATTACTCTTTCTGGGTTTTGGGAAGCATTATATGTGAAAAGTCCTTCGAAATAAAATACAACTATGTTTAAAAAATGCAGATGGGAATACCAGGCACAGATCCTGACTTTAATTCCCTTAGGAGGCACAGTACAAGCAAAAAAGAAGCAGCTCAGCATTTAGTCTTATAAATAAGCAGCTATGACTAAAACCAAGGAAGGCAGAAAATATTTTCACACTTCTCTTACTTTTTAGAATATGACTGCTTCTGAGGCCTTGCCACAGTAGCAGTATCAGTTACCACATCCAACAACCATGTCCCTGGAAGCAGATACCTGCCGTAAGCCTAGTGCAGAGAAAGATCATAAGTCTACCAGTTATCCTGTTGTTTTTTTTTTCTAGTACGCATGGCTCCTAAGGCGTCAATTATACATTATAAGTTGAATTCCAACACAGTAAGTATTCTGACTGTAAGAGATAATTACTTTGTTTCTTAATGTAACTTGATTATGTGTTTATGCAAGAAGGCTCTCAGGTGGCAGCCGGAACATTTTACTTTGGCTGAGCCACTGCCTCTAGTCTCTGTGAGGTGGAAATGGCGTTGGACTTTCCTTCTAAGGGTAGGTTCAGTCACATTCACACCAGTTTGACAAGTTCTGGCACATACAAGGAATAAGGATGTTATGTGGCAAGCTCTATCACAAGTGAGTTAAATGAGCTATTGTTTTGAATAAAAAGAAAGCTTTAACTCTTAAGGACATGTATTACGGACAATATTCAAATAGTCTAGAACACTGGGGTTTGTCAGGGGTGTTTTTGTTTGGGTTTTTTTCCAGCAAGGATGTAACATTATACAAGGAAGAAAACTGACTTCAGTTGCAAACTTCAGGAAACAAGACCTCCATATGCTTTTGCGAGGACACTGACAGAAGCCTATTCAGCAGATAATGAGTTTGTCTGAAGGGTAATTTTTTTTACGTTTACAAAAAGAGTAATATTAAAATATAGAAGCTATGCCAAATTGTATTTGCACTTAACATAAATCCTTCCAAATGAAGACCCACAAAAAGGTCCTATCAGAGGACTACACTTCCAAATAATCTTAATATGCTATAAAAATATTTTCTGGAGACAAGTCCCAGACAGATTTGGTTTGCAAGCACACACACAGAACATAAACAGCATCCGCTCTTAAGTCACGGTACCTTTGAAATAGAGTTAAAATACCAACTGTCAAAGAACATCCGTGATTTCACTTCTGTGTGTGTGTATATATATACACACACACACACACATCTGGAGTGAAAACAAAGCAAAAGCTGTAACACATAAGTAAATCACACATGTTAAATAATCTGTATTAGAACCTACAGCTTCTCTCCTCCTATATACTCTGTCAAAAGGCTATAAAATGAAGCCTTAGCACTAGATAAAAGTAAAGGTGTGTCCTTGTAAGGAGCAATACTAACATTGGACTGTTAACAGGGAACAAATACAAAATAAACTGCATGCTTTCATTTATTCCATAGTGTCACGATTGAAAAACTTGGAGATACTGCTAAAAGAAAGGCTTGCTATGACCCAAATATAAAGGCTACATTGACCTAGTGGCCCTGTAAAAACTGTAGTATTTTTCTTTGAAAGCTGCTTTAAGTGACTTTGCTGCAAATCTGTAAATTTAGTGTCAAAATTAGCTGGTTTAGAAAACATAAATTGTGAGTACTTGTGAGATAACTCATGTTTCACTCAAGACCAAACAATAAAAATATTATTTCTCTACAACAGTGTTATTTATGTCCAACTGATGAAGGCGCTTGCTCCAGATCTATTGAAAGTACACAACCATATTATCTATTTTCTCTTCGGGTGCATTGCAGAAAAAAAGCCCACAGTATCACCCTCAGAGAACCCTTCTACATTTGCTCAGGGAGCTGAAGTAGAACGAACTTTAGAAGAGTTTTCTCTTCATGTATTTGCACAAAGGGAAGCAGGCTAGGCAATGGAGACAGAAGGGACAAGGTATCATGAAGCAACTCCTGCTGGAAAACTTCTATCATCTAACAGATGCCCATGCCTTTCAATTAATGCTCAAGCAAATAATTTTGCCTCCCCTTATTATCATTTTAAGTTATAAGCTGCTGACCATATTTTAAGGGTCTCCATACTCTAATACTCGCAGATTTAATACCAGGCAACAATTATATTCTAAATTACTCCTTGAAGTAGGAGAAGCTGGCGATGGAAGCAGGAGGGTCAAGAAAACCGTTCAACAAATTATTTTGGGAAACTTAAGTTGTTAAAAAAAAAAGAAATTATTGCTAACTGATTTTCAGCAAACTAGGTAAATGGTCCAGAAAGTCCAAATTTGTACTTTGTGGTAAAGTGTCCATTAAAATTAATACTTTCTGCAAGACCCTCATATCACTAGTTTTACTTTCAAGTTATTCACAAAAGCAGTATCAATATTGCCAATTCAATGGAAAAAAGCACATTTTCTGTTTTTTTAAAGAAAAACTAGTTACCCCATCACACAGAAAACAACCAAGAGCCCAGAAACAGAATGAGACAATATAAACTTGCATAGCTGGCATAACAAACTAAAGTTTATTTGCTTAGCAGACTGAAGTACTTTCAAAGACAAACTATACTTTATATTGAAGCCTGAAACTATTTCACCATTGAAAACATTTTGAATAGATGAGTAGTAAGTATATAAACATCTTAAAAAAACCCGAATATTACGAAGATGGATTTTAACTCTCAAGGTATTCAAATCTCTTATCATAACACATAAAGACAGAATGTGTCTAAAACCCAGTCAGATCTGGATTTAAAGATGGCATGTGAATTCTACCAGTGTCATAACTGTGATGCTACTTGCTTTAGGTTATCCGTTACATGGAACTTGCACTGCTTCAGCAGCCTGAGTGTGAAATATTAAGTTTCTATGTTTCTTTCAATTTAATCAGTGTAAGGTAATCCTTCTAATTCTCAGGCACTATCTTTGGCTTTTTATTGCCACCTCCAACATTTAAACAGATTTCTTATGATGTAGGTACAAGAAAAAGGAAGTAGTAGTATACCAGTTTCATTCTTAATGGTATCAGAAATTTGCTTATTCCTAGTGTTTGCATTTTAATATGACATGCTTATTCAAGGTAAGTGAAATATTACTTATAAATCCTTTTGTGCTTTGCTTATACATCTGCACAAATATGAAACTGGACAGATGGAAAGGATTTTCCTCAAATATGATGCTAGCTGGAAACCTTATGGGTAAAAAACAAAACAAAACCAAATTCCATCTGTTAATAAGTATTTTGATTTCAAGATGAAACTGAGCATTTTTCCCCCTTTTAATCCCTCACCTTAACACCACCCCCTTATTGACATCTCCACTCTAAAAGTCTAGGCATTTCTAAATATTGTAAAGATTAATACAGCATTTCATTTGCCAAATATTCAATAGTTAGGAATACCCTCATGACACAGGGGGGCCACCTACACTGGTGAGCTTTGCAAGCTCTCCAGTTTAAGGAAAGGGAAATACCTAAACTTCATACTTGTTCCTAATTTATTCACGGTGGGATTTGCTAAGCAAGTTGAACTGCAGACTGACTGGTGAGAGAAGTGAAGAGCCAGCAAGCAGAGGGTTATATAATGAAGAGGTTAGACCTACTTAATAGGAGGCAGGAAAAAAAAAAAAGCATGTCCCTAGGAAGAATCCTAAAGCTGATAAAAGCTTTGCTATCTGTAAAGACATTAAACTCCCCAATGCTCTCTCTTGTACTTACAACAGAAAAAAATTCTGTTAAAAAGGGGAAAAAACCCAAACCAACCAAACAAAAAACCAAACACAAAAAGGGGAAAAAGCCCATACAGGTCAAAGGATTTTGGAGAAGTAACATGCTAAGGCACTGACCAAAGGAGGCCATGCAACAGGGTAAACCCACCTCAGCATCAGCCTCCAGGGCTGCAGGCACATGGGAAGCCAGCAGCTACTCACCATGGCTGTCCTGGGCTGGCCACCTGATGACCGCCACCAGGCCAGGCAGCAGGGCCCCTCAGAGCCTTCCAGAAGGCCTTGTCTGTTAGGCCCCAGTTTTAAGCACAAAAAGACAGACAACACTTGGCTGGAAATTTAACACAGAGCTCCCAAACTGGCAGGAAAGGCACCGAAGGAAGAGGTGGAGAGGTGGCTGAACTGGACATGCTGTGGGGAAGAGGCAGGGAGCATCTGGTCACTGCCAAGCCCTGCACGGGGGGGGTCCCCGAGAGACACAGCAGCACCCAAGAGCATGCACTTCCCAAAAACCAAAGGTGCATGTAGGCAAAGCTGGTGTAGTTTGCTCTCAGATAGCTGCAAAGTCCCTGTTGTAAGACAAAAAAACCCCATCAGAGTAAATGAGACGTGAATTCCACCTCTAATCTTACATGGGACCATCTGCACACTTTTTTCTTTTTCTAAGCATTCAGGTTCCACCGATGGAAGTTTTTAAAGCGTACACATCTGGATGAAGGAATTGGGTTCATACAATACTCAGTTTCCTGATCTTAAAAAAAAAAAAACAACCCCAACCCACTGTATTTCTGAAGGTCTGGCAAAGCCAGGGAGTTCCACCTCTGCTGTACCCATGCAGCTGCCATCTTGTCTGACAGAGAGCACGTGCTACTGAAAATCTGGCCTGACAGGCAACATGTAACATCACTACAACCAGACTAAAAATGAACACAAGAAAAATGTAAAACTGTTCTCAACCTCTGGGGCCACAGCAGCGGCCATTGCTGTACAGTGTCAAAAAGCCGTGACTTGTAACAGCCTGCTGAAAGCTTGGCCTCTACCCTGCTACAGGTGATCTCGCCCGCATCTGGCAGTCCCCGGCACACACAAATAACTCTGCCATCCAGGAAACAGTCGCCATTGCCTCACATGTGTGACAAGGCTCACTCATTCTAGAAAGCCTCTTTCTCTCAGGGAAAAATGGACATAGGAAAACTGCATCTTCAGTACAACTGCAGGCACATGCTAGAACCCTCACCTGTGACAGTGCGTCAGCTACCTTAGTGGCTTTCTGTAGCTAATGGCCACATGGTAGCCACCGCCATCACCACCAAAAGGTCGAGCAACACACAATCTGCTTATTCCACACCTTCTAAAGATGAAGATTAGCATCAGCTAAGAAAGCTTCTTAGCCAGATCTCCATGTGATGCTGTGAAAGCAAACAAAGGATTTCTACTGAAATATAGCACTGGAGAGATTCATTAATTTCAAACTTTATTTATAGGCACCAAAATAGGAAAGTCATCTACCTGAGAAGGTCCCATCTAGTGAAGTACAAAAGTCAGGAAGACAACCTTTGCAAAAAATATTGATTTGCACCGGGGATGCAGTTTTGTGGAACAATTATCGCAACCACCTCCTGCTGCTGAAAGATACTGCAAAGGATCTTCTCCTTTGCTATTCTGGGCTTCTGAAGACACAGATATTTTCTCTTGCTGTAAAAAATAAATTTTTTCCCTCCTACCTTGAATACAAATGTATGTGTTATTTGAGAAAAAAAAAGTCAGACATGACTTAGCAGAAACAAAAGATATGTTTACTGGGTGTTTGGGTTTTTTTAAATAATTGTGATGTTGAGCAAAAGTCATACAATGTTTGAAATCACAAAGCAGCTAATGAACAGTAATGGTTAATCTTTTCCAAGGCAGCCTTAAATTTGCTGAAATAAGTATTTCTAGTCCCTGATAAGACTTTAGTCTATGGGACCAAATTTGCTCTAAATGACATATTTTGTTAAAACTGAGTTAGCACAGAGTTACACAGAATAGTCAAAACACACAATCTAGCTCCATATCGCTACTGTGCTAATCTCTCAAACTTCTATTAGTGTTTTCAGTTCTAAGCTTTCTAAATACTGTGGATCAGTTCACACCACTGAATCAGTTAAACTGCTAATACTGTAATGGATGACAGGAGACAACACAATACCCTCTCAGCATCTGAAAAAGGCAATGCCACTACTGGATGTTGCACTGATTTCATCAATTTACTTCACATGGGAAACCTTGGGAGGAGGGGAACCCAGTAACTACGACTCTTGGAAAGTCCTTACCTTTAAGCAGAATCACAGTTAAGTCAACTGGCAATTGGACAATTTGGTTTAGGTTTTTAAAACACCACATTTAACCTGTATTCATGGCCTTTTAAAACTCATTTACACTGTTCTTAGATTACCTTTGTCTTTCGTACTGGTACTCAAATTGCCACAAGCTAACGAACTCCCTAAATTAAAGTCTGAAGGTCTTCTGATATCGTATTTTACTTTGAAGTACTATACATCTAACTGCAGATAGCATCTTTGATCATCTTGCAAATATCTTACATCTCTCCCATTTCATATAGAGCCAACATTTACCCAGCCTTCTGTTTTGGTCTCTTCAAGATTAGTTAAGTAGTTCCAGTGTCTCTGAAACGATCACACCCCAAAAGATCTAAGAACACTCTTTTGAAATCTCTCCAGAAAGCTTATTCTTCTTTTATTGTCATTATTGGTTGGTGCCATTTCCTTCAAAAATAAGGAGCACTAAAACCTATTGATTTGAGAAGTTCCGTTCCAGGAAGCTCACATTAAAATCAGACAAATGATGAAATTTATTGGATTGTCCCATCACCTTAGTTCAAAAATTCTCTAGGTTACAGAACAACGCTAGGCAAAGAAGACACCATGGTGATTCCTTAGAATTAATAAATAGATGAGAAGGCCCGTATTAAACACTTTTCCTTCAAGTCACAGCAAGTAATAAGAATCAATGCACATCAAAACTATTACTTTCAGTATATTTTCCCATTGTCCTGCATTGAAAGAAGAGAACAGATCACAGCTTTTGCAAGTTAGCTCTAACTACAACAATTACTTCCAGTGATGCAAATAAGATCAATCAAAATCATGCAAGGCTGGTTTAAAGAAATGATTACTACTTGTGCAAGCCCCAAAACTGAACAAAAAAAAAAAAAAAAAAAAAAAAATCGACTAGCAGGTATCCATTTGGGGATGTTTTGAAACTCACACCCTCTCCAGACACTTTACTTCCCCTGCTCAAGTCCTCTAGAAGTGTTCAAGCTTCCTCTTTAAACACCCCTAGATGGACATTAAATATCAGTCCACCAAGATTACAGGTCAGCACTGTGTCTTGTAGGCCAAATATGATAACCTAAAGGCACTTCCACACACAAGCTCTCTGTTGCTGCTTCTTCCCTTCAGGGAAATGGAACAGAAAAAAGTGCTAGAAGGTACTTCAGTTTGCTCAGAATTACACCAATACGCAAGGTAAGTTTTTACAGGCATTTTCTACAGATCATTTAAACACCAGTACTATTTCTGAGCCTTATTACTGTGACTGGGGCAAACACATGATACCTTTTTTGCCCTATGAAAAATCTCACCCATTTCATCATCCCTTACATTTGGCTAAATGTGTTTCTCCCACTACCAGACATCGCCAAGAACAACTCTGCATATCCAGTGTCTGTTAAAGAGCTGCTATAATAACCACAGCAGCCTGGCATTTAAAACAAAAAGTAACTTGGTAAGCTCAGCCTGTTACCTATGTTTCCTTAGCTACATCCAACATAAAACCAAACAGCCAACTAAAGAGAAATGAAAAGTCAAAACAAAACAGAAAAAGAGCTAGAGATGCTGAGCAAGCAAGCCTCAGAGCAGGATCTAAAGGTTCCCTAGCTCAGGCTCTAGAGAATTCCAGTGGATCAGTTTCCAAGGTCAGAGGACCTTCAATATCCAACCTTCAAGCATAAACAGAAGTCCAGCAGAAAATAGGAAAGGAGATCATGTCTGGGGAAAGGTTCTTTGGCCACAGGTTTTTATAAAAACACTGCTAAAATCAGCAGGTTGTCAGACTTTGCCAAACCAAGTACTACACTGTCTACACAAATCCTGTCTGCTCAGTGACACTAGATCTGCTTAAGGTTTTGAAGGTTCTGAAGCACATTAGGCATAACAACATAAACATATCTGAAGTTGACAAAATGTGGGTAATTCTGTGTCTACATGACACATCAAGAATAAAGACCTACCATACACAGATGGAAGGATGTGTTTGTTCATGCTTCCATAAGGTCCTTGTATTTGGCATGTTATCATAAACCCAGAAAAAACAACAAAGAAAACCTCAAAACACAAGTAGCCTCAGGCACAGATAAAGCAATTCAGTCTTCTCAAGGCCCTCATGTTTATCAGCATCACTTCTACCTTCTCCTAGGTATCTATATACCCACTGGACAAAATTGAATCCAGATTTTCATATATATGATGGTATTATACAAAAAAAACAATGTTCTTTCTCTGGCAGGCTTTGCCACCATCGCATGCAAATCCATCCTTCACTCATAAGACTTCTTGTTGTCCACATGATACTTAAGTCAGTTGCCTTATAGTTAAAAATGCACAAGCTTACGTCTGCTCTATTTCAAGATACATGCAGTGTTATTTTACCACGTATAGACCATTTCCTAAATATTGCTCCATTTAGAAATCTGAAAGAATTTTTCTACTCCTTCACACTATGTTAACACAAACAAAATATAAATGTTTTGTTGCTGGCATTTTTTCTTCTTGGGAAAGCAAAGCACTTGGAATTTCAAACTTCAGTTTCTGTGCTCTGTTAGTAATCACATAATAAGAGATTACAAGTTAACAATGCACCAACTGTTACAGATAACAAGACATACTTGTTGGAACAAACAAAATATCTACCGATATTAATGCAGAAGTCCATAACAAACATTTGCAAAGGGAGAAAAAGCAAACTGTTTATCTGCAAAAACAAGTCATGAATACTGTGGGATTTACTCTAGGCATCAGAAAGGAAAACTTTTGAATCAGATCATCATATTAAATATAGTGCTACCCAGTGTCAAGTTTAAAAAAAAAACCTACACAGGGTTTTAAGTTTCCTATACAGCTTCGTTCCTAATTGTGTTCAAAGCAACACAATCTAAGCAGCTGCAGTGGGAATTATCCAGATTATTCTAGAAGAAAAAGCTTTTATTAATAAAAATAGTTCCCCTTTCATGAAGGAAAAGTAAGCCATAACATAAGCTGTTAAGTCACCCATACATAATACAATAAGCAGCATCCTCTTATGCAATGTGTCACTTGCTCAATCTTTAATATAGTTTAAATTGCCATAACCTAGATACATGGAAAGGGAAATAAAGCATACAACTCAACCTGAACAGAAAAACAGTTTCTTTTGTAAGACATATGAAAAGATCTCTAAACACTACTTGTAGCTTCATCCCTACGTTTTTGTTCTCTCAAGGCTGCCACGCATGAGATGTCTCTTTTCCCCTAAAGAGTACCAGCATGTTAATAATAATAAAAACCTCCTCTGCTCTTCCACTGTTTATATTACTCAGTTATTAAAAGTTTCTTTCTATTGTCTTCCTCTTAGAAGCCTCTTTCCTCCAGAAAGCATTTTTCCACATCCATACTGTCAAAAAGCTTCCATTGAAAAGTCAGTCTCACGCTGTGTTCTTGCAACTCAGTGGGTTCACCTTGTTCTTTGCCGATATGCAATTCTAACAAAAGACAAAAAAAAAATAATCTGAGGATAAGAGCAGTTTTACCTCGAGAATCTTCCCACTAGAGATTAGAGCGAGTCAACACAGGAAAGTAGCCTTTAGGATATCATTTAATAAGGAGTAGCAGAACCACAAGCTAGGTCCAAGATCAGACCAGCAGCAGGGCCACACACAGCACTGTAGCATGATGTGTTATTTTTTGTATCAGTCCTCAAAAAACTATTAATAGTGCTCTGTGAACTGTTTTGTATGTGTAGTTTTTTTCCTATTCTACAAATCAAGAATCTCAAGTCCATTATCTTTTCTTCTGAACCAGAGCAAGAAGAGAAATACAGCCTACAGTCCTGCATTTTACTACAGCAAACCAAATTCAGAGCAGAACAACAAATCTGCTTTTTTGTGGAGAGCTGCCTGATAATGAAAGGCTGGAAGCTGCAATGGGTCTGGTGTACACTAAGCATGGCAAACACCCAGACTGGCCAGCAAAACAAAGGCTACATCTATGGCAGTGGACTAAACTGGGCTACGGCCTAGGCAAAATGAGGATCCATCCACACCATTATTCACAGACAACTGTGGAAATGTTTTACAGAATTGTGGTAAATTTTGATGACAACACAAAGTTGGGCGCCAACAGAGGACTTTATTGTACTAGAACACCTTGAAAACTACAGTAAAAAAAGCAGTAAAATTTAATCATACAGAGTACAAGCTGAAGCACTTCTAATGACTAATAGCAAGAGTTGTGGAAGTTCATTAGTTGGGAGGGAGCCAGAGGATGAGATGCTGCCTGTAGAGAAAGGACTGTACTGATGTCATTATACAAGGCATGGGTGAGATCTAAAAAGATCATTTATGATTCTGTTTCTCCTTATTCAAAGAATATCAGCTCAAACTAAACCAGGTACACAGCAGGGCTATATCAACAACCAGAGAGCCCTTCTGATGAGAAGAAACTAACCCATCTTGGCTTAGGAAAATCTAGGAAGCTAGGAAATTTAAGTGTAAAAAAAAAAAAAGGTGTGGTTGTCCTCTAAAATACACTGGAACAAGAAGGAATCAATACTAAGGAACAATAAAAGTTCAGTTTATGAACAGATGTGAATAAATTATCTCTAAACTTTGACTGGAAATTAAAAAAAGGCTTCCAAACAAAGCAAAGTTTAGGTTGTTTGTGGGATTTTTTTGGGGGGAAGGGGATCAAAAAACTCCTTCCAACAGAAGAAAAAATTCTAACAATTCTTAAGCTTGAACTTGATATGTTGGTGACAAAAATGTCTGGAAGAGTCACAAACAAATGCTGGCTCGCTGAAATACAAAACTATCTGAAAGAATTAAAGCCAAAATCGGGGGGGGGGGGAGGGGGAGGGGGGGGAGGTACTGCTAATCATTCACTCAGACACATGCTCTCTCACTGAAAATTTTTTCAAGCCACACCAATCTGCATTTTTTTTTTCCCACTGGAAAACGTTGATCTATTAAAATATTTTCATTACAGAAATACATTCACTAGAAATAATACGACAATTTATGGAATGAGAGTCTATGGAGAGTATTTCAGAAAAGAGCTTTCACAAAATCACCTGACATCTATTTTTCTAAAAAGTTTCTACCAAACCTAACATATCAAATTGCTTATCTAGTCTATACTTAAAGTGTTCTTCCATCCCAGAACACACTTAGCTGGCAAACAAGACTACACAGATGACTACTCTGATACCTCTCTAATTATTGGATATACCTATTGTGCAGTCAACAGAACTGGCAGTAAGTCAGAACTGAAAACTAATGCTCTCCTTAAGCAAGATGAAGCTCAAGATTTTGCTTATTTCAGTTATCTAAGCCTAGCAGGCTGTAGCCTCAAAGCTGAAGATCACTACATTTACATTCTCAAAACCATCTCAACACTAAGAAGTAGTACAGCCTTTTCTAATTGCTATGGAACAGCTTTGGATACCAAGGAAAACAGAAAAATATATTACGAGAATAGCACAGTCCCAGAATTGTCAAGTTTTTAACCTGCAGAACAGTAACCACAGTTATTAAAATACCACTGGCTACCAGTGAGGATACTTCAGGATACTTCATTGTGATGAGGGCCGCCATAGCTAAATTTAACCTTCTTATAGAAATCATTTTTAAGTTCCTGGACAAGTGGCAGTATTCAACTGAACCACAAAGCCTGGGGTTAAAAACAAGTGCAAGTAACATGGCCTTTCTTTGCTTAAATAAAAACCAATCCATAAAGTACCAGTGGATTCCTGCCCAAGAAAACAGTGCCTGAGACTGGGAGTATCCCTATAGTATCATATGGGGATGACGTATGACATCAGAAGTCTCATAAACATCTTCCTATAATTACACTTACATTGTAATTACACTAGTTTTGCAATAGGATTTCTACAGAACATTTTCAGGGCTAAAAAGGTGATGAACTAGAAGCACCCTGAAAAGAGTCATCACTGTCTGTCAGGCAATCTGTCATTCCCTCCCAATTCCCCGTCAGAGCATTCATAGCCTGCAACACACATAAAGGAAGCAATTTCTGTATGATGAAGTCAACACTGCGCCATGGAGTCAGTACAGACAACGTGCTCCTGCTTCTGAGTACACAGAATCACAGAATGGCAAGGGTTGGAAGCGACCTTGGAAGATCATCTAGTCCAAACCCCTGCTAAAGCAGGTTCTCCTAGAGCAGGTTACACAGGACTTCACCCAGGCGGGCTTTGAATATCTCCAGAGAAGGAGACTCCACAACCCCCCTGGGCAGCCTGCTGCCCCAAGAAACACATAAGGAACGAGAGGCCAAGGGCAATTCCACAGACGTTTCTTCTGCCTCAGAAGGTGATGGTGCCTCTTGGAGGAGACATTTTGTGTGTGCTATAGTCACTGAATTGTCTAAGCGTAACAAGTTATTCTGGTCAAGGAAACCAGGGCAAAAAATGTCATACCTGTCTAAACTTGCTAAGCTATGGCTAATGGAAAGCTACCTACTTCAGCCTTGAAAAGACCTGTAGATAACATTTTGGGGAGCTGTCATAACAAGATTAACACATTCAATCTCCAACAAGCCTCCAGTATAATAATGGCCTACCTGTAAGTGAGAAGTGTAACCAGCGTGCTTGAAATAAATAGCTGGCTTTAACAGTATTTTATCTACAGGCCACCAAACCATGGTTATCTAGTGGCTTCAGGCAACAGCAGCTTAAATTTCAGCGCTCCCTAAACTTTTAACAGTTACAGAGTGATGGTACTAACAGTATTACAGCTAGGCATCCTTGATGGCTGCCTGGGGATAGTAAGCCACATACTGCAGAAACTGAACTACATTCAATGCTGAAAGGCAAACAACTCTTGGGTCATAGGAAATGAGTGGACAACAGGGCCAGAAGATTGAGAAATGTGGGTTTACACCAAAGGCTTACCTAACATGAGGTTGACTGCACATCCTCTCAGCAAAGTGGCTGGGTCAGGACTTGCCCTGAAGTGTAAACAAGGCTTTAAACTGTATCTTAACTGGAAACATGAACACATGCATGTAAAGCACCCAAAACCCAGGCATAATACCAGCATGGATGACAAAGGGAGCTGGAAAGACAGCAAGAACACACAGAAAGTTTACTGTGAGGGCACAGCAATAAACAATGTTAAAAAATTTCCACAAAAGCTTATTTAGTACTCAACTGACACAAGGTATACAAAATGCTGCCTAATTTTATTAGCACTGTTAAGCACTCTTCAGACATGACTGTTCACCAGAGACAGCCATCAGAAGATTTTTACTCTTCTGAAACAAGAAGAAACAGATGTGACATTCAAATCAAGCTTCAACAAAATAGATTCTGAACAAAGAAGATAGTTTAGCATGGTGTTGTGGTTTAACCCCAGCTGGCAATTAAGCACCACACAGCCATTCACTCACTATCCCCCAGTGGGATGGGGGAAAGAATCAGAAGTGTAAAAGGAGAAAACTCGTGGGTTGAGATAAAGACAGTTTAATAATTGAAATAAAGTAAAATAGTAATAATAATAAAAACAACAATAACAATAACATACACAAAGCAAATGATACATGATGCAATTCCTCACCACCCGCTGACCAATGCACAGCCCGTCCCCAGCAGCGATTGCTACCCCCTGGCCAACTCCCCCCAGTTTCTATACTGAGCATGATATCATATGGTATGGGATAGTCCTTTGGCCAGTTGGGGTCAGCTGTCCTGGCTGTGCCCCCTTCCCAGCTTCTTGTGCAGCCGGCAGAGCAGGGGAGGCTGAAAAAGTCCTTGATGAGTCTAAGCACTGCTTAGCAACAACTAAACCATCAGTGAGTTATCAACAGTCGTCTTGTACTAAATCCAAAACACAGCACTATGCCAGCTACTAGGAAGAAAATTAACTCTATCCCAGCTGAAACCAGGACACATGGGCATGGGAACAAAAATACACTATACATGAGCCAAAAGAATTAGCATCAAGCAAGGGAGTCATCAAGAGGTAAAGTGTGCTCTGAGAATATGAAGATCAGTAGGCCCAGTATTCTCACTTTCCATGAAATTCCTGAGCCCTTCCAGGCAACAGTAACATCTGTAAGAGAGCATTGTGTTGCTGAGTACCAGAAGCAAAATAGTTTGGAATGAAGAGAAAAAAATTGCTGAAGGAAAGGAGGGGTCATGAAAGGGAAAATGGAAAATACGTAAAAGTCCTTTGAGAAATGGTGTTTCTTCTGATTTAAATCTGGCACATTTAGATGTCACTGAAATAAAGTTCTTAGTAAACATTATCCCACATTAAAAAGAGAATTGACACACAACACAGAGAAGCTATTCTATTCCTGACAGAAATCCATTTAAGGAAGATGTGCTCTACCAGCAAATTGCTAAGTGGCACTGACACTCAAACAATACGCAGATAAGGTATTTACTTCATACTCTAAGTATCTATAAAATTATCTGTCATTTTTCAAGGACCTTTTTTGTGGCAGTAAACAGATAGCAATGTTTCTGCCACAACAGAAGAGATTTTCCTTTTGTAAGCACTACTACAAATACTGCAACCCACTTGCACTGACATTGCCATATCTTGATTTTTAAAAAGGGGCCCTAGAAGTGCTCAGAATAATATGAACCCACATTCTTTTCACACATTAAATGAGAGAATAACGATGACTTCAGCTTTGAGAGGATATTCTCTAACCGTGAAATACAAATCTTTCTGTGAACCACACAATTCTTCAGATAATTTCCACTGCACTGGCACGAGCAGAAAGTCAAGCAAACCTACTTTCTCCCATCATAATACAGCTACATAAACTGACAGAATCACCAAGAGTTATTCTGAGTTGAAAAAGGAGAACAGTCCAAGCCCTGTCCTTACAGAAAGATATTTTGAGTTTAAATCTCAACTGTTCAATGCATCCGATGCCTTAAGGTAAGGAAAAAAAACTAAGCATGAAGAAAGCAAAAACTGTTGAAAACCTACTTTTCAGAAAGGATGTCAGTCCTCCCCTCTTCATACTTCATTCCTTCTGTTCAGATAATAATTAAATTGTATACATCATCTTAGCCAGTGACCCACATTATACAGCATTAACTGCTCTAAATAGGAAAAGGGATTAAGTAATTTACTGTGTAAATGGTAAACCACAAAAAAAGACAAGAGGAACTGAAGCAACTTAGTGGTCATGTTTCAGTATAGTGTCAGACTTAGCAAACAAAACAAAAAAACAGTATTTCTAATTACTTAGACAGACACATTTTGGCATTTCAAACAAATGCGGAATTATCAGGGGTTGATTTCATAAAGCGTTTTCCCTAGAGATAAAACTGGCACACACACAAACTACAAATGAAGCCAAACATTTTTATCTTTAAATAAATTATTTCCAACAGTCATAGTCCCCAAAGGCAAACCTGTTCCAGCCCTCTGCAATCTTAATCCCGTCATAGCTGATCTCCACACAAATTCTTGCACAAACTAACATCGTCTTTGTACAGGAAGAACTTTTTAAAGTTGCAACAGCAAAATAACAATGAATATTTGAACTTAAACCCAGAGACATTTGTAAACCACCTCTGCAGAAAACACAACCAGTACTAAGACTGCAAGACCTCATTTTATTAAAAAAATCTGGACCTGTTATGGATTAGACTGTTTTAAAGTCAAGTTTAATTCCCCTCTAATAAAGCCTTGAAGAAATTCTACACATTCAAAGGCTTAAGAGCAGTGCTGTGCTAGTACCATTCTTCTGACTGCTCTGAAAGCCCAGTCATGATTACTAACAGAGGAAACATTTCATAGGCTTTTGTAAAAGCTGAGTTTTCTTAAAATAGATAAAAATAGAATAATATTCAGAAGAGTTCACAAAAAAATTAACTTGAGAGATAGCTGTATCTATCTATCCTAATATTTATGTGACTTTTCACTATTAAGGTAAAAAGTCCAGTGCATCAGTCATTAAGAGGGGAGAGCAGTCAATTTGTCTCATCGCCATATACAAAAATTGACTACTGTCTCAGTTCAACAAGTGAAAAAAATCAGTTTACTATGTTAAATAGACATCCAACTCAACAAAATTAGATCATGAAATTATACCAAGATTTTAAAAATTTAATTATTCAACCTAGATTTTTTGATTTTGCATTTTATAGCAAATTAATTTACTCCATGCAAAAAAAAGGTAGTGTTTCACAGAACTGCAGATTATCCTCAGTTGTAAGAGATTCAACCATACCAGAAGTCTCAACTACAACTTTAATTTCTTTTCACAGATTTTAATTTGAGGGAGAAAAAAAAACAGTCTTTCGGACTCTCAGGATACAATTTCTAATGCAGTAAACAAAAATCCTCAGTTTTTATCCATTTCCCTTTCTGTGTTTGTGGCTCTAAATATAGCATTATATTTTAACCAGACTATCCCTGATTATGTCAAACTTAGTTTAGAGCCTTTTTTCCCCGCTAAAAAAAAAAGTGACCTCCATTTTATTTCCCTTCATGCATTTCACTAAAGACTCTTCAGAAATCTCTTCCATTAGGTTAACTAGTTAAGTGCATCTGCTTTAAATAATCAGTTGCAGAAAGCATTGAGAATAAGACATCTTCCACATTTTCAGCGCATTAAGGTTCTGTAAATTCAAAATATATCTCTCTCCATTCTTTGCTGCCCTCTCTGTTTCTCCCATCTCCTAAAAGCTGGTCATAAAAACAAAGAACAAGATTTTGAAAGCTTTGAGGTTTTTATAAAACAGAACATTTACTATAAATGTCACTTCATATCCTGCAACAAGTGAGGACGACTAAATTGATATCAAACAAGAAACAACCCTAAACAGCTCCCTCAAAAAAGATATACAGGTGGAAACAAAGCAGAGAAACAATCCCACGCCCTAAGGTCTAACAGCAGTTGTCTCCAGCTGTCTCTCTACAGTGGTTTACAGTGTGGCATTTATCAGTTTCCACTCAGTGTCCATATTGTTTTGATGTTTATCTGCTGCAGCTACTGGATAACTTCTCTTTTGTTTGCATTACTCACTAACTTTGGCCTTGTGCTTTACAAGGTATTCCCGTTGTGCTTGTCAGTCTCTCCAAAACGTTTTTCTTACTACCTTCTGATTGATTTAGGATTGAGAGAGAGATGCAGTGGAAATGTCTATTTATATACTTACTGTTCTCAGGTTGTCTTATTTACCAGAAACAGTTACTCGCAATCAGCAAACAATATAGTCAAGTAAAAAGCAGTAGAAAGTTCTATTCTTATGCTAATAACAGCGTGCATACACACTACTTCTCATTATCTGCAAAAAAACCCACGTATTCTCCTTCCCACAGTTAGTACCTACATTGCAAGTTATTTTAAAACTTACACCTCCACTTCAGACCTCAGCTGAGGTTGGGAAAGAAGGTGACAAACAGAACCACTTCTTTACAGACAAGGAGCAGCAGGACAGAGGAAGGGCTCAGTTAAGTGACCTCTGAAATGGTGTAGGTTACATCAGAGGGGGAAGCACAAAACAGATTAGTTGATAAAGACGTAAACAGAAAAAATTGACAATTTCAGAGCTGGTTTTGAAATCTCAGAAAAGTAACCTACCCTATTTCAAAACTCAAAGTATCTTGTTAGATTATGGAATTGTGTACTGTTAGCGGGCTTCCCATTCTACCTAGAAAAGACTCAATACATGAGTAAAGGAGAAAGTTTAATGCACACACTTACACACCTCAATACAGAAAAAAATGTTTCCAGTTTGAATTTGCATGAGATACTGATGTTTTTAAAAAAATTTTTTTTTTCTTTAAAGTGAATCATCTTGGGATGGAAAAAGAGCTTTGAGAACTTTGTCAGTACCTTGTAACATTTCCTCAATCGGTTATATGACAAGAGGATTTATTTTACTTTTTTTGTTCAGAATAATATAAAAAATTGGGAGGTCTATTTGCCTTCTTTTTGTAATGCATAAGCTAGAATTTATTCTATGTTGCATGACACTTAAAAGTAAGTACAGACAGCATTAAATAGAAAATCCAGAACTTTAAACAGAACTGTTTTCCAGATCTATGCAGTCCATGCGAGAAGCTGCATAATTTATTTTTTTTTTTTTACTCAGTTTACAGAGGTAGAAAAAAAATAAAAATATTACCGAGAAAATTGTGGTGGATTTCTGCTAGTATTTTCAGGAAATTAAGGGTTGATATCCTCATTTCCTTACATCAAATTTAAGATGAAAATCAGTTTCTGGCAGCTGACATGGGATGATCAGCTTTCTCTTCTGCTACCTGTAACACCTGACAGCCATCTGCAGCAGCTGTTCATCAACCACCACAACCTACAGGGAGGAGACTACTCAGCCCGTCCATTTGATGAGTCATTCAAGGTGACACAGAGGAAAAATTTCCATAACTGAAGTTGTAACACCTGTACTCCTCTTCACAAAAGCAAGAGTGCTTAGCTATAAACCTGACCCAGAAATACTCACCAGGATGTCTGAACAGGAAACAAAATCCTCCCCTTTGTGAAGGTGAAAGTTACAGCCGAAGTTGTCACTTCAGGCCTGAAGGAAGATGACTAAATTAAAGCTGCACTAGTTTTAAAGAGTTTTCACGACAACTTCTGTTTTAGATATTCAGGGCTGTAGGTGATTAACACCTCTATTAAGAATGCTGGTTTTCAGGTTTCAGAGCTCACGTGCCCAGGTTAGTCCCCATTTGTATGCCTAGACATAGATAATGGAAACCAAAATTTTCAGACAACAAAGTTAATGATACTTTACATGACAGCCTTAAAAAACTAGCTATTTTTGCAGTGCTTTATCTTCTTGTATTTAGCATCAACTCTTAAACTGATCAGGACTCTTCTCTAAGATTTTCTGTAACCCTCTCTATAAAATCCACTCTGCAAAGTATCTTTCCATACTCATACAGTAACCCATGTAATGGAAATTCACTTGCAATAAAGTGTTGGAACTTGCTAGAAAAAAGCATGGAAGCACACCCTTTGGGTCCCTTTTCCAGAAGAAACTCCTGATTAAGTTTTACCCTTACAAACTTTCTTCTCACCACTCAATCCTGTTTAGCTTTCCCTCAAATGGAAATCATTATCCCAGTCACCATTACTAGATTTACTCATGGTCTGAGGCAGTGACCAGAGATGCATACACAGTAGCCCGTATACCAAGGAGTTAACAGCAATGGTGTTTTCTGTTCCATCTTCTACTCCTTTCCTAAACATTTCGCTTCTGCCTTTGTTTCCTTTTTTTTTTTTTACAGCTACTGAGCACAAAGCTTATGCCTTCAAAGAATTACCCACAACAACAACAAAATTTGTCCCAAAGGATCACAGCTAATTAGGACTCTGGTAAGGCAGCCATAAGTAGAACTGTTTTCATTCTCTTCCTGCAGGATACACTACTTAGCATTTAGCAGTGCTGAATCCCAGCAGCTACTTATTGTCCGGTTTCTCTGTATGTTGAGATTCTTCTTGAACATCTCACAATTAATTTTGGATTGTGTGATTTTGTATTCCTAGCTGGATATCAGCACACTTTGTTCCTTTGACTAGAACACGTACGAATTTACTGAGGGTACATATCCTTGAAGATTCACTGGAAAGACCTCTGTGGAAACTGAGTCTTACCCTTTTCTCATCTTCTGGCCAGTTACTAATACAACAGGAGGTTGTTCCTCTTAATCCACAACAGCTGACTTCCTTTAAAAGCCTTTGGCAGGAGGTCTCATCAAATGCTTTTTATAAATCGAAGTGCATTATACCAGCCATATACTTGTCCTCCACTCAAAGGATTCTAACTGCTTTGTGAAGCATGACTTCTAACTAAAAAAGCCATAATCTCTTTACTGTATTTATGTGTTTACAGAATTTTTATGACACTTTACTTCCCTGAAACTTCCAGTTCTACCTCCCTCCTATGACCCTATGGTATCACGCATCTTCCACTCCTCTGGCAAAGGCAGCCTGATGTAAGGGATGGATTACATACTTACAACAAAAAATTTGGTACTTCCATATCTGAGGTATTTTACAACTTGAGTGAATATCATCTGGTTTGCATGATGTCCTCCTATTCATTTTACTGATTCGCTCTCAACACATTATTTGGAAAGCATTTCCTTTTGTTCACGCATGTAAGAAACTCTTCAGCCTGGGAACTTCTCTGCAGTCCTCCGCAGCAAACACTACTGCAAAGAACTGCTGTGGCTTGTCTGCTGTAGCAGCACCTTTCTTGAGAATCCCCTGACATGCCAGTCACTTAATGGACTACAGCCTTCCTTGCGTGCTTCCCACTGTCAGTGACATGGACATTACCTTAGGGTTTTAATATTAAATTTGCCACTCTCCTATTTTCTTAGATACAAGTTCTGCTCTTTGAAGGATTACTATCATCAGCTTTCTTCATTCAATTTAACCAGTATGTTCTTTTATTTTTTTAAACCCGTTTTTAACACGTTACTTTAATGTCTCCAATTTGCTGTCTTCAGCTGGTCTCTGTGACATATGCAAGACTCACTGAGCTACACTTCTTCACTGCTTCTTATTAGGCTTCACTAAGTCTATAAGACTTGCTTAAGTTTCTTGGGACAGGATGAGGTTAAGTCTTATTAAAAAAGTTTGGGGGTGTTTTTGTTCATACAAGAATGCCAAACAACAATATGACACAGGTAATGTTTACAAGATGATTGCTGAGTAACATCTTGAACCAGACCTCCTACATAGCTTAAGATTAAAATTTCCTCTTTGTGCTTTGAGGTAGATGATCAAAGAACATCCTTGACAGTTGAAAAAAAATGTTCTCTTCATCACATTCAGTTGTGAGATTTGTTCATCCTCCTTCTCCCTCTTGAGGGCAAATGAAGTTTCCTGCTACTACCATAACTTTCTCCTTAAGGTTTTTCATGTCTTCTAGCATTTTACAAAGTTGTCAGTATGCTGATTATGTGGTCAACAGCATAGCTACAGTACTAAACCCCTTCATCTACATTTAAGGCACATTTCAACCCATGACAATTAACACATCTTACTTTATCCCATTCTCCTTAATCATACAGCACATTTCTACCAAAGGAAATTTTCCCTTTTCCAGGATTATCTTCCTTCCATCAAGCTTCTAAAATGCTCACACATCAGTATGCTAATTTTAAAACAGTCTACTACCTTTCTTAAAGGTCACACAGTATTTTGATAAAAGCACATAAGACTGTGCTTAATCAGCTTGTCTATTTAAAAAAAAAAAAAAAAAAAAATTTTTTTTTTATCACCCAAATATTATCCAAAGAAGCTTTTCTTCTACAGCTTTAGTTTTCTATTTCAGTTTAAGGAATGACAAAAATTACAATAAAACTAATATTCTTTTTACATTTTATTACAGCAGATTTTTACAACAGGTAGAGTGCCTCTCCAATCCCTGGGACTAGAAAGGAATCTTTGCATTCTTCATTCACCTGCCCATTCACTGCCACCTCCTACACTTCCCAGTAGCTCTTCATTGAAAAACCACTCAGCCCCTTTGCAAGTTCCTGGGAGGTCTAACAGCTCAGCACACCTTCATTTAGCAATACTGTCTCTCAAGCTCCTTCTCAGCCAGATGCTTTTCATTAACCACTTCAGTGTTTCCACCAGCAGGCTACATCCAAGCACTCTACATTCACCTTCACCAATACTACTAGAGCGTTCCTAAGGATGCTTGAAAAGCTTGTTTCTTACCGGAGGCATGCCTTTTGCTCAATTTTGGCTCCTGTTCCAGATTTTTCTTTCAATTCCCCTTTCTGTCATCACTGCTTAACCCTTCCCAATGGCAAGCTCATACACCTGTTTGCACACTGCTCTGTCTTATTCAAGGTCTATCTGAACTTTTCTGGGCCTTGAAATTAGTAACAGCATGGCATTAATATAAACATCCCAACTTTGTCTTAGCATAACAGTCTAGAGAAAACTAGCTTGGTTAAAACAAAACAGCAGACAAATAACTAGCTACACTAACAGCAGGTGTTAGCAAATGCCTTCAGACAAGTAAGAACATGTCGAACAGCAATCCTCACTTACACTCTCAAACTAATTTCAGCTCAGATGCTCTCTAAAAGGGATATGGTTTCTACATATTTAGATGCATGCTTCCATAAAAAATGTCAGCATACAACAAAATACCTGGCATCCCATTTATTATCACGTCAAACTGAACTATAGTGCAATCTTTCAATTGTCAGGCATTTTTGATGTAGTTCACTAGCTGTCAAAGTCTCTTGATGCCTTTTGTAGCATCCTCTTGAAATGTCAAAGTTTTATAACCTGCAGCTACTCTGTCACTTCATCTGACTTTGTATATGAAATAATGTAGCGGACGTCAGATCACTGAATTTGGCCTGCTTGAAGGGTGAAAAATTTAAGTCATGGCTCAAACTAAATAATATAATGTGACAGACCTTTTGTTAATAGCATGGAAGCAAGTAGAGCATGGAATAGCTTTCTTATTACACTAATAATGACATATTAGATTACAGTATGCTCATTTTTTTGTCAGATTATATATCATTGCTTCTATAAGGACAGAGAATTAGAATCTCTGTCTAGCTTTAAGTGTGATCATTTTTTCCAAGAGTTTGAAGGCTTCTTGGGTTTGTTCTAAGAGATATCATGAGTAGCAAACTACCTTTAAAATATGTGCTAAATGGAATTAAATTGCTTAATCATAATTTTTCATTCTTGTTCAATCTCAACTTTCTACTGTGACTACAAGAGATATTAGAGTATTAAAAGGTTTAGAAAGCAACCAAACATAGTCTTCAGCTTCAAAATCAGAAAAGCTTCATTGTTCTTGTGACTCAATCCTGCCAGTTCTGACTTTCCTCCGAGTACTGCCTTTCCTCTCCCCTCCTTCAGAAAAAATACCTTTGAAAGTATAGGTGGTGCCATACTCACCTCAGCATGCCCCAACATATAAAACCTGCACCCGAGCCTGTGAAATCATGAACAGTCACAAGAAAAACAAGCAAAGTCCGAGTACCACTACCTAGCAGGTGAGCAAAGTCAGAGGCTACTCACCAACTCTGCATGGTGACTGTAGCAGAGAGGAAGAGGAGGAATACTCCCCCATCCACCACAGGCAAATCCTCTACTGCAGATATTAAAATCAAAACAAGTCAGGTGAACCTCAGGTGCTCACCCAGCAGGGAGGTCTCTTAAGGAAACCCATAAACCCAAAGATATGCCCCCTCCCTCAAGTAAAAACACAGCTAAAAAATCAGTTCATAATTGCTTTAATTTGCTTATTTAAGTCAACTAGTTGATTTTGGAGAGGGGAAAACTTAGTTATTTTCCAGATCAGCATTCATTGCATTTTGCAGTTTCTTCTTCTGCCTAAACCCACAGTTGTGCTGCTGAGACCAAGTGCTCAACAGCTGTTAAAATTAAATACTTTATGCTGTGCATTACCATACCCTCAAGCATAATAGGTATCATACTAGAGAACTGAGTACAGTTTAAGGATGCAGACAAATCAGGAGGATGTCTGAGGTCCTAGGTGTACATCTTGCAAGCACATCTCTTCTTGCCCTTAAGTCAACATAACCTGCTTTTGTTTTGTTGTTCTAATACCATGCTAGTCATTGGCATGAATATGAACAAAAATATAAAGAAGGCAAAGTGCCACGCAAATGTTAAAAGGATATTTAGGAAAAAAATGCATTTAGAGCAACATATCCATTAGGTAGGAAACCAAACCTGAATAACCTCTAAATCATTTGAAGTATATAATCTTGCATGGTGGCACTCTGGGTTTCACTCCTTGCCCGGTGTTACTCAGCTACACTGTGAAAGTCAGTTTCTTGAAAGGGCAGATATGATTTGTTATCTCTTGCTATACAAATTTTTACAACAATGCTATGGGGGTTTCAGCAAAGTCATCAATATCAGCACCTCTCTCTGCAACAGTGAGATAAAAAACAAGATTACAAAAGATATTTGGAAGGGACTTTTTTAAGAGGCTTCTCAGGCAAAAGCATCCTCAGAATAAACTAATGTCAGCCAAGTTGGCCTTTATCTCCTTAAGTAACATCTCGCTTAAACTAAGTACATAAGTTGTCAGTGCGGATGCAATGTTCCTTTCAGAAGGACTGCAGTTAAATTTAAAAATAATTTTAGTTCATAGGACTACATCCATACACTTGACTGGACAGAGCTTTAAAACAAGTAATAAAAGAAGAGGAGTTTTAGTGACCCATGATAAAAGCCATGAAGATGCAATATTCTGGGTGTGACCTTGTTCACTACTTACCAGTTTACAAGAATAACCTCACAATTTAAGACAAACAGATGTTGTATAGCATTATAATTCCCTTCTTTGCATTAGTGAGGGGGTTGAATCCAGCAGCTCAAAAGAGGGGAGGCTGCTTGTTGTGGTTTAACCCATCAGGCAGCTGAACACCACACAGCCACTCACTCACCCCCCTTCCTCAGTGGGATGGGAGGAAAAAATAAAAGCAGCACTTGTGGGTTGAGATAAAGACAGTTTAATAAAAAGAATAACAATAATAATAAAAATAGTAATAGAATATACAAAACAAGTGATACACAATGCAATTGGTTACCACCTGCTGACCAATACCCAGCCCATCCGGGAGCAGCAATCACTCCTCCCCCCGGCTAACTGCCCCCAAGCATGACATCATATAGCATTGGGCCAGTTGGGGTCAGCTGTCCCGGCAGAGCCCCCTCCCAGCTTCTTGTGCACCTAGCAAAGCAGGGGAAGCTGAAAGAGTCCTTGACTGGTGTAAGCACTACCCAGCAACAACCAAAACATCAATGTGTTATCAACATTCTCCTAGTACTAAATCTAAAACATAGCACTATGCCAGCTACTGGGAAGAAAGATTAATTCTATCTCAGCCAAAACCAGGACACTGCTGCAGCTCCATGTCTCCAGGTTCAGCCAGGAGCTGTTGGCAGACACACAACACACCTACATACTTATATACCATGGTCAGTGAGAGAGATCAACATGCTAAGCACTTGAACACACACAAGCAGCACCACAGCCTCATCCTGCCACCTGGATATAAGAGCCCCCAAGACCATAGCCCCACTCCCCCCCCCCCCCAAACACGTTGCTCTTCGAAGTCGCCCCACAACTCTCTGGCAGCTGGTGGGATTCCCCTGTCCCACCAATAGCAAGCTCCTCCCATGGTCTCACCCTTAGAGGCGCAAAGGCAAACCTGTCTTCCAGGCTTGATCTTTGCTAGTGCTCACACACCTGCTGGCACATGCACACTCTCCACAGCTACTGGCACCACAGACGGAGGGGGCCCCTGTGACCCAAGGTCCCACCCCAGTTGCTGGCACTTACATCCTCTCACCACAGCATCTGCAGTGGCTGGCACCACAGATACACAGCCCTGCCACCTGTGACCCCACTGCAGTTGCTGCACTCAGACCCCCATCACACACACCCAGGAAAAGAGAAAGGAATTTAACAAAGAGACAGCACTGATCAGGTGAAGGGCATGGACAGGTAACCATACAAACACGCACTCTACTTACATACAACCAGCCTTCTTTATCCCCTTATCCCTCTATTTTCCCCTCACCTTTTTCTCCACAACTGACCTAGATCCCTCACTTCTCTGCCTTTGATTCATCCACTAAACATCCCATAGCAAGTCCTGGGCTATCCTGAAATGCTCTTTTCCCCCTCAGTCCAGAAGATGCTCAGGCAGTGACCCATCTTGCTGGGTTTCACTCCTGGACACTAGGGCTGAGGGTCTCCTACGACAGCCCTGGGAGGGGCCTGGACAAGGTTTTCCTTTCCTCTGAGCCCCTAATTTGCGTTCTTCCTGCCCACCATTTCACCTCTGTGCTCCTGCACTGGCTTGTGGAGATGGGCCTTCAAAGGGCTGATGCTTCCTGGGATGGACCTCCACACATTGCCAGGCAAGGTACTGTTCAGGCACCTCTAGCTGCCGTTGTCTCTCGGCACTCCTCTGTGGTGTGCAGGCAAGCAGTTTATGGCACAAGCTAGCACTTCGTTCACCTTTGAAGACTTCACTGGAAAGCTCCAGGAACAGGAGAGATTGGAATGGTGTAGCAGTTTTGATACATTGTTGCAAGAGCAATAAGCAATTAAGAGTATCACATCACTTATCTTTTCAAACCTTGCTAGTCAAAGCTAGGCATCCTAAGTCTGAGCTGTGTAGTTCACCTGCCCCTTTTAAAGTAAGCAACAGTGGTAAACAGGAGAAATTAAGTTACTTGCAGCTGATCCAAAATATCAGCTTGAACACAGGTTAAAAGTCATTTTAAAATGTTAGGCAGATGTATGTTTCATCTTGTGTTCAAAGTACGGACTTCTTGGTGTTAAAGCCTGGCTAATGGTTAAGTGGAAATCAGGTAGGGAGAAAGTGATAGCAGGCAAGTAATTCCACAGTGCTTTTACTGCTTCACCTGCCTGGCAGCAGGGCCTCTTCTGCCATTCCTGTCAATGGACAGATCACCTGCTGGGGCCCTGCAGAACAGATGGCACCGAAAGATTAAAGCCTTCATTTTAGTTGACCAGTTTTATCAAAAAGCCCAGTCTATTGAGAGCATTCAGTAGGCAAATTCTAGTTTTCACTGCTGCCACTAGGTTTGAGGGACCCTGGCCAAGCTGCTTATTGTGTCTAGAACTCAACTTTCGCATTGCATACAAAAAAACTTGACCAGCTCACCCAGGTCTGCAAACAAAGACAGCAATTCACTAGCACATAATGCCTTGGTAAGTCTTCAAGCATGCCTAGTACTGTCCTAACTAATCTCCCAAAGTCAAAATTACAAGAATTCTTGAATGTATTAAATAAGTTACATATTGGGCGGGGGGGGGTGGGGGGTGGGGGAAGGGAGAAATCATTGGTGTCTGTTTCTAAAAAGCTTTATTTCCTCTGGTAGTAATTGTATATATGATGGCTCATCCTCCTGAGAACCAGGCATATGAACAGCTACCTTCTTACAATTCAGTCCACAAACTGTGACACAAACAGAATACCAAACTGAAGATTAATAATCTTGTTTTACAACAAAACTACTTGCTTCATAATTGCTAACTAAATGTCTAACAGTTTGTTCTTTTAGTCATCCTATTCACCAGGGTTTTTCTGGGAATGTGAAACTACCAGCTGTATGCCATTTTCAGCTTTAAGATGCTCAGATGACCTGATGTGATACCTCAATCTTTGCTTTTACCATTTACTCTTAAGGCCTTAAACCAGTACAAACTTGCTCTTGAGAAGCCTACCCGGCATGCCAGACCCCACTGAGTGCCCTTCATTAATTTTCTGTGGCTTAGACCTGTAGCTAAAAAAAAAACAAAACACATTCAAGAGCAATTTGGATACAAACCCCAAAAATTTCAATAAACAAATGTTTACTTGCCACCTGGGAGACACTTGTCAAGCTTTACTTTCTCAGTAACAGGCCTGATGACCGGAGAAATGAGAGCAACGCTTTTCCCTTGAAGCAGGCTCAGACAATGTATAATACTAGCTAGAAGGAAGGATGCTTCACCAACAGTATTGCTGCTGCAGAACACAGAAAGGGAAGGCCATTCCATAAGACATTAGAAAGCTCTGCCAGTAATGGAGAGAATTAAGTTACTTTTCCACTATGTTAAACAGCAGTATACAGGATGCTTTACAACATAAAAGCTTCCAACATGCACACACAAGGGGTAGAAATTACATTAGAGACACATGCTGAAATATCTCTACAGTAAAAAGGGATTTCTTTTTTCTTTTTTAATATGTAGAATTAGAGTAACATCTATATGTACCATCACAATACATTGTGAGGGATTTATCCTCTAAGATTAAAACACAACTTTTTGAAGAGTGCAATACTGAACAAAGGGCAGTATCTGCCAAGAAAGCAAACAGAGCTTAATTCTAAGTTCAAACAATTTATTTAATCATACTTGAGTGAATTTACCTTTTACTAAATGGCATGGTAGTATGCAATAGCACCAGATTCAGAAAATAGAGGAGGAAGCCTTAAATTGATTTTAGAAAATATTTTCTAATTCTTGATGCAGGCTTCTTCCCTCTCTCCATTCATTTCCACCTCTACTGCAGCAGTATCAGACCAAGAGTCACATTACTCTAGGTCATCAATGTTATAAATATGGCACTGTAGGAGAGAGTCATTACTATCTGAGCAGTTGCCTCTACTGATTAGGCTTTTATCACTATCTCTGTAGTAGTAGATGAGTCTAATGTTAGCACTGCAGTACACAGTAATACTGCTAATCAAGATAACAAAACATACTTTACAGTGCATTCATCAGGGAGGCATCCTTCAAACAAACTATGCTGCAACAAAAGCCTTCAGGGACTTCTGCAGAAACAACCAGAAAAACAATTCTTACTTCTCTCAGTTTCTCACACTTCTTGACTCCTAATACGTTCCAGATTCCTAGACATCAGAAAGAGTTCTCTTCATGCAGGGAACAGCATCTTTCAGTAAGTGTCCTAAGAAAAAACCCATGGAACTGGGTCTAAGCATTCTCTTGGGTTTAATTTTTAAGTTTACACTTATACTGATTAACACTGACAAACGTCTAATTCTTCAAACATTTTAAGTAGTTGAAGAATGAAATTAAAGTCCCAGTCCACAACATTATACACTCTGATAAACAACTGGTTTATATCACTTTTAAAGTTTCACTCTCTCCTTGTTTCTCCTCCACAACAAATCACAGCTCTTCACTTGCCTACCACTTTTCCATGAAAATTGTTTTTATCATACCAGAATTGCAAAAGTGCATGACAAAGTGCACTGAAAGCATGGAGAGAGTTTAAGGACAACAAAAGTCTGCATGCACATGCATCAACCAAAAATATTCAAGAGTATTAAGACCTTCTACAAGAACTTTGACAAGAAAAGCACTTGCTCAATGCACAGCCTGTTTCTAGCTTGTCTTTCTACTGAAAGTGTAGCTTGCTGATCATTAACCATTTTGGAAGAATCTGCTTCATCATGCTTTCTCTAGAATGCTTTTGAAATCAGAAAGCTTATCTAAGCAAGTAAATTTTCCCCTCTTGTTTTTCTCTCTCCTTATTCCAAGGAGTTAAACATAAACAAGAAGAGTACTTTATTTCAGTGTTGCTTCCGTACATCAGTTTCTTTACAAAAAAAAAAAAAAGGCTCCAGCAAGTGCAGACCACTTAAGAGCTGAAGTCAGATCAATTCTGCTGTTAGCTTACCAAGTGGTAAATGGGCTTTGAAGGCAGCCCTGGACAGGAAGGCTCCTACATAAGAAATAAGATTTTCCTCCAACCTGGAGGAAATAATGAGCCTTCCTACAAAAGAGTAAACTAATAGCAGAGCATGCTAGAACTTCTAGGAGGACGTCTGAAAATGCAAGCAGGAAAGGACAGCAGAGAACTACAAATATTTGCTTCTAAAAGGTTCTTAAGCATGAAACTCAGGAAAGAAACAGGTTTCTCAGAAGCTCAGAGGCAGGAAAGCCCAAGTGTGGATTCAATCTGACATGAGTCAGAAATTGGCTGTTTGTTTTGTTAAACCATTTGCTTTTTATGCAGTAGGCATGGGTGGTAGCCTTAAAAAAAAAAACACAACACACACAAAACAAAACCAAACACATTTTGTTATTCAGCAGGACAAATTATTTCAGAAGCACAAGAATTGGTGCATTCAAGTAAAGGAGATGGGAAGGACTACTCAGAGGAAGAATATGGAGACTTGGAATGATAATGCATCTCTCTTTTGGTGATATTTCATTTCCTCCTCTGAACGTCTATATCCTTGGTATCTACAGCACGCAATTTGTTTCCACAAAAATAGTTTTATATCTTTATGTGTGTATACACATACATGCACAGCACACAATTATATCTTTATTCCCCCCAAAGAGAAACAGCTTAAAATAAATCATCAAGACTATTCCATGGCATGTTTCAGAACACAAAAGAGTAAGTCCTCTAACTTTTTCCAGATCCAGCAATATTAACACGCACATGTCTGCTATCATGTCTTTCATTAAGGATATTGCATGCACAACACCTGTTAGAAAGTTAACTAGCAGGCTCTATTTCAGTCCTGCAAGAGACATCAAGAGTTGGCAGAAAGATTGCATACCACTGGCAAAAGTTGCTTTCATGCCTCTTCTATTGAAGGATTATCGCCATGAAAAAGGTGAGTTCAATTTAATCATATTTCTTGCATCTAATAATGTCCACCACAAGTACACCCCACTACCACATTCTGAAGCAAACCACAGTAGATTTAAGCCCAAGCTAATAACCAACTAAAAAAAAAAAGAAATCATTAAAACCTTTTTAATTTTGTTGTAACATATTTCATAGTATTAATGTGTATTTATTAAGACCAGGTTATAGTCTAAAATGTAAAAAAAAAAAATATCAATAGCAAGGATTTTATCTTCCTGTCTTACCCAAAATAGAAATATAATGGGCTCATAAAAGAGTAACTATCAGCATTTTCAGAGGTGGTGTTACTTGTAGAGCAATATAATGTCTGTGCCTTCAACTACTGTTTTGAAAGCTTACTTCTACAGAAGTGGAAAACAGACAGCCAGATACACACACACTCTAATGGCTTTAGGATGGGTTTATTTTCAAGGAAAACAAAAGGAAGACAGTACTGCAGTCCCACTGAGATGCAATATAAAGCAAGAACTTCATTTTTATGGAGCTTAGCTTCCATGGGTGTACCTTGGATCTGTCTTTCCCCATCTGTAAAAAAGTGAATTTGGATAATTTATGTTAAAAGTTGCTAGACACATTCACATATTTTTAAAGAGAATAATGTGCTTTCATTCCAGATACACTCAAACTTACGAAAGGCAACTTATACTCTTATTTGGAGCACAATAAGCAAGAAAGGAAATTAATACTAGTACATAAAAGTAAATCCCAACGTCAAAACTAAACTGCAGAACTGAGGCATGAAAAAAAGCATGCTTGAGGTTTTTACTTAAAAAAAGGATTATTCATCTCAGACAGTTCTTGTTTGTTTGCCAGGCAGTCTTGCTCATTCTTTTCTTTAATGCTCCAAAAACTACAGTGGCTTCTCACCAGGATTACATTTAAAAGCCTACAATGAGCTGGATAAAGGCCATCTCAGTACGTCTCCCATCACTAGCACAGATTCAGTTTTGAAATAAAGATTTATTATCCCTGAAGAGAGCTGTTGGCCCCAGGAAAAAAAAAAAAAAAAAAAAAGAAACCAACAACAAAACACAAACACCTATGAAAATGGTATTGCTGAAAGGAAGCACATTCTTAGCAGACGGCTACCTCAAATGGCTGACCCATGCTGTGGGAAGTAGGTAAACTCCTACCTTCTTCAGAAGTCTTCACATTTCTCCTCAGTTTTATCACTCTTATTTCCAAGCAACAGGAATGGAACACTAATAGTGAGGAAGGGGAGAGGGGCCAGGTACAGGGTGTCTCAACCAGTTAAATATCCAAGGGCTTGCGCTTCAAGCTTTATGTCTCTGGACAGAGGGGTACCCACACTTTTTTTTTCCCCCCTCTTCTGTAACAACTTTAATCTCCTTTACCTTATATACCTCACTATTTCTATTTATTCCTTCCCTAATCTCAACGAGTCTGCATACTTTCCTTTTCTATTTGAACAAATAGGAAAGCACTTACTGTGTATTCCATTGTACACTCAAAGCATCAACCACACACTTGCTTCACACACTTTCCCTTTCCACTGAAGTTGTAGCTGTACTAATAATCACCGTCATCTTTTAATACTAGTAAATTGCAAGGGAAATTCATGTTCCCATGAGAATTTATAGCCATGTCTACTATCTTAAAAAATAAATTTTAAAAAAGACTGTTCCATTGTTAAGACTTTCAAGCAAACAATTCATGCTTTTCAGAAAAAGGATTACAAAACAAGCTGTTCTAAACTGAGTCAGCTAAAGTACGGAGCAACAGAATTTCCAACATCCAACTTGTACTATAGCTACCACCTTGGATTAAAATATATTACCTTCAGCCATAAAGGTGGCCTTACTTAGATTTTTATCATGCTTAAAACCCACCTACACCATTTATGTCTTAACTAAACTGAGACTGTTACTCCTGCCATCTATGTATCATAAACCAAACAAATCAAATCTCTTTCTGTGCATCATTTCATAAATAATTTAGAACGGCAATTTCATTTCCTTTAGATCAGGACTTCAGCCTGTTGAGAACAAGAAATCTTTACTACTCTTATTAAATATTTACTATATGGCTGTTCTGGCATCATCACAAAAAACACTGCATACAAGTGTTATGCATTAAAAAAATACAAAAGCTACATTTAAAACATTTAAAAGATGCTGGCAAGCAGACAAAAACTGGGAAAAGCAAATAAAGCTGACAGCCTAACTTTCACTGCTGATTCTTTCCAAGACAATAAGCAGCCACACAAGACAGCTTAACCCTTTGTGTCAACGTCAACATGCGTCAAGTAGTTTTCCATAAAATGGACATTTGTCACTACCTGAAAAAAAAATTAAGTAAAAACATTTTTAGTGCAGCAAAAAGACAATCAACTTCCCCATACAGCTTTCCATCAGTGTAGGTTATAAACTCAGAAAGGTCACAAGTGTTTACCAACTTCATGTATGCAATAAATGTGTATCTATCCCCCTCTACCAGCAACATTTCTACCTTCAGAAAAGGCAAACCTAACAAATGTAACTAGGAGTGTAACATCCACAAGACAACCCATAAGATGCAGAACGCAAGGGCTTTAAAAAAACCACACTATCTTCAGTATCCTGTCCCGTGTCACCAAACGCAAGCTTCAACATTATGTTAAATCTATTATTTTAGACTATTTCACCAAGCTTTTACATAGCTGTCCTGGCAGCAGTCATATCTCAAAGCAACAGGCACACAGCACAATTATGAGACTTAGCAGCCCCATTGCAACTTCTAGATTTAAAAGCTCAACTGCCCACCCCAATAGACAGAGCCATAGCTTGCACTGCAGGAATAACCACCACGGTTGCTGGTTTCTGGCAGGACTCAGCAAACACTGTAATGCAACGATTTTTCCAAGTGAGTCTCCAGTAAGAGGCCAAAGGAACACACTTCCCTCATGTACTTGCTCTCTCTGCAAAACTGTTAGAAGACAATATTAAGAATCACAACCTCCTGAAAACCACATCTGTGATAATGAGCTTCCAGATGTTTTCTCTGAAGTGAAGCAGTAGCAACCAATGCCTTCACAAAAGCTTCCCAGCCTACGCATCAGATCATTATTTAGATAAACAAAATTCTTCCAAAACAGACCTGGACAAGACCAAAATAACACCGGCTGGGAATGCTTTCAGGTGATTCTCCCAAGTACAAAGCTTGCTTTCTAGCTAGTAGGCCAGACCAGAGTTTCAAGGCCTTCAGCCTCAGGACAGCAAGGCACCTATTTCAAAAGATGCCTTTACTTTCTAACCCCTTTCCTAGCAACAAGCAACCAGGTTGCAACACTGACCATTCTGCAATACATTTCTGAGAGCAGAGGGTGCACACACTAACATTTCCCCACTGTAAAGAATGAAGTAGCCCTAAGCTACCGTAAGCTAATCGCTACTGTGCTCAGCACCAGTTTTTAATCCTCTTTTGCTGCCAGTCTGAATTGCCATTTTCAAAAGCATTAGGCAGACACCCACTAAATTAGGAACTGTGCTTCTTCCTAGCACAGCCTGCCAAGACAGCTACACTGTTTTCTGTACTAATGACTTGAGAAGGTACTAAAATAAAGTTTTGGCATTGATGTCCACCAAAAGAAGGTACTCCCATCATTACTGGAGATGGCTATCATTGTGTTTTTCTTTTTAGTACAAGAGAGTCATGTAAAAATATATTTAGTAACCCAGTATGGCATGATCCTTTCAGTCATATGCTTCAGCTCAGTTTGAGGGAGATAACAAAAGCACATTTTGTTGGCTGTAGCATTCCAAGCACCAAAGGCAGTTGGATCTTCGAAGCAAGTGAGAGTCAATTTATCCCTCTTGCATAAGGCCCACCACACAGCAACAGCTGATTTGGCTCAGCTGGGGATCAGATGACCCAGATCAGACTGCTGGGAAGGAGGGAGGCAATTTCTCTGTTGGGCTAGAACTCATTTGGAGTTCACTATGCCATTTCCCATAACTTCTCAAAAAGGATGCCATGTGAGAAGATAGACAAGCTAGAGCAAAGAACCACAGAGAAACCCTACAAGAATACAGGCTCAAGGAGGATAACTGTGGAACAATGAACCAGGAGACCTGAGCAGAAGACCTATAAGAAAGGCTTTTCAGAAGAGACAGGAACTATGGTTGGCATAGTTGGTATAGCTGAGTGTCGTGGTTTAACCCTGGCTGGATACCAGGGGCCCACCAAAGCTGCTCTATCACTCCCCTCTAACCAGACAGAGGAGAGAAAAAGTAAATCAAAAGGACTCATGGGTCGAGATAAAGACAGGGAGAGATCATTTTATCAGTTACCATCATGGGCAAAACAGACTCCACTTGAGAGAAATAATTAATTTATTATCAATCAATCAAAATCAGAGAAGGAGAGGAGAAAAACTGCTAGATCTTAAAAACCTTTCCCCCCACCCCTCCCTTCTTTCTGGGCTCAACTTCACTCCCAGCTTCTCTGCCTACTCCTCCCCAGCGGCACAGAGGGTTGGGAATGGGGGTTGGGGTCAGTTCATCACACGTTGTCTCTGCCGCTGCTTCTTCCCTAGGGAGAGGACTCTTCCCCTGCTCATGCGTGGGGTCCCACTCACGGGAGACAGTCCTCCACAAACTTCTCCAATGTGAGTCCTTCCCACGGGCTACAGTTCTCCACGAACTGCTCCAGCGTGAGTCCATAATTTCCACGGGGTGCAGTCCCTCAGGAGCAGACTGCTCCTACATTGGGTCCCCTGCGGGGTCACAAGTTCTGCTGGCAAACCTGCTTTGGCATGGGCTCCTCCCCCCATGGGTCCGCAATGGCTTGCCAGGAACCTGATCTGGCGCAGGCTTCCCATGGGGTCACAGCCTCCTCCCTTCAGGCATCCACCCGCTCTGGTGTGGGGTCCTCCATGGGCTACAGGTGGAGATCTGCTCCACCGTGGACCTCCATGGGCTGCAGGGGGACAGCCTGCCCCACCACGGTCTTCACCACGGGCTGCAGGGGAATCTTTGCTCCGGTGCCTGGAGCCCCTCCTCCCCCTCCTTCTTCACTGACCTTGGTATCTGCAGGGCTGTTTTCTCTCGCATCCTCTCACTTCTCTTCTCTCCCTGGCTACTGAGCCGCAGATGGTTTTTTTTTTTCCCCTTCTTAAATATGTTATCTCAGAGGCACTTCCACTGTTGCTGATTGGCTTGGCCTTGGCCAGCGGCAGACACAGGGAATACTTCTAGCAGCTTCTCACAGAAGCCACCTCTGTAGCCCCCCCACTACCAAGACCTTGCCACAGAAACCAAATACACTGAGGTGGCACTAAAGGGAAACTGAGGCACTAGAATAGGACTCATCTGGGCTTAAGTACTGGTACATTATTCTGAGACAGTGCATGGAAGAACAGAGCATCCTGAACCACCAGTAAAGGAAACAAAGCTGGACAAACAGTGCTTTAGCAAGCCATGCAAGGCTGTTAGATACCATCCAGAACAAGTGTTTTATACTTTCTGGTATTGATTACAGCTAGAGCGCAGGATCAGCTTTTAAGCCTTTTCAGGAATGCCTGCAGTGTTTTGAAGGGCTGCTGCAATCAGACTGCATATCCATGAACTGTGCAAGATGAAACCAGATGTTTTAACACATTTGCTAATGAAAATAAACATTTTTAGTGAAGAGCAACAGCTCAATTGTTTTATGTAAATGGATGGAAAGGCTGAGCCCAATATGGAAGGAGTATCCTTAATCCCTCAGAAGTCTTCTTCAAAGAGATGAAGAAAACTCTTCCTCCTGGACTAGTCTGTCAAAGCTTCCAGATCCTCTTTTAGAACCTGCATCTTTTAAGAGCGTATCTCAATTTAAACCACTTCAACTGATAGATTCACTTTGCCCCCCTCCCCCCCCCTTTTTTTTTTAAGAGCAAACTCCAATCCAAAGCAGGAAAGTTGCCCTAATTTGCCAATCTAGTGGTCAAGTTCTAAATAAAATTTTCAGCAAGCTTCATTTGACGACATAAGTGGAGAACAGAGAAGTATTTATAGCTTGCTCTCCCTCAGCCATCAGCTCAGAAACCACAGAAGGACACATTACAACACATGACTTCAAGCACATGATACCAAGTGCTCACGCTTCTCTTTCAGCCAAGGACTCCCTCTCTCCTATGGAATATTCTTTCACCTTCCTTCTCTCTTTGCTGTTTTAAAACAGCTAGAAACCCATTGCCTTAACATGCCCCAAACTATTTTAAGAAAACATAAGTCAAGTACACAGAGATCAAGGGGGCTTTACTTTCATACTTTCCTTCCAAACAATCAAATAAACTTCACCACCTTTTACTCAACTTAAGGCCTCAGAACCTTTCCAGAACTCGTCAGGTCTTAACCCAGTAAGAAGTCCTTCAAAAACAGCTTACAGCTCATTATTGCAATCCAATTATTTTTTTTTTATGGTAATGGTACTGAGCAAATAAGTCTGTTTATACAGACATCCAGAGTTCATGCTGTTTTCTATCTTTTCTTATTCCCACACTCCCCAAACTGAACACAGATGTAGTTTCAACAGCTGAACACAGCTCCAGAATAACTTCGCAGAGCACATGCACCCATAGTGCTCCATGGTGACATAACTATCCTGCCATGAAAGCCAAGACCAGCCAGCTCAAGGGCACAAGCATTTTCACACTTTTTGTTACTAATTAAAATCTAGTAGCTTTTCTTTTCCAGTCTCTCAGGCCAAACTTACACATCAGTAGCTTCCAAATTAAGGTATAGGCATGTAGCCTCTTTAGGCTCCAGGAAAAGAGTTCCCCCCATCCACAGCTCTCTACCCACCTAGGTACTCACTACCATTCTCTTTCAAAAAGGTTAGGGCTTCCTCAGATATTATGAATATCTGAATTAAGTAATATGAATCAGTCAAACTTAAATTACCCAATAGTTTGAGAAAAATCCATTATTTTCTTTTTCTTTTCCACAGAAAAAGGTTTTGGAATAGCCCCATAAGCAATTAAAGCCAGTAGGGAGTTGTGGAATAAGTGCTGGAGGTGACTTAGAAATTAAACTTATATTCACATTTTAAGGAAAGGTACAGCATTGAAGAAGCTTCCAAGGTGGAGTGTAGCTGACATGCAAGGAATCCATTCCACAGCTAGGCCTGCAACCTTAGATGTTGGCAACACCAGGGGAGCTTGGTGTGCTGACTCTAAGAGGAACTGCACGGAGGGTAGAGCAGAGTGGAGACACCGTGGTCAGGCTCTGTGATAATACGGGTACTTGAAGGTACCATGGAACTGATAAGCTGCATATTTGCTATCCTGGGCCAACAGTCTGTCATGTTTTTGACAAAATGCTGTCCTTTGGTAAACTTTGCTCATTATGATATCATCATAATACCAAAACACACCTCCCTCCCAAAAGCTACCTACCCCCAAGGTGCAACCACCCCTCACTGAGCTTGCACTTTGAATTTTTCTAGTTTATACCTTTAAAAGTGAAGCAATAAAGTTTTACACCACTCTAAACAAAGGTGTGTATGACTAGGGTCACTCAAGCTCCACCTGAAAGGTAAAAAATTGATATAAAAATAGCTTAAGTGAGAGAGAATGTTAGTGAAGATACCATCACCATGTACCACTCTGACTTCTGGGATCAGTCAACAGGCTGAGCCTCTCTTCCCCCTCATCGGGATGCCTTTGGGTAAGATTCGAACATTTGATTGTACTAACTGCCACCTCGGAAAACTTAGAAATCTCTACAGAGTCGTTTTATATCTTTTAACGCATTTGTAGCCAAGCAATGTTTACTCATACTCATGGTATTTGCATGTGCTTTGCAGACAGTGAATTTATCACCAGCAATCCAAAAGAACCTGTGTATCTGTTCCTTTAATAAACTGCACTACTCATTAATCTAGCCATGACAGTTCTCATTGAATGTGACCAAACTTCTTAAGTGTGGCACGGTAGTTGATGGAATGCAACTAGACTGAAGGTGTATCCCGTTATTTGTGCACCCGTAATCGTGGTAGTTCAGTACACTGAACACAGCTGGACTTATAATGACAAATGGGGCATCACTCCAAATTACTTTAACCTTTTAATGCAACAGGAGTGATGGCAGTAACTGGGTTTAGGCTGACTGCAATAACTTTTCTTTAACTGGAACAACAGGAGCCAGGAGAAATACTTTAGCCTTGTCAGGCCACAGCTATTAAAGCTTCAGCTCCACCTACAGTAGTTTTTACTGAGCAGATGTACACAGGGAAGTTGCTTTGAACCTCTATTATAGCAATCTTAAAGTATGAATGAACACACACACCAAGCAGTATAATTATTGCTCAGAATAACAACCTGAGGAGTCTGTAGGTTATCACTTTAAGTTATGCAGCTTTATCCACAGAGCCTGTTTTAAACTAGGATGTCTTATTATTACCATCTGCTCAGAGATGAAAACCAAGATGGCTGCAAAAGAGGCAAGAGAGTATTTTCTCCTTTAAATGAACATTAAGCAGAAGCCAACGGTTCTTTTAGAATCAGAATAATGCAGGTTAGAAGGGATCTCTCCAGATCATCTGGTCACTTTTTATAGAAAGAGCATGAAGCACTTCCAGACTACTCTGACAGATGTTTTGTTGCCTGCTTTAGCAATACCAAGTTAAAATATTTTCAGAACAAATTAACTCCAAATATCCTTAGTGAAACAGATCACATATACCTTGTCTCCATGCAGAGAAAACCTTGGCTTTTAAGCATTTGACACTGGCCTTCACACTAAACCAAAGACACCTTCCTTTACCAGTCCCCCTCAGTTGCCTGTGAAAGGGTTAAAGGTACCATACTGAAGGGAGGCTAAAGGGTTAACAAAAGGACCTTTGTGAAGCCAACTGTAGATCCATCTTAAATTGCTAGCATTGTGTTTTAGATTAACTTACTAATCATATGAAGTAAACTATAGATAAGAAACTAACACTGTAGGGAATGTGGAAGAGGAGAGATTAGTAGGAGATGGCCCATCTTTGTTACAGGCCTTGGAAGGCACCTAGGAGAACAAAGGGTCTGGCACTTTGTCGATATGAGGATAGCCAAGGATGGGGAGCCAGTTGGTACCGGCTGTGTTGTTTTGACAGCGGAATAAGTGGAGTAGAAGCTGTAGTTCAGCAAAAGGACAAGGTGAAGAAGAGGAGTGGATGAAGTAAATGACCCCTGAAGACCACCGACTCAAATCACTGAGCATGTGCCATTGGGAGGGACTTTTGGAAATGACCTCTTGAAACTAATTTTAATACGAAGCAGGGACAGGTTATGCCTATGTATAGGCGTATTGGGAAACTTCATGTATATGTAACACTTTGCTACATATAAACAGGACAAGCTGCCGTGTTGCGGTGAGCACGACTTTGGTGGGACTACCCCCTGTGCTGCCCAGCGCTGAATAAACATACCTACTGCACAATCACAGATTGTGGAGTCTGTTTTCCGCACGTCAATACGCTTTCACAATCTTAACAAAGGACTCCTGTGCTGAATAGAATCCTTATTTCAATAAAGCATGTTCTAATATACACATGGGAGGAAATGCTAAGTAGATAATGGCTGTTCCATTTTCCCCTCAAGTCATTATGCTTTGATTGCACTTAGAACTTTGGGAAGGTTGACCACATGACACGCGAGTGCTACAACAGAGTGCACATCACAGGGTTAGTTTGGGGAGGAAAGGCTGGAGTTATTTCCTGGTTGTTTGAGGGTTTTTTAAGTAACATTCCGTCCAGTATGTAGTCCCCCCAAACACTTCTCATTCCATAAATCGTAAGACTCCCTGATACTTAATATAAGTGTTAACTCCCACCCATCTCCCAATTACTCCTTTTCTGGTGCTAGGTGCTACCCACAAAACAAGCCAGTGTTCCACGGATGTCAGCAACTTGTCAAATCAGCCCTGATTCATCAGATATCGCCCTGGGGTGTCACGACATCCCAGCTAGAAGCACTGTCTAGAACCCTGGCACTTGGCAGCCCTCTTTCCCTCACAGTGAAACTTGCTACTACTTCATCCATTTCAGCTTCAAACCCAGGGCAAGAGTTACCTTTTTTGGAATCCACCCACATATACTCATTGCCCAATGCTTTGTCACTCAGAGTGAAGCGAAACAGATGTCTCTATCAACAAGCCAACAGTACATCCAAAATCCAATGGAAGAAGAAAGAGCAAACCTGTTTCCACTGTCAAGAGTCCCTTCTGACAGATCTTACAAGGTTACAAGAGCTGCTGCATCAGCCTGCTTAACATTTCTGCTTTGGTCTTTTCTACACACTACAAGAAACTGAAGAGAAATCCAGATCACACCTTTAATCAGTTTAAGGAAGAAGTGACACGATGCGGCTGCCTGCGGCTAGCAGCAGTGCCACAAACATGCTTTTCCACTCCTGTGCTGATCTAACCACCCAGAATCAGGCGGGAAGATCCCTATGGTCGACTCCAGGGGCCGTAAAGACAACTTTTCTGTGCACCTCCAAGACACAGATATGAATCTGACAGTGAAGAGTGTAGTGGCACTTTCTCTCCTCATCATAATACTTTTCAAAGATCAGCTAAAAGCCACATAACCAAGCAGCTGCTATTCTGCGGCAAAAAGAAGTCATTATAAGCAGAATTAAGAGGTCTGACTGGGGGGGGAGAAGGCAAGAAGAAAAGCCAGTGCTACAGTCTTACTAGCCTTAAGGGTTTGGAAGTATTTGCAAGTTGTCTCAATGACTCAACTACAATCATGGCTCATCCAAACTTTGTTTGGCTTTTGTCATCATTTTTAACATGCAAAAAAGCAAATGCATGTGTAAAAGCATTGTTATTTTCAGTTTAAAATACCTTATAATTTATGTGCAGGAAAATAGAAAAGGAATACTTATATTTTAATTCTACACATGCCCAGCAGAAATCTAGCCTCAAGTCATTTTTTTTTTTACATACTTTTTAAAAAAAATTATTTTATATATGTGCTAACATAAAAGCTCTTGGAACGAATTAGAGCAGATACCATTAACAGAGTAAAAATGCTCAAGGTAACCTTTTCACTTCTTAGGAAGTAAGTCAGGGGCTTAAGAATCTTCAAAAAAAAAAGATAAGCCTTTCAAATTTGAGACCTCCTTAGCTGAAAGAGACAGGAGATGCAAAACCACAGTCCAGGTTGCCCTTTATAAACCTGTGTTTATACCTGCCCATGTTCACTGTGTACTGCTTCACAAAAGCATGTGAAGCTCTCCTATTGCTTCTATGTCATGACAGCCATTAATCATGGAGGTTTAACCTCCTTATGTCAGACAAAAACTTACAGCATGGAACAGCCAACATATTCATGAATCACGTTAAAGTGATCATGCAGTTCAGGGCTGAGGACAGAGCTTTTTACACTTTTCCTTCATTTCTCCCCTCCCAGCGCCAATACACAGACACCTCCCACCAAATTAGGCCATCCAGTCACCTGACAACTGTAAATAGTAAACAGTCAACACTGTTTAAGAGATTAACAATACTCAAGCATTCACAGGTGAAGTTATGATAAACCCGTGGGTTAGTTTTGGTTTGTTTGTGTGGGTTTTTTTAACTTTAGAAGCTGAAAGGATTTTGTAGTTGTGCTCAATGACTGTCATTAAACAAAACTCTTATCTCAGTGGCTATATATCTGTTGTACACAGGATATACGTTCCTGCAAAGAGCTTAAAGTCAACAAGAAAGAGTGGATTTGTTTAAAACCCCTAGAACTGCTTGACTTTAAGGTAGTCAGGAATTGGTTGAAAACCTGGTACAAAGGATAAAAATACTAAACACCCTTAAAATTGAGATAGTATAAGACATTTTAAAACCTATATATTGGATTTTAAACATAAAATTAACTTGACAGTGCCTGAAATACTTGAGGTTACCTGAGAAATCTCTGGTGGTTTTTTTTTTTAAGCCCAGATGAACAGAAGCTTTTTATGAGAGTTAAGCTTTCCGAAGTTCATACCAGTGGTCAGGAGGCTAGAACATGAAAGATTTTTTTAAGATAACTATTAGGATCACATTTACTGTTAATGTAATTCCACTGATAAACCAAAGAAAAGGAAACCACACAAGTTGCATCTGTTCTGTAACACACACAACAACAGCATTTCAGTACATTCCATGTTTACAGAGAAAATGCAGAGCATTAAACTAAAGAAAAGCACTAACATTAATCGATCAAAATCTGCTTATAGTGTAAGGAGTCTTTGACCAAAGCAAAATGTCCAGCCTGAACTTATTTACATTCTATTTCTGCTAACATCATCATAAAAGTTAATTATTCTTTTAGTTATGACTTGGTCAATAAACTGTTTTGAGCCTACCTTTGCAGTATCCTCTCTCATACATATCATATTTCACTTAATGAAAGAGCCTGTTTCTACATAGGCACATTTTATAGTAAGATTAAATGGCAGCCTGTTTTTTAAGAGTTTTCATGGCAGTTAATTTTTAAAAAAGTCTTCTCCCTCTGGGAGGAAAAAAAAATTAAAAAAAAAATAATCACAGAATAAGCAGGACGTCAACTTTCCCAGCAACAATTCCTCCACATTTGTTATAGTCTACCCAAAACACATCCAGTGATTGATAAGTAATTTCTGTTGCTCACCAGTAAAGTTTGATACTAGGCCCATCTATACAGCTAAACTCATAACGATAACCTAAGAGCTATCAGGATTAAAACATCTGAAGATAGAAGGCATGCAAAGGCACAGCATCAAGCCAAAGCCATAGGCAAAGACACCAGATGTATTTTAACAGAAGACCACAACTCTCCTTGAAGTCTGTCAGCTTTGGGACCCCAGACCCAAACACTCATTAAGGAAACACTGTTTATGCCAGTCTGAGAAATTACAGTATATTCAACTCCAAGTCACCTCATTAATATGATGAAGTAAATAGACTTCAGCTTTTTCTGGACGACCCTTCTTCAGGTTTATCATCCAAAACCAAGATTAGATTGAACTCCTTAGACTAGTGTTCTACAAGAAACAAAACTAAAGAAACTATGATTATCAGTAACCTACCTACAACTGCTAGTAATGAGCTTATGATTGCAAAAGCAAATTCTCAGAGGCAAGTGTCATTCAACTATCTTCTTTGTACCTTTGCAGTGTACTATCTATCCACACTTCATGGAAGTCGGTCAGTTCTATCACTTACAGGATGCTTTTGGTAGCCAAACCTTCTCCAAAATACACACAGCCATTTTTTCCCCTCACATTACACTGTCTTATGCACATCATATGTTCCAATAACAGCAGTATTTTTCATAGTTTTATTTCATAATGACCTCCTGACAAGTATAGCAGTTTAATGTTAGCTATCAAATGCCGCTGCTGATTCAGATACACCTCAAGAGAGGACACTCATTCATTATGAGTGGCATAAAATAGTTATACAAGCACAGATAATGGATACTAGTGTTTGTACTTCATTATAATCATTTGTGCAAACAACTCATTAATAGAACTTTGAAAAGATGTGAAGGGCTATGTAAAATGCTAAGCCCGAACTGCAAGTTGCCAATACAATTCAGATAACAAGAACTCCATTTCAGTTCATCTACATGTCTACTTTGCAATGTAAATTAGAAGCATTAGAGACAAAAGAACTAATGGGTAAGCAGTTCAATTCCTTCCCTCTCCCCAGTTCATCGACAAAGTTTTCTCCAGACAAGTACTTCATACACAAAGTTTCCTTTTCTACATATAACTGATTTGGTTATTAACATTAATATTGCAAAACTTTACCGGCACATCAGCAGATGTGCTTTTCAGAGGATTTCACAACATCCTATCTTAGTGGTGAAGTAGAAGAGCCTAATTGTCCTTAATCCTCTATTTAAAATAGGTTAGATGAAATCCTCTTTTGACTGAAGCAAAGAGATTAGTCAGCGTCACCAGGAAAAAAACACTATTGCCCCCTCATCCCACCCTGTATGCAGATGAGTTTAAAGATTAATGAAGGAAACAAATTAACCAGTCTCCTATTTCAAAAAGGGAAATTGTTCTACAGGGAAGAGCAGAGTAAGTGGAAAAGTGTCCCTACGAAATCTCTGAATTCTTAAGATTTCATGTTTGCAGTAACTACCATAACATAAAAAAAGAACAAGTATCTCAGAACGCAGTTTCACAGCATACCTCAGTAACCAGACAGAAGAGCTAGTATAAAATCCCTTTAAAAAAAAAAATACCAATACAGATCTGGATCCCTGGTAAATCTTGGCATAATTCTTGACATTGCCAAATGGAGTACATATAGCTTCAGGAAGTACATGTGCACACATCTGCATATGAATGCACACATATGTATGCAGATGGAGGAATAAAGGGGGAAATTGGGGGTAGCAGAAGGAGAAGCAGCTAGAACACTTAAGTAACAAGAAAAAAACAACCCTAAGACACAGTCATTATAGGCTCATGTCCGCACCCCGTTTTCTTCCTGTGACATAGTAATTTGATTACCTGAAAGCCTTTTTTTTATTCCCTTACAACTTGTCTCTATGGAAGAGCTGGGTAATACTCATTCCTGTCCTAAGGAAAAATGAATGCACAGAGAAATTAACATCCAGAACCACAAAGATGTTTAGGTGCCTTATCAGCCTGTGGTCTTCTGTGATGTTCCAAACAAACTCCCCAGCCACTGGCTCATCTAATCAGTCTCCTAGAATAATCCAGGCTATGCTGCCAGTTTCTTCCTAGAAAGAGTGCATTTTTAATATAGTACCACAAATACTCACTTAGAAAATAAAAATCAAAGTTAAATTGAAAAAAAAAAAAAAAAAACTTTTCAGGATGACTCAGAGTGCGTTTGTGCCACAGGCTTCTCAGGTCATTACTGAGAGGGAAGAAAGAAAAAAAATAACTGGTGTCTATATGACACAGAAAAAGAATCCTTGGTTTGCCTTGTCTACCTGCAGCTGTTGCCATGGCAATTATAGCAGAGAAGATAATAGCATTCCAGTATCACTCTGTCTCATAGCTCAGGATGAACTTCAACTGAGATATCCCCTGACAATTATACAAATAGAAATACTACATTATCCTGTGTAATGGTAAACCAGTAGAATAAGAAGCATTAATTTGGAAAAATATAATCTGGCTAAAAGACTTACACGAGGAGAGGCAGGCTATTTTGCTAAAAAAAAAAAGTAAAGTTGAATCCAGTTGCATAACAGGTGCTAAAACATCTGATCAGTCTTTTCTGTGGCACAGGTTTCTCTTGGTTTCTTCCCCCTGCCACATCTGCACATGTCATGGAGGAGGCATCTCACAGTCAATCAGATTGCAGCTCCTCAAAAAACCACAATTGTTTTCTAGCTGCACACATAAACCTAGTTAAACAAGTTCATTATCCTGCATCTCAACAGTACAATACAGACAGTAGCCAGCTATGATATTTGTGTAATGTTTTACTTGTCAGCCCAGTTACTGTTTTTTAAGTGTTTCGGGTTTAAAAACCAGATTCATTAGAAAATCCCAATCCACCTTTCCACTTTTATTGTTTCAATTACTGTTGTATGACAGGAGCAAAGAATGAATGAGAAATGGCAATCAGAGGTGTTAAGCTATGAATGTGCTATGTTGTACCTCGCCCTCTTCTTCCATTCCTAAAAATTATTTTGAAAAGGCTTCCTGCTTTTAGTATTGATACATTGTGGTGCTTTAGAAAAAGCATAAAAGCAGAACTATATCAAATATTTTTTTAAATCAGAAAACATGCTATCAAATAACAACAGCAACCATGCAGTTTTCATCTCATAAGAGACAAGTATTTTTGATGCTAAAAATGGTGAGGTTAAAAGTTCTTGATCTATTTTAAGTCACCGAAATACTTGTACAATTTAGAAGCTCCAAAAGCCATGTCTTTTACTATCAGAGAGCATCTGATGAGTGCAAATGAGCAATATTTTGTAGTCAATAGCAACCAGCTTGTAATATGTACTCTGGCTTCCTGTAAGTGAGCTGTTTTACATACACAAAGTCCTATTTTCATTTATTTATTCTCAAAAGGAAGAGGAAATAATGTTTTTCTTGTGTAAATTAGCTAATTGATGGGGTTGGGGGAGGGAAAAAACAAAGCCCATGCAATTCTCCATGTTTATTGTCCCTCAGCAATAAATAACTGGCAGGGGAAGGGAGAGTATCTAGGTTCAGGAGGTTTTTTGAGCCACAGATTATACTGAAATATCTTAAAAGTACATTACAAAACCAGAATGAACACAGCAAGAGTCACTACTAGTACACAAGAGCTAATTAGATTTACAGAAGTGGCAAATCCTGGCAACTACACTCAATGCTCAGTGGAATTAACTTCTGAGGTAAGTAAAGCTTTCAAACTTCACCTTTTCTAAAAGACAGGCTGAACAGTATGCAGGCAGCATGCCATACAGACTTCCCCCCCCCCCCCCCCAAAAAAAAAAAAAAAGGCAGTTAGGAGAATAACAAAGCGATGGTGCATGGGGAAACAGGAATTCAGAAGCTACCAATGCTGTTAGATGCACTCTGTCACAACTTCCATACCAGAAAGAACTGGTACAAAGGGAAGCATCTCAGGTTTCAAGAAAACATTGTGACACTGACTTCCCCAAAAAGAACAAAAATGCATTACATACCAGGTATAAACACAAGCACTTCAGAAATGCAAGTTACCAATTGCTGACCTGCGAATACAGGCATAGCCCTTATCAAGGACATCTTTTGTACAATCAAGACAGTTTGCAGACAAAGAATTGGTATATAAACCTGTTTATCTGACATTTAAAAACAGCTTAAGATTTTGTCAAATTATATCCCTGGAATTAAAAAGAAAAAAACCACAAACGTTTTGACTTACAATCAGTGACAACTAGGAAGAAAACACTGTTTATTTTGACAGGCACCCTGACTAAGAAACATCTAAGCAGTACTAGTTTGATACCAGTCTGCAAGGATGCAGAGAAAGCTGAATGACTACAAGCAAAACCAAGAACTGGAATGCCAGGGTACCCCTATATGTATGAACTGAACTTGGATTAGAAACTGTAGGTCATCTGAAACACTTGATAAATGGACTGTTGTTTTAGACACAAATAATTCCAGAGCACCAAGACTTAAAATTGCTCCAACTTTCAGGTCAAAGTAGTTATCAACCTTTGCTGTATCAAAGCTAGATAAATGGGAAAAAAACCTGAAGCTCAATATCCATTTATTTCTAATAAGACTACATACACAAGTAAAATACTGAGGAAATCTAATTAGAAAACAGTTTTAGAATTATACTGAAAACAGAAATGACAAAATTGTCTAAACCAATGACCAGAAGCCACAGGCTGGCCATAATGTATTTAGTAGAGAACTTGCTGAAAACCCCTAACACAACTTCCTGGTTGGGCTAGTAAATCATGTTCTCAAACCGTGATTAAAGTTGACCCACTTCTATAAAAGTGAAATATAAAGCATCCATTTGTAAACTCATTTATTCCAACCTCCCAGAAAAAGATTTTTCAGAAATATCTGCAGAACTAATAGGCCAGAAGCTTCCCAGAGGCCAGAGCTGTAACAAATCACTGTTCTTTCTGGAAGTCAATCTTATCTGCTGCTATGCACATTTAGAGATATTTACACAGGCAACAAATACTTAACATCCAGATTTGAAATCCTGAAGTAATAGGAGAGCATGAAAGAGGAGAAGCAATTAAAGCGGCAGGATCTCCAAATATACTACAGAACACAGGCAAAACTGTTCAGTAATATAGACCTCTGACACAGTAGTATTTATTGTACAACCCAAACCAACCCGAGCAGGAACATTTACTGATGAGGGCCAACTGTCTCACAAATACAGAACAGGCTGTCACCCTAGGCTGCAAGATGTTTAGCAACCATTTACTGTCCAAACAAACATATGCTAAAGAGTGATATTTTTCCTGATTGCCCAGATATATTCAAATTCACAATGTTCAGGAATATCCAAATCCACATTCAGCCAGAAACAGCCATCGTGAATATATTGAGACATACACATGTGCTTTATTAAGAAAAGTAAATGTTAATTTTATGAAAGATGTCATCAAGACTTCTTTTAAGATTGTTAGCCCTCTTGACTATAAAGAGGAAGAACTCTAGAATACCCAAGATCAGCAAGAAATAAGTTACCAGAGAGAACTAATGCAACTTGCAGTTACATGGGCAAAACCACATTGCTTAATGATATCCACACAGCATCCCAAGTAATCTAACCATACAACAGAAGCTAATCTTGTATGGACTGGGTTTTAATCATCATCATATGTTTGTTTTTTCATCTAAATAACATACTGCTTAATATTAAGCAAACAAGTTCCTCTCATTACTTAGCACACGGCAGGCTCCGCATGACACTTACAGGACAGTACACACTAATTCCGTATTCTCAGGCTCTGAGGCTGCCCTCCCCGGGGTAGCACACATCCTCTGGGGAATGCACAAACAATTCAAGGAGAAGACAGAGAAGTAGGTTGTCTGATGCAAAAGCAACATCCAGAAAAAGAGGTTATATTTTAATAGAGTATGTGACAGATAGCATACCCACCCAAGGCAATTTTCATACTACCCCCACATAGCCATTATTTCCATTATTTGGGAAAGTAAATTAAGCAATACAGTTGTCAAAATTTATCTTATTCATTTTATTGTAGAAGGCTTATTCAGATTCTGTGGTTCCATGTAGTAGAAAAGCTGTATATAAAAATGGTTCTACTTCATTACTTAAAGATAACTCTACTATAGCCAGCTACCTCAACAACATCTCCAGCCTGCGTCAGCCAGGGTTCTCAGGATAATCCAGAGACCGGCCTGCTCTGGGAAGGACCTGCAGCTGAACAAGTCCGGGACACAACTTGCAGAACAAAAATTCATAGTTCTAGGACCTCAGTCATTGAATAGTTTCTGTATAGATTTTAACCAACCCAAGGCTGAGCTTACTTTGATATAAGCACAAGATGTACCTATCCTCTCTGACTCTCCTGCAGAAGTGTCACTGCCTGGTTTCCCTTATTAAAGAGCAGCTCAGAAAGAGGCAAGTACATCTACACTTGTGAGGTATAGCTGGTGCATACAGACCTTGGGTGAACAACCATGGAGCGATACTGCTGATGTGCATCTGCTACTCATGTACAGCAGTAAGTTTCAGGCCCAGCATTCAAACTATTCATTTTCATTTTCACTGCTGTAGCCGTACAAAAATAGTTGAACCATGGAGATAAAAAAAAACAAACCACACACAACACACACAGGCATCAGCTTGCCAGATCTTAATGGCCTTACTGAAATGATGAAAAAATTTACTTAGATCAGCTTTTTTCAGAACAATCTGTCCTTGGAAGAAAGGATTCAAAATTAAGAAACTGAAGGAATGTGAAAGGACAAGAAGCAACAGGTGAAAATATACAAGGCAGCCTGGAACAGCTAGGCAATTATCTAGATACAGCCTATTGGCATACATACAATACAGAAAGCAGTGTGATCTAGGAAATAGTAACACTTCCTCACATGGGATACAGTGTTTCATTTAGCTTTTAGACTGCACTCTCATGAGCAGTGCAGGAGGGTGATGACAGTCCACAACTTAAAACACTCAAGTGCCTTATTTTCAACACACTGTCTTCTCACACACATCTTCGTCTTTTAAAGTAACTACTGTAGTTACTCTCAAGCCTTTCTTTCGTCTTTGATGCTTACGCCTGCTTTGAAAGATAGGTTAGCAACAATGTTATGCAGAAGAGATTTAGGGACCACAGTATGCTCTGTGCACAATGAATTGCGCCATTTGCACAGGCCCCAGAGTGAGCACACTCACACACACAAAAAAATCTTAACTCAAACCTGACAGTTAGATCAGCACTGGCAGATCTCTACACCCAAAATGATCCTGCCTGCTTCCAAACAGAGCTCAGCACAGTTCACCTGAGCTTTGTCTATCCACAGAGACTACCCGCTTCTCTTCTACCTCCTTATATTTTGAGTATTCTCCTACTCTCAGGGCCACTTGCTAAGGATCCATATGCATATAGCTGCTTTCAGTACTCACCTCTGCTTTCTCTCCTCATCCTACATAACCTCTTTGAAAACAGAAAAAATATCCACAGTCGTTTTTACCCTGCTGTTTTTTTATTATAGTTAAAAAACCCAGCCGCATTAGTGGAGATAGCTCTTAACATGCACAAAACGAAGTGCATTTACTTTTGCTCGGTCAGAGCATGAAAGTTTCCTCGCAGCACTTTCTTCATGGGAGGAAAAGCTGCATGTATTTGGAAATCCCAATTATCTCTCCCCATCTTTTTAAAATTTCTTCTACACCAAAAAGCAGAAATTTGAGGTTTCCTGGTGTTGGTGGTCCCTGACCTGTATAACCGCACACCTACTGGCATTTCACCAATTTACTAAAACCATTCACTATCTTGACCATTTGTTTGCAGTTCAGTGAAACTAGAAACTCACTGACGCACCTCAACCTACACTTAAGCCCACTCTCATGCACTGCTACTGATTTGCTCTTTCAGACGGTACAGGTGGGGAAAAACATGCTGATCAACACGTAAGATCGACTCTCTTTCCCCTAACTAGAACCCCATTTAGTGCCTTTGATTCTTACCACACGCTAAAAACCTGAGGACCGTTTTGACCATTCGCCAGTGTATTTAAATTGGACAACTCCACAAAATGCAGCTTGACTGAAAACAATGTAACGAGGGAAAAAAAAAGAAAAACCCACAACAACACCACCACCACACCAGAGGTTTTATCTGCCCTGATAACTCCGTATCTCAGCACGCTGCATATCACAGTGCTTTGAACTTGGCTCAACCCGTTCTGCTTCAGCAAAGGGCAGCCCCGCAGCCAGCTACCCGGGGAGAGGGCTGCGGGGAGCCCATTAACAACCGACGCATCCTCCGTTTACACCGAAAACCACGTGCAGCGGCTCCCCTGGCCGCGGTGCGGTTCACGGGACCGCCAAACTCCTGACCGAGCCCCCCCCCCCCTTGGCTGCAGCCTCGCAGCTTCCCCTCCGCCTCACCGAGCGGCCGGGGGCTCTCCCGTCCGCTGGGGGTACGAGCTGCACTTTGAGGGGAAGCCCCGGAGAGGGCTTCCTCAGAGGCGGCTCCCGGGCTCTGGGGCTAGCGGGGTCCCGCCGGGAAGGGCGCAGCCAGCGGTACTCACGTATCGGCTCACGAGGGTCCGGAGGAGGCTGCAATCCATGGCGGGCGGGCGGCCGCCGCTGCCCGGGCACTCAGGACTGCGCCGCCGGGTGTTGGCCGGTGCCGCCGGGCTCCCTGGCTCGCCTCACTTTCCACATGCAGGGAACCGCGCTCGCCCCGCCAGACCGCTGTCACCCCGGCCCGGCGCTCGCCGCCGTCCCCGGCTATGCCATGTGCTCGCCGCCGCCGCTGCGGCGTGGCGCCCCGCGGCCCCGCATGCCCCCCAGCGTCGCCGCCGCCACAACGCTCTCACAGAGGGGAAGCGGAGAGGGAAACCACCGCCGCCGCCAACCCCTGCCGAGCCGGCCGGCGCCCGCCCGCCCCCCGCGCTGCACTGCTCCGCCCAGCCCGGCCCCCGCCGCTCCCGCTTTGATCTCGTCGGGCGGACCCGGCAGCGCACGTCACGCGGGGCGGGCGGCCGCGCGGGCATGCGCGCGCCACCACCACCCCTTTTCCACCCACAGGCGCCGCGTGCCGCTCCGGCAGCCCGCTGCTGCTGACGGCGGTTAACGGCTCCCTGGCTGGGGGCCGCCCGCGCCGGGGGCTGGCCTGGGGGCGAGCAGAGCCGGGGGGGGGCGCACAAAACCTGCTGAGGGGAGAGAAGCATTTAAAAGCCTCCTTCCTCCCCCTCTTCCTCACCTGCCCCCACTGCTCCCGTCCCCGCTGCCCGCCGCGAGTCGTGGCGGGAGAAGGGAGGCGGGCGCCCCGCCCCGCGCGCGGGGAAGGGGGAAAAGGGGGGCGCGCAGGGCGGGGGGGGGGGGCGGGAGGCGTGGGCGGCCCGCCGGCCCCCCGGCCCCGGGACTGCCGGGCGGGGACGCCCTCCCGTCGCTGCCCCGGGTGAGGAGGGGACGGTCGCTGCGCTGTGGCGGCCCACTCTTCCCCGGCGTACGAGCTGCCTCTCGTTAGAACGCAGATACGTTTAAACAACCGTTACCGATACCACGCGGCAGGTCAACGTATACAACGTTGGCGAAATCGCCTTCGCACGGCTGGGCGCGTGTTCCTTTGCGTCCCGGCGTCCGAGGTGGAAACTTCCCCCTCCTTGTTAAAGCGCAGCCAAGCGGGTTGAAGAAACCGCTTCTTCTGAAGCCCAAACCTCACAGCCCTAGTAAGCCTGCAAACACCAGAAGTGGCTTGTCGTAGGTGAAGGGATAAGCAGAAATCGGCAAAAATGGGCACAAAGAGAAGTAGGAGCATATCTTTATTCCATTTAAGATACCTGAAAGAGCACCTTTAAAGCCTTTTTGGTTTTTTCCCCAACCGTTGCGTTTTCATGCCCTTCAAACCAACGGGCTCGGTCAAGTTTGCAAGAATCTTGTAGGGTAGTCTCAGGTAACTTGTGTATTCCTCTGCACAACTTAATATAAAGCTAAGACTTCAAGCTAAATACTTTCTCCAAAATGAATTGGAACTTATTAATTTCATAAAATTCAATATTTTACTAAAAAAGTTAATTTTAACAAAAGCAAACAAAATCAAAAGCATTTTATACTTAGGAAAAGCCATTCCCTTCTTGAGCAGTGATCGCGTAAGCCGCCCTTTACCACCTAGCTCATGGCCAAAAATAGGCAATTTTTGCTCCTTTTGGGTTTTGTGTTGTCACAATTCAGTAGTTCTCTGGACACCGTAAAACCTAAACTAAAGAGTACCTGAATTTCTAATACAACTAACCTATGCGGCAAAAATAGAGATTACACTATTTGAGATCATCACAAGGGAAAGGGCATGTGACTGATTCTTTACAGGTCACCTTTAATTTAGATGCATTATATACATTCAGCATTTTTTTATTACTGGTTAGGTTGCAAAATGTGTAATTTAAGGTGCGGTAAGTGTGGTGTGGTCAAGCTAATGTTGCTATTCAAACTCTAAAGTGATGTTGCTCTAAACCCCAATTTTCTTCATTTCAGTTACTGCTAATAATTTATAGTCATTTTGCAGCACCTCCCATTTTCGTGCTCCTATTTACAGATGTAACACTTGTGTAACAGGGTTTTGTACTTACATTTCACTTTCAATAAATTATCACTGAAACTGAAAGGGAAAATGGATTAAAAGAGCTATGAAATGACAGGATTTTTTCTCAAAGTTAACAATACTGCATGAGTTAATACAAAACTTGCTTTCTTACCTGTTTTTTTAAATTAACAATTCCATATTAAAATAATATTCTGTGTACATACCACTCTTCAGGGAACTAGTTTATTACAAAAAACAGAGGAACCTAATTCATGAGCACAAAGTGATAATGTCAAAATACACAGACTGCGAAGCTGAAACAGGAAATTGTTTTAGTTGTTTTTTAGGATGCTTCTCTGTCTAGCCATTCCATTTTCAAAGAACCTATGGAATATTCATGTTGTGTTATAGTTTTACGACTTATTCCGCTTTTAGTCAAACCGTGCCATTTAATCAATCCAGTGTCTTTAACGACGTTGCTTCTCACTCAGATTTTGAATGAAAACAAATTTTCAAATTATGCAGAAAATTGCTTTCTAAAGTTTTCTTTCTTTTAATACTTTCAGTAGTTCCTTTCATCCAAATACCGCAATATATTTTCCACATAATTAGGTGTCATTTCTTCATAGAAGCAGGTAATTACTCCTACAGGTTAGAACCTGCAATATCTGTACACTTTTTCCATGAGAGAACCTCTGTGAGGTGCCTGTGCTGCTCAGTGCACCACACAGAGCGTTTCTGAAGGGAAGGAAGTTTTTACCTGGTGAGCCAGTGATGGTTAACAGCAGCTCAGTGCTGAGCACGATCATCACAGGGATATTTCTGACTGAGTTCCTTGCTGTCTCCTCAGCTTAGGTTACCAAGACGGGGCTGCAAGAAACAGTTTCCTCGGATCCAGAGCCTGGAGCCTGCTGGTGGGTGTTGGTCCCCCGGGGATGCACAGGTTGGACATATTCTCTAAGGTGAAAAGGGGGCCACAGCTCCTGTTGTCACTGACTCTCTCAGTCAAGGGCAGGGGGAAGGGACACACACACTCAGGCTGGCATTTGCCATTTCCAGGCTACTGCTTGAGCTAAGCTGAGCAGCATCTTTCTGCCCTTCCGGTTGAACCTGTGGCACTGTGCTGCCAAGAAAAAGAGAGAAAAGGAGCACAGCTGGATCCTGGGGACATACTGAGGTGAAATCCCAGCCTGCATTAGTTGTCCTTTATGCCCTTATTTCCAGAAAAAGGAAGCCTAAATGTGCAGCCCAGAAAAGAGCCACTGAAAGTTAACAGCGCGCCCTTGCCAACCGAGCACTGTTTGTGCAGAGAGAACTGAACAGCAGGTACATACGTGTTTTTGGAGTGACAAGCTCCTCCGGGCTTTGTAAGCAACTGAGTAGGGTGTTTAGGTCATGCTTTTGGACTTTGGTAGCTCAAATCTGCCTAAGTCAGGCTTAAGGTGCCTGAGTCCTTTATTGGATCTAGCCTGAAGTGACTTGCTAAAGGTCACATTGTGACTTAACACTCGAGCCAAAAGAGGAACCTTGATCATATCTGTCATGGATCTGTTCTGTCTATTATGCAATGTTTCACTTTTAAGCAATTTATTAAACTAATCATCTTTGTCTTTGAATATGCCATCACATTTATTTCACTCCTTATTTCTCGTTTTAAAAATAAATTCCTAAAATTGCCTGTATGCTGTCTCTACCTTTCATGACATAGCTGTCTTTTCTAAATTTCTTGCTGTTTTTCTGACTGCAGATTAGACCTCCTGTTCTATTGCTCTCCATTTCTCCTTCCTATTCTTACTGAATGATTCCTCCTGCCCAGCTGAATTACCAAATGCTTGAGATCTTACTACTTACCAAAGAATCTCCCATCCCTTCTGATTTACTTACTGTATCAGTACAGCTCTGCTTGAAACACCCCACTCATTGTATAAAATATCATTAGGCATCAAGGTGAGTATGTTAGTGTGGAAAAGATTTACTCTTCTTATGTACAGCTGTATTTTCTGCTACTTTGCAATCCTTACTGAGTTACCCTGTTTCATAATTGCAGTGAAAATGTTGAAAGACTGGTCCAAGGGCAGCAGCTCACTGCACGCTGAATTCTCTTCCTGAGGCAGTGACACTCCGTGTTTAGTCCATCTCAGCTTCAGAAGGTGGGATTTAAAGTAGGCCCCAGTAAAGTTCCACAGTTATCACAGGCACACTGGTGATACAGTATACATTGATAATATGGTAGACATCAGAGGCACCGGAGTTCTAGATTTTAGGTTGTTTAACTTCTGTTTAGATTCCTGCTTCCTATTATGTTAGTGACTATGCACCTCTAGTAGTTCTGGCCAAAGTGACTAAATACTTCTTGAAAAAACTGTAAGTGGTACGAGTTGACTTGACTATGTGTGAGAACAGTGCGAGGAGAGGGAGACGACAGATATTGAAAAGCCATTAATTGTATGCAGCTCATCTGCTTGAGAAACTGGTGTATGCTTCGAGTGATCGCTTATCCTGCAGTGTTCCTGGCTTTTCCCCTACAAATATATCACTTCATAATTGTGTCTCTCCTCTGTTATATTTCTGAAAAGCTAGCTGAAAGAACAACTTATTCTCTTTCTTGGTTCTACACCATGTATTTAACCTAGTTAATATGTATTAAAAAGGGAAATTATTCCCTCAGTGGAACAGATGTTTGTGCTTTGATCTCTTGCAAATAGTATTTTCTCAGATCCTTCTGAATATTGTTTGTGAAACAAGATACCAAGACTAATTTTGAAGTCTTTGTTTTATGTTAAAAACATTTCACTGCCTGGTGTTTGTGATAGATGTACTTCATTTGAAGAAGAATGTAATTAATGGTTATTGTGGTACTCTGAGGACTTACCTGCCCAGGACAGTTAGCAAATTGAAGGTGAAGCCAAAGTGTGAAGCCAAAGCAAGTACACTGGCCAGCATCAAACCACTGCGATGATGATTTTATTCAGGAGTCGAGTGGCCCAAAGGACAGAGGATTAAGCACTGGAGATTGAAGATCACTTCACTCTTGCTTGACATCCTTTGTCTAGACCTGTTTTTTTCCAGAAAGCACATGTGTAAATGAGACGTATGTCTGACTCTTTGACCTCTCTGTTTCTAACCTCTGGCAATAACGCATAACTTCTGTGATAATCAAAAGCTAAATGCACTGTCATTATGGCAAAATGTAAATCCCACATCCTTGCTAACAAAGGTGACCTTTGTTACACAGTTTCTTAACAAAATCCTCTAAAAGAACAGAGTTTGGCTTCTAAGTATGCGACACAACCAAGTAAATGCATGTCAGTTAAAATAATTTGGCTGCAATCTTCTGCCAGCTCAGGCAGTTCTCTGCAATTACAACCAAGATTTGTTCATCTGCATTACCTGTGTATGTGTAAGTTAATGAATCATGGGGAAATCTTGGTCATTAGCAAATACATGTTTGCGAGAGATTCGGTGCCTGGCTGCTGCAAAGTAATCCTTTTAATCAGGAAAGGCACAGCATTCAGGAAGGTCTTGCTAGTGACACAAAACAGTAGAAGGTCCCGTCACGTGGACCATTTGGAAGACTTGCCCCATCGCTGTGAAACTGTATTAAACTCATTAAAAGGAAACCCGGTCTCCGCCAGAGGAGGCTTCTCCTGGGATGAAATGCTGTTGGCTGCTATGGTTACTAATGGGATCTTGCATTTACTTCCTTGTTCACTCACCTGCTTTCCCATTCAAACACCACACATAAGTACCTTCAGAAATACTTGTTGTTGGAATAGTGACAAACCTCATTAGTGGCAGCCATGCATAATCAAAGAGGAAAAAAAGATACAAACGAGGAGCGAGTAAACAGAAGAAAGGAAAATCCTGGAATCTATAGGTATTGTGAGTAATACTTTGTCCTTGCTGCTGTGTGAACTTTGAGTTCTCTTCGCTTTGGGTTTGCATTAATGTTAGTCTTGCCTTATGTCTCTATTTTACACTTCAGTGCCTTGATCCAGCAATGAACTCCCCACAGTCAGACTGCTGTGACTGTAGAGCTGAGTGCAGTTTCAGGATCTAGATGAGGAGAGTATTCTGGTCTATTTTTGGTATCTTAAAGGGACAGAACATTATTTTGCTATTTCATTTTATTTTTGGTAGCACTTCACAGGTCCGGTTCCCACCTTTAGCATACATTTGTTTCACCTTTTTCATTGTTCTGATCAGCCTGTCTAACTCTATAATAGTTCTACACTGTGAAACCATCAAAATTCCAAATAAAGTGCACATCTTGGGGCCGTTTGTTTTTTCCCCAAATATCAAGAAAAAAGAGATTGCTTTTTTTAAAAGCACATGAAAATTCCTATCATATTCCATGATAATAACCAGATGGATTAGTTAGTACAACTAGTATTCATCATAACATACTTCCAGGTTAGGAAGTACTTTTTGGCAATATTTTCTAGCAATAAAAGCAAGTAGATGATCCTCCAAAAGGAGAGTAAATAAAAAGGATATCACTTTCTGGCTACTTTAATGTCATCTGTAAAATTACTTTTGTTCTGATGTAGCATTCAATCGAAGCTGGAAGAAAACTTTTAGTGGTTTGTTCTTTCCCACCAAATAAGGCACTAAATATAGCAGTATCAGCATTCTGGCCTTCAAAAAAGCTGTGGTTCAGGTTTCTCAAGAAAATCTGCTTTTTCTCCTGACTGTGTTCAATTTGTTTTATAACTGTTCATTTAGGAAGCATGAGTAGTTACAAATCAATACATAAAGTACCAGAAATATTAAACACTAAAAAAATGAACCTTCTGCTTAGATAAAAATGATGCAGTGATTACAGTCATCAGATTTTCCAGTTTGAAAGTTACAACCAGCTGGAGGTCAAATGCCTAAGAAAGGGACACAGCACTGCAGTCTAAGGCAATCTGACTTGTCCCACAGAGAACGGCCCACGTACCTTTGCGTGGTTCTGCTCTTCCCCTCCCTCCTGGTTATTCTTAGATGCTGCATTCTCACGTGCTGGGAGTGGACACAGCAGAGGTGGAGTGGTGTTGGGAGGAGGGTGTCCGGGAGGACGTCCTTTCTTCACCCCTCTGGACCTCCTGATGACCCCCCACCAGCAGTAGGGATGGAAGTAGGACACATGCGGCCCATATTCTTTTCTTTTCTGTAGGTAAATCCTAGATGACAGTGGCACAGATCACATCTTTTTAATTTCCCTTCTCCAAAAGGCATCAGCATTTTCTCTCAGATTACCAAAGATACCAGTATTCCAATAAATGTTTTCAAAATAATTTTTGGCGATGTTTTCAATATTAATGCTCTATACATGGCTTTTCCACATCCATGTAGCAAGTATTAAAACCTGCTGCTATAGCCACAGCTTATTCAATTGAGAAGTGGTTCTTTAAGATGCTGCTATGTTTTCCCTTACTGCAGCTATGTCTGGCTCATCTTCTTGAGCGCTGCAGAGGCTTGGCATGGTGAGCATTGCGTGGACTAGGAATCTTGCTGTGAGGGAACATGGTGAGACTTAGCATTGTGTAGACAGGCTCAGTGAAGTGTACGAGATCCCTGAAGCTTTCAACCATGACAACATTCAATTCCATCATGTCACTTGCTGTGAAATGTGTGATAGAGAAAGCCATTGGAGGTTTTTTTCCTGCAAGAGTTTGCCTGTAATTGCAGTAAAGTTGTTACTGTAAGTTTGCTCCAACTTGTCATTTGTATATTACTAGAAATTGTTTACGTAGACAGTAATTCTCGGGAGAAGGTTTCCTCCTGACAGAGATGCACTAACACAGGCCTTTACATCATTACAAAAGGGCTTATAAAAATAAAAATTGCAGTTGCATAAAAAGCCAAAAATAAAAATTATATTAGCATTTTCATTGTCTTATCTTTCCAGGGTATGGTCTGTTGACTTGTAAAATATCTCTATATTATATATAATTACAGAAGTTTGAATTCCACATTCTGCTATAACGTTCCACTCATTTAAATCCTGTGGAAGGGAGCAGGAAGGGGAGCCAGGCTGGAAGAGGCTGGTATTCCCTATGGACACAAGCATTAAATGGCAAATCTAGAAAGCGACAGAGATCGTCTGGTCTCTTCACAAATTTTAGAAGGGAGAGGAAATTTCTGTAGCTTGCTGAGAGTGCAGAGGCATGACTATGTATGACTATGAAAGTAGCTTGCTCCCACACAGTATGTGTGCTTTTGCTGTACTGGAAGTTTGGCGTTTTTCTGTGTCTTACTTTATTTCATGTAGTGCATGCTAATTAGAAAAGGATTAATAAACTGTCATGACAACACCCATGCCTTGTCATGATACTTCCCAAAGTTGTCAGTTCTGAAAGCAGAAAACCCACCGGACGTACAGCTGAGTAGGAAGGAGAGCCAGTTGACAACACCTAGACAGTACAAAAAGCCTGGTGAGGGACAGATTTTAGCAAGAGGCTGTGGTTTGCAAAGTGCCCGTTTCACCTGAGATGTTAAGTCTGTGCAGACTAAGGTGACTTGTTCTGAGGAAGCTCATGTTTCTGTGTAACTGGGCTTATGGTCTGGTTAGGCCAACCAAAGCTATTCCTGACTTTGTGTTTACACTGATTCTAACCTGGGATGTCTGTTTGCCGGAATAAGCTGTCCTCACAAGAGAAATCAGACAGTTACCACCCTGCCAGTGGCTGGAAGTCTCTGCTGGTCCCAGGCAGAGGCTGCTGAAAGTGGGGATTTGACCTTCCAATGTCCAGAAATGTGGGACAGAATAAAGTATCTTTAGCTAGGAATTATTTCAGGGGAACTAATGCTTAACAGTAGTGAGCTAATAGTGGAGGTGGATAATACTAACAGAAAATCATTTAAGAGGGATGTATCTGGTAGTAAGCTAAATACTATGATTAAGTGCCACCGACAGTATTTGATGCTCTATAAATAGACACATATACTAGGGCAGTCCTGCAGCAGTCGTTCAGTGTTGACCGATTTTAAGACAGTCAAGGCTACTGTTCCTTTGCCCCATTTGGATTCTACTGCCTCTGCAAAGCTGGCCAGTGCTGGAAGGGAAGGGCAGAAATGTGACAAGTGCTTGACTTGTATCCTTTATGACCAACGCTTTAACGTCCTCAGATGAAAGGAGAGAATACGAACTATCTTACTTCTTGATTATGCCTCTTTGTTTTGCTTCCTAAAACAATTGTTTACTGGCAGTTTACTGCTTCATACTAGGCCACCATTACAGATGATCTTCAGTGTTACTGCAGAGAAATTAATGTAGCTGAATTTTCCTGTACACAGAGATACAATTGTGATTTGAAGCCATGTGAAGTATGAGTGCTGTCCTGAATCACAGAGGCCTGCCCTGATGCATCTGAGCCGGGAAGTCTATGTGCACGTATGACATTTCTAGAACTAATCATCCTGGCAGAACAAATTGTATAATGGGTATTGATTTATAACTGGATGTGGGAGGATTTGTTCATGTTTTCATACTGATGTTGAAATTTAATTCTGTCAATTAGCGACCACTTTGCCTCCTCTATTCAGAGAAGTACATGAGCAAAGAGCAATCACACATGCAGCAGAATTTTAAATTTCTGCCTTAGTTTTCCATATTGCTTAGAAAAAGGGAGTATGGGAAATGTCAATTTCTTCCACTTTTCCCTGCTGTGCTCTCCCCTGCTTTGGAAAGGGGAGGTGACTCAGGCTACTCATCAAAGGCAAGATATTAAGGGAAGAACCCAGTAGTGGGAGAAGTGATTTATGAAGGCTTCCGTGCTGTAAGGTCATGAGTCAGGGATTCCTTCCCTGAAATACTTAGCCCTTAGGCTCCCTTCTCATCTTTGCCTGCTACTGTGTAAGCCCCATTGACGTCAGTGAGCTGGCATGGGTGTAACTGAAATGAATTTGCTCCTAATGTTCAGCACACGTTATCAATCTGAATGGCTTCTTGGATTTCTGCTGCACTGGAAGTTTGGGTGAAGGGCAGTGACGGTAGAGAGAGAAACAAAGCCTTATGAAAAAATTTGACCAAGACTTGGGTAACTGCTAGCCAGAGAGGAGAGGAATGAGGGGAAGGGAGGAGATGGAACAGAGGAGGGATGGGTACTTGATAGCTCTTTATTTTATCAATTAATACCTGACCTAATTATTTATAAATGTGTACACAGCCACATGCACACAAATTCCTTTTTTCTGTTTAACATTTTGATTACAGTGAGGCCCTTTAGTACTAGTCACTGTATATATACACACACATGGTGATACAAAATCATGGCACCTTTCTAATAATGCATAACCCCATGGCTGATGCATTACATACATGTATATATAGCATACGTACAGGATGATGCAATGCATATATATATGCATTACACTATTCATAAAGAAGAACTTGCTGCTAAAAAAGAATTGAAATACAGTGGTAGCTGAAACTGTATTGCTACATTATACTACATATCCCTTAAGTGTTAGAGTTATGGGGCATATAAGCTAATTTTAGTCAAGAAGCAACATATGTTGTCTTATGACTAGAGTGCTGCCAGTGCCCGAGCTAGTGAGCGTAAAGAGAATTTGGATGGCCCCATTACAGCTCCGTAGTTTGTAGACAAGCCCTTAATGGCACCGAAACCCTGGATAATAAAAGCATTTGTTAAGTCATAGTACTTTCTATTCAGTCTCATTCTCAGCGAGCAAAAGAAGGCTGTGGGAATACTATGTTACACTCAGAACATTTTAAAAAGCAAACAAACAAAATTTTATCTCATGGCTATACATCTGCTGGTATCAGCAGGACATATTTAGCTGTGTTTATTCAAAAAGTAAACAGGTAATTGGACTTCAGCGAGAGTCAGTGAAGTACTCTGATGGGATTTTTTTTAAGAAACATTTTATTTTACAGTGAAAGCATGGTTGGGCATTTTTACTGCATGAAATTGGAAACTGCTAGAAATAGGAGATTGAGTTGCTTTATTCTTATGTTCATCACAAACAAAACACTGTAAAAAGAACTTTACTGAATAATGCTGTATATGCCAGTAATGTTATACAAATGCATTAGAAAGCTTAGTTTAGAAGCCTGAATTTTTACTGTATATTAATCAGTGGGCAGAGAATGGGAAACAGCAGATAGCATGAGGCCACCCTACTTTTATTGCACTTCTAGAGATGCTCTTATTCCAAATACACAATCATTACTTGAAATAGATACTCTTATTGCTGCTTTTACTTAAGTATTATTTTCACTGGGAAAAGCAATAACTGTGTTTCCTTTTTGCCCAGCAATTTTCCTCCTTTTGTCATACAGTGATATGGTTCTGCATAACATCCTGCACTATATACAGTTTCCAGGTGTTCAAGCCACTACTGACAAAACCTAACATGTCGTCTTTTTCTTATGTAGCCTGCTAAGTTTGCCAGGAAAAGGTGAAGACAATGAACTTTCCTCCATGACTAAGGTAAAAAAAGTGCTTTCTGAGGAAATAGCCCTTCCTTTTTCAATAAGCTTGCATGTTATTCTTCCTATACTGATAGGCTGCCAAGGCTTTTTTATTAGAAGCTAGAAAATTTGGCAAGGCTTCCCCTCAGATCTCAGTGTATTGTTCATACATCTGATGCAGGCACATATGAGGCAACTGCTTAATCATGCTTGAGTTTTTTGTGTCCTTGGCATTTATATCTTAAAATCAAACCAGCCCAGAATTGCACAGCACTTCATTGCAAACAGGGAGCTGTGTCCCTGCAGACTTCAGTTACTTAGTGTGGGTTTAATGGTAAGGGGCAAATAGATGTAAAGCAGCTTAATAGCACTATTCTCACTTATATGTGGCATTTAAAATTCTGGAGATGTATTGTTTCTGATAGGCAGGTATGAACAATATCATAATCCGATGTAAATCACACTCAGATTACTTTTTTTATGATGTTTCAGGGCAGGATTCGGCACCAGCCTGACAAGGGCGGGGTAGGGGACGCCAGTTGTAGCAGCTGCAAATACCATGCTACATTATTTCTTAGCTTCCGTTCAACAGGTGGAGAAAGTCTTAGTCTGTTGCAATCTACAGTGGTAAACTGAAATGGGGGGGGAGGAGAAGCAGGGGACATCAGATATCTCAAAACGACTTGACTTCCCTAAATCTGCCCAAGAAAAGTCATCTTTTGTATTAGCAAAATCAACTGAATTAAAGAGGAATGGAGTGACTTTCTAGGATGCTTTTAGTTTGAGATCACAGCCCTGAGAAGCGTTACAGAGCCAGGAACACGAGCTCAACGAAACTTTAAAAAACTTGGCCAGATTTATAGAATCACTTACTGAAAGTAAATCTCTGATGGAAGGAAACAGTAAGAAGACAAAACAGTCTCCTGGCATCTAGTAGGCACTACAGTCCCTGGAAAAAAATTGTTCTTTTTGCTAGTGTGTTATATAGGATGCCATCAGAATTGATACTTTATGCTAGAAAATCTGATAAAGTTGTGATGATTCTTATGTGACAGGCAGAGACCAAATGCAGATTAAAAATGCATCTATAAGAGCCAATAAAAAGAGAAAGAGTTCTATAATAATATTCTAGTAACACAAATGGAATTTTATTAATCCTGCATGATGTTGCAGGTGCAGAAAGATCACTGGAAAATGCTACCATGTTTTGTCCAGAATTAATATGTTAGTCCTGTTTCGAAGGGACAGGTATAATGGTAAGCAGCTAAACAGCATATCGCCTATCAGGTAAGAATATTATAGCATACAGTTAAGAGACAAACAACATTTCCTTGCTTTTACAAGCTTTTACGTTGCTTCCATATGTGATGCTACAGAAGTTTTGCCAGTGACTGGAATTAGAGATACAAAGAGCTGAAAGAGTGGAGGTAGTCGGTCTTCCTGAAGAGGAGGAGGATCAGGAATAGACATGGTTTTTTCATTATGGTGATCTTTTGTCTGCCATCTTATTTGAGGTCCTTTCCTTTATGAAAATCTCTGGATCAGGCAAGATTTCAGAGATTAGAGAGGGCAATCATAAAAGCAATTATTTTTCCAGAGGAAATACATTTAAAAAAAATTGTTCTACATAAGGATATAGCGAATGTGTAAGTGTGAAGGACAGTTAGTTCTTTTCCTTTCTGTGCAACTTCAGAAAACATGTCTATTTCTGCTCATCTTAGTTTGTCTGTCAGTGATTTCATTGTTCTGGAAATATTTGCATCCAGTTTTGCTTCTACTGTTTCTACAGATTTCAGACTAAGTATATAGCTGCAACTTTCACATATTCTATATTCTCTAATACTCTAGATGTTAAGGTTCAAGAAAGGATTATTAGGGGACCGTTTCCTTCAAGGTAACATATTTTGTAGTGTCTCATGTTGAATCCCTGAGTCCAGATGTACCAAACCCACAAATTTTGGCTGTTTCATGTAAATGGCTTGATTTCAAACATGTTTGACTAAAATTAGATCGCTGAATTCGGTTTAGAAATTTCTGCTTGTTCAGCCAAACTACAGCTTAGTGAAACCAATTTAAAAATATGCTGGTACTGCCAGCAAAATGAGTGTATCTTCACTGCTCTGCATACTATTCAGGTTTTTCCTTCAGGTTTTTTTTTAATGTAATTTAAACTTTTGTGACCTTACCACATCATTCCTCTCTCAGCTGGGTACGATTTTATATGTTTACCAGGTTTAAATTGATGTCATACAGGACAAAGACACTTGAAGAAACTCAGGGTAACAATCCTTGCCTGGAATTTCATCAGATTTCTATGTCGGTTTGCACTTTGGCTTAAACAAGTAACAATTTAACAAGTACTCTTTACCATAACTAAATATGCCTAGTTTTAATAAAGAAAAGCAAAAGAGCTACTAATGCAATTACTAGCTTCGTTGTGGGTTAATGCTCTTCCAGTGCCCTTTTGGTCTACATTGATGGGGAGGTAATTGGTTTATGTGCTAAGAAAGCTGATTATGTGCCCAGACCCTTAAGGTATGAGCAGGGGAAGGGTCTGAAGGATGTAGAAAAGTTGTAGACTAGAAGGATCCCCATGTGGGAAGATACCTATGACCTGTGCAAAATCTTCATTAGTTTAAAATTCACTTTTCTCTCAGCTACTTCCTTTCCCACCATGCTCCATTACTTATAGAATCATAGAATCGTTTAGGTTGGAAAAGACATTTAAGATCATCAAGTCCAACCGTTAACCTAACACTGCCATCCCACCACTGAACCATGTCCCTAAGCACCTCGTCTGCCCGGCTTTTAAATACCTCCAGGGACGGGGATTCAACCACTTCCCCGGGCAGCCTGTTCCAGTGCTTGACAACTCTTTCAGTGAAGAAATGTTTCCTAATATCCAATCTAAACCTCCCCTGGTGCAACCTAAGGACATTCCATCTTGTCCTATTGCTTGTTATTTGGGTGAAGAGACCAACACCCATGTCACTACACCCTCCTGTCAGGCAGTTGTAGAGGGTGATAAGGTCTCCCCTCAGCCTCCTCTTCTCCAGGTGAACAACCCCAGTTCCCTCAGCCGCTCCTCATCAGACTTGTGCTCCAGACTCCTCACCAGCTTTGTGGCTCTCCTCTGCACACGCTCCAGCACCTCAATGTCCTTCTGGGAGTGAGGGGCCCAAAACTGAACCCAGCATTTGAGGTGCGGCCTCACCAGTACCAAGTACATGAACATGATCACTCCCCTACTCCTGCTGGCCACACTATTCCTCGTTCAAGCCAGGATGCTGTTGGCCTTCTTGGCTACCTGGGCACACTGCCAACACCTATTCAGTTGGCTGTTGACCAAAACCCCCAGGTTCTTTTCCACCAGGCAGCTCTCCAGCCACTCTTCCCCAAGCCTGTAGCGTTGCATGTTGTGACCCAAGTGCAGGACCCAGCACTTGGCCTTGTTAAACCTCATATAATTGGCCTCGGCCCATTGATCCAGCCTGCCCAAATCCCTCTGCAGAGCCCTCCTCCCCTCGAGCAGATCGACACTCCCACCCAACTTGGTGTCATCTGAAAACTTACTGAGGGTGCACTCAATCCCCTTGTCCAGATCATTGATAAAGATGTTAAACAAGACTGGCCCCAGAACTGAGCCCTGGGGAACACCACTTGTGACCAGTCACCAACTGGATTTAACTCCATTCACAACTCTTTGGGCCCAGCCATCCAGCCAGTTTTTAACCCAGTGAAGAGTCCGCCCATCCAAGCCATGAGCAGCCAGTTTCTCAAGGAGAATGCTGTGGGAAATTAAATAAATAAGTAAATATGCTAAAGATGATGTGTACTGCTGTCTTATCTTCCAGAGAAAAGTGAACTGGAGAAACCAAATACACCTTCGAAAGGCTGAAATGGCTGGGGTTGAGCATGTGACACAGCAGCCTGAAGCCGAGAGAGAGAGAGGGCAAATCATGGACTGTAGCCAGTGAAGGCTACAGGAAATCTGGAGAGGTCAGAGTTGCCATTAACCTAGTATTTGTGAGTTCTGTCCTCTCACACAGACAATTTGGAAAAGAGTAATTCTGCAAATGATTGCCTGAAAAAGCAGGACTAGGAACTGCTATTCCCAGCAAAGCTCCAGCGTAACACAGAAGGAAGTCAGGCACACCGCTGCGTGCTAATTCAGATAAGGCCCTGCTGGCCGGAATTCTTAAAGCCAATCAGGCCAGATACTCCAAGCACAAAGAAGAAGAGGAGGTCTAATACATTTATATCCTAACCATTGCCCTGCTGTGACAGATAGACTTTAGTCTGTCAGTTCATATCTAATTAAACTATGAAAAAAATTCAAATTCAGTTGCTTCAAAGGCAGAGTAAGCTTGATACTGTCTGATATGTCATGCCAGAATAGCTGACATGCAAATCAGGGTCCAAAACATTTGCTCTTTTATGCTCAGCCAGGTGCAGGCAAGATCAAAGTGGCCCCTAAACCCTTTGATTTTATTGAGGGAAAATTGGGAAATTTGTCCAGAGCTTACTGAAGGGCAGAGAGGACCCTGAGTAGAGAGCTGGGCAAGGATGTTATAAGATGCAAAAAGCACAGTGATTAAAAAAATCTAGACACCTTTTTCTTCACCCAAATGATATCTCTGATTCAACACTGCATTACTGAAATTCTGAAGAATCTTTGATATGGCAATGAGGTCTCTCACAACTTCAAAATTATTCACAGAGTATAAAGGACTGGGATATGAGGGTCTTTGGATACCATGGGCCACAGGCTCTTTCTTTTGGTTGATGCTCAGTGTCTGAGGATCGGAATACTAAGTCTGAAAGTTGCCTAAAAGACTCGGTTTTTTAATTGATAGACCACCAAGAGAAAGACACAGGGAAGCAAGATAAATGTTTTTGTGTTATAAATTATACAAATTTTAAACCACTTACTCAATTGTTGTGGAGCTCAGAAAGGTGTATTTTGCTTACTGTTTCTTCTAAACTAACAAGATTTTCAGTCTTTTAATAAGCATTCTCTTGAGCAAACTGTTTGAATCACACTCTTGTATTTTGGATTTTCAAGTAGCACAGTTTCAGAGGTGAAACAGCACTCAATTTCTAACAGAGTTACACCTTAAAACATTAAATCTAAAACTTTAGGTGCTAAACCTTGGTGCCTCCCACTTGGCAACAGACAAAGCAACAGACAAAAAAGTGCTCTCTCTTCAGTATCTTGATACGAGAGCATGGGCTAAAGGACATAAATAAGGGTTTAAGCAGCACTAACAGAGCATATTATACTAAAAATACTTTTGAGAATGATTTGAAATTTACTAGACTGCTAGCTTTGTCTCTTGTAGCAGTGACAAGCAAGAACACCATAGTATTAGGTTCTATGGTAGCTGCCTAAGAATAAGCTTCTAATGGAAAAATTGATAAATTGTAGCCGACAGTGTTCATCCAAATCTGTATTATATGAGCTTTTATTTAACATGCAAAGACTGAGAGAATAAACTAGAGATTTCTATTACCTCTTTAATATTTGCTCCTTTTATACATAAAGAGGTACTTTAATGGTCTACAATAATTTTATCTTTTTGTATCATTGCCTGGAATGTATTTTGTCTTAAAACAGCACTGTGAGGCAGAGGAAGTACTTTTCTCCTCACTCACCAAAGGAAAAAGAGAACAAACATCCATGGTGCATTTCAGGTGTCATCCGATGTCTTGACTTTAGCCTAGACTTTCCAAATTATTTAAATGCAAGTGTACACCATGGCATGAAATCTAGGAGTGCAATTTGACTTGCTCTGAGTTTAAGTGTCAGCACTGTAAGAATCTCCACCTGAACCAAGTGTCTAAACTCCTACTATAGTCAATGGAGAGCTAGTAAGTACAGGCAGGGAACTCGGAGGGCTTTTAGTCGACCAAATGTACTTCCTTTAGGATGAGATAAATTCTCCTCTGCATGTGTTTGACCACACTGGCTTGTTGATTTAACTGAACTGTAGACACCTGTTTATATGCAGACATTTCTACTGTAAACACCTAAAGTTCATTCAAGCTCAACCCTGCTCCACGTAAACTGTAGAACAGATTGGGGAAAAAGCTACAACTATGTTAATGCAACCCCATGTGCGATCAGATATGCTGGCATCACTGTGTCCTGGTTGAATCCATCATGATATTTAGCAACAGCATTTTTCAGTGCATCATGTGGCCCCTCACTACAAGAAAGACGTTGTGTTGCTGAAGCATGTCCAGAGAAGGGCAACAAAGCTGGTGAGGGGTCTGGAGCACAAGTCTTACAAGGAGCGGCTGAGGGAACTGGGGTTGTTCAGCCTGGAGAAAAGGAAGCTGAGGGGAGACCTTATCGCCCTCTACAACTACCTCAAAGGCTGTAGTGAGGTGGGGGTCAGTCTCTTCTCCCAGGTAACGGGCAATAGGACAAGGGGAAATGGTCTGAAGTTGCACCAGGGCAGGTTTAGGTTAGACATAGGAAAAATTTCTTCACCGAAAGGGTTGTCAGGCATAGGAACGGGCTGCCCAGGGAAGTGGTTGAGTCCCCATCCCTGGAGGTATTTAAAAGAAGGGTAGACAACGTGCTTAGGGCCATGGTTTAGTGGTGGGATGCCAGGGTTAGGTTAGCGGTTGGACTTGGTGATATTAAATGTCTTTTCCAACCTAAACGATTCTATGATTCTATGATCGAGAACAGACACATCAGCCATCGAGTCTGTGGCTACTGTGGGAGTTGCAGTGGCCCTACATCACATGTGGCACAGACATGTGGGGTTTGCAGGCAGCCAGAGCTCAAAGCTGCCTTATCCTTTGAACAAGGTGATTGCAGGCCAAGTACTGAGCTGGGCAGACAAAGGAATGAAACTCTCTCAGCAAGTATTCCCCCTGTTACCCCACTCACTGCCCTATGGGATAATAAAGATGTAAACAGTGTGATTCAGACCAGCTCCCATGAGAGGCAGGCCCTAAACTCCTTTGGGATTTTGTCTCCATGTGAATTATTACGGGTTCTGTAGGAAGTCTTTGAGGCAAAATGTAAACAAACTCTGGCATCTCAAATATTAGGCTAGTGTTTTGACATCTAGATCATCCACGTTGAACTGTCCCACAATTATTTTTTATTTTGCTTCAGAAATTTAATATACTAACATGAGACTAAGAAACAAAACTTGAACTGGCTGTTAACAGGAATCATTTTGAATGCTGCCATTTTGTCAAGGAGCACCAATCTCGATATTTCACAAAAAGAAAATACTGGGTGAGGGAGAGGGAAGAGAGAAAAAATTATTATCAGTTCCAGTTTAATTTCTACTGGAAAAAACCCTTTTATATTGTGTCTAAACAGGAGACTATTAGAATATACCTGAAACTTTAGAAGAGATTAAGAAAGGTAGAATTACTGATTTATTCTTAGTGATGTTGGTACCTTTTCCTGTTTATCTGATCAATTTTGGAAGTGTATTTTCAATGGGCTTGAATACATTATGCATTTCTGGTTCCTTCATCTCAGAAAGGGTATAGTGGAATTAGAAAAGTTACAGAGGAGGATGACAGGGCTGATCCAAGGTGTGGAAGGGCTTGTGAAAACAGATTAGGGCACTTCAGCTTGCATGACAGATGACTGGGTAATAAACATGCATGACAACAATAATTTTGTACTTATCTTCTCATGACACAAGAACTACATGACAGCAGATGACATTACCCAATAGCAAGTTCAAAACAACACTCAAATTGCACCTTCTCACAAGGTGTGTAATTCATCTGTGGAAATCATCATCACAGGCTGATGCAGAGACCAAAAGTTTAGATTCAAAAAATGATTCAAGAAGGATTAAGAAAGTGTAGAGAGGAATAATGGAAGAAAAATCTATTAAGACCTCCTAAACAAAAAGATCTGAAGTAAAAGATTAAGAGGTAAGAAGTACAGGGTAGGAGTCCTGCCATATGTTTGCTGTGTAAACCATGGACGGTGTGTGCACCAAGGACATTGCTTGAGTTTAAAATTAGTACAAAATTGCATATTTTTTTGATATTTCCAGGAGCATATAATTAGAGGAGACAAACAGGTGTTTGATGTTCTTTATGCCTGTGAGTAAAGGTGCTAAATTTGCTCAATCTGAGAAGAAAATGTTGTGATATCCTGGTTGTAGCACAGGTAGACAGAAAGCAGGTACACCTCTGGCTTAGGTCAGGAGGGGCATGAAAATCTGACTGTGAATGGAACTTAGGAATTCAGTGCAGTAGAGGATGCCATGGGTGGTTTGTGAAAAGTTCATATATATTATATCATGTAAGGCAGATGTAAAAAAGTTTCATGCTCATAGCCTTTGAATGTGCAGCAATGTGGAGAGAGGTTTTGCAGGTGACTTGTGTTATTTTACATGATCTGTGTTCCCTAATGTTGCACAGTGCCTTAGGTGCCTTCCCTTCTCTATTGCTAAGGGTTTCCTATTGGCCCTTCTGGACCCTGCCTTTCCTTCCCGGCTGCATGCTCCTACCCCCAGGCTGCCCCACAGCCTCCATCCTTTTCCTTTGGTGCCTCCACACTGTTCTCATACTGTTATTCCCATGGCCTCACCCCAGCAAACCCACTGCTGTGGTGGTGGCAAGTTCTCCTGGGGAGGAACCGGCACTGGCCAAGACTGACCCCTTCATGCCCCCATCTCCCACCCCTTGGTTGTAGCATCTGGCTGTGACCCAAGGGGACCCATGATTGACTGCACAAAGCTTACCAACTGGTCATCACGCAGCACTCAGTGTGCGCCCTAATCAGTGCTGACAACATCAAAGGCAGAAACAACCGACAGGGCCCAGGGCAAGTCCTGAGGTCACCTGGAGCATTACTGCAGGGAAAGCAGGATGGTGGGTGGTACCAGCTGTCAAGGGGAGGATACTCACCGGAAGATCTGCCATCCCTTCTTTTCTCAGCTGGCCACTGGGAACTATTTTTCTCCCTCTCCTCCACTCTCCCCTTCCCAAAAATTAACATTCAACGTGAGAGCTAATGTATGCCACCAGCTGCAAATAAATTGACTCCGCTAATAACACTTTGTGCACGTGAACCTGTCTCAGCATCCTCTGTGCAAGAAACTTAATCTTTGTCAGTTTAAGGGCATTTTAGGTTAACATTCTTAACAGTCTTTAGATTTGTCTTTGGTGAATACATTTAATGATATATTGATGCCCTAATTATTGACAGGGAAATGTATTGCTTTTAAACCTCTCATCATATCTATTTTGCATCCCTGCTCTCACAATTAAGTCTGTCTTCTGATTTTTGTACAGGAGGATATATTTTCTTCACTCAGCACTAGGAACATGGAGTTCCTTGTCTTCTGTTATGGAAGAAAGAGAGAAAGAGATGTAAAAACTATTATTTCCTGGGTTGCTTGCTTGGCTAGGATTAGAAGACCAAATCCATCGTATTTGCCCTGGCATTGCCTCGGAAGAAGCTAAATCCCAAAGAGGTATAAACCTAAGGGTAAGTACAGGTTAAATCAATTTTCAAAGCAATTTTCATGCTGTCAGCAATGATTTTTCTATTTACTTCAGAAGTCAATAGATATTTAGAACTCTGGAGATTGAATTTAAAATCAGTTTCACATGATGGAAGCTCTATAATATACATAACAGGGTATTGCTATAGTCTTGAACCAAGGCATCTTGATTTTATCTGCTATATTAATCACTAATCTTTTTTTTATGGAGAGCATTTATATTGTTACTATAGGAATGTATAAGTCGGGCCATTGTAAAGGCTGAAACCAGTCACGTTTCAGATGGATAGGCTTATTTTCCTAATATTTGAAAAGGATTATATTTGAAAAGCTATGATAGGTAATAGAGTGGGAAATAATCACATCTATTGTTATGTAATATGCAATTAGTTTTGTATCTAATATCCAATATATTTCTTCATTAAAGTCAGGTCAGTCCTGTGCTATCAAATATAAACTGACATTTGAGAGAGTGGTGGTTTTTTTAAGGACAAATAAACATGATTATTTGCAATATTGTTTTTAACAAGATAAACAGATTGAATTCGTCATCCATGAGGGAAAGCTGGTATTATTTTTCTTTTATTGGATATATTTTTTAAAACTAGTCATCCATTAAAAAGACTTGAAATCCAACACAATGGCAAGTGCAACAAAATTAAGTAATTTCAATAATTTTACTTGAATTCAGTAAAATTATTTAAGTTTTTACCCTGTCCATTACAGCTGATACACAACTGCCTAGCATGAATAATATTCTATAGACATCTGTGGCAGTTAAGAAAATCTAGGAATTATGAAAGCTATGCCAAAATGGTGAAACTAATGGAGCCTGCTAATTCATTTTATATGATAATGCAATGACAAGTGACAATTTGACCATGCATTTTAACTGAGTACTCATTTTTACTTGTAATTTCATATGAATATCCATTCAAGTGTTTAAAGGAGAGTACTATATAAAGCAGTTTGCTCTGCTGTAACTATATTTTAAGGAGACTTTTTTATCTTGCATTTTAACTCATGCTAAATGTCAAGCTATTACATGATGTTTTAGCTGACGTTTTGCCACATTAGCCTTTTTCCTAATATACATCTTGTTTTCCTGTGTATCATGAAGATACATGTTCTGTATCACTGAGCTACATGCAATCATACAGACTTATGATCTAGATATTTGTATGCCACATACATAAAAGTTGCTTTACAGGTCAAACAGCTTCAAGTTATTGCCCTGATTTAAGGCATTCTACTTATGATACAATTCTGCCCAAGTTAGTGCTCCTTCCTGACATCCCAGGGCAACTTTGATTTCTTTGCACTGAGAAAGTCTTCAATTCTTGGTTAGCTTAAATACTAATGCAATCCAAGAAAACTACTGTAAATCTTTGTAACTCCTAGAGGTAAGGCTGAGCCACCCTGGAGTGGTACTAGCTGTAATCAAGTCATAGAATCATAGAATCATTTAGGCTGGAAAAGGCCCTTAAGATCATTGAGTCCAACTGTTAACCTAACCCTGCCATCCCACCACTAAGCCACGTCCCTAAGCACCTCGTCTACTCATCTTTTAAATACAAGTTACTGAAATCTTGATTGAAAGTGGAATATAAATAATGTTAGAGTTACAATACCATACCTGGTTTATAGACATCATGTCAAAGAAGCATCTCAACTGTCCCTTGCAATGCCTTTGTGTGAAGGTGATTAGGAAATCATAAATGTAATACAGTAGAAGGAGTAAATTAAATGTTCAAGGCATAGCTCTGCTTAGAACTATTTAACACGTACTACTAGTGACAGCCACCACTAACATAACAGGTGAATCTTGATATTATTTTAATATTAACATGATATGGTTCTCTTTTCCCCTCTTACACACTTCCCTGTTGAGTAAATATGAATATTTATGAATAAATCTGATTAATGCAATTTGAGCACTCAGCTAGCACTTTGCAGGATCAGAAGTCCTTTGCAAGAAAAGTTGACTTTCCATGGCAACAGGGCCAAAAAGGGGTTCCCCTCCTTGCTAGAACCTTTAGGCACAACAGTTAGGATAGTAACAATTATGATCACCTTCATTTGACTTCAATAAATTCAGTGATGTGCATTCAATTTGGTGATACTGAACTGTTGAACTATTAGCACTACAAAATAATCCTGTATATTGAATCTGTAGATTTTCTTCTTTGAAATATGGATACTTTGCTACTGGTTTTTTGGCAATCGGATCCAATATAAGTAATTGAATCTCAAGATACTGTGAAGGACTAACTGGACAGGAATTGCGTAAGTGACTAAATCTAGTTTTTCAAAGTCCAAATTAACTCCTTGGATTGATCTGCATTTGGCAAAAATTTTTATCATGGGAGTATGGTTTTAGAGGAGAAAAACACTGTTTCACCTTGTTCCTGGTACATAGTGGAGAATGGTCCAGAAAACTACCATATGCTGCATTTTTTTCCTTTGATACCTTTTCCACACTGGGAACTCTTTAAAGGCATGCAGTCATGCAGATTAGCTATTGTGCATAGTTGGTAGTTATGAACTGTGTTTCTGGATGGAAGAGCAACAGGTAGGCTTATAGCTCTTGCAAAAGTGCAGTCTCTCCATGGGGTTCCACAGACTCCTGTGGAAACTGAGAGCTAGAACCTCCTGTTCTTACCTGCAGTACTGCTATACCTTCAGAAAATGGTATAAAGTATTTAATCTGGGGAAACTCCTGTAGGTACTGGCGCCCATGACAGAGTTTTTCTTTAGTGGAAGGAAAACAACAATGTGGTCCTTTGGGGAATTTCCACCTTGTCTTACAAGTCATCTGTGCTGGGTTGATAACTAGTTTCACCACATTAAATACAGTCATTCAGAAAATGTAACTGTACTGGTTTAAGGTAACTTAACCCTGATGCATTACAACATTAAAATATTCCAAATTTAAGAATTGTTGTTACTTATATTTTTACATTTAAGGACAGAAAACTAAAATCTCTGCTAGGTCATCATATAGGAACATGTTAGACATTACAATTTTCTTCTAGATTTTAATCATAAAATACAGTTATTCTAACTGATAGGCTTTTTTCTGTGTATTTTCAGAATGAGGCAAGTATTTCTGTGTAACGTCACTGGCCTAGAGTAGTGTGGAGGGGAAGCTGTGTGGCCAGGGCAGGAAGGAATATATATTTTGGAAGAGGATTTAACATTTCTTCTTCCAAAATATACAAAATAGATATAAGTTCTTTCAAAATCCTATCATCAGATCCATGGGAAGATGTTCAGAATTAATTTAATGCAAAATCTTTCTTATTAGTTTCAGGCTTGTAGCAGCTGGAGCAGGACATTTTCATTTTATGTGAGCAATTCTCATTCTAAATGAATGGAATGTGGATCGGTGTTTCCATATTAAGAGATGGTTCTGCCACAGCTCATCTTTTCCATCAATAATAGATACCTGTCACCTCTGGGAGTTAAGAAATCCTAGCTGGTCCTGATTGTTTTTGCATATGTTTTAAAATGAGACTTAAGCAAAGGTTCTTCTGTTGGCAGTCTGAACCGTTATTTGACTTTACTCAGTTTGCAGATGCAAGCAGGGCATGTTGTAAACACACAAGCATTTTTACAATGTACTTTATTAATTCTGTAAGTTAGATATCATCTGCTCATCATCTGTCAGAGGCAGATTTATTGGGATAGGCTAAAGGACTTCTAAGTCCTCACAGCCTACCCCATTAGCACTGCCAGCCTTCAGCATGATGGTGAAAAAACAAATCTGCACAGCAATGTTTCTCCCATGACAGTTAAAGCATATCCATAACAATGCCTTGATTTACTCAAAACACTTTTAGTTTTCTCCCTGTCTTTTCTTAGCTCTTTCAAAACACAAAGCATGACTATAGTTTATCAGCTAAGCAATTTGTAGGAATCCCAGAAATACACTGTCTTAAATTTGGTTGACATTGTGTGATGCTGCTTTCATAATGCTGGGGCGGTAGGGGTATCTTTCTGACTGCTCTCAAGTTGCTTGTTTTCTAAAGAATTCCCAGGAAACACAATCACACATACAATTGAGAATCAGTTTTGCAAGCATTTTCACTGTCCTTGGAGTAACCACGGAGTTGTTCTACCAGTGTTTAGTCCCTCATCAGTACTGTCAGGGAGCAGCAAGGGTCACCATTCAAGGGTGATAACATGGCTGGCAGTGTAGGGATCTCACCAGCCAGGGCCCCATCCCACTGCCCCAAAACTAGGGACGTTGGTCAGGAAATCAGCCCACAGATCAGGGCCAGGTCTGGTGAGGATAACCAGGGTCAGACACAGCCCACGGTCCAGGATGACAAGGCAGAAAGTTCGTGGGTCAGGGTCTGGACTGACAGAGTCTATGACCAGGCGCAGACATGACTGTGACAGAGCTGGAGACAGGCACAGCTACAACATAATTCAGGCTAAGACTGAAGGCCCAACCCTGAGAGGCCATTGCCCATGAGCATTGGGGTGTGGGTGGAGGCACCAGGTGAGGCCAGTAAGGGTCATTAAGGCCTATTAGTGCACTCTGGGCACTGACACAGTGTTCTGCAGAAGAGAAACATCTGTAGGGGCCAGAATGGAAGTGGAGACTCCAAGACACAAGTATATCTTCAGAGATGTTCCTTACAGGAGGACTAGGTCACAGCAGAATTTCAATCAAACAGAACAATCCATATCCATCCTTTGCATAAGTGAGAAAAACTATGCTGAAGTCCATGGAGTTGCATCAGGATTAAATGTAGACTGTGAAACAAAATGAGGTAGAGTCCCAGCGCCATAAAAAGTTAAAATAGATTTGTGTGATATGTATCTAGCATCTTTGTGGCAGCAACTGTACATTCCCAGGAAAATGGCCAAGGACTTTATAAGGGCAGCTCTCAACTATGCAAAACAGATGAGAACCTCTTCCTAGCAGTACCTAAACTTGCTCATCTTGTGTCTGAGTCATCAAAACTTGTCTGTCAGTGACCTCTAATGAAAGGTCTTTTAAATCCTTGCCCTTGTTCTTCACTACTTTTCTTATTAGTGAAACGGAACAAGTATGTATAAATCATTGAAATAATACATATCCAGAAAAATGTATTCCTATTTTTACAGGGATGATCTGACAAAAGAATTACTTTCTGAGCTTTTATCTGCAACGGTATTGTTATCTGTCAGCTTTTTTTTCTCTTTCTTATGTGTGCACACAACTTCTCTTCAGAACATGAGTATTTCAGATCTTAAAATAACATTTCACTGACTTTATTCAGCAATGCAGTCTGGAAATTCACATGAGAAGTACATTTCTGCTGATGTTGAATGCCAAGATATTTACACTGTGGGATATCATGCATGTCAAAAGAAAGGTTTGGGAAAGACAAAAGGCTGCTGTTGTGCCTTTAGATTTCTGAAAAACTAAATTATATTTCATCTATCCACCATTTTTATCTACTAATGTGTGTAAAAGGTTAACACTACTTCAGCTGCAGAGGTGACAGGGAAAGAGCAGAAATCCTGTCATGGAGAAGCTGATGGTGGTCTAAAAGGACATATTCTCCAGCTACTTTGCAGAGCTCAAGACTTAACACAAGGACATGGTATGTTACAAAAGGGAACTAAAATGTGCCTCTCCTTCCTGCCGGCTTCTCCAATTGGAAGCCAGGGAGGTTTTTCAGCCAGAAAGTTTTTGCCTGCAGGGGAATGTAAGATTATTAATCTGGTTTGTCATGAAAAGCCTATGGAAAAACATGTCTTTGCTAAAAGTTCTGAAAATGGTAATGGATTATCATAGCTGTTCATTTAAATTTGTTTTGTCCTGATCACATCATAAACAACATAATGTTGCAGCAGAAACATATACATGGCAGATTGTCCAGATATATAGCAGGCTTGCTGAATGCAAAGGAAGTTTGCTGTCAGAGTCCTTGGCCTTACCAACAGTTTAGCCTGTGGGAAGCACGAGTCTTGCTGCGGAAGCTGACTGTGATAATGCCTGTGCTGTCCAGATACATCTTTCTGTGATCTCTACTGAGATGCATGTAGCTGTTTCTCAATGCGCACAATGCGTGCAATGCATGCAATGCATATTCTGCCTTGCACAATTCTGATAGCACGGAGCTAAGCCTGGCCTGATTGCTACAGAGACTTCACTGGCCAGAATTCCTGGCAAGAATTTTAAGAAAGGCTTTACTTGCAATTAGCTGATAGAAAGATATAATCAGCGTTTACTTGTGGGAGAGAGCACAGTAATCCTCTGTCAAACCGTAACGGGAAAAGAGGATGGCATTTAGGAAGAGAAACTAAGTATTGTGATTGTTCTTTATTCACAAATTTTTTAAAAATTAAAGCAAGGTACAAATGCTGCTGTTAGTGGTGTTGCCTTTGACTTTTTTCAGTTAGCATTAAACTATGTCTTTTAGGAAATGTATAGAAAATACAGTTGTTTGTTACAGATTTCATTTTGTACATCACTGCTGAAAGACTGATTTGCTCTCTCCTAATAGGCAATTTGCTAGTAAAGACTCATGGTATGGAAATAATTGCTTCTGGATGCATCATTTTTTAAAAGTACTTGGCAAACCAGATATCGCAGAGAGTTAGATAACAAGAATATACCGGGGCCTCTCTCTGGTATGGTCTGGGCTGTGTCAGAAGCACGTGCCCACGCTCTGCAGCTTGGAGTTCAGATACCATTGAATGTGGGCTGATTATGGTAAGACAGCTAAATAGTTTCCACCCCTATCTGTCTGTTCTACTTCTTTCCTGAAAGCTTGTATTTCCATGATAAGGGGAGGTACAGAGCCTAAAAATGCCTTTAAAATTGCATGGGCTGAAGGTGGAGAAGGTGGCTGAGGTGTCTGTACTCCTCTGTGAAATGTGTGCTGCTGGACAAAATGGAGGAAGCAACTGAAAACCAAACAAGGTCTGAAGTTCTGCAGAGCCTTCATTTCCCCTCTGGTACAGGCCAGATAGATCCTGTTTCATTTGTTATGAAAACTCCTGCTGAACCTCTGGAAATTGATATCAGGGAAGAACATATTTTCTGTAGAAAAGCGCTGTAGGATACCAGTGAGGAGAATGCGACTGCGAATGACAGTGGGAGTGTTTTTATTTCATCTATGTTTGAAATAGGAGAACGGGATAGACTGCTGAAAGCAACTCTAGCAATGCAATATCCAGTATCGGGAGAACAAAATCCTTTTGTTTCCTGACCTCGGCCTCATCAAACAAACCAAGAGAAAAGTGTTATTGAGCTGGAGGAATCTGTTTACTGGAAAGAATACTGAGGCTGTACGATGGCATCGTACAAAACTAAAGATGCTGGAACAGAACAGACCTATTCTGGAAAAGAGAAGCAGCAATGAAGCACAGATGACAGCAAAGTCAATGGAAAATGAACTTGCATGAACTACAAAGTAAACCTCGTCAATAATTTTGATTCCTTTATTTAGCTGACAGCTGTACCTAAAATTGATCTCAGTTATACTGATGTAAGATGTTTTAAGGACTGTTTAATTGACATGTGCATTTAATTCTGTGTGAAATGTCCCAGTTAAATATGCTTGTGCCTTCAAAAATGCATGATGTGGTTGAGTGAATAATGGTGAAAAATATCCATCCAAAATTAATGTTAATTTTCTGTATTGCAGAGCTAATGAAGCTAACTGTTTCTTAGTGCTTTCCTGCAATGAGTTCTGGAAGCTCCTGATGATCTTACTGTAATATCAAAGTCTTTTTTTAGTATCTGTGCCTTGTTTTCCCTACCAAACAGGCTTCAGTATATGAATATTCTTATACGCTGTATCTTGATGTCCATTCTTTGGTATATGCAATTAATCATCTGAGCTACATACTCTGCCTCTTGACTGGATGATACACTTTCAAAATAGGAAGAACAGAGTGCATTATAAACAATGCATTTTCACATTAGGTTTGTGTATTAATATTCTTGTTTGTATTAAGCTTTATGATTTTTCTGGTACTTGAGACCTCTTTTGAATACTTAAAGATCAGTGTAAGTAACAACAACCAACTGAATTATCTGCTTTTATTCAAACTCACGTCTATTATTAGTAAAAATATAAACATATTAATTTAAGTATGATCCTACACATTTTATTCCAATATATTATCCAATATTATTATTATTATATACTTTTCCGCAATTTTATTCATGTTTCTAAGAGATATGTATAAAAAGACATAAGACAAAAAGAAATTTTTGAATAGTAGCCCAAAAGGTATAAAATACACTTCTGATTTATATCTTTACATTTAGTGAAAACAAATTGCTATAAATTACAAGATGGAACCCATCATCTGAAAGCAATGATACAGTTTGACTTTTCATAGCCCCATTTCATCCTGTGAGTGAGCTCCACACACCAATAAATTACCAACTTCAACAAAACATGTGCAATAAATCTTAGGACCCTTCCTCACACCTGCAGAAAAGAGTGAGGTAAGCAGTTGAATCTTGCAGAACGTCCTGAAGGTCATCATCTCAACCTCAGGCTCTTGTGCACCAGGGCAGTGAAAGCAGGCATCCCGCATACCTCATCTTATTCACGCTAATGTGACACTGTGCCTTTTTGATTTGACCTATTTCCTTTGGCATGCCTGACAGTGTCATGTCCTCTCATGTACTTGGGGAATTTGTCGATCCAGGAGAAAAAAAAATGGTCAGTTATCTGCAGATTCCCAAAGGCCTGGGACATGATGCACTGATAGACTCAAGGGCTCAACCCCGTCTAAGCAATATGTCATTTTATCAGGCATCTAAGGAAACAGATGTAGGAGGTGTACAGTTTTGTATTTTCTATAGTTAGATCTGTCTTCTGCAAACCCTTTACTAGTGAATAGTAATGTTCACTAGTACTGATACTGAACATCCTCTTGATATTTAAATTCTGAATGTTCTTGTCTCCCCTGACCAGCACTGATGCCACAAGCTGACATCTCAGACACCTGCTGAAACAGCACTGACAATTCGGTGGATTCTGAACAAATCTCAATCCTTCAAATTTTCTTTTTGTGCTTTTTCTCTTATTACAACCTGTTCTCCTCCCCCACTGCTACAGGGTCCTGTTATTCTGGATTATACATGGCAAAAGATCAGACTGGCAGATGGGACTGCTCCATATTTAATGCCTTCAGGGAGAAGAAGAACACAAGGGCATGCAGAGCACATGTGTGGTCCAGCAGCAGTCTGTCAAGTCAAACCCTCAGAAACATGGGAGGCTAGTGCCCCGAGAATGAGAGTCACACAGGCGAAACAGCTCAGAGACCCACAGTCATGGTGCAGGAAAGCTCACTGATCTCTTATGAATTTATGAAGCATTCAATCTGATATTCTGTAAATCAGAAATTTTCCTCAGAAGGCTGTAGGAGATTTGGAAGAGAAGGCATGTGAAGAGGACACCACCATCACCTCCCTGTTTCTCCCATGCTGGGGGTGATACAGTGGATGGGCACTAACAGTACATAAACTAGGTGACAGCTATATTGAATCTTTGAAGTTGTACTTCAGTGTGATCTATGTACCCATTTACAGAGACGCTGGGAGTAACACACTTTGTATAATGACCTGCTTTATTATGTTCATATATCCCTTGTCCCCAGGCGTTACTGCATTGTTTAGTGATCAGCACAAAAATCTGTCTTTTGCCTTAAGAGCAGTGATGTGGCTGGTGAGACAGGGTCATGCAGAACCCTGAGCAAGCTGTAGAGGTGGAAGACCTTTTCCCCTTCCAATATACTCTTCTCCTGCTGTTGAAGCAGTCTCACTGTATACAGAACTTTTCCCACTCTTCAGCCTGCTCTGCCTGGCTGACTTCACTTGCTGGGAGAAAAGAAAGGGATGTAGCTTCTGGGCCAGGCATGAGGGGATGACACATATCCCTCCCTTAGATGAACAAGAGTAGAAAGGAAAGAAAGGCATCCGTCTGCTGCACCGCGCATTATTTTTTTTTAATGGCTGAGAAGATTAAGTGCAAACCTGGAGAGCTAAGATGCTGCTGGGGTGTTTGCCTGAGCAGAAGCGGAAAAGCTTTGGGAAGCGGCCGTGCTCTGGGGTGTGTGCAGGGAGGTCAGTGCAGTGTCTGGACAAGTCCAAACTGTCCCTAGAGTACGTGCAAGCAGCAGCAGTCTCAGACAGTGGGCAGAAACCAGGAACACACAGTGAATGGTTAGTGCATCCTGTAACAGCAAAGCAAAACAGAGCAGCCCTCTTCTTCCAAGTGCATTTAAAAAATAATTAAAAAAAAAATCATGCAGGCCCTTTATTAACTAGACAGTATGTGCTCTCCTTTTCATCTTGCTGATCTGCAACAGCTACTTGAGGTAAATGATAACGTAGCCACCAGCAGGGCAGTACCACTAAGGCAGTGCCCCTGCATTCGGCAGGGGATGCCGGTGGCACAGGCACAGGTTGCCTGAGTGAGCACGGCTTGGTTTAAGAACTTGCTAAATTTTCTTTGCCTTCTGTAGTGCCACCTGGCGCCGGTTCCTTGAATGGGAATGAATTTCAAACTATTTTTTTCCAAGGCCCTCTGATCTTTCACATGTAGATCTTTCTGAGGCGGCTCAAAACCCCCGGATTTTGCATATTTCCCTCTGCGACTGCAGACACAGAACCAGTGAGCTCCAGCATTTGGGGGAAAAGCACATGGCCCTGCTAACTGAAGCTCTCCTCCTTTCCACTGGCCAGGTAACTTCAGCTGGCTATTCCAAATAAACCTGCTTTTACATTCTTATGCCATGTTCCTTATAAAAATACTAATATTGTTATATTAACTAACTACCCATTTCTCCATTTCACACTGATAAGCAGCAGCAGGTTTGTGACACAGCTTACCCATAAACTACCACATCAGAGAGAAGGTCTCTGTGCAATCAGACCTGAGCTCTGGTCTGGTATAGTGTTGTTCTGTTTCCTACAGCAGGAGGATATTAGATTCAGATCCTGGTGCTTGTTTTACCAAATGTCATGTCTCCGTGTTTGTGTTTTACTTGTCCCATTTCTCTCTCTGCTCCGGTACTCATGTTCTCAGGTTGCAGTTGTTCAGCCACATCTTCTGAAGCCAGCCTGGAGGGAAATATAATCCAGAGGGCTCACCAGGAGAGATCTCTCCCAACAGTCTATAACTTGTTCTTATCATGCAGCCAAATGGCCTCATATGTTTTTATTACATTGTAGAAGACCAATTTGGTTTTAGATACCAGAAATCCAGAGCTTGCTGATTATTTGCTCTTTCCATCGTTTCCAGCTGAGAGTTTTAGTTTTAAAAATGTTAGCTTTCTCTGGACAACCTTGCCTGATTCCAAACAATGATTAATTCATCCTTAAAATGTAATAGGTGAATAACATGAGAGAAAATCTATGATAAGCAGATGCACACAGTATATTAGCTGAAACAGCACTTACTAACATAGATAGCTCCCTTATTACATTAATTTTTTCGAACAGCTCCCCCAGAACTTCTTTCTGTAAGTCTCTGCCTGAAGACATGTGGAGTCTGTCATCTGGAATTACAGCTACATTGACATACAAGACCCAGAGCCACTTCTTACAAGCATAAGCCTCCAAGTTCCCAACTCCATGCTGGAACAAGCCCTGGGCACCCAGTAGCTCCCTCCCTGTGTCCTGCTTTCTGTGTAGGAGTAGGCAAGGTGCAGAGCCCAGGGGTGAGTGGTGCTGCGCTCCTGGGCAACCAGTACCACCTGGCCCGCTGGCAGTAAGCTCTGTAGATGTGCATATAGATGTAAGCTCTATAGATGTGCTGCAGCACGTGTCGATGGATGAGCACAGGTCAGGTGGTAATGCTGCCGTACATCATGAGGAAACATGTCTTTTTTCATAGTTACCTAACCTTTTAAAGAGTCAACAGCAGTGCTACACAGATAATAGGTATGGGCTAGATAAATGCAGTGGTGGTGCTGTATTGCCTTTCTTGAAGAATTGCTACTGTTCCCTATAACATAGGGCCTCACATAGTAACAGCAAATGGAAATTGAGAACACTGAGCCAAAGCTGAATGCGTGGCAGTACTCCTGCCTCACGTACTCAGGGCAGTCTATGATTACACAGCTACAGACTTTCTTTTTTTCCCAATGGCTTCAGATACTGTGAAGTCCTCCCACAATAAACATGACTACTTCTCCCTGAGGCAAACATAACTAGGCACCTGGAATCCTAAGGTGCCCATAACTGAATGCAGATGCCTCACATTATATTAGACAGTTCAGGAAAATTTCTGATTTTCAGCTGATTTTTCAAGCATTAGCTCACGTAAGGTCTGTTGTTGAAATTCCCCATTCAGTAAAATAGACTGTGTTGGAATTACTCAGCGTGATATTTGCCTTTTAACTGTTTGATACACAGTTCTGTCTGGTTTCTGTTGTGTTTCTGTCCAGCAGAGGAAGTAACTGGGAAATAAAAACAACCTGCACAGTGTCCTGGACTGGACTCTGCTCTCTTTGATTTTTTGATCACATATTTAGTTGTCTGATAGTGTCTGTAAAAGGCAGGACAATAATCCTTGCTATTCAGTTCTGTATGAAATCAGAAACAACTGGAGGCAAATCTCATTTCTTCAAATTACCAGCGAGTCATTTTGGAGAAAAGATATTCCTGAACAAGATTATTAGAAGATATATTTTACAGAAAGATGATGCCACTGTTATTATGCTCTCTCTCTCTCTCTCTCATAAAGCAATAATAATAACTGTAATCATAATCCAGTGAATTCCAATCTTCATGAGAAAAACTACTCTTTCTAAATTATTTGGAATGTAGTGTTCACTGTTTTTTTCATATACTGAGGAGAAGAAGGGTTTTCTGGCTTTTAAAATGCTTTTGGCATTAGAAAGAGAATAATGACTTCTTCCTTCAGGTTTAGGAAACCTGAACAATCTGTTCGTAATGAATGTATCCTGCTCGTGTGCCTTCTAGAGATGTGCTGAGTACATATCCCTGTCTTTAAATAGAAAGCAGTCAAAGGATAATTGCAGCATTTAAAAACACTGAAAGCATTCTAAGTAGGAAGGAAAGATGGTTCTGTGGTTAAAGTATAAGAAAAAGAGAAGATCTGGGTTATATTCCTGGGCTAGGCAGATATTTCCTTCATAACCTTGGGCAAAATGCTTCGTCTGTGCTTGTCCACATTTTATTCTGTGTCCACATTTTATTCTGTATAAAATGGGGATTCTAACCCTTTTCTGCCTCAGAGATTACTAAAAATGTTTGTGCAGGGCTGGACATCCTGAGGTGGAAAGTGTTATCTGACTGTTATTATAAATGGAAACACGGGATATGCCTACGTAGGCTCTCAGTTAAGAGGTGATCTAATTACACAGAGGAAACCAAAGGAATAGAGTTAACAACCCTCATGCTCAAAGGCTCCAGTTACTACCTGATGGTATCTTGCGTGTATTTATGTCTGTCTCTGGGAGCCTGACTCTCCTAGAATATGCCTTTAAATGCCTGAGATTTTCAGGAGGGAGGATTTGTTGAGATTAGTTTCTAATCCACCAGCTATTATATTTAAGAAACCTTTGAACAGTGTAACACAAAAGAAGTTACCTGCAGAAAAACTACCCTGCCACAGGACAAGGAAACATTCCTGCAGTTAGGAACCAAAGGTGGCTCCCCTACTAAATCACACACTTAAGAATTGGCAAATCTTTGTAGCTCCAGTTGCTGCTCTTTTGGTCCATAACATCTCTGTTGCTACCAGATCAACAGTGGTAATAATAAGCTGTACTTTGAAATTCTAGACCATCCTCTAGTCTGAGCATCTGGGAGTACGTAACGTAGGCTTGGATTCACAAAGACACTTACAAGCCTAAAACCCACCAATGTTTTAACAGCCATGGGCATGGGTATTCCTACATCCCTTTGTAAATTCAAGCCTTAAAAGTCACTTTGGTAGGCCAATTTATTGTACCTCTTAACTTAATAGGATATGGTAGCTTTTTAACAAAATGATTCAATAGTTTAATGCAGGAAGCAGGGAAAAATACCCTATTCAGTAATTTAGATACACGGGATATTAATCATCAGGCTAGAATGTGGCAGGCAGGAACAGTAGGAATTGTTCTTATTCTCTTAAGAAGGCTACAGATTGGAGTTTGTTTATGTGTTTCCTTGCAAATATATAATCATATACACAGACTCCTCCTCATACTGTGAATGAAGTCAGTAATCTTCAAGAACTGTAATGGAAAAAAACTCAGGCTGGTATGAAGCGGACTTTAGGAGACAGATGATCAGCTTCATTAATATGATGTTTCACTGAAGTGAATAGCAATTTTTCTTCCAATATTTGTAGGAAGATGAAGCTCAAGATGTGTATTCTGCAGGGGATACTGTTACCTTGGCAGTCATTTTTGTCTGAAAGTAGGGTACCTCCTGTTACAAAGTGACTAATTGCTACACTCAAAAAAACCCTGCAGGAAAGAAAATGAAAATGCTTTCCTCTATTTTAAAAATTGTTTACCCTAAGCATTTAACACAGCTAGAAATATAGCTAGTTTCATAATTTTCTTGACTAGTTTGTTGGAAAGAAAAAAATGAGTATCAGAAAAGCTCTCCAAACACCAAGAGGAGAGCAGAAAAATCAACAAACCTTCAGCCTGACCCCTTAAAGAGTACACTGTCAGAGAACTGCCTAAATACAGCTAGTTCAAATACAATCAAAGGATGACATTTGCTCATCAGTTTATGAGTATTTTCAACATTTAAAACTACAGCATGGGAAGAATTGGTTCCTCCTTTGCCATCTGGTTGCTGTTTCTTCTCGCCTGTGATAAAAGGAAAAACCCAAACCTTGACCTTGAGGCTTTCAGCTCATGCAGATGTGAGAGTTGCTATTGACATAGAAATATGCACCTGGGGAAATGAGTAATCAGAGTAAGGTTAATAAAATATAAAATAATAATAATAAAAGTCTCTAACCCTATTGCTTTATAGTGAAATTAGCTAAAGATTACCTTGTCATTCTTGCTTGCACAGTACTGCAATGCTTTGTTAGAGCTTTGTTATTGACTTATGCTATATTTAATTAATTACTTTTGCCTCATGATATTATCACATTTATAGAAATAATCTCCTTACAAATACATCAGAACATCTTTTTTGATTGGACTGCTACATACCATTTTTGTATTCAGTGTCCTATTTTGATAGTTTCCCCTCCCCCCCCTTTGTCTAGGGCTGAGAAAGATCAAAAGCCCTTGCTCTAAAACACTGAAGCCAGATATGGTCAGAACTGCTATTGAAAAGCTGACGTTGTATACAAAATGAAACATATATTTGGAACAATTAACTTGGTTTTATTACAGAGCTTCATTCTCCAGGCTCCCTTCCAAAATTATTGCTCTGCTTTTTAAAGTGAAATAGTTGTCACAAAGTGGCTTCAACTTTCAAAAATATTTTGACAGCATTTTGGGGGGGGGGGTTGCAAAAATAGAAGTGTTCTTGCAAAACATTTTCACTGAATCACATTCTGATAGAAGATGACTTGATGTGATTTCTTTACGGCAGCTCCATATATGTAACATGACTGTGATACTCCAGGCAGCACAGGAACTTAGAAAACACCAGGTAGTTTTACGGAACTTGTTGGAACACCTGTTTGCTGGCTGCAGCTATACTATTCATTAGAAAGATATATAATGCTGTCTACCCCTGTGTAATCAATAACATTTAATATTGAGTGGGCTTCAATGTATGTGGGTCTGTATATCTTCATGTTGGAAAGGAATTCTGTTTATGGCTAAGAAGAGGCACCACCAGAAGACAGACCTCTGTTCTGAAAAGTGAAACATTAGTACTATTTCCAGTTTATAGGATAGCTAGTATTATTCATCTAAAACTGTTATTTTACTGCAAATACTGAAAAAAGAATCCAAAATAAAAAATGAAAATTTCTTTAATTTTTGCCCTTCTATAGCATACTGTGTTCAGTTTTGGGCCCCTCACTACAAGAAAGACCTGTTGCTGGAACATGTCCAGAGAAGGGCAACGAAGCTGGTGAGGGGTCTGGAGCACAAGTCTTACGAGGAGCAGCTGAGGGAACTGGGGTTGTTCAGCCTGGAGAGAAGGAGGCTGAGGGGAGACCTGATCGCCCTCTACAACTACCTCAAAGGAGGCTGTAGTAAGGTGGGGGTCAGTCTCTTCTCCCTGGTAACAAGCAACAGGACGAGGGGAAATGGTCTGAAGTTGCGCCAGGGCAGGTTTAGGTTGGACATTAGGAAAAATTTCTTCACCCAAAGGGTGAAGCATTGGAATGGGCTGCCCAGGAAAGTTGTTAAGTCCCCATCCCTGGAGGTATTTAAAAGCTGGGCAGACGAGGTGCTTAGGGCCATGGTTTAGTGGTGGGATGGCAGTTAATGGTTGGACTTGATGATATTAAATGTCTTTTCCAACCTAAACAATTCTATGATTTCAAGCCACAGATTTCTTTTTTGATATACATGTCAAGCCAATGGACTTTTGGTAGGTATATGGCACTGTGGAACACACTTAGGGCTCCTCAATCAACAGAAGAACAGCTTAAGTGAAGAGTTTTGAAAATGGAGCGGTGGTGGTAAAATTGTGAAAGTCATGAGTAGGCTGCACCGCAGAACTAACACACTCAGGAGGGTTTGGGTCAAACTCTCTTCTTCATCGAGGTCTACTTGTGCACAGGGAACACATCTATCTGAAATCAAGTCGCAACACCTCATCCTAAAACATATGGCCTTTCAAAATCTGGATCTGAGGGCACCTTTAATAACCTTTTAATACTGCAGACTCAGCATAGCTGGGCTTTAGGCCATTACAGGGTTGCCTGTGTGGAAAATACATGGTCAGGTACAGAAGCCAAATGGTGCTGGAGCCAGAAGAGTCCCAGCTGCTGCTCCCCCGGGGCTGCCATGTGCTACGTGAGGCACAGGCAGTATCCTCCACTGCCTCCAGCCACTGTAATTCTTGACATTGGTTATATGATACAAAAAAAGTTTGTCTGGCCCAGTGAAATGCTGGAGGTGTCATCGTGATGCTCTACTGATTTTGGTGTGTCCCACCGACAGCTAGAGCTACCTAAGGTATTGTAAACATAACCATTAAGGAATTGAGAAAACCAGAGCAATTAGCCCTCAGGTTTTTTAGAAGGGTAAGAATCTTTTCTTAGCATTATTGCTTAGATTTAGAAAGCTTAAGACCAAAAGGGTCTACGATGCCTTCCAGTGCAACCTTGTGCACAACATACACACAACTCAGTAGCTTCTGTGTCAAGTTTGTCTCTGGTCACTAGTCCTGTAGCAGAAGGCTGATTTAAAATATTTGAGATATGGAGAAAGTGCCATGCTCTTTAATATATTTCTCTAGTGATTGAATATCCTTGTTGAATTAAACCCATAATTTTTTTTAGCCTTATTTTGGCAAGCTTGAGCTTCCATCTCCCGCTGGATCTCATTGTATGTTCTTCTGTTACAAAGCTATTTACTATCAGAAATGTGTTCTTTATGTAGCAAGCCTCTTTAAGCTTCTATCGACAAACTGAAATCCTTGTAAGTCACTGCCATACCTTTAAGAGCATGCATTATACTATGCTAACTGGTGGATTTTCGGTACTACGAAAAATCTGAAGGGCAATTACTTTTTTTTTTAATTGTCCAATGCCTAGAGGCCAAACAGCAAGGTGAACTAAGCTTACAGCAACACAATAAGAAAAAATAGTTGATATTTTTTCTTTCTTGCTTTTCAGAAATGAATCAAATTAAGATATGATTCTTTGTGTCCATAAAAATGCTGGGGGACATCTTAAGCTGATTTAAGCTATTGTAGCTGTACTGGAATTGGTAAAGCCACAATAATTCTCATACATAGCAACTTGACTTACTGGAATTAGCATTTCTAAACAGGATTGCAGGACTAATTCTTCTCACTAAGAAAAAAGCAAGGAGATCTGTGAGCAGTAGAACTAATGAACGTTAATTTCCTCCATTCCCCAGCAATCTGCATCCCTCCTGCCTCTTTCTGACCACTTTCGCATTATTTCCAGAGCTCTCTCTCCCTTACACCTTCACTTCCTGCATCATCTGTCTGTCAGACTGGGCAAGAAGTAGCTGGTACTGTAGCTGGTTCAGAGCTAGGTGTATGTACCTCGCTGTCCAGGGTGTGCCACACCAACCAGCTGGTTTGCTGACAGCAAACACAACAGGGAGAACTAAGTTCTCCTTACCTTTCTTTTCAAGGGGGCACTAACTTGGACCTTAGTACTCTCAGACACTGAATTCCATAAAATTTTTATGCAGTTAATATCCTTAAGAATTCTATCCCTCTACTACATTTGTGTAAGACTGGTGAAGAGATCCAACAGTTGTGAGGAGGCACTGACACACAGAATAACTGCCGAAGCCTCGTTTCCTTAGGAAAAAAAAGAGGCTAGAAATGAAAGAATACATTCCCAGTAATGTAACAGAATGGTCTGCTATTCCAGTACTTCAGAAGCATAAAGTAGGATGTGGTTTGGCTGAAGTTGAAAAGCTCAGATTAGTAATTGTACTTTTGCTCGCAGGCACACATGAGCGAGCCCATTTTAATGGCATGTTCTTATTGTGCTGCTCCATAATGTGTACTGACTTCAGAATTGCGATGCAATTGCCATAGGTAGAACAACCAGCATGACCAGAAGGAATTAGTAATATCCACTTAAAAGCAGTAACAGGATATTTGTGAGTGACTGGAGTCCCTTGGAATTTAAAGATTCTATAAAGCAATGCCACTTTGTGATAGGATCGTCACAGTTTTTTTCTCCCGCGTGAGCAACCATATTTGCTGCTTGATAGATTAACACCTTCCATGATGGAATCTAAATCTGACATGACCGTCAGCAGCAGTGAGTCACCGGCTCTTTGCAGGATAACGACTGCATTTGCTTCAGATGGAGAACGGAAGAAAGATTCTTCTGCCGCTCGGTGCAAAACTAAGTCACACCATCTTTGAAGTTTTTCCTTCGGGATTATTAGAGGTGCAGATTACACCCCCCTACTATTCACAAGCGATAAAGTTCTGATAGCTTTATTAATTTTGGGTTCTGCTTTACTGCTCAAAAGAGTCTCAAGAAAGCACCACTAGGATTTGAAGAGTTATAACCTCCTGAAGGGAGGTTGTAGTGAGGTGGGTGTTGGTCTCTTCTCCCAAGTAACAAATGACAGGATGAGAAGAAATGGCCTCAAGTTGCGCCAGGGGAGGTTTAGATCAGATATTTGGAAAAAATTTCTTCACTGAAAGGGTTATCAGGCATTGGAACGGGCTTCCCAGGGAAGTGGTTGAGTCCCCACCCCTGGAAGTATTTAAAAGCGGGGTAGATGAGGTGCTTAGAGACATGGTTTAGCAGTGGACAGGTATGATTGGACTGAATGATCTTAAAGGTCTTTTCCAAGCAAATGATTCTATGATTTTATAATTATATGTATGGGAGTGGTAAGACTATGATGGTCCTACTACAATATCGCAAGTAACAAAAACCCATACGTCCGCAATGAATTTCAGCTCTTGGCTTGCCATCACGATTAGTTGCTACCAGTAATGCTAGTGAGGAGCCATCGTTTACACCTATAACGTTCCCATAACGAAAGGCCTGCGTGTATGTGTCCATAGAAGGTGTACACACAAAATCATGGCTACACAGAGATAATGAAGCCAACAGGGGCTGCCAGAAAGAAGTGTGTTGCACAGCAGGAATGCATTTATTTACAGCCAGCGGGGCACCGGGCCCACCTGGCTGCTGCAGCGTTTCGAAGCACCTCTTATGGGGCAGAGCAGAGGCGAGTTAGACAGAGAGCTCCAGCAGCACAGGGAGAATAATTATTCCTGAATTATGTATTTTGGGCCGGACCCAGCATGAATTTATGGAATAGAAGAAATGGCAGACAGACATCTTGGAAAGTCAGCATCTGTCTTAGGGGGTGACAGGCCTGAGGAGCAGGTCACCGAGACCTCGGCAGGGTGTGGGTCGAGGATCTGCCCACGTTTTTCCAGAGCGGCACTGATCCATAACCACTTTGTGTGGAACGGTTACCGACGTGCCTCGGCTCCCCACGTGAGGGAATTACAGCAAGCGCAGGTGCCCCACGGCTGCGCCTCGCTTGTTCTTCTCCAGCGAGGAGATTGAGCCCCATCTCCCCGGGTTTTTGAGGGAGAGGCCGTTTTCCAAAAGCGGAAAGCTCTTGCGGAACGAGAATTTTCTATTTCCATTTTGGGGAATTTGGGGGACATTTCTGGGCAGGGATGGCAGGCCTCGCAGCTGTGGCCCAAGCCTGGCCACCACCGCATCGCCTCAGGACGCCCGAGCCTCCCTGGGGCCCCGCGTGTCCGCTCCCGCGGGTGTGCCAGGCCCGGCAGCGGCTCAGCCTCCGCACCGGGCGGCGGCCGGGGGTGGCGGCGAGGCGGGGGCGGAACGGCGCCGGCCTCGGAACCTCTGTGCGGCGGCGGCGGCGGCGCGGCGGAGCGTGTTCGCAGCGGCGCGCTCTGATGCCGCCCGGCGCACAGGGGCATTGTGGGTGCTGGGCTGCCGCCGCTGCGGCTTTCGGCGGGTTCTGTCCCAGGCGGCGGGCGGCGGCGGCCGGGGCGGGAGGTGTCGCCGGGTCCTTGAGCTGCTGCGCGGGGGCCGTTTCCTCTCCTCCTTTCCTCTGTCATCCCGCCGTGCCCCCGGCTCTGCCGCCCGCTGCCCCTCCCGCCCTCCCCCCCCCCCCCCCCCCCCCCCCCCTCCCCCCCGCCTCCTGCCTCCCGGGCGGCGATGGCGACTCCGGACCAAAAATCCCCCAACGTTTTGCTGCAGAACCTCTGCTGCCGCATCCTGGGCAAAAGCGAAGGTAACGGCTTTCTCCCCCGTCCCGTCCCCCACCATTCCCCTCGCCGACAGCCCTTGGAGCCCGCGTGCAGGGGGGGGCGGGGGGGAGGGTTGTGTGGGAGGGGGCGAGCTGGGCGTGCGGCCCGGGGGGGGCCCCGGGGGCGCGGGGGCGGGCGGGGGGCGGGCGCCGTCGCCGTGGGGGGTGGGGTGCCGGCCCCGCGGCCCGGGCCCCCCGGGGGGCGGCTGCGCCGGTCTGCCGCCGGCCGGCGTCGGGATCGATCCCCCGAGCCGGAGCTGCGGGCGGCTGGGGAGCCCCGTGGCAGGAGGTGGGCTTGGGGAGCCTTCGTGTCCCCCTCCCCCGGAGCACTTCGCTGGCTCCTCTCCTCTTGTGGGGAGCGGGGGCATCGCTCCCCGGGTGTTTGGGGCAAAAGGTGGCTCGTGTACACGTTCAGGAATCTCTGCCTTCCTCCGGTGTCGGCTCAAGTTGAGCCATTGACATCTGCTAGGTCCTCTACAGGTCCTCTGCGTCTCGATGCTGCCGTGATCCTCCAGCAAGGGAGTGAATCTCTTGCCTGCTTGCATAAGTTTCTATCTGTTGCGGTCGAGGCAAAGACTCTGTTTTTAGTAAGCAGTTGGAGGGTGGAAAGGAAGAGGTGTATCTGCTAAGTCTGCTTTTTAAGTTGCTCTGTTTATAAGCATTGCTCACCAGACAAATTCATGCCATACCTTTTGTTGTTTCTCTTTTCCCATATGGGAGGTGGCTTTCTTCCTTAGTAGTCGTAGTGATGAAGTCTTTTATGTGTTCTTTTCTCCCTCCATGCAGCTCGCTTCTGATAAGTCGTTCCTGGTTACCATTAGGTATTTCTGTGACAGTAACTAATAATTTTGAGTATTGACCTCTTGTGAAGAATTGGTTTCAAACCGATTAAAACATGGTCTATAAGTGAATTACTGCTGTCCTAGAAGTCTAGAAAATGAGTGACAAGGTGCAAATATACTTGTGTGTGTCTCTCTCTCAAACTTCCTGTTTCCACCTGTTGGAGACAGCACCTCATGGTCTCACACACCATCCTTGTCTCTAAATTGGAAAGATACAGGTTAGGTGGATAAGGAACTGGCTGGATGGCCACATCCAAAGAGTTACAGTCAACATTTTAATGTCAAAATGGGGATCAGTAACAAGTGGTGTCCCTTCGGGGTCTGTATTGTCTGATGCTGGTCAGTATCTTTGTTAGTGCCATAGACAGTGGGATTGAGTACACCCGCAGCAAGTTTGCAGATGGCACTGAGCTGAGCGATGCAGCTGATGCACTTGAGGGAAGGGATGCCATCCAGAGGGACCATGAAAGGCTTGAGGATTGGGCCCATGTGAACTTCATTAAGTTCAGCAAGGGCAAGTGCAAGGTCTTGCGCCTGAGTCAGGGCAGTCCCTGATATCAATACTGGCTGGGGGATGAAAGGATTGAGAGCAGCCCCATGGAGAAGGACTTGGAGGTACTGGTAGATGAAAAATCGGACATGAGCCCAGCCCTGTCCTGGGCTGCATCAAAGGAAGTGTGACCAGCAGGTAGAGGGAGGTGATTCTCCCCCTCTATTCCACTCTTGGGACCCCACCTGGAGCACTGCATCCAGCTCTGGGGCCCCCAGTACAAGAAAGACTGTTGGAGCGGGTCCAGAGGAGGGCTATGAAAATGATCAGAGGGCTGGAGCACCTCCCCTGTGAAGAAAGGCTGAGAGAGTTGGGGTTGTTCAGCCTCAGAAGAGAAGGCTGCTGAAAGACTTTATTGTGTCCTTTCAATATATAAAGAGGGCTTATAAGAAAGATGGAGAGAGACTTTTTACCAAGACCTGAAGTGACAGGATGAGGGGCAACTGTTTTAAACTGGAAGAGGGTAGGTTTAGATTAGAGAGAAGGAAAAAAGTGTTTGCCATGACAGTGGCAAGACACTGGAACAGGTTGCCCAGGGAAGTTGTGAATGCCCCATCATTGGAAGTGTTCAAGGTCAGGTTGGATGGACCTATGAGCAACCTGATCTAGTGAAAGAAGCCCCTGCCCAAGGTAGGGGGGTTGGATTAGATGATCTTTGAAGGTCCCTTCCAACCCAAACTGTTTGGTGATTCATCTGAGAAACTTGGAAGAGTTGGGAAGAAGTTGGAATCCCCATGTCTTCACTGAAATACTGAGTAGGGACCCCTTCACAGAGACATGCTTAAAGCTGTTGATTACTGTGGTTTTTGTTTTGTTTTTCAAAAATCCTTTCCTTCTCTATTGCCTGTTTAAGTTTTCTGCAAAGCCATAAATTTCCCATTTCCCAAACTGTCAACATGTAGTAGTTCTGTGATATGAGATTTTATCAGGATGTGGCAGGTTTCTACTCTTCTCCTACCTCCCCCAAATCAATGTTTGTTTGCTTCCAAACATTTAAATACCTACTGTGTTTTTATGTAACTACATGTTTCTTTTAGCAACTGGTTTAATTGTGTATTAAAGGGTATTTCACATCAGCCTACAATTCTAAGGTGCTATTACCCTCAAATTTTTCTTTTAACATTTGGAGGTTTTTTTCCTAATACAATTAGTACATGTTCTTATTTAAGAGCACTTTAAAATTTTCAATACCAGAAACCTCAAATTATTGTACTAGGTCTGCTCCCAAAAAGAAAAAAAAAAAAAAAAGAAGGAAAATAAATTTTCTTTGCTTTATTTGAGTAGCAGAGGGCTCTGCTTTCTTCATGACTCTTTTTCGTAGATTTGAAATGAGATGTGATCTAAACTTAATCTAAGCTTGTTTCTTGGTATTGAGTATCGTATCTAGGTCCTGTGACACTTATAAAACTTAAATAGAATAGAAACAGAAAACTGCGTTATCAGTCATGGTAGGGGTATTGAGGAGAGGTGGCTCACTACTGCTGACTTTGGACCTAGTTGTCTTTTTGAAATCATAGTTTCTATAAATCTCCCTCTCTTCTGACTGGAGTAATAAGTTTATTTGCAAGCAGTACATGTACAAAACATGGAAGAGAACTTTTTTAAAAAAATAAGTGTTCGTGTATTGCTGTACATTGGGAGTCCACTCTTGTAACCAAAATCATGTGTGTGTGAGACTAATGAAAGGGCAAATTTTGCCCAAAATCATTGTAAGCTGCTGCATGCAACCTGTAGTCCATCATGTCTGTTTGCTTGTGGGTTATCTGGGGATTTCTTTGAAGTAACAGCTTTAAAAAATTAGTGTGGGTTGTCTGCCACATTTATCACCACCCATATTTTTATGCGTGCAACAGATAGGAAGCCAATCCTTACCCTGCTCTATATTTTTGTGTTATGAGGAATGCTAGCACTAAACTGTTCTTTCTAACATAAGACTTCTCTTGAAACAGTCAGCTGTGTGTTAGTTTGTCATCCACTCGGCTATTGATATAAAGCTCATAGAGAAAGATAGATCAAAAAGTCTTTGTGGAAGAAATCCTGGTCATGAAGGGTGTGTATGGCATCCTCTGTGTTGAGGTGTTATGCATGAAGCCCTAGGTGACAGGGAAATCATCAGACAAGTTATTTAGCATCGCACTGTTTTTCAGCCTTTAATTTCCTTTCAGCAGGTCCAGGATAAGTTTGAAGTATGGTATTTCTGTGTTGTTAGTGATCTACAGCAGCTTCCCCTCTCCTTGTGTACTGATGAAGTTAGGCTGCTTTGTATATACATGTTCTCTTTTTTGAAGAAGACTTTACAAGTAGTATCAGTTTAGTTTTCGATAAGCGGTTTATAATGTTAAATTATTTCCACAGAGTTTAGGGGGCAAAAAAATCTTAATCTTCATAGATTTTTAAATTAATTGGAGAAATTTCTGGTAAAAATTAGCAACAAGAAGCTGAAGCTAGTTACAAACAGCCCTCTTTAACCATTTGTATAGTTATCCTACTGTGAACTTCTTGAAATCCTACCTTTTGATACCTTCCTGAAATAAGTGCTCTAGTGAAATATAAGGTGCAGAAGTAATCAGGTGAAATGTAATGGGTAAATAATAGAAAGCAGTTGAGATTCCATGATCTAATGGTTCTTCCTGCCGGTATGTTCCCTGAGTTTGTGCTTCAGAAGGTTTGGTCTACTTGTCTCTGTTCCTTCTCAGGAACTTGTGTTGTATTATGTTTGTGAGGAAGCTACGGCTCCAGAAGGAGCTGAAGGATCCCGTTCATGTAAAGTCTGTGTCATGATAGCACGCTTGGAGCTCACGTGGGGTGAGTGGTCTTACTCTGCATCCGTGTTTATGGATTCTGCAATCCCATGCCTGAAGTCCTCCATAAGCCTAACGGAGCCTGTTGGCTGCTGGGGGTTCTTTCGCTTCTGCCTGTGATGTCCTTAGAAGGCCTCTGCCTTCCCCACTTATTAAAGATTTATGTTGAAGTGAATTTGTGCTGTGACGGAACATGACTGCAGAGGCCTCAATAGAGGAGCTATCCTCTCCCTCTTCCCGCTTTTTTGAGACCAGCCGCGAAGTAGATGGCTTACTTAGTTTCTAAAATCAGTCAGCTCCATAGGCCTAGTTACTGGTTTACTGCAAACAGCTCTGCTTCTCAGAAATTCATTACAGGTCTGCTGAGTTAATGTGGAAGAAGTCTTTTTAAAATAAATAATTAAAAAAAGTATCTCAACTTTTTTTTTTTTTGGTAGAACTAAGGTTCGAAAGCTCTCTGTTCCTGTGCTTTAGCCAGTTCTCAACTACTTAAAGCTAGCTTCCCATGGCTTAAAGCTAGCTTCCCATGGTACTGTGCCTCTGCAGTCCCCCACTGCGGCCATCGCTGACCTCTTTCTTCCTCATGTCCTCACAGTGTCTAAGAACTAGTGTACTAGTTTTGCATTATCAATCTTTCTGTGTTTATCCAGGCTGTCCACCTCACTTTACATGAATACCTGATCTTGCAGAGAGCTTGCCTGCCTATGCCGTAATTTCTATGATTTTTTTTTTTTTGCACCCTTATTTGTGGATTCCAGCAGTTATATGGGGTTGCATGCCTCTCTTTTGACAGTGAATTTAATCCTTCTGACAAAAAGATGCTTGTTCTTAACTGTCTTTGGCAAACCTCTTGGAAATTTTAGTCAGAGGCTTTGTAGACTGCCGTACAAGCTTGTCAGTTGTAAGAAGTCTTAGTGCCTCCAATGGAATCAAATAGTATTGCTGAAATATTCAAGCTACTTCTATTTGATTTTTGAATCCTAAAAAGATTTTTGTGTGCCAAAGTGCTTCTGGAGGCGCCCATGCTCTAGAAAGTAGTATTCAGTCTTCAGAGAGCAGTTTGCTACCTGAAGTCTGTAATATGGCCTTAATTTAATATCTGTGGGGATTTCGGTGGGGGTTTTGTTATTGTGTGTTTGGTTGGTTGTTGGTTTTTTTTTTTTAATTTATATTTTTTAAGCTCTGAATTATAGGAATAGATCTTAAATTTTCATGGTGAGGGGAAAGCATACAGTTCATTCAAAAGGGGGTATGGAGGGTTTTTTATCTATACTAGTAACAAGCAAATGCAAGTTGACAGGTTAGGGAAAAATTCACGGTGAAGGGAAAGTTCTGAGAAAATTGTGTGACCAAGTTGCTGATAGTCCAGTGGGACATTCCTCAAATAAATCGGTTTACTGACAATACAACAAGAGCCACTATTAACAGAATTAAAGAATAGTTATGTTTCCTATGCAGTGCTTAAAAGTTTGTGGACACCTTCTAAGTAAGGAAAGTCATGGGAGCGTGTGTAGTTTGGGTTTTATTTTGTGGGTTTGTTGGGTTTTTTTCCTTTATAGAAGAGGACTGTGGAGACTGGAAAGATGGTTAATTAAGAATAAACTTAAAATGCTTCACATAAAAACTTGCATGAACAGAATATTTTTATGTTTACATTTTATAATTTGTTTTTATTATTTTTCCTTCTGAAAGCAGGGAACTTAGAGAAGTTTAAGGTAGTTGACTAAAGCAGAAGACTGATACAAAATTAATTTTGTTTCAGGAATACTTCATAACTGGTCTGGTCCTAAAATTACACTTCTCAATACAATGTTTTCTAGAGGAACAAGCAGTTTTGCTTACAAGGTGTGCAGATTCTCTTAAAAAACAAAATCGTAACACTAATGGCATTCTAGACTACTATTTTAGTTTATCAGTAGATGACATCATATTAATGCAAATGCTTTTTTTTCTCCCACTGATAATTCATGCCAATGTAGAACTTTTGATATAGTTAAAATAGAGAAGATAGAGCAGCATTATTGTCTTGACAAGCGCAGTATCTGCTCACTGCATACGCAAGAAGGTTCTCAAGTTTTACAGCTTTTCTTGCAGGCTTAATTTTGCAATGTAGCACATTAGGTGTTTAGCAAACGCTTTGTGACAGGGAAGAAGTTTGGGGGTGGTTTTTTTGGTTTTTTTTTGGTTTTTTTTTTTTCTTCAGCACGTGTTCGATGGCAGCATCTGTATCTGAATAGTTTGCAGCAATAGCTGTTAGCCCATCCATGCCACACATAGAGCATTGACCGCAGTTAAGAGTGTAATTGTTTTTTACAATAATTTTGCATCCACATTTAAGCAAAACTGTTTTCTGGGGTGACAGACAACTGACTGGAAGAAGAGAGAGTGGAAACAATTTGCTAGTCGCTGAAGGCTTTCAAGAAAGTAAGTGATTACTGTTTGGTTTAGATACGCTTTCTTTAGAATTGTCCTATAGTTTAGAAATCAAGCTTACAGACAAATTGAAATAAGCAGATGTTGTCTTTCCAGGAAACAAGGTTTCTCACAATCATGATGTATTAGTGTTTGGAAACATGGTTTCAGTTGGTACTTAGGTTTTTCAGGATGCTTTTTTAAATTTTTCCTCTAGAAACTTCAGTAGACCCATAGCTAGCATGTTGAAAGAAATGTATAAGACTGCAAAGTGAACTTCAGTTCACTTCCTAAAATCATAGGTAATGTCAGAAGCTTCTTTTTAGCAAAACAGGTGCTGAATTTCAGCATTTCCTCTGAAATACTGTCGTCTTGGAAGTATATTGGCCAATTGTCTCTTTGTCTCTTAAACTTTTCCTTTAAACTTTATCTTTTGTCCTATTTCTCCTTGCTTTCTTTACAACCAGATTCTTCCTGGGCATTGCTTCTATGTTTTTTGCATGTGCTACACTTGTATTTTCTGCAGCTTTAAAATGCTGTTTTCTGCCTTTTGAAGTAGTTCAGTTTTAATACTGCATTGTTTGCAGGCAAGTTTGAATGGCTGGGTGGAATATAGATCTTTGAATGATTGATAGATTGCTGTGCTCAAAGGAGGGTTTAAAAATTTTTCTTTTTTTTTTTTTTTTTTAAGTGCTGTTTCTTTGTTCAGCTGTATGGCTGCTTACCAGTATCATTAATTGTGTATGTATGTGTGTATTACTTAAAGGATGTAATGTGAGGGGGAGTCGCTGTCTTTATCTGCATTCACTACTCTGCTCAGGCTCTGGAAACACATTCAGTGTTATTTTGTCCCCTTACCTCCCAAAACAGCTGCATCAATTTCATGCATCAGATACGTTGAGCTTGCTGGTACATAATAGATTCATGCCATAATCCCTTTTTGATGAAGGATGTACACATACATAGTTACATAGCTGTGTATTTTAAGCCCATCTGCTGTCATAATGGCTGCTCTTTGAGGAGGGAAGCAATTGAATATGTCTATTCGTAACAAACTATGTGAATCTTTATTTTACTGACAGATATCCATATTAAGTTATGTTTAATCGCTTAGGTACTGAAGTTATTTTACAGACTTTTAAGAAATAATCTGCTGAAGAAAATCCCACAGCAGGGAGTTTTCTTTGTAAAAGAGAAGCTGGACTTGATATGAATAAAACATGAAAACCTGAGTAAAATGTAATGTAAAAACAGTCTTGGTATGATGCTGTTGAATTTCCAGGGCGAATCTGTATGTGTAAAGAGCAGGTAACTTTGTTCTATATTGTTAGTAGTGTAACAGGTTTAATAATCGGATTTTTTTGATGAAATTGTAGTGTTTCAACTAGAGATTTATCTCGGATGCCTTGTTAGGGTAGTATGGAAGAGACTATACTAAGTTTCTGTGCTTTAACTAGTCTTGCTATGGTTGGTGATGAAATAGAAAGTTATTATAGACGGTTATATATCTTTCTTAAAACTTCCCCATTACAGGAAAAAACCCTGCTACTTACTATTAATAAAGTATCTGTTGAGTTTTTTATTAGATTGGGTACTTAGGTTTAAATCTTCAAGGTTTCTGTCTAGAAACTTCCACATGTGTTTGTCTCCTAGTCTTGCCATCAATATTCCCTTGTACCACAGAACTTGAAGCATAGGTTGCCTTTTAAAAGCTCAAGTGTCAGAGGCAGATTGGAAAACACAGAAATAGCAAAGTCCATGATTTTCTTCTATTATATTGAGGTAAATCCCTATTCCAACATCATCAACCAAAAAAAGCCCACCCAAACTTGTTGCAATGGGTAGCTGGCTTTCTGAGTCAATTCTTCTGGAGAAATGAAATTCCAGAGTCTCTAGAGACATTGTACACATCTTTGCTGGATTTTGTAATTATCTCATCAGGTGACTAAAAACAGTAAAGCCACTTGATTTCTTATTGTGTCGATCTTGGTTCACTTGAAGTGAATCTAAGCCCCCAAAAACCACAGGGAACAACAGAGAGGAAACACAGCACTTAAATATTTTTGAAATACTGATATGAAGCATTTTGTTCAGAAACAAAGAATTTTTAAAAAGTGAATAAACACGGTAAATAGAGCTTTGCTCACATGGAAAAACTGTGTGTTGTCATTTAGTATAAATAAATAAAATGTAATGCTCTGATTTTTAATTTTTTCTCCAAGTATTAAGCTTACTGATAATCACAGTATAAATCATAGCATATGCTGAAAAGGTAGCAGAAGCAGCTGAATGAATAATAATTGTACGGATGAATTTTTGTTTTAAATCAACTACATATTTTCTCATTCAACGCTCTTATTAAGATAAACATACTGTGATATACTGCAAGATCATGCATGTATAGGAAACAAGTTCATTCAGTAAAGTTAAATAAGTCTTTATTTCCTGTGGATTTGTGTTGCATATGTTCTCTTCAGTAAACCCCTTGCATTCCCCAGCTGCAATACTGCCAGCTTGTACTTTGATTCCCTGTAGCTCTCTTCAGAAATTCCTCTTCCCTCATCCCCCAGGTCTCTGTTCCTTCAACTGCGGTCTGGGCAGGATGCAGTCAGTACCTGATGTTGGTAATTCTGTGCAGGCAGACGGGAGGGAATAATTAACTGCTGAGCTTTTGCTTGCGATCTCTCCCTCAGGGAGAGTTGTTTGGATGCTTGTTCTACCAGTCCCCAGTTTCTGTGAAAGCTGTTTAACTTGATATCCCTGAGACCTCTATCAAATTTGGTTTTAAAAAAAATAAAAATTAAAGGGCAATCCCTAAGGGGCAAGGTGGTGGCTATGGACATAGAAGTTGATTCCAGAACATAATTTTACTTAGAAAACCAGGGTAATGCATCTCTTGAGTGAGGAGGAACTGGGGAGAAGTTCTTGTGACTTTGTTGTGGTTGGGGTGTGTGTGTCTCTGTGTGTGTTGGTTTTGTTTTGGTCTTTAAGACCATGTCTATTTATGGGGTTTTTTTTCTAATGGCTTCTTTCTTTTTATATTTTTCTATAACTTATATTGAACTAGTTTACTGGAGATCCATTCTGTTCTGCTTTTTAGTAGATAATCAGTGAGGGAGTTCATTATTTAATCTAGATACATGTCATAACTGATAAAGTACTTGGTATCAACCCCTGATCCTTCTCCTGACTTCAGTTCATCCAAGATGCTTGACCTGGAACTCTTGTAGCAATTTTATGTTTAATTTGTAGCCTGTGTTAAGTCACTATAGCAACATGCCAAAAATATGTAAGAATGACTAGAAAAAACTAGCTCTTGCCTAACTGCTGCTAGGTACACAGTCTAGCAATTCATGAACAACAAAATTCTTATTGTTGTTTGGGATAACTTGGTGCCAATATTTGATTTTAATTGGCCTTGCAGAATACTTTTTGGAAATCTTGAGTTGTTCTGTAATGGCATGCATTATACTGAAAAATTACTCAGAAACACTTCCTTATGCTCACTTTTCCCACCTGGTTCATCAGTTCACTTTAAGCTATTGATAGCTGAACTGTTAAATTACTTTATATGTGTATTTTTCAAGTCCTTATTGCAAATGAGAGGTTGCTTAGTCTAACAGTAGAACTATTCTTTCTGGGAGGCATGTAAGTCATGCAGATTTGTGACCTTACAGTAGTCTGGATATTGACATTTTCTTCCCTGAAAGTAGGCTGATACCCTTGCTCCTTTTGTAGTCCAATATTGTCAAATACTGTTAAATATTAATGATTCTGTCTGAGCAGACTTTTTTTCCTGATTGTGTGAAGTACTGCTTTGTGTGAACTGGTTAATGTTCACTGGTCTACAGTTGTATTCTAGTAGATTAGAACCAGTGGGTGGCATTTATATTACAAGACAGTCAAAAATGGGCATTCAAAAAGAATGCAGCACATTCTGGTTTCAAATTTCTCCTTTCCATAAATTTCTGGAGTTTTTCCTGCATTTAATCAATAATTGATTCCTAGTGTTTCCCAGGGTTTTTTGGTTGTTTGGTTGGTTTTTTTTATTGTCAATATTAGTTAGAGGTGATTCAACACTTAAAATATCTCTGCTTCTAGTTAACCTTTACCCTATTCCATTTTTGTATTCCTTTTGTACATATTTGTCCAGGCCAGCATCCTTTCTTCTTCCTTGGCTGAACCAGTGCTGCATTACTCTACAATTTTCTCTGAAAGTTGACTGCTTAACTGACTAGACAAAACACATGAGCAGTCTGATGCATCTGCATACAAAATTGTTATATACAAAACAGACTTAATACGCAGAATTGCTTAGATGATTTTTTTTTTTCCTGAAGTCAGGAAGTGTAAGGATTCAAGTAGCTGATACCATGCATTTACACTTACTTTGTCTTAAGTACCTTTACCCTCCTGTTATTACAGTTATTCCCTGAGAGGAGTAAAACTTTATCTGACATTTTGTAAGGGCATTTGACATGTCCGTAGGGTTGTAATTTGATTGATTTTTCAGGTCAATGGGAATGTGACTATGCTGTAGAGGCATTAATATTGAGCTGGCCCTATCTCAGTGTTACCAGACTATTAATCTTCCTAAAAAGAAGAGATTCTTGCACTAAACCAATACTGTTCAGCAACAATATTAAAAATAGAATTATTACATGATGAAGGAGCAGTGGAGGAAAGTCACTGACTTGTGACCTCTACACTATATTATGCATTGGAATACGATGCCAATATTGCTGAGCTAGCTTTGAACCTAAGTGGTGAAACCATGTAAACTGGTTTAAAAACAAAACAAAAAACCTACACACAAACTGGTAAAATTGCTGTTGTAAAGAGTGAAGATCCCCAGGGAGGATAATCCAGTTTTGATGCCTGGTGAGAGAGTGTGCCTGGTGAACATGGCTATATTGTTCCTATGTGTGAGCTGAATTGTATGATTTAGCAGAATAAACCCCCTATAAACCAGGAGGAAGCAGTCAGCAACCTGCTGTGCCACCTGGGCACTCACAAGTCTATGGGACTGGATGGGATCCACCCGAGAGCACTGAAGGAGCTGGTGGAGAAGTTTGCCAAGCCACTCTCCATCATTTATCAGCAGTCCTGGTTAATAGGGGAGGTCCCTTGCCAATGTGACGCCTATCTACAAGAAGGGCTGGAAGGAGGATCTGGGGAACTACAGGCCTGTCAGCCTGACCTTGGTTATGATTATGGAGCGGTTCGTCCTGAGTGTGCTCACCAGGCATGTACAGGACAACCAGGGGATCAGGCCCAGCCAGCATGGGTTCATAAAAGGCAGGTCCTGCTTGACCAATGTGATGTCCTTCTATGACCAGGTGACCCGCCTAGTGGATGAGGGAAAGGCCATGGATGTTGTCTACCTGGACTTTAGTAAAGCCTTTGACACTGTCTCCCAACAGTATTCTCCTAGAGAAGCTGGTGGTTCATGGCTTGGATGGGCATACTCTTCTCTAGGTAAAAAAGTGTCTGAATGGCCAAGCCCAGAGAGTTATGGTGAATGGAATTAAATCTAGTTGGTGACTGGTCACAAGCGGTGTTCCCCAGGGCTCAGTTCTGGGGCCAGTCTTGTTAAACATCTTTATCAATGATCTGGACAAGGGGATCGAGTGCACCCTCAGTAAGTTTTTCAGATGATAGGAGTGTTGATCTGCTTGAGGGGAGGAGAGCTCTGCAGAGGGATCTGGACAGGCTGGATCAATGGGCCGAGGCCAATTATATGAGGTTTAACAAGGCCAAGTGCTGGGTCCTGCACTTGGGTCACAACATGCAATGCTGCAGGCTTGGGGAAGAGTGGCTGGAGAGCTGCCTGGTGGAAAAGAACCTGGGGGTTTTGGTCAACAGCCAACTGAATATGTGTTGGCAGTGTGCCCAGGTAGCCAAGAAGGCCAACAGCATCCTGGCTTGAACGAGGAATAGTGTGGCCAGCAGGAGTAGGGGAGTGATCATGTCCCTGTACTCAGCACTGGTGAGGCTGCACCTCAAATGCTGTGGTCAGTTTTGAGACCCGTGGTTCAAGAAGGACATTGAGGCGCTGGAACATGGCCGGAGAAGGGCAGCAAAGCTGGTGAGGGGTCTGGAGCACAAGTCTGATGAGGAGCGGCTGAGGGAAGGGGGTTTTTTGGCTGGAGAGGAGGAGGCTGAGGGGAGACCATATTGCCGTCTACAGCTACCTGAAAGGAGGTTGTAGTGAGGTGGGTGTTCTTACTTGGGACAAGAGACCAAGTGATAGGACAAGAGGAAATGTCCTCAGATTGCACCAGGGGAGGTTTAGATTGGACATTAGGAAAATTTTCTTTACTGAAAGAGTGGTCAAACATTGGAACAGGCTGTCCAGAAAGGTGGTGGAGTTGCCATCCCTGGATGTGTTCAAAAAATGTGTAGATGTGGCACTTCAGGACATGGTTTAGTAGGCATGGTGGTGTTGGGTTGATGGTTGGACTTGATGATCTTAAAGGTGTTTTCCAACCTTAATGATTCTATGACTTTGTGCCAAGCCATGCAGCATTTCAGTCTGTGGAGAAGGGCAGAACCAGCTGAAGTGTGCTAATGCTCTCTAATAAGCAGGTAAGCCTACACGTCTCTTCTGTCAGCACATAATAGGAAAGGCTTATTCACAAATTTAAGTGCAATTATTTTGCGGAGTGTACACAGGTGAGTATGTTTGACCATACTATCAATGCTGTACTTCACAGGTAAATGGAATTTACTGCCCTCTGATTTAGAACTGTGTCTAAGGATATATAATAATGTATAACATCATCTGATCTAAGCCAGCTGCATTTATGCCAGATTCAGCCATAGCAATGCAATCTCATGTCTAACATTTATTTATTTGTTTGTTTGTTTGTTTAAATAGAACTTCAACACTCAACTGAGAGAGTTTTCCTTTTTTCTTTCAGCTGATGCAGCCCAGCAGTTTCAGTATGCAGTGAGAGTTATTGGAAGCAATTTTGCTCCCACTGTTGAACGGGATGAATTTCTTGTAGCGGAGAAAATCAAGAAAGAACGTAAGTGCATCTTTGTTTCTTTCTTAGAAATAGGGTAGGAAGTTCTTCAAGAAGTTATCTGATCAGTTTATTCTTCTGAAAATGGGACAACTCTGCCTCACGGATAATTATCTAATCTGTCATTGATGCTCACCCCCTGAAAATCTCATGATGGAAATTCCATTAATTCCCCAGTTAGTATTCCTGAGTGGCTATTTGTATTCAAGGCTCAGATTTTTCTGAATGCTTAGCTTAGACTTCCCTTGCTGCCATTTGCTTTGTATATTAGCCACCATGAAAATAAACAATAATTAATATTGCACTCCTTTCACTTTAGTAGTACTCAGACTTTATGAATTCATAGTTCTTTGTAGAAGACCGATATTTTTGTGATGTGTACTTCAGAAATACTACACTTTGGCACAATTAACTTCATGAGCACCTGTGTGAAACTTGCTGAATGAGCATCCTGGGAATTGATGGAATTGTCTGTGACTTACCTGATATTTCTTGCCTTCAGTTTCTCTACAAGTTTATCTGCAACCTTCTTCTCAAAACCAAAGCATTAGACTGTGGCAGTGTCAGTTATGTTGCAGTTACATTCCATTGTGCTCTACGCTTCTCTGAGTCAAGTGTTCCACTGTGTGAATCCCATGGGAACGTGATGCATTCTTGAAAAGCCAAATACTTCTTTCAGCAGGTTGTGCTGTACAGTAGAACGTCCAGAAACAATTACTTGAAATATGCTAATTAAATTAAAACTTCGTATTTGACCTTTGAATATTTAGTCAGGAAGATTGAATTAGGGTAGCTGAAGTCAACAGTTGTAACTGTTTTAAAGTGCATGTGCGTTGCTGATGCAGAGCTTCCATGACTTGCTGATAGGGAAATAAGCCCATCAGAATTTCTCTCCAAAACACTGTATTCTACAGTATACACTTTCTGCATGAGTTTCTATGTGCTTTGGCTAGATCTAGCCAGCACAGCATATATTCTTTGGGCCTACCGCCAGGAGTTCTGAAGAAGGCTGTCTCCCTCATCTTCGTTTTCCCCAACTTCAGCTTGTAGGCTCATGGTAGTGGTCATGTAACAAGTAACTGGATATAGCCTTCTAACTTTATATTGGAGTTACCATGCAGGAGGTGACTTATTTGGCAAAATGTACTTAACAGTGGCTTTTGATGCTAATTGACATTTCTAACATTTAATGGCAATTTCTTTATTATTACGGTTTCTTCAGATGTTTTTGTTTTACTTTTTTTTTTTAAAAAGTGTCTCTTTCTGATGTAACATGGCTTCTCTGAAGACATCTTAAAGCTTGAAGATATTTTTACTCTGACCAAAGACTTCTATTATATAACTGGCAGTGATTGACGCTGTTATTTTTCTTAATATATAAAAGTTGTGTGACCTTAGAATTCTGTTTGATCAAGTGGTATTACTACTGTTGTTTCTTGCTTTCATTGCCTAAAATTGGAACCATTACCCTTAGTTTTGTGAAGGACTTTATAGCGTTCTTTAACCCCTAACTGCTTTCAGTTATGTTTTAATTCCCTAAACCTACATAATGGCAGACTAGACTTTAAAAGGACACTTATTTAGAAGGTGTGTATTTTTATTACTCTAAGGAAAACAGGTACTTAAATTGCATCACTTCTGATGCAAGAATTTTCAGGGCTCTAATGCAGATAACGTGAAAACAGGCAAAATTGTATGAGTAAAGACAGTGAAACAGTTAAGCATCGTTATGCTTTCTTGGGTACATTTTCCAATTTACCACAAATACATAATTTCACACATGACTTATACTTTCAGTTTTTTAATCTATATTTCTTTTTTTTAATAGTTGTGAGACAAAGAAGGGAAGCAGATGCTGCTTTGTTTTCAGAACTCTACAGAAAACTCAGTTCACAGGTAGTGTAATAAATGTATAAAGAGTAAAGAAACTGAAAGCACACGTATGCATCCTTCTGATGTTTTAGAGTTGTTTTGGAGAGTGTTTGGGTCATTAACAGTATTTTTACTGAGAGGATGGTTAAATACTGGAACAGATTGCCCAGAAAAGTTGTGGAGTCTCTATCCTTGGGAGACAGTCAAAACCTGACTGAACACAGTCACAGGCAACCTGCTGTAGATGATGCTGCTTTGAGCACAGGGGTTGGACTAGAATGATCTTGAGGTACCTTCCAACCTCAATCATTTTGTAATTTTTGTGAAAAAGTTTACAAGTTACTACTTTTTTTTTTAAAAAAAAAAGATCCATTTGCTATTAATTAGAAATTAATTTGGATTTAATTGTAAGTCAGAAGAGAATAAAAGATACATGTTTAGTTTGAGTCCAGTTACAGGAAGGGGCACTTCATATGAAGGAAGGAACTCTGTAAAAATAGACGTATTCATTTTTTTATATGTAAAACTGAATTTTCTTCTTGTCATTTATTTTACAGCAATGCCTTGCAAGTATATTGATTTTATTAATCTAGGATTTTAAACAGTCTTCTGAATTTTTAAGTGCTCTAGGTCTTTCATATTGAAGCTTAAGGGTTTGCTGACTTTGATTCCACCAGTGTTAATCAAAGAATACTGCATGTTGATATTCTGACAAAAGATGTTAGTGAGTTAGAAAGTCCATGATGCAGGAAGACTGATCAGGAGACAGGGGGAAAGATGTGAGGATAGAAGTTTAGCTGAGGTAGGTGAAAAATGACTTCTGCTAATCTGTTCTGGATTCTCCATAAAATCAAGTATTTAGCAAGGTAGAATATGGTGGGCAGTAATAAAATAAGATGCCCTGTTGTCATTTGCACGTACCTGATTTTTGACAACAAAAATTAGTTAATGTAAAAGATGATGTTTTCTGTATAACAGAAAATTCGTCCTTATTTTTGCCCTTTGTACTTAGGATAAACGTTTTTATCTGTTTTTCTGCTTTTTATTCATTAATTTACATATTGATCATGGCTGAGTTTTACAGGATAATACTAAGATTTTAAGATTACAAAAAAGTGATTCTTTGGAGAGTATGACTAGTCAGAACTCGGTTCTGCCCCTCCCCACACCCATACTTAACTTACTCACCAGTTTGTTAGTGCTTGAAGCTAAAATTACTGTGTAACTCTTCCTGTTTTCCTTGTCTTGTGGGTTTGTGTATTATTTGTGTTGGTTTGTAGACACCTGTTTCGATGACCTCAGCCACTGGTTTCAGCCTCTTCTTCCGTGTATCACACTATGTGATCTTGTTCTTTTAATACAGATTTTCTGTAATGTGCTTCTGTAGCTTATGTACTATGTTGCCATATTGTTGCATTTGGCAAGCAGTATAGCTGCAGAGCATGATTTCTGTAAACTCTGAAACAAAATGCTTTGTCTGTTCATATCAGTTTGATTATTCTGAATGTAACACAAGCTTGTATCACCTATATCTTCACATTTCGCTGCCTGCTCAAATGTTTGAGGTTTTTTTAACCTTTTTTTTTTCCTGTTCTAGTATCTTGTGTACATGAAATGGTATCATCTGAATACTGCCGCCTTTAAAAATCACTCTACCAATTATTATTCAATGTGCTGTTAGGTTTATTGCTAATGGTGGACAATCATTTCTTTTTCCCATGAGCTTAGGGAAAGGCACAGAAGGAATATGCGTTTTCTGAATCAATGAGGCCTTTTCTTCCTCCAAAAATTCTCTTGAAAGCAACTAGGAGAAAGAAAAAACCTTGTGTGAATCTGTTTTAACTTTGTTTCATCCATTACTCTAAAGAGAAAAGGAGGTCAGTGTTTATTTTAGTGGCAGCTTGCCAGCTGAGCAAACCATGCTTCTTGAGGCACTTAAAAGTTATTCTATCCTAGCAAGTAGAAGAAGCAGTGATGTTGCTGCTCCTTTACCAGCTGTTAATGAGTTGCTGGCTTAGTTATTTGCAGCAGATGCAATACCTCTACTTTTTGCTTATTGTTGCGATCAAAGCAGATGATAGTAGACTTCTGCTCTACATATGTAGAATGTTTCCTTCTACCCTTACGTAACAATATAGAGCTTTGGTAGGTTTGGTTAGTGGGCTCTGTCCTGAAGAAAGAAAGGTTCTATGGCCAAAATTCTTATACTATATAACATACACAAAATGCATAATTTGCAGAGAAACAGGAAAAAGAGGAAAAGGTGAGATTGAAAATGTGTTTAAAAGAGAATTTCAAAGTGACCTTGAAAGTGCTTTTTGCAAGACTGATAGCACTGAATTACATTGCTTCATAAGGGATGGAATCTTTGTTGAATCTTGGTATGACTAAAATTTCCTCTCTATTCAACATTGCTTAGTATTACAGACCATAGCCTGGTCAGTATTATGAGGGAACTTGTATGAGTTTCTTTGACATACTCTGCTCCTTGATATCCATTATAAGCTTCTATGTCCCTCATAATTCAGGTGCAAGCATTAGCATCACAGAACTGTGGAGTAGCATATATGTATCTAGAAACGTTTTAATATTTGCCATAATTCTTCTCTTCAGAGTGTTCTTTTTGTAGCTTGGCCTTTAGCATTGTTCTGTCTTCTGCTGGTAAGCTTTCTGCTGAGATCTAAAGCTGCTGAGAGTGTTATTCTAACAGTCTGTATGTCTCTGCCTATTTGTCTGTTTGAAGATACTTCCTTGCATATTCCTCAAGTTTCATGTTAACAGTGTCTGTCTTAAGCTCTGAAAAGTTTGGTAACTTTCTTAAATGGCATTTAAAGTAACAGAAATTGAAACCCTCAAACTTTTGAAGACTCCCTGTGAAGGGGAAAGAGGAGAAAAGACAGTTCTTTGCTTAAAATTGTACCAAGGGTTTTCCTTCATCTTTAGGTTAGAATAGCATCTGCACCTGAGATATTTTAAATGGCAAGAGTGTGTGGGAATGCTGGTAAAAGTTCAACTCTGTATAAAGCTCTTTCTTAGTAGCTATGTATTTTAAATTGAGTGTACTTGCTGATCTTGGAGCAGGTGAGAGTTCATGATTTGAACACACTGGAGAAAGTTCATAAAATTAGCAATACAGAGGCTGCACTGCACATTCTCAGTTTACTCAAGAGCATGGCTTTGAGTTGGTTTTATTTGGTGGAAAATTGATTTATATGTGTACTTGTTAGTAGGCTGGATAATTAAAAAAAATCTATTGTTATCAGGAGTTAAAACAAGTTCATTCCTGTTTGTCTTTGCTTTTTTTAAAGGGCATTTTGAAAAACAAATGGTCAATACTCTACCTCCTGCTTAGCCTTAGTGAAGATCCACGTAAGCAGTCTAACAAGGTAGGTGAGGAGACCTTTTACTTCTGAGAAACTGTAAATGTGTGTCACTTATTCTAGATGTCTTTAAGAATCACTATCCAGACTTAACCAACACTTCAGGTTGCGTTTGTGGTGTTTGTGTGTGAGGCTGAAAGGACGAACACACTTCACACAAGTATCTGCAATTTTTTTCTCTGTATTTTTTTTTATACTAAATAAATGTAAAAATATGATCTATCCAACATTTGTAGCTGAAGTTGTGACTTTATTAGATGGGTGATTTTTTTTTTGTTTGTTTGCTTTCTGCTTGGTGGTGTAATGTCTGCACATGTGCTAATGAGTTTGAAATGGAATAGGGAGAGCAAAATTCCTACTTTGGTTGCAGTTCTGCTAGCACCAAAGTGCTTTTTGCAGCTATTGTTCATGACCATTCACAGGCAAAAGTAAGCTGTACTGCTAAAAGTACTTTTGCTCACTGTAAGAGACTTGCTTTTTTGTCATTATAATCGTAACGACAACTTTTTCTTTGCATAAACATGGCCTTCAGTTTTTGTGTTCTTGAATATTACACTTCTGTTAACTAAAGACATGACTTAAAGCAGCTCACAAATCTTTTCTTTTTATTACTCCCTCTTCAAATCCTCTCCTTTTCAGGTATCAAATTATGCCACACTTTTTGCTCAAGCATTGCCACGGGATGCTCACTCAACCCCTTATTACTATGCCAGGCCTCAAAGCCTTCCGTTGAACTACCAAGACCGCAGCGCTCAGTCTGCCCAGAGTTCTGGCAGTATGGGGAGCAGTGGGATCAGCAGCATCAGCCTGTATGCCCTGAATGGGCCAACGCCAACTCCACAATCACTCCTTCCAGGGTAAATTAAACTGTTTTACCTTACAAATAGATTTGGGAAAGACTAGAGATAATCTGCTCTTCCTTCCCTTGCCACCACTCTTTTTCCCTGTTCCCCCACCCTCCCCATTTGTATGCCATTGGGAATTCCACTGTAGGTGCATCAAAACTGAGTTCCTTAGCTGAACAGTTCACATATTGAGTGCTGTCATATGGCCATATGAAGCCATAAATGGCTGGCCAAGTGTATGCATTCTTAATCTTAGCTGTCTACTGAACAGCTGATATTTCACTGGATCCACTCCTTTGGATTTTAGTGCCAAGTCCTTTTCCAGATTTCTCAGTTCTCTGAAACACTTTAAAATAGTCTTTACCTTTTTTAAACACTTTGGATTTAGAGTCCTCACTCAGGTTCCTTTTACTAAGTATTCCTCAGCCAGTGTCAAATTAGTAGACTTAAGATTATCTGTTTTCAAGTGGGTGACCTTTTTGCATGGTCTGACTTACTTTTGAGCATGTTTACAACAGGTTGGCTGTTATACTAGAGCAGTCTTGAGTCTTGAGTGGACAGTTTTTCTTCTGGGGAAAAAAAAACCAAAAACAAACAAACCCAACGAAAAAACAAAACCACAAAGAAAAACACCCCAAACCAACCAAACAGAAGAGTTTATTAAAAAAAAATTACATATTGGGAAAAAAAAAAGTGAAACACCTACTGTTCAGAAGTGGCTTAACTAGGTGTAGTCAGCACAGACTTAAAGGGAAGACATGCTTGACCTATCTTACAGCTTTCTATGGTAAGATGACTTACTTGGTGGACAAGGGGAGAGCAGTGAATGTTGTTTATTTCAACTTAGATTTTTGAGACTGTCCATCTATAACATCCTTATTGACAAACTTAATAAAATATGGACTGGATAAGGTGACAGCAGCATAGACTGAAAACTGACCTGCTAGACTGAAAGGATTACGATCAATGACACAAAGTCCAGTTAGAGCCTGGTCACTAATAGTGTAGCCCAGGAGCTGGGTCCTATACACCTTCACCCCACCTTATGGGAGAGAGTGCACCCTCAGCAATTTTGGAAATGATACAAAACTGGGAGGAGTGGTTGATAAAGCCAGTGGGTGATACAGCTGCCATTCATAGGGACCTCAGTAGGCTCCAGAAATGTGCTTACAGGAACCTCCTGAAGTTCAAGAAAGTCCTGGACCTGGGGAGGAGTAACCCCATGCACCAGTACCTACTGGGGGCTGACTGGCTGCAAAGCAGCTTTGCAGAAAGGGCCCTATGGTTCCTGGTAGATGCCAAGTTGAACATGACTCTGCAATATGTAGTAAGGAAGGCCAACAGCCTCCTGGGCTGCATTAGGAAGAGCATCACCAGAAGGTTGAGGGAGGTAAACCTTCCTCTCTCTGCTCCAGTACTGGTGAGAACACATCTGAAATGCTGAGTCCAGTTATGGTACAAAAAAAGACATGGACAGACTGAAGAGAGTCAGGAGGAGGAGCAGCCACAAACTAATTAAGGGGACTGGAGCATCTGACATGAGGGGAGGCTGAGAGAGCTGGGACTGTTCAGCCTGGAGAAGAAAAGTCTCAGGGGATCTTACCCATGTGATTATACTGACCAGGGGAGTGGGGAAGACTGGGCCAGACTTTTCTCTGTAGTGCCCAGGAAAAGGACAAGAGATAATCCCAGTTAAACGTAAGGGAAAAAACTTCTTTTGCAGTGAGGTGGGGTGTGTGTTTAGGGGCAGAGGGGGTGTTGTGAAACACTGGAAGGGGGTGCTCAGAGAGGTTGTGGGGTCTCTGTGCTTGAAAATATTCTAAACATGACTGGACAATGTACCAAGCAACATTCTCTAGGTGACCCTGCTTTGAGCAGGAGGGCTGGAGGAGGTGATCTCCAAGAGGTCCCTTCCAACATCAACCATTATATAATACTAATATAGTACAGAAAGGTACGTCAGTGAGGTTATTTTGTATGCCCACTTGCTTAAAAATATCAGCAGAACCTACCCTGTTCCTGACATATTCTTGGTCTGACCTGTTCAGACTGTTCAATTGTATAGCAATTTCACTGCTCTCTCTTTCCTCCTGTAGTCTGTGAGCTGGGCCACCCAAATTAGATCTTTCGGTGCACTTCATTCCTCCTGAACTTCTCTTTATACATGTTTCCCTTTGTTTCTAGAGTACATTCTTGAAGTCTAACAGCCTAAATTCAGTGTTTTATTCTAGTTGAGGTGTTACAAATGCGAAGCATAACAGAGCTGCTCTGTCTTGTGGGCTGTGTTCTTGTTCACTAGCTGCAATCATACAAACACACTGTGTGACCATCCCGTGAGTTATGATGTGGCAGTTGAGAGATGAAAGGCATTCCTTTTTTTACACGGACATTTGTGTTGCAATCTTGTTCCATCTGTCTCTGCAGCTTTGCTTTCACAGCTTTGGGAAATTCATTTATTTTTTTTTAAATATGTGTATACTTCCAAATGTCTACATTCAGTTGTGGGAGGGGGGTGGAATGGTCAGCAGGAAAAATCCCTTGCAAGTATTTTCAACTTTAATTTTCATCATCATGGTACAGAAATAATCAGAAAAGTTAAGTTCTAGCCTTAATATTTTTCACCTTTAAGACTATTTTTGTGAGAATTGACAAGTTTGAGAGGGAGAGAAATCGGAGCTTGTCTAGATGCTCCCTCCTCATTCACATCTTCAGGCACTTGATACAAACTTACCCTAAACAGTAGAGTAGCAGGAAAGTGAACTTTCTCCTCTTCCTCTACTTTCCTTTATTTCTTTGGCATGTAACTGCAGTTTCAAGTAATAACAAAACTTTTAAATATTTTTTGTTTATTACGACTGTTTATTATTATTATTATAGTTGGCTTCACTTTTAATCCATTTCAGCATATCTATACAGTTCAGTGTGAACAGTCACTCTTTGATATGAAATCATATTTGTCAAATATGTACCTCCTTTCTCTTCTACAGTTTTTGTGTTTTTTTTTTTTTAAAAAAGTGTAGGCTTACAGGAAGCAATAAATTGCTTGTATGTTCTGCACCCTTTTTTAAGGTTCCTTTATTAAAACTAAAAACCACAAACAAAACATCCACAAAAAACAAACTCAGGCTTGGGGCATATTTCAAAATTTGCATACTCCAAACCAGGTGATGGGTATAGAATCAAAGTTTTTAAAGATGTTTCTTCCTTTTGTCCTTCTAGACAATCCTATCAAGCTCCAGGTGTTGGAGATTGCCTCCGTCAGCAGTTAGGGTCACGTCTTGCATGGACTCTAACTGCAAGCCAGCCTTCTTTACAAAGCACTACCTCAAAAGGCTTTTCAAATGCTGTCTCCCGTGGGGTGCCAAGGTCAAGGCGAGAAGGGGATACAAGTGGTGAGCAAAGATGCATTTGTTAAAGATAACGTTTTACAATTGTTATCTATATCCTCCATTATTTTTTAATGACTTTGAAATAGTTTTGTAGCATGCAAATTTTGTAGCGATTTTTTGAGGAGTGTTTTGCTAGAATGTACTCCATGGAATGATAGAAGCATATATGAGGTTAGCATATATGCCCATAATCTCTTTGGATGGTTGTTAATTTCTTTTTGCAGTGATTGGTTTGATAATGTGTTCTGGTCTTCTTAAAAGACTGGCTTCATCGCAGTGTTTGTCAGAATCAAGTGATTGTGGTTTGTGAGTAGTGATCACGTTTTTGATGATCAGAAGATGCTACTGCTTTGAGAAAGTCAATGAATAGAACTTGTTGAAATACTAATCCATTTGTGATTCTGTCTTTTAAAACTTGGAAATGTGCACTGGAATATAGAGCTTTTAAAACTATTTTTTTTTCTTTAAATTAGCACTGTTAACAGTGGTTGTATTTAGAGCAATTGACAAAATATTGTCAATAAAATAAAAAATAGATAAATATTACTAATTTGTTTCCTTGATTAAGCATCTGTAAACTTAAAACTGATACTTAGGGGATCTGTTGTGAAATTACATGAGCGTAACTAAGCAGATATTCTTTAACGGATGATCTCAGTGGCAATTGTGTAAGTTTCAACCCATGCTACTTTTACTGTAAAAGTGGGAGTCTTTTCTGAATAAGAGAGCTAATGGCAGATGTTGTCATCCTACAGTGCTGTTACTCTCTGCAAAGATAGGTGAGATTTTTTTTTATGTTTGGTTTTTTTTAATAACTCCTCTATAAAGAAGCATGGATAGTTAGAAGCTAAAACATAGTCTGTCTGCCAGCCCCTGCATCTTTGAGTAACAGTGCACAAAGCAACAGCTTATAGACCAGAGCTGTACTGGCATATCTGAGGCCACCATTTGGCATTTAGTATCTAATTAACAGTATTGTCGATGTGCAAGAGGATATGTGTGTGTGTGTATATAATATATTTATAAGTGTATATTATTTTATATACATGATAGATTTAATATACATAAACATAGGGAAAAAACCCATAAAATCTAGCACTGGCTCTTATTTTTGTTGTACTAATTGCTGTAAAGAGCAGTACAAACTTGTTTCAGCCAGCCAGCAGCTGTGACTCTTGTTTGTTATGTGGCATGGGTATAAGGACTGACAGTTGTCTTAAATGTCATCACTGGTTGATGTAGAAATAGGGCTGCATTCAGAATATAAAAGACTATTGTCAAGAAGATATATTTCTATTAATATGAAATTCTTCTAACTAATTAAAAGGTGTTTTTTCTCTTCTGAAGTTGAATGCTGTTAATTGGAGTTTTCTTATTACTACACTTGCACAGACAGTATAATCAGGAGCATTGTGTGGCTGATATTAATGCCTGTTGTATTATTTACCAATTAAAGAAACGTGCACTTGAATCTTCTACCATTTCGCTAAGAGCTCCTAAAAGGGACTAGCTACTCTTGTGCACATCTTTTATTTTGAGGGGAGTCTGAGTTTTAAACAGCATCTTGAGGTGATGGCTACTTTTGCCAAAATAATAATAGAATTTTTTTTTGTTGCATTTGTTCTGGGAAAGTGGATTGTTCCCCAACAGTCTGCCCAAGGGAAACTGATGCGAGTAAGAGTGCTGTCAAATTGGGAGAAGCAGCTTGTAGCATCTCAATTTCTGGATAGCGTTGTTGAAATTATTTCATCCTTGATATCTTAAATGAAGTTACAAAAGCAGATGGTGCTGTTTCGTTATTATGATGCTTGCCTCAGAACTTGCACTGTATCAGAAAAGATAACAAGTTTAAAGACTGGCTGAAGTATTGATTAAAATATAACATGCCCTGTGTGATACAAGCTGACCTGCTCTGAGACAATCCCAGGTATCAGTAGAGGCAGGTAAAGGGAATTCTTGGCTTTACTGTCAAGGTTGTTAATAGGACTTAAAACATTCCTTTACAGGTTATAAACACAGGCTTTCTCTTTTCTTTCCTTGCCTAGGCTTCTAAATAGCTTTTTTGAAGTTGTAATCAAAACTAATTGTCCCAACAAATCTAAGTCCTGGTTGTTTGTTTGTTTTTTTTTTCTTTATAGGCTCTGTTGAAATAACCGAAGCAAACCTTGTAAGAGATGTTTTGTATGTCTTCCAGGGAATAGATGGCAAAAACATCAAAATGTGCAATTCTGAAAATTGCTATAAAGTGGAGGGAAAGGTACTGTATGGTGACTTGTATTTCATATGCGAGCAGAGAGGTATGTAGGGGAAAATAGCCATGAAAAATATGTTAAAAAAAAAAAAGTTAAAATATTATCACAGGTCTTTACTCCCCTCCCAGCTTTTTTTTTTTTTTGTAGTACAACAGAGTAGTTTCAACAGTAACATTTTAGAATTGGTTGGGTAGATTAGGTCCTAGAAAGAAACTGTAGCATTTCATAAGATGTGAATAGACTCCCAACTATTGAGTGAGTACAAAGATTCTTAAGTTATGGCTTAATTTGAGCATTTTGTTATTACATTCCCTCCCCAGCGTATAAGAATGAATATAAAGCAGATGCAGGCTTTTGACCACATTATTATTGGATTAAATTTAGCAGCCTGAGATGTGGAATGGATGCTAGCCACTTGATGTTGTGGGCTTGATTACAACTTACAAGTGATCAGCTGGGATTGTGCAGATCACCCAAGAACGGACTGGTGATAGAACTGAAGAGAGTGTTTTCAACTCCTGTTGATACAAAATCCAGCTGACATGAATTTGAAGGAAGGTGTCAAATAGGGGGCAGAGGAACAGGAGAGAAGCCTGAGACACAGAAGATCTGGCTTTAAGGTGTTGAGAAGTTAAACATATTTGCAATGTGGAAAAAACCCAAGGGTGAGATTGGGTCAGGTGAGCAAAGAACAAAAAAATGGCGCTAGTTGCTTTAGTATCTTCTCTTTATTCAGTATTTAGACAGTACTGCATCACGGTTCAGTTTCAGCTCACTAATTGGCTTTTATGTTCTTGTTCAAATGGAAAGACAGTGCTTCTGATTTTCACTTGTATTGAGAACTTTATACTACGACAATACGACATAGTCCTAAAATGATGGGGAATTGATTTGGGGCCATTTCCTGTGCCGAGAGCACAGTAGACTTATCTCAGTGTTGAAGATAACTGAACTAATTTCCTTTTCTCCTCCATAATAATAGCAAAAAGTGAGATGGATAATTGTTCCCGCTGTAACCTTACAATGACATTTAGGGCTGCTTAGTGGAGGAAAAAAATGGAAAACTTAAATCTTGATAAATCAGTTAAATCTTGTTAATAAACAGATTCTTAAGGATGTCATCTTCTGTGCCTGTCGATGCTGCAAAATTTGTAATTCCTCAACACCTGCACTGACTTAATTATGTTCTATGTATGTTAGATTATATATGGCAAAGGAAAGGGAGCATAATAGATTTTTCTAGAGGAATGTGGAGAAAACTTTCTGAGTGATTGCAAAACTGGCACTATGGGTTTCACTAGTTTTCATATCAAATAGGCTAGTTCAAGGTGGAAAACTGTTTTAGTTTGAATTCCTAATTCTGTTAATACAGGGAGTTTGATTATTCATATGGTTTGTGGTCAATAATGCTTTTTCCCCCAAGAACTTTGTTTCTGCCGCTATTTTTGTGAAGTTGGTTGTCTTCCATCCTTCCTTATGGGTACTTGTACTGAGCTACTGGACCCAGTGAAGATGAATTTATTTGACTGGCTAGAGCTGCAGGTGGAGCTTTTTCTGATGAACAAGGAGGACCAAGATCATACCTCCTTTAGCTCTGTTGACTGCATTTTAGGCAAAAAAAAAGTAGTCAAAGCATGTAGTTTTCTCTCAATTGCACAAAGAAAATGTAATTGTACACAGTCTGTTTTTTCCAGAAAGAAACGCAATTTCCAAGCTGTTATGCTTGCCTGAATGTTTTCTAATGTCAATGTTAATATGAGGTCTGTTGGTGACATTTAGCACTGTATAAACTAGCAGCTTCTGATTTGATCTAAGAGATACAAATGTAATAACATTAAGCCAATTTTGCTTGTTCCTCATTTGATTCCAGCGGATGTGTATTGAACTTAATGCTTGCCAAGCACTCCGTAGTTGTAGAATTCTAAATAGCTCCTATGTTATTTCTTTGTATCTTGATATGCCTGTATATCTAAGCAAGAGGGCCAGGGACTGAACTCAGCTCTTACAACCAAGTGCTGCTGCCTGGGTCAAGCCCACACTGCTGTGGCTAACAGGCTCTTGTAGCTGATTTTTATCTTAGAGAATGCCTGTACTGCTAACTGAAAGGCTTAATGAGTAAGCTTGATCTCTAGTGCTTTAGCACAAGTTCAGCTTGTTAGTGCACTTTCTTGCTTTGGTTTGGACTCTTCCAGATGGCTCTCCAAGTTCAAATTGTCTCTAGAGGTGGGATAGGTCCAATTGCTGTAGGCAAAAGTCAATTTCTGCCTCTTCGCCTAATGGGTCAGTCATATTGTTTGTTTTTATTTATCCAATAAAATTTTGAAGATTTTATGGTGGTGTTCTTGGGTAATGTGACAAAATGTGGTAGAAGCAAATCTCAAGAACAAGAGGAACAGTGTCTTATGTGTTGGTAATTAAAGGAAGAAATGTGCTGACTCAGATGAAAATAGTAGTAGTAGTTTTACAGGGTCTTGGAACTAAGGCAGGCTTGCAGGCCAAAGTGAGATATCTTGGATAAGAAAAGTAGAAACAGACTAGAAGATCTCAGGGGAGCACATGATTAAATAGCTTATAAAAGCTGTTACTGGTGGATCAGACTTAAATTTGGATTATGTAAGTTTTCGTTCCTGATACTTAGTGTGGCATTGGGTCATTTGTCTTCTATTAAAAGTTTGTCTCACATGTAGTAAATAATTATTTTCTCTAGGTTTCTTCATTAGTTTCAGTCATTGACTCCTCTTCTAGAGCTCTATTATTTTCAATCTTGCTGATTATCAGGATAAGATGAAGTGTGATTCTACATTATAAAACTCGGATTTCTTCCTCTTTTCTGAAGACTTTTTTGTTACTGCCATAATTGCCTAATGTAAAAAGAGTGTATGAATACTGTTACATTAAGATTTCCAAAACAGAAGGTCACAAAGTTGCCAGTAGTTTGTTGCCACTGCCTTTTCAATGCTTTTGTGTATAAATGTAATGCTAATTACATGGTTGTCTGCTTTTTCGGCACTATCTCTGCTATAGAATGTAAAATTATTGTTTCCTCAACTGGCTTGTTTTATGAGAGAGAGAGGCTTTTGTGAAGAAAGAAGTATTGGCATGGTAGATTTGACTTAAAATTGCAAGTTATTGTTTCTGTTAACTTTGTAGGTGAGCTTGTCCAAATCTCTCAGAGATACTACAAGTAGGCTTGCAGAGTTGGGATGGCTACACAATAAAATAAGAAAATACACAGACCAGAGGAGTTTGGATCGTGCTTTTGGACTTGTGGGACAGGTAGGTCAGCTAAAACACTGATTTTGCTGCAGTATTTTGCTCTTGTTTCCCTCAGAAACTACTGGGTAAAATGCAGTACTAGAAGGAATTGTAAACTTTGGAGCCTGGATCATTCATCCTTTGATTTACTCATTTTATGGACTGCCACTTTTAGTATGGGTCATAGTCTGAAGGCAAGGGAAAGGCTTTTGGTCTTGCTGGTTGTAAGAAGGAGTTGCCCCTGTCATTTGTAATGGGAAAGTCTCATGCATAGGTTACTCTTCCTAATCTTGTTTTTTTAAAATTCATATTTTTTTAAGTGCTCATGCATGTTTATAAACAAAAACATGGCTTAAATGGGATGGTGGCATCCCTGAGCTAATTAATCACCAATTCAGTTGTTAGGGTGATCTATGCAGGAGACACTCGTGTCGGCTAATGTTGATGTTCGTGTGTTAATACTGCACTAACTTACATAAAATGCAAATACCCCATTATCTTCTGCCCTTTCTTTTGAATACATCATCAAAAGAATGTCAATTTTTGTTTTTGTAGGTTTCATCATCATGATTTGTAGTCTACAGTAACTTCACAGCTGCTGTAATACCCAAAACCACATTTACTGCTAAGGCATTCCCGTTTCCTCTCACTTGCTCCCTCTGTAAAACTGGATATTATCCCTTCTGAGTCGACAGAAATGTTATCCTTGCCTCTAGCCATAACATCCTACCTAATCTGCCAAGAAATTGAAGTGCTTCTCCCTTCAATCTAATTTTTCTTAAGAGGTCAGTAGAGACACGGTAGTGCTTCCTACTTTTGTAATGTTTTATTCTGTTCCCTTCTGTCTCTTATTCCTAGTAACCCTTTTAGTTACATATAAATAATTATTTTTCTAGTGATCCAATGCTGATTTCCATGTTTTATATGGTAGTGCTACTGTATATGCATTTTCTTAAGACTCTCCCCTTTATCTGGCTGAAGTTTCTTATTCTTTATCTAGCAGCTTTCTGCTTATGCTTATTTGTACTGTCTCTGGCTTTAATCTTCAAGTTTACAGTGAGGGGAGAACTTTAATTCTTCAGTGAATTTGAATGTGCAATGTCTTAGCTACCATATGCAGGTTTCAGATCCTGTGCAGAAGGCTGTGCAGTTAGCTAGCTGAATCTGCATAGCTCTAATACTGTTAATTTTGCTTGAGGCAAGCACTTATATATATTTCCAGGACATGAGTGTACAAATAAAACCATATATTATACTCTTGCTGTCAGTATCTGAGTATGTACATTGTTCTTCATGGCTTTTACAGCTGAAAATTTCAGGTGCTGCACACTGCGTTAAAAATTTAGCATAAGAATATATTGTGGATTCTAAAGCATCTTTTGCTTAATATTTTAAAAGAATGCTTGCGTAAGCCCCTGTTTAAACCACATGTAGGATAAGATGCCTGTCACCTCTTTTATATAATTCTGGTGACTGTTTTTACCACGCAAAATGTCAGGTATTGACACTTACTAGGAGTAGAGATCTAACAATATACTGCACTTCAACGTTATATTCTTATACCTTTGCTGTTTGGTATCTAAGTTCTACTTTGTCGTCAGAAAGCAAAAAGAATAATCAGCAATGAAATATAACTTGCCTCATATTTTGACATTTTGCTCATTTAGAACCACTTGAGGTAGTGGGCATCTTAATTTTTTTTCTCTTGAACAAGCATTCGGTTTCCTTCCTGAATTCTCTTTTGCTGTAGACCAAATCAGAATTCTAGGATAATGTCCAGTTTTCCATAACAGTTTGGGAAACAAAAATCTGTAGTTTGCAATGCAGGAATTGGCACTGGATGTAAATTTTAACTTCTAAAGCTTCTCTGAAAAGTTGATGGCCAGTTAGATCCTAAATCCTTTTGGCTACTAAAGTCAGTGCTTACTGTTCTCACTTCTTGAGTAGATGTATAGTGCTTTTGAATGTTTTCTTGGAGGCTCAACTCTGCCCTCTATCTTGGCAAGCACTACTTTAATAGGTTCAAAAAATATACTGAAGAAGCAAGTGAGAAGAAATGAAAAGTGGTGTTACACATAAGGGGATTTCTTTTTGCCCTTCAGTATCCTCTGGAATAAAATGAATTTCAAATTTCTTTCCCATTTATAATGTTGAATTGAAGAAAGGAACCCTCTTTCAAATTTCTTTCCAATTTATAATATTGAATTGAAGAAAGGAACCCTCTTTCCTTATAAAGGATACAATGGCAAGATTAATGATTTTTTTTTTTTTCCTAGGCTTCTTAGCCTCTTAGCAGGTATGCCTCTTAGCAGAAAGATTTATTTTCTCCTTGTGCTGGTGGTAATGATTTCCCCTTGTATATACTCTAGTGAATAAATATTTTACTTTAAGGTCTTGGGTTCTTTTTGTGTGAGGTTTTCCTTATTTTTCCCAAATTACTTTGACTGTAATGACTTTAAGAGGGGTTGAGGGGAAAGTCCTGGGGAATTTCCTACTAAAAAAAAAAAATCCATTAAACTAGATATCAAAATAATTAGCCTAGAATTGGTTAAGAAATCAGTTCTGAAGAATTTGTGTGTGTGTACAGAAGTACTTTTCAAAAAACCAACCAAATAAAATATTTTAAAACCCCCCAAAAGTGCTTAGAGTCCAAAATTTTCAACTCATTCCAAAATTAGTGAGCCATATTTAAAATTCTGTTTTAGAAAATGTGTTGCAGGAATTTTTTTTTTTATTCTGTATGTTAGGCTAAGAACATTACAAAACCAAAGCAAAACCCCAGGACCCCAAACGGTGGAAAACTATCTGTTACTAAACAAGTGTTCTTTCCAGAATTGTTTTTAAAATCTACCTGTATTTATTTATTTTTAAACAACCCAAAGTAGATGTGCTTAGAATTGTTTTACAAAGAGGAATCTTTGCTTTAGTTCAGGCCTATTAAGAATCTGTAAAATGTGCAGAATTTAGGATATACTTAATGTTACTCATTTCTTCCATGTCAAGTGAAGACTTGTGTATGACTGTCCATTGATAAAAGGCCAAAAATTTAGAGTAATTGATCCAGCAGCACTTACTGAGAGTGTTCTTTTATGAGCATTGTGCTTTCTTGTTCATGTCATACAGTCTATACTGTAAATATAATGATAGTTGCCTAACTTCCGTGTTCTGTTACTAGAGACGTTCCTGAAATTGAAACTCTATTACTTTACTGAATACTGTATTTTACATAATTATTAAGGAAAATTTCTTCTGGGTCTTGTTATGATTTGCACATCCCTGTGGTAATTATTAATGTTTTTCTTGAGATGCTTTATCTATTTGGAGAGTTAACGCTTGTCATAGTTTAATTTGTTTGATAGAATTAAGGCTGCAAGAAACAGTCACTTGACAATGTGTATGTATTCTTGGAAAAGGTCTGTGCGTCTCTTAGGGAAGCACTTACACACTGGCCAGTTTTCTGAGTTGGGTTTTGTGCTGAAACTTGCAGCTTGAAATTAAGAAATTTGTAACTACCTTCACAGTGTGTTGATAGGATAAAAGTTATTCTAGTTACAACCAGAAAGACTTTTCCTGATTTTTTTTTTTTTTTTTTTTAATCTCCTCTTTCTCTTCTAGAGTTTTTGTGCAGCCTTACATCAGGAACTTAAAGAATACTACCGACTTCTGTCTGTTTTACATTCTCAGGTAAGTTAAGTGGTTTCTATTTAACTTTCTTATTTTGCTCTCTCTTATCTGAATGTCTTCTAAAAGGTCTACCTAGGTATCCCTTTAGAAAGAGAAGGATTTACAGCAGTTTCTGTTGCCAGTGGACACAATCCTCTGTAACTTGTACATTTCTTACTCCTTGGATGTATATACCAATGAATATATTTCTCTTAGAAATTCACTGTTATTTGATGTATTATGTAAGCAAAGAATATAATGTGTATTTCTAAGCCTCTGTGCTTTTTTGCATCATTTTTGTGAGTTTCATCTTGCATAATATATTTATCATTCAAGTCCCAAACGGCATGACAAACCTTTGAAGGGAGAAAAAAAAATATTTCTGTATTTCAAGCAATGCATGGTTTAGCAACTAGTAACAACAGTTTCAATGTTTTGTTCTGTGCGAGGCAGTTTGTGCCTTTTCCTTGTCCCTTCCATTGTATTGAGAGAGGAAGATGTTTCGGTGTTTTATTATTTTTCTGTGATGTATAGACCAGCTCAGTGCTGATGATACTGCAGTTTGTTCACAAATACTTATAAGTATGTGCACCTAGTTGCTAGCTGCAAAATAAAAATTGGATATTTTTTTTTCTTCTGCTTACTTTTTTTTTAATCTGGGACTTTCAAGGAGCTCATTATTTATAATTGAGAAAAAATTATTCTGAGAATTGACCTAAAGTTAAATTAAAATGCCATTTAAAATTCCAATTAAAAAAAATCTGCAGTTTAATCCATAAGCTTCTGTAAATGTTTTCAAAGCATCTATTCCTTTTGACTCACTTGCAGTTCTTTAACATTTCTGATTTTTTGGAATGCCTGTCATAGATAATTTTTGCTTGTTTTTCCTGCTACCATCCAGTTACCCTTTTTGTAATGACTTACTGCTCTGTCCAAAATATGTTTGCTGTCTTGGTTTGCTGGAGCTTTGATTTATTTTAACTTCTAAAACTTCTTGACCATGAGAATATTTATGACTTTGAAATGCAGCTTCCCCTACCTTTCCTGCTTCACTAAACCTTTCAAAGGAAGAAATGAGTCTGGTGGGAGGGGAAGCACATAAGGGGAAAAGGCAAGGAAGGTTCTGGCATCACTTATTTTCAAACTTCATTTGCCTTTATTGTGGGTTGACCCTGGCCAGCAGCTGAATGCCCATCCAGCCTCTTGCTCACCCCTGTCTCTTGGGGAATAGGGAGAAAATGGAAGAAAGGCAAAAAGACAAGTCAATCAAGTTAGTGACAGTTCAACAGGCAAAGGAAAAGCTGTGCATGCAAGCAAAAGAAAAGTGAAGAATTCATTCACTACTTCCCATCAGCAGGCAGATGTCTGGCTACTTCCTGGCAAGCAGAGCCCCAGCCACTTAGCACTTCCTTGGGAAGACAAGCTACATCACCACAAATGTCCACCCTTCCTCTTCATTTCCCTGAGCTTTTCTTCTTGAGAAAGACTTTTTGTCCTCTCTCTGTTTGGAAATGGTTTTGAGGATTAGTTGCTCTGTCAGCATCTCAGGGAATGAGGTGACTCTCTGGTCTGTGGTTCGACAGATCCTCCTTCTTGAAGAGAGGAGTGACATTTACTTTCTCCTGGTTGTCAGGAACCTCCTTCAATCGCTACAATGTTGCAAAGATAATTGAGAGTGGCCTTGGAGTGACATTGGCCAGCTCCCTCAGCACTTGTGGGTGCATCCCATCAGGTCTCATAGACTTGGGTATATCCAGTTTGTTTAATGTTTTCTAACCTGATCCCTCTCTGCTCTGAGTAAGTCTCCCTTGTTCCAGACTTTCCCTCTGATCCCAGGTGACATCTGGTATTCCTGAAAACAGAACCAAGGCACAGAAGGCATTGAGTACCTCAGCCTTTTCCACTTTTCCTCTCAACACTTTCCCAGCATCATTCAATGGCTGGACCCATATTTTTCCTCGTCTTCCTTTTGCTACTTTGCTTCTTGCTCTTCATGTTCCTTGCCAGATTAATCTCCATTGTTAAGAGTTCACGAGTGTATTGAGCATGTTAATTAATTGCATTCTGGTAGGGAACAGTCAATACAGTGTCCGTTATGTAAAGTTTTGCTGCACTAGCGGACTGGAGTTTCTGGGGATGTCCCTCAGCACCTGACTGAAAGGGATCCCAGAGGATTTTCAAGAAGCCCCTGGCAAGATTCTTTCACAAAGGCTGTTAAAGGAAGGAGACCGAACAGTAAAGGAGAGATTCTTTTGTGACTTGAAGGCTGGGAAGCACAAGGTCACATTGCAGGATGGAGAAGGGTCAGTAGTGTGTACCAAAGACAGGTGCTGGCACTGATAGTAGTTGATGTTGATGAGAAGGTAAGCCAAGTGAAATCTCCCAGTCTGTCAATGAAAGCTTGCTAATATTGGTACTCTGGATGTTTGGTCCATGGCAAGGAGCAGCATGAAATGGAGTGTGTGGGCAAACTGGTGCTGGGGAGCCCCAGTGTGGGAAGTACAAGGTGTTTTTGTCTGGAGAGAGGCTAATCTAATGCATGGTTCCTCGATGCCAAACGTGGCGTCAGCGTGCCCAATTTGGGAAAAAACTTGGTGTGCTTGCAGGTGTTTGTCTGCACTGCTGGACTTGGTGTGGATTTGGGTGCCAGGGAGATGGGGACTGAGAACAAGGCAGCAGGTGTCAGTGTGACACTGGAGCACTGTGTGCAGTCCTGATGGCAACCTCTCAGACACTGGGGAGGTACAGACTAAGGAGGGAGATAGTCAGCTAAAATCATCACAAGCATGGGACAATTGTTGTGTAGGGAGAGGGGAGAGGGACTGATTCTCTTGAGGCTGAAGAAGAAAAGGTGCAGGGGGGCTGTTGTTGAGGCTTCCAAACTAATGAAGGGTAAGCAAAACAAGAAGTTGTGGGATTTGGTGAATGGCTACGAGAGGAAAGGAGGCACTCTGTAAAATTAGCAGGAGGTTGGTATACAACAGAGAACAGTAGCCAACTTGCAAAATTTGTTTCCCTAGGATGTCATGGCAAAAGGCCATACCAACAGGCTGAAAAAGGGATTATACAAATTCATGGTAGGCAGATCTGTAAACTGCTATTAGAAGGGCTGAGCAAGGATGCATCCTCTGGCATCCTGAATGCTGCAACTGGTCTGCAAGGAGCCGAGGGGGGATGGACTGCAGAGAGGAGTCAGCTTTGCATGCTCTTCTTTTACAGCACTTCCCTATTGAGATTGAGCAGTAGTGCATCTAGTCAGGGTTCTCACAGAGGATGGCATTTCTTATGTTCATAATTGATGGAGCAGAAATCTTTAAGAAAGGAGTCAGCATTCTCAAGACTTGTGCCAGATTATCCCAGAGGTGAGCTTGGTGACTTTTTAATTTTATTTTAAAAAGTGATGGAAAAAAACCTCCTTTTTTGAAAGACACTTTCTTTACAAAACTGTAAATTTTGGTTGTTTGAAAACATGTAGAAAGTTGTGTCTTGGAATTGAGCGCATGCTGCATTCTTCTATTCAGGAGATCATACAGGCTGCCAGTTTAGGAGTTGTTAGCTGCAGTTCCTGTTAGCAGTTCAGGCATAGTAGTACATAACATAACAGTACATAACTGTCTTTCTAACTTTATATTGTATCTTCAGACTTCCCCCAAACACGTTTCCACCTGCGAAAAAGTCATCCTGAGTGTGCTATTCCGTAAGCTTTTCAGGTCTTTTACTTGCAGACTGTTTTCTTGTTGTTAGCCCCTTCAAAAATGTGCTTCCATGATGAAGATGTAAGTGTATCATCTCTTCCCTGAAGACAAAGGGTGGTTCTTGCTTATATATCTCTTACCATTGCCAATGTCCATCTTTTTCCAAGATGAGTTTAAAAAACAAACAAACAAAAATGTACCCAGAAGCATCCAGAAGTTCAAGAATTTAACTGGCTTTAAGGCTGAGCTTAATGTCGATGGCACTAGTCTTAAGTTTAACTGATACACTGTGTTTGGCAAAAAACTACACTAGCTGTGGAAGCATGGAGCAGATTGGTTGTGGCATACAGGAAGAAACGGAGCATCTTTTCTAATAGTTTGTCAGCTTAGGCTGCTCCAGGAACTTGCTTCTGTATTCTTAGGTTCCATTCTTGTCCTGCTCACCCCATCCGTGCTTGCATGAGATGTGCATTTGCATCTCAGAATGCAAATATTTGGCTTTCTTTTTCCATGGTGTTAGAAGTTTCATGGTAGTCACATTGTGACAGATTTTTCTTATACCTTTTAATGTCTTTTTCAGTGGTAGCAATTAGGTAATCTCTCTATATACCTAGCTTAAGTTCTGATGGCTCCTGGAGGAACATATTGAACAGTATTTGTCCCATGTTGAACTAAAATACGCTGGCTGTGCAGTAAAAATTTTGCCTCCTACACCCTTCTTTTCCTTTAGATTATTTTCTTTACTCTTTTCTGAGCATCTCTTTGGCCACTATTTGCTGTCTTTCAGGATCTCTGCTCTGTTTTCCCTTTTGCTCTACCTCTTTTTGCTTTCTTTAACTTTCTTGGCCTTTGTGGTCTCTCTGCCCTGTACACTTCTACTTGTCTCTGTCCTTTCACCTGCGCTTGATTCTCCATTTCCACTTGTGTGGCTCTCGGGTTTTGGCCCAATGATTTAATGAGAGAACATATAATACTGGGTATTTCAAATGTATTAATAAAAAGCTAACTTCACAACAAAACCTATGAAACATAAGTTGTTCTTCAGTTTTGCCAGTTTTGTTCCTTGATATGTCTTTCTCTTTCCAATTTGATCAGTTGCAATTGGAAGATGATCAGGGCGTGAATTTGGGACTTGAGAGCAGTTTAACACTTCGCCGTCTTCTAGTCTGGACGTATGATCCTAAAATAAGGCTAAAGACCCTTGCTGCACTTGTTGATCACTGTCAAGGTCTGTTTAACGTGAATTTAATAGTTGTGGGGAAGTTATGTAACTTTGAGTGGTTGTGCATGCCAAAGGTGGATATCAATAATACTACTGTTGTGGTTTTTTAGAAAGTTGTAAGTACCTAATCCAGAGGATTCTCTCTCTTTTAGTTTAAGCAAAAACCTGACAAATTATAGTGCTGTTTTGATGCACTTACACTGTTTGTTTTTTTTTAAAAAACTAGGACATGCTTGAGGAATCCTTCGAATTTTAAGCATGCACTTCTCATGCTGTTTTCAATTTCTAAATTTCGGTCATCTTTCAAAGAATGTTACACTGTGGAAAAAAAATCACTAATGCTATGAAATGGTTGGCTTAGTCTCTTCATTATGTATGAGTGTGTATATATATATATATATGATGGCATATAGGAGTAATTTGCAACTTGTCTGCAGATTCGTGTGAAACAATGAAACTTTACAAATCTGCAGATAGTGTGTGGCTATGTTGGCAATCCACAAGAAAATACTGAGGAGTGGTGTTGGAGTTGACCAAAACTTTGGCCAGTAACTGACCCATAGGCTATGCTTCTTTGTAAGGGTACTTCAGTTTTGCTGTCTTCGAAAATAAATGGAGATTGTGGCCCTGTGGAAATAGCATCTTAACCAAAAAAGCTTACAACATCTGTTTCACCTTGATTATCTGAACTGGTAACTCTTTTGAAGAAAAAGGGGACTTTACTTTTAAGACATTCATGAAAACTTTGAATGTTACAGCCTGAGCTGAGGAATCTGTAAGCTGTGCAGCACAACAGCAAAACAAGTACTAGTTTTATTTTTCTTTTAAACTTTTTTTTTTGACAGCCTCTTACCTTTCAATTGCAACAAGACAGCAGATACTGCCTGAAGGAGCTATGCAGGGAACTATAACCAAGAAGCAGGAATGATGTGTTTGTGTGTATGCATGCACACAGAACATCTGAGAGAGAGTCAAGTACAGGAGAGAAGGAACATACTAATGTTCCTTTTTGTGTGATTTCAATGCCTTGAAATTTGCATTCCTCCAAGCTACCATAGACAGTATACAGTGTCAGAGAACTGTGCTTAATGCTTCAGTGAGATTAATGATTCATGCCTTAAAATCTAGGAATTCCCTGTCAAAATTTTAAAAATGTGCTTTTGCTACATTGTAGAATTGCTGTTCAGCAAGCTCTGAGTAACATATGACTAGCTAAAATCAATGGCTGCAGAATTTAAGTGTGGTGTATATATTTTTCCTTCATATATTTCTGTTCCTCTCTCCTATGGTCTTACAGGGAGAAAAGGTGGTGAACTAGCCTCAGCAGTTCATGCCTATACTAAAACAGGAGACCCCTACATGAGATCTCTAGTTCAGCACATTCTTGGCCTAGTATCCCATCCTGTACTGAATTTCCTTTATCGCTGGATTTACGATGGAGAGCTGGAGGATACATACCATGAGGTAATGTATGTGATAAAATAAGTGTTTTCTCTGTTCATTTGAGAAGTAGACTGTGTGTGAGTAAGTACACGAGCACACGAGAACAACATGAAATGTGACGCTCTTAATGGATTCACTCAGTGTGATGTCTGGAGGTTGCAATGATGCAGTACATTATCTTCAATGAATTATATCCTGGGTCTGTTTAGTAGAGGCAGAATGGTGGACTAACAATAGATGCTTGCTTATGAAGAGATACAAAGTCATCTCTTTATCTTTTCTTGCTTAGTGTAACAATAGTAATGTATGCAGAATTCTTTGTAACTGTTTAGAATGGAAGCCTTGTATTTGGAATAAAGTTCAGAGTATTCTACTCTGACTACTTAACTTTGGTTTTTCAGATTGAGTCGAAGATGTTTAGGGTTCCAGAGTTGCTCTAGAAACTCTACACAGTTATTTGTTCTAACTTCTGTAACAGCAAGTTCTGGTAACTGTCCTGTTTCTTCTTAGTAATGTTTTTATGCCTTTTTAAGCTCTAGCAACTCCTTTTGCTGTCTCCAATCAGTATAGTCTTGTTAAAGTGACTACTTTTTTTTTGTTGTTTTTTTTGTTCCAAGAAGCCAAAGAATCATTTTTAACGATGAATTGAGCACTTCTGAGGCGTATGTCAGTAACTTTACTTGAGTGTGAAATATGCTGCCTGATTTCTGAAACTGTCCATCTGGGTCAAAATTAAAATCTGTACAAATACCACCCACATCATTAAGGTCAGCATTAGGAGACTTGTGTGAAATGTCTATGAATCTTTGTGGCTAGAAGCATAAAATAATATTTTACTTTTTTTTTTTCCAGCTACTCCTCAAACATGTGAGGTGTTGTCTTTTTTGGTTTTTATATAATTTATTAGCTTTCAACTCTTTGTTTAAAAACTTAAATGAGCACTTTAAGAGTGTTCTTAATACTGAAAAGTGCTGTTGGATATGGTATACTGAAAGCTACAATTTTCATACTACAGACACAGTTTTTGAACAAAGACAATTGGCCATTCTTGGTGGAAATGGTATTTGGAGGCAGTGAAAAAAGTTTTTGTCCAAAAAATGGATATTTTGTTTGACAGGATGAGGACAGAATCCATCCACAAGTCATTTTAACAAAACTAATAATGTAGTCTGTTTCGTACAAATGGAAATATTCTCTTCCATGGAGTTGAGAGACCTTAGCATTTGATCACCAATTCAATTGCAGAATTTCTTGGGTTTGGTTTTTTTTTTTTTCCCCCTGCAATTCTGCGTCTGTTAAAATAGAAGGAAATCCAAAGGGGCTTGAGTAAAAATACAACCAGTTAAAGGCATATTATACTTACATTCTGAACTTTATCTCCTACCTTAACTGTATAACTAATTGCCAGAAAATGCTATATGCTTCTGTGTTTCATAGTGGATGTTTTACAGATAGTATGCTTTACTGTGAGGTAGTCAAAGTTTTGTAACATACAGAGATTAAATTATGTGAGCTGTTATTTAACTTTTTTTCTTCAGAGTTCATGTTGGTCAACATACAATTTACATATCAATTGCCAGGACAACTCTGCATGTTAGCTATGAAAAAAAATATTTTTTGCTTTTTTAGTTAAAACAACACCACTATAAAAGAATATTTTTACAGTTGTCTGAATACAGAAATTAAACACCAAAGGAGAGAGTTTACATTCACCTTTCTTTTTTTTATATTTATTTCGATCTACAGTTTTTTGTAGCTTCAGATCCCACAGTTAAAACTGATCGGCTGTGGCATGACAAATACACTTTGAGGAAATCAATGATCCCTTCTTTTATTACAATGGAGCAATCAAAAAAGGTATGATGATTTTTTTGCCCTATGCTACTGTTTATTTAGATTTCCATTAAGAAAATAGAGTCCAAACTAAACAATAAATACGTCTTAAGAATTTTAGAATTGTTTGCTGAGGAAGAGTATAAGACTTTCTCCTTTCCATTCTCTAACTGATAAACTTTGTTTAAGGAGATCTCAAGGGGGGAAAAGAACTTCATATTTAAAACATTTTTGTATTAGCATTGATGTTCTGGATTGCTGTGGCTGGGATTGTGAAGCTAAGAGCACAGAAAAGTAACAAAATAGCCTGTCGTCCTGGTGGTTGGTTTTTTTTCTTGTATGCAAAACACTTTTAAAACAAAAACTTTGGTTTTTTTGTTCAGGTCCTCCTAATAGGAAAATCCATAAACTTCTTGCATCAAGTTTGTCATGATCAAACTCCATCCGCAAAGATGATTGCTGTGGCAAAATCTGCAGAGTCTTCAAAAGATGGTAGAGTATCAGTGTTAGTCAGCTTCTTCCCTTTGAACTGAGCCAGCTGTTGAACGTTAAACAAAAACTTAACTATCAGAATTCCTTCAGGTTATTTCTTTTTATTTAGAAGAAATTTCAGTTTTAATGAATAAGAATACCATTTGCAGTTGTTCTTTGGTGGCATATCTTTGCAAGGAAGTTAACATTGTTATGATGAAAGATAGCAAATAATAAACATCTAAAATGAGAGTTTCTGTGTAGGTCCTGAGCAAAGAAGGCAAGGTAATGCATGGGATGTTGCTATATCTGGGAGAAAGAACAACTTGCTTTCTTCTGGTGAAGGTGATATTCTACTGCTATGACTTCTTTTTATAACTCGTTTAGTATACCAAAGAGAGTCTAATTGTTAAGATGTGTAGATCACCGGGATAATTTCTCTAATGCTGTTTTGTACATAGTTGCTAGAAGTATAATGATACTCTACTGGTATGTCCAGCTTTTGCCAAGAGAATTATCTAGACATTTTTTTTTCTGTCAGGTTCTTAGTTTTCTAGTAACATCTGTCTTGGCACTTTTTGCCATCATGTACAATATCTCTTTTTATATAACTTTGAAACTTGGTTTTGTGGGACTTTTTTTTTTTTTCCTCCTTCCAGATAAACCTTGGATTCATTTTTATATTAACTCTTCACAGCATAGACTTTTAGCATGAGTACCTCCATGAAAGATGTTCTAATAATAAAATCCCATTCATGTCTGCAAGAATATTTCATCTAATAATGTGATTTTTGTGCCATGCACAGTGCTTGCCTAGTCAAAGATGCACTGAGAGTGCAGAGAGGGGTCAGGGTTAAGTGAATAAGGGCTGTAAATGCATTGGAACCATCATCTTGCCAGCTACTCCTGAAAAAGGCAAAAGCATTCTTTGGCTACACTACTTGCACCACTTTACACAGTGTTTATGGCCATGCTTTTCCAGTATTTTTTTTTAATTTGCACTTGTTTCTCTCTCGTTGATTGAATGGAAGATCTGCACAAGTACAGGCTCCCTATTATGTATGGGATGAGAGCTTCAAAGCAAGTACGCTATATTAAGTGATGAAAATACCTGTTTCAGACAGAAGTGTAGTTTTAGAAATGGATGTTATCCACTCTATCTGCAGTGTGCTGAAGGCATGCTGAGCTTATGGTCTGTAGCCTAAATACCTCATAGTATTGCACTACCTTAATTCTGCACAAGACTGCATTTGTATTTAGGGCATTTTACCCATTCAATCCAGAAAGAACATTCTGTGTCAGTGATGTTGGAAATGCACCCCGTCTTCCTTGTTTGTGCCATCTGACAATATCCCAAGAGTCCCTTCAGATAATTACTTATAAGAAGATGATGGAAAGCTACAGTGCCAGCCTGAATTCTGGATGCTTCTTCTCATTTTCATAGAATCATAGAATGTTTTGGGTTGGAAGGGACCCCTAGAGGCCATATAATCCAACCCCCCTGCAGTGAGCAGGGACACCACTAACTAGATCACGTTGCTCAGAGCCCCGTCCAACCTGGCCTTGAATGTTCCCAGGGATGGGGCCTCCACTACCTCTCTGGGCAACCCGTTCCACTGTTTCACCACCCTCATTGTAAAGAATTTCCTCCTTATATCCAGTCTAAACCTAACCCTGTTTTAGTTTAAAACCATTACCCCTTGTCCTGACACAGCTGGCCCTACTAAAAAGATTGTCCCCATCTTTCCCATAGGCCCCCTTTAGGTACTGAAAGGCCGTAATCAGGTCTCCCCGCAGCCTTCTCTTCTCCAGGCTGAACAAGCCCAACTCTCTCAGCCTGTCCTCATAGGAGAGGTGCTCCAGCCCTCGGATCATTTTAGTAGCCCTCCTCTGGACCCGCTGCAACAGTTCCATGTCCTTCTTGTGCTGAGGGCTCCAGAGCTGGACGCAGGGCTCCAGGTGGGGTCTCACCAGAGCAGAGTAGAGAGGCAGAATCCCCTCCCTCGACCTGCTGGCCACGCTTCTCCTGATGCAGCCCAGGGTACGGTTGGCCTTCTGGGCTGCCAGCACACATTGCTGGCTCATGTCCAGCTTTTCATCCACCAGTACCCCCAAGTCCCTCTCGGCAGGGCTGCTCTCAATCCTTTCTTCCCCCAGCCTGTATTGATACCAGGGGTTACCCCGACCCGGGTGCATGACCTTGCACTTGTCCTTGTTGAACCTCATGAGGTTCACACAGGCCCACCTCTCCAGCCTGTCCAGGTCTCTCTGGATGACATCCCATCCTTCTGGTGTGTCAACCGCACCACTCAGTTTGGTGTCGTCCGCAAACTTGCTGAGGGTGCATTCGATCTCGCTGTCTAAGTCATTGATGAATATATTAAACAGCACTGGTCCCAGTACGGACCCCTGAGGGATGCCACTCTTCACCGGTCTCCATGCGGACATCGAGCCATTGACCACTACCTTCTGGATGTGACCATCCAGACAGTTCCTTATCCACCGAACAGTCCACCCATCAAATCCATAGCTCTCCAATTTAGAGAGAAGGATGTTGTGGGGGACCGTGTCAAAGGCTTTGCAGAAGTCCAGATAGATGACATCCATTGGTTTTCCTTTGTCCACTGATGCTGTCGCACCATCATAGAAAGCCACTAGGTTTGTCAGGCAGGACTTGCCCTTGGTGAAGCCATGCTGGCTATCTCGAATTACCTCCCTGGCCTCCATGTGCCTTAGCATAGCTTCTAGGAGGATCTGTTCCATGATCTTCCCAGGCACAGAGGTGAGGCTGACAGGTTGGTAGTTCCCAGGGTCTTCCTTTCTACCCTTTTTGAAAATGGGCGCAATGTTTCTCTTCTTCCAGTCACCAGGGACTTCACCTGACTGCCATGACTTTTCAAATATCATGGAGAGTGGCTTGGCGACTACATCGGCCAATTCCCTCAGGACTCTGGGATGCATCTCATCAGGTCCCACGGACTTATGTGCGTTCAGGTTCCTCAGGTGGTCATGAACCTGATCTTCTCCTACAGCAGGAGGGATTTTGCCCTCCCGGTCCCCCTCATGCCATCCATCAACTCGGGTGGGGTGAGGAGAGAGGTTGCCAGTGACGACTGAGGCAAAAAAGGTGTTGAGTACCTCAGCCTTCTCCTCATCTGCTGTTACCAGCTTGCCGGTCTCACTCATCAGCGGGGGTATGCTTTCTTTAACCGTCCTTTTCCGGCTGATATACCTGTAGAAACCCTTCTTACTATTCTTTGCATCCCTAGTCAAGTTTAGCTCCAGCTGAGCCTTGGCCTTCCTGACCCCATTCCTACACAACCGGACCGCATCCCTATACTCTTCCCAGGATGCCTGTCCCTGCTTCCACTGCCTGTGTAGTTCCCTCTTCCTCCTTAGTTTGACCAGCATCTCTTGTCTCAACCACACCGGGCTCTTCCCTTCTTTGCCCGATTTCTTATACCTAGGGATCGAGAGCTCTTGCGCTCTGTGGATCACTTCCTTAAAGATCTGCCAGCTCTGTTAAATCTGAACATTTCATGGGTTCAGCTGTATTTTTTTATTTCTTTAATTTGCTTTGGGATCTTAACTCTCATGTTTTCCCAGTTTCCTTTTGATGCTGAAGTAGTCATGATGTAAAAAAACCCTGTCTGAACATGTATGAAAACAGGCAGTCAGAGATGAAGGACAGTAAGAAAGGCAGAGAAAGCAATCAGAGTTCCAACCTCTAGCTGTCTACGGTTTGGGAACTTCTGAACCAGGAATGACATGAAACCACTATGTTAAATAGCAACTCATGGACATTGCCTGTCAGTGCTTTTTGCCAGACACTTTATTGGCCCATTTCTGGGTTTTCACAGTGTCCTGAGATAATTTTACACAGCTTTAAAAACTTGTGCCTAGGCCTCTTGTTTGTTGATGTAAGCAACCTTTTTAGTAGTTTTGCCTGTCAAACAGGGATGGTGCATTGCCTGTGCTGGTGTGCACATATACAGAGATGGTGCATTACAGCTACACATGTAAACTTGAATTTTCCCGTCTCAGAGATGAAGGGCTGTAGCCAGGTCACTTACCTCAAGGCAGGATGCAGTACTAAGGAGAGGGGAAAAGCTTTTTGTCTGCTTGGGATAACAAGAACTTGAGACTGGTCCAAGTGTCCTAAGCCATTGGTACTGCCTTACACATGCTCACCCCTACTTGAGTGGAGGCAGGACCAGCATGTGTGACTTGGTAGGCTTGCCATAGGCAAACTAAGCAATTGCCTGCTGCTTGTTGACTTTGTGCCTTGAGCCAGTCTAAGCCCAACCTCTGTGTCCAATTGCTGAAGGTATTAGCTCATAACTCTCTTTGGGTTGGCTTGTGCCCTCTTTTGCTTTGCCCATTAAGCTCACAGCATCTTGTGGAAAGACACTTGCAGGAACAGATCATTAAGGTGTTGTAACTTACTGTGTTCTGTCTGTGAAACTCCTCTTTTAGCTGTTTTTCACCTTCTGGAAGTTCTTCCTTCTTCCTCTAAAGCCACCAGTGAAGCCATGTGGCAGATCAGATGGCTGGTACCACTACGCATGCAAGCAGCCACGCTTGAACCCATCTTTTGAAGACAGCAGTTAAGAGGAACAGGATCTGCTGATGGGGAAAGACTAGATGAAAGTCAGAATTGATTGGATGTTCTCACTGCCCTGTCGCTCTGTACCAGTGAGACAAATGCATTGGGAGCACTGCCGTGTGCTTCTTTACCTGAGCAATGCAAGAATTGCTTTGTCAGATCACACCAGATCTCTGCCTTGACCAGAGTGAGCAGAGACCTTGGTGAGGTGTCTCTCCTGGTTTGCTGTCAGTGACTGGAAAGGGCACTCTGAGGATTCCTTACTACAGGCTGTATTAATTCTTACATCTCCTAAGCTTGACGCATGTTATTTGACTAAGTAGTGTGCTCCTAGCATAGGGATTTTGAGCACAGCTATGTATTATACAAGTTTCATCTCTTTGACATCTCTGCATATGCTTGCACTTTTGGTGTCTTATAGAGAGCTTCACAGGTTACTGAATGAGAGTTTGGAAACCTCAGGGAATGTCATTGAACCAGGCATTGTGAGGTTTCCCTCATTAAAGAGTGACTTCTTTATTAGAACCACTGTTTAAAAGCATTTTATTAATTGAGGCTGAGTCTCAACAATATGAAACTTGGTTTTAATTTTTATTGTCTGCAGTACAGGTTGAAACTAATCCTGGAGCAGGCAGTGCACTGTCTTACACGAATTGGTACCTAGATCTTAATTTTTTAGATTTAAAGCAATAGTTATGTAATTAAAAATTGTTGAAAGTGGGAGTATATCCTTTAATGCTGAGGAAAGTCTGAATCTTACGATAGTTGGCAGTCCAGTATTTGGAGCTTAGCTTCATGTTGCCTGAAGAGGCCACACTTCTTGCTGTCTCGTAACAGCCTTATTGCAGTACCTTTCTTAATAAGCTTCTAGTTTTAGAAAAGAGTGAAATATGCTTCCTATTAAAGAGCGGTATCCTACTTTTTGCCCTCAAGTTGCCATGCATTAACAGTGGAGAAGAACACATCAGGTTGCTGGCTGACCCCCAGATAATTGCAGGCATATTCCCTCCTCTCTCATTCTGACTTTTATGTGGGAATTTTTTTCTGTTGAATGTTCTGATTTTTTGATTTCTTTTTTTTTTGTCCCCCACCCTTAAAAGTGACTTCTGACTTAGATCCCCCCGAATAAAGCTTTTCCCTAACTCTGAGCTTTTACATCTCCTTCAAATTATTTGATTCTGTAAATTGCAGTATTTCAGCAAGCTAAAAAAATTATTTTGTGTATAAAAGTGGTGAAATAATATGAGCTGTTATACGAAAGCACAAGCTGGGCACAGATTAAAAGTAATAATGTTGAAGTATAGGCTGCTTTAGACTTGCTTTCACTTTGGCTATGCCAAATATGTAATACAGTAGATTGGAATACATAGCAATTTCTCTGCTTGTATATTTCAATTCCAAAGCTTGTTTGCCTCAGTTTTGGGAAAATACTAATTTAATTTTAACTTTCTTCTTGGTTTTTTGCTTTTTTTTTTTTTAGTGCTGATTTGTTCACAGATTGGAAAATGCATTTCAAGAGAAAATTGATGCAGCTTATTTTGAGACCAGCAAATACCTGCTGGATGTTCTCAATAAGAAGTACAATTTGCTGGAACACATGCAGGCCATGAGGCGCTACTTACTACTTGGTCAAGGAGACTTTATCAGGCATTTAATGGACTTGCTCAAGTAAGAGAGTAGGAAGGGTAATTATGTTGAATTTCTGATGCTTGTAAATGTGTGTGATCAGCACAGAAACCACTTTGCTTTCAGAAGAGGACCCTTTAAGTATCCTATTATTCAAAGGTTTAATTGAACAACTTTAAAATTCTATTTTGGGTATAATTTCTGAGGCTTAAAATTTGTTCTTCCTTTTTGGTAGGAAGTATATACAATACATGATGTCTTGAAAAGTTGCACTAATATAGACACCTTTGCATTTGACCCTGTGACAGCCTCATGGATCTCTTCTCAAGCTCACTTCTCTAGCTCCTGACAGCAAGTTTAAGCAGAAAAGTTCTGTTGCTCTTGATGCCACTAGTTAGCATTTCTATTTTGGAGGTGTTTGGTCTAAAACAATGTGTCAAAACCCCTCAATGTGTTTTAAAAAATTTACCTGATGCTTCACCAGCCTCTGTTTTGAGCACTCAGATCCACCCACAAGTATCAGTTTTGGTTCTTAAAGTGTATTCACAAGCTCACTGCTTTTACATGCTGGTGCTACTGATGAAACTTAAGTCTACCAGAAACATCCTTTACAAAGCTTTGTTTTTGTCTAGAAGGCAGGCTTTGTAACAGAGCTTCCATTAACTTGCTTGTGAATCAAAATCAATAGTATCTGGTGATGATTTGTACATGACCATGCGTTTTTAAGTGAAAATTAATGTGAAGCAGAATAAAGTTGGTTTGTGGAGCGAGTATTGCATTTGAAGGAGAAATTGTGAGGGGCTTTCCAGGGCTGACGTGAGAGAGAGGAGTAGTGCAAGGTCCTTGCTACTTGCATGCTGCAACTCTTTGGAAAGTTTGTTACATACAGGGGGTGGGTTTGTGTGCTTCTGCTAGCACTTATAAGCCTGTGACATGGCTATCAGTAAGTTTCTCAAAACTGAAATTAAATTATTGGCTTGTTTTGTTAATGGTGTAATCTGCCTCATTTTACATATGAATGCAACTCAAATTACAGAACAGTTATGCTGGCAATCCTGGTAATTTCAAATTACTGGCATTAAATGAGGATAAAGTTACTCCTCATGCTGATGTTCAGGTGTATAGCTGATGAATAGACATATTCTGCTCAAATATTTTGCTCATTGATTTTCTTCTTGGTTAAGACTGAAAGAGTAACACAAAAGGTTTTGGAAGTCTGTCAGAAAAGTGTTTCACTGTGTGCTGCAGTTACTACCAAATTGCTGCTGCAGAATATCTCAGTAGTAACACCATCACTGTTTATTTCATAACCACCAGGCCAGAGCTTGCACGACCAGCTACAACCTTATATCAGCATAATCTGACTGGAATCCTTGAAACAGCGGTGAGGGCAACTAATGCCCAGTTTGATAATCCTGAGATTCTCAAACGATTGGATGTTCGACTTCTGGAGGTCTGTTGCATCATGGTGACTCTGACCTTTTTTGTGTGTGTTTGCAGACATCCATATGAAACAAAACTTTCATATGTGTATATAGTAAATACATTCTCCCTCCCTTTTCATTGAAATCTACTTTGAATTATATAAGCCTCATTTAATAAGTCTTCTTTTCCCGTTTCCTGCCTATTGTCTATTTGTATTTCAAGCTGTGGGTTTACAGCCATTTCATTGACAATACAAAGTGGAGTATTTGGGGTCTAACAGTAATTGATGCTGGTGGCACTGATTTGAAGTTCTGCAAACAGCTCCTACTGCTGTTGCTCTTACAAGAATCTGGGGAGTGGTCTCTTTTGTCACTGGTAGTTACCAAGAATGAAGCAATGAAAGTGCATTTTGTGAAGGAGTCTTCTGGTAAGAAACTTGAGTTAGTGAGAGCACTCCAGTCCCAGAGGTGGGAGTTAACTGATATACTGTAGCATCTGAAAAAAGTTTATACCTTAGGCTGAGTCCTGCCTAAGAAGTTTTTCCTTTCCTTCATTTCCTTTACTAGCTCCAGTGGAAAAAACATTGACTTTACAAACATCAATATTTGGGTGAGATGAATCCCACCCCTGTGTCAAACTTTGGTTCATTTTTGCCTAATCTACTACTTTCAATGAGGAACTCTTGTATCCTGTATAGTTGTGGATGCTAGTTTTGGAAGAGTAAGCAAGAATTGCTCTTCAGCACTAGCATGCTCTGGTTATACACTGAAAGCAGCGTATCTTTTTTTTTAATACAGGTATCTCCTGGGGACACTGGATGGGATGTCTTCAGTTTGGACTATCATGTTGATGGGCCAATAGCAACGGTAATGTCATACACTGCTGGCTGTGAACATGTCTCAGATACTGAATTGAATTGCTAATTTTTATTTTTTTTTAATTGAAATAACCTTTTTTTATTCTGGAGTGTAAGATCAGAGAGACTTTTTTTTTTCTTTTTTTTGGCATCTAGGGTGCACCCACTATATAAACACTTGAGCCAAAATCTCAATTCTTACAAATTAACAGTGTGTGCTAAAAAGCTGCATTTAAAACAATTGTTACTGAAAATCAGTAATTCATTTGTTCCAGCAGAGATTTTAGCAAGTACTTAATAAATGGAGTGCTCCTCTTCTTCCATTATTACTAGGCTGTAGCTGCTAATTTGGGATAATTTGCAAGGAACTGAAGAATGTATTTGAGGACAACCTATTTGAACTATCTAAATGAAATTTGATAGGTAGTGTTCATTAGAACTGCTGAGAAAATAGCTGCACTATTGATCAGACTGCATTTAGCCTCTATAAAGAACTTGTAGAGAACTTTTTTTTTTTAAACAGGACATCAAAATGTGAGTCTGACCAGCAGAAGGAATTTTCATGTACATATGTAGTTTGAAAAGAGCAAAATGTTTAGGCTTTGTCTTGTTCACGCCTTGTTACACTTCCTCCCATATGTGATTGGAAGTGCTCAAAACCTCCCAAGGAATGATTGTCTCCTAGCATGTGGGTTCAAGCTTTTTCAATTGGCATGTTGGTAGGACAACAGATACAGTTGTACTTTCTCAGCCTAGAATGAGTTGGAACTGGAAAAGGCATCAGAGCAGTACTTGGGATTTAATAAAACAAACAAGAAAACAAAACAACCTTTTTATTTAACGTTTTTTGAATATGGAAAAGATGCCTATGTGGAGGACTGGTGTAGAGAAGCATTTAAGCTGCAATGTGTTTCTACTCCATTGTCTTCAGTCTTCTCAAGGATATGATGAGAAAAAATTGATGATGTGGGAATCCTTTTAGTGTTAAAATGCAAAAAATAAAATGGTGGTGCTGTTGAAGTTCACTCTGGACCAGAGCAGGTGCTACAGGTCTGCCCTCAGCAGTGCCCTGTGTCTACTTGAATGTTGGGTAACTTAGTTCAGCCCTTGAAGGAGGATCTTCCCAAAAGCTCTGGGGCTCCAGATATTTTTGTTTAGATGGTATTTACCAATAAACTGCATGGGTTGGAATAGATGGACTTTGAAGAGGTTCTTGGTCCTTCAGAACACATGGTGTTGTCTGTTAAATTTGTAATGATATTTTGTTTGGTTTGTAGGTATTTACACGTGAGTGCATGAGCCATTATCTAAGAGTATTTAATTTCCTTTGGAGAGCGAAACGAATGGAGTATATTCTTACTGATATATGGAAAGGGCACATGTGCAATGCAAAGCTTCTGAAAAATATACCAGGTGAGAGAGGCCCAAATGGATTACATACTTGTAAACTGGATTTAGATGACTGCATCTTATTTTAAACTGTATGTTAAAAAGGGGAAAAAAAGTCTGTTGGCACAGATGAGTTTATTTTGTTGTTCCTTTTGACTGACTGTTTAGTGGTAGATGATGATGAAGATAAAATAACATTATTTAAATGGAAGTTTCCAGATTGTTGTTTTACTTAATCCTTGGTTGTGAGTTTTTGTAGCAGTGAGCAAATGAAACATCCCATGTCTCTTTCCAGAGACCGTTATTCTTCCATCCCCTTGTACTCATATCCGTTGATGCCTTCCTATCTGTACCCTGTGTCTCCCTTTCTTGGGCTGGAAGTAGTACATCTCACACATGCCCGCTTCTGAATTTACTAGCTCTGCCTTCACTCATTCCCTGTACTTTTGTTTAGCTAAGAACACAAGCGGCAAATATAAGAGAAACAGATGTTTGAGAAGAAATAGGAAGACTCTTCAGTGTAGTGGCTCTGGTGTATGTTTAATGGACTGGGATTTTTTGACCCTACTTCTCACCTGAGAATATTGTCATATTTGTGAGCATCTGTACTGGCTCAATCTTGACTTTTTTCACCTAGCTACCTTTCAGTAAAAAGTAGCTATTGAGGGTTACGCTTTTTTGTGGCATAGTAATATTTGCAAATATTTATTTATGTTTTTATAATTAGGAACTGTTTGGTGGATGGGAGTGGACACCTTGGCCTCAGAAGGTCACTGGGAAACAAGATCTTGTAAAGTTTGCTCCAGTGCCCACGGCTGGTCTCTGGAGCTGTACGGGATTACTAGGTTTTCTTTCTGTTTCTGTGAGATAGGATTTAGTTTACTGTCATTTCCATGTCCCAAGTAAGTGTGTGTTTGACTCAAAACCAGTGGTCTATTTCGTTCTTGCTTTCTGTTCCCTTTGAGACTAGGGTGAAGTTAACATTTTATTCTCGTCACCTGAGGGTCTTCAGGCTGGAGCTGTCACCTGTTGCTAGAGTTTTGTTTGTTCTTTTGTTCTCAGAAGAAAGTTTGATTTTTCTTCCTACCCCTACCTGCCCCCCACCTTGGGAGGCCTTTCTTATGCTTTGCCGTGGAGCAATCCTCAGTAAGTAAAAGCTCAGTTGCTTGTGGCCTTTAGGTTTGGCTATGTTTTAAGTAATGCAGACATTTAAAATGCTGGCCAAGCTCTTATAGCTATTGTTGGCAGGAAGAGTATGTGTTGTATTTCTCAGTTTGTGCATTGGCCAAGGGAAAGTATGTTTACAAAGACCTGTACTGCCTTCTGCCTGGAGGGACGGGCGTCTTTCTTGCTCACTGGCATGTCGAAGTTGGAAGCTGCGAGTAGCGTTTTTTTTCTGAAATTCATGGAGAGTCCACCCCAGCACTGATTTATGAAGAGGTAGTAGAACTTGCTTTTATTTTCTCTCTCTCCCTCAAAAACAGTACCTTGCCCTTCCAGTCACAGAGCACCAAATGGAAGACAGTAATTGACAGGAGAAAGCAGTTGCAGGGTCTTCTGTTTTTCAACTGCAAAGAGGTAGCATTGACTTTCAAGGATAGCTTTATTCACAATTCCCAAAAAGTCTTAACAGCCAGGGATTTTAATGCTCTAAAGGAGTACTTCTAGACAGTAGTGTCAAGCTCTCTCTTTTCCTGTCAGTAATTTGAAGAAACACAGATGTATCCAACTTGCCAATACTCAGGAATTTCTGTTGTTTAGCCAACCCTGGAGGGTTTTTTCCATTGATCCTATTTAAAGTAGATGCAACATAATGTGTTAGGGATAGTCTTCCTGCAAAGGCATAAGAAATGAAGAACAGGGTAGCTTGTAATATCTTTCAGATCATTGGATGGTTCTATAACATCCCAAGATACAAAAATGTAAAATTCGTTTTGTAGTAGTCTCATAGCTTGTCTGCAGTGGCAAATTACTTTGGCAGCTTTTTAGAGATTACTTCCTCTGTCTGGATATCTGCCTGATTCCCCAAGGCTGTGTATCTTCATTCAAGAGAATTTTTGCAGCTGGTGGTAATCTTGATAATACCCTTCCGCAACAGAGATACCTTTTCGTACAGGTGAGCAGCTGAGGCCGTTAGTGACTTACCTGTAGGTGTCTCTGGTGGATCAGGGAACTGAGCCTGGACCACATGAGCCACAAATTCCCTTACCCCTGTCACAACCACACTCTCTTTTGGTTTCAGTAATGCAAAATATGTTGTCCGTGGTTTGAAGGCTAATGGTAAGAGATGAGAGGCCCCAGAAGCAACTGTAAATCTGTGGTCTCAGATTTTCAACCAAAAGAACACATGGGGTGTTTACTGTATTTTGGTCTCTTGGTTCTGAGAGGGTCTTTTTCACTTGTGACACTCGGCAAGTTTCCACCACTGTCTGAGCACACAGTCAGTGTAATCTTTGACTCTCATTTTCTAGGAGTTAATTGTGCAATGTTCTTTGCTCATCTGTTGCCAGCCAGTATTGTTGCCACCATCCAAGCCTAGTGGCTGTATTATGAAGTATTCAATTTGGTAGAAAAAGTTTACCAAGCTGGTTTGATGGCTGTGCCTGTCCTTGCAGTCTTTAACATGCCATCTCTTTGGATTTTTTTTACAGAGCTTTCTGGGGTGCTGCATCAGTGTCACGTTCTGGCATCAGAAATGGTCCATTTCATTCATCAAATGCAGTATTACATTACATTTGAGGTATACTCTATCCACCCAATTAATTGCTTAAAAATGAAGTACTTTTAATGTTCTGTATGTGTTGTGTGTCTTAAATTTCAAAGAGCTTGTCATCTAGCAAATCAAAACAGCCCAATCCTGAATCATTGCTCCAGGTGCTTGAATGTTCGTGGGATGAACTCTGGAACAAGGTCCAACAAGCACAGGACTTGGATCACATCATTGCAGCTCATGAAGTTTTTCTAGATACAATCATAGCTCGGTGCTTGCTGGATAGCGATTCCAGGGTAAGTCTTCTCCTTTGCATTAAATTGTTGCTTTGCGATCTTGGCTCGTGCATTAGGAACAATCTTCTGTTGTTGGAGCAAGGGGAAAAGTCATTTTTCTTCCTCTCGTAGAGGAGCTTATTATGGTAGGCTTTGTACGCATTTCCCACACAGAGTGACAGACACTGATTATGAAATTTGTTAGTGTGGACCAGTTGCTTTTGGTCCTAAGAAGCTGTGTGATCAAGCAACAGTTGACTTAGGGCTTTGCAAAAAAAGTCTCTCGAGCTGTGTGTAAGAAGATTTAATTTACTCATGTTCTGAGAAGTGGTAGTAACTTAAAACTCTTTTTGCTGTGCAACTCTCTCATTGTTTTGTTGCTTAACTGTCTCACAGGTACTTCTCAACCAGCTTCGAGCTGTTTTTGATCAGATCATTGAGCTCCAGAATGCCCAAGATGCAATGTACAGAGCTGCTTTGGAGGAGCTGCAGCTAAGATTGCAATTTGAAGAGAGGAAAAAACAGCGTGAGCTTGAGGTACAGTAACGATATTGCTAGAACATGAAAAATTGAGGCAGATATACTTGTCTTTTGATATATGGAGGATTTTAGATAGCATGTAGAGGTACAGCAGAAATTAAAAATGTAGTTGGGACATGTAAAAGTCATCAGCAGTAGCTAGTGAATTCAGACAAAACTGCTGAATGGTGTTTTTAATTTCTGGCTTGCCCAAAACCTCTAGGTGAATAGATTCTGCAGTGGGCTTTGGAGGATGAGAAATTTAGGTCTGTTTTAAGTGAAGGAAAGGGAAGAGACTCTAATATTCTGAACCCTTTTGCAAAAAATGCCATAGCTCCATGCCTACTTCCCTTCTGTCAGTCTGTGGGACATGCAGTGCTGGCGTGAGACTCACCTGCTTTGCTAACCTCAGATTTTTTTCACGTGCTGTACAACCACCAAGGGGACTCATAGTTTCAATACTAGAGGCTCCATGTTTGGCTTTCTATGGCAATGGTTGGTTTGTATAAACCTGGTGGTTTAGTCAGGCAGAAGGTGGCCCAATTAACAACTTTAATCATGTGATGCTTGACCTCTTAACTCATTTGATCTTTGTGTAGGGCAAGTGGGGTGTAACTGCATCAGAAGATGAAGAAGAGAGCAAGAGGATGAAAGAATTTCAAGACTCAATACCCAAAATGTGCTCGCAGCTGCGAATACTCACTCACTTTTACCAGGTGCCCCTTAGGTTATATTTTTTTTAATGTGGATGCTGAGCTTTGATATGAGAAATTAATTTCAGATACGGAGTAGATGTAACTTCTGTATTCGTGTGTGCAGTTTGTGGATCTAGGTCTTCATTTTTTGCTTCTCTACTTAGAAGCTTGTATTCACTGTAGACAGCACGTTTTCTGATCGTGTATGTTCCTCTAATAAAACGGAATAGCCTCCTCCTTCCTCCAGTAGTGGAAGTAATAGTGATCTTCTGGTGTAATCTGAAAAAAAAAAATAGAATTCCTTCTGCATTCTATTTCTTCTCACCATCTTTGTGAGTCATTGCTATTAAAAGACTGCAGAAAGGGTCCTTATTAAGGGCCTAACACTTGATTTTAAGAGCACTGAGATGGGCAATGGGTAAGCTGTTTGGGGGAACGTGCACAGGCTATCTTCTTTGATGGGAGCTATTCTGGCTTTGTCTTAATTTGTTATATCTGATTCTAAAGCTCCCATTCCGCAGGAAAATTAGCTGTTAGATTTCAAGGAAAGCATTCCAGAAAGTGATGAGAGGGAGGGACACAGCACTATGTGCCACAGTAGCCTTTCAGGATTAGACACCAGGTCAACTGAAAACCAAAACCCTACTTCAACTCATCTCTTGACTTTGACATGAGAGATACTCTTGATGTTGTGTAGCGTACCTTTTAACTTCTCTCACTTATCACCTTTGGCATGCCTGAAGTTAGGATTTTTTAATTATGTTGATACTGACTTTGACTTAAAGCTGTAGGGTCTGCTTTCTTCTATCTTGATATTTCTCTTGATATTTCTTGTGTCTGTCTTATTTTAATATACATAAATACACATTTAGGCAAATATTAAACACGTAAACATGCATTGTTTCCCTAGGTAAATGAATGAGGTTGAAGTGGTTTTGCTGGGTTGTTACCCATATGTTGATTTTTGTCTTGTAAGAGTACTATTGGTTCTGTATAGCAGTTACAGTTGTGACTTAGCACCTGTGCAGCATGTGCAGAGCACTTCCCAGTCCTCCTCTCCGGTGGTTTGCACCAGATCCATTTCTGTGTTGGCTATAGCTTTGCCAAGCTATAGCTACCCTGAATGAAGTGCTGCATTGTCAGAAGACTTCGGTTCACATGGAGGTTTGAATGAAAACAGAATAGAGCACCTAGGTTATAATATACTGGTGGCTTTTATTGAAGGCTGTAGAGATCCTGAGCTCTGATGAGAGGACTTCAAATCTGGGAGGAATTTACTCCTGGGTCCAAATATTGCAGTTCTCCCTCCCAGAGAAAAATGGAGCCAAATTCTTTAAGAAGAGTAAGCTGTGAATAGATTGTAGTTTGTGTGCTCTACAGGATTGCTCCAAGCTGGCAATGTAGCTTTTGCCTGCTTGGACTCTATTCCTGCTATGGATTTTTCCATGCAGGACTTCCCTGGCCATCCTTGGTCATCTCTGAAAGTAATGGGGGGCTCACATTAGTCTTTAATGGAGATCAGGAATGAGCTCTTGAAGTGAGTCTTCCCATCCTCCCAAAGTCCTCTGCTTCCCTGCGTGCTGTGCAGCTCCTGCAGTCCCTTGGCTAGAGCCAAATGGGAAGGTGGGCTCCAGAAGCGTGCTTCCCGCATGCTGAGTACAACTCCCACATAAAAACTTCTCCAAATGCATAGAGTCCAGCCACTGGGTCTGTAGCAGTGACTGCTCTATGGGGCAGATGCTGTGCTGTTTGGGGGTGCCACTTGCTGCTGTACAGCCTGCATCAAATACGTATTTCTGAAGCAAGCAGTGCTCTAACGCTGGCTTGGTCCGCCTTGTACATGTAACACAGAAACAAGGTGAGGTCTCCCGTTGGCGTGGGGTGGATCCTGAATTGGCCTCCCGGGTACGGTGAGGCTGCCGTGGGAGGGCCGGGGCAGTGGCTCAGGGGCAGTTCCCCTGCAGGCGGGGAGCCTTTGGGCAGATGGAGAGGGCCAGCAGGGCAAGGGTGGTGGTGGTGGGTCTGTTGCAAAGGCCGAGCTGTTTGCACTGGAGACTCTGAAGTGCATGGCAGACGTTTGAAGGTAAAACAGCTCTGAGTTTTTGCAGAAAGAATGAATCCAGCATAACTCATTTGCTAACAATTGGGTATAAGTGCTTGTGTTTGCCCTTTCCCAGATTCCCTCTGCCTCCTTGCCAGGCCTGGGCACCACATGCCATCCCTGTGCAAAACACACTACTGATGCCATCTTAGCTGTCTCTTGGGTTTTTCTTTCTCCTTCAGGGAATCGTCCAACAGTTCTTGGTCCTGCTGACAACCAGTTCTGACGAAAGCCTTCGATTTCTTAGCTTTAGACTGGACTTCAATGAACATTATAAAGCAAGAGAGCCCAGGCTTCGTGTATCGTTGGGCACTAGAAGCAGACGAAGCTCACATATGTGAAACAACTGCTAGGGGACTGCACCTCGGTATCCGAAGGATGTTGACCCTCTTGTTGGACAAGGCAATCAGTGTTGACATAATACAACCAAACTGTGCGTGATTGGTGTCTACCATTTCTGCAAACAACATGTTTTTGGTCATGTGATTGTGTGACACTGTATAGCAGAAAGCAAAAAAAAAAGTAGGGTTTTTTTACACTGACATTTCTAGAATTACCAGACTAAATGGGCTGATTGAATCTCTTCCAATCAACTTCTTAAATCATCCCTTTTAAACAAATGCCAATTTTATTTGAAGCTTTCTGAGCTCTCTCCACTGTAACTTATATCTGTGTCAAAGAAATCTCATCTTTTGTTTATAGAAAGCACCATTTCCTTTTTTAACAAGAAAATAAGAAGGTTATTTTTTCTATATGTACTTGTTCTATTTGAAGAGAGCTTTTGTTAAAGCCAACAGATTAGGACCCAGACCTAATGTCCTTGTTAAGAAGCTATACAGCATTTCACTATGCTGATTTTCAGTGTTGTGATGTCTTTGACTGTGTGAGAAACTTTGTATTAGGAGACATAAATTTATATTTAATTTTTTTTTTGTTTGTTTCAAGGGTAACAAAGAAAAAATTTAGTAGGGAAAGTCTATGGTTACTGTACAGGAGAAAACTATAGAAGCAGAGTGGGAGTGTATCTATTACCGATAAGATCTAAAAAATGAAGTTGAAGCCTCAGTACTGGAAAGGAACGTTTTGTTTATGATTGAATTGAAAGAAATAATTGATGTTCAAAATCAGATGTGTAGAAACAAACTGACTTGGCTAATGTTGACTTCATTCTCTTCCCTTCCCTATTTTTTCATTGTAAATATTTATATATTGCTGTCCAGATGCTGGGGAGAGGGGGATTCTTCTTTTGCAAAGTTGTCATTATATCAGGTCATTTATTATGTTCCACAAGTGCAAGCTTAGAAAAATAAAAACAGTTATCTTTCAAACAAGTGGTTTGCTTTTTGTAATTGAAAGATCACGATTTTTCCACAGGGTAAGAAAGGAGAAGCTTCCAGTTAGGAGTGTATTGATTTACAGATCCCTACCCATTACAGGATTTTGGTACTAGTCTTATCCATACTTAGAGTTATGCGCAATTCATTAATTAACAATTACCTTCAGATCAGCCAGGTCCATGGCCTCTTTTGCCTTTTGCTCTTACTCCATGTGAAGGCCTGGGAAGCAGAGGCATCTGCCAGGCCATGCCGGCAAGGCTGCTGTGAGTCATGAGGGAGGTGAACTCTCCTGGGGATGATGCACTGGTTTGCAGCCGTGGACCAACAGGTTTGCCTTCCGGACACCAGGATTCCCGTTATTGAGCAGGCCTTGGAGTCCTTAGTTTTGTTAAATAAAACACGTAAGGCCTTTAACCCTGTGCCCTTAAAGGATCTGCTGGTGCAGCTACCCTTGTGGGAGTACTTGCAGGCAATGGTTCAGCCATAAGAAAATACGGACGCTGAAGCCAGTGATACTTTGTGTGCCAAAGGAAAGCCGAAGGATGCTGTGCTTGGCATCACAAGGTTGCAAATCGCTTGACGGGCAGGAATATTCTGTTTTTGTGGGTGTGGTGGGAGACTTGTTCTTGTAAAGCCTGAAAAACTTACAAAGCTTATGTGATTGTGTTTTGGCCAAAACTGTTGGGGGGGGGGGGGGGAAACAGCGGCACGAGCAGTCTTTTGGCCTTTACCTTGAGAGATGTGTTGTGTGATCCCATGTGTCGTTAGGCAAACCACGGGCCAGAGAGGTGGCATCAGTGTCAGAACCAGAGGACAAGTTCCAGGGGAAGGTTTAGTTCCCTTCGGTGCTAAAATGAATCCAACAATATGCAGGGAACTTGCAGTAGTGGCCATGCTGGAAATTATCATTTTGGGGTGATTCCACAGGTATCCGTCTATGGGAATTGTCCTCAGTGGTCCAACTGCTAGGCAGAAGGAGACATTTTGAAGGCAAGGCACAGAAGACCTGGGCCAGTGGGCACCTTCCATTGCCCTCGGTGCTCTTTTTGGGGGTGGAGACCAGCCTTAACCCTAACCCAGAAGCCGTTGTGTTTATTTCAATTGACGTGTTTTTCCTAGCTTCCCATCCTACAAGTAAAACCAAGCAGTTGCAGTGTAACAAGCACAGCCTGAGGAAGCCAGCAAGCCCTTTACAAGTAAGACAGAAATGAAAAAAAAATATACGGACAAAAAGATGAATCTTTGTGATCATCTGTTGGCCCTGTACTGTTAGGGCCAGATTCTCAAGACAGTGGATCAAAAGTTGAGCAATAAATACTTCAAATCTTCCTTTGGGCTTGTATATAACTATATTAACAGCATTGTCATAATACAATTATCTCAGAGTGCCAACATTTCAAACCAGAGCAGAAAATTGAGACTTGATGCAGTGATAAATATTTAAAAGGCGAGGCATAGAATAATCTGTCCAGCCTGGCAGGAAAGTGCCCTGGCTGGTCATTTCAGTGTTTTTCTGTTGGAGCTACCATGTCTGAAAATACAAATACAGCCTGAGGGCCTGAGCAGTCACGTCTCGGGGCTGGAACAAGCCCAGCTCCTCTTGCTCCCTGCATCCTATCCCAGGGTCGTCGTCAACTGACCCCGCACGCTCAGTCCCCTCCTTTTCAGAGTTGCCAAGGACTGAAGAAATTTCTGACAAACTGCAGTAAAAAGCGGAAATGTGGAAACCGAGTATAAAGTTGTCACCTGCCTTAGGATGTCATGCAATATGCTAAACTCTTCTGCGGTGAAGGGCTATTTGTGCGGTGCTACCGGTATCATAAATGCATTTAAAGGAAAAGAACTGGGAAGTATTTATGTATTATTCTTTTAAACTACAAGGGATATTTGTCCTGGTAACTGACATGGAATTTATATCTTAACCAATATGAACTCTGAAGAAGAAAAAGTTAAAAATCAGCCCCTGAAAATGTAATCTACCTCTGTAAGTTACAACAGTTGTCTGCCCCAGGGTACAGTATGATGCAATTAAGTATCTTAGGAACAGCCACTGGGAAATGCGGAAGCCCCAGATAGAACGTATTTTTGAGTGAATTAGTTACAGGTTTAGGTAGGAGATCAAGGACAGAATATAATCATAATCTGGTTTTATTTTAGTGATTCTATTGTTCACTCAAGGCCCTGAGGATTCTCTCCTCTTACACCAGATGCAGTGAACAAATGCCAAGGTCTCTCAACTCTACATAGGAGGATACTTTTCTTTATAAAACCCCTAAATCTATGTGATTTATTTTGTAAAATTAGTTGTGGAAGGGTTCTGTCTTCCTCCTGTCACACATGTAAGAATACTTTTCAACCCTTCAAAACGGCATTTCTATGAAGAATGGCCAATTACCTTTGGTCACTGTAACTGTAACTTCCAGCATGCCACATCTAATAATGATTTTCAGTATGAAGAACACTCTTTAGGTGCACATGTAGATTTGTAAACACACACGAAGAGTTGAAAGGTAATGAATGATTGGAAAAAAGGGAGGCATTTGCATGGAAAATTGACACTTATTTAAAAACTTCTGGACTTAAGGATTGAAGTCATCGCTGATGTTTCATGTCATTTCCTAATGCCAAACTTAGAAGCCAGCTGTGGGAGTACACATTTGTACTCATTTCAATCTTCACCCGAATGAGCAGCCTCAGAGAGGAGAGGGCGTATTTCACACAGACGTAAAGGTGCTCAGAGACTTCTCAGAAGTGCCCGATTCATCTTGAAAATCGTCTTTTGGCTACTAGAAACCAAAAATATCACTTTAACCTCTGATGAGATTCTACTGATTGGAGAGAGGAATGGAGGAGCTGGGAGAGCTGCAAGAGATGTGCAAACAGTTGTAAGTAGAGAGGGGACAGATACAAGAGCTTGCCGTTTCAGAAGTTGGAGGAAATAATTCTGTATGGTTTCTTGAAGGGCTTTGTAACCATCACCTGCTCTACCCAGTTTAACAAACCAAAATTCCTTCCAGTCTCAAGGATAACAATAAACAGTCACAAGTGAGAGATTCTCTTTCCTAGCCTGCAATTGCTCAGAATGAGAAGTTTCCGCAGCCCTTGATTTAATCGGTCTCATATCACCCTGAGGGCTTGCTGAACCGCAGTTTTAACATATAATGAAAATATATTAGGGGAAGACTAAGAATTTAACATATGAACTACTCAGTCTTTCTAAAATATTGAGCCAGGCTCCTTGACGGAGTATTTTAGCTACTTTATGTTAGCTTGGAGCAATGTGGTCTTTAAGGCAACAGAATCACTCGTAAGGGTTAACTTGATGCTTACTCTCACCAGAAAAGCAGCGAAGGTGCCTCAGTCAGTATTTGTTTCCTTCTTTTTGTTCCAAAGTTAGCTTTCTGCTAATGCACTTTAACTACCCAGTATTGTACATTCTCTCCTGAAATCCTTGAGCCAAAACCTGACCTGCACACAAGTGGAAACAGAGACTCAAGCGCGGGTGAAAGGACAGCAAGGAGGAGGGGTGTACAGGGACAGAGAGGATACAGAGGTCAGAAAAGTTAAATAAACTGGTGGTGGAGAGTCACTTACAAAAGGAGAGAAAGGCAGAGGAAAAGAGAGCAGGGATGCAGAAAGACAGCAAATGGTGACCAAAAAGATGCTCAGGAAAGAAAAACATGCCAAGAAAAATCTAAGGAGTGTAGCAGGTGAAATTTCTGTCACTGCGCAGTTCGTTTACTTCAGCTCTTTGTGGAACAAATTCTGGTAAATGTTTTCCTTCAGAAGTCATCAGAACAGTAATTAAGTTAGCTAAACAGTAGAGTATGGAAAATGCAATTGGAGTGATTGTTACCATCAGTCTGAATATTAAAGGATATGATAGCTAAAAGCTGTCGCAAAGTGTATGAAATCTTCCGGTGCCACAGCGAATGAAAACCATTGATTTGCATTTGAGATACACGCCACAAGAGCAAGGTAGTTAAGCATCTAGCATCCCTCTCACTTCTCAATGGGAGCATTCCCAGAAGGAGTCAAGGCCACTTCATCGCCCTTTAAAGCTTTTCCAAAAATTGCCAAGAGAGAGGCAAAGAACACCGTCTCCTGCTTTGCTTTCTAACAAGGCACTGCATTCACTCCTTAAAAGAGGGTATTTGTATTTGTACTGAGTTTTACCTCTTGTTTCTAATGAATGGTGCTGAAGGGCGTAAAGAAACAGAGCGAAATTACAGGCAGGCTTACAACAGCAACTGAAAAGGCAAATGGGAACTTTCCTTTAACAACCTGATGTGTAAAAGTAAGAATTAGGGCATATTATAACGGGCAGAAAATGGAGAAAACAAAATTCCCTAGAGAACAAGCAATTGAACCATCAGATGGAGAGGAGTAAAATTGCACCATTTAGTGGAGAAGAGAAAGCATAAAGAAAACATAAAATGCGGGGTGAAAATGGTATTTGATAAATAAGAAAAGCAGGAGAATTCCCACTCATTGCGACTTTATTAACAGAACTAAAGTTTAAGACAAAACCAGAATATATTTTTGACAGCTGTGATCCAGGTTATTAAAACATCTATAAATAAACTGAAATACTTTGTTTATTATCCTGTAAAAGAGACTAACGTGGTCTAAATTTATACTCTTTGTGTACATATACATGTGTGTATGTAATACACGCACATAATTAATAAAAGTGCGAGTAGACCAATAGGATTATCATCATTATGTCATTTTATTTGCTAAGGGGAAAGATACGACACAGATTGCTTGGCTACAACGGAATGCATGAGCCAACATTTTTTCTCTCCAAAGTGCCAGATAGGGTGTTAGATGCTACAGAAAAGGGGTTTCATAAGCACCGCAGCCAAACCAAGCGCTGCGCTTCTGCAAGAGCCGTTTGCAACTCAGCTGCAAGAACAACTGGAGATCAGTGTTTCCCAAAACGACTGAAGAGGAAACATGTAGTGACTTTACTTCCTAAACCTCTCATCATTCCTGTTTTCAAAGAAGACTGAGAAATGAAGGCGGATACATTCCGAAAATAAGTTGTGTCACAACTTCCCTCTCACCTTGGTTTCCCTCCCCACCAGCCTCATTTGTCCCTTCCAAACATCTAGGGGAGTTCTGGGATCCTCAGTACAATTAGGAAGGAGGGTTTAAAAGCTCGTATAAATGCAGTTCTTGAGAGATGAAGTTAGTCAAGAGTTGCAGGAAAGGTGGATCCTTTAGAAAGCCATAAATGAACAAACGATCATAACCACAGCATTACATGAACACCCCCTCTGAATTTCCCAAATAGCCTCCCAATAGCATTCAGACGTTGTGTCCTCCTCTACTCAGATTGCCTTTGTATTCCAGCATTGTATGGTACAGGCTTTACAAGCAATATACTCCAGGTCTTTTGTATTTCCATCAACCAGGTTACCTCATTGCCCACAGGAGCAATTAGTTGATTAGATCTACTCTATAAGCCCCTGTGGGCAAAAGAAAAAGGTATACATTTTCAAAAAGTCTTCAGAGACACCAAAGACACAGGCAACAAATAGTTTTAGCATCATGAAGAGGCACCTTTACTTGTAAAATGTCCCATCTTCTAGGAGAAAAGCAGCAAAGCAGCTGTGAGAGGTGGAGAAGCAGAGGAATGGTACCTGTGAGATCCAGACTTATCCTACAGTTACAACATGTGCACAGGTTCCAGTATTTCACAGGCAAAAAGTTTTGGAAATTAATATAAATCAAAGCTCCTGCAAACCAAAAAAGCAAAACAGACATTAATAACAGAATAGGAAATAATTACAAAAAGAGTAATTGGATGGTAGCCAGGAAGTATAAGAAAAGAATAAATGTTACCATTTCCTTAATTAAGACTGTGAAAGGGCAATTCTGTAAGTGACTCAGAAGAAACAGCTGCGTAGAAGAAGTTTACAGGCGCTTGTGACTTAAAATATAGGGATTCTTAATGGGCAATTATATAATTGTAGGCTTATTTTAAGGCTTGACCTTTCTCCGTTATAAATAAAGAACTCCTCAAGAGCACCTTATAGAGGCGTAGGTAAGTACTAAACACGATCAAACCTTTAAGTTCAGCCTGGCAAGCTGATTTGGATGCATGTTACGATTTGCAGTGGGTGTCTGGCCATGCTGAGGGACTTCCAAGCCTCATCAGCAGAATGAACTCTATCAGGATGCAGAATAATGGGAATCTGGCTGATCCCATCCCTTGCCAGAGACAGCGATGCTGCCGGTGCAGCCTCACACACCTCGGCAACGTGGTGTCTCCATGTCTCTGGTCAGACCGATCTCACGTTGAGGGCTCATAGAGCTCCAGCTGAAGCTCTGCCATAAACCTCCCGCTTATCTTCCACCTGCTGGCCTCCGATCTAGTGACACAGACACAGAGCAGAAGCAATTTGCTGTTCAAATTCCAAGGCTGAAATTCCTGAAACAGCCTTTAGAGGACAGCGGAGAATTGCAAATGACACATTTTCAGCTCTGGCCTCATAATCCGGGATCCTCAGGCGTTTTTTATATGAATTTTGAGTTCTGATTCAAAGTGCAGACAAAGTGTAACTTCCATATTAATGGGTGTTGTTTATGTACCATGGCTTTCTACAATAAGGTTGGGTCTCGTAACAGCCGTGTATTTTTAAGTATATTGTAGCCTTTTCTATCATTAAGAATTCCAGTTTCCACCTGGCTAAGGTACAGCCTCGCTGAATGAACTGCTGCACTGTCAAAAGGAGCTCAGTGCTTCATGCTCGGCTCTAATGGAAAAGAGAACAGTGTCCCCAGCTAAAAAACACTGGTGACAGTTGTTGGAGGTGTAGTGATCCTGGGCTTTGACATGGGGACTTCATCTGTGAGAAATTTCCCATTTGGGTCCAAATATTGCACTTCTCCCTCCTTGGGAGATGTTGGGCCAATTTTTTTAAGAGTTGTAAGCAATAATTAGATTGTAGTTGGGTATTGTTCTAGATCAGTAGAAGCTGGTTGGGTCAGCAGCACCAACTGGGTAGATGCATCTACTGGGCAGATGCTGTGCTGTTTGGGGGTGCCACTTGCTGCTGTACAGCCGGCATCAAATACGTATTTCTGAAGCAAGCAGTGCTCTAACGCTGGCTTGGTCCACCTTGTACATGTAACACAGGAACAAGGTGAGGTCTCCCGTTGGCGTGGGGTGGATCCTGAATTGGCCTCCCGGGTACGGTGAGGCTGCTGTGGGAGGGCCGGGGCAGTGGCTCAGGGGCAGTTCCCCTGCAGGCGGGGAGCCTTTGGGCAGATGGAGAGGGCCAGCAGGGCAAGGGTGGTGGTGGGGGTCTGTTGCAAAGGCCGAGCTGTTTGCACTGGAGACTCTGAAGTGCATGGCAGACGTTTGAAGGTAAAACTGCTGACAACCATTTCTGATGAAAGCCTTTGGTTCCTCAGCTTTAGATTGGACTTCAATGAACATTATAAAGCAAGAGAGCCTGGGCTATCATTGGGCACTAGGGGCAGACAGAGCTCACGTATGTGAAACAACTGCTAGGAGACTGCACCTTGGTATCCGAAGGATGTTGACCCTTTTGTTGGACAAGGCAATCAGTGTTGACATAATACAACCAAACTGTGCGTGATTGGTGTCTACCATTTCTGCAAGCAACATGTTTTTGGTCATGTGATTGTGTGACACTGTATAGCAGAAAGCAAAAAAAAAAAAAAGTAGGGTTTTTTTACACTGACGTTTCTAGAATTACCAGAATAAATGGGCTGATTGAATCTCTTCCAATCAACTTTCAATCATCCTCAACAAATGCAATGTTCAGTTTGGAACTTTCTGAGCTCTCCCCACTATAACTTGGGTCTGTGTCCAAGAAATCACATGTTCTTTTGTTTATAGAAAGCACCATTTCCTTTTTTAACAAGAAAATAAGAAGGTTATTTTTTCTATATTTACTTGTTCTGTTTGAAACCACTTTGGATAAAGCCAAGAGTTTTGGACTCGTACCTAAAGTTCTTGTCAAGAAACTATATAAAGCATGTAGTTATGCTCATTTTCAGTACTGCAATATATTTATGACAAACTTCCATACTTTTTTCAATGTTCGTTTTCAAGGTTAATACTACAAATAGAAGTCATTTAATAGACAAATTCTACAGCTACTATAGAGGTGTAAACTGCAGAAGCAGACCTTATTGCGTATGAAGTACCTTAGGAACAGAAGTCAAAACCTCAATACCATCAAAGGAATGTGTAGTTTATTTTCAAAATCTGATGTGTTAGAATGAAAATGGCTTGGGTAGTCAAGATTACTTTATTTCTGTTTCCTTGCATATTTTTCTGTTGTAAATATTTGTATATTGCTGTCCAGATACTGGGGGAGGGAATCCTTTTTTTTGTTGTTTGCAAGGATGTCATTACATCAGGTAATTGAAGTATCTATACATTATGTTCCAGAAGTACAAGCTTAGACAAAGAAAACCGCAGTTATCTTTCAAACACTTGTTTTGCCTTTTGCAATTGAAAGACACTAATTTTTGAGCAGGTTAAGCAAGGAGAAGCCTCCCGTTGGAATGCAGTTGGTTTACAGATCTCTCTAGCAAACAGACCCATTACACGGCTTTGGTACTGGTACTAACTACAGTTACAGTTGCATACCATTCATTAATTAAGAATTACCCTGAAATAAACTGAGCCTGTGGCTTTTTTTTGCTCTTTCCCTTACCCTTCTTGGAGCCCCGGGAAGCAGAGGCACCTGCCAGGCCATGCAGGCGAGGCCGCTATGAGTCAGGAGGAAAGGTGAACTCTCTTGAGGATGATGCTTCAAACCCACAGGTCCAGGCTAAGAGGTTTGCCCTCTGGACATTGTACTGGATTTGCCTGGCAAGGTTTTGGTAGCGGAGGGGCTTCTGTGAGAAGCTGCCAGAAGCTTTCCCTGTGTCTGCCGCTGGCTGAGGCTGAGCCCATCAGCAATGGTGGTAGCACCTCTGGGATAACACATTTAAGAAGGAAAAAACCTGCTGCGGGACAGTAGCTGGAGAGAGAGGAGTGAAAGGATGTGAGAGGAGCAGCCCTGCAGGCCCCCAGGCCAGGGCAGCAGGAGGGCAGGAGGGGCTCCAGGCGCCGGAGCAGAGATTCCCCCGCAGCCCCGGGTGCAGCCCACGGGGGCCCGGGGAGGACCCCACGCCGGAGCAGGGGGTGCCTGAAGGAGGCTGTGACCCCGTGGGAAGCCCGCGCTGGAGCAGGCTCCTGGCAGGGCCTGTGGCCCTGTGGGGAGAGGAGCCCAGGCTGGAGCAGGTTTTCTGGCCGGGCTGGTGACCCCGTGGGGGACCGGGCCCCGGGGCCCGGCTGGAGCGGTAAAGCCCGGGGAAGGCCCCTGGGGGGGGGGGGGGGAGCCCAGGCGGACAGGGGCGAGGGTGAGGAGTCCTCCCCTGGGGAGGAAGGAGCGGCAGGGACAGCATGTGATGGACTGACCCCAGCCCCCATTCCCTGTCCCTCTGTGCCACTGGAGGTGTGGGGGGGAGGTGGGGAATTCAGAAGTGAAGTTGAGCCCAGAAAGAAGGGAAGAGTGGGGGGAAGGTGTTTGAAGATTCAGGGGTTTTTATCCTCTCCTACTCTGATCTGATTGGTAATAAATTAAACTAATTTCACCAAGTTGAGCCTGTTTTGCCCATGATGGTAACTGGTGAGTGATCCCTCCCTGTTCTTATCTCGACCCATGAGCCTTTCAATATATTTTTCTCCCCTGTCCTGTTGAAGAGGGGAGTGACAGAGCGGCTTTGGTGAGCACCTGGCATCCAGCCAGGGTCAACCCACCACAAACATCTAGACATTGCTGATGGTGGAAGCAGTGCTCCCCAGTAGGCTATCCTGCAGGACAACCTACCTTTCCCAGGTGGGACTGCCACAGACTTTTCAATTGCACCACATGGTGTAAGATGGACGGACCTGTACGGAAGAGCAAAAGTTCAGGTGGTGACTGAGTCCTGGGAATGGGGGCAGAGGGCGAGGGAGGTGGGGATTCAGCTGCGATGTCATTTTCTTTCTGGACAATTAGATGTATCACTCTCAAAAGGAAGCCTTTTAAATCAAAATCAAAAGGGGCAGATTAACTTCTTAGCAGGCTGCCGATCCCTTGAAACAAATCCGCTGACCAAGACTTTGCAGATTCTGTAGTTGAGGCAAAACCACCTCCAGTATAATGTGCCCTGTATTTTTCACCAAAAGAATCTGGCTTATACGACCTGCAATTCATACTGCCAGCCTGCTCGATTTGTCTGCCATTTTGCTGCCTCACAGTGGAGGGTAACCTCGCAGCACCGAGTCACTGATTCAGGCCAGGGGGGAGCAGCTCCCTGAGGATGCAAAGGTCTGGCGTGGTATAAACTTAAGCTAACTTGGCATTAGGCTTCTGAAGCAGTCAAAGGTCAATCTGTAAGGTGAAGTAAGCAGTTTTACTATCAGGAGAGGGACCTGCCCTACAACAGCCTACACTCTGTCCCTAGGAGTAGCTTCTTCCTCGCCTGCCTTACGGGATGACTGAGCTCTGCCCTGACCTAGGTAAGCTGTGCTGAGATCCTGATCCTTGCTTGGAAGCGGCTATTTTTAGCAAGATGAAATGTAAATCTCCAATTTTTGCAACAGAAACGTTCCTTATGGTAACGTATTTGATAAAAGTAATTGTGACCTATGTAGAGGATGGAGACCTGTAATACCAAACTGTTGTGCCTTTCAGTGTCACTTGCAAGTCTTGCGCTTATTTAATGAAGAGAGTTTGTCTCCTCTTTGCTCCCACTCCCTTCCCTCTGTTTTGCCCTCTCTACACTTCGCTAAGCTCTAGCTGAGTTGTTGCCATGTCTGTCCTCCGGCAGCAGTACAGCCCTCTGCTCTTCCCCTCATCCTTGGAGATCTCCTGCAATGAGCTCCTGGGACTTGCTTGGTGCTTCCCCAAGCCTTTTACCTGAGGCTTGGGGGTGGACTTCAGAAAGCCTTACTTCCCCTTCTCTTCTGGGGTCTAGTTTTGTTCCTTTTGGTTATAGTTAGAGCTATGTTTCTCCTTTAAACCAGAAGTCAGACTTTTGGCCTCCTTCTTCTCACTCTTCTCTCCCAACTAACTAAACTAAACCCCTGCATTTTTATTAAGCCACTTCAGCAACTCTCTGGCTTCACCAATTACAGTTGTGAGTTCAGACATGGTTTTGGGATTGAATCCTTCACTCCTGTGAAATATAACATGTGAAGTTTTTATTTCTGTTCCAATTAAGGGACCTGACAATGCAACTTAATGGGAGCACTTGCAGGCATCGTTTCATAGAATCATAGAATCATAGAATCATAGAATCATAGAATGTTTTGAGTTGGAAGGGACCCCTAGAGGTCATCTAGTCCAACCCCCCTGCAGGGAGCAGGGACACCGCCAACTACATCAGGTTTCTCAGAGCCCCATCCAATCTGGTCTTGAATGTTTCCAGGGATGGGGCCTCCACTACCTCTCTGGGCAACTTGTTCCAGTGTTTCACTACCCTCATTGTAAAGAATTTCTTCCTTATATTTAGCCTAGATCTACCCTGATTCAGCTTAAAACCATTACCCCTTGTCCTGTCACAGCTGTCCCAACTAAAAAGATTTTCCCTGTCTTTCCTATAGGCCCCCTTTAGGTACTGAAAGGCTGCAAACAGCCTTCTTTTCTCCAGGCTGAACAAGCCCAACTCTCTCAGCCTGTCCTCACAGGAGAGGTGCTCCAGCCCTTGGATCATTTTAGTAGCCCTCCTCTGGACCCGCTCCAACAGTTCCATGTCCTTCTTGTGCTGAGGGCTTCAGAGTTGGATGCAGTACTCTAGGTGGGGTCTCACCATAGCAGAGTAGAGGGGCAGAATCCCCTCCCTCGACCTGCTGGCCATGCTTCTCCTGATGCAGCCCAGGGTACGGTTGGCCTTCTGGGCTGCCAGCACACATTGCTGGCTCATGTCCAGCTTTTCATCCACCAGTACCCCCAAGTCCCTCTCGGCAGGGCTGCTCTCAATCTTTTCTTCCCCCAGCCTGTACTGATACCGGGGGTTACCCCAACCCAGGTGCATGACCTTGCACTTGTCCTTGTTGAACCTCATGAGGTTCGCACAGGCCCACCTCTCCAGCCTGTCCAGGTCTCTCTGGATGACATCCCATCCTTCTGGTGTGTCAACCGCACCACTCAGTTTGGTGTCATCCGCAAACTTGCTGAGGGTGCATTCGATCTCGCTGTCTAAGTCATTGATGAAAACATTAAACAGCACCGGTCCCAGTACAGACCCCTGAGGGATGCCACTCGTCACCGGTCTCCATCCGGACATCGAGCCATTGACCACTACCCTCTGGATGTGACCATCCAGACAGTTCCTTATCCACCGAACAGTCCACCCATCAAATCCATAGCTCTCCAACTTCCAAGAGAAAAAGATGTTGTGGGGGACCGTGTCAAAGGCTTTGCAGAAGTCCAGATGGATGACATCCATTGGTTTTCCCTTGTCCACTGTTGTTGTCACACCATCATATAAACTCACTAGCCACTAGATTTCAGCCAGAAGAAAATTTGGTCCACGAGGCAAGTGTTGTTTTGTGTGCTGAGGGAAAGATGAAGGATTCAGAGGATTCTGGCTTAAAGAATTGCCAAAGCAAGATGCCTCCAGAAGTCAAAGTGCATTTACAGACCTCAGGCAAGCATCCTGAAGGGTTGGTGACTGTCTGACTCTCCTGTATAGGCACCTTCTGTGTATCACCATTACAGTAATCTTTTTGGCACATCAGCTCTGGCCATTTGTAAAAACTCAGTATTCATTTACAGGCATGTTTAAATAATTCCATGGTCTCTGTATGTCCTACTGTAACTGTTGCAGAAGTGTCTCTGGAGCCCCAAATACTTATTCTCTGCCAAGTGATCTCATACAGCCAATGCCTGCAATAAGTTCTATGTTGGTAGACCCAAATACCCAGACAGAAATCACTGCAGCCACCAAGAATGTGCTCCATTTTAGCCAGATATGTTTATTTTGGAGAGGAAAAGGGAGATTTGGGTTGTTCATTTCTCACTGCTACTTAAGATGCTCTTAATGCAATTAGTTCTAATATCAGGCCCCCCTCCCTTTTTTTTTTTCCATTAGTATGAATACAAAAGAAAACTTGACTTTCAGCGCTTGGACCAAGCCACAATCACACCAGGTAAAATTACAGATGCTAAGCTCTCAGGATACAAAATGACTAGTACTAAAATGATCAAGTGAGATTGCAACTTCTCCACTGTTGTGAGGCAGGCATGGTGGTTCTCGTAAGTTTTCACTTCCAATCAGCGGCTGTGGATAACAGGTATTTGTGAAAGCTGCTCATGGTTTTGGGGTACAGTAGAATTGCAGAATTTCTGGTCTTCTCATCATTTGTTTTTGATGCTGAGTTAGCTCAGGGTGTCTCATGAGCAGGCTGCTCTTCTGAAACTGCCGAGTCCATACCATTGCCCCAGCACTCCTCTGCTGGTGGTCACAGACAGCTGACTGCAGTTATTGTTGAGATTCACATTTTGTATAGCAATCACATCCTTTTTTTGCTTATATTCCTGAGTTTTGTCTGTGTACTTCTGCTTTTGATTCTTTTCTTTTATAGGCAGTGTAAGTATTAGTTAATATTCACCCTCTGCAATAATAAAAATGTTTCAGAAAAGGACAGTCACTGGTATGAATTAAGAGGCCAACTAAAAAACTCCAAAACCTTACAGCAAAGATCTCAGTACATTATTGTTAACAGCTAACGGTCGCAGTCCAGAATTTGGTGGTGAATACTATAACTATAAACACTTAATTCTAATATCAACCATCTAATAAAGAATTATGTGCGGGGGGGGGGGGGGATCAACTGACAGTTTGCTCTTCTCCATCAGTGAAGTAACTACTGATGTCAACACTGTCCCAACCGATACGAAGCCAGAGACCGCCGCAGAGACTATTATACGGTGTTTTCATACATCTTTATCATCTTCAGCCACCATGTTCCTTCTGCCTTGAGGAAATCATGCAACCCATGTGTTAGAGGGGGAGATCTTGGATTGCTGATAATCTCACAGAGTGTTTTATATTCTTGTGTAATCTTGTGCAATCTGTCTTGACATTGACAGGAAATTTTCTTTTTTACTTTGTTACTGACGTTGCATGAGTGAAAATCCTGGAACAGCACCACTTTCCTGATTTCAGTAGCAACAAAGGGAACTTCCAAGCCACTGAAAATTAACGTGCCATGGAGCCTCTCTGTAGACTGTCTCTAGAACCACCTTTATGGCTATGGCAGTTCTGACTATTTTAATGATCTGATTCAGTGAGATGCAGCCACATTCCCTCTTGTCATTACAGCCTACCCAGGCAGTTACAGAGAAGGTCAAACAGAAGGGAGGGCATCACTGTTTTCCTACATACCTTGTTCTCATGTCAGGTGCTAAACCGTTCCTACTAAACAGTGTGGAACTTATTTGGACAGCTGTAATTTCAACATTCAAGGGATACTTGCCAAGCTTCACTAATGATTTAAATTTGCTGTTGTATTTACTGTTTTGGGGTTTTTTTATTTATGCACATGCCATATGGGCTCTGCAGTGCAGATCTGGGCTCAAAGCTGCTACCCCAAAGGGGTCCTTATCATCTAGATTGAGAGGCTGTAGGAGGAAAGACCTTGAAAGAGCTTGCTGGTGCATCCATCCTATTGCTACTGGCCATGTTAAGGGATCTTTTTCCATCAGTAGTCTCAGAATTCAGGGAGCATCTGGATGATGTTCTTAGTCATATGGTTTAGTTTTAGGTAGTCCTGCAAGGAGCAGGGAGTTGGACTCCATGATCCTTGTGGGTCCATTCCAACTTGAGATATTCTATGATTTTATGATTCTATGAGCTTGACCCTCAGAGCAGTGAAAGCCATTTTTCCCCACCACTACCACTGGAAGACCCATCTGCCACTGAATTACTTTAATGGTTACATGTCACAGCTGTTGAAAGAAATTTTTCCATGGGCAGCCTACATGTGTGTGTTCCATGCCAACGTAGAATCATAGAATGTTTTGGGTTGGAAGGGACCCCTAGAGGCCATCTAGTCCAACCCCCCTGCAGTGAGCAGGGACACCGCTAACTAGATCAGGTTGCTCAGAGCCCCGTCCAACCTGGTCTTGAATGTAATATCAGCCTAAAGGATAAGTTTCTCTCTTGTCTCCTTGTGTTCACACAGGACCACATAAAGCCATGATTACCCTTGGCTCTCATTTGGCCCTTAAAGCATTTTGGGGGAGTTTCAAATACGGAAATGTCTTTCTTTTCCTATCCAGTTTGGTATAACTTCCATTCCTTCAACACAGCACCACCCTTGCTTTGAAAATCCAGAGACGCCAGTGACAAGTTCCCTCCTTTCAACTTTCATGTTAATTTGTTTTTCTTCCCATATCTCTTCTTTCCTGCTTTCTTGTTCCTTCTTATGCTATCTGTTTATGCCTTCTTTCCCCTTTTCAGCACTTTTAAAAGTGAAAGATGTAAGAGATTTTATAGTACTCCTTTTCTTGGGTTGACGTGTTTCTTAAAGAATAATTACTATCCTTAAGAGATTGCCACAACACAAACCTAAACCACTCAGTTTGCTGCAGGATCTTCCCTGCTGAATTAGGCATCTTCAGAAACAACCCCAATGTATGGAAGTTGAGACACCTACTCTGGCTCCCAAAAAACATCTGGGGGTGTCTGTTAGGTTAATTCCAGTGCAGTAGCTGTACGTGGTGGCATAGCCATGGCTAACAACCAAAATCCTACACAGCCACTCACTCACACACCCCCTCAGCAGGATGAGGAAGGAGAAAATAGGAAGAACAGAAATGACAAAGCTTATGGGTCAAGATAAAGCCAGGGAGATCACTTATCAATTACTGCCACAGGCAAAACAGACTCAAGTGGGGGAATATTCATCTATTGCTAAAAAATAAAATATTTAATTACTGAATGGGGTAGTGAGAAACAAAAAGACAAGTATTAAAACAACAGCTTTACTTCACCCTTTCCCATGCTCTAGTTCACTCCTTCACTTCAGACTCCTCCTGCCCTTGTCAGCACTGCAAAAACACTCAGTCCCTTCAGAGAGACAACGAGCAGCGCATGGGGGTTGTTCATGGTCAGTAGGTAGTGGCTTCTCTCCACCACTCCTTTCTTCCCACGTCTTTCTTCTGCTCCAGTGTGGGCTCTCCATGGGCTGCAGCTTCCTTTAGTAATATCCAACTGCTCTGGTCCTCCCTCCAGGGGCTGCAGTGTGGATATCTGCTCCAGTGCCTGGAGCACCTCCTCCTCCTCCTTCTCTGACCTAGGTGTTTGCACTGCTGTTTCCTACTTTTTTTTTTCACTCTTCTGCCTATTAGTGTTTTTTTCCCTTTATTAAATATATTATCACCAAGGCATCACCAGCCTCACTGATGGGCTCAGCTGTGGCCAGCAGTGGATCCTCTAGGGCCAGCTGCAAATGCCTGTGCCTGGCATGGGGCAGCCCCCTCACTCTGTGAGGGCCACCCCTGCGGCCCTCCCTGCTGTCAGCCCCTTGTCATTTATACCCAACACACCATATTACTTTGTCATCCAAAAATCAGCTTCTACAAGGAAAAAAAAAATTAGTATAAACAAAGTTATCTGAATGCAGTAAGGGGGAGACTTCTGGGATAAGCAGCATTTCCACTGGGGTCCTCCTCCCCTCTGTGTAATAAATACTCTTCCTACCCATCTGTCCATAGTCTACTACCTACAAACTAAACCTATATGCTTCTCCCTGAAGATGTGCTGCATGAGGGAATCATATATCATATGTTTTAACTATATTATTATTAGTATTATTATAAGAGCATTACTGCACTTACTTAACTTTCTTTGTTCTGTAGAATACATTTCAGCTGAAAAATATTACTCAGCTAGACCCATTAGTGAGCTTTAATTTGTAAAGTGTTTTCTCAGGGTCTGTTTGATGAATTCTCAAACCAAATTTGCACAGCTGGGTTTCAAAATTAATGCAGCCAATAGACCGTCGGTTTTGTGTAGTGTCTCAGTCTGGATTCTCACTTCTTGCCTTACCAGAGTTTTTCCTTGTATTCTAAAAAACTCAACAACAACAAAACCTACCCTGGTATTTCTGTGGCTGAGATCATATAGCAATAGAAAAAAGTTTGCTGTCTTTTGGCTGAATAAAACCCAACTGCAAGTGTTCAAAACCCATGTGAGGATAGCTGTATTTTTCTAAATTAAAAAATACAGGACGACAAGGACAAAATGATAGCCCTCTTGTATAAGGTAAGACTCCTTTTAACTACAGTACCCTACATTACACAGAGACAGGCAGGAAGAGCAAAGTTCACTGACTCAGTTTATTCATTAGTCTACACGCTAGTATGCAAGCAGTCTTGACTGCATGGCCTTGGGAAATACTCTGCCTAGTGAAATGTGAGGGATATTTCAAGCAGAAAGACCTTGGAAACAGAAGGAAGATGAATAACTTTAGTATTTTAGTTGGGGGGAATTGCACTTGGAGGAGACTATTTTCCACATTGACCGGATGGTGTCTCTGGTGACCACTTAGCTTGGATACTGCAGCTGAAAACCTGAAATGAGGTTGGACACCATAGTGGGCAAGAGATGACGAGGAGCAGAATGTGTCTAGCATTATGCTAGGGCTCCAGAGTTGCTGGGTTGCCATATTGGAGCCGCAAACCATAAATTGACATTTTGGGGTATGTGTTTGGGTACTGTTTGGGTTCTGCTGCTCCTTGCACTAAAGTGATATACTTGCTTTTATTTAAGATTAGGCAGAACTAGTAGAAGCTCCTGGCGGCCCCTTTCTTCCTCCTGCCATAGGAAGGTAGAGGCTGCTGGCAGGCAACAGAGAAGGAGTTCTCCCTGTTCTTCAAAATGCCCAGAAAACCAGAGGGTAGATCTCTCCTCTCAGGCCCGTCAGGGGGAAATGGAGCAGAAAGGGTAGACTACCCTAGTTCTTTCTCCCCCTTTTTCAGATATAGAGTTTAGGTGCAGCTACTTTGCTAGCATTTAGCATCCATCCACTGCTGAAGTTTCCATCAGAGAAGTGCATCATCAAGCATCCCATGCCCATGTACAACTTACTGCCATTTTCCCTAACAGGAAGATTTATTTGGAAAGATTTTGTCTGGCATGAATTTAACTGACACCAAAGCAGAGAGTGCTTTCAGAATGTAAATAATCTTTTCCCTTTATGCAAAGATGCTTTAAAACACAGATCAAAAGACAAAACATTACTTGTGCAAAACATGCTGTTTCTGTAAGTACCCTTTTAAATCAGTATAGAGTATCCAGTCTGCTGGGAAAGCACAAATTCCTCTTAAATCCAACAGAGATGGGGATAAATAACCACCAGTCCGTGTAACTGCAGTAGACCACAAGTCATGCTCCAAAGCTGGGCTAAACTTTGCCTTCAAGGGACATTAGCAAACTGTCCCCAAGGGGTTAGCTAACCACCACCTGCACCACGAACAGTGATGTCAAAGAGTGACATCTCTTCCCCCAGACACTGCTGAGTGACAGAGACAGTCTCTCTGCACCTAAGAGCCAAATCATTTAGTACGATCTAGACTGGGAATCCATTTTAGCAGATTTCTTCAGATGTGACAAAAAAAAGACCATTGACGAATCATGTGGTATGAATGGCTGACTTGCATCAGTATATCTTGAAAAAAGAAACAGCCAAAAGTAATGTAAAGTGACTTGGTGCTTATTATTTTGACTTTGGTCTTTGGGAGCCACAACAGAAAAATATGTCTAGTTGGCAGTAGGTTTCAGTAGTCAAGAACTGCTGTAATTCCATGTTTAATAAAATGTCGATCAAAGTTTCTTCATTTGTACCATGACCTTATATTTGCCTTAACTTTATCAGGTTTTAAACACTCATTTCCCAGGGACAAGGCTAGAAGCTAAAAGGAGAGCAAGGCTGGCAGGCAGTAACTTGCACAGGGACAGGACATGGGGCAGGACCCAGTCTGGCGAGCCAGCTCCTGCTTCTCTTGTTTGTATCTGGGGCAATGGGTAGAATCTTTCCTTCTAGCAACCACTGCTTTCTGACAACCACACACCTGAGAAGTGTGAAGGTCCCTGCAAATGCAAAAGCAGATGAAAGTACAAAACCAGCAGGGGATCACACATCTCTGACATGGCAGGCTTCTTTAACCTGGGCCACATAGTGCAGGCACATGGGTGGCATCCTGCTCCGATGTTTTGATGAAGGTCCTCAGAGGTGGCGGAAAAGAAGGGTGCTGGGCCAGCCTGGCTCGCTCCAGTTCAGGCTGAGAGACTGCTGCAAGCCAGGCAAAGTCTGCCATCCTCAGCAACCCAAACCTGGCTGTGCATCTTCTCCAAAGCCTGAGGCCATTCTTCCCTTGGGCAACTGGAAGGCTGCTTGTCCTGTGACAGCTAATAAGGAGCTAGCCCCTCATCAAGTCCTCTGTGCACTTTGGGGTAAGCACCATCGACAGCCGCATTCATCCCATCATGATTATAGAATCACAGAATCACAGAATGGTTTGGGTTGGAAAGGACCTTCAAAGTCCATCTAGTCCAACCCCCTGCCATAGGCAGGGACATCTTTCACTGGACCAGGCTGCTCAAAGCCCCATCAAGCCTGACCTGGAGCACTTCCAGTGATGGGGCATATGACAGTTCGCAGACTGAAAATCAAGCACTGATAGCAATGCCTGCAGAGTCAGCATCATGACCTGATTTCTTGCATTAGGAAAGGGTACCCAGTATTGTTTTCAACATTATTCCTGCCTTGAACTTGCTCAGCTGCAGGCAGGGCTTGCGCATGAGCTGAAGACACCAGTTCCTGACATCTGGATACCAACGCCTGCAGAGCACAACTGTGAGCAGTCATTGTAAAGCTGGGGTAGCAACAGCCTCTGGGCCTCAGCTTGGATTGGAACTGGTGAAAGACGCTCTGGAACAGCTCTAAGGCTCGCCAGCAAACAAAAAATGTGACATGGAGTGTCACTGAGGCGCAGCTCTGATTGATCCCTTCCTGCTGTATAAGCAGTTTATCTATACATGCTTCTATAATCTCAGGTGTACAAGTCTTACAGTTCACACAGACTGAAATGACCCACTGCACTTTCCCCAATTCCTACAGTAACTCCTCCACCCTTTCAGCTGGCACTTCAGAGTGTTTTGCTTTTGTATCTTCATAATTTGCTCCCTCAGTGTCTTAAGAGAACATTTTAGGTTAATTGTCAGTTGAATAAAGTATTTAAAAGTAAATTTTTATTCTTTCAAATAAATAGCTTTTTATTACTTTACTGTGGAACTGCCCCAAGTCAAATAAGTACAGAAATTATTCCCAACATAAATTTACTTTAGTAAACTGTACAGCATTAAACATTAAACTGGGAAGATGGAACCTTCACATAGTGTTATATTGAGGATATTTTAGAATACCTATGAATACACTGACAGTCCTGGAATGGTGTACTGGTTTCCTCAGTTACAGGAACAGTATGCCAACACATGTGTGGACCCTCACAGCAGCAGGGATGTGTGTGAGGTATGCCATGGGTCTCTTGTACATCTAGAAGACCCCTGCGACAGACAAGCAAATCCTAAAATATTTTCCTTAACGTCCAGCAAGGGCATGCCGTAGTTATTACCAGTGAAAATGCTTGCAACAGAGTGGCAAGATGGCACAATAATCCCTCTACACAATTCTGAATTGGGTATTTGGGAGTGTACGCAAAATGTAACCTCATGACAAGAAATGGGTCTGTGTATGAGGTCAAAAAGCAAGAACTACAAAGACCTGACATCTGACATCGCATGTCTCCAGTGCTATGAGGCCACCTGGTACCACCTATTCTGCAAGCAACGAGTGTGGGAAGCAACACACCCAGCTGGAAGAGAAGCTGGGACACCGAGACACAGGTGACCTTGCTATTCAACGTCACACAGGGCAAATCACTTGCACAGCTTCTGCTCTCTGTAGTGTCAGAATTACTGTGACCAGCCAATACTTTCTCACTGACCAGAACGTCCCAAGTTTATGGGCTTATTGTATTGTATTATTCTTAGTTTAATGAGTGATGACTTCTTCAGCCTTCACAGTATTTTATGAGCGTGTGCCCATTTTGGTTAATTCCCCCCCCAACACCAGGAATGGAAAGAGAATCTCTCCAGACAGAATCCCTACGGTGACTGGGTGCCTGGACCAGTGCATGTAGCCTTGTCCTTAAGTAACGCTGTGCTTTTGCAGGGGATGCTGGAAGATGGTTTCCAACTCCAAGAGCGTATTTTCATTAAAACACCATAGATGGTACTTCTGGTGACTGTTTATTTGCCTAACAGATTTTTTGCATAGCTTACATGCTACTTTGCTATTATTGTGGTAGAAACCACAGAAATTACAGAAAAGTCTGTGTTGGAAAAGAGTTCTGTAGATCATCTGCTCCAACCTTCTGCTGAAAGCAGAGCCTTCAGTTAAGTCTTCCAGAGCCCTGACAAGATGAGTCTTGAATATTTCTAGCGAGGGAGATTCTACCATGTGTCTGGCCGACCTACCTCAGTGTTTAATTTTTCTCACAGCAAAGGCTTTTTTTCTTGTACCCAGACAGCATTTCCCATGAAGCAACGCACGTCCATTGCCTCTCATCCTGGTCCTGTGCATTCCTGTGAAGAGAGCACCCTCAACTCCTCTATAACTCTGTTTTAGGTATTGGAAGACTGTGATTAGATCTCTCCTGAGCTTTCTGTCCTCTAGGCTGAGAAAACTCAGTTCTTTCATCCTTTCTTCGTCTCATGTTCTCTGGCCCTCTAATCACATTTGTGGCCATCCACTGGACCCTCTCCAGTTTTTCAGTGTTGTTCTTGAACTCAGGGGACCAAAACTGGACACAATATTCCAGATGCCAATAGGTGTGGAATAACCACATCCCTGGAACTGCTGACTGTCTGCTTGGCGACACAGGCAGCACCCCTACCTGTACTGCTGCTTGGGATTATTCTGTCAGGTGCAGCAGTTTAAATTTATTGTTCTTAAACCTCATGCAAGTCTTGTTGGCCCAAACTTCCAGCCAGTTGAGGTCCATCTGTATGGTGGCTTTTTCCCAGTTTGGTGTTGTCTGAAGTCTCGACAAGGTTGTGTTTAAACTTGTTCATCCATATTGTTTGTAAAAACTTTGGAAAGTGTCGAACCCACTAGTGACTCCCGAGGAACCCCACTCATGAGTGGCTGCCAGTTTGACTTTGAACCATTAAACTCCACTTTTGATCACAGCACTTCAGACAGTTTTTCATCCATCTTCTGGTCCATCTGTTCAGTCCAGAACTTTCCAGCTTGTTAACAAGGAGATTTTGGGACATGCTGTCAAATGCCTTGCTAAAATCAAAATAGTGTTCTCCACAGCTCTTCCCTCATCTACCAAACAAGTTGTTTCATCATAGAAGGCTATGACCCACTATGTGGCTTTTGTCAGTTACCTTCTTGTCCTTGATTTGTCTGGAAATACCTTCTGTGAGGGTTCGATCCATGGTTTTCCCAGGGAAAGAAGTGAGCCTGACTGGTGTGTAGTTTCCCAGATCTTCCTTTTTGTGCTTTTCTAGACAAACATAATATTAGCCCTTTCCTTCTTGTCTGGGACTCCCTGACCCGCATGATCTTTCAGAGATGACAGAAAGTAGGTTTGCAATGAGGTCAGACAACTCTTTTAGCTCCCTCAGCTGCATCTCATCAGATTCCATAGACTTGTAAATACTGGGCTTGTACAGATGGTCCCTAACTGAGCTCTCCTCCGCTCTTGGTAAGAATTGTATATCTACATTTCCTCTTCTGAAAAATTCACATTGTTAAAATGAATATTTCCTGTCTTTGAATCTTTTTATATAAATGTAGTTTTTAATTTTTACTTTTATTTTATTCTGATTATGATTATATAGTTCACTTGTTAAAGAGAAGACTTTTATGCCACTTGACACATCTACAATGCAGCTGCAAATAAAAATACTTCTTTTTTTTATACATAGAAGTAATGAAGATGGTTTTTGTAGATGAACACATCCAGGTTCTGCACCAAGAACTTGCGATACCTGAATAAAAAATGCCAAAAAAACCCCAGAGGAAACACTAAATAGCTGTGTGAAGATAGTAGATAGAAAAGGCAAGTGTCCTTCATGTTTTGAAGCACTATTTCTTGCTGGAAGCTGAAATTCAATTGTAAAAAAAAAAGCAGAGCACTCTGCCATGGGTGTGTGTGAACTTTGCATGTGTACGGCTGATGTTGTGGGGTCACTGCCATTGGCAGGGACGCAACTGCTGGCACAGGTAGTGCCGGTAACTGCAGGAGATGTGCCACATGCTGGAAACATGGGACTAGCTCTAGGGCCAACACCTCTTCCAAGGTGGCTAGGAAAAACTTTTGCAGCCTTTCAGCCAGGGGAGGTTTAGGCTGGACATTAGGAAAAATTTTCTCAACAGAAGGGTTGTCAAGCATTGGAATGGGCTGCCCAGGGAAGTGGTTGAGTCGCCACCCCTGGAGGTATTTAAAAGATGGGTAGACAAGGTAGACATGGTTTAATGGTGGGATGGCAGGGTTAGGTTAACAGTTGGACTTGATGATCTTAAAGGTCTTTTCCAACCTAAACGATTCTATGATTCTATAAACACATTCAGACACTGAGGCAAAACACATCTCAGAGAACAGAGGAGGAGAGGAGGGACAGACATGGCCACATGTAGGCTACGTGGTTCACAAAGAGAAGGCAGTGTGAGCTGAGGACTTCAGCTTGCAGGCCTTGCCCTCGCGAAAATGTCCCCTGAGTTCAGCAGAAGTCCTGCCAATATGAAAACCAGGACTGATCCCGCGGGAGTTTGGCACAACCACCTCACCGCACCCACACAGAACACCGCATTACATTCAGGGAGGGTATGCAAGCTCAAACGCTAAACCAGCGACAAAGCTGATTTTGAAATGGTTTTAATGATAGACAATCTGCATACCAATTGACTCATTTGTGGGTACGATAGCTTGGAACAATACCAGAGAAATATGTAAAAAGTCTGCAATGCTGTATGACAATAGCTTCCAAGTATGCTGACCTTCGGTAAATGAAACAAACGGAAAGTACAGTACTCTTTTGATGAGGCATTAATGAAGGATTAAGAGCGGATACAGCTGCATCACAGGAACACTTTGCTAGACACACTGTTTTGACTCCACGCCTTTTCCATAATTACAACAGAAACACTGTGCGAGGCAGGCAGCGAGCATACGGTGTAACACGTTTCTATTTTACAACAACCAGGCGGCAGCGGTGTGGCCCGAATTCCCCCACCAGCCCCACACTGACTGCTGTGGCACCCACCCGGGTGCTCTCAGGGCATCCCCCTGAGCCCGGACTGAGAGGGAAGCCAGGGTGGCAAGGGGCCCTGCCTACCTCCACAGAGGGGACACCTAAAATGCATCCCAGCCAGCCACACCACTGCAATGCGGGAGGGTAAACAGAAAGCAAGAATGCCAAGCCTAGGGAAAAAAAAATATATTCACAAGTGAACAGGAAGGATGCAAACACTTGTTCAACTGCTTTGTCACCAGGGCTCTGATGTTGCACGTAAGAGCTGCAGGGAGCAGGGCTCATGGAAGAGTTTGTAGGCTGGACGGCTGCCTTTCGATGTGCAAAACAATCTTCTAGCGTGCAACCACCCCCATCCATTTCAAGAGATTCTAGCTGCTTGAAGTGGTGCTCAAATCCTCCCTAGGTGAATAGTGACTACTTACGTTTTTGATCTTACCTTGTTGCATTCCCTTGGTATCCACCTCCAGAGCAGGGAGACATGTCATATATGTATGAAAAACAAAGTATACGCATTTTTCCTTTTTTACATCATTATACTGTGTTTCTTCCAAAGCTTATTTGTAAGGAATGAGTTGAATAACACTGAAGCTGCTAACATGCCAGGAGGCTTTCTATTTTAATGAATTGACTTTGAGCGGTTCAATTCAGACACTGCAGGTCTGCTTCCCATTGCCACATACCCAGGGTAACTCCCATGGAGCAACTTTTCCAGGGAAAAAGGTTACCATTTCTTTTTTTCTTCTTTTTTTTTTTTCTGTAGAGGCAAATGCTCTGGTTGTGTCCCAGGTATAGCTCTGGCGTACAACATCCAGACTAAGAATCATTAATCCTACTTTAGTTAGTATTTGGTGCTTCTGATTCCATGCCTTGATGTTGTTGTTTTTAAAAGACTATTAGGGGAGTCTATAAGCTAAGATGGGAGCTTAATTCTTGCTGGCGTTTCCATTCCCCCAGTACCAAGGGTGGATGATGCTTGCTTTGGCAGCCTCACGGTTCCGCTGTCCTTGTGGTGCAGCAAGGGTAAGTAAGTGCCCTCTACTCCAGAGAGTCCTGGCAAAGATCGCTGGGATGGTGTGGTGAAAAAATTCACTGCGAAGTGCATAACACTACATGTAAGAAGAAGAAATGGATGCATAAATGTGGAGAATATGTATTAACTCTCAAAGTAAAAACATCATAGGGAAGGATCATGGGTTTGCAGAAGATCAGAAGCCTAATCTGAATCAGTGACATGATTCTTTTCCAGAAGCACCTAATTCTGGGTTGTCTTAGAAGAAACATCAAATGTCAGACATGGGAAAATGCTGGTGAAGCTTGCAGTGGAATCCTGTGACTGGCTTTGCACCCTAGACTTCAAAAAAGAGGTGAGCAAAGAAGGGTGCCTTGACAGTGGTCTTGCAGTACTTCGGACAACAGATGATTATCCTGTCCTGTCCTGTGGGAAGTTGTCAAGAAGCTTAATTTGCCATAAAAACTTTGTAGGTTAATTAAAAATAAGAGACCCCGTGGGAAGCCTGCGCCAGATCAGGTTCCTGGCAAGCCATTGCGGACCCGTGGGGAGAGGAGCCCACGCCGAAGCAGGTTTGCTGGCAGAACTTGTGACCCTGCAGAGGACCCAATGCTGGAGCAGTCTGCTCCTGAGGGACTGCACCCCGTGGAAATTATGGGCCCATGCGGGAGCAGTTCGTGAAGAACTATAGCCTGTGGGAAGGATTCGCGTTGGAGAAGTTTGTGGAGGACTGTCTCCCATGAGAGGGACCCCACGCATGAACAGGGGAAGAGTCCTCTCCCTAGGAAGAAGCAGCAGCAGAGACAATGTGTGATGAACTGACCTCAACCCCCATTCCCGTCCCCCTGTGCCGCTGAGGGGGAGTAGGCAGAGAAGCTGGGAGTGAAGTTGAGCCCAGGAAGAAGGGAGGGGTGGGGGGAAGGTGTATTAAGATTTAGCAGTTTTTATCCTCTCTTTCTCTAATTTTGATTGATAATAAATTAAATTAATTTCATCAAGTTGAGTCTGGTTTGCCCATGATGGTAACTGACAAGTGATCTCTCCCTGTCCTTATCTCAATCCACAAGCCCTTTGATTTACTTTTCTCTCTGTTGGGTTAAAGAGGGGAGTGATAAAGTGGCTTTGATCGGCCCCTGGCATCCAGCCAGGGTCAAAGCACCACAGTGGTGTAGATCACTCGGTCTCAAACTCCTGCCTGCCGTTGCTTCATTTGTATATGCTATGGCCATGCCTGAGCCATCTCTGTCTGAAAGTCCCATTTTGATCTCACAGCAGCCAGGAATGGACTAGATGACTTCTTGAGGCAGCTTTCAGCCCAGCACTCATATCTCTAAACCATCCTGCTCCCAGTCCTCAGTTACTGCACTAAATCAGAAGTCTGTACATTGTTACATAGTCCATGTTTACCATGGTAAATGCTAAGATGGTTGCAGTCAACATATATTCTTCCAGAGCCTTTAAGAGAAATGTGAAGCTTAAAACAATTCTCAGCTGAGCAGGTAGCAAAAGGTGAACAAAATTTACGTTTTTATTGGGTCCTGTATATATAATTGCCTTATCTTTGTACCCACCTATTTTTAAAATAACGACGATAAAAGGCCCTCCTAACCTACTGACCTAGAGTGAGTGTCCTCACGTTTGTGGCAGATGAGCTTTCTGGCAAACAGTGTCAGCTCTCAATTAACTCTTCTTGTTGCTCTTGAGATGTGTGCTGGGTGTGAGGTTACACCAGGCAACTATTTTCAGACCTTCTTCTTTTTCAATTGTTTTTTTATTCATCCTTTTGTATTACCTGCTTTCCAATTCTAACACCATCTCTGTACAGACCCATAGTTCTGCACAAGAAAACAAAAGTGGACTAGAGTCAGGTTCAAGTCTCTTTTTCAGGCCACCAAAACATGCTAACTTCATTCATGAATCTGTCAAGCTTTACCTTTCCTCTTCTTTCTTTTTTATCTGCTTTATCTCCAAGGAAACTTTGTCCAATAAGGTTCTTTAGCACACTAAGAACTATTCAGTAAGAGGTGTTTGGGGTGCTGTCGGGCTAATACTGGATAATCTACCCCCGAAAGTGTTTACAGTCTAGGAAAAAAAATTACTAGAAACAGCAGGGATGTAATTTCTGATTTTGGCTCAGTTATGGGAATAGTTTAAAAATACCTTCTAATGAAACCTACTGGAAAATTAATAAATGAACTAGAGTCATATTAGCGGATTGATTGACAATAGAGACCCTGAAAATTGTAAACTTCTAGGAGACAAAAAAAGTGGAAGGGAAAAAAAATCATATAAATCGAGCCTATTTGAACTTTCTCGGTAGGAAGCACAGGATTAACCGTATCAATCGTGAAGACTGGTCCAGGACATCCTTGGTCTGTCTCAGTAAATAGCCAAGAACTGATGTTTTAGAATAGCATGGAGAAAATCTCAAAATACAGTCTCCCTTGTATGATGGTGAATAAATCATGATCATGCATTTCATATGCCTCAATAGCTGGAATACAAAATGCCTAGAAAAAAAGAGAAAGCAGTTACCTGCAAACTAGACTACCTTTGTTCTTAACAGATACTTCCACCTAGGCTACCTTTTGTGAATGAGTATCACCTTTTTAAACAGCATGCTTTAAAAAGACTGGGCTGATTTTCCTCCTCACTTTGAACACCCTCTGAAACACATAAATTGCCGTACTGGCTCAGCCCCAGGCTTCATTTACCACAGTGCTCTGGAAGGTATCACAGAAATGCAGCAGATGATGGAGTCTCACCCAGTGCACAAAAACAGGATGGGGCATACCCAAGCTGTTCCTGAGAAATGTTTGTTTATCCTGTCCTTAAAAAGCTCCAGTAGTATAAAATGCTACAGTGCAGCAGGTTACACCTTTCCAGTGTTTTGCTGTTGGGTTGCAAAGTTTGTTTACTAGCTTTCATCTCCAGAGCAAAATAATCACAGAATCACAGAATCACAGAACCGCAGGGGTTGGAAAGGACCTCAGGACATCATCTAGTCCAACCCCCCTGCTCAAGCAGGCTCACCCAGAGCAGGTTGCACAGGACATCGTCCAGGTGGGCTTTGAATATCTCCAGAGAAGGAGACTCCACAGCCACCTTGGGCAGCCTGTTCCAGTGCTCTGTCACCCTCAAGGTAAAGAAGTTCTTCCTCATGTTCAGCTGAAACCTCTTATGTTTCAGTTTGTGCCCATTGCCCCTTGTCCTGTTGCTGGGCACCACTGAGAAGAGTCTGGCTCCGTCCTCATGACATCCACCCTTGAGATATTTGTATGTGTTGATGAGGTCCCCTCTCAGTCTTCTCTTCTTCAGGCTAAACAAGCCCAGCTGCCCCAGCCTTTCCTCATAGCGGAGATGTAGGGTGTCGTTTCTCTTGCCTCACTCGGGGAATTTTCAAGTTAGCTGGGGATTTCTAAGAAACTCAAGCAGGAGGGCAGGCCTGAAGGTCAATAAATTACAGTTGTTGAATGTCCAAGCAAGAAGAGACAGTGAATTGCATAGCTGGAGGTGGATGGAAAAGAGAAAAGATAGAGGTGGTTGATTAGAAAAGGTGGCAAAGGAGATTGCTGTGACTGCAACCAGAGGCTTTGGCTTCCCCCACTTCTTTCCAAGCCACCCCATGCGTGTTTCAAGGCAACTGAACAGAAGCTGAGCACAGCTTCATGGGCGCGGATCTGGGCAGGCCCTTGCATTTTGGTAAATGTGAGGGTGCTGCTGTTAGGTATCGTGCATGCTCCTGGTAATCTCCAGTAAGAAAAAGGAAAAAGGCCTGGGCAAAGCATCCAGTGTGGCAGGGGGCAACAGTTTGTTGAAGTTTAAACATTTGTTCATAGAAAGCCAAGTTAAAGATAACTTGCATTACCAATTACTGATTTTATTAACTTCGAGAGTATACTTAGCAGATATATATAGAGAGAGACCTGCAATTTGGCAATATACACTGCATATAAAGTAATCACTTGTTTTAAAACACAAATGATGCTGACTATTATGCTGTGAACTGTTTTCCAGATGAAAAGAATTAAAGGGATGTAATTGGAGAAGTATGCAACAGTGGCTAATATGCTATTATTTGCAAAGAGATATTACAACTTATAATCTTCTTTCATGGGTTTATGTTGTTAGTGTTTAATCAGGCGTGTGAGTGTATTCAGGTGTTAAACCATTCTATTAGCTAGGAAAATTGCACTGTTATTTACCGAGCTGTTTGTCATATATTGTTGTTGGCTTTTTTCACTTTCTATTTCTTGTCTTCGTGCAGTTTATGTAAATGTCCTTTCTACCTTCATCTTGTACAAAGGCTTGTAAAGTGTCACTAGGGCAGATTAGCCATGTCAAAAATTAGGATTTTTTTTTATATGTTATATGAATTAATCTTATTTTCTATCTTGTTTTATTGGAAGGCACCACAGCAACAAGCTGGTGCCTTTGAGCTTTTATCAGCTTTCCTCTGGGAAACTGAAGAACCTCTGGCATCCCCAGTCATCTCCAGTGCTCAACAGTGATGGCAGAGTGAGAGAAGAAGGGCTTGGTGAAATAGTGTTTGCTCCAGACCCAGGTCATTGGGAAGTTTATGGTAATGAGAGTGGGCCAAGGTCAGCCCATGGGTTGGGGTCCGAGTGTGGGTCAGTGGCCACATGGCCAGGCAGGGGCAGGGATGCAGCGCAGGAGGAGGGATTTGCTCGGGGGATTTCGAATGCAGGGCATCAGTCTCATGCTTGGAGTTAGGTGGGAGGCATCCATGGCTGCCTCAGCACCATGCTGCGTGCAGGGATAAGAGAGGACTTTGGGCAGCCACAGCTCTGAGCCACCTTCCCGTGCCCTCAGAACAAAGGTGGCAGGCTGGATGGACCAGTCCTACGAGCCACAACCTACCACAGGACAGACGCTGATTTGCAGTGCTGTATTTGGGACAAGCTTGCCTGTCAGTTCCTGAATAAGGATGGCTTCAAGCATGTGTTAAATGTTTTTCTGAATCAAAACTGGGCCCTGAGAATTTGTGAGTTTAGCAGATGACGACGACAACATTGCCTGCCCTTGTCCTGGTCGAGTCCGTGGGACTTCTGTGTGGGCTTGACATGCGTTACATTAGAAATGCTAAAACAATTCTGTTCCTCAGCAAGGTCCTAGGTCTTTCATTGTCCTGAAGGTTGTCTAGATACCTGTAGTTGTGCTGGATATCATCCAGAGCTGCCCTGGCCCTGTTACCTGCTTGTGTCTGACCTAGCTCAAGGGGAAGCTCTGTCCAGATCCCTTGGAAAGCCTAAATGTGTAGTTGTGGTCTAAGCACATTTCTGAAACAAGATGCAGTAACTGCAAATGTGTCTGTGTCCACTTTTTAAAAAAATGACCAGGGAAGGTCTTGGATGATAAAGATAAAGAATTTGTGTGTTTAAGAGGAGAGCTAAAGAGCTGAGCTTGCTTAGTCTAGCTGAATGAAGACCAGGAGAGAAATCCAAGTGCTCAGCATCACTGTTTTGGGGAGTAAATAACAGGGAAGATGTGAAAAGCACCAACATATTACTTTATGGGTACACGTTGTTCTTGAGTTATTTTAATCTGAAATACGAACATCCTTGGATGGACTCTGAACTCCAGTCTGTCAATCAGCACCCTAAAATTATGCACAGCTACTTAACTTGTAGGTACGCAACCTCTCTTTGGAACTTAAGCCTAGATAACTCTGATTATTTTTTTTTTTATTATTAGTGAAGTACCCCTCCTGCCTGTTCTGTGAACTCTGATTGTATTTGTGGCATGTCTTTCAGAATAAAGCCGTGTCATGTCATGTCCAGTGTAGACTACAGTGACTGAGTGATTGGGTCTGAAGGGAAAGGCAAGGATAATGCATACAATCTGACATAAAAAAGGTCTCTGCACGTTCTCTCTGGCTGGGGTCACTGCAGCTTTCCTCACTTCTGCCTGGGCAGCCTGTGACTGTAGTGTAAGATTTTGCTTCTAACCTTAAGATGGAATAAAATTTCCAGTAAAGCCCCTGCTATACTGGAGACCACATATCTGTGAATCATTGATGCAGCCATATTCTTTTACATTACATATCACAAACCCCAGGATAAACCCCATGAGAGGTGATACCAAAGTGTAAGCAACTCAGTTTGAAACAGACTTCCAAATAAGACCAGTCAAATCAAGGTTTGTCTTTTGGGGGATTTCTTCAAAATTTCCTTTTTGAAAAGGCTTTTCCACTAAAAAAAACCTCAAACAGCCCTACTACTAACCTTGAATTGCCAACCTTCCATCCCATCCCTTGAAAAGACAATAAAATTGAAAAGAAAAGAAACAAAAAATACTCCAAGCAGACATTTTTATTTTCCAAAGGGAGAAAATTCCATGTTTCTAGTAAATCTACTACCCTGCGCTAATACCTTTCTGGTGCAGAAGGGAAGCATGGACAGGTTTTCTTAACAAGCTCATTGTTCTATTATAGCAAAGAACAAAGGATAGGACCTAACTGTAGATGCTTGTAGCACATGATAGTGTTTGCATGTCTTCTGAAGAGCTAGTCACTCAAGGCTGCTTCATGGTCATCAGAGGGAAACAGCCATTTATAGCCCATGACTCACTTTACGTGCTTGAATAATTGATATGAGCATAGATGTACCAGGGCCCAGGTAGACCTCTTACTTTCACCTTCTTTTTCTGCCTCCTTTCTTTCATGAAGTTCATAGATCTCAATTTTTGCCTCAGTGTTTAAGTTTCTGTACCCGGTTTATCATCGGGCACGCGCGCATTGCAATTCCTGACACATGTAAGAAAATACACTGGTTATTATTTAGTCAACAAAACTTAATTAAAACCATGATGTTTTTAAAAAATACGTGGAAACACATATTATAGAAGAGAAAGCGCATGCTCCTCTCCATCGTTCTAGCAAAGGATGAAACATAGAGGCCTGGTGGTGGCTTGACCCTGAGTGGGTGGAAGTGCTGGCAGAGCGATCTGACTGTGGAGCTAGCTACCATAGCCGGTGTTTTGTGGAGGCAGCCTTGGACAGACCAGTTCAGGGAATGCTGTCAAGAACAGGGATGGGTCAGTGTACCAGTATACAGATTCAGGAGCTTGCTGGGGGAATACTGGGAGATAGGGCACCTGCTACAGTACCCATCAAAGTATCTCCTCTGCCCTTATTTCAGGTCTTGCCTTGCACAAGGAAGGGTGCATGTCACCTGAGTGAAGCCTCTAGTATTTAATTACTAGACACTACCACCAACTAATCAGAGGCCAGAAAATTTGTTTCCCTTCTAGTATTACTTGTTTGTAGTTATAAATGATGACGCCTCCTTGGGGTGAGCTGTACTGCTGCTGGCAGGGAAAGCGTAGGAGGAAAATCCACAGGACATGGGCAACAGAAGCAGTGGTCTGTGGATACAAGAGCACACAACTTGGTTGCACAACCTGTAAATATGGGGACAGCCCTATTTTATGACAAAGAAAAGAGAAGCAGTGCTACACCTTATGGTTAACATGACAACATGCAGTTAGACTATTCAATGATTACCAGTCATTTAGCTCACTTTTCTCAGCATTTAAAGATATCACTTGTTTTATACACAACACTGAAGCCTAAAAGGAACTTCCTTCTAAAATGATTTGGTGAGGTGGATCGAAAAGGAGCAAGTGTGAGAGAATATGTAGGGACATCGTGATAAATTCAATATAGGGACATTGAGTCATATACAGTAAAAATAATTTTCACTCAAAAGGGGGAAATCTCACCTCACTGAAGTTGTTGGAAAGACTCCTGTTGTTTTTGATTGAGTGAGGAATTCACCCAGGGTGACTGGATGTTTGTTAGGAACCCATGTGAAGAAGAATTGTTAGGACTGGATCTTGTGGAGTGTTGAACTCTTGAAACTCTCATGAAGGTACACTGAGTGAAGGTGCTCTGAGGACATTACTGGACAGATCCTTTTGTTTACATCTCAAGACTTGCCATAGAACACTTTTTCAGGGTTGGCCTGAAATCTTCGTTCAGATAAAACTTTTCAACAGAGAGCAAGATTTTAATATTTCCCCTATCATGGTGATTTCAGATCAGGTAATTCTGGCCAGATTAAATAGAATGGGTTGGATTGGCTGGATCACATGAAGTCTGGGGACAGGGCTCAGTAGGTAGAATTTAGGATACCCCAGTACAAAGCCTTAGGTCATGGCATCTGCTGCTTTGCTCCCGTGGCTGCTACGAGAAGGGAGGTAGTAACAGACAAGAGTCTTGCCTCCAAAATTGCACACAAGATGAACAGGTCTGGTACGCTGCTTGCAGGCTGCAAGAATCAAAGGTAAGAGGAAAACAGGAGGAAGTGTAAAGAGTGACATCTTCAAATGATGAGGAAAACCATCTCATCGCCTGTACTACACTTAAAGGAATGATTGAGGCCTGTCCTCACTAATACAAGGATTTCAGGGTCAGAAATACTGTTGTTTGCCTCTTCGCTGTGGAGAAAAAGGCCTGTGTGAACATTTTTAGGAAATACAGTCATTTTCTGGCCATAATGGAAACAAACCTTCAAGTCTATGAAATTTGGCTAGCAATTTATGTCTGAAAAGGCAACAAACATCTCAAGACAAATGAGAAAGTATCGGTCAAAGTTCAGTTATGGGAAGTGTTTTAACAGAGCGAGATTAAAAGTCTTGAAAATTAATTTGTATGAATTTCAAACTTGCCTTTGCTGCCAGAGTTCCATCCTCATCCGCTTTATTAAGAAAATCTACTGAAATGCAGACATTTCCAGAAGCTACTGCAGTATTCTTTATAAACTTTAGGTTCTTTGCTAATCCTCTGTTCTGTCAAATGTGATCCTAATTGTCTGACGTTTAATGTCATCCATCAGACCAATTTTTCTTTCCTCACATGCTGTTTCAAGAACTCTGATCCCTAATTTAATTAATGAATCATTGTTTCCTGAGTTATTAGCTGCATCTGTTCCTCTTCATTTTTAAAAACAATTGCAATATTTTTTTCAGTTGTCTCCTTGAAAATAAATGTTGCAAATTGGCTGTGATGCTCAAAAGTGCTGTTGCTTTTAAACCATTCTTCCCTTCCCTTCCCTTCCCTTCCCTTCCCTTCCCTTCCCTTCGGCATGGGGCTAAATGTGACCCCTTTAATGCCTTCAAAGCTCCCATGGGGTCAGAGCTTGTTGCAAGCTATTCTATCTGTAGGCTTTCTTCTATGTAATGGCATCCAGGCCCCAATGAAATCCATGAACGTTTTCATATCTAGTGTTTTTACTCATATTACAGCTAATTAATTCATGCCCGTGAAGCACTTCAAAACTATACACTTACTTAATATTGTTCTTTTTTATGATTTACCATTCTTAACTCACATGAACTTTGAATTTGAGGATTTCTCTCTTTGTAATCTGAAATCCTTCTTATCAAAGATTGACAGACTGTTCCCACTTTTCAGAACATGCCTCCTGAGTTTTGGCTTAACTTTGCTACTCACTGAATGAAACACTGTGAAAGCGTGACCTCACCAAAGTCAACAGGGACAGAAAATGCCACCTCAGACACGACTGAACTCCTAAAGTGCACGCAAGAAATATTTTAGGTAGTTGTATGAAGAGCCAGGGCTTAAATTCCCACCTATGGGACCTGGTCAGGCTTCCTGTCTTTTCTTGACCTGCCTCTTACTTGTGCTAAGAGCCAAACGCAGCCAACTTAGGCTGCCTCCTGCATTAAGGCAGCCGGAGCCAGTGGTCATGGGTTTGGATTTACCCCCAGTCTAATTGTGCTTAGAAACTAACATTACGGTACCAGTTTGGGCAAATGGTAGATTTATCCAGAAGTTCCAAAAACCTACTCCATTTCTATTCAGTGCTTGAGGAGGTGCCATAGATCTCCATTTGTGTAAAAAATGTATTTTGCAGGAATAAAGCTCTTTATAAAAGTAAGACAAGGACTTAAGACCAGAATAATTTTCACTGAAAAGCTGTGGCTTTCTTCTAACCCAGTTGCCAGAGTTGTGCTCCCAATAAAAACCAAAATGAAGGTGGTGGGATGAGGGAGGACATTGTGTTTAGGTCTTACCCCTGACTGGGCATGGGACATCGCCACAGCGGCACTTTGGACCATAAGAGCATTCCTGTAGAATGGTTCAGACAAGGCTGGGATGAACAGGCACTTCTCAAAAACGTATTTAGAAATGATCTTAATTGTGTCCTTTGTTAAAACAGGTGTTTTTATCTTAAGCAGTGATATATTATTATTATTTGTTATGTATATTATCATACTGCCTACTTACACTTGTATGTTATTTGAAAGTTAATTATACCTCCTATCCTTTCGCAGTCTCCACTAATGTTCAGTTTTAATGCACTAATGTGTTCTTCTTGTATGACACGTATCCTGGATGCAAGAATAAAAATTAAATTGAAATCTTAAGGTAAAAAGAAAGCTCATCGCAGTTAATTAATATTTACCTTCAGCAAAACACTGACTAATTACATTGGTGCTGTAGAGGGGGGGGAGAGACCTGCAAGGAGCTGGTTACCCATTATCTGCCCAGCCTAAGGAGCTCGCCCAGCCCCTGTGGGCTGATGAGAGCCCTTGAGAGCTGGCCAGCCGCCACAGCGGGAGCGCAGGTGCTTTCTCTCTCCCTACCTCAGCCTGTGCTGCTGAAGAACCAGAACAGAGCCAGCACCCGAGGCTGGTGAACAGGCGGATTTTGTGTGGCACCCAGCAGGGCCGCGGAAGCGTGAGCACCTCTCTGCTCCTGGCTGCCACCACCCCTGGAGCTTGCTGGGGAGGCGGGTGAGGGATTGCAGGTCGTGCGATTTCACGGCATCGCTTCTCTTGGAGAGGCTGTGTGCCCTGGCTCCTGCTGAGTGTCTGCAATTGCACTTGAATCATAGAATCATAGAATCATTTAGGTTGGAAAAGACCTTTAAGTTCATCAAGCCCAACCGTTAACCTAACCCTGCCATCTCAGGCTGGGGAAGAAAACGTCAGACAGGTTACTGACTCTTGGGGTAAGGTAATAATAAATAGTGCCATTAAATGGTGTCTGCCAGTACGACCCAGTGTCCTTCAGTATTTGTTGGGCCTGATCCCTATTCCCTCAAAGTAAAGCAGGTTCTCTTATTACTGGGAAGGAGCAGTGGGATAGGGAGTGCTGGTGCCACCGACCAGGCTTTTTGGAGGGTCTTGGCTGTGCTGCCTGTTTGCTGTGATCCAGCTTGGGAAAAGTGAGGTTCAGCTCCCAGTGACACTGCTTCCCTGCTGACATTATTTTGGGCAAATTATTTCAGCTTCTTCTATGCCTTCAGTTTGCCAGCTGTAAAATCAGATGTTTGCAGGTCTTCCAAGGTCTGCTGATAAACTGCCCCATGGTAGCCCTAGGAACAGGGAGTTTCTTATGCAGATGGTCTTGTGAGCACCACTGAGAAGCTGGCTGTCACCAAGAGAAGACCTGAGTCCACAGCTGTGAGATTCCCACATCTGGAATGGGGGGAAATGGCTGCAGTCTCACCATTCTTTCCACTGGCATTGCTGGGATGGGGATTCCTTCCCCCATGCACATCCCTTCACTAGAACTAGGCCATGTAGTCGTTACAGGGACGAAACAAAATTCACCCTATTTTCCATTGGAAAGATCATTTTATATGTATCTTGAGTAGGTTTTCTGACTTGATGGCCTAACAAACTCACTGGACTGAGTAGGTACCATTTCTCTAACTCACTTTTAACAGATCTTCTCATTAATCATTGCTGATCTAAACAGTTTGATCCCACTGAAGTATGTAAAGCATGCATTCAGTGACTGACTGAGTTATGGAGTCACCATTTAGTCCAGAGGTTAAATGCAAAGTTCTATTACACATAGAGTATTGCAAAAATAACCCCAGGCTTTTAGTTTTCATTTCCACTTTATTGATTTGCACTAGGTAAATTTAATTCCAAATCTTACAGATGGCTGAGATAGTCATTCAATTTTGTCATTGTAGTGAAGAAACCATTAGGAAAATGGAGAAGGAAAGGTCACAGCAATCTTTTCTGGAATGAAGAATGAAGAACCAATTTTATTCAGAGGTCAGATTTGTACCAAAAACTCTGAAGCACTCACACTATGCCATTATTTAAGCATTTACAAAGTTTCGTTGATATACAACATTTGTGAAATACAACATTGCTCAACAGAAGATGGAAAAGTGGGAAATGGCTTCTTTCTTTTCATGCATGGGTTGTGAATTTCCCACATAATGCAAGCAGGGTAATTATCCATAGGCATTTTTGTACTCCTTCATCCTTCAGAGGTGTTTGTATTGGCCCTGTGGTCTCTGAGTGTGATGTGGAGAAGGACCCTGGATCTGCCTTGGACACATACCCATAAGCTCACAAATAATCACTTTTTTTCATCTAAGCAGTCACTTTTTTCCTCCAGGGATACTTGGAGGAAATATTTTCTGCTACATGAGATCAACTGAATTTATTTACTTTAATTTTAAATTTCTTCTTTTTGCACATGAAAGATATTCACTGTGTTTTCACAAAGCCTTTTCACAGTTAAAAGAAGGCAGTGTAAATATGAAAGTGATATATTTGTTTCCTGGAAAAAAGACTGGCTTTTGCAAGCACAAGGTATTGTTGAGTGCCTCAAAACACCTTGCAAGCCCTTAGCATGTAAATGTTGGGAGAAATTCAGGTGCCCAAACACAGGGGTCTAGAGCTGTTGCAGATGGCCTCAGGGTACCTGGCTTGGCTCCCCACCTACCCTGTAAGGGTGAGAGTAAGTCCCCAGTAGGTCCTGGATCAGATCTGCTGGCTTCTCAGATGTCTCAACTGCGCAGGGTGCCTCAAGGCATGAGGCACCTTCCCCGCTTTCCCTGGAGCTTCTGTGCTGAGAGGTGAGGGACAGCTGAGTGCTGGCAATCTCCAGTCAGAGCTGTCAAAACCCAGAGGTTAGGCTGTTGTCGTGGTTTAACCCCGGCCAGCAACTCAGCCCCACGCAGCCGCTCACTCGCTCCCCCCCAGTGGGATGGGGGAGAGAATCAGAAGAGTAAAAGTGAGAAAGCTCGTGGGTTGAGATAAAGACAGTTTAAAAGGGAAAGCAAAAGCCACATACGTGCAAGCAAAGCAAAGCAAGGAATTCATTCACTACTGACCACCGTCAGGCAGGTGCTCAGCCATCCCCAGGAAAGCAGGGCTCCATCACACAATGGTGACTTGAGAAGACAAACGCCATCACTCTGAACGTCCCCTTCCTTCTTCTTCACCCAGTTTCTATACTGAGCATGACCTCGTATGGTCTGGAATAGCCCTTTGGCCAGTTGGGGTCAACTGTCCTGGCTGTGCCCCCTCCCAGCTTCTTGTGCACCTGGCAGAGCAGGGGAAGCTGAAAAGTCCTTGACTGGTGTAAGCACTGCTCAGCAACAACCATCAGTGTGTTATCAGCATTCTTCTTCTACTAAATCCAAAACACAGCACTGTGCCAGCTACTAGGAAGAAAATTAATTCTGTCCCAGCCAAAACCAGGACAGCTGACCAGAAAGCTGCATTTCAGAATCCCCTTAGTGTCAGGCTTACGACAGCCCATGTCAGTGTGCTCCACCACTCGGGAGCAGCCACGCTGGGAGCAGAGCATGGATGACTGCCTTAGAAGACAATATTCATTTCAGCCACAGCCAGCAGCTCCCTTTCCATCACGTTACCAGCTCAAACACCAGCAGCCATTGAGCTTCATGGCCACATCCATCTTGTGGTGAACCATTTCCACCCAAAGGCTGGTACCAGACGTGCCACACAGGAGGAAGATGTTGCAGCACCAGCTGTTGCAGCATGGGGTTTGCTCTCCGCCAGCTGCAAGGATGTCACCTTTCTGAATTAGCAAAGCGTGGTTACAGAACATGCAGCATTGGAAGTCTCCTCCTTGTTGTAGTACTGCACAAAAGGCCACTCGCTAACGAATGATTTTACCTGCACCTCTCATAAAAGTCCTTGCCAGTAGCTCAAGGTATCACCGGCTGCCGGGGCTAGAAATGGGGTTGAGTAAATGGAGCGTTTTCTGCGTAAATTCCTATCTCGCTCTGTCAGCCTTGCAAGAATTATATTGATTTCCCACTTGCTGTTACTTTAAATCTTTCACTGTGAACACAGTGCCCTTTGCCTCATTTAGCTGTTTCTTACCACCTTTTTACTTTCAATGAAATTGCCGATATCCTTACTTGTACTCTCTACATTGTGTCCCAAGTGCCAACAACCTTGAACCCATGGCACTCTGAACACTCACAAAACACAGAGATAAATTTGTGGACTATTATTGTAGGAAAATGTAACATAGATATATTTCATAAACATACATGAAAGTCATGGAGTTTTCTGCAGAATTTTTTCCTTTGGGAGAAAGCGGTAATCCAGAGAAAAGCAGTGGATTTTTGAACCACGAGCCTTAAGTTTTTGTCTTATTTATTCAAACATGATTTAAAACCCAATGTGGACAGAATTGAAGGAAGTAATAACCACGGGCATCTTGAGGAAGCACTCCCAAATTCTGCTCCACATGTGCGAATGGAAAAGTGTGCTATAACTGCACTGTGTGAAAGACAAAAGAAAAAAGAAAAAAAAATGTATCCTTTTACATTTGGTACCACAGCAAGGTGACAAGCCTTGTTACATTTTTATTTATATATTACTGGCCCTTGGCTCTGTTCCAGGGTAATGCGGGGCTGGGAACTCTGGAAAAGGGGAAGCCCCAGTTCATAGAGGGAACGCAGGCGAAGGAGGCACCTGGGTTTGGAAGAAGGGGCGCGTAGCTGGGGATGACAAACTCCGCTTCCTCTCAGCTCGCCGGGCCAGCTGCTTGCAGACCACAGAACTTTCTACCCTGACCTGTTCAGGGGTCACGTCTCTGTCGGCCATGGCAGTACCCTGCCATCTTCCTCATACTCTCAAATGCACTATATTGCGACTCTTGGCGGCAGCAGACCTCTCTTTATCTCAGACACGTTCCCAAGCACGGGGTTAACACTACATGTGTTAAAAGAAGGGGACAGATGAGGACTGGGCCTCCTCCTGGCTCTTTTGCAGACTCCTCAGGTAACTCCAGGCGAGCCCCATGGAGGCTTCATTTCTTCACTGGCTGAAGCAGACCTAGCAATGCACCTGTGTTTCCCGATAGTGCGATAAAGATTATTCTTTTGTAAAAGAAATGGGTGTGAAGGACTACGTGCAAAGTGTCACACATGAAAAAAATCACTGTAACTGTACCTTTCCCTCATTTTTTCACACTGAGCTATCACTGAATCCTGTAATTTTTATTCTTATATGGCTTATTATCATGGCTGGGCAGCAGAGGTAATGATTATTTACTTAATAAAAAATAACGTATGTTGAGGATTTCACTTACCGTCCCTTCCACCAAGGCTCCCTTCCAACCTTGCACCCCACAGGACTGCCCCCCTGATTTCTGTACTGAGATAAATGCTCCTGTTTGTTTCATTTGATCTGTCTTTTCAAAAGGAACAGTGTGAGTAAAGGCAAATATTCCGCAAAAGTTTGATGAGAAATTTTTCCATGGATTGTATGCGTGCCAAGATCAAGTGTGCTTTCCTAAAATTTCCTTAAAAGTGGACTACGCCTATGTTATAGTTGATAAACTCATTTCTTCAGTTACTCCTACAGAATAAAAGCAAAAATACTTTTTTATTATGTCAATGCATTTTAATTAATAATATATTGCATTCGATTTTCTGGTCTAGATTTTAAGCCCTTTTATGTCATTGATGTGCCAGTGATTTTCAAATGTTACCTTGGCTGAAATACTCAGTAAAATAGAAAATGGCCTCAGAATCCTGGATTAGCTGTCACTGATGGCATAGGACTGTCAATAGCAGCCAGTAAATGCTGGAGACTGACTTTTTCCTCTTCTTTTTATTTATAAATTCCATTTCAGAATAGCAATAAGACACTGCAGGCCATGCATTTTGAAGGGATTATTGCACTTCTCTTATGACTAAAGTCACTTGCCCTTTAGCCTTGTGTCTTATGACACCTCCCGAGGTGTTCAGTAGCAGTCCAGAAATGCACGGCATGCTGTGTTTTACAGCTTAAATATATTTAGCTTGATCATTCAGGAAAATAATGATAAAGTAAGAGAATGTGCGAGGAACACCCCCCTCAGCTATTCCACTCTTTTTCCATTTTTTTTTAATCAACTCATAAGTAAAATAATTTGCAGGTTGCCAACTGTTTGTTAAAACGTACATGAAACGTAGAAGAATTATTTCCCTGTTATGGTATCTTGCAAGTATATAGGAAATGCCAACCTTTTAATACAGTTTGGTTTGTTGCGTAATATAGAAATACAGCTAAATTCTTAAAAGGGTTAAACAGTTCCATTCTGCCTTAAATTACCACTGTCATTCAATTCATTAGATGAGTTTATGGAGTTACAATATGTCTGTAATTTATAGCCTGCTTACTGACAAAGCTTAATGCTAACATATGCCTAATTTGCCAAGGTTATCTCAAGCCCCATTCATCTCCCCCACTAACAATATGCTGCTGATTCCATGCTTCATGGATGAGGTACATGCGGTTTCATATTTAGTGCTATCAATCACAAGTAATTGCCTCCAGCTCCCCGCCTCAGTGTTCGAAGTGATTTCTCTTCAGCCTCCGAGGCTCGATGAAAAGGGGATGCGTAGCCAGACGAGGGCATCCTCCTCCAGCCTTAGCAACTGCAGACCTGAAGGAGCTGGAAATCAGAGAGGAGAGGCATTCCCTGCAGATGACATTTCCAAACTTTCGTCTTCTGGGGCAGATGCTTTTTACCATCAGGAAAGTACACTCCTGGTTCTATGCTGGTGCAGCAGTGGCAACCCCACCATGGGAAGTGGGCCGGCTTCTGGAGTGGTGCCCTCGGGATTTCCCCAGCGGCACACTGGGCTGGCCTGGGACATCTCCAGCCCAATGGCCCCAGGCCCCAGCTCGCAGCCCGGGAATGCACCACTATGCTCCTGGGCCCTTAGCATGGTTGCACTGATGCAGGGGATGTGGCAGGACCGGGGTCTGCCAGAGGAGATCGCAGTTCACACGTGTGTTTTCAGGATCTACTGAGTCTTCTTGGTGGGATTGTCATACCACCAACAAACTGTACCTTATGTAGCATAACATTTTTAAATTTTAAGAGCCCCGGTCCTACCAACTCTTAAACCTGTGCCAGGCTTCAATCATGGGAAGGATCCCATTGGTTTGCCTTGCAATAAATGTTTACAGTATCAGGATCTGAGGAGAGAGACTAACTCATGGCTCCCTGTTCTCGTTGTCTTTGTCTGCTTGCAGGTATTTCCTGCAAGTTCACATTAAGCTATAATGGCCCCTTGTATCAGCATGTACCTACCTCTCTCCCTATCTAATTGGGCTTCTTTTATATGGCTCTAGTCACCCTAGAACCTGAACACCAAATGGCATATTCAGCAGAAGCGTCTGATCCTGAACTGTTCATGTGTATTCTTACTGCAAGTCGTGGGGATTGCTCACATTCCTGTCTGAGTCCTAGCATTTGTACTTATAGTACGTAGATCAAAACCTTCGATTTTATGAATGTGAACACACACACAGACGTTGCCTATCGAATGAGCTGCTGAGCCGTGTAGTTGCGTAGCTGTAGATACATTCCTTTAGGTACATTCCAGAGATCTCTTAGATCACATTAGAAAACACAGAGAATGAATTAGCAAATCTATTTTGCCTAAAATACATCTCCCACTTTACTTTGGGATTTGACAATCAAGAATATCTAGGAAAATGTTTGTTCTTGCATACTCTGTTATCAACCAGCTGTAATCTCAGATTTGTGGAAGATGTTCTTGTGCCTGATAGTCTAAAACTTCCCCGGGATAATAGAGACTGTTTGGCTGACCCAGTGAAACCCTCTGTTCATGTGAATTTACTGCAGCACTGCAAGAAATTACTGCAGCCAAAACAATCCTGAATGGATGAACAGATGTATAGGATTTAAAACTGGAGTGACATGCATTAGTTTCCCTGCATAGGAACACCGTAATTTTAATGTTTATGTGGAAAATGCAAAGCGTTCTGGAGCAAAAAAAATAAGTTTAATTAAAGAAACTGCTGCTGATGATATTGGTTTTTCTCTATAAAATGAAAATCACTGTCCTGTATGGAAGTGGCAGCTGATGATATCAAAACCAGTGTTAGCTTCTCTTAGGGGTTTGGCATTTTTTGGTTGTTTTCTGTGTTGTGCCAGAACTCAGGAGCATGCCATGAGAGGACAGCAGTCAGGGGCTTCGCATAAGTTTACTTAAGAAATAACTAACTCCAATAGCAACCAGAAAAAACTATTGCACTTGCAGAAGAAAATACTAACTCTGTGGCTGTGTGGTTAGTCGTGGTTATGCTTGTTATGAACTGACCTTTGGGTGGATTTAAAACTGTAGTGATTCTTTGCTTGTACTTAAAAAAGCTTTTATTTTTGAAGAGTTTGATTGGATAAAGTCAAAGAACCTGCTAAAGATGTTTATTCATTTTATTTCCTGCCCTCAGATAAAAGGCCAATCATTTTATTTTTATAGTATAGTTCTAACTTTTTAGGTTTGCTTTTTAGTCAAAACAAGTGAGCAACAGAAATATATGTAACGCTCTTTTCCATACAATTTGTATTAACATGATTTACAATTCAAGAGGACTGTGCCGTAAGGGTACAAAATAAATTACGCTTAAAGAATAAAATATTAGCTATTAATTAATAGAGGGGGTGGGCTTTTTTGTTTGGAATATCTGAAATAAATGTGAAAACAAATCAGAGAAGTTATAGAAAATGTTTCTGGAATAGAAGAATTTTTTAAGTTTTTTTTTTAAATACAAGTGGTGTAAGGCATCAGAAATTTAAATATGCCTTAAGCAAAGACTTTTCTTATGTGGAAAATGTCTTTGTGGATCTTTGCATATATTCCAAGGGGCGCTGAGGCTGAGCGGCTGCTCTTCGCCTTGCCTCTGCTGCCTTCCCATTCAGAGCCTCCCTGGCAAGCAGGGGGGCGGAGGGGTGCTGTGCCGCGGTTTGTGGGAATAGGCTCTTTCAGTTCTGGTTTATTACATGGCTAATTAACCAAGGTCACTGAGCTCTTTTAGAAGTCTGCCAATAGAGACATCACTGGTGCTTTAACAGATCTGTTTATTATGTTGCATGGCCTGATAATATGACAACGATTAAAAAAAAAACCAAACTGGGGGAGCATTTACCTGTAGCATTGTGTAAACATGCAAACAGAAAACCAAAGTAAAACTGAAATACTAGGCAGCACAATATTCTGGCTTTTGACATGTTTAATCTTAAAAACCATTTCTTTTCTATGTTATTCCACAATGGTTATGTGTAGCAAATATGAGTAATGACTACAGGCATTTATAAGCTGTATCAGTAACATGTCACCATAATAGCCTGATTTACCTGTGACACAGGATCTTCGTCAAGATTACCACTCCATATACAAATGCACAAGGAATGCCTGGTGGTGCATAATCAGGGGGTAGGATAAGGAACTGCGTCTCAGGATTATGCGCCAGGTTAATACAAGCCTCAGTGTCCCCAAAGCTGCCATGAATGCAGAATGGAGCTGATTACCACTGACTCTGCACAGAGCCATCTTGCAAGATGCTGTCACCTTCATTTAAGTAGCTAAGGGTCTCTCTTAAAACTAATGAGCCTGGTGCTGAGCTCTGGCCCAAAAGTTTGGTAGTCAGAGGCCTCCTCAGGCCACCCTTGGCATGCGTGGCATCCTCACTCCTGCCCCAGCACTGTGTATGAAGCCAGGCATGAGTGATGCTGCCGCTGCAGGAATGAGAGGTACCATGCTTCCCAGGGGAGCTTTGGCAACAGCTTGTCAACCTCACAACACCCAGCTTGTACCTGGCTCTGGGAAACCCCGTGGCAGCTGTGCGTTGCCCCCTTCTCATCTGCCAGGACCCGCTCAAGGAGGTACTGCTGCTACGTGACAAGTATATCTATCACCAGCAAGGTATTCCCGGTTATTGTGGCAGCCTCTCCTCAGCTGTGAGGTGAGCTTCAGCCCCTGTGCCTGAGACTGCTGGGTCACTGGTGGTTATTGGTCCTGCATCCGAGCTGATCCGTATGGAACGTGTTTGCCAGTGGCTACATGGCTGTGCAGATGTGCCTCCCAAAGACCTGGATGTCACTCAGGGTGGTTTGGACCCACAATGTCACTGACTGAACCAAAAGGATTTCAGGATGATCTTCAGGAAGGCAGGGGATGTGAAACCCACTCCTGAGCGAAGGCAGAGGGGGCAGTCTGAGCAGTCTTACCCCGAGGAGTGCCAGCCTGCTCTTGCTGTAATGTTGCATCCTTAAAAACTTCTGTGATGTTCACAGAGTGGGGAGGCTGTATTTTTGGTTCTTGTCCCCCTGTAATGTTGATCTCTGTAGGGTTGCTTTTTCCAGGAGAGGGCTGGCAGGGCCCAGTGTGTACCCCAAAGGCCCCTAAAAACCTCTGTAATGTTCATAGAGTCAGGAGGTTGTATTTTTGGTTCTTGTCCCCAGCTGCAATTTTCTGGGCTGTGATCCAAGGGGCTGGGTGCCTCTCTGTGGCTCCAGCTGCATGCGTTGTTCTTCCAGGGGGTCCTCCAGGGCAGGTGGATGGCTGTGATTCTCTACTGACCTTTCCTGGTTTTCCTCCAGAGGCCTCCAGTGCACTATGGGAACCACCTCAAGGTTGACGCCCTCAGTATCTCTCTACATGCCATTCCCATCCTCAGCCTCACAACCTGACTTGGTATCCACAGGTGAGTTTTTCCCTGCTGTGGAAAGCAAGAATCCCAAAGGGTGTGTAGCCTACTGAAAAGGTGGCCTCTGGGACCATGACATCTCTCCACGGACCTGCACTTCTGCTGTGGTTATTCCCCATCTTATCTGGCACTGCCAGAAAAACTCCTGTCTCCATTATTCACTTACTCAACATTTAAACAGGCATCTTCTTGCTCTTTCCACTTCAGAAGAAAGTTCTTCCTAAAAAATTGGAGTTCATCTTGTTCTGTCACATCTCTGTCACATCTCTTCTTTGAGGCTCTTGTGTTATGCCTTCAAAGATCCTGAAAATGGTTAGGCTGCTGGTGTGCAGAAACCACCATCTCTTGGATGATGCAGAAACCACCACTCTCTCCTCATCCACTTTTCATGTCTTGTGTTCTCCTAGACTTACAGGGTTGGAGCTCAGTTCTGAATCAGGATATTTGTACTTAGATATGTATGTGTAGGTGCCACATGTGGGCCAGGAGCCCAGGCCTCCCTTATGGTCATCTGTGTCTAGTTGATGCAGTGGAAATGGCAGGGTGATTCAGGCAACCCAGGAACACTTCTTGAGTCATCTACCAGAGCTCCTGGTAGACAGTTGGTGCACAAGTAGGAAGCCTACAGTAATACATGCAACATATAGTTATAGCCATAAAGGGATCCTAGAAGTAGATTGGACAAAACCAAAAAAAAAAAGGAATTCTTCCTATATTTATTTGGCCAGAAGTCTTTGCTCCTTAGGAAGTTTGTGCTGCCTGGAGAAACTGAAGAATAGTTATCAGTGCCTTTTAAACTGAGTAATGTCACCATTGAAACTGGTGCTGGTCATCATGGACCACATCTGCAGTAGTCACCACCAGCAGCAGTCATCACTGCAGTCCTCCTTACAAGGACCTAATGCAGCACTACGCAAGATGCAAAGAATGACCAGGGCTTTCATAGTCTTTTACAGTCCATCGGGCAAATCACATCATTGTAAATCACACCTATATAACTTGGTTTCTATTCCTTCCTGAGATGATTTCTGGTCTTGTCTTTCAGACACAAGTATGCTTTGTAAACATATGTTGTCAGAATGAAAAGAGAAAAAGCTCAGAACCAAAAAAACCCCACCCTAAACCCCCCAAACCCAAAGAATTACACCCTGTCAGAGTGACGCGTCGGTAGGAATTAGAGGTCTGACTCCATGAAGATCAGGCAAGGAGAAAACTTTTTACTTTCTGCCCCCTGCACTTTACCATTGAGTAACCTTAGTGGATTAATCTGGAACTATATTTTGCTCTTTGGCTGTCTAACGTCCTGTTACAGTCCTTGGAACGTGGGTTAAAATACTGTCCTTTATTTAATACACTCTGTTTTAAGCTAGTGTCGTAGCCAGCAGGCTACAGAGCTGTGCTAGTGACTTGGGTTAGATTAGAGAGACACTCACCACTTTGCAGCTCTTGTGTCACCCATAGATGCGCCTCCTCACTGCCAAGAAAGAAATTCAAGCATGTTGCTCATGTCCTGGGTGAATGAAAGGATGGAACAACTACCTCTCACATTTTTAAAAAAGAGAAGTGATGGGTTCTCCATTTTTTATGAAACAAAATGAGACACATCTTGTTTGGTCTGATTTTGTTTCAGATTTAATGGTATTGTTACTCACAGGAGCCTAAGTTTTTCCACATGTAGTGAGGGCAAACAAGTTGTTCTTTTGGGGTGAGGGTTACAGGGTTACAGGGAAGTTCCCCGCAGACTTGGATCCTGTGACATCCATGCAATCATGCCAACATTTAACCCTCTGGTGATGACTGTGTTAAAGGGAAATTTATTAATAGTTTAAATTAGGAGTAAGCTAAGATATTGGCTTGTTCATCACCAGTATAAAATGTGTTAGTCTTACCAGGAAAATTTTTGTATGCTGTGCTATATTTTTGATTGTGGAGCCTCGGATAGAGGCCTGAAGACTGAATAGGCACAACTTTTTTGATATCAGTACTGAAAGGTCAAATAGTAGCACCAAATACATCCAGTTCTCACTCACGAGTATAATTTGAAAGGGAATCTCTCTGTTGCTGCCACTCCAGTTGTAAGGTCAGTGCATTTGTAAACATTAATTACCTACTTTGCAAAACCTGAACTAATGTTTTATAGGAAAAACCTAACCATGATGTTTCTGGAGAGAAGAATGTTAAAACCTTCATTGCTTTTATTTTATTCCAGCAGTGCCTAATATCTAAATGGCATAGATTTAAATCGCTTCCACAAAGCTGTTGAATTGAGTAGGCCATGCCAACCATTTTACCAATAATCGCTTTTCCTTTCATGTCTGTATTTTTTCCAGTCATGTGAAATCTGCTCTGTTTGGTATTAACTTTCTGTAATTCTTTGGGTAAAAAGAGCAAAAACCTTCTTATCCTCATCATCTTTTATTCTGAACACAATTGTTCGCGCCTGGCTAATAACTTCAATGCAGTATGAAAATTTAATCAGTTAATGTCTGTTCCCAGTGTTTTTCAAGAGTCCTTTTGGTTTTAGACACCCACATGTGGTCTCCTTTTGTAAAAAGGGGTGCTATTCCTTTAAGTCCCCATACATTGCTTGCTAAATCCTCAGCAAGTTGAGGGGTTTACACCAGCAGGATTGGTACACGTAGTCCTCTGAAAGCTGCCATTAGAGCACTTCATAAATGTGGGTAACGGTGTAGTAAAGGCATTGTGGGCTGTAAAGTATCTCCACATCTTGTTTTTTAAAGTTCTGTTAAAGCACTTGTAACTGCGCTTTTGACTTCATCATCAGTAACAAAATGGTGAACATATTTCCTTAAACTGTTGAAAGACCTGTTTGGAAAGTTCTTTAACCTCAGTGTCTGTAATTTCTGAGCTTCACTTTCTTCAGCAAAAAATGTTTTGATAGACCTCTTGAGTTTTTATTACCCATCTTATCTGCTGATCCTAAAACCCAGGCGCATTTTATATACATATATATATGTGTCTGTCTGTCTGTCTCACATCTGTCATCGTTACGATGTACTCAAAACTATACCTGTACTTGGAAAACCACTGCATACCCAAAGTGGGCTTCCAATGGTACAGCCCCATATAATACATTTGTTTCTTTTAAAATGTATTTGACTTGCCTTGTGCAAAGTGGAGGCCAGCCTTCTGCTTGTCAGCTGGTCAAGGCCTCACTACATTCGTTTGGCTTTTTGAATAGCAGAGCCCACTCGTCCCAAAATTGCAATCAGGTCAGTAAGAAATTTTCTTTAACAGGACCATCCCTGTAGCCAACACTGAGGTTGACTGGGCTTCTTGAAGGAAGGTAAAATATCCACTGAGAGGAACATTCCTGAGACAACTGTGAGTTTGTTGAAACCCTCAGAAAAGATGCCTGGAGCTTCTTTTCTTGCAGCCAGAAGAAAAGAAGAGCGGGAGATGTCTGTTTGTATGCAGCTTGAGGAACAGAAAGGACTTTTGGGACTTTGTTTGCTTTGATCCAGCAGGCAAAGGCCAGTGGGTCTGTGGTTTAACCACAAGACAGGAGGATTTGGGACTCTTGTTTGTCTTGATTGGGAAAAAAGGGAATTTAGGACTAGATGGGCCTAAAAACCTGTCCAAAGCCTATTTTTTTAATTCAGACCATCTTGAAAAGGAAGGCTGTTTTCAGGAAAGGGAACTGGCTAAAGAAATGTTTCAGCTTCCAGAATAGATTCCCCCTAATGAGGTAGAGATGTCTCTATTACCTCTTGCGATTCCATTATACATTCCATGTATTATCTTTATTTTCTTCTGTCCATGATTCTGTCAAGCTTCTGTGACCTGAGATGAAATTTTCTTTGCTTGCACTCTGCCAGTCCCTGAATTTCCTGGGTGAGTATTTGCAAAGAGAGGCAAGACTTTTTTGTGAAGAAAGTTAGAAAAAGTTTTTGTGAACTCTTCTGACTCTTCTATGTAAATCTGCACCATTTTTATGGTTTTGAGCAGGTATTTGAAATTTGTCATGAGAGATGACCTGGGAATAAGGGGGAGTTTTTGCTGCCCTGTGAGAGTGCATGTGGATTTGAACAAGATAGGAAGAACTTAATGGGCCAAATCTCTCAAAAGTGGTGATTCACCTTAGGTGGCTCAGATCTTGCTTCTCTGATTTGAGACACCTGAAGGAGGTTGGGAACCAGAACCAGAAGGAACACTTACCACTTTTTAAAATCTTTATTTAATATAAGAGGAAACTCTTCCAAAATATTTCCACATTCTCTTCTCTGCTACATTTTTTTTATTTAATTTTCAGTGTAGGCATTTACCTACCTATTTAGCTTTCCCCTTTAGCCATTTTTATTTCAATTTTATCCCTCCCTTCCCATTTTCACATGGAAGTTTTTTGTACTGTGCAAAAAGAACCCATTTTCACTTAAAGCTATTCCATCTCCAATTACATATGAACATTTACCTCTGTATATATGTACTTACTTAAAAGTTAAGTGTCTTAAAGTACTTAACGAGATTACTTTTGAAGAATCCTAAGCATGCCCATCTTAATACTTGAGGATAAAAAATTTTAATACTTTTTGTTTGTGTATTTGCCCTGGAAGTGGAACTTTTTATAAAGTGAGAGAAATATTGCTGGGCCTGCGAGGGGAAGCAGCATTCCAAACCCCAGCCTGAACTCTGAAAGAAAGAATTAAAAGGATAATGGATCCTTTACAAGTTGGTCTGAATCAACTTTTTTTTTTTCTGAATGAGAAAACCTACTTTAAAACTAGCATTCAGTTAATGCATTTTACCATTGACTACATCATCTCCTTATCCTTAAACACCTCTTCTGACTAGCAAAATCAATGGTTAGGCTTGGAGAAGAAGGACTGTAATTATGTAAAACTTTCAATCCTATCTCTCCCGGTTGCAGAGGTGATGCGCATCAAGCCAGGAAATAGCTATAACATTATGACCAAACCCAAACTAAAACTCACGGTTGGAACTCTGACTATTGGATATGAAGCATTTTATTAAAGACCTCACGAATATTTTAGAGTAAACATAAACAATAATATTCAATGTTTATTAGTTGAAATTCTCAGATAAACCTGAAATAGTGCAAGTATTCAGTGAATTGAAAAATAGAGATTTCATTGTGTAACCAGTAACTGTGAATTACTTATCTCCATGAGGTACATAAGAACATCTGAAACTTGTTTTCACTCTTTTGGTGGTCTTGGGTAAAAGGCCCTTGCATGCTTTATGAAACGTTTTAGAGAGGGGGCATCGTACCAACAACCGAGAGCTGGGTTTGAGACTTTTGTTACAACACTGTGTTGAGAAATCTTCAAAAATGGCCCATGGAATATTTGAATTATGTCGCCAGTTTTTACATCATCTCCCTTCTCAGTACTTCACAGGTGGCACTGGTGTCTCTCTGTCTCATGGCCTGAAAGAAATGTTTATCCTCTGGATGCTTCAGAGCTGCCATTCTCCAAAATTGCCTGTAGCTCTATTTGCTCAGTTCTGCACGCAAGGGGAGGACGAACTCTGATTTTCACTCTGTTATGTGTACATTTGCTAGTTGTTTGTATTTGTTGTACGTCTATTCTGGGCTTTCATCCAATACCTTTTATTAACATTTTTTCTTGGCTGTCTTTCCCATTCTGCATCCTATTTTTTATTTATTTTTATTTTTAACTTATTCCCGCACTTGTCTTTTTTTTTTTTTTCTTAGCATCTCCTGCAGTTTTTTCTGCTGTTTGCTGGAGCAGTTTCCTTCATGACGTCCCTCAGCAAGGGCACTACATCTCAGTAACAATGTTCCACTTCAGTTCTCTGAAGAAACTTAGTCATGTGGTCATCTACTGACCTAGGATCTCCCTGTCCTAATGCTTTGAAATAGAGCGTGTCGTGGTATTCAGCTTAACAGTAATCTTTGGAAATAACAGAAATAACCTATGATTGGAAAATTTATTAAAAAAAAATAAAAATGCTGGGCTTCTTAGTTAATGGAGCTCTTTTCCACCTTCTAACAGTGCACTGGGGAAACGCTGCAGCCAAGCCTGACACACTACTGATACATTTTGCATTTGTACAACTGGTCTGAAAGGTCTGGTTTAGTTTCTCTTCTGATTTCAAGGGCTGGAAAGATCAGTCCAATATCAACACTTCTAACCATCTGTGGTTAACTTCCATCCACTAGTAGGCTCTCTTTTCATTTCCTTGTGGGCTAGGAGTACATTTACCAGAAGAAACCACAGGGATTTCAAACCCTGTAAACTGGAAGGCATGGGTGCATAGGCCTGGAAAGATACCAGGTCTCAGCATACTGGGGGTTGTCTCATCCTGATGTCTGTCTAAGCAGCCCTTCTTCATAAAGATGGCCTTCCTGGGAGGTGGCAACCATGGAGGCTGCTGTCCTCCACAGAAGCACTGTCTTTGTGGCCTCATTGGCTCAGGAGCCTTTTTAGGCTCTGGAGACTTTTCCAAGGATGGGAAGACAGATAGCTGGCTGGCTCAGGTGCCCTTTCTGTCCCAAATCCTTGCTCTGGCTGGCATGGGGCTCTCTGGCTTCCAAAAGCTGCAGCCAGATGCCTGGCCAAACCTGTGCCTGGCTGCCTAAGCCCATGTGATACCAGCATTACAGAGACTTTTGGTCTTGATTCACTCTTACTGTGAGGTTAGGGCCCACAAACCACCTGGGCTGTCTGACTCCTACCCCATGCATGGATGCAAGCACTCACACTTGCTTCAGTCCGGCACGAGCAACCCTGTGCACACCTCCAGCTAGAAAAGCACTTGGACCACTAGGTGGAAAGGGCTTTTTGTTCGTTCTCTCTCACAACAGACGTTATTTCAGAGGTCGAGTGTGGTAAACAGAGGAAGGCATAGTTTGCTGCTAAATTCATGTTGATCTAAGTTCAAACAGTCATGAGTGGCATGGGGCAAAGCAGAAATGGAAGCAGGACTACCATCAGCACCACCAGACCTGCCAGCTTGGCTGGCAGTGTGTTTCCCACGTTCAGAGCCTACCGGAACATATAAAGTATCTGGATTTTTGACCAAGACCCTCCTGCTTTCTTTTAAAAACAATTCACAACATATTAATCTCACTTCAAGTTTAAGCAATAAAATGTAGTCAGAGAGCTGCTGAATCTTCTGGACTTACGAAGAAGCTGAAATCTCTAAGGAGGATGGAGACATCTCGGGTGAGATAAATAAACTGTTTGTATCTGCCTTCCATCCAGAAGATATTACAAAAATATCTGTCTCTTCAAATAATAAAGGTAAAACAAGTCAAGAGGTGTCAATAGAAGATTCTGGAGCACATTAAGTAGAAAGAGTTGCTCAACAGGCATTCAGCAACCATAAGCAACTAAAACAGAAGGTAACTGAGCTAGTAACCAAACCGTGGTTTTCTGTCATTAAAATGTATCTAAGAATGGTAAAGACATTTGTTTTTAAGAAAACTTTTTAACTGGGCCATGGGAAATGTAAACCATTCTTCCTTCAGTACCATATAGGGTGCTGCCAGGGCAATGGCTAAGGGCAACGTACATTATGCCAGAGATTTAATATCTGACAATTGATATAGAAACCTGCCATGGTTTTCCTGAAATAGACATTGTGTTATTCAAATCTGAGTCCTCTGAGGTAATCCAAAAAATTACCAACAAATCCACATAACAAGTATCTGGACTTACTTCTTAAAATGTTGCTACAGAGTTTTGTACAAGAAACCAAAAGCCACAGTACTTTCACAGACATCTCACACAATAAATAAAGAAGGGATAGACATGAGGGGGACAGAATAAATATTGGCTAAATAGGATAAATACTGTCAGCACAGCATTAATTTTCTGCACTACTCTTTTATTCAAGAGGTTTCTGGGGATGCACAGGACCATCACTTGAATGCAGTGTGAAAATGAATTATAGAGAAGGGGATCTTGACTTCAAATTCCTGATTTCTGGTGCAGCAATTCCTCAGCTGCTTAGCAGTCGTCTACCTCATGCCAGTAAAATGTTGCCATCCTTCTTTAGGTGAAACACCTATTTCTCTGCAAAATCTAAAGTGCTTGAGAGGCTTGGCTCAGCTTTTAGTGTGAAAACTTTTATATTCCAAGAAATAAAAATGCTATGTGTCCCTTGTAGTCTGTTTGCTTACCCACTAATTGGTGAGCCTCTTGCTGCATTTTCCATAAAGGTGAGCTCTACAGTTTTTGACTCTGAAGTCATTTTAACTTGACATAACATGGCTGCAAAGTTTGGAGTCAGGATTTAACATTCCTGTTGTTGTCTGCTTGTGTCTTCAAGATATAAACTGGGCAGAAGATAAGTCTGATTTTTTTTAAAGTTCTTTGTAAAACATATCAGTTTATGAACTGTCTTTTAAATTAAAGATCAGCTTTTTTCTTTTTTTTCCCCATTTCACTTTGTTTTGTTCTATATTTCTATTTTGTGTCTGTCTTGTAGGAGCCTGTCTCCCAGACCGTTCAAAAGCCCAGGATGTACCAGGACAAATCATCGTCCCAGGTATATGATGTGTAGGCTCTATTTTTCCACCTTTCTCTCTCTTTTGTGATTCCCCGTGCCTCAGTTCTGGGTAGGGCAGCTGCTGAAATTATTTGGGCCACCGTGGCAACATTGTGCTGCTTAGTGGCAGTTTTTCTAGTGCAGGAGGAGCCGCACCGTTATCCATCAAAAGCCTGACTGAGCCTCAGAGGGAGGCATGAGCAAATTCACTGAGTCTAAATCTGGGTGAGACAGAGATGATGCTGAAGAAGGAATGTGTGGGAACATACATAACCTGGGGGGACGGAGATTTCTTTTCTCAGTGAATGTTTGCCTATCTTTCCACAAAGCACTGGCAGTACAGGAGTGTGGTTATTACCCTATGTCCAAATTGAGTGAAGTGTGGCCAGATAGGCATTGCCTTCCCGATTTCTAGAGCGGCATGTTTCCTCTTCCTAGGCATATCCTGGCAAGCTGTCGGGGCAGGGGCTGGCAGGCACACCACCTGAGATGTGCCATCCCTGGGATGAGATAGAGCACTCCCTGGGAATGCCGCTACACTAGCACAGCCCACCAGCACTCCTGACGGAGCGCAGCAGTTGAACGGTTGGAAATCTTCCTCCTTCATTTCTTCTTCCTCCCCAGGACAGAAGAGGTTAACAGGCACTTGAGGAAGAAGTCCCCGGGGGTTTAATTGTCTAGCAGTCTCTAGTGAGACATTTTCAGTGGAGGACTCTTGACTTTGGAGCTCTCTTCCAAGGAAGCCCAGAACGGATTCATTGACCTGTGGGGCACAGCCAGGCTTTCACCTGAAGGAGAAATGGGTGAGCTGGTTTGGGTTTGGAATTATGCACAGAGAAAAGAGAAAACTATTGTGCGGTGGTGATCTGTTGAACTTTGTGCAGCCACTCTGTGTTAGGCACAGATTATGTGTGAAATGGAAATTGAATGATTGGTAATACAAGTTGCATATTAGCTCACCATCTCACTCTTCTGGTTTGTTTTGACCCCACCATTTTCAAAGGTGGGATTAATTTACTGTTCCCTGAATTCATTCAGCTATCCTGCTACCCCACCTAAAGGCTTACCCTCTCAAAAACCAGCTGAATGTCTTATCCCCACTGGCCGTTACATTAGCTTGTGATTTGGACAATGGTATTAAAAATCACTCTTCAATGTAAATGTTGGTAGGCAAATATATTTTCATAACCTGGGTAGCCATGATGTCCCAATTTGAACAGAACCTTCTGAAATCCTTTGGTATTTCATGGACTCCAAATGGCAAAGTGTGTCAGGAAATCTATTCCTCCTCTTCTTCCTCAGATCTTTCATTACCTCAGCTAACCCAGAGAAGAGTCATTCAGCATAATTTACTCTGTGATGGACAGACTACACAAATCTGCTAGTGTGCTCTTCTGCTGTGGATCATTATTGAACTAGATATGCAGGCAGAAGGATCTGAATGTCAATCAATGCTAGAATTTATAATCTGTCATTTCCTCTTGGTTTGCACTTTACAGCCCAAGCTTGTAAGTAGGTGTATCTCCAGTGACTTCATTTTTTTCTGACTTCAGTAAAGATTTGTCAAAGAGAAATCCAGCTCTTTCACACTGGCAGGAGATTACAAACAACAGTAGACAGGAATCATAGAATCACCTCGGTTGGAAAAGACCTTTAAGATCATCGAGTCCAACCGTTAACCTAGCACTGCCATCCCACCACTAAACCATGTCCCTAAGCACCTCATCTATCCTTCTTTTAAATACCTCCAGGGATGAGGACTCCACCACCTCTCTCGGCAGCCCATTCCAGAGCCTGACAACCCTCTCGGTGAAGAAGTTTTTCCTAATGTCTAAAAAATTTCCTGTGGTAATGCTGATGATCAAGAATTGGAATCTGATGGAGAATAACCCATGCACGTGCTAAAATTCAAGCAGAAATTTGAACTTCAACTTTTAATTTCTACAAAGGGAGAAATCTGTGTGGAATATAGAGGTGGGCTTTTTTTAAATCTATTTATGTTTTTATCTGAAATTTTATTTAAACAATTACACTTGGCTTTGGCAAAGAGTACAGACATTTTGAGAACTCCTGGGCTACAGCTGAACTGGATGACCCAGAAGAATTTCCAGGCTCCTCGGTTGGGATGTAAACTCCAGTTGCATTTTTACTCTGTACTAGAGTGAGATGTATGTGCCCATCATAACATTGCTCCTTCTCTAGCAAGGGAACTTCTGCATATGGGCTAAACAGGAGCTACATCGAGTTCCAAGAGATGCCCTCTGCCAACAAGAAGTGTCTGGTCAGGATGCAGACTCTATCAATTCAAATGGTGCAGAGGTACAAGTTGTGGCTGCTTTATTCACAACAGATTCATGGGATAACAATGTTGTTTTCAAGGTGTCTAACCCCGGTAATTTGAAGCAGCCTGGGAGGTGGGCTTGAGAGAGTTAGGAAGGGAGAGAACGCTTTGAATTACTTCATTAATGATTTTGGTTAGCAGATATTGTCAAGTATCATGCTAGCAGCATCGCTTCCCATTTATAAAACTGTTCATATTTTACATGCCACAGTACAAAAGACGTATATGGAGGAGCTTTGAGATCTTATGCAGGAAAAGGCATGGTGTGTGCAAGTCAGAATGCCCCCAAATAGCTTGTGTCTGTAAATACGCACCCTGGGATTGATCCTTTGTCCTTTCCTTTCACAATGAAACTCCAACTTGCCAAGATCCCCAAAAGCCCCTTCCTTCTAAATGAAGGGACGAGGCTATAGAGGTTTGGTTCTGGATGACAGCAGCTCCTGGCTTCGTAATCTCCACTGATGCCTGTTCTTGGAGCAATTTGCATTCCTGAGTGATTAAGGGATGCTTTGTCCTTCAGGTTTTGTAGGTCATTTCATTATTAGAAGCTTGCAATATTTTTGCCAGACTCCCTCTTTCTCTCTTCCCTTTTCTTAAAAAAAAAAAAAAAAAAGAAAAAAATCCGATCTTTTTATCCAGGACCTTATAAGAGTCATTGGTGAGCTCAGAAGCTTTAATGGAGTTGTTTATTGTAGTTCAAATAATCTCTAGCGGCAGCTTCCTGGAGCTGTAACAATGGAAGGGTATTTTATAGCTTTGAGCATAATAGTGTCCTATGGAAAAAAAAAAATCTTTATTATCTCGAACTCTCTCTCTCAGACTTAAAGAGCACACTAGAGAGACATTTTTATATATCTTTAACTCAATACTTAATAAGAACAGAAATAGACCAAAGAACAATCTTTACCTAAATTACTGAGCCTACAGGACTTCTTACCTCTCTGTGTTCAAGTACGTGCAGGCAGTCTGAAAACAAGCCCCCGCTCCCCAGAAGAGTAATTATTTTAATCTTTGTCCTGGAAACTTCATGCATTTACTCTTTGATTGCAGACGAGCCAGCCGGGAAACGTGGGCAGCTCCAGTTTGCTTTTTAAGAAAAAGGCCCCGGTGTCCTGGACGCTGGTCTTTGGCAGGAGCCCACCCGACACCTGTGCTCCCAAACCTGGCCTGCTAGAAGTGCCCACTACAGATGTCAGGGCTCTTTTGTTGACTTCCTATTAGTCGCCACTTAATGGATGGGAGCCGAACACAGCTTTGCCTAAGCACTTATCAATAGACAGCAAACATTCTTCTTTCAGTGGGCAAAGGGTCAAACTGTTTTGCCTGGCTATAAAGCCCTGCCAGATAATTGCTGGTGATTAGCAATTTTAATTACCAGGTGCTAGGGGTCGTTGCTTGAGGAGCTGCTTTTTTTTTTTTTTTTTTTTTCCCTGTTGTTGTAATTGGGCAGGCTGTTAATAGGTACGGCTCATTGTACGCATGGTGTATATTTTACAGATACCTCGTGCATCCTTTTAAAGCGAGTGAAATAAAGTCGGTACCATAGCCCGCTTCTGTTTGCATCTGATTAGCCGCATAGTGCTCCAACAGGTTTTTCGATAAAACTTGTCTGATAAAGGAATCTTTAATACAACTCGCTAAAGCAGCTTTTAATCCTCTTGTAAACACTTGTATGTACTATTGTTATTGAAGAGAGGCAATGATTTTAAAATCTTTTCCTGCTACATTGGTCATGTTGGAACTAAGCTTGTCAAACATGTTCTACCTCATTGGTTTTGCATGCAGACTTTTAGGGGGTTTTCATAGAATCACAAAACCAACAGCACAATTAGCAGTGAACTAATCTCTTCCCATATTCAGCAGCAAAATGGGTTCAAAATAAAACTGACACAAAAGAATCTTCTCTGATCTTCCTCGCAGCAGTGAGAAAGTAAGCAGGTATAATACTTCAGTTCCTTTTTTTTTTTTTTATAAAATTTCCATTTATTTCCTTACTTACATTAACCCCAAAACCAACAGCACAATTAGCAGTGAACTAATCTCTTGTTTACTAATCTACTTGGGTTAGTAGATTAGGCTTGGTCTTTGAGGGAATACAAAGGATGAATACCTCTGCAGTACGGAGTTCTAGCTCTGTTTTTATTTGTTCTGCAGTAATACCTTGTGTCCCAGCTCAGACCACAGCTTCATTTATTCCAGCAACAGCTGGACTGTCAGCCCTGGGCTGCTGCTTGGCCAAAAGAATAGGGTTGTGCAAAGCGCTGCCCGGTACCTTCTCTCTTGGGGAGCAAGGAGCCAGAGGCCAGCGCTGGGCTGAGGGCTGTGTCGCTTGTTCTGACCCCTCAGCCCTACAATACCCTTTCCTGAGTGCTCCCCAAAAACCAGGGTACGCACCCAGCCCTGGGGATGGGATGCTGGAGTGTCGGATGCTGCTGGATTCACGCCTGGGTTATGTGAGCGGGGAAGTGCTGCAGTGTAAGGACTCGCCTGGGTCTGTTCTCAACCCCATAGCCCCCCCCTCGTAAATACAGGAGCAGAAAGGAGATAGATTTTAGTCTTTTTTTCAGTAGAAAAGGCAAATAAGTCCCCTCACTCCATTTTGATGTGTTCAAGGCTGACTCAGGACCCACTGCTTTCACTGGAGAAGGGAATTCCCTGGGGACAAGCACAGGCCAGCATGGACAGTAGCAAAAGTTACAGCTCCCTTCATCATTTGTTCCTTCCTAGGTATGGATGTTTATGGGCCCTTGTCATTACAGCAAATCCCAGCCTAGGAACCTGGGAATTCCTTGTGGAGCACAGAAACACTCAAGAGCGAAGAAATACAGTGCATGAAAAACAGGATTTTGAGCCAGCTACAAAAGCGTCAGCAGAAGGCAGGTCCTGCCTGGCCTAGAGGCTTGCTTTGAAAGCAATGCCATCAACTTTGAAGGCACCATTTGCACCATCAAGAGCTACTGGCCATTGAAAACATTACTGGGCCCTGGCCCTAGGTGCACGTGGCCATTACTTATGCATTCAGGATGTGCATTTTCACTTTAAGAAGGGAAAGCATTTTGTAGATTTTTTCCTCAGGAACTGCCAGACAAAATCCTGTGGCAGCAGCTGCCATTGAAATTGAGGGCAAAGCTCTGCTTGGCTCGAGGAGCTGTGAGGCTGTACTGTCACATCACTTCTGTGTCAAAAAAATTAAGATGTCTTAACGCCCGAGATTACTATAATGGTGGTTATGAAGCTCTTCAATCTGATGCATTCTGCAGCTACAGATCAACCATACAGGTTCACTTTCTGCTGTTAGTTAAATTAATCAGAGCTTTGAAATCACTGAAACCTGGAGGAAAAAGAAAAAAGTAGTCAATTAGTTAGCACATGTAGAAAGATGCCGCTGGAGAGGAGGATGCAGGGCTCTGGGTGTTCCCACCCCTTGCATTTCCATGGGACAGCTACAGGCCCTGATGACTTGTGGAAAACACGGGGCCTTCTCCTTCCCACTGACCCCAAAACCCGTGGACAAGCTGCAAAACCCCGGTGCCAGGCCTGACACCACTCCAGAGAAAGCTGCAAATAATTCCTGAGAAGTGGGGCAGCCTGGGGCAGAATCTGATTTCCTGAAATCAGTCTTTGAGCGGTGGGAGATGCAGGCATCTGGTAGCAGCTATTTTTGGCAGGGGCTAAAAATTTTGGTTATAGGACTAACACAGTCATGACGGGCTGATGGGTTTTCGCAAGCAACCTTTGTTCCCAAGCCTGAAATCTTCATTGTAGAAACAAACCTCTTAGCTCGGGTATGGCTGTGTTTATTACGTTTCCCTCTGCACCTTCACCTGGAAACAGATAATTTTGCTTCCTATCCTGCATTTTTGTTCAGCTACAATGACAGGCTGAAGTAAGAGGTTCTTAATATTGAATACCACCAACGCCATTTTGTTTTGGTTTCACCATAGACTTACTATCCCCTCCTTTTTCAGGCTCCTGGTAACTACAGCTCAGAAAGGTGCAGAAACCAACGCCAAACAGACCGTTCCTGTTGTCACAAGAAGACAGTTCACAAAATCGGTGTTTTCCCACCTCTGCTATCACAAAACTGCAATATGCCCCAAGGAGGAAAGAGAAATATACCGGCATCTGGAACCCACGCATCTCAAACACCTTTTGCAATTATTGCAGCCTGCCCCCAAAGTCCCAGGTTTCGGGCTCAGATAAATGCAAACGCTAGTAGAGGGTATCCTTACCAGATATAAAACAATTGATAGGAATCTGCATATGAGTATCACGGTGGGTTTGCTTTCTCTCACCGTCTGTAGCCGCACAGATGTGAGATGAGAGTTCAGCTGCATTCATAATGCAATTCCTAAAGAGAGTGGATTATGGATAGAGTTTAAGCCTTAACTTTGAATTGCCTTGCTTTTGTGGATTGAAGTTAGACCCATACAACATTATTTGAACATAGTCTCTGGTACTTTGTTGATATTAGTTGCCTGCTGTGCCACACAGCACATGGCAGTTTCATTTTTGTACGCGGTAAAATACAGGTATTGTACACCTGAATTATAATCTTGCTGTGATAATATGCTTCTATTGATTCAACAAAACAAGTTGTCTATTTTGTCTTCTCTCAGACATCGCTATGAAGGAAAGACTGACAAGCAGAAAGGTAAATATTTTGGACTTCACATCTCGTGGCATGACGAAAAAAAGATAAAAGTGCGATAATTTTGAAATGAGACCTCGCAGACAATGCCACTCCATTTGAACCAGTGAGATGAACTTCTTACAAAAAGTGTTTATTATACGGCAGTGTTAAAATGCTGAAGACCAACCATTTAAAAATGTATAAAGTGAAAAATGGTCTACTTAGTGCTGAAGTATAAATATGCAGGAAATAAAATGTAAAATAAGACTGAATTTTGAACTTTCACAAAATGGATGCTCTCTTAACCAATGAACTACAAAGCTTCACTTTCACAAGGATTTTCTATTTATTGTAATACACTAAACTCAGACAATGTAAAGGTTCTGAAGAGAGTGTTTTATTCATAGACCACTAATTTCAGTGTGTTCCATAAAAATTAAATTTAAAAAAATAAAAGCCACGCAGCTTTCTTATGAAAGATTTCGGTCTCATTTTGGAGTGCCTTAATTTTAAAATTGTATTTCCATACATTCATAGTAAATGTGTTGCAGTCCTGATGGAGCTGTACCCAACGGGGTGCCCTTACTGATATGGGTTTCAAAATACTCCTATATCCAGAGCATGCAGGCTAAGAAGCCAGAATTCAGCCTGGACCAGTATTATCTGACAAGAAATATTGGAGTGCTTTTGGAAAAGACCTGTGGAGCCATGAAAGGATGTGATTTGGACCATCTTTTCTACCAAGAAGTTTCACTACAAGGGTGGCAGGTGGCTGGAGGCTGCACAGCAGCACAGCTGGATACTGCACAGCACATCTAGCTATCCCCATAGCGGCTACATGTGCCTAACAGGGTACAGCTACAGGCCCCACAGTACTCAGATTTCTGCCTGGGGTTGCCAGATACCGGGTCCACAGGCCAAGCACGAGCAAGCTGGGCAGCCATTTGATTTGGCCCTGCAGCCACGTCAGGGGCCATCACTAGTCTGTGTAGCCTCAAGAAATACCTTTTTTTTCCCTGTGTGGCACCTCCCTCTGCACAGGCTGTTACTAACCTTTCATCAGTACTGCACTGAGTCTGCTGGGCAAACCAGTTAAGTGCCTCTTTCAGTGGATATTCTTACAGTGTTTTACTGACCTTCTCAAGAGCAGGTGTTATTTAAATCACATTAATTCAGAAACAGGTGTTCCTAAGTAAAACTTGAGTGGGCAGACCAGGAAAAATAGTCCAATAAAGACATGTACAACAAAGCAATGAATCCTGGTGGAGTTTGAATACCTGATGAAAGTGATGTTCAGGTCCTGTGAAGACAAAGAAGGCTCAAGACCTCATCAGAGATGGGGAGAAGCGCGAGGCATGCTTAGGAAACTAGAGGGAGTGGAGTGCTGAGACACACTTTGACTTAGTAAACTTCTGCTGAAGTTCAGACAGTTATGATCCATAAGCTCTTTACTTCCTCATAGCTGCTTGGTACCAATGCCTACAGAGCAGAGGGAGGAGACTGGGTCATGACCTCTCCTCCATGTCCTTCGGTGTGAACGCTAGCACCCTAGCGGCAACCCCAGGATTTTGTGCGAGCCTTGAGGAAGGGGTAGAGGGATGCCCACCTCTGTTGTGCCATGAGAACTGCAGGAATGGTACCCTGTGGTGGGATACCATATGCCAAGAGGACACAGAGAGGCATTTTATTTTTCATTGCTCTGTGCGTGTCTTACATCATCCCAAACAGAAAGGTAACTCCAGTGGAACATGCGTACTATGTGCTTCAATCACCATATATCCCCCATATGCAAATTATTAACTGGAGTGACCATAAGGAAAGAGAGTATGTACCAGCAACTGAGGTGCTTGTACAGAGGACTGAACCCAAATCCCTGGCCCTGAGGGACTACCACAGCCGGTACTTCTGCAGATGGTTAGCACGCTCTGGGCCCTGGAAGTGTGCCAGAGAGGAAAGTGCTGTTGCCTACACATGCCAAAGTAAGCTAAAAGCATCCAAACACAGCAATGTAGTGTGGTGTTCAGGAGAAGACCATGATGTAGTGAGTTCAACCGAATAAATTGGGTTAGAGAAATGGGAGACCTGACCTCCCAGGATGCCTTTTCTCTCATTCCCTACGGTGAAGGAAACTATACATCTCAGCTGATCGGGGCACCAGCCGCTGGAGGCAAGTGACTTGAGAATGATGCCTCCCACACCAGGGGAAAATCTGCAGAAATTAGTTGCTATATTAATTGGACTTTCAGGGACTGGAGGAGGAAGGAGGGTTTGAGATGTACAAGCATAGAAGTAATATGATGAAAGAGATTAATGTGGTAGATATCTGTGAGAAAGAATGAAGGAAGCAAGTCTAAAATGAGATAACTACAAGATTAAATTATGATCAGCGTCTTACAGATAATGTCTGCTTTTTTAGCCAAGCCTTTTTCTTGAAACGATGTAAGGAGCGCAGGAGTTTGTATACAAAGATAATATATCAGTCTCTTTTTAGAACCTCTTAGATGTGTGTGAGCTGTAGTGACTACAGGACAAATACATGGCATGGAAAGACTTGTTCTAAGATGCAACCACCATGTAAATCAAGGAGATAGTGAAAATCATCTAAACTGAGACCTACCTGTTGCCTTACTTGCTGTCCTACCCTGGCCCTTACATTTTTGAAAGCTGTCGATTGGTGCCCTCCGTCTTCTTTTCTGGCCATTGCCATTCCTCCAACTATTCCTTTCCTAGGGCCCTGGTCAGGGGTCATGTCCCCTCTAGACCCTTTCCAACTTTGGTGAAAATCAGTCCCTGTGACTGGACCCAATGCTTTAGCTGAGGCTTTTCCAGCATCAAGTAAAGCAGAAGGATTACTCCATGTGTCTTACAGATGACCCTCCTCTTTACACATTCCAGCATGTTGGGATTTTTTTTTTTTGCTGCCACATGATGTCTTTGGCTGACATTCAGCTTGTGATAACTCCAGATCCTGCAAAGCTGTAAAGTAGTTAGTCATTTCCCACTCTGTATTTATGCAGCTGAAATACAGAAATGAATGTAGAACTTTGCATCCAATTTTTTTCAGACTATTCCAGTTTCTCAAAGCTCATTCAGATTCTGACTCCTGTCCTCCAAATCACTTCCAGCTCCTCACGGCTTAGAGTCAGCTGTAAATTTACAAAGTATGCTCTCTATTCCATCATCCAAGTTGATAATGCAAATATTGAATAGTGCCAGACACCGGACAGACTCCTGGGAAACCCCTCTCAATGCATCCTTTTGATTTGATGGTGGACCATTGATAACTCATTTCTTAGCACAGCTTTCTGGCCAGCTTTGCATCCACCCTATGGCTGCTCTTTTGTTACTGTCCTGCAACTGGGGGCTGTTCCTGTAAGCACCTGCTCTTTTGTCAAAAAATGTTGTAGGGTTTTTTTTCTCCCCCCTGTACTCGCATGCTGGTAACCCCAGGGAACAGTAGCCAGAGAGGCAGCGAGCACACAGCGTCTGAGGAGCTCCTCTGGGCCCTTAGACAGCCAATTAGTACAGAATGAAAAGTTGGGGTGCCCGTGGGCAATTTGTCTTTTCATTCTGTCAGTCCACTTCTATTCAGTGCTCCAAAGAAATGCCCTCGGTGTTTATGCAGGGTTTTTTTCATATACTGCTCTTGTGTCCCTCAGAGGAAAGAAAGTATTTGTCTGTCTGAGAGTGATCTAATGTTAAACACAGATTTGTGGTTGGTTTTTTTTTTTTACTTCCTAGTACTTAATGGCTTTTTCCTTAATACCAATATTCTAATACCATCCTCACTATCAAAAAAGGATACAAAGAAAGCCTATGTGAACCCTGATAACTCAAATAGACTTTGGTCTGCAAGCCTCAAATGCATGTTGGGAACTCTGGTTGCTCAGGTAAAGAATTAATATTTTGGAAATTAGAAGAAAGATTTTTGCTTGGAAAAATAATTAGCCATGCGTAGTATCAGATTTCTTACTATTCAGCTTTTGTACAACAAAGTGGCCAGTGATTTTTCTGGATGTTTTAAAGCCCTGGATTGAGTCCTGTACTTCATTAAATGAATATACCTTGTAAGTCAAGTAAAAGACAGTGCTTCCCAGAGAAGACTGATATTTTTTAAATAAGCATCAAAAGTTTGGACATGATTCAGGGACAATGGGCATTACCAAAGGGCAGACTGTTGTTAGAACCATCCAGTGCAAGTGGAGATGGTGAATCAGAAAGTCTTTTAGATATTCAAACATACACATGTCAGAAGGTTGGATCGAGGCATTTTAATTCCTCATCTTTTACAAGAGGAGCAGACATAAGGTCATGAGAGATGTTCTGAGACACAGTTCAGGAGTCCTTCACAATTTGCAGAGCAGCTAGTAAGAACACAGCCCGCTCTTGGCCCCACCTTGAGAAAATAAGTGTTTGTGAAATGGTTTGATATTTAGAAGTACCTCAGGTCCTGCCATTACAACATTTTAGATGTCAAAGGCACGGATGGATAAATGTGAAGAGCCTTTAAAAAAAGGAGTCTTTTCAGACTTTCAGACTTTCAGATACTGAAGTTGCAATCCCATATTGAATGAATAATCCACTCCAGAAATGTGGAAAATATTTAGTGAACAGCTGGAGTGACTGCAGTAAATTCATCACTGTTTTAATGGGGGATGGAGGTCAGCAAATGCTAACTATGTTTAAGTGGGGATATGAAAATGAGTATAATCAAGAATTTTTAAAAATATAAACCATCTGGTTAAAGCAAGAGAATTAGAGGATAATTTTCCAATATCAGAAGCTAAGCTAAGGGATAATTAGGAGAGAAAAAAATATGAATTTTGAACCGCTGAGAACATTTCAGCTATCAGCAGAACACACAATGAGGCTAACACAAGCCCTAGCTCCAGTTTTAGCAGCGTGGGGGACTGACATACTCGTTTTCACCCCAGGCAGCACTGGAGCCATGGAGCTGCTGGTATATTCCCACCACTGGAGAGGTGGCATCCTGCAAATATCACGTTGCTTCGAAAAAGAGCAGCAGTGCCACACCGGGACTTTACAGAACAAACCTTCAGCTGGGCTGTGCACCGCAGTCGGATACACCTGCTTGTTGAAATGGGTTCCTCTGACGTTTTTACTGCAATTTATGATGGGCTTGCTTGTTTTCCCTCCACAGCGATTTGGTCCTAAATGGGTAATAGAGGGGCTTGCACAAAATCAACAGAATTGTAAATCACCACCAACAAAAATGATAAAACTCCTTCTAGCATCTTTAATTTCCAATCAATGAACAAATGAGGTTATTGGCTGAATAAGGGGTAGAGGATTGTCAAGCTTTCTAATTCAACCATTCTTCTGGTCTGACTCAGCTGTCAGAGCTGACTTGAAGGGAACGGTTGAGACAACACACAATCTGAGTTGTTAGAGGGCAAGGAAATCTATAGAATGAAAGCAATGATTATGACTTCCCAGGAACATTGATATGCTAAATCTGTGAGCGAGAAAGATATCTTGGATAAGAGTCTTAAATAAAACCAAGATTTTTGTAAAAAAATTAGCTTCTGAGGCCCACAAGTAAAGCTTGCATTTGAAATGTTGGCTGCCTGGATACACCTCACCTACATGAATTGTCTTGTGCAATTTTTTGGTTGCTAAGGATGCTATTGCAAACAGACGGAATTTCAATTGGAGCCTGGAGCAGGCAGCCTGCTGTTTCTGGTGGGGTGCGGAGTAGCCTGTTCTCATCTATTTATTATTACTTTTGTAGCAAGGTATCAGTTCCTGGAATTGCCAAAGCGATCTTTCTTGGGATGAAATGTCTTATTTTTCAGATGGGGGAATTCAGAATACTACCACCTGAGCTGAATTATTTACCAGATTTATGTAAAAAAATCAGAGAATAGCATGTTTCCCAGGCCCAGGTTTTTTTTGGTTATGCCCACATTTGGGTCACAGCAGGTCAAAAGGGCATATTCAGACATAGCAGGTTATTGCAAACAGTGGAACTGAGGCAGCACAAAGCTCAGTAGAGGTCACAGGTGGGAGAAAAATCCTGGTAAACACAGTGCAACGGGTCACATTATGTATTGTGGTATTGCAGTTATACAGCCATCAAAACCCAGTTAGTTTTAAGCTAGATGCAATGTAAACATAACCTTAGAGGGGGATTTGCTGGGGAGGAATGGTCTCAATCCCTTTTTGTTAGAAGATGTAAGAACAGACGATACCTAAACTGTTGTGGTTCACAGAGACAGAGAGATGTCTGTGAGCTCCAGTCTCTCATGGGGGCTTTGAAAGGTTTCCCTGCGAGCCCACTGACACTAGAGAAGAGCAGGCTTGTTCTGCCAACAGATGTTAAGAAGTTAAAGCGGTTCCCAGCATCTTTTCTGCTTCTGTTGCTCTAATGCCCTAGAGCCAAGCAGCTTCTTTTCCCTCTCTATAAATTTAGACCTAACAGAAGTAGCAGAAAAATTCCTCTCCTTGCCTAAGTGTTGACAACAGGGCTTAAAAGAACTCTTTAAATAAAGCTATTTAGGAGAATATCTTGCAAGCTGTCCCCCCATTTAAAGAACCCCCTAATCCCACAGTGATGATTCTCTCCAGTTCCAAAGGTTTCCCTGGACAGGAGGGAGGAGGACGGCGCCCGACTGGCCAGCGGAGGCTGCGAGCTCCCGGCTGTTCAGGTGTTGTTTCGCCCTGCCTCACCTACCGCCTGCCCTCAGATTACGCTGTGTCGGTGGCTGACAGCAAGACACACGTCGGCCATCGTTGCTCTTAAACATGAGATTCGCAGTGTGGATTTTAAAAGTATTAGGCCACCGTTGGCCGGTTGGTCTCTTTTCTGCTGCCGCCTCTTTTTCGCCATCCTCTTCCAGATGTGCTGTTGAAAGTCATACTTGAAGGACGTTTGTTACCCGTGACAGCCCAATTTCTTAACTAACAGTGACTCACCACAGTGACTTGAGAGATGTGGAATTACTTTTATTTTTAAAAAAAATCGGGATAAGCTTATCTTTTCCTATATGTGAACTGATACCCGTTGTTATTCATTCAAAACGTATGTAATTCAGCTTAAGCAGGGGGAAGGGGAATCAGAAGGAAAAGGATGCATCCTGTTAGAAAATGGAAAATACTGTATTTATCATCTTAAAAAGAACAAAAAGATCTGCAAGTTATGTGGGTTTCTGTGACAGTAATTATCCTTCTATTCAAGAATGAGTAATTACATTATTCTGCATGCTAGCTTCCCCCCCTCCCCGGTTATGTGGCATGAGCAGGCAGGCACACACACACACACGCCATGTGGTTGTACCCCAAACAATAAAAACAGGGGACACTGGAAAAGGTAGTTCTGTTGTTTTCCTGAATAATGGTGATTATGTACTTTTTTGTGTATGCTAAACGCCAGTGGTTGAGAGGAAAGAAAGCTGAATTCTTTTTTTACCTTCCTCGTGAGGGAAGCAGGGTACTGCTCTGCCGTGGCACCAGCCAGCGCGATGCTTTGGAAGTGCTTGCTCCCTTCTCTCCACACTGAGAGATACAACGAGAAAATATTAACTACTGATTAGCTTAGAAGATAATTTGTGAAGCATATATATATAAAGGGGGAGTTCATCCACTGCCTTTTCCCTTTGGTGGAAAGGACATGTTTCCCCTTGTCTTTTACATGCTCTGACTTGTGTTAGGTGAACTGCATGGTGTACCTGCCCTTTTCCAGTGGGTCAGGGTCAAGTCTTCGATAAAAAGTTGAAAGTCTATAGTCTAAATTCACTAGTTACATAGAATCATAGAATCATTTAGGTTGGAAAAGACCTTTAAGATCACTGAATCCAACCGTAAACCTAACCTTGTCAAGTCCACCACTAAACTATGTCCCTAAGTGCCACATCTACACATTTTTTATATACCACCAGGTATGGGGACTCAACCACTGCCCTGGGCAGCCTGGTCCAATGTCTGGTAACTCTTTTGGTGAAGATATTTTTCCTAATATCCAATCTAAACCTTCCCTGGTGCAACTTGAGGCCATTTCCTCTTTTCCTATCATGTTTGTTACTTGGGAGAAGAGACCGACACCCACCTTGCTACACCCAGGTAGTGGTAAAGGGTGATAAGGTCTTCCCCGATCCTCCTTTTCTTCAGGCTAAAGTCTCATTTAATTAGTAGTATTCACTTCTCTATATTACTTGTCGTGCACCCACAGCAACCCTCATAAAACCTTAGGCAGAGTCATGGATGTGACCTCAGGGGCTGAGCTAGACCTTCCCAAGGCAGAATCACCTAGGCACTCTAATTCCTTATGGAGTCTTACTCAACTCATTCTTAAGTAACCCTGATGTTGGATGTCCCGTTGTCTCCTCTGGCAATCTGTTCAACTGTTTCTGCATTCCTCCTGATATGATGTCGATGTCTTTTGTCTTTCTCAACTTAATGTTTTCCTGCTGCCATTTAACCCCAGTGCGGTCCAGCCTCCACAGAACTCATATCAATAAACATGTGTAGAGGACACATATCAATAAACATCAGTACTTATAGTAGTCCTCTACATATTTGAAGACTTGCTGTATCTTCTCTAGGATAAGTCCTTCTTCATTAGGAAGTACATTTAGACCTCAGACATTCCTTTGCCTTTTTCTGGACAATCTGCAAATAGCCCACTTTTGTCTGTAACTGATGGACCCAGAACTTGGCACTGCCCTAGACAAGTCCTCACCAGTCCACCTAATCTACTCACCCACCTTAAACCTACATTTTGGCAGGTAGAGAGGCAGTATTCTTAAAATAATTCCCTAAATTCCTAAAACTCTTTATCTCCAGAGAAAAGCAAAGTCTAGGTCAGATCTCTAAATGTAGATTGACAGATTTCCCCTTCGGAGAACATCAAAACTGCCTACCTATCACTCTGATAAGGCCTAACCCACTGCTCAGGGCTAGTCTTTTCTGGAACAGACTAGCCATGTCCATGTATGGCACGTTGGTACTCCTTAGACTTAGTTATTACCTTTCTCGTGTTTCTTCAGTTCCACACATCAAAAGTGATGGGAAGGCTGTGTCACGTTCCCTCAGAGCAGTGGTTTTACAGCACAAACCCCAGCTCATGTCAGTGTGTGGCGTGAAGGTTTGCAGGGGTGGGTGAAGGAGGCTGGGGCTGTATCTTGGGACCAGGAAGGGCAGGGGGTCCAGCCTTGCTGCAATATCACCCAGGCTGTCCGCTGGGACCAGTCTCCAGAGGGAACTGCTCCCTGACACTGTACCTGGATGTTGGTTTAGGGCAAAAAACAGAACTTAGGAGCATAACACAAGTACAGGACCTGGGAGTCAGCTGGGGAGCAAGGTCTGTCGACAGCGTGGTTGTGCACCATGTTAAGAGAGGAGGTTCTGTTCATAGCATTTTTAGAGACATACTTAAAAGAAAGGACTACAGGACCAGTCTTGTAAATGTCATGATAAAAATAATGAATTCCAATGATTAATGAAATGTCTTAAGCAAATGTTTGTTAATGTTCTTCAATTAAGCCCATTAAACTGCATTTAAACCCCAGGTCTGCATTTAAACCCAACCCCAATTTATTTAAACATTTATCTACCCTTCAAATAAATCTGTTATGGCAGGTTTCCTCCCAAACAGCTATTGAATTATTAGAGAATTAATTTTCTCTTGTAGTTTGCAGAAAAATGTTTTTTTCATTTCTTATGGTATTTTCTCTCTCGCCTTGCTGTTGAAGGGACAGAGCATCCTTAAAGAGTAAGTTGCTGATTTTTAACCTTGAATGTATTTACCAAGCAGACAATAGTTTTAACAGGTAATTTTCAAGTGTCTTGTAACAAGTCCCTCCATTCTTTGACTTTGGTGGCTATTATTTCCCTTGCTCATATTCATTCTGTGCTGAGAACCAAAGCAAAGCAAAGCAAAACAATTGGAAAAAAAAACCCAACTCTATAAAGCGAAATCCAGGCTTCAGACATATATGCATTGAATTTTGATAAAGTTCTTGGGATGTAAAAAATGCAGGCCTGCTGTAGGTAATGCCATTACAAGTGACAGTACCAAAACAGGTATACGCAGAGAATGAAAAAGAAAATAATATTTTCTGTGCTTTCTTACCACAAAACGACACGTTTCAGTACAGTGAAAAAGAGCAGCTGAGTGTCAGCGATCTGGGTCAGGTTTCATTGACAGTCTAAGCGATAGCATAGCAACTGCGTTCAACACATTTGCAAACAAGTAAAACTTGAGAGGGGCTGCAGGCATGCTGGACCAGGAATAGAATTCAAATGTTCTTGGCAAATCGGAGATAAACTGAAGAAGCCAGATGTCATGCTGGGGTATATAAATAGGAATACAGCAGGCATGACATGTCCAGTTCTTCTTCTCTTCTGCTCAGCGTTGGCAAGGTCTCGTATGAAATACTGTGTCCAGTTTGGGGTGTCACATTTTGGGAAGAGTAAGTGGAGGGGGAGCAGTGAAAATGGTCAGAGCTCCAGAAAACATCGCATCTCAGGTCTGCTTGAGCTAGTGGAGTGAAGTACTGAGGTGTGACATGGCAGGTGTTAAAGGACATGAAAAGCTGCTGCCCCTTCTTGTCTAAGACGGATGGGAGAGAAACGATGGGCTTACACTGCATCAAGCAGAAATTCAGGTTAGACACAGAAAAAACCCTCCAACTATGGATGCAGAAGTGCTGGAATATGTTGGGAGACCTCATTATTACTGGAGGTATTAAAAAAACATGTTGGTCTAGCATCTGTTAAAAAGGAATTGGGATGCTTAGGCTTGCTTGGACATAGAAGACAGGGGAATAACTTGGATCCCACCAGTCCTGTAGTTTTATGACTGTATAAATAGACATTAGAGATAAGGGAATCAATACCAGACTAGAAGGTAGGTCCAGTCTCACCATTTTGTCATGTATCTGCTATCAGAAATAAGGAAGGAAAGAGGTGCTTTCTGCTCCCCCCCCCCTTAAAAGGCCTTGGTAACTGGAGTATTTGAAAGCTCTACCCTAACTTGCAAAAGCAGAATTTGCTTTCCTGCTGCTTTCATAGACACTATGTGACGGTGCAAATGTATTTCTGAGTTTCCATGTAAAAGCATACAGGATAAAAATAAAATTACATTATATCTGGATCCATGAAAGCTGTGGGTGGGTGGGAGGGCTGCTGCCAAAGCCCTGATTTTAAGCTTCATGGGAGAATTGGGGAGAAATTGCAGCTCCTCAGTGAGATTGATTCCATGACTGCTCAGCTTGATAAGCTCAGCAGAAGATCAGCAGGAAAAAAAAAAAATCCTAAAACCTGTGGGGGTTTTTTGTTTGAATAAAAGCCCATGTTATGAAACTGTAGTACTGCTTGTTAGTAGCTTTGCTGTTTGACACAAACATTACCCATCAGCTGGTAGTGTTAGCGATTATTGAGTATTTCAGCCTCTAATTAACAAATACAGTGATAAATTCCTGCAGAAAATACCATTGCACTTTGCACCAGCTACTTTTTTAAACTTGTTTTATGTTTTCTAGTTAGGCATATAAATAGGATTCAGCAACAGAAAGGTTTTTCTTTGTGGCTGGGGTAGAGAAAAGGGTTGTGTATGTTTACTTCATAGTTTGAGAATTCAAGGGCGCAGAGGAGCTTTTGGCATGTACATCTTGGCTTAAAGGAAACTGGGAAAGCTACACCAGGCTTCGTTGTGTTTTTCCTGTAGATCTCCATTCCCTTTGCCATCTCTCCTCCCTCTTTTCAGTTTTCTTTGAAACTCCTTACGGACCTGATACAGCATTGCTCTAGGAGTTTCCTCATAACCAAATCCTGTCACATGAGGATACTGCTAAGAGGAGAAAAAGCCCTAACAAGTTCTAGCAATGCCAAATTACATTCAGTTCTTGTATTTTCACTTGGCATGGTAACACTTCGAAAGAGCAATTGTTTCACAATCACAACTTCTGCAGCCTGTTCATTTCCTTTCTCTCACTTCGCTGTTCAGAGACCATCAGACACCAGGCAAGCCAATAAATGTCCATCCGAGCAATTACAGAGCACAAACATCAAGTGAAACAAACTGGGGTTTTTTCTAGCAAGTACAAATTAAAGGGGCAAAACTGATAGTGTCGCTAGAAATAATTTATTTGCATGGGAACTCTTTTCTCTTTAATGAGCTTCTTCAGGTATTAATTAAATTAAAGATCATGATTTTAAGAAAGCTTTTCTCCTAAAATAATCCCTCTGTCGTGACAGATATGGGACACAATTCTCTTAAAGAAATCTCAGTACTTGCAGCCGTGATTCATGCGACCTTTTCAGCAAAGTACTCAAGAATATGCTAGTTGTTCCTAGGCTGCTTGGACTTAAACTTATGCTAAAAGTTGTATTTATAAATCAGGAGCTTGTGCCTGTATCGTTTGGAATAGAAGCAAGTCTCTTTTTAGGCTAGTCCCTGGAAGAAACACTGCTATGCATAGGGATTTCGATGGCTCTTCCATTAGGGATCACCAGTAACATCATTTAAGATGCTCTCAGTGAAGAGATTGAGTGGTTTACAGCTCTTCCCTCTGATCAGCATTAAAAGAAAAGAAATTCCTTTACGCAGCACAGCGGATGTGTAAAAAGATGACTGATGCTTAATATCCATGCTGATAGCCATGTTACCCACAGGGAAGTCCTGAGCAGGAGGGATTTCTGAATCACAGAGCTCCGAGGGAGGAGGAAACCTGATTTGCTAAGAAATTGGTTTTGGTGGGATTCTTGTGAAAGTGGTCAAAACCAGCTGGGTCTGGTTAGCGTCTCTTGCAGTGAATTACAGAAATCTGCAGGCTCTTCTGTCCTTCGTTTCAGGGTCTGCGTGCAATATGGAAGTGAACAAATGACATTAACATGAATGTTATTTGGAGTCTCAGTTTAATTTCTGTCCTGAACAGGCCACTGACATTCAATCATTCTCATCCCAGTAAGCTCCAGGTGTTCAGCAAAGGGGTCCATGCTGATGAGCCACAAAGGCTAAAACTCATATCTGCTCTCTTTCGATATCTGCAGAATAAATGTCTATGTGCACTAGTGTCCCTAGGATCCCTTTATAATAATTGTAAGAGAATTTGACCCTATTTTTGGCACCTGCTTTAAGATGGTGTGAATCACACCTTCAAAATGCTTCTTTCTCTTTTTTTGTTTAGGAAAGCAGCCAGCGGTGACTAGCTCAGAAACAGGCATTTAAGTAACAGATCTATCAGGTTAGGAGGCACGAATCCCAGCCAAAAGCACAAATATACATGGTACGCCTGGCCACGCACATCCCTTTTTCCATCCTCCTCTGCTGATACTAAATGACATCTGGCTGGGCAGTACCACGGGGCACTCCTGGGCTGCAGATTTCCCTTCTGCTCACCTGGACAGTGAAGAAGAGGGAGACAAGAGAGGAGCTGGCTGTTGCCCAGCTCTTGTCCCAGAATGGAGCTGAGACGCGTCTGCAGAATGCACCAGGCCCGAGAACTGACTCGTGCTTTGGGGTCCCACAGCACAGAAATAGCCAACGTGCCCCTTATGAAAAGGCTGCATTTCAGTTCCCAAGACAACACGCCAGCACTAGGTTGGGACCCCTCAGCTGGTGGCCTCACTCCCTCCTTATGTGATGCTTGTCACAGAAAAAGAAGTCGCAGGCATCAGGGCTGAAAATCAGAGCAACAGCTTTCTTCCTGTTTTAATTTACAGGTATAGGAAATTATTGCTCAGCAGGGGAGGCGGTGATAAAGCAAAACCTCTGCTTAAAGGCCCAAGTATCTTCTCTGGTTGCAGACCTATCACGGCGTTAACGCTAGCAGTCTGGCAGCACACAAGGCGTTGCTCCAGCTGAGGATGTTTGGTGGGGGCAGCAATAGCGGGGCAGGTCACCCTTCCTCATTGTTCTTTGACTTTGCTTTCAGGTTATTTCAAAGAGACGTTAATAAAGACTGGTTTTTCTTTGAGCAAGGCTTGCTGTCTGTGATCATTTTCTGATAATATCGTTTGTTTTCAACCTGGCAGTAGGGTTGTGGAATGAGGTCCCCCTGGACCTCCATGACTTTTTATTTTACCTGGCAGTTAACATCTCAGCTCCTTCCCTTGTCACTTGATCTGGGATAAAAGAAACCTACCCCTTTCTTAAGGGGGAAAAAAAAAAGGAAAAATAAATCCCTGAGGGAAGGAATGATTATAGGGAAGATGGGATGTATACTGTACTGGGTTGCCATTTTCTGGCAAAGCAAATCAAGCCCTGAACTCAAACTCTGTTTATTAAGCAAACAAAATGTTTCACCATGTGCAGTGTGCCTGTTTCTGCAGCAAACAGCAGAAACAACCTTGAAACAACCCAGTGTGCCAGGCAAGGGGTGAGATAGCGTTACAGTTCTTCAAGCTCTAAAAAGAAACCTTTGTGGCACATTTGGTACAATATTTGGTTTGCTCATAAAAAAAATCCAGTCTTCTATAATTCATTGTAGGTGTAATGAAATATGTTTAATGTGATGGAAAGTCCTTGATAAGATACCAGCCGTGGCAGCATGTGGATGTTTCCTAACTGGCATTTGAGAAAGCCAACATGATTTAATCAGGGCTCATTTTAAGTTGACTTGTAATTGCCTGCACAGGAAAGGTAAGAAGTGAGTTCCTCTGTAACTATGAGATTCTGTTCTCCACATCCAGCTGGAATATAATATTGCTGCATTGGCTTCTAGGCCTGTGGGGTTTAAATAGTGTCTGCAATCTGGTGCCATGCTGATTTACTAATCCTTGATCTTAGTTGAACATGATCACAGTCCCTGCTTCTGTTCATAAGGGATAGGCTTACTGTTAATTGACAGGCTTTGGCGTCCTACCAAAAGAGCTGCAATGTAGAAAAGGAACTAAAACTGAGCAGAGGATGTATCGGACAAGCCAATTTGGGGGAAAAAGAAAATCTATGTAGTAGATCTTTATACCAAAAATTATTTCCTATTTTATTGTTTCATGAAAACTGCAGTCTGTGATTTGCATTTTAACATGAAACTAATAAAAACAGAGTAATCTGAAATGTGTTTGCAGGGTGATTAAGTAACTAAGATGTGGTGTTTGGAATCTTCCCAGCTGCTCTGCTTTCCATTTATTTAATTATTGTGTGAACTTTCATGTTTGTGTCTGCTTACAGAAACTTGTGTGCAATTGTACATCGTGTGTACACCCCATCTCATATTTGTGATATTGCTCACAGATTTCGGAAAGATTGTATCCAGGGGCTGGGGGCCACGTGCCATTTTATCCAGCGTGTTTGAAATGTGATGAAAAAATGTTAGTATGCTATAGTTTCTTTTCCAGTGACTCCCCCGAAGTTTCAGACTGTCTTCTTTTTATTCAGAACTATGTTTCCCCCAAGTTTTGATCCCCTTCTCTAGCTTTCTAAACTGGCAAAACTCCTGAGAAAAATTATTGTGAGGGCAGGCTGAAATCCTTTTAGATACATCTGTCTACATTTCTGCACTGCTGGCCTTGCAGTCCTCAGAGACGCTAAATTGAAGGGCAATATTTAGATGCCTGTGGTACTCCAGGAGAATACAATCTTTCATCAAACAGTTTTGAAGCCTTCAGTATGGCTGAACTTGCCAATGTAGGTGTGCTTGTTTGATGACAACTTTAAACCTTTCTTGTGTTTTGGATGTGCCACTCATGCTAACTTGGAGCCCACCTACCTACAGCCAAATACAAGTGTTTTGAATTCCCTGGAAACTTGTTTTTTACACAGTGAGCTAAGCTTTGGGGAATGTCCTGCCTAGTTTCATAATTTCATCTAACCAAAGGAAAAAAACAGGTGGTCTTTTTGGGTTTTGGGGATGAGTTGTAACAGACCTTTCACTGCTGTGCAAGTGAGGAGCAGACTAAGAGCCTTCCCTCTTGTTAGGTAATTGTTTTAGGTTCAATGAGGAGGAGTGCAAGACTGAAAACTGAACTAATTATTTCATGCTGAGCCAGGGCTGAACTGCGGAGCAGGACAGTGCATAGCATCTCTAAAAGTCTCAGAGCAAACTCAAGCCAGGTGAGACTACAGTCACCTGGAGTCAACGCTTTGCCTTCCCAGTTCTTGACTGCTTTGGATATTCAGGTGCCCCTCAGAGAACCACAATTATTCTGGGGCATGTCTACTGGTAGTCTTCCAGCTTTGTCCAAATGATTGCATCCTCACCTGGTATTTCAGCAACACTGTGTTTTGCTTTTGCCATGCAAGCCTCCAGCTGGTGTATTTTCCACACTGGCTGTACAGAAGATTCTTTCAAAAGTGGCTGTATAACTGCTTTGCAATTCCCATGCCATATAATTTATCCTTGGCTATGTGCTTACATGGGATATTTGGAGGTGAAGACTGTGATGTTAACAGTCATCTCATGAGTGTATGTCTAACCCAGCTGTGAGGTCTGTGGATAGAGGGCAGAGATGTCCACATCAACATGCGGTTTTTGCTCTCAAGATAGGTCAGCTCAATAAGAAAATCAAACCTTCCTCCAAGCTGTTCCATTGCCTCTCTGGTGGTCCTAGGCCTCCATGGCCACAAGAAGCTACCTGAGCTATTGCCCTATAATTGCAGGTCCATGACTCAGTGTAAGCCTCTCTTTTCATGATGGGGGGTCAGTCTACATGGCCAAATGTTGCACATGGATGAAGGGTTTATGTTCACGCTGAAGTCTATCTACTTTCCCAAGCCCCTACCAAGGTCTTCCAAACTCTGAGGTCAAAAGCCTACTATCTCAGGCTTAGTTAGAAGTGTCATAGTAATTTTTCCCTTGTCATCTGAGTGACTGGGTGATGTCAATGTTCTGGTGTCTGTGGGGTCACTGTATCCCTCACTTGCCTAGCTGGTTTTAGCAAAATCTCATCCTTGCCATCTCTGGCAGCCATATCCTTACAGAAAGGTTAGCTTTGTCCACCTTCTGTGACGGATTTTTATAAATGTGCTCTCTCATGCTTGGGGCCTTGATCTTCTACGGGACCTGAATTTGGCATCAATCAGAACCAGAGAAGTACTTCTTCAGCTTGCCTGTGGTGGTGCCCATAACTTTGCCTCAGTTATTCTGCAGCATATCCCAACTGACACCCTGATTGTCTGGATTATGCTGGAATATGGCACAGCTCTTTCCAGTCTGTGAGCCCTTTTTTTTTGTCCAGAAGAACTGGGGAGAGGGGATGCTGTACACCAGATCCTCACCCTATCCTAGATTCAGATGCAGCTGGGGTGCACAGCTAAATGCAGGAGATGGGAGACATTCCTGGGTTCAACACCAGAGAAATGAGATGGAGCATTTTTCTTACCCTCTAATTATTTTTAAGCAGGTTAATAGCAATGGAGACATGAGCACTGCCAGGCTTGACAGATGAATATACACAACACTTCATAAAGTGATATTTAGAGAGGAGTGCAATTTCAAGACAAAAAAGCGTAATATTTTTGTATCAGACAATTTCCAGTGGTTTTTCTTACTGGCTCCTGGGCATCCTGTGGTTGTGACAATCCAGATATTCATAGAATCATAGAGCCATTAAGGTTGGAAAAGACCTCCAAGATCACCAAGTCCAACCATCAACCCAACACCACCACGCCTACTAAACCATGTCCTGAAGGGCCACATTTATAGTGCCAGTATCTATTAAAAGACCTTTGGCTTCTAACCAGAGAGGCACGTGCTATGGAAACACTGGATGGGCTCTTCCTGGAGCTGTAAGAGAAGCTTGTCCTAAGGCTACTGGACCGTCCATTTAACTCTGAACCAATAATAAGTTGTGCATTTTTGAATAATCTATGACTAAACTTGTTGTGATCACTTGGGAGAGAACATTTGAATTAATAGAGGTATGAAATTGAAGTGGATTAGGTAAATCACATGAAAACTCTGTGTGTACATTCTCATTCAAAATTGAAATGAGCTTAGTTCTTAGTTTCATTTATTTCCTGCTGTGGTGCTTGAAAAGTGTTTCAAATCAGGGCAACTTTAATTCTGAATAGGAAAGTCCACAGGGGAGGTGAATATGTTTTACCTAAGGTGCATTAAAAAGTTAACTTGAATTAACTTCCTTAAGAAAATCTCTTACTCTTATCTTGAATGAGAGAAGAACATATTTGCTTGATGCTGAAAGATGAAAAATGGTTTGTCATGAGACAAATATAAAATTGTGAAGTGAAAAATAAGGTCTATTCTCCAAAAGTTATTTTTTAAAAAATCCCATAAAATTTAGGAGAGTTTCTAATTAAACAAATTGCCTGGAAAAATCAGCTATCCCCTAAAGAGTCGTTTTGTTCAATTTGGAGACAACACTCAGCCATTACAGTGTGAAACAGATTTGCTTTAATTGCAAATCTCAGAGCAGTGTCCTCCAAGAAGTTGCTTCCCACCTTTCATTAATAAGACTTGACTGTGAGGGGCACCTGCAAACAGTCGACAACTGCCTCATTATAAATATTTTATTAAAAGTACTTATTTTATAAATAGCTTTGTGTATTGGCAGAGACTTTTGACTAATGTTGGTAAATTTTAGCTACAATTAAGTAGCTCACTAGTAATTCAAAGCTGGGGAAAGTTATCAGAAGGATGCTTAAAAAAAAAATCTCGAGTTAGAAATGAGGACATATATGTTTAAAGACAGCCCTGGAAAAAAATAAAAAAAAGTATTGTGGTGAGAATGTAATGTATTTCTAGAGCTCAAAAGGGTGTGCTCTGTGAAGGTATTGATAGGCAGTCTGTCCTTTTTTCAAGTCTTATCTTCAGGGTAGCAGAGCTCAAATGTGCCAAACACTTCTTGTGTTCAACTCTGATTGCATCTGTGCAATTTTCTCTGAGATTTATGTCTGGTGTAAATGAAAGCAGTGGGCATTCGATCTCATTGTCTCGTTATATTTAACATATTTGTTAGATTAACTGATTGCCTAAATGTTTTTATTCTTATCACATCTGCGGTGCCAAAACTTCACTGATCAACAAAAGGATGCTGGCTGGATGATAACAAAGTGACTGCTGCTTCAGGCAAGAAATGCAGGCTCAGAAGTGTGACTCCCCCAGCCAGGAGAGGACAGAGCTTGTGTGCCTACTGAAGTCGCATTCCTGGTATTGAGAAAGAAGGACAAGTATTGTTTTAAGATTTTTCTAAGGGTTCTCGGGTATGCACCCCCTCACACACGTGTTTTGCTTCTTCATTTAGGAGAGGCTATAGAAAGGACAAAGACATCTGGAGCAGGGAAGGCAAAAGAAGCAGTAATGGGGCAAAAATATTCACACTTTGTCTTTTGCCGATGCTCTCTCAGTGAAAAAGTTCTTGCAGAGTATTTCAGTACCACGCTACTTTGCACATGCTCTGCTACCCCAGCACGCATCCAAGTTAACTGAATGTAGCCGCAGATCATGGATATGAGAAATACATTGCTGTTGCTGTCTTGGCGTTCCAGTTCTTCATTCTAGAGGCTTTTGGTAAGTGGCTGTCACAGTTTGCTTGAAGTCAGGCTTCTTTAGCTTTCTGATGTGACCTGTGGGGTCTGATGTTCTCAAGGCACACATCTGGGACCGAAGAAACGATGTCTGCCCTTTGCTGGGTGCTCCTCTCTCTGGTGCGAGTTGGTGCTCCAGGACACTGCGCTACTAACCTTTCAGAAGAGGTGAGTAATTTACTCCTTGACTATGTTTGGCCATAAAAAGCCTTTCAGCATTGCATAGTATGACTATACGCTCATCAGTAGCCTCTGGGCCATTGGGTGATTGAAGTGATCTGTATTTATGTATTTGCTCTATTGCACTTGCCAGGGTACTGTGAGACTGGATGAGATACTGTACTTACTCTTCAAGTTCTGCTCTGAGAAGTGAGTTGCAAATGGTGGATGTGAGAGGCAGAAACCAGGAACATACCTTCCTACATACTCTCATTTGTCTAGTTTCAGTTTATCAAGTGCCCTTTATCCCTACCATTAAACACTGGGTCATTTCTAGTAACTGCCGTGGCAGAGAAGGGCTTGAGAGGGGTTTTGAAAGAGAAGTAAACATAAGCCTTATGATTCAGCTCACTTTGAGACCATCTAGAGCAAAAAGCAGTTACTGTGGTAGGAGGTCACACCAAGGCTGACATCCCAGCCAGCAAGGGGAAGAGATCAATGGGACGAGAGAAACAAGAGGGAGTGGAGAGAGAAAGGCACAAGGTCTTAGGAAGGATAAGACAAAAGCTTTGAGCCTGACAGCATGAAAGAAAGGAAACTGGTTCTGGGGCAGAACATCAGGCAAGGGAAAGGCCATTAGCCATTTTACCTGTAAAATTGCACTGTAAGCCAATTATAGCTTCATGTTTACTCATTTGAGCAACTTCTTTTGTCTGCATTGTCCCAGAGCTCGCATGACCCTCTTCATGCTCAGGGTGACCAGGAAAATATGCTTTCCTATTTGTGCGCACACAAGAAGTTTGTGGAGGGGTAACAGGCATCATCGATGCAGTGGCACAGAAACAGAGGTTACCTGCTCCAGTACTGGGCTCTGTGTGCCTAATATTGAGCCTCACGGCTGCATCCTTCAGTGTCCCAGCTGCGCTTCTTTCAAAACACATAAAGAAGGTGGAGCCTGCATATTGGAAAGCCTTGGTAATTTTAAATTTGCTTCTCATCCAACTTGAATGTCATTGTTTAGATTGCGTGGGCCTCCTTTATGTTCCTGCATATGATGTACTTTCTTACCCAGAAAAAAATGGATAAACTTTGAAACCATATACATTTCACAATGCTTACAAAAGCCACAAAAAATGGACATCTTATAATGCCCAAATATACTCATTTAAAAGTTGATGGGGAAATTGTCCAGGATGTACAATATCACACTAAGATTTTGTTCAGAGCAATTTTTTTAATGAGGCTTTTAGTGGTGGTTGTGGTGGGGTTTTTTGTTTTAAATCTTTGAAAATAGGATTTGATGCTGATCTGCTGAAAGGCCTTATCCAGCGGTACTGCTGGCACTAAGTCACACTGTAAACACAGCCTGGCGGTACAAGTCACAATGGACCACAGCTTGAAAATTATTGGCCTAGCAGCCCGGGAGCGGGAGCTCTCAGAGCTCTGCTTTTGAGTCTCTTTTCCATTTCCTTTCTGAATTTCATCATGAACAGCGTTAACACCAGCATTTCTGCTTCTTGCTTTTGCCTGCGTAAAGGGAAAAGTGCAAGCACAGAAACAGATTATTTTTTCCCCCCATAAAGTCTTTATTCAGGTGCTCGTCAACCTAATTTTTCCTTCCTTCTCCTTTCTGCTCGCAGGCTCTCAGCTCCCCTTCGCCACATCCCCCTGCTTCTGTTAGCGTTGCTCCTTTGTGCCTCGCCTTGTTTCTCTTCTCAGCATGGCCCGCTGATGTGCCGTCGTGCTGAGCAGAGGGGCTGGAGCAAGCAAGAGCCCTGCCAGCAGTGGAAGAGACTATGCTGTGCCTCAATTCAATGCCACACTTAGGTTCACTGATTATCAAGAGGTGCTGGATCCAGCTGAGCCACTTCAGCTTGGTGTGACAGCATATCAGCAGGGTAAGGAGGGAGCCCCGAGCCCCAGTGCACCTTGATTCAGGAAACAATCCCATGGCAGACATGGGCTTTCTTTCCTTCTGATCAGAAGGGACTGGATTCCCCTTGTGCCTGTCCAGTGAGACACTTTTGAGAGGATGTGATCGTACTGCACCACTTGCCCTCCTGGTAGCACATAGACAACGGGGCTGAGGGTTTGATCTCCTGTATTAGTTCCTTGGATGCCCTCCAAAGTGCATCGGCTCAGACTTTTGGTTGAGAACATCAGCCTGCAGCAAGCGTTCCCCGTCCTGCTGAAGGCTGGAGCATTTCACCTTACTTTGGGGTGCTGTGATGGTTGCTGTGTCTCAGCTGGGGCACGGTGACTTGTTAAGCTGCTGTAACTGTCTTTACATTTGGCTGTGGCTCTGCAGCCTCAAACGAGTTAATGCTTTGCATTGCTTGTTCTCACCAGCTCTTTGCAGCCCCTGAGATTGCGTTTGCCATGAGGCTGGCTTCACTGAGCCACTGTGGTCACCTACAAGGGTGACAGGTCTGTGCTGGGCTTTCAGTCACTCTGATCCTTTATATCCCATTTGTATGACACTACCACCTTAATTGTTCCTTCAGTTTGTATAACATTTAATATTTCCTACATATAATTCCTTATTATATAATATATATCGTCATCCTTGCAGTAAATTTCTATACATTGTAATCAGACGATCTTCCAGATGCTGAGGGATGCCTTTGTCAGAGGCGTTCCTGGAGATATAGTTCCTATTCCATGAGATTGAGATTTGCTAAATTAACAAAGACTACTAAAGATGAGATTATTTGCTTGTAGTAGAAATCCTGTTTTACCAGCAACTATCTTTAAAAAACAAAATATACATGCTTGTCCATTCATGTTCCTCTATTTTATTTTCTGTATGAATTTATGAATGTCATGATCTGCATGTGTGTCTTGTTGGGAATTCGGGCATTAGCCTGCATGCTTACTACCCTTGACCTGAAAGATCCCAAATGTGTAGCCACCGTTTGAACTCATTCCCCCAAATCCGTTTTATTTCTGCTCTCAAGTGGCTTGTAGTCACATGCAAAAGCCCTACACATAACAATGGTGAGCCAAACCAACTACCATTGTAATTTGGGCTTCAGGTATTTCCACTTTTATGTACTGTAATTACTTCATAAGATCCTGTCTCAGTAACTTTATTCATACCTACCTTGGCATCTTGCTTCCTACAGATCTGGGGCTGCAAAACACTGTTTTGGGAGCTCTTCCTTCAGATTAAGCGTTATCACATGGATTTTTGTGAACTTTAATAATTTTTTCAGGTGTAATATTTTCCTCATGATGCCATGGTATTCCCATGTTGGATTTCCATAGTCCATTCCTTTATATATGCCCTGGAAGAACTTTTTTCCCTTTCAGTATTACTGGATTTTGTTTGTATTTGTTTGGCTTAATTTTACTTCTTTTTTCATTCTGGCACTGCAAGTAGAAAATGGTGCCTATCTTATCTTCAGCTTGTGCTAATTTTTTTCTTCACATGCTGTGACTCTTTCTGCTAGAGCACTGATTTGTCATGGTAAATTATACATAGCTCAGTGTCATGCGGATTTCTGTGCTTTAAGTTGCAGACTTCCTTCACTATTTTCATTGGTCTAGCACCTTTCATCAAACACTTTTCTTTCTTTTGCAACTCAGAAAAGAGTAAATACTGTTCTGCTTTTTCCTTAGCTTCTTTGTTGCAGACCTTACAGAAGTTTTTTGCAGGAACATCTATACAAACTACTCTTTATCCAGAGCATGTGCTGAGAAATACCACAAATCAGTTTTCAGTGAGAAGCGGGAATTTGAGAAGCACTGTTGTGTTCTCATTTTGACTCTTGACCCTGGCTGTATTTCTCAATTACTCTCTGAGGGTTTCGTGTCATTATTACTATTATTGGGTATGATTTATTTTGGCTTTGGGCTGGTGAGCTATGGGCTGTTCAGATGGTTCAATGCCACTAAAGCCTTGTCTGGTGGAATGGAGCCGTTCAGGGGACTGCTCTTTGCTCATTCCAAGAGCTCCGTCCCTACTGTGCTGTGTAACTGAGCCCACGTTGTGTTGAGCAAGTGGGGGAAGCGTCTTCTCATTCCCATTGAGATGAAATTGCACAAAGGGAAATTCGCTATTTGGAAAGGATGGAAGAGGCAGGAAATTGTCTTGGTCTGTTTTTTCCCTTAGAGCTTGGAAAATGCACTTCTGTTGGTAGGTGAGTCAACCTTTTTGCCAGGCCAAAGGAAGAACTGAGCCAATGTTTGCTGGTGTAGGAACATGGTAAGGGAGGCTCATAAAGAGCCTTACTGTAGCCCTTGTGATACCGGAATGGCTTCGGGTATAGTCCCATTAGGTGTTGCAGATGGCCCCTTTCTGCTGCAAGAGGGAGACGGGGTCCTGGTCCTTCCCTGCCCAAACCGCAAGCTAGGAGAGGCAGAGGGAGGCTGTGCCCATTTCAAAAGAAGTGAAGTTCCACCCCCGGGAAAACTGAGCCACTGAAGAATGAAGCGATACTCCTGTTGGGCTACAGCAGCCCTTCACACCTTCCTCTACCACACCCCGGACTGCAAAAGCCAAAGCCAACTCTCTCCTGCATCCAAAACAACAGATGCAAGGGCTATTTAATACATGGAATAACTGAACAGTGAGCTGAAGAAAATAATTTTTCGTGGACTTCCTAGCTCCAAATTATAATTTCTGCCTTGTAACCAGTCCGTTCTTCAGTGACACAGGGAGGAGAAGGAAAATGCCGAGTAAGCAGCTTGTACAGCTCTCTAGTTTAGTGCAGTAGGACAAAAGAAGAAGTAGGAGCTGAGTATCGAAAAGCTATAGCACCATGATGAAAAGTGTCCTGATTTGCTTTGAAGTGAGGGTATAAGCTTTGGTCCTAACTCTCAGAAGGGGGTGCTATTACCTCATCTGATTTCTTTGTATTTTATATGTATATCTATATGTTTTACATGCATATGTATGTATTCGGAAACCCACTGAGTTTTTCAAAGCAAGCTAAAATATTTGTTTCCCTTTGCCCTCTGCCTTAGTTCAAGTTTTTTGGAACAATGATAACAAAGTTGCTGCTTTTTTTTGTTTCAATGACTTGCTAGTGCAGTATGCAAAAAAATGGGTTCGATTTCTAGCAATATGGTAGGCTTTTGAAAAGTACGAACATCCTTGAAAAAGAAAAACCAGAGGAACAAAAGGGAGAAAAGGCACAGAAAAGTGGGGTATTTATTTCATATTGTACAGTGCTTAGAAAAATCTACTGTCTTGTGCAAGAAATGAAAATGATGTATTCATACAAAGTGTGTATTAATGAGAAAAGCTGGGTTGAAATCAATGTATTTTACTAAGCAAAAATGTGACATTTTAGATTATGAAATCTAAAAATTAAAAAAGTCTGGATATTGTTGCAGTATTTCCACTATTTTTTAACTTCTGAAATTAATTGTTTGGGTATTTAAATGTACTTGTTAATTTTTTACATCATTTGGCCATTTATTTAATTTGCACCTATAAATTAAAAAAACAATGGTTGTGTATATCCATCTTGGACACATTGCTAATGAATGTGACTGACTTTCTTTCTTTTCCTCACACTTGCCTGCCCCTGCTAACTCATAGAGATGCATCACAATTCTTCCCTACCAAAACCCTGCTTTGGAAAATGATACCTGGAACTGGAAGCCTCTCTTCATTGCAACCCCAAGGCAAGACGGAGCTCAGATACTCAATACCCCAGTTAGACTGGGCACAGTGAAAGCTGTGCAAGCAAAGGATCCTGCTTAATCTGCCAAATTCCCCTAGCACCCTGAGCCGATACAGGAGCAAGGAGGCCATGCTCCCTGGCAGGAATTCAGGACCATCCATGAGGGACCCCGACACAACTTGTTTATGGGCTGCAGCTCTACCTTTGAAGAACAGTCTTGCCCTTGTGCTGCTGGTTTGTGGGACTGTGAACTCTCTCTTATGTGACTAGGTCACGATCCTGACATAGGGGCCAAACAAGGTCTTGGTATTAACTGATAATAATTAAATGACCATATCCTGAGGCATTGCAATTAGCAGCAGGATTTCTGTTTATTTGGGATTAAGGCCATAGTCATGTTCTGGGTCTTATGTGTGAACACAAATCCTCCTTATCCTTCCACAGAGTGGAGCATCACTTCCCACAGATGCCTACAATCCAGACTTCCTGTAAAAACCACTCATTGGCTTCAGTGTACTTTGCACACAAGAATTTTCAAGATGGTCCCTATTTTTTATAGGGACCTTCTTTGGCAGATGTTTGGTTAGTGCCTCTGAAATAATGTGCTACCCTCAGTGTCCTGAGGATTGTTCCTTCTAGGTTTCTTATGCCCTATCTATCTCCCTTGTGGTAATTTCAATATCTGGTTGCATGGAAAGGAGTATGAAGACAGTGTTAAAATTATATCAAGACAATAACCTTGCCTTTTATTCCTCAGTTATCCAGAGGTCACAGATGGAGTTTGAATACAGAAGCAATTGAATGTGGAACTTCAGAAGAAGAGCGGCAGCTCTTGTAAGTATTTCCCAAATCCTAGTCTGTTTCTTCTCACCGGGGATAGAAGAGGGCTGTGTTTACCACAATCTTAGATGTCTACCTTAGGGTGAGGTGAAGAGCCTCTGGAGATGCAGGTTTCCTTCCAAGATGATAAAGGAACCCTAATTTTAAATCTAGACATCTGATTTTATATGGTAAAACAGATTAATCCTACCCTTTCTGAGACCCAAGGGAACACAGCCTGGCAAGTTTCAAGTGATTTTAAAAAGTCTCTTAATCTAGTCTCAGATAACTGGCTAGCATCATGTTGAACATTCCAACTTTTTCTTTATGCTTCCGAAGTGACTTTGTAACCTCTATAAGTTGGAGCTAAGCTAGGACAATAACTATGCACACACTTTATATATGCATTTAATTTAACACTCCAGTGTAAGCAAGTGACTACTCACAGACTTACAGCAAATCCCATGAATAAATTTTGGCAGGGCCAAGACTTGAGGGGATTAGTTTACATGCTCTGGCAGTAAACCAATTTCTTCATGTCTGGGATGTGCTTGGGATTCTGGATGTTCCTAAAAATGTGCAGGATGAACATGAAATAGCCTTCTCCAAGGACACTACGTCTAGAAATAGTCAAAGCTGGATTTCACTTCACAAGGTCCTTGAAGCCTCGGTGGAAGAAGTGGGGTTTTAAGGAGATGAATAAGAGAAGGCTGCTGTTGTGCATTCAGACTAGTTGCAGAAAGACTGACAGGGAATAAAGACAAACTGTTCAGTTTGATAGTTTTGTTTTCTTTTACTTTGTATACATCTGTTTCAAAAAACAGTGACTACTTTTAGGGTCTAGCTTACAAGATCATCCTATGATATCTGTTACAATCTCATCTAGAATTGTTCCGTATTAAGATTCTTGAGATTTGTCCTAGGCAACAATGGCATTCCTTGCACTTTGTATGTGTTAGCAACTTCTAAATACCAGAAGTTAAAATCCTTGGAAATAGGTTTAGAAATTTGCTGACCTCTTGTCTGAAAGAATCACTCCATCTTGAATTACTGGAAACAGCCATCCATGGGTTGAGACCATGTGTGCTGGAGGCTGCAAACCCCCCTAGGTGCTGTAGAGTCGCTGCTGGCTGTCTGGTCATCACCCTTGGAGCATGCCACGTGTGCTCCCCTGGCTCTGGAGAGCTCTGCTTCTCATCACTGACAGCATGGAAGGACGCAGGAACAAAACCTTACTGGAGGCCCTGACTGACTGGTGGGGTGGCAGGAAAAGTAGATGAGTCCACGTTGTAGAGGACTGATATAAATCCTTATAGGTACCTGAGTGCAACATGATGATGCCCTCTTACTGCTTTTGTCACTTCTTATAGCCATGCCATGGTCTTGGGCATAATCACCTTGGTGTTCTGATACAAGCCACACGCAACTCAAGGCATGAAGCTGGCACACCATCCGTTTGCCTCTCCGCCACCTGTTTGTCTTTCTCTTCTTGGCTTCAGCTGCAACTCACATTGTTGTGTGCATATATCACATATTAGGTGGAATAACCAGGCCCTTCACGCCTGACACTTCTGCACGACATGGCTGAGTTCTCCAGTATAGGTTGACAAGACTGTGTTACAGAACAGCCCATGAAACTCAGTGTAAAGTGGTTTCAGAGACCTTCCAGCATTTTACCAGCATATAAACAGCTGCTGCTGGAAATCCTAAGCTACAGACAATGGGAGATGGTAACCTCTTGTGCACAGGATTTAAAACTATAGGATCATTGACCTTGAATCGTGCATGTAGCCTGGGAAATCTAGAGTTAAGCAGCTTGCAAAACCTTAAAAGCCAGCCACCGATCTGAAGAATAGAAGCCTTCTTCTAGTTTTCCTGCTGATATTCACTGTTGTTTCAATCAAAGTACAGGTAGCACTTGAAGAATGACAGATCTTGTGAGCTTTATATACCAGTATAATGAAATTATGCTTCATGACCCTACTGCATTTGACTTTTACATTAGAGAATATGATTCAGGAATTCATTTGAACAATCCACAAAAATATAAATGAAAAGATTTTTTTTTTTAAATTGCTGGTTTCTCTTAATTTTGTAAGGAAAGGAAAATTAAGAAAATAAATAAAAAGGACCCACAATCTTAACGTATATCAGTACTGAAAAAATTACAAAAAATATCATGAAAAGCATAGAAAACTATATTTCTCTTACTAGCTTTATCCTTATAATATTATCACATTTAAAAAATACAATTTAAAAAAAAATGAACTATAGCTTTTTGCAGTGATAGGCGACAGGTCAGAAAAGCATTTCAGAATAATTTTACACCTTTTAACCTTAAAAAATACTTTGCTGACAATTGAGAAAGGGCCTTAAAAGAAGCACTGATAGGCATTCTCACAGCAGGGTTGCCATGTCCCATCACATAGCAGAGGGTTTCTGCATAATGTATCCTGTAATAAGAAGTGTACTGCAAATCACAAGGCTTGAGTAGCAGTTTTAAGAAAGTAATCCTTGGCATGAACTGCTATTAGTGATGACACAGAAAGTTTGTTACATAAAACTCTTTAGAAGACACAAAGAAGGTAAACTGTTTAAAATTTTGATTCAAGCCTTGAAAGAACTACTTTGTCATAGAAATTTGTCTGCATTTAAGTATATATTTAGTGGTCTCTGTTTTTTCATTTTTGCTTATGCTTGGACAGGCTTGTTAAACGAAAACTGCCGAGTTTAGTTAAATGAATGACACTTTTCTCTCATTCTGTGCTGCAAATGGCAATTGTTCAAAAAGTGTCTTAACAATTACTGGTGTTAATTATGAATGCTAATACAATCAATGATCACTGAGAGTCCCCGTGTTGCAAACCCTTTACAAATGGGGTAAAAACGAAAAAAAAAAAAAAAAATCCAGTATAACAAAGAGTAAATCAGTCCATCAAAGCGCAGCAAGCTATATTCATGTTTTAATAACTAGACTAATCAAAATGGGATATGAATCTAGGAGAAACCTTCCTGTTGAAATTAATTTTATTTTTGTCTGGAAATGTAAATAAAAGAAAACGTGAAGGGGCCATTTCCAGGCAAGTTCTTTTCAGTGTTAATGATGCAAATCAGTGAAGTTTCTCAGTCCCTGGGGAATCTTTTTGTCTTTCTCATTTCCATAAGAATGATTTTTAGGTGATTAAAATAAAAATCTAATGGAAATAAAAATTCTTTATACTTTTCTCACAATACGGTTTAGTAGATATCTGAAAAAAACAGAGCTGCATTTGACGTTAGAACTATAATAAACCTTCCTAGGAGAACGTTGGTCACAAAATGTTTTTGTATTTCTAATGGAGACATTTTTGGTTGTCTTTAATAGCATTCAAGAGAACTCGCAGTCACCTGAAAGCTTGATGTTTCAATGTATCTCCAACATTTTCTCAGCAGCTAGTAATGGGGAACGAAACCTTTCACTGCGGTGTTTTCTAAGTGAGCAGTGTGAGAAACAGGCATCCACATAATAATTAGAAATTTGGCTTGCAATGTTGCAATGTTTTTGGCAAATAGTTTTTTTTCAGAGCTGGATTCTTCTTGAATATCAAGGGCTGGAGTGACAGTGAAAGACTGGACAAGCATTGACAACTTTAAATTACTTTTAATCCCATCCTTCCTCCAGAAAGAAACTACTCAAGTGACTCGTTGAAGGCCTGCTATTAAGCTGTGGCTTTGCTATAAGCTCTGTTTAAGGCAGGATACACCACACAGAGGTTCAGGATTGGTTTCACTTTCCCTCTTTTTTCCAGGGAACAGAGAATGGCAAAATTCAAAATTAACGTAGTCCATGTCAGCCCCACGTCTAGCACAGATAACACCTCCCTTCCTCCCTCCCTCCCTCCCTCCCTCCCATGCTGGTGTCTCAGGGAAGGACCAAATGATGGAGGGTCTCCAGCGAGAGCAAAGCGGGCACAGGGAAGAGAAGCTGCTCTGGCACAGGGGGGGAACCCCACCACTGGCTCTCCGAGGAGTCAGGGCTGCACGAGCGGGCTGGAGGCAGGAGGCACAACAGGGAACCAAGTCTCCGTGCTAGCCCTGGCCCAAGCACTCCTGCAGGTTTGGCACCCATAACAAGGGAGGCTGCAGCCCTCCAGGAGTTTCATGTGGAAACGGAGACGGACACTCCTGCAGCTTGGGACTGGATTGCTTCCCTCTGGGTCCCCTCTCCAGCTGCTAATGAGCCACTAGGGAGACTCAAGCTGTCCCCAGGGCTACTTGGGTCCTGGCTGCAGGTTGCAGAGGAATGAACAGAGCTCTAGGGCTGGGGCAGAATGGGGAATGACCATTCAGGGCAAATCCATGGATTCTGGGAGGTGATTTACCCCTTGACACCCCGCCCTGCACCTCCTGGCTGAACGCTTCTACCCCTGCCCCAGCCTTTCCCAGCCCTGAAGGGAGCCTCCCCCCATTCCAAAGGGGGAGACCCATGAAATAGTCCTGACCACGGTGAAGTCAGAGGATTCCCATGCTCTGCCATTCAGCAGATATGAGTCAAGGGCCACAACACCCGAGATGGGAACTAAAATCTCAGGTTCAAAACAAAACAAAAAAATACCCATTTATAATGCTTTTTGATCAACAGTACTTTCAAGTACTTTTTGACCTTGACTTATTAACTGTTGTTTGCCACCTGATATTACCATTAGAAAGGTGGTTGGCTCCCAGCTGTTCTCTAGATCCTAAGGACACCTCATTTTCTGTTCCCTTAATGCTGAGGGTCCCACTGAGTCATCTGAATCCAAAAGCCCAAGCTTTAAGAAGAAATACCACATACCTGATGAAATGATGAGCTGTGGCAACATAACTGGTTCCTAAGTTTAATGCTGTTCTTCATCTTCTCTGTTTGGGTGAGGTGAGGACCAGGCTCAGGAAAGTTTTTGAAGCCTTTAAAGGAAGAAACGAATGCTTAGAGGAACTCCTTCCTATTCTCCACTCCTCCTCATAGTGGGGTCCTGAGCCTTATGCCATGCCCCTATGTCCCCACACAGTGTATAGGGAGACCCCAAAATGGCCTGTGCTGCCTGCTGTAACCAGCAGGGAGAGAAAGGAAGGAACCAAGCAAGGTGCTCCCCAAGGCACCTTCCCCTGCCCCCCTGGGGGTCAGCCCTGCCTGCCTGTGTGCACACCCTCACCCACCCTCCTCACCATGGGATGCTAAAACACTTCTTCCAAAAAAACCTAAATAGCATATATTTCTAAATTTAGGGGACAGCCAGTGGTTTATATAATCCTTTGTAGACCTCTACTGTCCTGTGCATTTGCCCATGATTTAGGAGGCTGCAATCCCTCCTCTTTCTGGGGAGACATATCTCCCATTCCCAGGGTGTGCTCACTGCCCAGCTAGGAGCTTGTCTGCTGAAGCATTGCCAGGGGACACCCAGGCATTCACATTCCGTGGCATGCCAGAGAGAAGGAACATGACCCTGTAGCCTAGGGGCTGAGTGAGGAAAACTGGGATCTACTCATGTTTCAAGGAAAGATCTGAGGGGTAAAACCAGCCTTGTTCCCACCTTTCCTGCTGAGGACAAACAACTGTAGAGAGCCTAGGTTCCCCTTTAGAAAGAGTGAGACATGAGTTTGATTTCTCCCAGAGAGAGGAAAGATTGCCCCTAAATCGCCTGCCTCCTAGGGAAATAGAAGAGCATCATAGATACTGGACAGATGCTGATGCTGCATTTTGCAGGGATCCTGATCTAGCTGGTGTGTAAGACAACATTTTACGCACCAGGTAGGCAACTTGATAAGCCCTTTGCTGGATGCAGTCTGAACTCTTCTCCCAAAATGGCCTGGGCTTGGAAGGCATTACATGGAAGGGGATTTCAGTGGCAGCTTGTGAGCATCCCATTTGGTCCAGGGCTCACTGTCCCCTGGTGTACTCCTCATGTGCCATGTTGCTAAGCGACAGTTTGCAATGTGCATCCTGCAGCCTTCCCTTGCCAACTAGGTACAACTCCAATGCACTTTCCTCTTTGTCTTCAAAACGTAGCGTTATGGATTGCAGCCTTGTAGATGCTGGGGGCAGGGGGTGAGTGGAGCCTGTTCTGGGGAAAAAGGTCCAGCAGACATGCAGAAAGCATAATTGGATACCACTTAGTTGACATGATCTGGTGGGGAAATGCTGTCAGATCATCTACTCAGAAACCTGTTTCAGATCGTGCCATCTGCACATCTCACCAGCTGCTTCCAGCCGGTGCCCACTGCTGCTCGGGGCCTGAGACAGGACTGCTTCTCCTGAAGCCCTCTGAGCTTCTGCTTTCCCCCGGCAATGACTACATGTGCCCTCGTCCTGTGGCATGGGCTGGAACAGTCTGGGGGGAAATGTGGTGATGTCAGGCTGGGGTGAGCTTTCCAGTCAGATTCAGGTTGCATCAGCGCACGTTGCTGAAGAGATGAAGAGGCTCATGGTGTCTGCCCTGCCCATTCCCTGTATTCATTTGGGAAATTAATTAATTCCTCTGTGCTGGTTTTACAGGAGATATCCCCACATCCTTAGTCGGTTCTTTGGCTGGTGAGCCACAGAGAAGACAAAATGGGGTCATATAAGAAAACAGAGCTGGCTGTAACACAAACTTTGCTTCTCTTACCCTCTACTCCAAGACTGGGTCAAGACTTTCTCGACGTGAACCCCAGGAGTATCTTCAAAGTAAGTTAAAAGAGGAGCCATTTGCCAAACTACTCCACTTGGGGCAGAAAAGCAAGTGGCCTGGCATCTTTTAGAGCAAAATGGGAGAATCCTGCAAAAGCTAATGTTTCCCCAGGGCTAGACAGCCTCTAAGCAGGAATTACAATTTTGAATTCAGGCATCTTAAAATGCCTTTGTGCTGTTTCAGGGGCCTAAATCCCACCTGACTCTGCCAGGGTATGTGGAGGACTCTCCTGAGGCACAGAGACAGTGAATTCTCACCAGACTTTATGGTATCACAGGAATGAGACATCTTCTGACCCAGCGAAATTGTTTCTAGTGATCCTCTTCTGATTTTCTAGGGAAGATCCTCTGTAAGTTTTCTGGGACCGTCCTTGCTGGCTAGGTCCTGCATACATGTTTTATCCTCCAGAGAAGCTGGGATAGCTCTGGTGGTAGGTGCAATAGGATTGCTTTGAAAGTGTCAAAAAGTATAGAATCATAGAATCATAGAATCATAGAATGTTTTGGGTTGGAAGGGACCCCTAGAGGTCATCTAGTCCAACCCCCCTGCAGTGAGCGGGGACACCGCTAACTGGATCAGGTTGCTCAGGGCCCCATCCAATCTGGCCTTGAATGTTTCCAGGGATGGGGCCTCCACCACCTCTCTGGGCAACCCGTTCCACTGTTTCACCACCCTCATTGTAAAGAATTTCCTCCTTATATCCAGTCTAAACCTACCCTGCTTCAGTTTAAAACCGTTACCCCTTGTCCTGTCACAGCTGGCCCTACTAAAAAGATTTTCCCCATCTTCCCTATAGGCCCCCTTTAGATACTGAGAGGCCGTAATCAGGTCTCCCCGCAGCCTTCTCTTCTCCAGGCTGAACAAGCCCAACTCCCTCAGCCTGTCCTCACAGGAGAGGTGCTCCAGCCCTTGGATCATTTTAGTAGCCCTCCTCTGGACCCGCTCCAACAGTTCCATGTCCTTCTTGTGCTGAGGGCTCCAGAGCTGGACGCAGGGCTCCAGGGGAGGTCTCACCAGAGCAGAGTAGAGGGGCAGAATCACCTCCCTCAACCTGCTGGCCACGCTTCTCCTGATGCAGCCCAGGGTACGGTTGGCCTTCTGGGCCGCCATCCACATTGCCGGTTTTCCCCCCCAAGGGGGACCGCACATTGCCGGCTCGTGGTTCCCCGACCCAGGTGCAGGACCTTGCACTTGGCCTTGTTGAACCTCATGAGGTTCACACAGGCCCACCTCTCCAGCCTGTCCAGGTCTCTCTGGATGACATCCCGTCCTTCTGGTGTGTCAACCGCACCACTCAGTTTGGTGTCGTCCGCAAACTTGCTGATGGTGCATTCGATCTCGCTGTCTAAGTCATTGATGAATATATTAAACAGCACCGGTCCCAGTACGGACCCCTGAGGGATGCCACTCGTCACCGGTCTCCATCCGGACATCGAGCCATTGACCACTACCCTCTGGATGCAGCCATCCAGCCAGTTCCTTATCCACCAAACAGTCCACCCGTCAAATCCATAGCTCTCCAATTTAGAGAGAAGGATGTTGTGGGGGACCGTGTCAAAGGCTTTGCAGAAGTCCAGATAGATGACATCCATTGGTTTTCCCTTGTCCACTGATGCTGTCACACCATCATAGAAAGACACTAGTTTCGTCAGGCAGGACTTGCCCTTGGTGAAGCCATGCTGGCTATCTCGAATTATCTCCCTGGCCTCCATGTGCCTTAGCATAGCTTCTAGGAGGATCTGTTCCATGATCTTCCCAGGCACAGAGGTGAGGCTGACAGGTCGGTAGTTCCCAGGGTCTTCCTTTCTACCCTTTTTGAAAATGGGCACAATGTTTCCCTTTTTTCAGTCACCAGGGACTTCACCTGACTGCCATGACTTTTCAAATATCATGGAGAGTGGCTTGGCGACTACATCGGCCAATTCCCTCAGGACTCTGGGATGCATCTCATCAGGTCCCATGGACTTATGTGCGTTCAGGTTCCTCAGGTGGTCACGAACCTGATCTTCTACAGCAGGAGGGGTTTTGCCCTCCCGGTCCCCCTCATGCCATCCATAATGTTCAGAAATGTGAAACTTTCTTCACCAACAAGGTAAATCAGCCACAATGAAGAATCCTGTTACAATTAATTAATTAGTGCATTAATTGGGAAAGACCATGAAAAGTCTAGCTGCTTATCCTAGAAGATAGACTGAAGCCAACGCTGCATTTACATTTCAGTAAGGACAGAATTTATCCCAGAGAACATGAACAGGACCTGCCTGCCTATATTTGCACAAAGATGTAGCTCTGTTGGTTTCCCCCTGCTCTCAGGTGTTCCCTGGAAGAGGAATTGCTAAGAGGAAGCTCCTGTTATTTGCGTTTCTCTCTGATGTTGCTTTACTGCGGTCTTTCATGGAGAAGACTGGAAATGCATCATACATTCATAATGGTTCTAACAAGTGGTTTTGCCATACTTCCCAGGGAAAAATGCAGGCATTGAACAAGTTGTGTTTGTGGTAGGGATGGTCTTTGGTTTTGTTTCAAAACTGAGGTTTAAAAACCCAAATAAATCTTTTTGCATTGCCAGAAGTGCTTCGCTCGTTTTTGCCATTGGCCCTAGCACCTCAAGCCACACAACCCAACTCCTAGAAAACGTACCCACCTCCCAATCTTAAAACCCACCCTTGCCTTAGGTCCACAACCTCTGAAAAAGTTGTCTTGGGAAAGATGGCCCCCTCCCCTCCTCCTTCTCCTCCTCCACCCTGCAGCAGGACCCATTGTCCATCGCCGGCAAGGCATAAAGGAGTTAACGAAGGAGCCAGCGAGGAGGTATGACGGGGTGATGTCAGAATATTTCCAGGGAAAGAATGTGTTGGGGGTGCTGGCCGGGCGCAGGGGCTGGGGCTGGCGGCCCCCAGCCCCACCCCGACATTCTTCTTGTCCGGTTCCCACAGGCGGAGAGTGGCACAGGGGGTCAGAGTGGACGAGCACAAAGGGAGACCCCCTGCTGCCAGGGCCATCGTGCTGGGCTGTCACTGCTACTAATTCATGACTTCACCTTTAATCTCGCTGATCCATTATAGGTTAAAAAGAGACCCATTTTACAGCTGACAAGATTGAAGGGAGCGCAACCCAGGAACTGGGGGGGTAGGAGGGGGTAGAAAAGAAAAATAAGGGAGGGGAGTAGGAGAGAGGAATAACCCCCTCTAAAGTTTGTACAATTAGGACCGATCTGCTAAAAATAGACCTTGTGCTTTTCGCTTGTCCTTTCCCTTCACTACGAGGATATGTATTTGAAGAGGTGAGCTGACAAATGCAGCTAATTCAGAATTTTAGCACATGGGGTCAGAGGAAAAAGGAATGGGGAGGAAAGGGGGAACCAGGAAAGGAAAAAGAGTAAGATTTTTGGAGCAGAGCTGCACAATGGAAAGGATGGGAAGCATTCAAATGGCTTAGCACTGCTTTAGAGCATGTTTTGTGAGGTCATCGTGGGGAAATGACTAAGAAATTTATGAAATGCTGATGTCAAAGGTAACCTGATCAAATCAGCATTGATTCAGCAGAGTAATATGGGTTTTTATAATGACACAAATACTTAAAATTAAATCATGAGACCTACTGTGCTGTGAGCTGTAGATGAAGTCTCTGGAAGTATTTCCGCTTTTTTTTTTTTTTCATTATTAGGGTAATCACTTTCAATTTGTCTTTTAACAAAGATTTTTATGCTGTTAGTTTGATGCAACTAAAATGCATGTTCTCAGTGAACTTCAGAAAAAAAACAAATAGGAAAGAAAAAGGTGTGGTCTCTGAAAAGAACAGAGGGGTCATAATTTGCCATAGACCTGTGAAATGCTTGCTATAATTTGTTTTTCAGCATATAGCAAAGAAGTCACCATTCTTGCATTCCCTGGTTTTGTCCTACCTGAGTGAAGATGCTGTAGGTATCTGTGTACAGTGCTAATTCAGGCAGCTGCAGCATTTCTCCTTTAGGTCTTTCGCTTTCTCTAGCTGCTGTTTGATAAAAAATTGTAACACTGGAAGCAATTTTATTAAGTCCACCAAACTAGTCTGTCCCTTCTCCTACTGCCCTGATGATATCAGAGAGCACTGAAGCCCAAGAAAGAGATTGTTTATGCTGGATTCTCCCTGTCTTTTGCCCTTGAACTGCTGGAACCACATCTTGTAAGACAGTGCAATGTAAATATGTAAATTTATACTGCCAGACATGCACAGGCTTGGCATCTGCCACGACACCCTGTTCCTTCCTTTCTCCCCTCCCTGCTCCCCAAGTGGCTCTGGGAGTCAATGGCACCGTGGCTTTGTGAGTGCCCTGCTGCCATGGAGCAAGGGTGGAGAGCAGGGAGGGTTATCGAGAGGATGCAAAGTGCTGCCCAAAATTTGCAAAGATTTTTGGGCTTCTGGGATTCCTGGACAAAGTCTGCGAAGGAGATCAGCTGCCTGTGCCTTTTGTGGGAAGATATGAGAGAATGGGGACCTTTGCATGAGGCATTCTGCCAGTGGAAGTCAGTGAGGGAAGTCCGATTGAAAAGAGCCTCGGATCAAACCAAAACCTGCTTTCCTTAGAGTGACATTGCCTGCAAATGGAGGCAGATTGAGGTCTGTAACTGGCCAGCGCTTTGGACGCATTCTGCTTACTTTAGTCACACAAAATGACGTATTGATGCAAGTTTCCAGGATCCAAACAGGCAACCCTTTCATAGGCAAAAGCCCTAATGAAGTCACTGGCAAGCAGCCTCACTGGCCTAAGGCCTGCAGGCTCTTTCCCTAGTCAATACACTGGACCTAATCTTATACCCCTTGAGCATCAAACTCCATGTGTATTTTCTGCAACTATTTGTTTTCTTTCTGCAAAAGTGCAAGATTTGTGGGCTGTAGAGTGCAGTGTCAGTGAGCAGCTGCTTCTCCTTCGGCATGAGTTGCTCAGTATATAGACTTCATTGGCTACTGCTTGGGCAAAACCAAACTGTGAAGCTGAGACGCAGAGGAGTGAGGACCTAGACTGCCAAAGACGAATCTCCTATTTTCACTTGTAAGTGTACATTTGAAAACAAAAAAAAAGGGATTAAAGCAGAATTTTTTTCAAAAGGATTCAGAGGATATTATAAAAATATGTATTTTTACCTGGTAATCTTCTGACTGCTGCTTCTAATTTAGTGGAACACATTAACTCCTCTCATAAGTCGGCTGTAATCAATAGAGCTGTCTTAACAACAAGTTGGAGTTATCTTGCAGAGTGGATTTTGCTAGCTCTTTGTAAGCACAGTCCTTCTGCTTTCTGATCAATCAGCTGAATTTATTTTTCCCATTTCTGAGAGTGTTGGACGTATAGATTGGAATGGCAGTTTCACAGATTACCTTGTCTCTAAACTGTCTTCAAACACTAAGTTAACATGATAAAAATAGTAAGGGTGTTTCCAGGGAATGCTTTGTTTTAGATGAGGAACCCATGTTCTTTCTTTCCAAAATGTTTGAATAAAGTTTTTCCCATGAGTGAATGTTATCACGCGATGCCCAGGTAATGAAAGAAAAAGCAGCTTTTAAAGCCAAAAAATTACCATCTCCTTCTCCACACTCCCTGGAAAATGATAGAATGAATAAAATCCTTCTCAGCTAAGACATTTTTTCTTCTAAGTTTTGTAGAGCTTCTGTAATGCACCTGCAGGCAGGTGTTCCCAGTGAGCCAGGAAAGCAGCCTCTGTCTGTATGGACTGAACTTGGGTTGAATTTCTGAACCAGATGGCAACAACTTGGCCCGGAAGTAAGAGCAAAGCAGGGGGAAGGGAGGCAATCCAGATTACCAGTTAATTATGAGTCCCCCCTGTAACCACATCCCTTTCGTTCAGTAGGATGGGCGCTTGCAGTTAATGGGAAAATAACCCTGCAGGCTCTGCCCCTGGCTGCTCCCACCGCTGGCCTCTCTAGATCTGGTCTAAGACCAGAGGCGGGCTCACAGCTCCAACTTGCACCCGGAGCTGGAAGCACAAGCATCTCATGTGCCATTTATATTTTTCCAGAGGAAGGTACACTGTGAAAAATCCTCAGGGGTGGGCCTCTCTCCCTGAGGGTCTCTGAGAAATGGTGCCAGAAAAGTAGCATAATGCACCTTTTTAAAGGCGAGATATCCTAGACTAAAGGCAACAGAGATCGCGATTTCATGAGTGAGAGAGTTGGAGTCTCAAGCATACCTGAAAATGTGGCCCTTAAATATTTAGCTTCCTCTTTGGTATCTGACTTCCTTTGACAATCTGCACCCGTGTCGTCGTCATGCTTGATATGCTATAAATAAATCTGTGATATTTGATGCCAATCAACTAATACCAGGTCCTTATCACAACAAGCTCACAGTACCTCATTCAGCGTGCTCAAGGAGTTATCTTTCTATCTCCTTTTTTAAAATGAAACTAATCCATTGTAAGCCCCATAACAAGGAGCTACTCACAGGGTGAAGGTATAAGAAGTGCAGTTTTTAAATGGTATTGTGTATGTCTATGAGACTCTTGCCATTAAAGCCACTGGTATGAAAAGATGTTCCCTGTTTCTATCTCTCACAGCACTGTTGTGGAGGTAGGGCAGGATTTTGCCCATGCTTGCCACAGGAGTTGTGCCTGGTTTAATTAAAATGTATCATTATATTAGGACTTTTCCTCTTTTTAAAATAAAGTCAAGGACTCTACTGATGACAGGGACATTCATGCACTCAAATCTGTGTCAGAGTCCTGCTGGCAGTAAGAGCTTTTGCACAAACATCTGATTGTAGAGTCCGAATTCAACAAAGCAAGAAGAAACAGCCTCAAGAGCAAGTATCTAAATAGATGCTACTGCCTGGAGAGTGGGAAGTGGAACAGAGAGAACAATAAATGAAGAAACAATGAAAAGGTCAATCACTTATTCAGGAGTCATAAGTACAAATGTTGTAGTTCAAGCAGTGCATGCACAAGGTGAAAAATGTAATTCCTTCTTTTCACTTATTTTTATTTTTCTCTCCTTATTTCTTTTATCCAGCTCACCAATACCACTGAGAGAAATCTGGCTGGCAGGAGAAAAAAAACAAATATGAGATGCACATAGTGAAGGTATGCAGGAGGCAGCAGGACAGGAAGGGGCACCATTTTCCTGGCTTTAGGAGAACACACTGCATTCAGAGAGTGACATATTTCATGCAAATGGTGCTGGGAATAGCTGGTGCAGAAACATGACCTTCTTCCATCCCTCCTTTCACGTAGTGCTGGCTCAGTCAGGAATAGCTGGATGGGGGAATCCCTACTTGCCATGCAAGCGAGCTAGGGCAATGCACACGTGGTGATCATGATTCTCTGAGCTCCAGAGAATCAGTTTGCGGAGCAGCAGCAGGAGACGTGTCCTGCCTCATGGGTAGCTCACAGGTGGCTCGTGTGCCCACCCGCGTCCTGAGGCTGTGTAGGTGCAGAAGGCAGATGTGCCCACGTGTGGTTTGAAGGGTCTGTGAGGAGAATGGGAGAAAGAAGCTGTTGCATCGGGGGTTGTTTAGTCTAGTACTACTTGAACTGCTTTTAACAACCATCAGACCAAGCTCTCTTGAAAAGGGTGAAAGCCCATAGGGCACATTGCTTCTCTTGGAACTCCCATATGGGGTATCTTCAGGGATTTCCTTCAGCACTGGTGTGCCCCATCACTACTTCTTACTCAGGAAAATGTATATCCTTTTCCTGAGCTTTAGCTTTCTTTTTTTTTTAAAAAAAAAAAAAAAGTGTCACAAACATTCCTCAGTGCTATTTACATTCCTGTTCTTCTCTATCCTCTTCCTGCTGTGCACGTGTTTCTCTGCTCTCTGTTGGTTTTTTCCTTCATATCTGCTTCCTTGGCACATGGTCCCCTCCTCCTCTGGACCTCCTGCCTCATCACCTTCTCCCGCTGGCAGTCCCAGCCCCTGCTGTCTGTCTTCTGCTTGGATAGTGCTTTCTTTGTGCTCTGGGAAAAAACAGTGCAGTGGTGCTGTGTCAGAAAATTCCTAATGAAGAAGCAAGGGATGGATCTGACACCTCCAGGCACCTGTAAGTCACTCACTCGTGGAATCCTCTCAGCTTTTGCTGGGGCTGGTTATAGCAGGTGACAGGGCTGCAGAGACCAGCTTATCTGGGCTTGACAAGGCAGTGAACAGAGTACCCCAGCTTTGAGAAACAAGTGTGATTACACAGTGGTGTAATTCCCATTTAAATATAATTCTGCATTTCTGTGACAACATGCAGGGGAAAAAACTTATTTGAATTTGTTTTTAAAAAAACCCAAGAAAAGGAGTTGATAAATTAATCCCCACACTAACTTCATTGCAACTAATACAGTTACATCAGGGCTTCCTTTGGGTCAAGATTTTTTTTTCACCTTCAGGCCAAAGATGCGCTTAAGCATCGCCTAATAACCAAACAGCAAACATAAGCACTGGGCTGACGTGTCACCCATTTCCCACCCTGTCCAGATTGTTTCTGTCCATCTCCTGCTCTTCAAATGGCAATGCAAGGCCCATATGCCACCGTGTCAGGGAAAAATTCCCAACACGGCATCTGGCTGCGTGGCAGATCCCGAGGCAGTTGGTGCGTCGGCTTTGGAGCTGCCTCTGCTTTTGTCATGTACCGGGGGTCAGTGATGGGACTGCCTTGTCACCCCACAAACCACTTTGGATTCCAAGGAATCACCAGGTTTGTGTTTGTCAATAAGCTCCCCGCTTAAATCCCTCATGAGATCTCTATACAGGCCTCCTTTATGGCAAAATAATGAGAATTTCTTAATGCCCATGTTTGTGTTTTTGGCAGAAACATGTGGGTTTAGTTTAAAGTGGACCATGGCCTGGTACGTACAGGTCACTGTGTACTGGGATTTCTTTCTCAGAAAACTCTTGAATGCTCTTTGAAAAGGCCTCTTTTTTTTCCCCCCTTGCTCATGAGTGTACAAGCCACTTCTTGATGAATAGGATCCATAATGCCTGGAGATATTTGAGATCAAGCATATGGTCCATTGAATATGCATGTAAGTGGGGAGGGAGGGAATTGGTGCGCGACACCGGGGAAAGTGTCTGAAAGTTAAGCAGCACGGAGTACGAAGGCAGCCTTTCTGCACTTTTTGGGAAATGAAACTTTCTTTTTCCTCTGATAAACTGGTTATTAGAAAGCAATTTACAGTCCAAAGCAGAGCTGGGGGGTTTAAGCACTCAAACGTTTGGTTGTGACTTGTGTTAGACAGAATAATACCATTTTGCTTTTGGTTTTCCACAAAATGCTTATTTTTACAACTGAAATATAAGACAATAAAATCTTAAGTTATTCAAAAGTACATAAAGATAAGAAACTTCTTCAACTGACAAATGACCAATTCTCTGCTAGGAGAGAGGCTCGGATGACTCTTCTTCACATTTAAATGAAAAGAGTGCTTGGAGAATATGCAATCTGGTAAGTTTTCCTTACCAGTGGGTAGAGAGAAAGGGAGACGGGACTGAATAGGAGCGATTGGGCATGAAGTAGTAACTATGAGGTCCTGGAGGCAGGAGAACAAGAGAGGGAAGGAAGAAAAAAGAGAAGAGAACCCCATAGAAAGGCAAGGGGGAGGAAGGGGGGAAGGAAAGGATATGTAGTGGTTACTTAAGAGATGCCAGGGAAGACTGGGATGTGTGTGTGTTTCAGAAAAAGAGAGAGAATCTTGAAATACAGACATTGAGCCAGGAACTACAAAGATTTACTGGGAATAATCTTGGGGAAATTGTTGCATGTCTAGGATGTGAATTGGGTTTTTTCGCTTTGGGATTTTTTTATATCATTGCCACAGTATATTTTTTTTCACAGGACAAAATGGAAATTAATCTTTTAATTGTGAATGTGTTATGGTTAATTTACTTCATGGGCCAAAAGAACATATCACACTGCATTTATTTCTTATGGTTGCTGAAAATCCTGGAGAATTGAAGAATGGAGGACCTTGAAAGGAGCCTACTCCCTCACGTGCACGCTGTGACAGTGCAGGAACCACAGTTAAACATAGTGTCACTAGTATCCTTTCCACAAGAAATACTCACTTTCCAGTAGTGTAAGAGTAGGTGTGGGAGAGAAGAAAGGTGCTTCAATATTAGCATGCAACAACCCTGAATAAATAGCGCAAAATTGACCTCTTGCACATCGTAACCAAGTCCTGCAGGCGTATGTTTTGTGAAGGGCAGCGTGTGTCTGTCTGTCTGTGTGTCTCTGTGTCTGTGTGTCTCTGTGTCTCTGTGCGCCTGTGTATCTCTGTGTGCCTGTGTGTGTGGCTATGTATCTGTGCATGTCTGTGAAAAATGCCCGTGGGGGAACACGTTCCGATACAACCCCTGCTTCAGAACAAACACCAATCTGAAACAAAATGCAGAGGAAAACCTCCAGATCCCCTGCTGTCTGCCTGGGGCAAGACTGATCCTTCAGCTCTCCCTCAGCGTTCACCCATCTCTTAAGCCAGGTTTAAAATCACAAAGTTGAGGGGAAGAAAGACATTATCTTCATACACTGTTATTTTTGTCCAGTCAAGTAGGCATTTTCAATAGCATCCTTGCAAGAACAGCTCTTCCCAGCCGTGGGTCTGCCCTGTGGGCTTACTGAAGACGCCAGCTGAAAGTCAGACCAGTCAATCCATTGCAACCAGTCCCTGCCCTGTACAAAGGTGTCCTGGGAAATGCTCATGGATGTATGAGCTGCTTACATAAAATAGGATCATTTGCTTTGATATGAGTTTGTTTTGTATATTCTTCTGAGGAAAGCCATTTATCTGCCTAAATAGTTCCTACAGTAACATGAACGCTCTCATGGAGGTATGTTGTAAGGTAAGTAAACTAGGTTGTTTTAAAAATAAGTAAAAAGAGAGTAGAATGGTGAGGTCTTTTGAGGCATCTTAGTAGCAGGCTGGAGAACAAGCCTCTGGCTGAGCTGCTCACTAGCAAGCACTTCCTAGGAAATTCCATAGTGCAATGAAGCCAAACGCATTCAACCCTGGGCCCATCTGAATGTGCTAGAAGGGAAATCAGCCTTTAGTTGAATTTCTTCTTCCTAGATCTCTTAAATGACTTTAAATGCTGTGTATGTGGTGGTGGGGAACCTGGGGAAAGGTCCCTCCCATGAAAGCCTTATAGCTGGATAAAGTGGAGTGATCAGCCACTTTCCAAAACAGCACAGCAATCCCTCTAGAGACTTTCTAAAGTTAATGAACATCTCTGGGAGCAGTGGCCTCATGCCTAAAATGTAAAGGTTTGTATCTCTCAACCACTCATTAGAAAAGTTTATATCAAGGGGGAAATGTGTAGATGCAGGATACTTGTTCTTAGAAAATTCAGAACAAAGAAGCGTCTTGGATAGGTTTGTGTTCAAATCTACTTACTGCTGTCCTGTGCCCAAGCAAAGTAAGTCCAAGTAAAATATAATTGTCAGAATCTGGTTATACTCAGGATGTTTTCTGGGTTCCTAATCACTGTGGATCCTATTTCGCAAAGCACTGAAACATGTGCTTGAGTCCAACTGGCTTCCATGTAATTTAAGCGCAAGCTGTAACGTAGGCCTGGCCTCAAGCAGTCGCTGAATAAGCACAGAAGCGCACACATGCTTAAAGTCAAGCAGGTGCTCGAGAGGCGCACTGAATTGTGGCCTCCTTTTAAAACCTGACTTTCTGTCACTAAAGAAGATGTTAAAGCTCTGGTTGCCTCCAGGAGTGACGGTCCAGGAACGAGGTGCCAGGCAGACCATTGTAAGGGGGCTTGTGCTGAAGGAAGCAGTTCTGCATAAATACATTCCTGGAGTGGTAGGAATGACAGCATCCATCATCACTAAACTCATGCAAAAAATGGCTTTTTTTTTCTTCTTAAGAGATAGGGGGAAACATCTGCTCCGTAACATCCAGCCACTGAAAGCAGCAATGTGCACATAGCACTCTTTGCAGATGAAAAGATAGAATTTTCTGCAGAGTATCTGGAGCCTAGTGAATAATTGCCTTACTTAAACTAAAAAAGATCAAGAATAGTGGGTGTATCTATATAAAACGTGTCCCAGATTCTGATAACCTCCTTTGTATTGTATGCATGTAACTGATTCCTGTTTGCTTGCTTTTCTTTTCATTGAGCATTTTTTTACTGTGAGTGCTTTTACCTCTATTTCCCCCGTTTTACAATAGTCACTATTGGGCTGATGTATACATTGCAACTTCTTGTCTTGCTGCTGTAAGTCCTGCCAGGCAGAACCAGGAATGAGGAATTATGCAAGCCTGTATGTCGACATCGGAGATGTACTAAGGTAAGGATGGCAAAGCCAAGAGGGCTTGTGCTCCCAGGACACTTTGAGAGAAAATTAAATGCTTGCTAAGTCTAGTGGAAGCATATTTTTTGATTTATGGTAAAGGAAGGGCATGTATTGAGTGTCTGAGATGGCAAATACATATTAAAAACAGAAGTACAAAGCAAATAACCAGAATAAAACTGACTTCTGCTGGCAACATATGATATACTTTGTGGATTTACTTGTGTTGAAAAGTGTGCCTCCAGTTTTCCCTGCTTGGGTCTTTGCATTCTTCCTAAAGATTTCATCAAAGCTAAGTGATTACAGCAGTTGTACTGCTTCGTACACAATGTTTTATTTTATACTTGGGTATCACTGATGTGCAAGGGACGAGCTATTATCCCGCTCAGGATCCCATGGCATAATCATGTGTTGGACACTGGGCAAATCAACCAGGCTGGCTGGAAGCCTGCTCAACCACTGCTGATGGCCAGCAGCCCTATGGCAATGGCTGTAGCCAACAGCAGAGGAAGGCACAGGAAGGCTCGAACTGCAGCCATATTTCTGAATTTGTTCCTTCTCTACTTTGTCCTCCCCATGCCCCTACAGCTCTCTTTGTGCCTGCCACGAGGAGGAAGATGGTTCAGTGGAGCTGATACTCGTGTCATCCGCTGGCCCTAACCACCCAAATTCCTTCCCTCGCTGAATCCTGCCCCCCACTTTTTTAGTGAAGGAAGGCAACTTTTGTTCCTTTGCAAATGAGGCATCCATAAGGACAGTTACCAGGGCAGGATTTTTCCAGCAAAGAATAATATACACTTATGTGCAGGGGTGAGCACAGGTAAAATTCAGCACAGCCTGGACTTCCGTTGTATGAGATTATTTATGTCAGTAAGTGTTTGTAGAACCGGGGCCGATATCTCTCAGCACTGGTGCTGGATTTCCACTCATTTTGTGCTAGGGTCTTCCTGTGAATCCCCTGTGGGAGCAGTTCAGTGGTACTTAAAGGGATGGCATTTCTGTAATTATCTAATAATTGCTCCAAGGTTCTTTCTTGTGCTTGTTAAACCTTCATTCCAGTGAAAGTGGAACCCCCCACTATTGAATTTGGATAAAATGTGATTGAGAATCAACATTAATTCCCTAGTAGTCTTTGGAGTAGGTACGGTTGGCTTACTTTTATCTTTTCTGGTTTGGAAACACAGAGTTCAGATCTGGTCATTCTGAACAGAATGAAAAATTTTAAAGGTAGCACAGCATGCTAGTGGGGCTGTAATTCTCCACTAGATTCTTTATGTTGGCTTAAAAAATTCATGGGACAGCTCTTTCTCTAATGAATTCTATAACGATTTGGGGTGATTAGTCAATTATCTGAATTTCTGCTAGTTGCTAGCAATTTCATTCTTAAATTCTGAAAATTTCAGTAAGGAAGCAACAGTGAATTGGAACATATTTAAATTCAATCACCTTTCAGTTACTCACCCCTTATTTGATGTTGGCTTATGCTCTTTAATCCCCTCGTGAGTTCCCTCCCCCCGTGTGAGACACAGGAGTCTAACAAAGAAAAAAAAAGAAAAGAAAATTGAAAGAAGCAGCCTATCTCAGTTTACTTTCTTCTGGTTCCTACTTTTTAATTCTCTTCACTTTTCACTATCAGCCATGAATATTACATCTTCATTTGAATTTTCAGCTGCTGAATCATGATCAGTTGAAGATCCGGTAGCCCTGCGTTACTGGATATAACTCAAGGGGTTATGCAGTTTTTACTGTTTGGCACATACTCAGGAATGGGAACTTAGCTTAGCAGTTGGAGCATATGGCAGGGGGAGATAGGCCAGCATCTTGGATGAAGATGCATATATTTTGTACTCTCATGGTATGATGCATTCTTCTGCTTTGCAGATGGCACCTCAGAATTGTTGCTCTGAAAACTAATTTTGCCCAGCCACGCGGGTCTGCTGACACAAACACGAGGATCATCTGTTTCTGCGCAGAGACTACTGCACGCTGCAGATATCCCAGGCAGGAATTTTTCTCAGAAGCACACCTGCATCTCGGTTGCTGTGGGGAGCAGAAAAAAACTGGGGACCCTCAGACTAGCATTTGTACCCAGAGAGAACAATTCAGCCAGGCACAATCACCATCCTCATGCGATACTTGAGTACAGCTTCTCCTGGAAGCAGTATTACAGCCATAGCTGTCAGGGCAAGCATAGAGGGAATACATTGATTGTATGACAGCTGGAAAGAGGGGTTCATTCTAACTGACGGAGACCTAACACTGCCTTTGACTTCCTAGCAGTCTCCCTGCGTACTGACAAACCATCAGTCCTCGGACAAACTGCTTTTGTGCCGCACAGGGCTTATCGCACTGACAGTGCCACTTGCCAAAACTTGCTTTTGCCCCGGCTCTGCCTCTCCGTCCCCACCAAAACAAACACACTCGTTACACGTGCAAGTGGACCAAGGGCTTGCTAGAGAGGTTTCAGGCATTAGATTCTACGCAGGTAACAAAACTGCAGATTGAGGTATGGGTACTTCCCATTCTCTGGCATAATTTGCATTACTTGCCATGACTTTGGGATCATTTTTTCAATGCGCTAGTCTGGGGTGCAGTTTTTCTCAGAACTGTGGCTTCCTTTCCAATCTCCTTATTAAGTGCCGCACTGTGCCCCTGAGCGGAGTCAGGCAGATGCATTTTAAAGATGTATTTAAAGTGAGGTGGGCTTCACACTAGACACTGTCAGGTCTTTTTAGCTTTCTATTTTTTTCCCCCAAATTCCTGTGCTGTCTGTAGGACAGACAGCCCTGAGTGCCAGTCTGTGCTTTTTGCTGGATATCCTCCTGAAACAGTTTGGCAGCAAATAAAGCCACAGCTGATGGACACAAACAGTTAAATTCTGTTGTCTACCTGCAACAGGAGAGCTAAAGGAGAAGTAGAAATCTGAATTAAAAATGGATCTGTCAAGCAATGAATGGGATACTGTCTGGAGTAATGTGAAAATTACTGCCAGCTTCTTGTGTACCGAGGGGCTTTTTTGGGGGGGGGAAAAATGATACCAAAGAACTATTATTTACAGGACGCTGAGCAATTGTTTCCACGGTGGGCTAAGACAAGAGACCAGTTGCTGGCACTACCAGTAATATATATGTGCCTGCTACCAGCAGGCTGTAAAGCTTAAATACCTCCAGTTTAAGGGACAGGTTCTAGGGAAGAACCTCCTCCCACCACACAGCTTCTGTGGGGCACAAAAGATGCACATGTTTTTGACAGCATGCGAGTAGATAAGAGCCCTCACTGCCTGCAAATGAAACATTAAAATAGCAGAGAGGTGCCATAAGCCCATCCTGCATTCGGATGTTGTGTAATTTAGCAAGTGCTTTCAGAAGGTGCCTCGTAACCCACGGCAGAAGCAACCAACACGCTATGTTCGTAGTGTAGATTTAAGGCAGATTTGAAGACTTAAAATAGAAAAATATCTGCTCTCTGAATGTACGGTGCTCTGTCCCCCTTATTTTTCCCATCTTTAGACTCCAGCTGACTACCTGGGGTGCCTGATTTAGGCTTTCTGACTAATATAGCATCCAAAATCTTCAGTGATTCAGACTGCTGCTGGTCTGGTTCTTTGTACAGTCACTGGAGAGAAGCAGTTGCCATACCTAAGTGCAGATCTGACTAAGACCCACCACTGTATTTTCCATTTTACCTCCACAAGCAGGAAGAGTGAATAATTCTGAAGCACCGAGAAAAATCTTTCCTACCGCCCTGGGTTTCATCTGCCATGGTATCCTGGGAAGAAGACAAGAAGGGGATCACAGATACTTTTTTTCTGTGGGTTTTGTTTGCTTCAAAGATTGGACTGAGTTTTCTTTTTCTTTCTTGTCACAGCTGAGGGGCAGGAGAACATGAGTATCTCTTGTCTCGGGCCTGTTTCCAAAAGTACATTATGTGCAGGAGCATTGCCGAAGTATTTATTCACAGCTATCTTCACAAGTGTATAGAAATTAAATATCGGTTCTAAAAGAGTGCACAGCACTGGTAATAAAAAGGGGTCTGTGATAAAAACATTTTTAATTGGCTTATTTAAGAGAAGCCATTTACTTACTCCTTATCTTAGTGACCAGTTTATTTGCATCCAGGCACTTTATCACAGTGCATTTTTTAAAAAAGCCACCTGAGAAGAATTTGAAGACTTCAGAGCAAAACATGCGCAGAAACTGCGCTGAGAGGGAGGTTCGCTGCTCGACGTAATGCTCCAAAATCGTGGAATGGGAAAATTCTTGAAAATCATGGACAGTTTTTCTGCAAGTTACACATCTGAAAAAGAACAGCAAAGAAACTGCAAAAGGCTTTGAACTTCACCTTTGCTGTAGTGATCTCTAGTTTCACTGCTATTAAGCATAAGTTTGAACATGTACATTTGGGGGGGGCGGTGTTCAATGATACCTGAAAAGTGTCTTGAAAACATTAAAGGAGGAAAATAGCATGAATGGAAAGTGAAACTCCAGTTGGTATTTCCTTTATTAAGTGGTCTATCTAAAGTGAAAACCTCACAGATGAAAATAAAGGAAATGTGGAAGGCTTGGAGAAATCAAAGCAGAGGATAAACAAAAAAATTAATGTTAGCAGATGTCTCTAATGAGAAAGAGGCTGTTACTGTACCCAGAAATCAGAGGCTGTTTTATAACATTTATCCTCTGATGCAGTACCTAAGATCTGTCATATGCATGTTATGTACCTTATGGAATGGTCCCTTGAAATCATTTGTGCTGTTTCATGATGTAAAACATAAAAAAAAGGAAATGAAAAGGGTATGAGTTGTCAGCATAGCACGATGAACTGAAACTCATTTTTCAGCATGTTACGGGAGGAGAAGCCATGGCACCTGAAGTTGAAAATCTATGAGACAGTGCAAATTAGTTTTGAAACAAGTATCAAGACTAAAATACTTGTTAGACTATCTGAGCCCTGGAAGGTGAGTCGATTAGTGCTAGCATTGACACAATGAGGTTATTTTACCAAGTTGATAGACTGTAATGATTATCAAAAGTGTTCAAGGAAATGGAATCTTGTACTCAAGGCAATCCCACCCAGAACCTGATTAGCTTTTAGAGCTCAAGCTTGATTACCTTGACTTGATTAGGTAAAAAAACCAACACAAAACTAACAGACACTTTGAGCCGTCAAGTGATTTTTTTTCCCAGTGGTCTCAGTTAGAGTGGATGTCGTGTCAGAAAGCAACATAAGACTGGCAGAGGCATTGATTCTTCTTCATGAGATTTGCACAGAACTTGTTGACCATCTTTTGCCTGTGAAAAAGTTGCCAGATGCAATTTTTTCTCGAGCTTTTTCTTTTCTATCTATAAGAACATGTGAAAGATGGCAGTATAGTGATGGAAATGTTTTAAACATTCTAGATAGACAAAAGGGAAGAGTTTGTGTACATGGAACTGCTGAGGTGCTTCTTGCTTAGACTCAGACTGCTTATAGAAGTTCTTGTTAGACCGTGTGTGGTGGTCATCCAAAGAGAGAAAGAAGTGCTACAGCCTAGTGTTAAGAGCCTGTGCTGTATCCATCTTTCTCTTATTTCCCCATGTAAAACTGTCTTTTGTCCAAGAACATTACCTGGTAAATGGCTAACGCCTGCTTACTGCTGCAAGTTGCCGTATTGAATATACAGCTGGAAGACTACATGGATTTATGGATAAGAAGAAATTAAAAATTATTTATATATAATGAGGTATTCAAAAGCTGTCTGGACACAGTCCTGCCCTTGATGTCCCTGCCTGAGCAGGGTGGCAGGACAAGATGACCCCTGGAGGTCACTTCCAACCTCAACCACTCTGATTCTGTGATAGCATCACAAAAACTTGGCTGATCATTGTCTTCGCTCAGAAAACAACAGCTCATGACACACTCTCATGATGAAAATACTAAGAATGTGGGCCTCAATTTTTAGTGTTAGTCCTTCCTTTTAAGATAAAGATGTCAACCTTCCTGCGGATAGTTACTTGGTAGTGGTTGTCAGTTCAAGTGTTGCCAGCAGACACAGTCTGGGCTGATACTACATCCCAGTGGAACTTAATGAGCCCATTTCTCATTTATGCCCTGTACATCTGATGTGGCTTCACAGAACTTTGTGAACACATCGTATTTATGTTGTGTGCAGATGCCCTGTGGGAGCCAGCATGTCTCTGGCTGTGTGTAAGTTTCTGAAAGGGTAAGCAGGCGCTCCTCCCCCATACTACCAGCTCTGCCGGTTTGCGTTGCAGCTGTGGAGCCATAGCACTGGAAAGACCAATCTGTTTTTGAAGGGCCAGCACCCACATTGCCGGGAGAACTGGCAGGTGCATGAGGAAAGTGGGATCCTTGAGCCTCTCCTTCCCCATAGCCCTCCTGCATGGGTCTTCCCAGGGCTGAGCCCCAGCTCTCAAACCACTGCAATTTAATCAATACTCTTTGGATAACCATTTTAGCGCCTGACATTGACAGATATTAATCACAATAATCCTCTGAGGGAGGCATGCAGGAGGAATGGGAACTGAATCCAATCAGATACGATATTTAAAGTATACTGCATCAGCAACACAGTTTTGCCCATGGTGATTTCCCCTGCACTTTTGCGTGCAATATTTGCAAGCTGAGAATTGTCACAGCTCAAAAGAGATAACAGAGTTCAAGCAATTAACATATCCTTTAAATCTATGCGGCCTCCAGGTTTTTAAAAGGTACATTACATTGAGGTTTCACATTGCAAAGAAAAGATGGCCATAGATTTCACAAACATTCCTGCAAGAAGTTCTTCCCATTTTTCTGCTACATATCACATTGGTGAAAAGTGGTAACATTTCTGATTGTCACTGGGAAAAAAAAGAGTAGTATTTTGGGAATTTTTTTTAAAGTGTTCTATTTTCCCCTCCTTCTACTTCTATGGGACAAATTAATCTAGATATAATTGGAGTTTAGAACATGAAGGTTTTTCAATCTGTGAATGTTGGTGCTATGCTCAGCAATCATCAGCTTCTTCCAGGTAAGTCCTTCTTGAGGACATTTACCACCCTGGGATATGGGGCTTCAGCCAACTGCATTAACCGTTGAAATTGGAGGTTGTACGTTACATGTGCCTGCACTTTGTCACTTACCCAGAAAGTGAAGAAGATAGTTGTGTCTTCTTCCCCTGGCACCTACATTCTCCTCATTTTGAAATCTGGTACCTCAGAAATACACGGATGTCTGCACAATGCAGATTGCTGATGAATGGTTCTACTGTGTTTAAACATGGTATTCTTGGTGGTTCGGGTTGTTTGGGGCTTTTTTATAGGGAGGAAGAGCTTAGTTTCAGCATTGTTCTAGGAAACCATTGCTTCTAGGAATGCTACTGCCTACCCCTGCTGTAAAAAATGCAAGAGGAGGATGCAGCAGTGAAGGGTTTTATCACTAACGATAACAGCTTTTTATTTATATTTCTTGAAACCTAGCTTGCATACTATTCAATGTAGTGGTTCTCATACGTGTTCCAGCTCCCACGTGGAGATAACTACTCCTAGTACAGTTGCACAGAACAGTGAGCTGTCTACACTTACAAAAATGCCAGCTGAACTCATGTTTTCCTCCAGGCTGCTTTTAGTAGGCATGAAGAAACGTGGTATAGACTCGTCACAGGCTCTCTGAGAACACTCCTGTTTCCTCATGGTTTAGTCTGGCTGGCTAGATTTCTTGTCTTACATGTAGTTTTGCCATATTTCTCTGAGCAGTGGGCAAGGAGGAGCCTTTTACAGACTCCCAGGACATCATTTAAAGTAATTTCTTAGTAACTAGCAATCCGTTTCCGGAGCTGGAGGTGGCCTAAACTGAGCTCCAAAGTGACCATTAACTTTTTCTCTTTCAAGTAGAGCCAGTGATTATTTTTTCCCTCTGGGTGCACACTTGCATATCTTTACAAACAGGGCACTGTTAGATTTCTACCCTGCCATAAACTCTGACTGCAATACCTCATCCTCTACTGACCTGAAGTGAACTCCGAGGAGAGGGAACAGTAATAAAGCAAAACCCAGCAAACAGTGTGAAGCTTTTGTAAGATCTTATATAACTGAATTGGCTATATTGGGAACTTGCCTTTGGTTTTAATTATAGATTTAAGGGTGCACTTATCGGGCTCTGTGCCATCTCTTTGCTCCCTCCCTTCACTCTTGATTTGCTTTATATAATAAGCAGCCACTACAAAAAGGATGTTTTTCCCCCTTTCTTTCAGGAAGAGGAGAGGCCGACAAAAGTTCACTGGGGGATGGGGAGGTCTAATGTGTTAATTGTCTCGTGTGTCACCCTGGTCCGGGGCTTTGGCCCAGTCCCTCCAGAAGGTTTCAAAGGCCAGCTGTGAGAGCTCAGCAAAAATCTTTGGTGTCCCGAAACTGGCCCATGTTTCTTCCCACAAGCCGGGGTTGAGTGACAAGTACCTCTTTGAACTTCCAGAAAAGTGTCAGGAGAATGGCAATCCTCAGCTCTACCCAAATCTACCTCATACTCACATATGTTTCCCAGAATACACAAAAATTGCTTTCACAGGAGCAGATGCAAAGCAAGGAGGTCTTCTGAGGGCCTTGTGAAGCGTTAATGAAAACTCAGTAGAGATTTGAGGAAGCAGGCCTTGGATGCCCAAACATTTAAAATATAACTAAGTCAGTTTATACCACTTGAAAATCGCTTCTCAGCTTAATCTTTAACTGGATTTGTATTCATCTTCCTGGTGACTTCTACCTCTCAGAACATCTGCCCTATCAGGTGTAACATGTGTATAGGGAAAGAGGTTTGTAAAGCTGCCCCGCAGAGTTACCCTGGCTGTGCCTTAAAGGCACCTGCTGCCTCATTTGTGGGGTCCCAAGCTCAGAAATCAGGTTTCTGAATCTGTTATTCATATTGGAAGCTGGTCCTCTGAAGGGCTAACTGGAGCTAACTGCCTTGCCACATCCAAGAAGGTGATGATAGAGCTGGTGGCTATCCCCCTGCTCTAGTTTAGATGTCTCCAGCTTTTTTTTCCTTCTTGTGAATGGCCAGTGGTTAGTAAAATCAGAAAAAAGGTGTCCCAGTGTGAGCTGGATTCCTTTAAGTCAGTGAACTGAACTGTATTCATCTCCACTGTCCACAGTAAGTAGAGAGGGTCTGGGATGTCAGGGTAGGAAAGGCACTGGGGAGGAGAGCAGGATACCTGGGCAGCTCAACACAAAAGGCAGCCCATATCCACTAAAGCTGACCCACAGCCTAGAACTAAAAAACCTCTGCTTGCTTTCCTGCTGTTCTAAAACCTAGGTAAAACACAGCAGGGGAATTAAGAGTTCACTGTGTTAATAAATTTTTTGGCCCTTGAGTGTTCATAACATTGTCCAGTCTATGTCCCATATTACAAATGCAATGGCATATCTCCTGCTTACCCTTTCACTGAGACCAAGCTAGAAATATTGCTAAGAAGGACAGAAAAATTTTGGAAAGACAGTGAACCTGATTCTCCTTTTCAGCAGACCCCTTCTCACCAGCCCTGGGGCTGGGTTTCTGCAGTGAAGAATTTGTCATTCTGGAGAAGCTGTACATTGTGCTGACAATGTGAAATTACAAAAAAGACTGCTCCTAAGGAAACTGCTGCTGAACAGACAGAAAGTTTCAATCCTAAGGCCTTACAGAAGCCACAGCAAGACATAGTCTAGGCTCCTTGGTTTATACAGGTGTGCGTCCTCTGTAGCAGAGTAGGTCTGTTCATCCTTGCTCCCAACTCTCAACTGATATTGCTGCATCCAGTTTTGCTTTCTTTTTTTTTTTTTCTGTTTTTTCCTAGGGTGTGACTCAGTGCTTTTCAGAAAGCAGAGCCTTTGTCTGCATCATTCTCCCTGCCAATCCTTTACATCACCTGCTTGATCCAGAGTTGGGAGTGACTCATTTTTCTCATCCAAACACATGTGCACACAATGAGCTGTCTCCCATCTAATGGCCCTTCACAGAAACTTATATGTAGGGTCATGACTGTGTTTTGTTGCAGATGCCCAGTGCCCATCTGTAGAGGACAGTCTCTGTCTGTCTCAGGATTTATATTGTTCTGAATGCTTTAAAAGCTTTGCAAGTGAAAGCAAATGATCTATGTTTTTTTTCCCTTCCTCCCTCACTAGCTAATTTTGTATCTATTATTTACTGTGGGAAAGCTATGCCAAGCAAGCAATCTCTGCATTTTGTTCTGAGGCTGATTTTCATCCTAAAGTGTTTCAGAAGCGAGCTTGAACCTGTTTGTGGAAAATTTGCACACCTCTCACTCACCACCTTACCTTTGGTGTTTGCCCCATATGTGAAGATACAGTTTTAATGGGTTCTCTTAAAATGCATGGAGACACTTGCGGTGGGGCTAAGTAGCTCAAATTTATATACGAGTGACTGGAATTAAGACACCTACAGTGCAGACATCTGAACTAGTCCAACCTCTTCTTTTGCCCTGTTAGAATCAATGGAAATACGCAAGCACTTCCCAGCAGTAATTTGGCTCATCCTGAATTAGAGAGCTACCATAGGTCACATGACCTCCAATTAAGAAAATCCAAAGACTGACAGCTTTGATGCAGATGTCTGCCTTTTGTAGATGTCTAGCATTAAGGTGCTTTACATAAACTAAAGGTAACAAACTAGCTGGTGAATAGAGCAGAGATGCTGCAAACCAGAGATTCAGGAATTAGCAAATAGGCAGGTTATAACACTGTCACAAAATGTCAGCATTTTAATTTTAGATTTTAATTCCTCTGTTTAGAGTTCATTCAACTGTAGCCTTAGATATAGGCATCTCTATATCTACTTAGACAGTTCCACAGCCAAGTGCGAAGTTACATACTGTCATCTCACAGGCTCCTCCAACAGCTTCTCAGAGAATCATAGAATCATAGAAGCACCTCGGTTGGAAAAGACCTTTAAGATCATCGAGTCCAACCGTTAACCTAGCACTGCCATCCCACCACTAAACCATGTCCCTAAGCACCTCATCTATCCTTCTTTTAAATACCTCCAGGGATGAGGACTCCACCACCTCCCTGGGCAGCCCATTCCAGAGCCTGACAACCCTCTCGGTGAAGAAGATCTGAGCTGCCGGTAGGATCAGGAAAGAGGCAGACAAGTGCATTTGCCAGGAGCACATGATTGCGCTGGAAGAACTGCATTAGGAGGACTCAGATCGACCAAAGAGGCTGAGTGTATCTCCAGGCACCTATTCTGATATCCTGTCTGGAAGTGGGATAGCAATGGAAGAACAGGACAAGATGAGGGCAAGACCTTTACTCCTGGGCTCACCAGGATATTGGATGGACTAGTGGGATGGCTGTGACCCTTCCTATCAGGAAACACACCCACATTATCCTGTCTCACACATCTTCTCTGCTCAGCCTTTGCATCAGTGTGAACTAGTTGTAAAGTTTGCAATACTGTGCTGTGCAGTAGAGGGGACCCAACTTCTGGACCCTAAAATATTGGCAGCAAAGAAAAGAAGATCTGAGGTTTTGAGGACTCCAGAAAAACTAACAGAAGGAGGCAAGGTTTTGTAGAAATATTTAAGTGATGCCTCAGAGAGCTGAGTATATCTGCTTCCCTCTTCTGCCTCTCAACAACCTGAGGACAATGAGCTGAGAGCCTGTTTGCAGAAAACAAACCTTGGCAGTTTATCACACTTATCTTGAATTTTGACGATGCTCTCAACAAGGCTGAGCCAAACTTCTCACTGCTTGTTGTATAAAAGAAGCTGCTTTGCTTGTCTTTGTGCTCTAGGGACCTTGGAAATAGATGGCCTTGGAGGAGCCCGTTTCCCAGGAGAAGTGAAAAAATTCCGATGTCTCTTGGGCCTCCCTTGAGTGAGCCATTGGCAACATGTTTTGCTACTGTTCTAGGAACAGGCCAGAAAGCAGATGGCATTTCAGAATTTCAGAAACTTATTCCAGAAGTTGCACCTCCTGTCCTCGCCTGATGACAATGCATCCTCCTGCCGACTCGCTGGGGTACAGAGGATGGGCAGAGCCACCAGTGGGGCCAACGTCCTGACCAGAGGGAGGTGTTGAAAGCAGGTATTTTCAACACCTCCCTCTCCCCATCCAAGGCTGACCAGAGGTAGAAGGCTCCTTTCATTTCTCTGCTGCCCCTTGTGCAAGGCAGGCCACAGACTACTGCTTGTGTTGCTTAACACTGAAATATCTCCAGGCAATTTTTTCCTCCTGCTTGGAAGACTGTCTTTAATCCATTTATTCCTGATCTGCCTTTCCCTTAGTCCTCACAGTCCCGGAACACTGTAACAAATCTGCTCTTATTTATTGTTAAAACAATGTCACTTTTTCATTGCACAAACCAGAAATGAGTGGCACAAAGTTATCCAGCTTTTGTTCTACCTCTTTTTTTCAGGAAGCAAGAAATATTTCACCAGTTCCTCTATCTGATGAAAAGTAAGCATTAAAGACAGGGCATAGGAGAGCCTCACTTTTTTTTCTTCCAGCAAAAGTTTGTTTTCATGGTGATAGCAAGAAAGAGGTACCAGCACTGTCTCAGTGGAGTTGTTTGGAGGAATGAAGGTAGACATGATTGAAATGAGCCAACATAACATGGTCTTTGTTCATATAATGTCACATTTTTCTGCTTCGGGTTTTATCCCTTTTGTGATATGAAAAATGTTACTTTTCTCTTGAGTTTTGATTGTATCTCGATCCCATGTAGATATTTTCAATTATAAAATAGGATAACACAAACCCCCATGAATAAATCTAGTGAGTATTAATATAAGATTGTTTTCCCTTACCTTTTCAAGCAGTAATCTGAAATTCTATGAGGAGGGAAGATAACAAGAGAGAGACATGAAATGGAGTAATAAAAGATGAATTTTATGAATCTTTGTTCTGTTCCAAGAAATCTTTTAGATTTGCAATATAACACATCAGTACTGAGCTCCTGGGGATATTAAGGGATGGGAAACCAGTTCAGTAAGAGGCCTTGGAACATAGAGCTCAGCACGAAATGTTGCTTCAGTTGCTGTGGTCCTTTTTGGAAGTTGCTTCTCACTAGTAACTTGGTTTGTGCCACGTCGTGACAGACCTTTCAGTGCCATTTCTCCAAACTCTTGAGAAACCTGATCACTGCTGAGTAGGACCATATCAGTACAGTTGGACACTAACTTTACTAAGTTGTATTTTCAGTTCAGGGCAAGAGAAAACATAGAATCATAGAATGGGTTGGATTGGAAGGGACATTTAAAGGTCATCTAGTCAACCCCCCTGCAATAAGCAGGGCCGTCTTCAACTAGACCAGGCTACTTAGAGCCCTGGCCTTGAATGTTGCAAGGGATGGGGCATCTACCACCTCCCTGGGCAACCTGTTCCAGTGTTTTACCACTCTCATCATAAAACATTTCTTAAACACCTTGGCTCTCCATTTCAATATTGGTTTCCTGAGTCTTACACTTTACAAGCATGCACAGACATATATGATTCTGTTCTGAGAAGATGGCAATGCCTGCACTCACTGCATGGGTTGGAAATTAAGTCCCTGGATGGCCATACCATGAAATGCTCACTTCCACTCCCTGCAACTTTACTACCAGTGAAAGTTTCCCAATAAACCACAACTTGTAAGAGTATGAATTTGCTTTTATAAAGTTGCAAAGAAGAGAGGGGGAAAATAGGACAACTTCTTCAATGGCCCTGCCAGTGTACCTGGCCCCAGTGAACCCCCTCCGCAGGGGCTCATTCCTGGGATGTGCCCATGGGGTCTGCTGACCACAGCGTTGCCACCTGTGGTAGCGTGTGGGTGAGGACATCTGTCCTTCAGAAATGGAGTGAGACCACCAACCGTTCCCATAGGTCAACGAACACAAGCCTCAAGATAGCTATAGGTATTCCTCTCCACTGACCTGCATGATTTGGTCTGGTGACCTACTGCTTTTGTTTATTTTGGGGGGTTATAAAATATGCTTATCCAGCCTCTGCAAGCAACTGTGCAAATCTGAGAGTTGCTGTTCAAGAAATCCACTCAAAAATGCCAATTAAAGGACTACTAGCCAACACTCTCTTGCCTTTAAGTACCTGAACCCTTCCAAACATACTTAATGGTGCAGGATTGCACATCCTATTAGGAACCTGCTAAGATAGCCTGGCATACTAGCTGGATTTTTAAGGTATTCTGTGAAGATTATAATCCTCTTCTTTCTGGGAGCAACTTTATTACCCCAGGGAAGCAGCTGAGTCAAGTTTGTGCCAATATTTCCATCACAGCGTTAGCTCTCTTTTTTTTTTAAGCCTTCGTGAAAAAGAAGTCATTTTGTCCCATAATTAAGAACCAAATAACTTCTCATGGCAGCAGATTTTGTTTATGATTTTCACACAAATATTTTTGACAGCGTTGACATTTTTACAAGCATGACTAACTACACATTTACCCAGTTTCATTTTTTAGGTTTTTGGCACTTAAATGTGCTAAAGATAATGTAAGCTAAAGAATTCCTAAGTTTGGCAAGCGGTTTACTACATGCCAGGGACTGTTTTCATTTATTTTAAAAGAAAAGTAGATGGCCGAGACGCTGCATTTGAAACAGCACCTGCTGAGTGGGCATTGTAGTGAATGTGACAAAGGATGTTCTTGTAGCAGAAGACCACTTCTCAGGAGCAGGTTCCATTCAAGATCTTGCTCCATGTTTCCTTTGCAGTATTGGGTATGGCACAAATTTTAGGGCTTTGGTTTCTCTCTCTGTAAAATGAAGTTCATTACCTACTTCGCAGGAGTGTCTGCAGTTTAAATCATTAGTACTCATGCAATGCTGAGGGAGGAAAGGACTTTATAGCCTGGAAAGGACCAGCAGCATGGATGCACACGGTGCTCACAAGTCTGCGCGTACATGGCTTTACCTGGCAGCCAGCTGAGAACACAGATACCTTTACTCGCCTGGAAATTCATTCATGTACCTCCCTGCGACACCCATCCTGCTCCTTCTGAACACCATTGCTTCTCAGGAAGCCATCTCAGACAGCTGAGGAAATACCCTGTGCCGTGCAAATCCCACAGCAGCACCCTTACTAAAGAAATTGTTTCTCAAGTCTTTCCCGTCCGTGCCCAGTGTGTTTCTCTGGCAGTGACATTGTGCTTGCAATATGTGTGCTCCAGAGGTAATACTTGCCACCACCTCCCACACAGCGGCCTCAAAGATGCTCGTTTATTGCCTTGTTTAAGTACTGAGGAGATGAGTGGTGTCTTGGAAACTGTTGTGTGCAAACTGCAGGCAAATACTGACATTTATGATGGCATCGTCTGACCGTTTTAATGAGTGTGATAGCTGTGTATTACTGACCCCACAGACCCTCTGCCACTATACCCTGGTGCCACCTTTAGCTCTCTCTGCCCCCTCCAATATCTTCTGCTTTTTAGTATGCCAGTACGACACTCCTGCCGAGCAGCTGCCTGTTTGGCATGACTCATGCCAGACATTTGGCTATTTTGGACAAATGGGGATATGCTATTTATCCCAAATAGCTGCCTGCCTTGGATAGCGCATTGTCCTGAATAATGGAAGTACTATCAGCCTAAAAATCCTTTAGAATTCTTCTGCCTGCACCCACATATCGCAGCAAAGAAACCAGGAAATAGCACGCAAATAACTATTAATACAGCGGATGACGAGAGATGCACTTTCAAAATGATAACTTGGTTTGACTTGGTTGCACCCCCAAGGAAGAGACCTTCAGTGGGTGCAGGGTCTGGCTTGGCAGCTCCTCCAGAGCCCTGTGCCCCAACCCAGGAGGAGCCCTCAGGAAAGGTGCAGATAGCCTGGTGGCTTCCCCAAAACTGCTGCGGATCCCCGAGTCCCTGCTGGCAGACTTGCCATGAAAACATTTCTGAATATTTTTTTTAAGCTGTTGATTCACAGACCAGAAAGAGCAACTTCAGGTTTGAAAACCTATGGGAGACATTCTGCCCAGGGAAACAAAAACCAGACAGTTTGGGTAGAAACGAGGACTTCCTTTGCCCCATTTACCTGGGAAAGTCATGTACAGTTTGTGAAATTCAAGGGGTGCCCTGAGAGTTTATAGTGTCTCAGGCACAGATTGAGGGGACTTGAAAGAATTTTCTGACTTGACACAGACCCTCCCGGGAGCACTTTTTTTCTTTTTTTTTGCTTTTGCTTTTTTTTGTTAGGTTTCACGATCTTTTAATGGACCCATTGTAATTTATAGTAGATTGTTGCCTCATGATGAATGATGTAGTTTGGTAATGATGGATTTGGTTACAGTGTGTATGTTGTAGAGTGAGAGATGATTTTATCTTGTTCTGATGGAGGACTCAGGTTACCAAGAAGTCTTTATAGGTCTTTATCAATCCACCAGTGGAGCCACCAGTGTAAAACTTTTTTCTACTTTCTCCTCTAAGTCCTACTGAATTTAAAAAAAATTTTTAAACCTGATTATTTCAGAACACTGCTGCCCTACCGGCCTATTTGTCATCATTTGCATCAGACAGATTTCCATTGATTTCAACGTGTGGAGGGGAGAGGGTTGGGTATGAAAAGAACGCACGGTAGACCTGGAGAGATAGATGCCTAGATGGACCCACAGCAGGCCATTGCCCTTGGTGAACATGAGGGTGAGCTGGCGATAGCTAGTGGTGGTAGCTAGCAGAAGGAATCAGTAGTGAATGGAAGACCCTCACATGGGTTAACCTGCCAGGCTTGGTTTTGGAATCTGCATTCACTTCAATGACTCATGGGCATCCCTTCCCCCTCCCTGCCTTGCTTGAGCAGTTTTCATTTATTTTGCTTGTGTTTGGGAAAATATGTTTTACATTTCTAACATCCTTTATCATTTCCTGGGATTTAGTGTGTTATTTTATGTGTTAACCAGTAGGGTGATCTTTTTCTGTTGTTGTATTTGTAATCTAATTGGGAACTATGCCAATTCCTTATCAAATTAGATCCATATAATTTGGATACATGTATACGTAGCTAATTCACTATTGTTCACTAACATTATTCTGTCCAATGATTTTTGTCTTGTAAACACTTTTTTTAAAAGGCGATTTTAATAAAATTGGCTAATGTGGTTTTTTTTTCCTGCAGAGTGATGGGAAAAAAAATCTTTGCCTGCAAAATCCTTTAAAATTTTAGCCTTAAAATACGAAATGAAAATGTGGCATTCAAAGACACTGTTTTGCAAAGGTGTGTGAGATCTGCCACAGTCATCTGTTTGCCTGTGACAATAACCAGAAGAGTACCTCTCATCACTATCTTTTTCTGCACAAAGGTTACCAGTACACTATACTCAATATAGAATTTTCAAATTTGGAAACATTTTATTATTATAGTAATGGCTATCACTGTTCCTAACACACACCCTGCCAGAAGGTTTAAAAAATGTATGCTTTGGTTCATGCAAAAAAAAAAAAAGGGGGGGGGGGGGGAGAAAAGGGAAAAAAAAAAAAAAAACAAAGGTCAAAACTTTTAAAATGTCACTTCTTCTACAGTTTTGCATAGAAAATACATTGAAGCAGTGGGAGGGCTCCTTGCCCATAGAAACAGGCTGTAAGAAAAGAATGTTATCCTGCTGCTGTAGTTTCCACTTTCACTGGCAGCTGCGGGCTGAGCAGAAAAGCACTGTGGGAGCCTATTGTTACCCCAGCTGGGTAATAGTTTTCTTATTTTACAGTCAGCAACCGAGGGGGGTTGGGGTGCCTCAGCAAAGTGCCTGAAAATATAACTCCTGCAAACAGATCACTTTCTCCTTCGCTATGAGAAAGAGGGATCCATAAATCTTTTATTTCGTTTGGTTCTTCGAGCAAGGTAATTAACTGCTTCAAACAAAAGATGGACTTATTTTCCAAACAAATTTACGCTGCGTGGAAATGTTGCTCTGAAGGCTGTAAAATCCCGGATCCCTAATGGCGCGCTCAGTAATATTCACCTCTCTTTCTTTGTACGAAATTTGATTGCTGAAAAGCAGATTTTGCAAGAGTAAACCTGTATGGCTGAGACCCCCAATTTTCAACAGAACAAAGTTTTGAGGGGAAACAGTGGGGGTGGGGAGTAAACTTTGCAAAGCCTTTCTTCTCCTGATAGGGAAAGCGTGAGCAGCCCTACAAAAGTGACATGCAATATTTTATGTTGTATGTCTATAGCTCATAGGTTTAACTCTTACAAGATTGTAGGGTTTATGTAGTGCTGGCCTATCCAAGCCAGGGCAACTATTTCAGTCACCACAGCAACCTAAGTTAAAGTTGGGGGGGGAGCAATGACAAAACCATTTAGCTCAGCAGATTTTCCTCATGTCTTTCATTTCCTAACGACTAGAATTTGCAAGACCAGCTGCAAAAGGAGACAAATCTTGCCTCTGGTGGGAAAGTTGACTAGCTGAATTATTTATCAACTCAACTTTTTGATAGCCTCAGGTCTCGCCACAGTTCCTGTATGAAGTCCCACAGGGCGCTCCATCAGCAACACGGAAAGACAAAGCACCGCCCGGTCAGCTGGATGTGAGCAAAGATGCGGGACCCAGTTGATGGACAGCTGACAGATGATCAGAGGACTATTTTGATCAGAGGACTTACCTGTTCCCTCGGGCTTTTTCCTATGGCAAAGCCTTTGCAGGTCCTGGGATAGAAAGGAGGACATGCTCCAAAATGGGGTGGGAATTGTTGCAGCCGTGCTCACTAACTAGGAGCACTGAGTCAGGCCTGGGACAAATCTCTCTCTCTCTAGAAGTGGTGCAAGGGGTAGGTATTTCCCTAAACCATTCTAGCCTCTACAAAGGGCTCTTTCTCCATGTGGGGCTCATGCCAGAGGAATGACTGGACCATGCCCAGGCTTCTTACGTTGATGTACTTTGCTTTAATCTCGTAGTTCGTGGTGGTGGTGGTAAAGTCACAGCATCACTGGGTTCATGCTGCTAAGCCTTCACTGCTGTTTGCAGTTGAGTAGCTGGATTACAGCTTGCTTGGCTGTGTTTTCCTACCCCTCCACACCTCAGGGCAGACAGAGCTACAGTTTCTCTCCCTTACATTCCTCATGCTATTGCTCCTTCAACCATGATGCTGTCAGATGCCTGCCTGACTGACCTGGTTGTCTGGGTTCATGGCATGAAATGCAGAGGCATGAGTGATAATCAGGTCTGATGCTCTGCTGTTCCTTGTTTGCCTCCAGTTCATACCTCTATGATTTTGGGTTTGGTGGAGGCATTGCTGAGAAACTGCCTGGGAGTATATATGAAGCTGCGAGGGCCTCAGCTATTCACATCATGGGAAGATGATGGGATGCTTGGTGGGAGGCCCAAGGCCAGGGCTCCCTCAACATGGCTTCGCACTGCCAAGGTCAGAACTCAAAGTCTCAGGAAATCTGTGACTGTGCTAAATTCAGATATATACCCTCTGGTACCCACCACCATGCTGGGCTGCAGACCTCTCACTCTCCAAAGGGAGGAGCTCATAACAGGCTGCCAGTACTGAAGGTGTGCTCAGCACATGTTACTAGATTGCACAGCTGAGGTATAGATGCAGCTTGTCAGTCAAGGGGGAAGAAGGAGAGGGCTGAGGCTTTGGAAGCCTTGGACAAATGCAACAGGAGGGATATTGCAGGAAAGAGTGCTTCATTCTTTGCTTTCAATACTTCCTCTGCAGATATTTTCAAGGGAAAGAGCAAGCAAGGTTGGAGTTTGGCATCTAGACTGATGACAGTAACATTAATAACATGCCCTTGTTACACCTGTCAGCATGGAGCCTTCCATCAAGCTGTGGCTTGTGCTTACTTTTACAGGGCCTAAGTTCAAGCCCAGTTATTAAACAAGCATGGTTTGGGGAAGGATGAATATTTGTAATGGCGGGGTTAAGCTAGAATTGAGCAGGTCTTGTTGCAGGCCCAAGGCATGGACTTTTAAACCCTCATTCTGTATTTCAAGCTGAAGAGATTCTTGCTCTTTTCTCCACAAACTCCCAGTTCCTCTAACTCTGCCAGACCAACAACCACACTGTGGCACACCATACATGAGAGGAACCCACTTTGGCTTTTATATCAGCCATGCCCTAACTGTGGGAACCACTGGAAGCAGGAGCTTGAGGCAGGTTGATAAGGAGACCTATGAGCTTTTCTCTCCTTAGGGAGCCAGTCCAGCTTTCCTACAAAAAATCTCCCTCATGTATGAAAAAGAAACTTGTTTCTGGGAGCTCACACCTGCAGGCATCTGCTTGGTGGTACAAGGTAATGGATCCCACTCCGCTGAAAAGAGATGTAGAGCATCTACCTCACAGGAGGTTTGGGAGGTCTGGTTTTTTTAGCAACTACTCTAAACTGACCTTTTAAGGTCCAGTTTATGCAATACCTGTGAATCCTCCCCAGCAGCTTTCATCTGACACTCTTCTGAATGTCTGAAAATTTGTTGGAAGACCGCAGGCCTGGAGTATGGCATGAGAGTAATATGTCAGATGAGGCCCTTCGGTGTGAATATGCACAGTCATTGCTGTAAAATGGTTTGCTACTCTGCTATGGCTAGTGGATTTTAAGTGAAGCTGATTCCTTATTTCTAAGCACACTCCCAGCTAGCTGAATAAATAGCTGAGAAGTACAGGATTCTTGTGTATTAAGTGTCTATTCGTAGCAGTGTTTCAGATTCCAGTATCTCTGTGACTTTTTCGTCCTGGGTAGTAAGTAAGTGAACTCACTAATTTTGAAGACAAAATGGTTGCATTTCTTGACTGAACCAAAATTTCCAAGTGAAAGCAGAAGGGGAAGGAAAGAGAGGAGCAAGGAAGTTTCTTGTTTCATTACGTAAGGAAACAGGGTTAAATATACTGTGTAAATACACAGAGATACAGACACAGGTATACACACACACAATTTTCCATTTGTAGTGTTCATTTAAATTTGATCTCCATAGTTAATTAAAACCTTCTTCTGGCCTTTATAGGAAATGAAGTATTAATTAGAAATGCCACCATTCAAACTAAACATCTGCTCTTACCCCACGGGTGCATGAACCAGGTGGGCAGCCAGACCAGTGGACACACAAGTGTACTCAGTGCTATTAATCTCTCGGGCAGAGTTTATGGATCCTTTTGTACTCCCTGCTCTACATGCACAGAAGAAAAAGCACAAGACTTCTGCAAGAAGGTGGTTACAGTCTGTGGATACGTCTGTCTGGATCTGGGCTCTGCTGCTGCCATGAGCAGAGAAGGAGCAGTTTCACTACAGCTAACAAAGCACAAGGACGGAGCTGAAGAGCCTTTCTGAGGTCCTGGGTATGTTACCTCAGGCTTGGCACCACATCATCTTGGTCATGCCATTTTGGGTCAGGGTGTGGAGAGAGCTTGCTTGCATCTGACTGCAAAATGCCCCGCAGACATCCCCTGCACAGACACAAGCAGGGTGAAGAAACACATGGTGGAGCAGTTTGCCCAAGGCCACACAGGAGGTCAGCAGGAGAAACAGGGGTGGAGCAGACATCCCCAGGTCCCACAACAATGATTCACCTCCTGAGCCCACTGCCTGGTGGGGCTTTACTAAGGATAAGCAGATTTAAAGTCTAGGCAAAGCTCCATCTGTTTCCTCCACTGCCATCTCTCTATGAGCGGAGTCATTGGGTATTTGTGTCTGGGAGAACATGGGAAGGTTTGTGTAGAGTTTTCTTTGATTCACTAAAGTTTCTAAGAAACTGCCAGATATATAAAAAATCCAGCATCACCCAAAGAATGTCTAACTTCCACTGAGAGTTTTTGAAATAGTTTTCTACTCACATTACCTTAATAGCAAATGGTACCATTATAGGGACCCTCTTATCTGTCTTCAGACATCTAGATGATGGCTTCAGCCAGCCAGATGCCCAGTCTAAGGCAGGTATCTTTGCCTCTGCTATAGCCAATGGAGAGAAACAGTGCCACCTATTTCAGACACCAATCTGAGGATGGGGTTAAATTGCCCTCCAACGTCCATTGGTTATAGAAACAGCTTAGGCAAGTAGGTTAGTCTGGACAGCCAACTTTCAGGCAGCTTACATTTGATATGAGAAATTACTAATTGGAAATAATGCTATAACTTCAGTAGGGCCAAGGTTTCACTCCCTGTTTTTACCTGTTTGTATGACAACTTGATCTTCAGCATACAAATACCACACAAATAGACAGAAATCTGACTTCTGACTCAGAGATCTTGCACACAAATTTTTTGCAGCCGTGATCTTTGTGGGAGCCCAGCAATTCAAGCAGAATTTGCCATCAGCCCCACTCATGAAAAATAATTTGCCTGGTTATGTTTTGATCATTTGTCAGGTTATTCATCCTTAATAGATTTGTCTTAACAGTGGGAAGGATTTAATTAAATTTAGTAAAAACTTCCTTTAACCCATTTTGCTTTTCAAGGTGAATTACAATACAGCTATGCAGGTAAGAACTTGTACCCTTTTAAAAACCTAAGGAACACTGATGACTTACAGAAGGCCTTTTCAGTTTGATAAAGTTCTGTGTGTGCAGAAAATTAGTTTTAGAAAACAGAAATATCATGCTTGATTTGCACATTGTCTACTGTAATATATTTTTATTTTGATAACACTTTTAAAACCGCTAGGATTTTGCACTGATTTCATATTAGGTATTATAGTGCATCTATATTCTTTATATACTAGAAAATCACCCCTTCTTCAGGAGGGCTTTTTAATACAGTTTTTGGGTACTGTTTACCGCCATTTTTTATTCTTTAACTACAAAGCATTTCCCTTAAATTACAGGGAACTTTGTTCAAGCTAAAGCAAATAAGATATTGGCCTTTAATCCAAAGGCGCTCAGAGCTATACTGTGGTAATCTTTAGATAAGAATCTTGTATTTGACAAGTTTCAGGAGTTTTATGCCTTTGGGAGAACTGGATGGACTCAGTGGTCTCCCAGCAGAGCATTATCTCTACTTAGAAATTTTACTGAAAAGCAGACTCTGAAATTTAAAAGGTCCCTTGAATGGAGTTTACATGTTACTAATTGCATAGTTTGACCGACATGGCCAAGGCCCTACAAATATTTTGTGACTTTGTCCCTTTTCCACATTCTTCATGGGCACAAGGCATCTTTGAAGTACATCTTCAAACTACATATTTAAAATTATTCAGATAAATTTCTCCCTAGATATGTCTATTTTTCTCCATTGTCTACAAAGGGAGCCTTGGGTGAAGAGCTACAGATGTTCAGGTTGGGTCAGATGAATCCAGGACACACACACCAAATAAGATCCTCCCAAGAATCTTCCAGAAAGCTTGGAAAGATGTTAGCGCCTTGAGGAGAAGTTGGATATAATTTTTTTGTATCACCCAGTCATATTGAAGTGTGGCTGTTCATAAACATGCTTTGATAAAGGCCTATAAATGGCAGCATTTTCCTCTTTTGTTTTATTTTGTCCTGAATCTGCCCTTTCTCTTTATTAATCATTCATATGTCGAAGAGTATAAATGGAAATTATCTGGTTTTCCTCTTAAATTTAAATGAATTTCATTTGCTTTCAGAACTAATTTAAATTTCCCATTACTATTTTCCTCTTTTCTCATATACTGACGTGGAGTCCATGCAAACCTCTACTTCCTGCTGATCTTACAGGAATGTGTTCATTTTTTTGTGGGAGGATATGCAGCAGTAGTACTGATGGGAAAAAAAAATTAAAGGTATTAATTTAATATTAAAAAAAATAAGGATCTGGTATCAAAGGCAAAAAAATCAAGGCGTGGGATTCAGTTGCCTAAATAGAAATGTTTAGAGCTACTTTAGGCATGCAGAGTGTGTCTTTATTTGCCTCCATCTGCCACTACGGGGGGGTATAGGTATCTCAGAGGCTTTCTAACATGTCTGCCAACATCTGACACTGGCATCTAAAATGGTTGACCAAAGACTAGGGGAAATACCACGAAGCAACACTGTGTGCCTCTGTTTGGAAACCGAATCTTGCCTCTTCTTTTTAGTTTCATTTGTGGCAATTTGTCATTGTGCCTTTTTTAACATCTAATTTTATGTTTTCATTGCCATTTTTCTTCAGGGAAATTCTGCCTTCAGTATATGTACAAAATTGGTTGGTCTCAGGTATTTGTCAGTAGAGCTGGAACAGAAACTGGTCAAAGATGTGACTCCCAAGCACTACTCACATGTAAAGCTCCAGACAAACACATACTTGTAGTAATTACTGGGGAAAAATATCTCTTGAGATAACTTTTCCTGCTTGCTGCCTTTCTGCTTGAAGAACACCTGATTGCGGACTGGTGATTAAAGAACTGGTAGGGAGGAGATCTGAGCCTAAACACTTGCAAGCTGAGGGATTCACTGAACCCTGACACTTGGTGTCCTGGGGGAAGATCCTGCCCACAAGGAATCATGCGGAAAGGTCACCACTGTGTCTTCTCTAATGTCTGTATTTTGAAGAGAAGAAGCAATGAGCTTTAATAGAATAGAATAAAATTTTTATAAGAAATGTGCCTCACCATGGGAGGACTTTGGAGACAACAAGACACCTTCACTGCAGACACCAGCAAGATCCCGAAGTTTTGCAGAGGGCTGAACCCCAGTATGTGTTCATATTTATGGTGTTTCTCTTGGCTAACTATGGGCAATGCCCTGCCCAGCAGGCTGGCCGTGCTCAACGTCCTTGGCACTGGCTCTTCCCTCTTTTGTGTAAGGGCCTGGGGGTTCATCCTAGATTCCTCTTAAAAGCCCATATACCCAAAATCATCACACCATCTAATGCTTAAGCACTGTTTCTTCTTTCTTTCCTCCACTGTAGAGGACCAATGAAGAGACTGAAATCACCACATTACTTTTATACAGACGTGTAATGACTAACATACACAGTAGATTTTATAGTCCTAATATGGCTTTGATGACTACTAACCTGAGCTAGTAAAGCCCCTTAAGCAGTTCCAGTTGTCATCGACGATTAGATGGGATTGTACAAACTAAAGGTGATGAAAGTGTTGTATGAGATTTCTCTGTAAAAAAATCCATCTTTCATTCAAATAATTTCCTGGCAATACCCCTGTGAACGGCAGTGAGAATTTTGTGTGAGCAAGAATCGGTTGAAGATAGCAAGGCTAGATCTACACCCTGGGCATCTCTGCTATGCTGTCGTTGCAAAAAGCAGTGCTGGGATGTATCACACCCCTCATTCATAACAGCTAGTAAATTGAGACTCTTTCTGGCCTTGGCTTGCACTAAATACTTCTGCTCTCACCTCTTTTTGCTCTTGGAGTATTGCTGAAAGGGAGAGTTTGCCCCTTTGTGGAATGGATAGGCTGCTCTGCTATGATAGTTCTTGTGTGCAGGGGGCCTTGGCTTCACAAGAACAACTAAGGTCTGGTACAGCCACTGATGCCACCTCCCTCTTGTTCAAGTTCCTCCTGATGGTGCAGGCCTACTCCTAGGAGAAGCTTTGCCAAGGCTGCTTCTTCAGAGCCACATCCTCTTGCACCTCCCTCAGTTTCGCCAGATTTGGGATGAGTCAGGGCAGGAGGCATTTCTTCTGGCTGTGTACTGTCCTGGGGAAGGATGAAGCCAGAGAGCATTGCTTGGGCTCCTGCCTCCAGCCTCCACCCAGAGGGGACTCCAGAATTTTCTGGGGAGGCTGGAAGCCGCAGCACAGCTGATGGCGGCTCTGCACACCAACACAGATCTACAGGAGTAAGCAAATTGGGTCAGTGCACCCTCCCATCGCATAGATAAGCAACTTCTTGCTTGGTTGATCCCCTGCTGTAGCTGAGGCTGGTGCAAGTACTCTCTTGTATCAGAGAGAGTTGCAAACCCTTCCCATCGCATAGATGGGTCCGTAAGAGTTTTGTGAGCCTTACAATTCTGTATGTGATACAATATCGACTGACATGAGTCAGGCTTTTGCAGATGTGTTTTTCCATAGATGGAAAATTTCATTTAACCTTTGTAAAAAGTTGCTTTAAAATAGAACGAAAGATAAACACCACTTTTCCTGTGGATTCGTTTTATGCTTCTGTAGAAGTAAGAAACCAGAAGAATGTTTCCTTAGGCAAAAGCTTTAAACAGATTTTGTGTGTTAGTAAGGGCAAAGATGCAGTAAAATGGGACATGAGTGGAGGGAACAACAAGCAAAGCTGGTTAAGGAACTCCTCCTCTGCAAAGTTAACAATGACTGAATAGTAAATTGTTTTTTAATAAGTTTTGTATTCTCCTGGGATATGGTTAAAGGGTTAATTTAACGCTTGACCCATTAAAACTGTTGAGTGCAGTGAGAACCTTGCAAGGCTGATCAGATGATTATTTCTGGAAGATAAGTGGTTGAAAACCGAGCCTCACTAGTTCAGGTAATCAAGGGAAATCGGCATAAAAGAGAAGATGCAGCTGAGTAAAGACAGAACGGCTACCTGAGATTCTATTACTTGTCGTCTTTCAAGCATAATAATGAGATTATAGTAACCCTAAACTGGCTGAAAACAGAAATCTGGCTGTCTGTCAAGTTCATTGTGTTGAGTTTTACAACACTCCAGATCTGGTTCCTCTGAACCTACAATAATTATACCAGGAAGACAGGCTCAAAGAAACCCTTTTCAACCTTGGACCTTTGTCAGGTTTTGGCTTGTGACCAGAGTACCATTGTTGATGTCATGGGAAAGAAAAAAAAAAACCCACGACAAAAACATTGTTAATGTTTATTATTATTTTTTCAACATGCAATTCTTAAAAAAATATTGCCACAAGTCTTCCCTCACTCCAGCTGTCACACTGCCTTGTGATTTTCTGAATGAACTCGTTATCAAATGATGAGGCTCTTGGCTTCTCTGCGGTTATTTTAGTTAGAGCCTTTTGCTGTAATCATTTTTCACACCTTTAATTGACACTTGCCCTCATATCACACACATGTGGGGCAGTGCTCCTACTATTTAAAAAATAAAAAATTACATGAGACACAAAAACAAGGAGTCCATTAGATTAAGCTCAAATGTACGTGTGTCCAGCCTGGGCTAGTCTCAAATTCAGATTGTTTTGGTATGGAGAGAATTGTCTAAAACATGGGATGTGACGTCCTGTTTTGAGACCAGGTTGAGATAGCAGCTGTAAGGTTGCAGTTCAGGAAGGCTTTTCAGCACGTTTGAAGTCCATCTGGCTTCAGCTCTGTCAGGCTCATCAGTCCTCCTGCTCGGTGGGAGACTCTACCTGCCCTTCCTTCTGTCTCGATTCATGCTTGTATAAATGCTTGCCCAGGTTGATGTAGGCTTGGGCCACTAGTCTGAAGAGATGTTTGTATCCGTGCCTTACTTCAGACAGTGAAGAAAACAATCAGGTTAAAATTCGATATTTACTGTGCAGAGAGAGCTGTACCAGCTGGTGTCACCAGCCTGTTCCTGGAGGTCACCATTGTTGCTGTTCTGAGGGCAAAGCTGCCTGGGTTATCCTGGAGGAGTTTGGCAGCTGGCACTAACCTGGTTGCTTTCTGCCAAAGTGTTTTGTTCACACAGCCAGAGCTACTGAAGCACCAGCCTCCTGTGGTGGTCAGGGATCAGCATCTCAACACCATGAGGCTTTCACTTAGTACAGCTGGAAGAGGGACATCTTCACACAGCTTCAAGCCTCTGTGCAATAGATGCTGAACTCCTGGCCCTTGATGCTGGCAGATGAGCTCTTTTGCCTACATGTGTTTCATGGTCTTGTGAGCTGCTTTAATTCAGCCGCCAAAGAACCCTTTCCCCCGGTCTAAACTGTATCTCCCAGAAAGAGACAGAGTGTAGGAATGTCTGCTTGCAATTCCAAAAAGTCCTTGAGTCACAGACCAGGCCTTAAGCACAAGTGTAGACTTAAGAATGTTATTAAATGCTTTGTTGAATGGGGACCTGTGCTTGTAGTAAGTATACTTCAAGCAGACAGACAGACACTCAGCATTTGCGAAGGGCTGCGCCTGCTGCAGACTTTCTCATGATTTTTCACAGGCTATGGGTTTGTGATGTTGTTTGTAAGCTGTCTTTGTTCCCATTTTCAACTCACAAATATCCATGTAGAAAAAATCCCACTGGTCACCCAGCAAGGTCAAATTAGAAAATACTTACATATTTTGAGCTTCCTTTAAAATGCATTTTAGCAGCTATAAGCCAGGCCAGGAATCAGCATCACTATCATGGGAAAATTCTCCAACACTCATTAGTGCTAGAATTGCTCTTAACTTACCATGTCCTACTGTTCACGGAATAGGGGTAATGACTATTACTGAGCTGCCTTCCATGGTTGCCATGAAGTAGCGACCACTACTGAATATTTTTTAAGTCTCAAACATTTTTTTAGGTCCTTAATAGACTTAGGAGCCTAATTTCAGACTCACCGATTTCTTAAATGTGAGGTTTGTATCTCAGGGCTCTTCCTGAAAAGACCACATCCTATGGGCCTTTCTCATGTGAGCAATACGAAATAGTCTTATGGCCTTAACCTTCAAACTGCACAGATTTTCTGACAGCAGCATGTTTGATGAAGCGCACAGTGGATATATTTATTGCCGCTATATCTTTCCTTTTTGTTCTAAAAATTGGATTCTGTTCCTCGTAACTAATAACTAAGGCTCACAAAACTATCAAGTTTATATCAAAGCAGAGCTAACTTATTAATAACCTTTGCAGTTTCAGGCAGAGCCTGGTTCTCATAAGTCAAAGTCTATTCAGTGATGGCTCTGCAGTTCATAATTGCAAAGTTCACTGACTGTGAGAAACAGAAATACACTGTACTATGATATTTGTAATTAATACAGGGTCTGTGGTGCAAACCTTCAGAGCCCTCCAAAAGAGCATTTTGTGCTGCTTCTTAATATAGGTCAGTGCAGAACTAGCCCAGGAAGATGGAATACTGAAGTTAAACAGCTTGAAAAATTTGCCAGCAAAACAGGTTTTTTTCACTGCAGAATGGTGGTTCATCAGAATGGAACCATTTCATGGAAGTGTATGTTTTAGCAAAGCTGCCCTGGGAAAGTTTAACCAGCCTAAGAGGGGAGTGTGGGTCACTGTGGAGAGAGAGAACATCTTGAGCCCAAGGAGTCAGCTGAGCTGAATGTCTGCAAACTGAGCTGCCAGCACAGGCTTTTTACCTGACTGCACCTTTTTACTAAAAAAAAAATAAAAAATAAAGTAGTTGTAAGAATTCAGTTACTCAAAAACCAAATCTAAAATCTTGAGTATGCAACCCTAAAGCTCCTTCCCTTCCAGGGTTGTGCAGCAAAAGATCACAGCACATGCCCAGGGGACATAGGGGTGCTGGATTTGGACAGAAGGGTGCCCAAATACTCCCATGCACAACGCTCTGGTCTTCCCACCCTGACCACGTATCTGACCCTGGATCTACTCTCATGGACTCAGGAGTAGCTCACAGAGCCCACGCTTCTCCCCTTTTCATTGAATATGCCTGGTTAGATGAAAGATGTTAATGTCCATTGGCGTGTGGAATAAGGTGAGGTAGAACTCTGAAACTCATTCTTTGTTCTTCTTTCTTGTAATATACTAGTTCATGTATGCCTGAAACAGTTCAGTTCCTATTCTACCCTAATGTGGATTTGAGACCTCATCATTTAGGACCTCTTTTTTAAAACATCTCACTCACGTGAATAAGTGAAATGGGAATGTGAAAAGAAACAGGAACACTCGAAGAGCAACGTGAGTCCTGAAAGTGAGGAGTTAAGTACGCTTCACTTCAATTACCTCACTATTAGCAACTCCCAAAAAAAGAATGTTTGCAATATTTAATGAACCTCTGCAGTGATGTTATGGCCAAGTATTATGAAGGAGTTATGAGGAAACTGCAGAGTTAATAGAACCGAGTTGAAGCAGGGATTTTCAGAATTGACTTAATCTGAGGCTTGAAAACTGAAAGAACTTTTATCCTTGTTGAAAAACTGCTGGCTCCCTTCACCCAAACATATTTATATAGATATTTAACTGATTTCACTAGTGAACAAGCTAATGTATTCTAGAACAATTTATTTTAAAATGTGAACTGTAAAATTATGCTACAAAGTTTATTAAACTTTCAGGTGTTACATTTTGACATACTCAGATCTTTCCTTTAACAATGACAGAATGCTACACAAAAATACTGCATTTCATCTGGTGTAGGTCTTTATCTTATCTTGACAGATTATTGCTGGTTAAATTGTAGAGCTGACTTAAAGGCAGGACTCTTCAAGGGAGTGAGAAATTAAGGCTTCACCAAATGGTAATAAAGCTATTAAAAATGCAAACAGCAAACAGCTACACTGTACAGGTTAGACAGCTAATCCAAACTAGCAGTTTAAAAAAGCAGAGCAATTACACTTTTATTTAAATGCAAGGAATATGAGCAAGAATAGAATGAGGTGCCTTGTTTAAATGCATTCTTTTGAATATTTATTAGAAATAATACATGTAGTTAAGCCACTTATCTGATTTCAGTGAATAAGTAAAATGCAAAAGATCAATTTTCATAATTATACTAAAGGAAGTCTGTCTTTCATAAAAATCTCATTAATAACACCATTATTACTGAAAAAATATCTCAGTATTATTATTGTTATTCTAATTATCAGCAAAATGCTACTGATAATGTTGTCATAAAATTCCTTTTTAGTATCCTATTAAAGAAGATAGACTAAGTAGTGGTTTAAGTTAAATCTAGATCCTAAGTGGCATTTAAGAAAAAATCTTCTTTGTGTATTTGGATAAAATACATTATGTGTATAATTACATAAATTACTTCAGGTTTAGCAAACAAGAGATATATAGATAATGCATGCGTGCATATGTATTGTTGTATCTATATAGAAGTATATAGCCAGCTCAGCAGGAAACACACTGAGGCATGCAAGCAGAGTAACAAAATGTTGCCCAAGGACAAAAATAGTTCCCTCAGAAAAATTTTAACAAGCAGCCCTTTTCACTTATTTATTATTATCAGAGGGCCTGTCAATACCGACTTATTTTTTTAGTGCCCACCTGGATTTATTGAATTGCTAAGGAGCTTAGGGTCCTTTAGAAATTAATATTAGAAAGGGCACATTATCTTACAGATGAAGGAAACTTTAGCTGCTCACATCCATTATCCAGCAAGCTTCAAAACGAGGCCAGCGTGGGTTGCAGCACAGAGAAGGGAGCAGGAATAATTTTTGGAGTTGGAACCTGAGAGTTCTTCATCCTTATGGCAGACAGGGACCTGGACAGCCAGCACAGCTAGAGAAGAAGAGAGTTTGGTCCTGCCAGGTAATTTGTAATACACAGGCTGGCATTGTGTCCAGGAGTTCCATGTACGGACCAGAACCTCGGCGTGTGAGTTCCCAGACAAACAGGACAGCTGGTTCCCCACCCAAAAAGCAGATTAACAAATAATATCTATAGTAGCCACAGAAGTCAATCAACAACATGTACACAGATTTCCCTGGGAGGTCCGCGGTAGTGAACAGCTTCCTGAAGCAAGGCACACCTGGAGGATGACGAGACAGTTGGAAAAGTTGCACAAGTTTTCATGGGAAGGCAGTCTGCCTCCTTGCTGCCCTCTTTGAGCTTCCACACCATCCAAGAAGAAATATGCCACGGGCAGCGTAGCAATCTTATAGCCCTTACCTCTGGGAAGGCAGTGTTGTGAGACATGTTCAGGTTTCCTGAGCAACAGATTTTCATTGGTTTAGATGGTTCTGGCAGTTTCTGGTTCTGCCCTCATAGCCACAGCAACTTAAATAATAGTGGAAACAAGTTCATTTGATGGTAAGAGAAGAGACCGGTGTCTGGGAGGCAATGAAAAGAGTAGGCTGAAGGATGCTTTTCTGCCCAGATCATGATTATTAATATATACGCACCCTTTACACGCATAAGAACATACAGTGGGCAGTGGTTGGGTGAACAGATATTTGCCATAGTGCTGATTAAGCCATGCCTACAGGCAGAGTTAAGAAAGGTCTAAGCAAGAGTTCAAGGCTTCTCCTGAACAGGGTTAGAAACAGACACATGCCTAAGGAGATCACAGACTGATTTTCTGTTAAGATGTAATCATTTTTATTAATTTGCATCATGTGCTGAAAAAAGCTCCTGGCAAGTGAAATTTATTTGCATCTATAGCTTGACTGCCTTCTTCTGTCTTAAAACACTTGAGGAAAATTAAGTTATCCAAGTAGAAAGAGTCGGGTAACTTTCAGAAACAACTTTCAGTGTATAGCAATCGCTGAATGCAATAGAGATAGTTATACTTATCCCAATGTGTCACAGGTGGCATTTACCACTATGCATGAGTGTTAAAGCAAACAGAAACAGCTTTTATCACAGCAGAATGTCATGATCTGCACTTAGGGTTCAATCTTTCCATCCACTATGTGGGCACAAATTGACATGCCTCAGAGAGTAGGATTGAATTCTCCACTTATTTTAGAAAGTGTTCTAAAAATACAATCAATATAGGGGGTTGTAAAAATAACTTCTTTTTTTTTTTCTTACTTGCTAGGGAGAACTGTGCATAAATTATGGCTTTATTTTCTTCTTCTTGAGAATTATGTAAGCCGTACGGAAAGCTCAAAATAATTTAATTCAACCATTGTGCTTTTGCATCTGCATGTCTCTAGTGATTTCTCTTTTCCTCCTTTTTTCTTCCCCCCCTCTTTCTCTTGTTCTCTCCCTTCCACTCCCCGTCTCCCTCTGTGACTCACACGCGTGCACGCACACACGCACGCGCGCACCGGTAGCAAGGGCATATGCAGGAGGCAACCCCCAATTTTCCCACTTGAAAGTGTTGCCGTGGCTTCCAGTATGATTTTTTTTCTCAGCTTTTCTGTATAACCACCTACCTCTGCAAGACAAATTGATTTCTGTTGATCTCTTGGGTGCACACTTAGGGCAGGTTTCACTTAGTCAATCTCTGTCTCCATCCCACTGTTTGGACTTATTGTGGATACTTTATAAGCAGTGGCTAATTTTAAGGAGGAAGAATACAAATAGATTAACAGGAAGGGTGCAAACTCTTCAGCACAAGAGCTGTCTCTTTTTGTCTAGCACTGTTTCCGCTGCTGTAACAAAGCAGATCATCATTAACCAGGGACCCAAAAATTCCTCACATTTGGGCTAAATCCTGCAATTTTCCTGCCCAAAAGCCCTCACTGGATTTTCTTAGCGAAACAGTTAATACTCACGCAATGGCGAAGCTTCTCTCCCCAGTCTGCCCGGGAACACGGGGTTCCTGGGGCTGCGTGTGCAGTTAAACCTGCATTCACAAAACCAGCAACAAAACCCGTCCTAACCCGAGTGGGCTCGCACCCTCACAGTCCTCAATTCCATGATCACAAAGCGCCCCCCCGCCAACCATACGGATTTTGTCTATGAAGTTGAGCTCACACAGCGTTTTACAATACTTTTAGTCTAGCCCAACTACTTTCATGCACGTGACAGAACCTACATTGCTGTAATCTCTCTTCTCTCAAACGTTCACGTTAACAAATTGATCAGCCTTGATGTGCTATGGACTTACTAAAAGGAAAATCTTGTTTTCTTTCGGAGATGGTACTTTAGAAGCATAAGCACTTAGAAATGTCTTTTAACAAGTTGAGTGTCTTGTTTGTGACTGTATCTTCTACCTAAAGCCGTACCTACTTTGTGATTTTCCTGTGACCAGTCCTTAGCATGTTTTAAGGCACTCCTCTATGTGTTAGATTTCTTTCTCTTCTTTTTCTTCTCCTTTTCCTATTCTTCTCCTCACCTCTCCTCTCCTTTCTTCTTTCCCTTTTTCCTTTTCCTTTTTCATAGGAATTTTCACTTGTTCATTGCCAATTCATAAGTCAACAGCATCTCGATAAGTAAAAGTAATTTGAAAAAATACTTTCCCAGAAAAATACCTGGAATAAATGTGTGCATTCAAATATTAGCTTTTCACATTTTAATGAGCACAAACACAGGAATAATATTTATAGCAGATATTCATCCTGCAGTGAGCTCCCGCAGCATCATCTTTTGTACAAAAGTGCCACAGCTTCTCAAGACTACTTATATGCATGAAAAAATCAAATTTGGACACTTAGACACTTCTGAAGACCTGAAACAAAACATTAGTGAAATAATTGCTGAATCCATGAAATTACTGTGAAGTGATATGTGACACATAATGTCTGTCAATGTTACTGCAAGTGAATGTACCTCGGGCCAGATCAGGGCCAGCCACTGAGCGTTGCAGGAGAGACAGATCCGCTTCAGCAGCTCAATAGCATTTTTCTTGCTTAAAATTATCTTTCTGTTCTATACAGCTGATCTGGCTGCTGTGTCCCTGTTCCCAGGATGGATAGAGGGTCAGGAAAAATAAGATATTGTCATTGCTTTGTGTTGTAAACCACTGGATGTTAGGCTCAGACCAAAAAGTCTACTCCGGGCAGTGCAAATCAGGGCAGGCTCATGACTGCTCCTGCTTTGTTCCAGGGAGCAAAACCAGCCCTTGGGAGTATGAACAGAGCACCTTGGATGCACAAAAAGAAGCACTCATTTTGAAACACTCATCAGGGAGTATTTGATGAATCCCCCACTGGAAGTTACAGGGAAACAATGTCCATTAATGCTCTCCAAGCAGATCTTAGGCGCACCTGTTATCCTCTCTCCACCTGTATTACCATGAACACTTGTTTCCTTTCATTTCTTGATGTGATGTAACCTTTTAACTCCAAATCTCTTATTTTCTCTGTTATATATTTCAAGTTCTCCACAACGGTTCCTCTAAATGTCAGCATGGCTCCATATGTAATTTCTCTTCACTCATAGCTGTTGTTAACATAACATTGCACAGAAAAACATATACCACATCTCTCCAGGCCCTCCACCCTGATTTCTTTCCTGGTATTGGAGGTGTATTATGACTTTTATTTCTATTTATCACTTTAGGGGAAGGGTATGTTTATAATTTTGACAATGCTTATGCTTATGTTTAAAGTGTATTTTCTGTCTCCAAGTAGGAAGGCAAATAACCATTATCAGTCACTACTTATTAAATAAAATCACAGCTAGTAAACAGCCAACTTTAGCCATTTCTAAGTCCAGCCATTCAGCTAGCATGGCATTCCCATCCAGAAGATATTTACCTTTAAGAAAAATTGCGAAAAGCAAGGGTATATGGGAAGGGGAGAGGGGAAACCGAATGATTCATAGGAAGAGTCATGGCTCCTGTGGAGCTATTCTTTGTTTCACAACACAATCTGTGCTGTAATCCTGTCTGCTCAAAAAACAGTGTAAAAGGATCTGTTATTTCACCCCTCATTTACATGGTAAGAGCGTGTTGTGATCCCCAACTGCTGAAGAAAGAAAATACAGTAGCCCATGCTCCTAATTTGACCCCTTTCTTTATGAAAAAGCATGCTACTGCAAACATTAACTCTGGCTAATAGTCCGCAAAAACACTGCTCTTTGTCGTTGTTGTGACAAACATCAGCCTGCCTCGGCTGTGAAATTTGCCCTCGCTTGATGGTCCATGGCTCTCTTAAAGCCTCCTCTTGCCAGGCCAGTGTAAGCTGACCCAGCATGTACATAACCGCGCTGAACAGATGTAGTGGCACATCATCTTCATTGGCTTGGGGCTCCTCGTACCGTTAGGACTCCTGGGGGAATGCGGTTCTTTTAGCTGCATAAACTTCACAGAATCACAGAGTGGTTGAGGTTGTGAGGGACCTCCAGAGGTCATCTGGTCCAAGCCTCCTGCTCAAACAGGGACACCTAGAGACAGCTGCCTAGGACCACACCTGGGCAACTGGCATATCTCCAAGAATGGAGACTCCACAACCTCCCCGGGCAACCTGTGCCAGTGCTGGGGCATCCTCACAGTAAAGTATTTTCTTACATTTAAAAGGAGCCTCCCATGTTTCAGGTTGTGCCCATTGCCTCTTGTCCTGTCAGTGGCCACCACTGAAAAGAGCCTGGCTCCATCCTCTTTGCACTCTCCCTTCAGGTATTTATATACGTTGATAAGATCGTCCCTGAACCTTCTCTTCTCCAGGCTGGACAGTCCCAGCTCTCTCAGTCTGTCTCCATATGTGCTCCAGTCCCTTAATCATCTGCATGGCCCTTCATTGGAATTCCTCCAGCACGTCCATGTCTCTCATACTGGGGAGCCCAGAACTGGACACAGTGGTCCCCTTGTGGCCTCACCAGTGCTGAATAGAGGGGAATGATCACCTCCCTCAACCCACTGGCAATACTTTGTCTAATGCAGCCCAAGATACCGTTAACTTTTTTTGTGACAAGGACACATTGCTGGCTCAAGTTCAGCTTGGTGTCCACCAGAACTCCCAGGTCCTTCCCTGCAGAGCTGCTTTCCAGCTGGGCAGCCCCCAGCATGTACTGGTGCCTGGGTTTTCTCCTCCCTGAGGCATAGGACTTTGCATTTCCCCTTATTGAACTTCACAAGGTTCCTGTCAGACCATTTCTCCAGCCTGTCAACATCCCTCTGGATGACAGCACAACCCTCTGGCATATCAGCCACTCTTCCCAGTTTTGTGTCATCTGCAAATTTCCTGTCCCATCATCCAGACCATCAATGAAGGTGTTGAACAATTGGACCCCTGGGGTACACTACTAGTTACTGACCTCCAACTTGACTTCATGAGACTGACCACCACCCTCTGGGTCCAGTCACTCAGCCAGTTTTCAATCCACCTCACTGTCACTCATCCAGCCCATAATTCAGCAGCTTCTCTATGTGGATTTTATGGGAAATGTTGTCAAGAGCCTTACTGAAGTCCAGGTAGACAATATCTACTGCTGTCCCCACATCTGCCAGGCCAGTCATTTCACCATAGAAGGTTATCAGGTTGGTCAAGTACAACTTCCCTTTGGTGAAGCCATGTGAACTACTCCTGGTGACTTTCAGGTGCCTGGAAATAGTTTCCAGGATGGTTCCATCACCTTCCAAGTGATCGAGGTGAGGCTGACCAGTCTGTAGTTCCCTGGGTCCTCCTCTTTGTCCTTCTTGAAGATCAGTGATATTTGTTTTTCTCCAGTTTTTGGGCACTTTTGCCAACCACCATGATTGATCAAAGATCATTGAGGGTGGCCTCACAATGACAGCTGACAGCTCCCTCAGCAATCGTGGGTGCATCCCATCAGGGCCCATCAACTTATATATGTTTAAGTACTCCATGACCCTCTTCCACCAAGGGTGCATTTTTCTTGCTCCGACTTTTCTCCCTGGTCTCTGGGATCTGGGATTCCTGAAGGCTGGTCCTGCTAGTAAAGACTGAGGCAAAGGCGGCATGCAGTACCTCATGTCCTGCATAACCAGGTCCCTTTAGCAGTGGGCCCACATTTTCCTTAGCCTTCCTTTTGTCACTTATGTACTTATAGAAGCCCTTCTTGTTGTCTTTGACATCCCTTACCACATTTGATTCTGGTAAACTTGACTGTGACTCTTTTCCACTGAATTCTGGGAAAACACATTAGATTTCTGCAACACGGGATAATTGTGATGAAGTGTTAGAAGAGCATCAGTGTCCAGGGGATGGTACTCCCTCTCGTCTTCTCCAACTGCAGAACAGGCTGAGCATCAGCTGAAGGGAAAGTGACTGCTAGTGCTGCTACCCAAACGCCATGGCAAGATTGTCAGCCTGGGTTTGCAAGCACCATCAAACTTCAGGTGACAATTTGTTGGGATAGATGGATAGAGATGGATAAAGAGATATTAAGAGTGTAGGAGCTGAGTTTAGCTCTGCAGCAAAGGCTGTGTACACACTAGTAGTCTAGTTTTACTCCCAAAACATGGTCACCCTGACATCTTTACTGCACATGTGCTAGTTCACACCCAAGTCCCTTCTGCAGTAAATCACGTGAAAACCAAGCCAAAGATAAACCAAAGATATCCCTTGCCATTACTTGGCGGCTTCAAGAACTTCATCAAGTATTGCATTTGTACCAGTACGTGTGCTATATTCACACAGTATTTATGATGCCATTGCAGAACAGTTGCCATTGTAATATATGTTCTGAAAACTGGCGACGGATCTCTAATGAGTAAAAAAATACTGGCTATGTCTGAATGAGGTAGTAGCTGCTTATCTTAATATATACTGATCTGATGTCAAGAGGTTCTTACTCCCATTAACCTAATATATTTAAGACAGATTTACTTTTTATTTTTCAGTGAAATCTCCTTGAAGTGGGATTTTATGATACCATTTGTATTACCATTATACTGTACAGTTTCCCATTTTCATTACTGTATAAAGAGAGAGGTTTCCTCTTTATGAACTAAAAAAGATACGTTGCAGTTTTTTCTATTCCAGATAAGGTGTTGACAAGTTCATACAAATACTGAAGGGAAGATAAATACACTCTGTATCAAGGTCAAAGTAAGTGGTATCATAATTTCAAAAGTGTTGATAATTTTAAATGTATTTTGTAATGTTGCTAAGTTTTCCTAAGTATGTAGCTCCTACTACTATTGTGTATGCTACTCATGTACAATAATGCCAAAGGCCTAAGAAGGCCTAGAAAGAATATAAAAATTGCTTAAATAACCATGAGTCAAATTTTCCACCTATGCAAACTTTTGGATGTTAATAGAGTTTCACAAGCTATAATGAGGAAGATTATTAGACCTAGTCATATTTTCAAGACAATATACCAGAAAAAATACAGTTGCTAACATGAGACTGCTGGGTAATACATTTCCTAGAAAATTTAAAGTTATACAAGTCTGAACTAAGCTGCTGAGCAGAAATCAAAGATGTAATGGGAAGACTCCAGGAGCAACAACTGAGGAACGCAGAAATCGAATTTTTATCTAAACTCGGTTTTAAAATATTTAGATTATTTTTAAATCTAAACTCTCCTTTTCCACTGACTCCCCTCAAACACTCAGGAAAGAAAGCCACTCTTTATTTTTCTGTACGTAATTCAGTTCAGGCTCATGGTTGCAGTATATCGCAGATGGCAAGACCACTTATCCTCTCAGTTTTTCTCAGAAGACATTTCACAGTAAGACCTAGTCCACTGGGCCAAAGAAGTACCCCGTTCATCTTTAAACCACAAAAATCTGAGGAATAGCATCGGGTTTTCTTCTTTCATATCATAAGCTATTTAAACCCCCCTCTAAAATCATGAATAAGCTAGAAAATGAGGCCATGCTTCATCTGCCTTCCAGAATCTGCTGGATGATCACCAGCTTGTGCATGAATGCAACTTCTGAAGAGCAATCGCAGCCTCCGAGGAAGACAGTTGCAGGGAGCTTACTGCCAAGCTTAGGTTGGGACCTCTGCACCCTTTTTGGTGTCAGGCTGGCACCAACCCTTCAATTCTTGAGGGCTCTTCATCCCTGCACTCCTTTGACTTATTTATACAGGGCTATAAGGAATACAAGAACCACAAGTTTACATTTTAATGAAAGCCATTACTTGTAGATTTTCTTTCTGGGACAGATATGGGGATATATTGGTATTAGTAGCTCATGTCCTGTTGTTTCTCTGCATGCCCTCATTTTGAGGACCGTGGCCTGAAACCTTTCCCTATCCCATCTCCACAGAGGGAGCAGACATTATTCTTGCTTGTTCAGAAAAAGACACGTTACAGGTGTCTTCTACACATAACCGCTTTTTTCCCAGTTAAGTTGATTTTGTCTCCACTAGCATCCTGTAAAAGCATGACAGATCATGCAGTATCTTGACTAATTGAAGAAACTTCCCTCTCTCCCTGACTGCTGCCTCCCTCAGCCAAGCTCACCTATTGCCTTCATTTCTGCCCAGCAGAGAAAGAGGAAGCGGTGCCGACGGTACCCGCAAAAGGACCACGTGCCTGTCCCTGTGGCCTTCTGCATTTGTTGCTTCTTCTTGTTCACTTGTCAATACCACAGCAGAGGAGCCTTGTGGAGTTGCTCCTCATGGCCTCAGCTGGAACTGTGATGGGGAGGCTATTGTAGGGCCTTAGCTGTGTCCTTTCAAGCTCAGAAAATGTAGAGGGACCCACACTGTGTGGCAAATATTTGTGGCAACCTCAACAGTGCAGACAGCATCAGGCTTCTGATGATGCAAGGCGCAGGTCCTTCCAAATTTTGCTGTGGTCACCTAAACCCTGGCCTGGGATTCCACACGCTTGTTCCTATCGCCTGTCCATAAACTGGAGGGTGGACCGATATAACTCAGTTTGTGAATATATTAATACAGGATTTCAGTTTGGGAGGGAGTGAAATGAAGAACAGCACCGTGGAGCAAAGATCCTACCAAGCAAAGATTTGGTACCTCTGCATTTATGAAAAGCTGACAAAACTGTGTGGGCATCATTTTCATAACCACGAATTCCCAAGGAACCCCTCCCAAGAGGCCTGAGGGGCAAAGATCTGGCCACACCATTCAGGAGGAGGACCTACATATACGTGTCAGATGCAATTATTTGCATTAGTAGATGCCACTCTTGTGTGCTTATATTACTATACTTTATATTATATAATTTATAACATTTATTAATATTTTAATGACTCAAAAATGTGAAAGATGTGCCAGAAAAAGCCAAAAAAAGACACAGTGTGCTCCTTCCCCAGAATAGCATAAAGTCTGAATCTGACGGGAAGCAAGAAACATGGTGAGAAATCAACAAAGACAAGAAAAGTAATAGGAGGGGAAAAGGAGCATTGGGACCATGGATCTGATAAGAAATCCATATGATGAATCCTATCAGAGATACTGACTGCTTTCCTCCTTACTTGTTCCTCTTAAAATGAAGGAGAATTAGGAAAAAAAACCACAAAGCAAAGTATTTAGAGCGTCTGGGAAATAATATTCCTGGTATAAAGGCTGGTCTGGGACACTGAGTATAGGTGTTTATGAAGAAGGAAGATAAAATGGATATTGGATCTGACACCTACTGGGGAGCAGAGAAGGAAAGAGACAACAGGGAGAACGGGTGGAAGCAAACATGGCCATCAGTAAATTTTATATTCTGAGAGTTTCCAAGGTTATAACATTCAAAAAAGAATGTATTTTGATGAAAAACTCTTGTGTGATAATCATTCTGGCCAGCCTTAGCAGGGTGGTTAGGAAAAAGGCAGGAGCTGAGCAATGCAGATCCTTGAAGACACAGAGACAAAAGTTTTAATTTCATAGGTGACAGACATGTCATGGGGTGAGACATATGGACTAAAGAATGGGTAGATGGGTGAAGCAACTATGAGAGAGGAGTTTCAGAAAACACAAATGTGCTGGTTTTGGCTGGGGTGGAGTTAATTTTCTTCAGAGTAGCTGGTATTGGGCCATGTTTTGGATTTCTGCTGACAACAGTGCTGATAACACAGGGATGGCTTCATTATTGCTGAGCAGGGCTTACACAGAGTCAAGGCCTTTTCTGCTCCTCACCCCACCCCACCAGCAAGCAGGCTGGGCGGGGGCACAGCTGGGACAGCTGACCCCAACTGACCAAAGGGATGTTCCATACTGTATGACAACGTGCTCAGCATATGAATCTGGGGGAAGAAGAAGGAAGGAGGAGACGTTCAGAGCGATGGCTTTTGCCTTCCCACATCACCATTACGTGTGATGGAGCCCTGCTTTCCTGGGGATGGCTGAGCACCTGCCTGCTGGTGGGCAGCAGTGAATTAATTCCTTGCTTTGCTTTGTTTTGCTTGCATGTGTGGCTTTCACTTTCCCTGTGAAACTGTCTTTATTTCAACCCATGAGCTTTCTCACTTTTACCTTTGTGATTCTCTCCCCCATCCCACCCAGGGGAAGTGAGCGAGTGGCAGGGTGGGGCTGAGTTGCCACCCGAGGTTAAACCACAACAACAAAATATACAACTAACAGAGTAATAGTTTGTAATAAATGTAAAGAAAATACCGTATTATGGAATATAATACCACCTTGCTGGAAAGGACTATTTTGGTCTCAGAAAGCACAGAAAAGTGGGACTATGAGAGTGTTTGATGAAAATCTGAGCCGTTAAAAGGTGAATGAGGTGGAGAGACTGAGCTGCATTTCTAGGGAGCCCCAGCACATGGCAGAGACACAGAGATGCTTGCATAGCCCAGTAAAACTCACTGATGGGCTATAATAGAGGCTGCTTGGGAGGATGGGAGGGTATTTAGTAGAAATTTTGTCGTGTTGAAGTCAGGAGAATTGAAGTTGATCCACAGAATACATTTTAAGATAACAGAAAAAGCAGTGATTATGCAGATATATTTAAAAAATAGGGATAGGTGAAAGTTCTGAACTGTTTTCTTCTTTTTCTACTTGAGAACAGAGCAAATAAATATTTGAGAATAAGACCTTTTTGCAATATTGATGAATGAGAATTAATATTAAATTTGTCCTAAGCTTGTGACTTCACATCATAGTCATAAGAACAGCACAGCAGAAAAAAACTTAAAATCTGAAATACTCGTTATAACTGCTGAATTTCAAAAAAATCTTCTCTTTTTTCTGAGGGAGTCAAGGGCCCAGAAATCTTGAACTTCTGATATCACATACTAAGCTTGATCTGGGTAGGCTTGTGCTTGCCTGTGAAGAAAAGGGGATTCTATTTCCAAGTGAGAAAGCAGAAAATAATTCATAATTCCACCCCCTTTTTTATTAGTTCCACTCATCCCATAATGGACAAGAAACAACCCCGTGTGACTTGAGGGGCTAGTTACTCTGGGAGAGTAGCAAGTAGCGAGTAGTGAAAACACGGATCCAACGTGCGATAGACTGGAATTGGCTGAAATATGTTCCTGGCAAGTATTTCTCCAATACTTATGAATTGCAACAAAATACAAAACCCCCTAAACTGTTCCAGTCAGTTTGCAAAATAATAATGGCCCATCATTTGGTGAACTTACTGTTTGCCACCAACTGTTTGTCCGTCTCTTCTGCCGATGGGAGAGAACTCTGACTGAGTGGGCAGATGTTTCTTTCTGCTAACTTTGACAACACTTGGGTCCATAGTCCTTGACCAGAGGAACTAATTAAGTAATAAAATCAGCTCTTTGTAAGACAGGAAGAAAGAAAGAGTGAAACCACTGAAGAACTTGAGGCACTGATTAACTCACAAGTGTTTCCTGTATAATGCAAATCATTAATGCTTAACACTCTCAGAGAGTAATAAACCAGAACTGTAAGTGTAACAACAATATCATGAATCATATGCGAATCCTACAGGATCCTAAGACATCTTTCTTTCTTCACGATTTGTCGAATCTGTAGGAAGAAATTTTTTAACTTCTTACTTACTAATCTTTACATTTTGATTCTATACATTGCAACTGAACTTAGCTGGCAGGTTCTTTGTAGCATGGGGAATGGAGAAATAAAATTAAGAAAATAGCTCTCCTCGAGTACCAAAATGTGGAAAACTTGCCAGAATTAGCACAAATGCAAATTTCCTGATATTAAATGAATACTAGCTGTATCTTCCCTCTGCCTGTTCAACTACTAATTGATGTGCTACCGATGAATAAAAGGGCTGGTTTTTCAGCCACGAACTCACTTCCCCACTGCAGTTTGCTGAGAGCCCCAAGCTGCTGAGCTCATTACAGATCCCTTCGCTGAACGGGCTTTACAGGCAATTTTGTGAAGGGGCAGCATCAGAGCTAGCCCACTGATTGGGACTCCATTGGCTCAGCGGGGCTCCAGGAGTTCAGGGAGAGAGCACAGCACTGAGCTAAAAATACGCCTTTGCCTCTGTAGTGCCAGGAAGATTGCCTGGCTGTGCTAATTGGGAGGGACCTAGAGATCTGGGTGGTATTTTAGGCTAATCTCGAGGTGGGACCTCTGCAGCATGTATGTGGCTCTGAATATAATCTCCTTCGGCACTGTCATTTACACCATCGCAGGCATTTACAATCAGAACCATCCTTGATTGACTCGTGGCTGTTGCTGCACCCTAGACTCATCTTGCAGGAGCGAGGGGGGATGAGGGAAGGTGAAATGGCTGTGCGCTGAACTGACTTATGAAACCGTATCACAATTTTAGTGTGGCGTTGAAGTTGTAAAATGGGGGAAATTACCCTGACACGAACAGCATTTAGGGGGAATGGCACAGACACACAGACCTCCCCCAGAAACTGGCTGTGGAGTTGCACGACAGAGAGGGGTTTTTTAAACCCCCTCTTGTCGGGATTTATTTTCCAGTTTCACCTTCTTTCACCCTCTCTCTCATTTTTAACTCTCTGAACAAACAAGGTAGCCCTGATCTCAGCCGTGCCCCAGCTTACCTCTATTTAGAGCACAGCCCCCCCCACGTTCGAAACCTGGGGTGGTCAGAGGAGTTGCGCTTCCATTCATCCCACATGGACTTGGTAAGGCAGAAGGAAGCAGAGGAGAGAGAGAAAAACAGGAGGAGCGTAAGAAACAGCAACAGACGGCAAGCAGGAACAAAACCAACAGAAGCAGAAGTAAAAAGCCTGGCAGAAAAGGCTAGAAGAAAAATTCAGCAACTGAGCATTTTTTCTTGAATAACAGGTTGAAGTGTTTGTTTGTTTGTTTGTTTGAACAGATACACAGTTTCACAGGGGAATGGGCTTGCTTTACTGGTAGGACATATTTCAGCAAAACAGAGAAAAGTAGAATATTTCACTCCTCCAAATTTGACAGGATTTTTTTGTTGGTGTTGGTGTTAGAGCAACATCATAAAACACCCGTGTGGTTGGGTGAAAAATGTCAAAGGCTCATTGCATGAAATACCTGTATCACAGACCAGCCTACCGACTGTCAGTGAGGGGAAACCTAAAATAAATTTTATAAGCCTTTTCACATGACATAGCAACACTTTCACAGAGCAGTTGCACTGGAAATCTTACAGCAGGTATGAATTATAACAGCATAAGTTTCCAAAGAAAATGCAGTTATGATGAAGTTTAACATGTTACTTTTGCTGCCCAGGCAAGTGCTTTATAAACTTTACTGGGATCATTGCCTTGCAGAGCATCCATCCTCCAACCATGTTTCTGCAGTGCCCTTAGCGCTGGACACAAACATTAGGCAACCTTCCAAGAGCAAGAACAGTGCCCTCACCCAAAGCAACATGGAAAATTTTAGGATGTTCAACCACATTTACAAACAAGTAAAAGGAGGAGGTTTCTAGGTTATGAAATGGTGCCTCTTGTCAGGCTCCTACACCTATATTTAGAAAGCCAAACGAAGAGGCTGACATTGGTAAGTGCTGAAGGCACAAATACTTTTTATTTTCCCATTAAGCCCCTGTTCCTAAAGCTCTAACCCTGAAGTACCAGTTGATATGTCACTTTTTTTTTCCAGCTGTTGCTACCTATTTCTAATGCCTCTATGACTAATATGATTCTAATGAGAACTTAACACAAGCCACTACTCCAGGTTTAAAATAGTCTTAATTCTGCGTAGCTGCTTGAGAACTCCTTGCTGTAAACCTAGAGGATGTTGGAAGGATTTCAGAGGAGAGCGAGTAGCATGATTAAAAGACTGGAAAGCATTATTGACAGTGGAGGTAGAAGAAAGGGAAGGTACTCAGTCTAGATAAATCATATTAAAGCCTAGGTTAAGGGGCGACTTGATCACGTAAGTATCTATATGGGGGCAGAAAGATGGCTGTAGAGGACTCTTCAGTCTAGCAGACAAAAGAATGCATGTTACACTGCACCTGGAAGTTCAAGCTAGATAAATTCTGGCTAAAAAAAAAGGCCTAAATGGTTAATGGTGGCGGCAACTAACTGCTGAAATTGTCTACTGAAGGCTGTGGTGGATTTTTCATCCTTGAAAATTCTCCAGATGAAACATGTTTCTAAAGTATACTCCAGTATAACCACAGCTTTTTGATTTGAAAGAGGGATTAATTCAGGAAAGATCAGAGGCATTCATAGACCTAACACCTATAGTACCTGCTACATCAATAAAATGTAATACATAACACAGCAGTGGGGCCAGTCGTTCCATTTCACTGCTCAGCTAATTCTGTCCTGAGAGTCATTGACAATACTTTATCCAAGGTTTTGCACAAAGTCATTACCGATGCAGAACAACAAGAGTTGCAGGTATGTCCTGATTTCATATCTATGGTGGTCAATATAAAAGAGTACAGCTGACTTTGGTGGGATTTGGTCCAGGGTCTTACTTAGGATTTGAGAAAACAGGAACAATTTTGCTTTCCAGCCTTATGTGTAAGTGGGTAAAGGTGTAGAATATTTCTAAAGGCTTAGAATCCTTCTAATTACTATGGGGTTTATTGTGCCTGGCAGGTAAATTTTCCGTGATCTGCTGGGTATAAAGTTGGGGATAAACTTATCTTGGGGATTTCAGCAGAAGCGTTTCAGCCCTATCATCAAAGCTAAAAGTTATTTTGTCTCTAGGAAACTATTTCTGGATTAAGTGTACAAAGGGAGTCCTAGAACGTACTTTAAAATCTTAAAAATAATGCTGGGTATGGAAATCTTAACATCATTCTTTACCAAATGAGGTACAGAATGCACTTCTGCTTCCATTTCTGCTTCCCTGGTCATGTAGTGTGATCCACTAACTTCAAAGTTTTGAATATTTTATACTTTAGATTGAATTTCATTCTGAACTCTGAGTTACTAATAATTAATAATCATACACTCACATTTCTGGGCTCTGTAAATACATATAATCATATATGAAATTAAGGTAAAGAAAAAAAAACATATTTAAAAGCAAGATCTCACAAGTTCTTTGATTCCACTGAAACTGTAAACTCTCCTTTTACTGACAAACTCAGAATTTTTTAGATTTCACAGTGTCAACTTTTCCCAGCACAGGGAGACAAGCTGCATTCATACAGTGAATGACCTGATAAATTCTCCTTAAACTGAAAGTCATGCTAAAGTGAGGTCTGAACAATAAATTCGAAAGATGCCTAGCATAAGGTGGTAGAAAATAGCATCTTGAAAGTATTAGCACATACAAAGATCACTTTCTAAAACTGGTTCGTTGTCTGCTTATGGGCTCCTGGTGGAATCTAGATGCAAGAGGCATCTTTTATTAATGTTTTCTGGAACAATAAAAAATATATAGCCTGGTATCTGTTTTGCTATCAGGTCCTGCATTTTCCACCCACCTGAAACTCTCGCAGCATATGGAACGCCCAAGAAAGATGGGAAGGAGCCATAAATATTAAGTGCTGGTATAACGGTGAGCGTGCTGCAGTTCATCTGCATTGGTGAAGGCAAGACCTGCACATTAAGTTCCCACTCCTGTGAGTTATGGGTCATTTGCTCATTAGTGAAGTGACTAATCCAGTAGTGAAGAGGATGGCTAGTGAAAATAAATTGCATTATACTACTGACTGCTGTGATGGATTCTTTATATGCTCTTTGTGTTATCGTTCAGAGGACCCCTTTTACCCAACCCTTGGTGTTGCAGCCGTGTTAGAAGGAATTTTATCAGAGTGAACAGGAGTCTTCGTAAGGCAAGAAACAATAGAACAAGCGGGAAATAAATAATAATTAGATAACCAGGAAACAGCACTAACACAATAGGTGTTCGGTCATTAGTTTAAACTGTCACATTTGTCCTGAAATGATCAGAGCAACCACGGGGAAGCTGCAACAGTGAAGTTTACAATAAATCCACGCTTATGCATTTCGAAAGCCACTTCAGGAGAGCCAGAGGAATAAATGGGGAAATCAGGGGCTAAATTCGACATCGAAAGTAGGGTGAGCTGGAAGAAGTTTTCAAGTGTTTAAGTTCCTTAAAATTTTCCAAGCACTTACCGCTGAAAAGAAACATTGCCTCACTTACCCACCGTTTATAATGGCCTAACAGCAGTATGGTAATCTAGATGGGACGTTGAACTGTGGGGGGGTTTCTTTCCCCTCATATTGCCTCCCCAGACAGGGTTTAATGAAGCAAGGCTGTTCTGCCATTTCAGTTCACCTAAGTGGCACAAGATAGTTTCGCCATATGGAAATAGCACTCTGCCACTGTCTGATCACTGCTGAAATTTTGTAGATTATAGATCATTTAACCAGACTGTATTGATATTGGATATTGGAATTAATAGTATTTATGGAAACACTGTAAACTCTGAAAACTAAGGTCATTTGTGACAGGATTTTGTTATAAATCAACGTGTTCAGTGCATACAGGATGAAGAAAAGCGATGGGTAGATCCAGGTTTGCTTTGTTACCTGTTCATGCTTACTGACACACAAGGGTTTTGCATTACACTTGCAGCATTCTGACTGTTTCTTCCACTTTGATTTCTCTTTTTTACCTCTTTTGTTGGAGCTGCTTAAGAGCAGTCCTACCAGTTTGTAAGTAAAACCACCTCTAACGGGAATCAGCAAAGTTCTGCTTGCTTCCCTTTGCAGCTCTCACAGTTAAAGCTAAATTTAATTGGAGCTAATCTGAGTCATCACCAAAAAAAAAAACAAACACCTTTTTTTTTCCCCCCCCGCGTACACGTTGCCATACAAAGCAGAGAGAGATTTGAGTTTTTAATTGTGGTTGTTTATGACCCTCTTTGGTAAGGCTTGCTGAATTTCTAATTGTGTGCTTAACAACTGGAACAGGCTCCGTATATTATTGCATAAAAAGTCTCCCTTTATCGCTTTATTCCAAGTTACATAGCAGCCTCGATCAGCGAAGGTGCGCGATTGCTTTCCTGACATTTATTGAATAACAATTATTTAAATTATTTTGCTTGTTTCAATGAATTTGTCATACATTGTATTTTACAATAGATTCTCTTTTCGCTTGTTATTTACTTAAAAATTGCAATGCTCTGTTGCCAGAAATAAGGCAATGAACACATGCATGTAAAAGTAAAGCGTGATTCACCCAAAAACCAAAGATGAATGGAAATATACTGGAAAATGCAAAATTTTATTTTGCTATCGAATTGCATTGGTAAGAAATATTTCAGATGAAAAGTATTGCCATAAAAAGTCACCCCGAGCATCTCATTTCAAGCATTTCTAATTCATTCCAAATTAATCTGATTTCACAGGAAAAGAAAGATGTAGTAAAAATAGCCTTTCTTAGCCTAGTGGCGTGAGGCAGAGTGGTGTAAAGGGCCTCGATCCAAGGCCCACTTGAAGTCATTATAGTGACATCACTCAACCTTGGATCAGGGCTTGAGCAAAGGATATACTGAATTTTAAACAGATGGGAGACCGGAATCTAGCTCAATATACAGATACTCTATCAATGACACTGAAATGTCTTTCTCTATTTTAGCAGAGTCAGGGAAAAGTTTACCACTCTGCATGTGTATCTGTAAAAGAAGTTGCTTTTCTGAAGAAATCTGAGTTGCTGACAGTTTAGTCCCAAGAACTATTTTCTTCCACATTTTCATCAAAGCTATCGTTCAATTTAGGAAAAAAAAAAACCCTACCCCAAACAGGTTTTTTTTAATAGTATTTTTATAGTTTTGAAATGGCAGAGAATTCTGCTCTGAAAAATGAAATAGGAAAAATACAATGCTATATATGCAAATGGAATTAAAAGACCTGAAGGTTTGCTTTTCCATGGTGTAGACATTACACAATAACCGAGAGTAATTTAAATTTCATCATTACCATCCATCTGTAGGGTTTCTTCAAAAGTTAAGTTGATAGTTAATTTAAGATTGCTGACTTAGATCACAATACAGTAATTAGACAAATTAAAGTAAAAATTGAAAGAAAATGAATCAAGTAATACAATACAGTGTGTAGTACTTTTTCCACCGGCAACTCCACCAATAATCTTACAGTGCGTGAATTATCAGGGAAGAAAACCACTTTGATTATACAACTCAGATACAAAACTATCTTTGAAATAAGGCAGCAACGCTTTAGCTGCTAGCTTTCCCTGAAACTACTACATGCATTTCTACATCCACTCTGCAGATGTATTTTTACATCCATTTTTCTTGTAGCAGTGAAAATAGCAAACATTTTGGAGACTGCAGTGCGGCTCGCCGTGCCCTGGTGCTTCAGAGGAGTGTGGTTTGATACATAGCACTTGCTTAAAATACATGTCTTGCAGTAAAATAACAATTTGAAAGACCAGAACAAATCCTGAGTAAAAAGACTTAACACAAACATTTTAAAGCAATTCTGTTCCTTATCTGAGCATGAGGTGAAATGAAATACAGAAGGAGGAAAAAGAAGAAACTGTATTTCAGCAGAAGGGGTGTACTTGTCCCTTCCTGGCGTCCCTGCTCTCCTGTAATTTTTAATTTCATAACTGGGGTTTCTGATAATTTTTCATGAGGGTAAATTGCTCAGCTATCCCTTCCACACAATTTTAAACAGAAACTGGAAGAATAAGAAAAACAAGACAAGACAAAACCTAAAACCCTGTATGCTCCATTTGCTGAATATATGGTTTTCTTCCCCCCGTGTGTGTGCATGTGCCAGATGGCACTACGCTGGGTTGGATGATAATAAACATGAAAAATACAGTCAGTGCACGAGCAGAGATAACTGTGGCTGAATGTACCAGGGCTGGGGCTGGTAGGGGGAAGGGGCAGAAGTTCCAGCTGTGAGAGAAAAGCGAAGTTCAGCTCCTCAAAGGAGGAGCTGCTCTGGTTTCCAATTAGCTGCCATGGGCAGGGGGACAACGTGGGGCCACTGGGGACAAAGATTGTCCCTGTTTATCCCAGCACGCTGCCCAAGGGGTGAATCTGAGGCCATCTCCCTCCATCAGAGCCCAGCCCATCAACCTGGGGCAAGGGGAACTTGTTTGGTGCTGTGGAGGGACTGCAGGCCTGAGCGTGGGGTGGCCAACCCACCCCTGGGCTCTCCACCCCCGGGGTGTGAGGCCAGCTGGCTGCCGAGAGGGGCCCAGGGCTGGCTGGCAGTGTGGGCTGGGAATAGGGCTGCGGGGGGAGAGGGACTTGTCTGGGTCAAGGGTGGTGGGATGACCTTGTGGGTCCCCATCCCCTGCCCACAGTCTGGGCCCTGGTGGACACCATCCATCCCACTATCAAGTGGGAGCTGCGGTATCCACCAAGAGGAGCCCCACCTCTGTGTAGCCTCATGGCAGCACCCCCACTGTTAGGGGGTACGGAGCAGCTGCTCCTCTTCAAAAGCCGCTGCATCCTCCTCCTTCACAACGTCTTTCTGGAAGCACTTTAGCAGAGATCCAGATGGAGATGCACCTGCTTACAGCAACAGGGCATTTGGCCCCAGGCCATGTGCATGGCTGTTGTCCTCTGCGTAGGCGTTGGCTGCACAGCATTTCTTTTCCTCTGGGTTTCTGCATTCAGGTTAACAAGTGAAGGGCCTGGAGGGTACCTGACGCATGGCCAAGACCTTCTAGGACATAGCTTTGGGGGGATCCGTTTGTCTAGTAGATAAAGTTTCAAGGTGATGAACCCCCTTATAGGGGAAAGAGTCCTGGGGACATCTGTTAACAAATACATGGCAGGGAAGGGTGCGCACAGTGTGTACCATCTCTGCTGAAACATTTGGATGAAGCAGGTAGCAGCCTGAGTTCCTACTATTACTCATTTGACCAAGAGGCTCATGTAGTTGGAAACTGGTTTTCTTTTAACCCAGTACTTGTCCTTGGAAAACTCTCTTTGGTGAGGGGAAAGAAACTTCCAGCCAGAACATGAAATGGCACTTCTACCGTCATTTATTTGCCCATTCACTTCAAACTCTCTTTGCTTTTGTTACTCTCATCTTTTCCTTCTTACTAACGCACTGCATTCTGAAAGGGGCAAACTTAAATTTAGGAAGCTAAGCAAAACGCGGTGGATAATTATTTAGTTTTAAATAATTCCGTCCTTTGCTTCCTTTGTAATTTACATGACGTTATTACAGAATGCATTACGCAAGCAAGAGGGAAAGAGCCCGTTTAAGGAACGGGAAAGAAGCACTGAATTATTCTCGGTCCTGCCAACAATGTAATGAAGAGTTTCTTAGCTCAGCTCTCTTAGTCCGATGAAACTTTCTTCTCTGTTCTTGCGTGAATGCTAAACATAGTCCGCACTCAAGGGTGACCACTAAAACGTGTGACCACTGTGTCTACAAGCTAGGCAGCATCTGGGGCTGGCTATGGCATCATCCATCCCTGTAGGCTGGCTGTAGTAGGGCTGCTGCTGGAGAAGAAGCTTTGGATTCACTAATTCCTGCAAGATAAGGGATGAGGAGGAGGGAAAGGTAACCCCCAACATTTTAAGATACCAGTGGCACAGACCTTTGCTCCTTGAGTGCAGGCTTCTGACATGAGGGTGGAAGAGAGGGGAGTTTCCTCTGCTCACCACATGGTGATCGCAACTGTCACCTACAGACAAAAGAAAATGAAAAGGAACGATAAGTGAAACATGGGCAATGACTTAGTCCCTTGAAAATGCGCATTAATCATCTGACAGCCCTCAGCTTTACTGCAGTGAAAGTTCGCTTCTCATGGCAGGGCTAACTTTGAGACCAGTGCTGGGATGCAGAGCTGGAGCAGGGCTGGCAGCAATATTTAAGAGTGACATCTGTGTGAGTGTATTAAGAAACCAAATATTCGCAAAAACTCCTAACGGAGCCATAAATACCCAGCTTAGCCACTGGTTTAATCACTCGCAAAGGCACTGCCTGACTCTTTTAAAGCCCCATGTATCTGAAGTTTTGGAAGCGACCGTGAATACTTCACTGCCTCGCTCCCAGCCACGTTTCCTCGGCGTTAGCTCATTAGAGTGCCTGAAAGAGACCCGACAGAAAATAGGTTAAATGCAACTTAAATAATCGTCCGATTCGACTCTAAAAACAACAGGGAAAGCGGGGCGTTCACCAAAAGGTTGCAAAAGGCATCTGGCATCAGCTGCACCGCAGTTATTGGGAGAGCAGGGAAAGGGACCAAGGGATGGGAGCGGCCAACGTGGCTGGGATCCCGGTCCCCAGTTGCTGTGGGCTGGGGTTTTGTGGTTTGGGGTTGGGTTTTTTTTCCTTGCCCCCCCCCCCCCCGGCTTTTTTTTGGGGGGGGGGGGCGGGGGGGACGACCTCGAAAGATGTCGCGGCAAAGTGAAATCTTTGCAGAGGGCTGCTCATGCATTCAGACTGTAGAGTTTTCAAAATGTGATGTTTTGCAACGATGACATTAGAGTAGCAACCAAGGGTCCGAGACAGCAACGCCTGCTGCAGCTGGGCTTCGCTTTGAAATGCCCAAGACAATGGGGGCCACTGTTCTCCATCGCTTCGCCTTTCCATTCCATTTGCATAGTCTGTTCTGCCTGATTGACCAGCTTGGGCTGTCCAAGGGACCAGCATTGTTCACAGATCACTTCAAGATGGCACAGATGACAAGATTCAGGTGAGAGATGAAGTGGGATGATTCTCGAACGCCGTAAGAAAAAGCTGCCCTGGGAACTTTAAGCGCAAGAGAAATAGTTCGAGACTTGAGGCAGTTAAAGGATATTTTTTTCTTTTTTCTTTTTTTTTAAGAAACCGATCGTATCTGGAAATACGCTGCCTTGACACACAAACTGGCAACGGGAGGTTCGTGTGTTTCGTTGCCGTATTTGGTTTTTGGTTTGTGTTTTGTTGTCTTGTGGTTTTGGGGTTTTTGGTTGTTTGCTTTTGGTTTTTTTCCCCCATCCCAGACCTCACCTTCCCCCGGCTAAGACGGGAGCCGCGCCGTTGGAAACCTTTGCGAATCACAGTTGCTTTACTAAAATCATAAGACGGCCAATAAATAAAGCTCATCACAGGGGCGAGTTTTGAAATTCCTTGGTGCCTGCTCCGTAACTAAGTGCCAGGATTAATTAGTTAATGTTCACAAAGCGCTGTCGACGTGGAAAACCCTCCTAGAAACGCAGAGCGAGCTGCTCGCCAGCACCGCGGAGGGCGGGCGGGGAGGTGGCGGCGGCCCCCGGGCCGGGCGCCGGGCGGGGGGCGGCGGGGAGCGGGGGGAGGCTGGAGCACGCCCCGCTTCCCCCGGGGAAGTCGCAAACTCTCTGCTGTCCCAGATTCCCGACTGAAGTGTGATGGTTGGGGCTTTTCCCCACCCCCCCGCCCCACCCTCCTTCACCCACCCAGGTACTCGAGTAAACACACAGGCGGCAGCGCCCCTAAAATGAGTTTCACTTGACACCGGTGTTTTGACTTCATCTCAAAAAGACAAAATCTTTGTCATACAAGTATGTTTTCCCTGGAGGGGTTTCCAGCACAATTTGCTGTAATTTCTTTACACCTAACGGAACTGATGGGATCTGAGCAGTAAAACATATTCCCACAGTAGTTTCGCTCTCTCGCACTCTCTGTTCCCCTCCTGGGGTTCGGCTCACTCTCTAGTATAAATATTGCCGATAATTGTGCTAATATGGTGATTCTCAGAAGGAAGCAGAACTCTTTCCTTCTCGTACCGCAGACCTAAAGCCATGCGACTTCCCCGCTTAATCTCTCGCCGTATTCCCTCCTAGCTGCTCGCCTTTCCCCTGCAGCGCCTTAATACACTTAATTACACCACCTACAAGAATTGCCGACGAGGTCCCGGGGGCTGCTGAAGACCGAGCCCCGCCCGGCGAGCAGGGCCTAAGGTGCCACACGGGCACCTCGAAGGGAAGGCGCCTTGAGCCGGGCCCGGCTCTTCAGAATGATCCCAAAGTTCAGGCCCTTCTCTACTGCTTCGCACCCACCCCCTGACATCTGGTGCTCCGGGTCCAGGGGCGGAGGGGTTGGGGGGTCATCCCGTCCCGCCCTCCCCCGCCCCGAGAAGGGGGTTAAAAGCTGCCGAGGAAACTTAAGTGGCTCTGGAGTTTGTTTAATTTCCCTCCAGTGTTTACTGATAATTCGAGAGACGCTTATCTCGGGGAATATAACGATTAATACAACCGCAGGTTTCCAGATAAGTGATTGTGATGGAGATTGTTGGCGAGAAAATAGACAATTATCCGCTGTTAGCTTTACATAAAGATCGCATTAACTTGAATTAGTTATCAGACAAAAGAACATCAGAAAGCTGCACCTTTCTGCCAAGGCAACCGCTTGCAGGCGGTGTGCGCTCCGCACAAGCAAGCGCAGCCGCTGCCTCCCCGGGCACCTCGCAAGCACCAAGGGGGCGGCGGGGCCGGGGGGGGGCGAGGGGGGCCGGGGAGGGGGGGGCGAGGGGGGCCGGGGGCACCGACACGCCACGCTCCTGGGCCGCTGCGAGGAGCGGGGAGGGCCAGCCCCCGGGGGGGGGGCGGCGGGGAGGAGGCGGGGGGGGAGGGGGGGGATCGCTTTAATACCGGCTGCCCGGCCGGGCCGCTTCCATTTCCATGGGGCGAAATTAACACGGACGCGGGGCAGGCGCTGGGGCGGGAGGCAGCGCGCCCGGGGGTGAAGCGGCGTGGCTGATCGCCAAGGAAACCTCGCTGAAAGGGAAGGGGAGAGCGTGCGGCTATTAAAACCCCGACACAATAATAACATTAAAAAAAAAAAAAAGAGAAAGAAAACCATAATGATAACTTGGAGGCAGCTCGCCATTTGCATATGAAACCGGCGGCCAGAAAGCGCGGCAGTCCCCTTGCCGCATTATGTGCTCGGCGGTCCGAGGTTTCCCCCCCCAGACTGCAAAGCCTTTTGATTCTTTCTCCTCTCCCTCGGAAAGGCTGATTCCTCCGTAACTGATAGCGGGGAAGGGCCGTAATTAATTTCGCGGCGAAGTAAAGCGCAGCATCTTCTCCCGGCCGGGCGGGGAAGGGCCGGGAGAGAGGAAAGGACGAGAGGGAGCGGGGACGAGGAGAACTCCCCCCGAGAGCCCCCCACTCAAGGAAATCACGCCTCACCCTCCCTGGCACCGAGACCCCCCTCGACTCCTCGCCTCCCCCTCGCCCCCCGGGGAGGCAGGAAGGGCCGGGGCCGTGGGCTGCTTTCACGAAGTCAGAAAGCATTCACCAGGCGTTTGCGTCGCGGGAGGTTTCTGTGGGAATCGGGTGGCTGGAGTAATTGGTGGGGGGGGGGGAGGCACTCTCGGCTGGTTTCTCTCTGGAATTAAAGGCGGTCTTCAAAATAGGGTGTTTGTTAGAGAACTTCAGTCGGGAGGAAACCTGCCATTTCGGATCAGTGCGTTTTCTGTGCTGGATTTCCAGACAGACCCCTAAGCACCCCGTTTGTACGGGGAAGCTGGGCGGGGGGGGGGGGGGCAAGCGGGGAGGAAGGGCTTTTCGCCTGTGATGGGGCAGCAGGGAAAAAGAGCGGGCCTGTACTCGAGGGGCCGGACGGATGCCGGGGTAGAAACCAGCCCGGGGGGGGCGAGGGCAGCTCAGGTGCGCCCAGGGGGCAGCCGCGAAGGGAGCGGGGAGGGGATGCCAGGCGTGGCGGCTCTGCTCCCACCCGGGACGGAGAGCCCCGGGAGCCGTCCCCAGCCCCGGGACGTGCCGCTGCCGCCGCTGGGTCCCCGCTGAATGGAGCGGATAATGATCCCCGGTTCCCAAGGCAGGCTTGCTGCTGCCTGGTGAGCCTTGGATTTGTGTGGTCCAAGCCTTTCCCAGCTTGTCCCATTCTGTCACCGGGATAAGGGGCTCCCTCGGCTCGTTTGCACCTGCGTCGCTTTTGGCTCCTTCAGGAATGCGCTGAAGCTTGTAATCAGCTTTGTGAAGCCATTGAGTGCACGGCTGAGTGAAACTTCCAAAGCTCGCAGAAAACTGGCCCGCTGAATAGGAGTCAGCATGGGGCTTCTCTCCAAGCCCCTGGCCTGCCAAATTCCAGCAGAGCCCCTCACAATCGGTCCACACAAGCTTTACTGCTCTCCCCGCACCGAGAGAAGCGAGAAAAGAAAAGCTAAAATACCAGTCACCGAGGTTAGCGGTTTGTTCCCAGATTAATGGCAAACGCCTCTCTTCCCTGACGCGGCCGAGCGATTCACTCGGGAGATGCGTGTGTACATATATATGTAGATATTTGTGTGTGTGCGCTTAGTGTGTATACATATAGATATAGGTGCATATGAATATGTATGCATGCCTACACGTGTAACAAGAAAAGGAAGACGGTGATAAGGCAGCGTTATTAATTTGTTTTTACTTTATGCGAGCGCTCTTGTGGCAGCAAACAGGTAGCGGGCTGTCTTGCTATCCCGCAAGGTCACACTGCTGTCAGCTCAGTCATTTCTGTGACGGAATGGTTTTAAGGCTCTGGTTGAAGGTGACACTCAACCGCAGACTTGTTTTTCATCTTAGAGGAAAAAGCCGTGGGAGAGTAAGAGGAAAAAAAGAAAAAAAAATGCCCAACACCACTACGAACCTGAGCGATGGGCGGGATAAAAAAAAAAAAAAGATAATTCCACCACCAACAGCAAACCCATTTGATGGCTAATATAACCCAGAGGGCCCAGGCATGAAGTTTTCACAGGGTGCTTCATGCTCTGTGGTACTCACAGGATGGGTTTGCCACATGCGAGGGTCATGGCTGCCTCACTCCCCTGAGTTGGTGACCGCGGGATGGGGGGCTCCGCCGCCACCTGGGTCTTTCCCACCCTGGGTAAAAAGCACGCAGGGAAGGTCTCACTGGAGGGCAGCTCCTTATTCTGAGCATCCTTTACTCTTCCGATGTGTACCACTTCACTGTTATGCTAAAACTTTCCCGGCATCTGATTGTGCAGGCAGGCATGATGCTAAGCAATTCCAGAATACATAGCACAGCTTCATCATACCTTTCATGTGGATTCTGAAAGTCTGTAAGGAGTTGAAGGTTCACACTGACTAGGGGAAAGAGTTACTCGAGTTATACAAACACCTTGGTTTCTAAAGCAGCCCTTCCCCAGTAATAAATGCTGTAACATATCCTAAAATCTGCTAAAAGTGTTAAGGCAAGCGCACTGTGGCATCCAATCGATGTGAAGAGAGTAGATCCGTGGAGCAAGGATTTACCTTTGGATCTTGGGGCTTTTTATTCTTCTTCTTCTCCACTGATCTAAACCAATGAAAACAACACTACCACGACATCAACCTTTTTGCAAGCCCTCCTCCCAGGCTAGTGTAAGGGGCAGAATGGAGACTTCCAGCATTTCCAGAGATGAGGTTTCTTGAAGGGTTTTGCCATGCCTCTTCATTACATCACGCAAACCACGGGGCTTTTCTTTTTTTTTGGTGTCCACACTGACCCAAAAAAGCGCAGCAGAATGGACAAAACTAACTCCATGGAGCTGGTAGACATTTCTTGCAAGTTCAGCAGGATTTTGTCTCACTTTGCTGTCATGCTCTTGGCGTCTTTTCAAGTCACCGCCTTTTCAGGAACATCCAAGAAATCGATGACGGCAAGTGGGTGTTCTCGCCCATCATAAGGGCTCAGCGAGCTGAATGCGCAGCAGACGATGGTGTCAGATAGTTTAGCAGCATCAGCACAGGGCACTCCGAGCCCCAGGGGCAGCTGGAGGGTCCCGCAAGGCCCAAGGGAAGGAGTTGGGGCGTAAAAGCATAGAGCAACACCTCTGACATCGAAACCTCAACCCTTGAAATGGCAGCGGTGCAAACACCTCCTCCGTATGGGCCACGGATGGTGTAGAGCCCCATCCCTTTCTGCCTGTAAAGTTTCTTTTCTGTCTGGAAGTTCTATGAAGCTATTTTCAACCGCGTTGCTTCTTCCAACCATTCTCAGTGACAAGTCATGAGGATATGCAGTAATTCAGAAATTAGTGAAATTTTATTCTTGGTGGGGGCGTTGGATTAAGAGGCTGGGAGAGTGTGAAACAAGTCAACGTGTAATTGTATGATAAGGCTCTCACGAGGAATTTATTGGCCAAGTTGCTATTTCTATTCCTTCCTAATCTCGTTTAGCACATTCATTCTCTGCAATCTGTCTCCATAATCTTCTGTGACAGAATGGCAGCCAATAGAAGCATGCATGTTTGGAGAGAAGAGAAAATATGCAGAGGCGTGATAAACTGATGCTAATTATCCATATTTAGGACACCGAGTGCAGAAGATCAAGGTTTACAAATAACAAACCAGAGCCAATGATGATGGCTTCCTAGTGTGGAATATATTGGAGGGGACAAGATAAGGGTTTCACATGCAGAAGAGATTTATTGGTCAAAGGGTTCACCTTCCACTTTTCCACTTTTATATAGCAGTAAATTATTTAGGCTAAATTCACCAGAACATTACTCTTTTATTTGGCAATGTGCCATGACTTGCTCTTTCTTTGTGTCCTTTCAATGCAAATCCTTGTAGTGTAACATCAGTTGATAAGAAACAAATAATTGAAGTAATAGGTAATTCCCTTTAAATTGTGCATATAGGACCGTCAGGTAATCATCTAGTGTAGACTGAGACCGGAGTATAGAGCAGATAGCTGAACGTGAAACAATATCCATCCTGGCTATTAAATTACATTTATACTAGAGAAAAATAACCTGCAGAAGACTTGTAGGTTGGATGAGAGACAGCACTGGTCTAGCCAGCTTTAGACCATTCTCCTACAGACTTCTCTAATTTCTTTCACTTTAAAAGACAGCGTTTCCCCATTTTTTCCTGCTTTCTTTTTCCTTTTTTTTTTCTTTCTTCTTTTCCCCGAGAAAAGTAGCATTTAAATTAGGGATGCTGCATTCTCCTTTTAACAAGTGTTGGCTCTGAGAAATAATAAGGGAATTCAGTTTGGCAATATCTCTGTAGTATAGCTGAGGGTCAGTGGAGTGATCTTAGTAGTCTGCAGTAATGGTGTTGTGAAGTTTCCAGAAGGAGAATAATATTTGTTGACTTTATGTTTATTTACAAGTTCGGAAAGTATGCTGTACAGCGGGAAAAAAAATTCTCACTGTGGTTTTCTATTAGCATCTCGCTGGCAGGTGGAGATAACCTGTTCTTTGAGACAGTCACTAACTATTAAATTGGATGTCAACACTCCGCGCTTTTCGGGCTGTGTTTTTCCCGTGTCGTGGTACGACGATACTCAGCAAAACACGGAACCCTGCTGCCGAAGCAGCCACGACACCCCTCAGAGGCGCTTCCTTTCGGAAAACTCTTCACCAGTCTCTCGCATTTGATAGAAGGGAAGATACCGCTGCAGCCACTACTCGGTTTCAGACGAGAAATTTTCCTGGCCTTTTGTTTCACCGCGGAATGACTCTGGATGTCTTTCTCTCCCTCCCTGAGGCATTCCTTTAAATCGGTTCGTATTTTGTGTCTTGTGGGTGGGGGAAAAAAAACAACAAACAAAACCCCAAAAAAACCCCACAAAAAAAACCCGCCCCACTTCAGTCCCGAGCTTACAGTTTTCACAGGTTTCCTAAAAATGGTTCCGAAGGCACTCTTTTTCGAGTCCCCATAAGCAGCTGGCTTCCCCTCTAGACGACCCAAAACACATCGGTCGGGGAGGAAGGTAGGCAAGCGGCCAGACTGCAGCTTAGGTCACGGTTTGGTCACGGGAGTGGCCGTTTGGTCACTAGTGGACAAAACCAAAGGGAACGGGGAAAGGGGAAAGCGTGCGGGGCACGACAGCCCCCTCGGTGCGGGGGGGGATGGAGCCGCCACCGGGGTCCTCGACCAGGGAGCCCCGGGGGCCTGATGCAGCCCTCGCTAAAATCAACCAGGGGCCAGACCCGCCCGTCCCACTCCGGAAAGTGTAGCGTGGAGGCTCTCGCTTTGTCCCGCCTCCCCTCTCCGGGGGCAAGAAGCGGTTACCTCCCCCGCCACGCCGCAGCCTGACCCCGCAGCTGCTCCCCGGGGACGTGGAGCTCCCTCCCCCCCCCAAGCCACGGCCGTGGGGGGCTGTCCCTCGGGGGGCAGTGCCACCGGGGCCAAAGGCACCAATTTCTGTACGAAACCCTCCTGCGCGGGCGGGGAGGGCGCGGAGGGGTGGCCGGGTCCCGGACTTCATTAAAAGCCGTTTGGCGATGGGTTGGGCTAATCCGGTTGGTTTTTACAGAGTAAGGAGGGGACACTCAAGCCTGCCCCGGTTTGAATCCGCAGCCCCTTTCGCGGGAGGCAGGGCTGGTCCCGCCGCCGCTGCCCGCCCCCCTGATTCCCGTGCACAAGAGTTTTTCTCCCTTCTCGTCTTCCACCGAAAACCCCAAGGGTTGGGTTTTGTTGTTTGGGTTTTGGCTTTAGGGTTTTTTTTTTCTGTAAGTAACGTTTCACCCTTCCGTTTGCCATCCCCAGACAGGCACTGGAGACCCCTCTAACCCGGGTGCCCCCGCTAACCGAGGCGTGGGCGCCGGCGAGGGGGGGGGGGGTACACACGCCTAAGCGTCCCCTGCCAAGTGGTCCGTGGCTGTGCTTGCCGTGTGATGTCCGACGAGGAAAAGGACTCCATCCCAGATGTTGCCCAGCTCTTTCACAGAATAGGAACAGAGCTTCTTGTAACATGCATTCTGCCCCTTCTCCAAATTTTTATTATCATGCCTCGTACCACAAAAGCCAAAGGCTCTGTGGATTTTAGCTCTGATTTTTCATCTCCATACTTCTAGTCATCATCCAGCTTTCACGTCTGAAGTCAGTCCCCTACCTGTTAGGCAATGGGCATGTGATATTAAAACTAAAAGGTATGGCAAGACACCTCGGCTCGCCGGGATCTGAACCCGGCGCTTGACCGTGTGCGTGTGGTGAGAGATTTGCATTCCCCAGCAAACGTCAGGAAATTCTGATGGGATGTTCCCAACTAAATGACGCCATGATATATATATTTACGAGGCAGTTGCTATCCACACCCTGGCAGACTTTTAAAGATGGATGACTTTTTTTTTTTTTTTTTATAATGTGTATTAGCTTTGGCTGGTTAAAGGAGGTTAGCAAGAATATCCTGAGGCGCAGACACGGTGTTTTGAACCGAGTTTGGCCTTTTTCACTAAAATAAGTTTACCTTTCAACTGTAGTATCTCCGCTTATGCAGCACCTAAGGCTACTCTAAGACAGACGATAAATCCAGCCGTCTAAATAGGAACCCGTCGTAACTGTGAATACATGAGCGCACGATTTAGGCATTACGAAACATTTAAAACATGTCTGAGATGCCTGAACACGTTTAGTTTATCTACCTGGAACTACCCACTAAAGAACACAACTAAATAGCAAGCTCCTAGCAAATCGTTCCCAATAGCTCATTTGGTCGCCCAAGGATCTCCTTTGCAATAACGCTGTTTCATTGCTTTCCTTAGCTTAAATATCCGGATCTGTGGCACGTTCACCGTGATGAGATTGTCCCAGTTTTGATCTGCGGCTCCTAGAACTGAGATGATGTTGTTATATTCGGGAAAATCATGCGTGGCTTTTCCCTGCAGCTACCTAGTCAAAGTAAAACGATTAGCAGACTCTTTCTCCCCATGTAATGACCCCAAAGTTGGTCTGCTAAATGGACCTTTTGGATGGAGGGTTAGCAGAAACTTCCTCAGCCTCGCTGGCAAGTTAGAAACTGAGAGGGACATTAACAGAAGAAGTGCTTCTGAGGGGAGAAATGCATGTGGTGCTCTCATTTCTTCGTTCTTTCGGCTATTCCGCAGGACACATAAGTAATGATGTGACACCGGAGCATGGAAAGTCCCCGTTTGGGAAATGCACTGCCTGCCTGTATCCCTCCCTCTACCCCCTGATGGCAGCTCAAGAGACACCGCTGCGAAGTTTGTGAGGCTGAACTCCACGCTCCCCTCGGTCCCCTCTTGATTTCTTTTGTTTTCTTGCAAATTTTAATCTTCCTGAGCTATTTTCTGGAATCAGATTCACCGTTCTCCTCCAGACCTCTCCTCCGTCCCGAAACCCGCAGGCTTCACCTCCCCTACAGCTGTGGATTTGAAAAGGCATTTCCCACCTCATTTTCTTTTCTTTTTCACTGTCCTTCGTGGTAGGAAATAAAACGAGTTCACAGGGAGGCGATTGTACAAGCACCTCATTTCGGGCATTATTTCCTACATTCTAACACCGAGGGGGAAAACCCTCAGCCCTCACCTTGCCCCCATGGCTGAAAAGCAATTTAGAGGCAGGTGGACTGATAGCGCACGAAGGTGGCACAGATATTGGGGGGGAAAAAAAACCAAACAAAACTGCAAACCAACCCTAAACCAAAGCAAAGCCCCTTTCTGTCTTCTCTTACATACAGGTAAAACGACAGGTAATGTGGGAAGCTAATCCGATCACTCAATCGAGCGATTACTCAAGGGTTTTCCGAAAGGTAAAGACATTAACCTGTGTGTAAGGCAGGAGGGGGAGACCACGCTCAGGGGGGTGTAACTCCCCAGGCACCCCAGGTGGTTTCAGAGCCCCCAGCTTTCCCCACTGGGTCGGAATGGTGTTTTCTCATCGATCCTTCGTTTTGAACTCCCGTGCCCGGCGTTTTAGGTCTCTCCTCCCGCCTTGGGCACCTTGTGTTTGCAGCTCCAAGCCCGAAGAGCCCGTTACCTCATTTCTGCTCATCTGATTGGGATTGCACTGTCCGCTGCCCGACAGTTTTAGCGAGGCAATCTTCCTATGCACTCTTTCTGCATAGGAGCAAATAAATGAGCTGAATTCCGTACTTCTGAAATTTGTGCGAGACAGTAATTGGGTAGGAAATAAACGTCTCCCTACTCCCTCCCGCACCCTCACACCACCACCCTCCCCATACACCCCCCTCCGTGGATAAATTATACTGCCCAAAATGTATGGTGCCTTTGTTCACCGCTGGATCCTAGTTGCTATGGAGAGTTTTACGCCTTGGTAAACTATATTTCACCTCCTCCCGGTGAAAGCTATTCTTTCCCTAAATGCACACTTTGCAGGCTCCGGTCCTCCCCCCCCCCCCCCGCCCCCCCCCGTGTCGGCTGCGCTTCCTCGGCCCACACCGGTCTGCCCCGGGCTGGAGCCGCCTTTTCCCACTCCTCGGAGCTCAGCTCGCCCTCTAGCCCTTCCCCAATTGTTTGACCACCGCCAGATGCTCTCCCGCTTCTCCTCGGTTTCATTGTGCCCCCCCCCCCTTTTTTTTAAGGTTTCTGAAGGGCAGTCCCTCTATCTGAGAGCCGCAGTTAACCGTGGCACACGTCTTTCCCCAAATCAATGAGAGATGCCCAGGCTGAAAGCGTGGACAATGGGATTTTCCCGAGCATGAAGCACATTACCCCCAAACCCGTCCTGACAGGCCGTGCTAAAGCACTTGAATGACTTTCTTGAAACGAGACCTTTCGGAAGGCCCCTCCCTTTGGGGAATGACACCCTCCGGGAGAGATGGGCATGGAACTGCACCGGGGCACCCCCAGGCTCTGGAAATGGGATGCAGGGGAGTTCTTTGTCGCAAGGCCCCACCGCTTCCACCCCAAAGCCAGAGACCAGTGGCTGCCCCTCACTCCACACCAGCTCTGGCAGTTTAAAGGATGGGTTTTTCCCTGGCCTTTTCCCTTTGGTGCCTCCAGGCTTTTTGATGGCAGACACAGTGGTGCGACTCCATTCAGCCAGCTCCTACTGACTTCTGGTGTATCCCTACACAGGCATCGCTAGAGGTGTCCCCATTTTAGGCATGAGGACAAGGAAGGACTTCCAGGTCACCTGCTAGTACCCTTTACCATCTCGGGCTGTGGCATACGCAGGCTGCATGCACCCCACCACTGTTACAGCAAGGCTCCTCGAGAGTCCCCATACTTTGGTTTGTGAAACCTCACTTTCGCCAAGTTTGCTCCGACTGCATGTAAAAGTCAACGGGCTTTCCCTTCAACCTCCGATAACGAAAGCCTCCCCTTACATCTGCACCTGCACACCTGGGGCATCCGCTCCTTCGCCAGCCGCCCTCCCCTTCGGGGCTGCCTCCTGGCACTGCTCCGCAGAGGCGCGGCGGTGCCGGAGCTGGCAAGGGGGGAGGCAGGCAGGCAGGCAGGAGGGGAGGCAGGGAGGCAGGAGGGGAGGCAGGGAGGAGGAAGGACAAGGTGGGAGGCAGGGAGGCAGGCAGGCAGGAGGGGAGGCAGGCGAGGCCCTGCCCGCCCCACAGGCATAATCTCTGCTTTCCCTCCCGCCGTCCGGGCAGCCAGGGTCAGGTCTCACTGCTCCCCCACGCCCCTAGATGCCCCCATCCCCGTCCACACCAGCCCTCCCCTCCGTGCCCGGCTCCGAGCTCTGCGAGACGGTGTCCTGCCACGTTTTCTGTTCTATCTTCTCTGCCCTTCTTTTGGCCTTTCCTCTCCAGAAGTGTCTTGTCATCCAAGACAAGCGCTTTGCTGTCCGACTCCTCTTCCCCTCAGCCTCCTGAAACCACTTGCCCCAGACCTCAGTTCCCCCCCTGCCCCGGGAAGCAGCATCCCCCCCTAACCTCAGCACGAACTCACGGAGACTAGCTTAATTTTGACCCGCACCTCCCAGTCCCGCCTGCCGCCCCCGCCCGCCCGCCGCCACAGTGAGAGGTGTCTCCGAGGTGAGCCAGGCTTGCTTTGGTTCGGACAACGTGCACACGGGTGCTCGGGGATGGTCGTGGGGTAGCGTCGGGCCACCGACCACCCTCGCTTTGGGGAGGGCTGTGTTTTCTGCAAGAGGAGGGACCAAAATGCCGCGATGTGGAGGGATCGCTTGCTTTCCCCCACCCCAAATAAAAAAAGTTACTGTGTGTCGTGCCCCTCCGCCCCTTGCCAGTGCCTGTGTGCGTGGGGTGTGAGCGGCGCGCCGGAGCGGCGGCGCCGGTGCCCTGCGGGGCGTGGAGGGGCGGCCGAGGCGCCCACCGGCCGCTGCCAGCCCCCCGTCGGGGGGCGGCTCCCCCCCGCCCCCGGTAGCCGTGCAGCAGATGGGCTCCGGTCCGGGAGGGCGGCCCGCGCCCGCCCGCCGCTGATCGCATGACTGGAGCCGGGCTTTGGCGTCGCCGGGAGCCCCGCGGTCCAGCCCGGCAGGGTCCCGTGTGGAGTTCAAGAGCGGCCTTTCCCGCGTTTGTTTTTCCCAGCTACCTCGGCTCGCCCCCACCCCTCCCGCCGGGCTTCCCGGGCTCCGGTCCGGGAGGGCGGCCCGCGCCCGCCCCCCGCCCCTTCCCTTCCCTTCCCTTCCCTTCCCTTCCCTTCCCTTCCCTTCCCTTCCCTTCCCTTCCCTTCCCTTCCCTTCCCTTCCCTTCCCTTCCCTTCCTTCTCCTTCTTCCCTTCCCTTCCCTTCCCTTCCCCCCTTCCCTTCCCTTCCCTTCCCTTCCCCCCTGCACGCCGATCAGGGGCCCGAGGGCTGCGGCCGGGAGATGGCCGCACCGCAGCACCCCCGCCACTGCCCCCCGCTGCAGCTCCCCGCCCTCCCGCCGGGATTTCTCTTCCCAGCCCCCCCCCTCCCAAGGCTGCGCTGCGGCATCTCCCTTCTCCCCGGAGCCGGGCCGGGGCCTCCCCCGCCAGCCTCCCGCTCCGCGGGGGGCTCTGGTCTCGCTGGCTGCCCGGGCGGCCGCTGGCTTGCCGCGGGAGCCGTCGGTGTTCCGCGGGGTGATTGTAAACGGGTTTGACTGGCCGTTGCTCTCGGGGTCAGGGCTCTCCTCGCTAATCCCTCGCTCTCCAAACACCGGCCCCCCTCCCCCCTCCGCGCTCTCCCTCCCTGCCTCTCCCCCCACACCCCCGCCTTTCACCCCCGTCTTCCTCTTGCATCATTCATCTGCAGCCCCTCCGACGGCACCCGGGGCACCTCGTTTCATGGGGCTGCAGCTCGCAGAGACCCACGCATACCCCGCGAGCAACACCCCGCGGCCCCGCCGCTCCACGGCCCCGGGGGTCCCGCTTAGAGAGGAGGGGCCTTCCCGCAAGATCAGCCCCCCTGCACGCTCACGCGGACACACGGACAGACAGACACGCTCTGGCGCTGCCCGCCCCCACGGGGCTGACCCTTCCCGGCCACGTGTTGCTGAGCGTGGGAGGGAAAAGGAGAGCCGGAGCCCGCCGGGGGGAGCGGGCAGAAAGTGTGCGGGGATGGGGGGAGGGGAGGGAGAAGGAGCAGAAAAGCGCCCGGGGGGGCGGGGTGGGGGTGGTGAGTCCCCGGGAAAGGCGGGGGCGTCGCAGGGCGCGGGAGTGGGTCGGCGCCCGGCCCCGGAACGCATCCCCTCCGGCTGAGGCGTCAAACCCACGGGCAGCTGCCATCTCGCGTGTTTTAGCTGCGTTTTACTCTACAGCAACTCTCAGATCAGCTCTTTGGTTTGGTTTTCGGCGGTGTGCGGTGGTGGGGTTTGGTTTGGTTTTTTCTTTCCCCCTTCCGTGGCAGTTTCCGCATGATAACAAAAAGCTGTAACCGCGTCAGGCGTTCAGGTGCCTCCGGCCTGATGCTGCCTGCATGTGGGGCAGCTGGGAGGGAGGATACTCCTCACCCCCCCGCCCTGTCCAGGGGCATCTAAGGGGCTTCTTGCCCCGCTGTGCCGCCCCCCTCCTCCCCTCCGCCCCGCGTTGGGGCTGCGTCCGCACGACCCCCTGCACAGATTTCTAGAGCCGTCCCTCTTTTTATCTCCATGAGCAATTTCATGTGTGTCCCCCCTCTCCCCTGCTCCGTTGCTTCCAGAGGCCCGGAGCCCTCCCGTCGATGCCCCCCCGCCGCCCCCCCGGGCTCGCTGCCGTGTGACTCCGGCTAAAGCGCGGAGGAGTGGAACTGGGGGGAAAAGCTTTTCCCCGGGGCCCAGCGCCACTCCTACGAGCTCAGCGAGCCACGCACGAAAAAAAAACGAGAGAGGTGGAGAAGAGGGGGAAAAACGAAAAATTAAAAAAAAAAAAAAAAAAAGGAGGGAGAAGCGCTGGGAAAAGAGCTGTGGAGTTCAGGCCAAGTTTGCGTTTTGGCTCGAAGTTTGGAGCGCATCAAACCCGTTATCACACTGTGCCTCCTGTCCTCCTGGCTCCTCTGCCGCCGCCCCCCTCCCGGGGCAGAGGGACCCACCGGCGGAGCCGTGACCGAGGGGGGAGGGGGGGCGGCCCGGCCGCGGGGGGCCTGACCCCAAGCCCCCCACGCTACACGCAGCCTAATTCCGCAGAGAGGGCACCTCCCCCCGCTCCCCTTCGCCTGACTCCCTGGATTTTCCTTCCTTTTACTGAAAAACGAGATAGCTTTTTTTATTATTATTATTATTAATTCTTCCACATAGGTGATTTTAATAGCTCTGTCAATCACGTTATAGGAGGAACATTTCATACAATTTTAGATGTAATGTACTTAAACCATAAATCGCTTAAACCTATTCTTAGTTTTGCATATTCAATTATTCTCTTATATATAACCCGCACAGCAAAAAGCCCGAAGCCCAAATTATTTTACTGTACCTAAACCCAACCGTCTGCCTAGCAAAGTTGTTTTAACTTTCTTTGTATATTCAAACGTGAAGTTTAAATTAAAACAAACTACACCGCCAAACCGGTAAACCACGAACAGCAAAAAAGTCTACCCTTACGGTGTTTGGGGGGGATTGTGGGTGGGTTTTTTTTTTTTTGGGGGGGGGGTGTTGGACATTGTCAGAGGGGATTGTATTTCTGTGAAAGGCGGGCTGAGAATATTCGAAGCTGATTTGAATATAGCCGAGATTGGGTCTGTTTAATCCCCTTGTGTTGGAAGTGCAGGTATTCCTGTTATTCTAGGCATAACGCCACTGAGCCGCTAAATGGGGAGGGGAGGAGGGAAGGCTCGTTAAAAGGAGCTCATTTAGAGAGCCGTAATATTTCTCTTTTAAGCACTTCCCCTAGTATTTCTGTTGTTTGGACGCGTACAGAGGTTTATTTGCTTTTCTCCTTTGAACCGCCCCAACTCGCCTGTTCCAGCAGTCGCGTTTCAGCGGTGCAGCATCGGCTCGCCGGGATTTCTCCCTTCTGCATTGGCAGTAAATGTGATTTTCAATAGCTATGACCCTTAAAGAAAAGGCACGTAACAAGGTTGCATATGCGTCTGCATGTGCACACGTACACACACACTCCTCTTCGGTCATGATGCTATCTATAGTGTGTATAGCTATGGATGAGTACGTATACACATGACGGATAACGCGTTTCAAGAAACAGTTCAACAGGTACTCAGCTTATCCCGCATGTTTAAAAGCTGCGCCTGTTAATATTTTTAAATTACATATAGGACCGTGCTTGGCTGGAGGTACCCAACGCCACAGAAGGTTTCTCACAGGTTCCTGCTTTCTGTTGGTACCCTGAGCGTTTCCAAAACTGGCCTGCCGACTGCCCGAACCCGCGCACACCTCGCTTTAATAAAGGCTCAAATAGTTTAAAAAAAAAAAAAAAAAAAAAAAAAAGGAGGGGGGGGATTTTGGTTTGCAATCAATAGACGGCTTCCATGAAAATTTTGCCTTCACTTTAACGCACGAGTGATTTAAACAAAATCATCAAAACGACTCCGAAGAGTTATATATCTATCTGCCAGCTGCAGGTCGGCATTACGGGTAAAGTGCAATCTCTGACACGGACTGAAACCGCTCCGAAACCGCTCCTCGTTGACCCGCCACCACTGCCCCGCTCCCGGGCGGACGAAGAACTCATTCGCCCGCGCTAAAAGACGGTTTAAAAAAACCTTACAGCCCGCTGCCACCGGCATTACCGCCCTGGAAGTGGAAAGTAGATATATATTTATATACATATATATATACATATTTTTCCTTTTGTTTAAGCGGTTATGACTAATTTTAAAAAAAATATATTATTCGCTACGGTATGACGTTTGAATGCAACGCTTAACGCTGTTGTTGCTCTCGGACGAAGTTTACAGCAAACTTTTAATTCCGGCACATCGAAAGGTATGGATCGGCAGCTGGGGGGGGGGGGCGTGGGGGGGGGGGGGATGGAAATTAAATTAAATTTCAAAGCCCCGAAGGACAGTTCCGCAAGGGAGAGGCGCGCATCGTTTCGCCCGACAGCTCTCGCGCCGGCCGCGGGAACCGGCGCCCCCGTTTGCGCGGGGCGGGAGCGCGTGACCCCGCCGCTCCCCGCGCGCCCCCCGGGGCTGCTCGGCGGGACTGGGGCCGGGGCTGCTTTTTCGGGCTCGGGGTTTAGAGAACGCTTTTCTTTCTTTTTTCTTTTTTTTTTTTTTTTCCCCCCGGGAGGCTCGAACCCAAGCGCTTTCGCTTTTCACGGTGTTAATTAGAGGGGAAGTGGCGCGCTCGGCGGTGCCTCCGCGTCCCCCCCGGGAGGTGGGTGCCCCCCGGGCCGGCGGGGGCTCCCGGCCGAGCGGGGGGCAGAGGAGGGAAGGGGTGCAGGGGCGGCCACAGCCCCCACAGCTCCCGACCTCCCCCCCCGGGCGGCGGGGTGCGTGTTTGGGCGGGGGGCGGGGGGGGGAAAGCTGTGGCCCCGGGCGAGGTGCGGACCATAACAGGGACAAAATGAAGGCTCAGGGCTCGGCGGGGTAACTCACCGCGCCGCCTCCCCTCGCAACGCGGAACGAGTATTAAAATAAATCTACCTTCATCCCTCCTGGGTTACGCGGGTGAGGAGACACCGACATTCACCGGGGGACTGCGCTTCCTTCTCTCTGCCGCTCCGGGTTAAAACTTCCTCCCCACCTTCTAGGTTTACCTGCCGTATTTCCAGGCGCACCGTAGTAAACACTACTATGTTCTTCGCTTAAGTGGTTTTGGCTTTTTTTTTTTTTCCTTTTTTTTTTTTCCTTTTTTTTTTTTAAAAAAAAAACAGGTAACTTTTTCCGCTTTGAAATTTATTTAACTCAAAATTGAACGCATCCTTAGGATTTCTCTTTAGCAGAAAGGCTTTTTCTTTTAGTAAACTATATACACAATCTGAATTCCCTCGTAACGCCTAAATAAAAATTATTTCACAATGCATTTACAAGAAATGATACAAAAAGAAAACAAAACCAAAGAGAAAACAACCAACCAACCAAAAATGTCCAGATGCAATAAAGTTTTACAAAACCCAGGGAAAAAAAATAAAACCAAAACAAAACCATTGCAGCCTCCAAAAGAAAAAAAAGTTTTATAAATAAACAAAAAAATTAAAAAAAAACCCAAACAAAAAAACAAAAACGCGACAACATCTACGAAAAACTTTTAAATGTTGTTTTGGATTTTCTTTAGTACATGAGTAATAAATGAGAACTGTTTTCCCATCAACTTCGAGTTAATTAGGCTATAAAAAGCCTTCGCAAGAAGCGATCCGTGACTGAAATCGTAGCGGTTCCGCGCGGTATAAAAGTTGGCATCGTCTACAACTTTGTGTGTTATTATTGGTATTTTTTTTGCCTCTTCGCCGTCTTTTTTCCCCCCCTTTCTCCTTCTTTCTTTCTCTCTCCCCCCTCCCCCCCTCTTTCGCAAATAAACGCTCTATGTCTCTTGGGTGAATGATAAATACTGTACAAAAAGTCTCGATAAAACACAGAAGTTCAGTCTAAAACCAGTTTCATAAACTAGTCCTTCTAAAAAAAAAAAAAAGGTAAGTAAAGCAACCGTTACCTTTTTTCTCTCTCGTTATTATTATTATTATTTATTATTATTATTACAAGAACATCAAAAATTTTTTTCTTAAAAAAGAAGGAAGAAAAAAGAAAAGGGGGGGAAAAAAAAGAGGGGGGAGGGCGGGAGGAAAGGGGAGCAAGAGGCAAAAAGAAGAGGGGGGGACGCGGGAGCGGGGCAGGAGCGGCGCGGGGCCGGGGCCCGGGCGGGCGGCCGGGGGTTGAGCGGGCGGCAGCGGCGGGGCGGAGCCGGGCCCGCAGCGGAGCCGGTGCCGGTGCCCGCGCCCGCTCCCGCCTCCGCCGCTCCCGGTGCCGGCGGGCGCTCAGATGTGCGTCAAGGGGACGGTGCCGTTCACCCCCGTGCTGGCGCTCTGGTAGTGCTGGGGCAGGGAGTGGAGCCGGCTCTGGGCGGCGGCGGCCGCCGGATCCCCGCCTTCCCCGGCCGGTAAGTACATGCTGATCATCTCCCGCAGGTCCCCGGGGCACGGGGCCCGCGAGTGCGAGGTGACGGGCGGGCTGACGCCGCTCACCAACCCCCCCCGGGGGCGGCCGCCGCCGCTGCCGCTGCCGCCGCCGCCGCCGCCGAGTTCTGGTGGGGCTGGGAGCCGTAGGGCAGGGCGCCGTAGCCCGAGGGCGAGGCGCTCATGTAGCCCTGCGAGTTGGAGAGGGGACTGCAGGGGGTGCGGGTGCGGGGGGGGGGGGGGGGGGGGTCCCCCCGCTGCCCGGGTGCTGGCTGTAGGCGAGCTGCGCCTCCTGCATCATCGCCGCCGCCGCCGGGGGGCCTTGGCCCAGCCGTTCATGTGCGCGTAGCCGCCGCTGGCCGTGCCGCCGGGGCTCTCCAGCCGCTGCCCGACGCCGCCGGGGCTGACGCCGACGCCCATGCCCACGCCGACGCCGGCCGGGCCTCCCCCGGCCGAGCCGGCGCTCAGCAGCCCCCCGGCCAGCGAGTACTTGTCCTTCTTGAGCAGGGTCTTGGTCTTCCGCCGGGGCCGGTATTTATAATCCGGGTGCTCCTTCATGTGCAGCGCCCGCAGCCGCTTCGCCTCGTCGATGAACGGTCTCTTCTCGGCCTCCGACATGACTTTCCACTCGGCCCCCAGGCGCTTGCTGATCTCCGAGTTGTGCATTTTGGGGTTCTCCTGGGCCATCTTCCGCCGCTGGCCCCGCGACCAGACCATGAAGGCGTTCATGGGTCTCTTGACCCGGTCCTGGTTCGCTTTGTTCCCCCCGCCGCCGCCGCCGCCGCCGCCGCCCCCCTCCCGCTCCGGTCTGCCCCGAGAGGTTCGTGGGGGCCTGAGCTCCGCCGGGGGAGTGCAAGTCCGTCTCCATCATCATGCTGTACATTCAAGTAGCTTTTTTATTTTCCACCGGCGCCAGGCGTGAAAAAAGAATCAAACATAGAGGAGCCCGGGAGGACGGGGAGCGAGCGAGGCAAAACCCGTTTGTATTCGGTGCGACCGCCTGCGAAAGGGGAAAAAAAAAAAAAAAAAAAAAGGAGGAGGAGGAGGAGGAGAAGAAAACCGCGAGGAGAGCGATCGGCGACCCCGCCGGCGGAAAACTTTCTCCCTTTTGCAAACACTTTCGGGGCTCGGCGGCGGCGGGGATTCGAGCTGCTCAAACAGGTGCACGGCAAACTTGCTGCTTCACTTGGCGCGGCGGGAGGAGTGCGCGGAGCCGTCGGCGGTGTCCTCCGCTCCCGGCTCTCCCCGGCACACGCGCGCACACCCCTCCGCTCCCGCTCTTATCCTTAACGGAGCTATTTTTTTTTTTGTTCTTTGCTAACTTGGAGAGAGAGAGAGGGAGGGAGGGAGGGAGGGAGGGAGCGTGTGTGACTTGCATCCGCTGATCGCAGGTGAACGGAGCAGAAGAGAGAGGAAAACCCACCGCCACGCAAAAAGGAGGCAAAAAAAAAAAAAAAAAAAGTATTTAAACGTTAACTAAAAAAAAAAAAAAAAAGCCGGGGGGGGGGGGATCGGGGGAGGGAGGGAAGGAGGGAGGGAGGGAGGGAGGGGGTGGGGGAAGGAACCCAACCAAAACAAGGGCCGAGCCCGGCGGCCGGGGTGCGGTGGCACGGTAACTGGCTGGCGGTGCGCTGCCTCCCGCCGCCCGGGCGGGCCGGGCCGGGCCCGGCGACGCAGCATCGGGGGCGCCGGGACCGCCTTAAATCGCCTGGCGGCGCCATGGGGGCGCGCCGCCGGGCGGTGATTTGCATGGCGCGCGCTGGCAGTGACGTCCGGCGGGGCGCGCCGCGCCCGGGGCGGGGCGGGGGGGGAGGCAGGCGGCGGGGTCACGGCGCACCCCGCCCCGCGGCCGCCGGCGGCGCCCCCGGCCCCGCCCCCGCCTCGCCCCGCGCTCCGGCCCCGAACGGGGCTCCCCCCCCCCCGCCCCGAACGGACGGGGGACGCGGGCAGACGGACACCGGCCGCCCCCTCCCCGCCGGGCATCGCCTTCCGCCGCGGGCTGCCCTCTTCCCGGCGGGGCGCGCCCGAAACTTCGACGGCCGCAGAGCGGGTATTTGGGAAGGCTGAGGCCCCCCGGGCTGTCCGCCTGCGTCGGTACCGCACCGGTACGAGCGGCACCTCAGCGCGCCTTTTCCCCAGGGCTGCACCCGCTCTGGCGCTTTCCCCGGGGCTGCCGACGGCGCTCCCCAGCGTTAAAACCGCTCCCAGGCTTAGGCCCGGGCGCAAAGCGGGGGCTGGACGGGGTCGTTAGGCACCGAGTCCCAGGGGAGTTAAAAGCGTCCGAGACTCGTGAAAGCTAGGCGGAAACGCGTTGCATTTGTATAAAGTAAGTATGGGCTGTGACATTATTTTCCCCGAAAATATTAACAGACTGCCTTCGCGCCCTGGCGGGCCCCGGGAGCCAGGCTGCCGTTATTTCGCGGAGGGGAGGAATTGGTCCGCACTGAAATCCACGCTGTAATCTTTAATTGCAGCCGTAGGAATGGCCGCTCCGTCGCACAAACGCCCACGCGCAACAAACCGCCACCCCCCTCGTCTGTCGCCGGGTGGAGCAAAGGGCCAGGCGGCATCCCTTCCTCCTTTCCCCCTCCATGGGCGTTAATTTTCCTGACCCTAGTGGCCGTCCAAGGGGTGGGATCACGCCGCAGCTCCCCCAATTACTGTTATTACCGCAAGAAGTTTTCTGCGGGAGGAGCGTGCACCCTGCACAAAGCCCCAGCCTCAGGCGCTGGGCTAGGATTAGACTTTTTTTTTTTTTTCCATTTTCAACGACTCGTCATGAAATAGTGATCTCATCACGATAATCTGGGTTTGCCGAGGAGAGGAAAGCGCCTCTCTCTCTCTCTCTCCATCTCTCACGGCTGAAGGCTCGGCCTGCTTCTGGGCCCTTCTGAGCTCAGCCAGAGTGTTGCTGTTGGCTGGCGGGGATGGTTTTTTTTTTGGGGGGGGGGGGGGGGGGGGGTCCTCTGTTCCCTTCCAGTCGGCCCTAAGGGTGCAAAGACAGGGGCTGGGGGGTGGTGCGGGATCGGGCCCGCGCTGCTCTGGCTGGTATTTCCCCGAGCTGAAGTCTTGCCACATCTGCAGGGGCCAAACAAGCGAGGCCGCTGTGATTGCTAAATGATGTATTAAAAATATAATTGGTCGGGGGAGGAGAGGCGGGGGAGGGGAGAGAAGGTTACTGCAGAGAAGCGCGTTTCCACTTGGATGGCCAAACGAAGATGTGAGGAGTAAAAACTGCCAGATAAATGACACGGCTCGCACGTTATCCACCCCAAAGCCCGAGCGGCATTTCTTCCCCGAAAGCTGATATAAAGGTACCCGAAGGCCTCCAGAGAAATAAATGGGACGGGGGCGACCTTTTCCAGACGAGGCCCTTGCACCCTGTGAGCCGGCGGGCCCCGTGGAAACACAGGCTCATCCCTGGGAATGGGGGATACCCCCACCGCCTCCCCTCCCTCAGATACGGGGAAACGGCGGCCGAGGCTGACCCTGCCCTTCCCTTCCCCTCTGCGGGGGGGCAGCCGCTCACCCCCCGAGCCCTGACACCCGCCCGGGTGTTCTCTCGGTGTGGGGCTTCCCCCTTTTTCCCCCCACCCCCGGCTGATAAACACCGAGAGCCTCTTCCCTCCCTTAAAGGCAGCCCACGAACACGGGCCTTTAGGGCGGATAAACGCGGACGGGGAGCCAGAGGGCGAGAAGATGCTCTGTTGGGGTGAGCCCCCTCGCCTCTGCCCCAGCCGCACCTCGCTCCCCGGCGGCCGGTGGGTGCATAGCGACCGGGGAAGGGGTGTGTGGGGGTTGTGTGTGTGTAAAAAACATCTCGGGGGGCAGACAGGGGCTTTTCTTCCGTGGGAAATATCTCGACTCGCGGGACATGGATGAGGTCAAGCGCTTTTGCCAGCGCCGTTTGACAGAGGCGAAGAGCCGGGAGCGGTCCGCGGGGGTTGGGGTGGTGCAGGCAGGGGCTGCACCGGAAAGTGGAGCTGGGGGGGGGGGGGGGGGGGGGCCGGCGGGGGGCCGTGGGGAGCGGTGGTGCGTGGGCGAACGTTGCGGGAAGCCGGAGGGGAAGCGGGGAGGAGGCCCCTCTCGGGGAGCAGGACCGGGGAGGGCTAAAGGCTAAAGCCCTGGCCACCCCCCGGGCCCGCGGAGGGGGCAGGCGCCTCCCCCGGCCACCGCTCCCCCCCGCCTCCGCGCCTCGGCAGGAGGCGGCTCCCCCCGCTACCGGCTGCGGCGGGGGGGGCCGCCCCCTCGGAGCGGGGGTCTCCCGCGGCGGGCCCGGCGGGCGCCGTTCCCGCTGTGCCCACGCCGCTCCCGGCCCGGAGGGCGAGGAGGGGCCGAGCCGGGAGCCCCGGAGCGGGCGGCGATCGCCGTCTGCTGGCTGCCGCCGTGCCTCCCTCGCCCCGGGCCGGGCCGCGGCCGGCGAGCTCCTCGATGCCGTGGGGAGATGCTCGGGGGACACGCCGGCGCATCCCTCGCCAGCCCCGCCTGAAACGCGGGGCGGGCGGGGGGGTGGTGGTGGTGTCTGGCGGGGGGGTGGCTTGCAGCTCCTCCGGCACTTTACTGCAAAACCCGCTGGGCAGCGCGAAATGCAAACCGCTGCCTGGCTCCCGGGGCGCCGTCACCTGGGCCAAAGCGAGCAACCGGGAGGGAGGGGAAGCCCCTTCCCGCCTCGGTGACTCGGCGACCCGGGGATGACGGCGTTGAGCACGAGCTGCTACCCGGCCGGGCCGGGATGGAGGAAAAAAGGGCGCCTGACTAAAGTCCCGCTTTCTTTTCCAGCGCTAACAACTGTTCCGGGGCATCCTACAGCCTCAGCCCCAAAGCAAGCTACAGGCGCTCTCTGCGTGTTTTGTTGTCTTTTTCCAGCTTGCTGGGTAAAAGCATTTGGAGAATCTCTGGAGCTTTCGAGTAGGGGCTCACCCTGTGAACGGTACTCACACATATAATTCAAATTTCACAGCTGACCTGCTCTGAAAACCTCAATCAGCTTCTAATTGAAGGGAAAACAAAATATTGCTTCCCTACAGCAGAGCTAACGATTTAATCATTATATCAGACATTATAGCTTTTAATTAGGCTAATGCTGATACTGTATGGAAAGAGATAATTCAACACAGTTCTTGATGAATTCTGTAATTGGGTTAACGGAGGAGCAGTTGGGGGAAGAGACGTCAATATTCAAGCTGCGTCTATAGCCACCAGGTTTATGAATGAAAGGGAAGGGGGGAAAAAGGAAAGGGGGGTGGAAGGGGGGGGAGAGGAAAGGGCTAAAATTCCCTGACGAGCAGTGTCTCCCCCCCTCCGCCCAGGAGAGCGGTGCCCGCCAACGGGAAGCGTGATGAGGGGTGAGGGCCGGTCCCGCCGCCGCGCCCGGACAGCCCGGGCTGTCGCGACACCAGCGCGACCCGAGCGGCGGCCCCGCCGCGGGACCTCGCTGCGGTTTCCCCGGAGCGGGAGAGGGGCGGCTCGGCTCCCAGGCCGGTTTCCCTGTATCTCCCCCTCAACCGACGGGGTCGCCCACCGCCACGCTGGGAGAACGCGGGGAAGGGGCATCCCAGGCCACCGGCGCTGAGGCTGCCCTGCCCCCCGGGGCAAGGGCGGAGGGGGGGGGGGGGGGGGGGGGGGAACGTCGGGGAAACACCGAGGGTGGGGGAGGAGACGGGTCCGAAATATTCCTGCAGTCCTAGGGAGAGCGGATGGGTGCCCCCCGCGCCCGGGCAGGCGAGGCTGAGGAGGGGGCGCGGCAGGGAGCTCAGGGGGGTGCTCAGGGCCAGCCCGCTCTGGACAAAATCAAAGCGTCCGGAGGGCAGTCGGCTGCTCCGTGTAGGTGTTTCCATCTATTTATTTATTGTGCCAGACGGCTGGAGCCACTTTTCGGAAGGAATTGTGCACACCCCCCGAGTATCGATAAATCGCCCCTTTCCGAAGAGTTTGCGTACCCCAGCCTTTTTGTTTTCGCTCCTTCCTTTCCCTTTCTAGTTTTTACCGGCGTCGAGAACGGGCTTTATATTTTCGTTGCGCCTAAAAGAAGCGGTATCGACCTCTCCCGCACGTTCGATCGCCGCCGCAGCCGGCGGCCGCCCCGAGGCGGCGGCGGGTCCCGTCTGGCGGGCGGGCCGGTGGGGCCGGGGGGTGCTGGCTCCCGGGCCGACACTGCGGGGGAGACGTCGAGGCACCCCTCGGTGGGCCGGCGGGAGGGCCAGCCCGCGCCTGAGGAGATTTTCGCACACCACCCTCCCCCCACCCCCTCCAGAAGATGGGACTCGGACGTACCCAGTGCCCCCTCTCCTTGAAACGGGCTCGATCCTTAGCCCGGGGGGGAGCCAGAAGTGGGGAAGAGAAAGCAGAATCAGGTCTTAACGAAGTTTCGCCAGCGGGAGCGTTTTCGAGACTGTTTGTTTCTGTTACTTATTAGCTCGACTTCCAGCGCAATATTGTTTGGAAAGAGGAACATTCTGTATTGTGATCTATCCTTGTCTTATTTTGTCAGTAATTACAGTAAAATTAAACGGGTCATTGATAACACTCCAATGACAAAACCCCCTGTAATTAACAGGCTGAATACACCTTTTTACATTACACAGAAGTTGTAATTTTCAAGTCTGTTCAGATTTTTTTTATATTTATATTTATTATTATTATTACTATTACTCGGGCACACTCCGGGAATATGTGCTAATCGGATGGCAAAACATCCCGCGGGAGACGAGGGTTTGCGCTGTCTTATTAGCTAGGGTTTGGGTTTTCCATCTGGAAGGGTGGCTGGACCTTTTACTTTTTACGAGATACCCTGTAGCCCAAAAAAATAAAAAAAAAAAATAAAAAAAAATCTGCCCAGCAATTGACTTTCTACCTTTTCTACCATAAGGAAAGTATTTTGAAAGTGTAGTTTTGCAAGGGCAAACTTTTAAAGGGAAAAGAGCTGCGGGGCTGGAGAGTTCGTCGGACTAGTACGAGACGGGAGTTATTAAGAAGTTGATCTTTAAAATTGCGCTGTTGAAATGTCAGTCACGAAAAGGGAGCTTGGCAAGCCGAAGGGCGGCATCACATAGACAGCGGGGCAACCTGGCTGCCTGTGTCTGTGGCTCATCGCCTGGAGAAGAGGGGGTTAGATCACCGTAACGGCGATATTTCTGCTTTGCATCCTCGTCAGTCACCCCCAAATTGCAGAGGCATCATTCGGGGCAAGTCAGAGTGAATTTGTGTAAAAACTAAACGAGAAAAGAAAGAAATGAAATCATATAGGAGGTCCTTTCTTACAGGCCACCCTGTTATTGCAAATTAGATTAGCTACACAGTCTTCAATATAAACATGACATGAGGTTCACAGGAGAGCAAAAGTATCATCCACTCCAATCTCTCCTTTCATCGAAACATCCCCCACAAATTACATCTTCTCCTTTAATACACTTTTCAATGAGATTAAAACATCACTTTGACACGATTTCAAACCTTTCAAGTCGCATCCACGGCTTACTTCAGAAAACAGCAAACAAGGGGAAAACCTAGAAACATCTGAATAATCTCAGGCCGCTGGTCTGCAAATTAAGGGTGCCCAGGGGAAACATGCTATGCCCTTGCTCCATCCAGTGCCGCGCTCTGGCTGCGGGAAGGCGGGGACCGAAAATCCGGGGTTCCTTCCCACCGACTGGAGATAGCGGCGACTTGGCCGGAGCCGGGGTCCAGCGCTTATTTGGAAAAAAGGGTGATTTTCACAGATCTGTTTTCCACCAGATCACTGAGCGATACTTCACCTGACCCTGGTAGTCACCGTAAGGCGGGATAATTACACGGCTACCGGCGCCTTGAGCAAATAAATATTTTTACAGCGCTATCACTGGCAAACCTGAAAAGGCTGCTGGGGTGGGGGGGCACCAGGCCGTTCCTTTACCTGTTTAGGTAAAAACAGGGCTTGCAACTTTCTAGGGCTACTGTGGAGCTGCATCCCCGGCCCGCGGCAGGTGCAGGGGGACAGCACCCGCCCCCGGCCCGACCCCTCCTCCCCGGGCGGGTGTCTCCCTGCTTCTCCCCCCCCGCCCCCGCCCCCCTTCCCTTCCCTCCACGGGCCCCCCCTTTCCCGAGGGGGATGTGTCAACTTTTGCCACGGGGGTGGGCAGCTAGGCGGGGGGAGGGGGAGAGGGGGGGCCGGGACCGGGGCCGGGACCGGGGCCGGGAGTAGCCGGGGCTGAGACGGGCGCGCTGAGATGCCGGGACAGCCCGGCTTGGTGGGAAGGTAAGCGAGAAACAGTAGTTTGGCGTCTTACCCGCCTGCTCCATATTGTACATTTGGGGACAATTTTCCCCCTCCCTCCCCCCGTCCATCCATCCGTCTGTCCATCCATCCATCCATATACAAACCCCTCACAAGCCCCCCCCTTAACAAAGAGACTTTCAAACCACAACCTTTTATGGCAGCCTGCGGGAATCAATGCGATAAAACGGGTTTTTAATGGGTTAATTGACTGGAGCCGCTATCATGTTTAAACACCTGTTTCTGAAAAGAGATTCAGCCAAAACCCGTCCCCTCCCTGATCGATAGATGCACAGCCTTGCTCCGTTGCCTGTTGATCGACCCCAAACACCATCGGCAAATAAGAAAGGAAAAATCAATTTCACCTTTTAAGCATCCCGATACTTTATGGCAACAGGGGGAAGCTGTTACGGCCCCCTTGGAGCTGGGGATGGAGGGTAAGACCCTGGGTCGGACGGCCCCAGGTAACCCTAACCCCCGGGAGTTTCTTTTTGCCGGGACTTTCCTTCGGGAGCCTGGGCACACACAGCCTCCCGGTCCCAGGGTCCCGGCAGCCGCCACCTTCACGGGGGGCCGGGCCGGGGATCCCCCGTGCCCTGGGAAGATGGAGTCGGGCCGCATTAGCAATGCTAAGAGCCCATGTGAATGCTCGCTCCGAGGGGCAGAGATTAAGCAGGCATTAGCTGTAATAGCCGAGGGCTGCTCTGCCTATTGATTTCCCTTTTTTGGCAGTATTAATACAGCCGAGCCCGTCGGTCAGTCACGGCGAAATTGATTCTTTGCCCAAAACACCTTTCACGTAAATGGCACCCGCGCACCGACATGTTAATTTTGGAGCGTGTAACCGGAGCGAGAGCGGCGCGCTCGGGAGGCAGCTCCGGGGCTCAGCGGCCCCCGGCGCCCTCCCCGCCCCGGCCCGCCCGCAGCCCCCGGCCCCGGCCGCCGCTTCCCTCCCCCGCCTTATAAGACCCAGCGAGGCGTCTTCCCCGGGAGGGCGGAGGGGGGACAGCCCAAAACACTGTCGTGGTGTCGTGTCCCCGTCCCCCCCACCCGTGTCACAGCCGATAACCCGGTGATTGCGAACGGCTCTTCCCTCCTCGCAGCAAAAGTAACTCGGAAGCCCTCCCCTCGCCGGCTTCCCCTCCTCCCTTCCCCAGACGGGGTGAAGACCCCCTCAAAAGTTAGAGGCACACTTACAGTTGCTCTTCCAGCTCCAGCCTCCTCCCAACATATCAGCTCAAGGGGCAGCCTTATTGTTATTACTGTTATTAATTATTATCGTTTGCTTTTTCCTCTCCTCTAGCCTAGCTCACACCTTCCTCCGACCGTGCCCGGGCGAGGCGCAGGGGCAGCCGGGACCCGGCCGAGCCCGGCGGGGCCGGCGAGCACTCCTCCTCCCCTCGCCCCCCAGCCGCAGCTCCCCCACGAGTGCGACACCCCCCACGCCACCCACCCCGCACCCCGGGGGGGGGGAAAGAACAAATTCGCGTGGTCCGGAGAAAAGAAAATGAAATTTATTATTGATAGAAAAGACTTTAAAGATAATTTCAAGTTATTGTTTCGCTCTGGAGAGAAAAGGAAAAAAAAAATAAAAGGGGGAAAAAAAAAAGGAGAGGGGCTTTTCTCCCCACCCCAACATAATGAAACGCCTTTTGTGTGGCACCGAACAATACCAAACAAGTATTCTAATAAATAGCCACTTTTTTGTTCCGTCGCGGCAGTGAATAGAATTGAGCAGTTGGTTTGAGAGCAGCTGGAGCGCCGCGCCGAGCGGGGAGGTGGAGCCCGGAGCCTTCCTCCTCTTTCTCTTCCCCTTCCCCTCTCCCACAGGCGCTTTCCCCTCTCACCTCGCCGGTCTTCCTCCCCGCTCCCGCTGGGCCACTCTCCCCTGCCCCCGTCTCCGGGGAAGATGTCTCCGGGAAGGGCAGGGCAAGGAAGGGAAGGGAAGGGAAGGGAAGGGAAGGGAAGGGAAGGGAAGGGAAGGGAAGGGAAGGGAAGGGAAGGGAAGGGGCCACCCCCAGGTGCTGCTTCCCCCACCTGTGCGCCGCCGTAACCCGCCGCGGGGACCCCCCCGCTTCCGCCCGTCCCCCTCCGCCTCCACCCCGGCCGCCCGGGGACCCCGCCGCCGTTCCTCCCGCCGTGCCCCGCCGGTCCGCGGCTGATTGGGACGGCGGAGGCTCCGAGCCCGGCCAGACCCTCCTTTGTTGACAATAAACTTGGATTTCCCAGGGAGGCTCGGCGTTCCCCCCCCCCCCTCCCCACCCCCACCCCCCCCGCTCCCGCTCTCTCCCTGCTCTCATCCCGCGCTTCCCCCGGGATGGAGCCAGGCTTTGTCAGCCGCCCCCTCTCCGCCCGGGATCGCTGCGGAGGGTCCGCACCTTCTCCGCCCTGTGCCGCTCGCCGCGATAACCTCCCCTTTCCTAGGCAGCGCCGTTAGTTTTCCCCCTGCATTTATTTTTTTTCCGCCCCCCTCCCCTTAACACTCTTTTCCAGTCCCTTCCTATCAGCGTGACACCCGCTCTAGGACACAGAGTCGATAGAGGTTATTAAAAACGGACACAAATCCGCTAAAGATTTCCAGGTAAAGCTGAGAACCACCCGTCCGCTCTTCCGCTCCGGCCGTGGGCGGGTGTGTGCCGGGAGGGAGGGGGGGCGGGAGGGGACGGTGTTGCCCGTTGCCGGCGGGGGGGGGGGGGGTGCGCGGGACGGGGGACCCAGCCACGCTTGGGACCGGCACTGGGGACAGTCGCCTTCCCATGGCCGGATCCGGCGCCGTCTTCCTCTACCGGAGGGGTGGACCCAGTCCTCCTTAAAAAAATAAATGAATAAATATACCTCCCCCCCCCCCCAACATTAACCTCCTATTCCCTCGAGAGGTCGAGCCCCGCTTGCCTCGCAAAGGCTGCGGAAAGCACCCGGGGGGCAAATAAACCGCAGCAATCGCTGCGAAGGCTTCTTAGCATGCGGAGGTTGTTACCTCGCCAGCTACTTCGCGTTGCTCGGTCACACACAGTCATTAGGCATCTCGGAATAAAAAGCGACTGGCTTTTAAGTTTAAACCAGCGTTGCCATTTACAGGCTTGTATTCGCGCTTGGAGGGGGAAGGGGGGAAGGGACGGGCACGTACTAACGACCCGAATTTAAGTCCTGCGCGGGGCAGAAGTGGGAGCGGACCCCGGCCAAGACGCAGCCCTCGCCCCCCGCCAGCGCCCGTCCCTTTGCGTGTCCTCCCGGAGCGGCCCGGGGCTGGCGAGTGCCCGGCGGGACCCCGGGGGGTGGCGGCAGGACGCCCCGGGGGGCCCTGCCCGGGGGCCCCCCCCGCCCAACACTTCAGTCCGTCGTCCGTCTGACACACCCCCCCCCCCCCCTTTTTTTTTTTTTGGTGTTTTTTTTTTTCCCCCCTCCCCTCTCTTTTAAGTGGGTTTTTGCTCTCACTTCAATAGCACGCTGGCTCTAATTAGCTGCAATATTAAGAAACCGCTGCTAAATGACAGTTTTATCGGGTTTGTGCAGATAGGAGGAACGCGGGGACCCAGCGAAATGCCCATCCGCGGCGCTCGGCGCTGGATCCCCGCCAGCAACCTCCGCTCGCTCTTTTTATATGGAAAACCGGCAACATTTTGGAAAGCAAGCTTTAAAACTTCGACTTATATTTTACATGCTAAACAACGGGGAGAATGGCGACAGCGTTACAGAAAGCTTCAAACCCTGCAAATATTTGAATGGGGCTTTTTTGTAAAGTAGAGCAGCTGTCAGTCAGCTGGCTTTGACAGCCTGCCACAATTTTGTCATTTAATAGTGGGTGTTAGGCTAAGTGCAAAACACTCTGGCAAACAGATGTCAAACCTACATCTCATATAAATGGGGGTTGTAAAATTGAGTTTTAACCCGCATATAGGGTTTTAAAAAGCGGTGCCAGTGTGTAAACTGTATACAAAATAGAGATACTGACAATCTCCCGTGTGGGCTTGTTATTTAAAGCAGGCTTATTTAGAAATCTGACCTCCAAATTATGCTAAATCTTCCTGCATTTCAAACAGCGGAATATGAGAACAGTGCTCGGCAAAGTCGAAATTAAGGACAAATATGATGGCTCATTGACAGGGGCTGATTGCCGTACATACTGCAAACCCGGGGCTCTTCTTTTCCTCAGCTCGCCGTCGCTCTCCCAAATCTGAAGTGCTGGAAGGAAGGAAGGAAGGAAGGAGGACAGGAAAGGAAAGGAAAGGAAAGGAAAGGAAAGGAAAGGAAAGGAGAGTGGAAGGAAAGTGGAAAGAAAGTGGAAGGAAGGAAGGAAGGAAAGAAGGAAGGAAGGAAGGAAAGAAGGAAGGAAGGAGGGAAGGAAGGAAGGAGGGAAGGAAGGAGGGAAGGAAGGAAAGAAAGAAGGGCTTGTCAGGGTCCGAGTTTGCAGGGACTCTTTTCTACAGCGGGACCCGAGGGGTTTGACTTAGGAGAAGGCGGAGGGGGGGAAGGACAGACCCCAAGCGCAGCGAGCCGGCAGCTGCAGAACCGCAGCTTCGGACCGGGCGGGGAGGTGGCCAGACCCCTGCAAAGAGTGGCAGGCACCCACCTAGGACATGGCAGGAGAGATCAGGAGCTGTGGCAGGGAGAAATATTAGTCACGGTTAATTCCTCCTGAAGTCACTATTCGAAATACGAGCTGCTTTTCATTCTGGAATTCACGTTTCCAAGACTCGTCTCCTCACCGAGATGGGATTTCCCCCTGTCCTTTGGACGTTTAAAAAATGTCATAAATATTTATACCAAAAATTGTTCGTTGCCTCAGCTGGCTAGAACGAAGCAAGGAGAGAAAAGATGATAATTCATCTCACGAATTATATTAGATGGAGGGTAGCAAATTCCCTAGAATAAGTCTGCACCCACATAATCGTTTTGGAAGCTAAGCATGTAGCTTCCTAAACAAGTCGACATGAGGGGATTAAATGAAACGTTTAATTGAAAAGAATCGTTCATATTAATAATTAACCCTAGTTTAAACACACGCTCAGCTGATTCCCTTCTCGAGTGCTCGGTTGCAGTATTTGCAGGGTCCCAGCTCATCTTAAGCGAGTAGAGGAATGCCCACGGAACGATTATCCATCATGTGCAGTTCCCGCTGCCTGCTCTCTGGAAGTCCCATTTGAGCTGAACTCGCCCCCCGCTGCCCCCCAGATCTCTGCTGCCTGACGACGGCGTTTTCCTCTTTGCAGGTTTTTGCTTGTTAGCCGTTTTTGCAAGGGGGTCCCAAACCTTTTCTTTCGCTAAGAACGGCGAGGAACGCCCGGGACGCCAGCTACCCCGGCCTCGGGTGGTCAGAAAACGCGGAGGAGCGGGGAGCGGCCGCGGCAGGGGGGTTCCCCCCCGGGCTCTCGGCGAGGGGCTCGGAGCCGCCCCCAGCCCTTGCCAGGGCTCTCGGGGCAGCACAGCAGACACGCTGCTTTCGGGACTGACCTGAAAGCTCCTGCCTCTTTTTGGTCAGGAACCCCAGATTAAAAAAAAAAAAAAAAAGTAAAAAAGTAAAAAAAAAGTTAAAAAAAGGTAAAAAAAAAAAAAAAGGCCCAGCTGTGCCTCCAGTGCCACAGGCTGAGGTTACTGGGGACTCCTCGGGTCACAGGCACCGGCCCCCCCCAAGCTTTCTTCCGTGCCTTGGCACCGCCAACTGCAGCCTGGCACCGGGTAAAATCGTGGAAGGAGAACCCGGGTTTTATTCTGGAATGATTGCCACCGAGCTGTTTTAAGTGGGTTGTAGCTGCAACTTTGGTGCGCAGCAGGTTGTTAAAATACACAGGCTGGTTCTGTGGCCAGTCCCTGGCTCTAGAGCTGAGCCATGGGCAGTCTTTATTCAACTCCCTCACGCAGAAAAATGCCTGTAGTTATTATCCAGCCCATTTGCCTGCAAAGAAAGGCTATGGTAAAACCATGACCCTTATTTTCAAACAAGAAACTGACCAACAAATCTGGATAGATCTTGATAGATAATAAAAAACTCCTCTTGCCACCTAAAAATAGCCATTCTGTTACCTCTAATGTGGCTGCTCTTTTTTACCAGTATGCTTGTATGAGTATTTTATTGCTTTCCAACAGAGACACAGCTGTCCCTTTTTCAGCATACTGCCATGAAACGGTTCTGAACCTCAGCAGTAAAAATATAATTGACACAGGCAAATAGTTTTTCTCAAACGTAGCAGTTTATTAAGTCATGAAATTAAGTCTGGTGACAACCTGACTGTCCTAAAATTGCTCTGAAATACAGACCTGCACCCTCTCTAGCTGCAGCATTGTCAGAAATCCAGGCGCTCAACTTGCATTTATTCCCATACTTCAAACGTTAATACTAGTTTGTTTTCAGGGTGGAAACATTATGGCACACATTCAGGTGAAAGAGCTGGAAAATGGCTCTAAAATAACATCGGGAAGGGAAATAAAGGTGACTATGATTTTACTGTTTACGGATTACAGGGGGCTTGTGCTGTAGATAGGAAACACAAAGATTGCTAAAATTATGTCTTCCATGGGCTTGGTTCCTGCGACTGCAGTGGAATTATGCCTGATCTGCGCTGGAGGGAAATCAGAGGGAAGCTACCGAGACCTGTAACACGGAGACTGCGTGCTAGAAAAATCAACAGGTGAAATCTAATTGCATCGCTGCACAGAATGCAGTATTTATACTGTTTTTGCTGATTCTCTCATTTCATTTCAGAGCAGCGGATAGCCATCAAACTGTTGTCTTAGTGGTTTTTTTTTAGGTCTTAGATTTGCCTCCCCTTTGAATAGCTTCTGAAGGCTGAACCATCCAAGTGCATAATACCCATTCCAAGACTGAGGTGCAAATCAGTTTTTCAAGTGGCTTGTGAGTAGAAAGTACAGGGTGGGGATCGGGTCATCCCGCTGCAACGTGATCTGGTCATTTGAGGAAATTGTTAAACTTGGAGGTAGTGCTGTAAAATGGAGCATGGCTTAGCACCAGGCCTATCAAAGAGGAAAACTAACAGTCCTCATTGATGGAGGAAGCATTTTAGATACTCCATCATCACTGCCCTGAGCCCACTAGAATTTGTTACGACTTTAAGTAAAGTCAGTGTCTTTTTGGGCATCCAAGCACATGTACCAAAAGGTTTAGCTTTTACTGCCATGGCAAAAATGTTTGCACGTATTTTACATGCATTTAGCAGCATGTATTTGTATTTCCTGGGGGAGGTGATAGCACATCATCCAGTTGATGCCCTAGCTCTATATGCAAGTAGAGGGTATGCATTTTGTTCTATTAACTCTGTAGATGTCCCAGTGCTGGAGAAGTGTCTTCTCGGGTCATTGGGATGAGAAGACCATACTGAGGCATAGCTTGCTGAGACAGTGACTGCTATGAAACTATTCGAACCTTTCAGCTCCTCCTCCGGTGAAGATGATTCATTTCTGCTGGGCGCCTCAGTTGCATTATCAGGACTGCCACTGATTCATCCAGTGGGTTAAATTGCTTTTCTCTAGAATTAGGTCCAGCTGTGCTGTCAGTTTGTTGCCTCAAGCTTCACCCAAGTGTCCCCACCACAGAAATCCTGGGCTTTTGGCTGAGACGGATGTCTCGTAGCCTTTGTGAGAAAACCTGGAGGAAGGACAGAGGATGGCTTGCTCCGGAGCCCTCTCCTTACAGGCAATAGGGACATGAACCAACCTGAACTGGGAGCCGCAGACTCATTCCCTGTGGCAGACCACAAAAGCAGTTCGCACCGTGCAATCGGCTGAATGTTAGCAACGATTAAGAAACAGCCCGAGGTCCTTGGGTAAGCCATTTAGACTTTAGATTTGTAGGGATCCAAGATATTTAGACAGAAAATTCTCACTGAAATGAACGGAAACTTTGCATTTAAATCCCTGGATTTCAGTCTCCTCGAGCTGAAGATTTGAGACACCTGACTTAATCTCCCCAAACCTCCACTGAGCCATGGATACGCTGGCTACCGTATTACACAGGAACACCACAGAGGCATTACGAGTAATAAACTTGCTAATACTTTTAAAGAGAGATAAAGAGGTAAGAAATGTGTTAAGAATTATCATTACTATTTACCACCATGACACTCACTGGGATGGGAAAGTGGGAAATAACGTTCAGAAGATCTGAGGAACATTGCCTAGTTTGAAAATATCTCTGCTACTAATGTGATGACTGCCTAGTGGAGTTGTGGTTGCTGGGAATTCACACACTGATTTTATGGAGAGATAAAAGAGTGGAGTTTATATGGAATAAACCCCTTTTGAATAAAACAATCTGCATAAATGCTTTAAGAAAGCCTATAATTATGATAAAATGTTGCTCAGAGTTAAAATTATGAAGCAATCAAAATTTATAAACAGTCTCTCATCGACTTTTAATCACACTTTCTCATATACAAACTGTAGAAAACATATAGCAGCAATATATAACAATACACATTTTATTTTCAGTAATTTAGGGTCCCATCCCCTGCTTTTTAATCAGACAAAGCTCAGCTTGTCAAGCTCTGCAGGACTACCCTTAAATGTCAAGAAGCGTATAAAGGGCACTGGTTTTATATAGGCTTAGCTGGGGCTTTATCCTGCTAGCAGCCGAACACCTCTGGAGAGGTGCTGTGTGCTCGCTGGGCTAGAGCCAAAGCTCGCTGTGGTCATATTCCCACCAAGATCCTCTGGATCAGGGCCTCTGCTCCCATGGCATCCTCTGGAGATGCTCGCTGAGCGTAACACAGGGTACAACCCACACCTCCCCTGAAATTGCCTTGCAGACATTGCTCCTCATTTGTGATTCATTACAGAGAACGCTTAAATTATATGCATCATGTAGGACTTGGATGGCAAGAGATATTGAAAGGAAGGAATAGTTGTAACGGGAACCTTGCCAATTTGAATGGTAGCCTACCATGTCTATAAGCTCCATTGTTTCCCTTGAGCTGAACTAGCTGAACACATTCAGGACGCACTCCAATAGCAACATGCCTCCCTCGGCAAGCAGCAAAATTCACTGGTATTATTGTCTCATGAAAAATGTTATCACAGATAGGTCACATTAAGGAAACATTTGCTTGAAACAATATTATTATTTTTTAAATGCAGTATTACTAGATTCTTTTCTGAAACAGAATAGCATGTGGAGTCTTCCACCTGAATTCTTTATGAAAATGAGATCTTCTACTGAATTGACTGGCACGGCTCTTATTGATAGGCTAACTGTTCGCCTCTCCCTAATTATCAGAGTAAACAGCCTTTTCTGCTAAAACATTGATTCAAATGCTGCTTTCAGCTAGACATATTAATATGGAATAACTGCACTGAGTTTCACGAGGTTTACACCTTTCTAATGGAGTGTGAAATAATGTCCATAAATGACTCTTTCGATGCTCTCAAGAGGAGAGACCCTTGCACAACTTGCTATTGATTCCAGCTGCCTCCAGGTCCTTGGGAGCTCACCCACCTTTCCCTGGCCAAAAGCCTGAAACCAAAGTCCCCAAGAGGGTAGGTGGCAAGGAGGAGGACCGGAGAAGTCTCCCTTTACAGTTCTCTCCCTCTGCGGAGTAGGCCCTAGGAGATGCTCATCCTTTTGGGTTGTGGAGCAATAGCAGTACTTTGTGGCTCTTTCAAAGAAATAGTGCTGTATTTATTATCAATTCTGCATGCTTGAAGCCGAAACATGTTTTGGGCTTGAGGAAGTGAAACCTCAGCCTGATCCACTGCTAGATGATTATGAAGGCAGGTTTTTCAAAGGACAGAGGAGCACTGTGCATGCAGTTTGATGTGCATTCTCTGACAGCATTGGGCTGTCAAGTAATGGTATTGCTGGTTGTGCTTGTCATGCTCCTACCCATGCCCCAAACCCAAGCATGGTGGGACTTCTCTTTCCAGCCAAAAAAAAAAAAAAAAAGACGATTGTGATTTTGGGACTTTGTGATTTTGTGAGAGAGAGGCAGGGGGTTTTTTCTTCTTTTTACAGCCCAGTTTTCTCACTCTTTTAGGGGTTTGCCTACAGAAGGATGGGTAGAAGTTATTTTCTGTGATTAATATGATGCTCCATTTAAAGGACTTCTTCACGATGAAGTCTCTATTTAACAGCCTGTAATCACTGAATATAAACATAAAGCCTTGCTTTGTATCAATATGTGGGCCTAAAGATGTGGTTCTGTTTCCCACAACAGCTGAGATAGATGAATGCCATGAGTGCTCTGTGTAGGACGGAGGGCAAAACCACTACAACAAAACCTAAACAAACCTAAAGCATGAAACCAAACATTCTGTATACTGACATTAAAATTACATTGAAAATTGGGAGCACGAACTACCAAACTAGGCTTTTTTCTGTTTTACAAACTGCAACGTTTGTTTAAAAAAATCTCCAGCATAATTGCAAATTCAAATTTCCTCCCCATTCTTACATCGACATTTGTGTTTTTCTCTTAACATCTCCCACATGTTAATGCAGCAGCTTCCTAGCCCTCTTGTTATATATCGCATTCAATGTAACAGTTTAGCAAATTCTCCAATTGTGTTGGTGTTCGCTTTCACAGACATGGAGAGCAATTTGATGTGTCCTTTTAATGAGTCATTTTCATGCAAGGAGGAAAACAGTGGTTGGGGAAGTTATTAAAGCTTTCTGCTCATTGATTTTAAGACTCTCTACTGAATCTGTGTTGCTTAAAACCCAGCTTGTTTTGTTAGAAGGGTTATTCAAACCGTCTTTTCTTCTAAATCTGAAGTTTGAAGAACTCCAGCTTCCTCTTACTCCTTTGCAGGGGCTGCAGATTTGTCACTGAATTGACTCTGCCACAGAACTGTGCAGTGAAATCCGAGATTTCATTTAAAAAGTTTTTAATACTTGGATTGCTCATGATAACTATCCAAACATGAAGAGGATGGAAAACCATCTACAGGTGTGAGGGCAGAGGTAAGTCTAGCAGGAGCAGAAGCTCTCTTCATCTGCAGCAGGCATAGACTCTAAATCATAATGATGACAATATAAATGTAATTTTTTAAGCTGTGCTCCTGCTGACCATTTCAGCAATGTGTCTAATGAACCTACTTAACTTGGTTGAATGCTGAGGTGGACACAGGGTGGTATACCAGAGAGAAGACTAACTTCAATGCATGGTTACTTCAGAGGAACGAGGAACTTGGGGCCCAACAAAACAGCTGTGAGAAGAACAGATCATCTGCCAGATTTCCTACTGACAGAAGTCATCACAGTAGTCATCATAACCCTACCCACGGCCACACACAGTTTTGCACCAGGGTTCTTTTGAGGTTGCACTTACCTGACAAGGCTCTGAGAGATGGCACATACTGAGCTTTCAAGCAGTAATAAAGTGATGCCCAACTTTTTGGCTATAGTGGGCCCCCTGAGCTGTATCACACTGTAGGACATAGGTGGGCTTTGCTCTGGAGAGGCAGCCCAGGCATGTAACTAGCCTCATGATGGAGGTGGCTCAAGATACGCACCATCCCATCCCTGTGTTCAGCTTTTCACTGGATGCACCGGCAAAGAGCTGTGGCTTGCCAGTGGGTTCCCCAGTCTAAACCATCCAGACTCGTGGCTGCTGGCTGTGCTGCTGAGCATGTGCACTCTACAACAAGGGATACAGGTGCACTCACCCAAGGTGGTGAGAGAATGGTCAACTAAAAACCATAAGGGAAGGTGGCCCCTGTACCATGCTGCCCATATGCATAGCACACAGACATTCCCACATGCGCATGGCATTTGGCATTGGCATGTGTGGGCATGCAAGGGATGCACTTTCGGTCATGTTGGCGGGGCAGGGATGTGTGTGCTGGGTCCCCTAGAAAGGAAGATTACAAGACACGAACTGCCACAACAATACACCCAGACTACAGCTCCCTCCCTGCGGCAAGCTGGTGGGTCACAAGGAAGAGGCTATAGGTTTGAATGACTCTTTTTTCTGGACTGGATTTTGCCTGCTGGACACATGCTAAGCACATGGGTACAAGTCATTCCTACAGTCACTCTTGCAAAAGCTAATTTTGTTGGAATAAGGGAGTGTTAGAAAGCAAAACCTATAGGACCCATGTAAGTTCATTTAAAAAGAAAAATATACCTCAAACGTGTTTTATTTTTAAACTAAATAAGAGTTTTCTAAATGTACTGATGGCCCATAATTTTGTTGAAATGAAGGTGAAAATGGTAGCTGAAGCTATTGGTGAACATAATTTATAGAGTGCAGGCTTAAGATTATTTTTTTCCAAAATACATAAATAAAAAGACAATTATTTATTAAAAATCCTAATTCAAGAAAAATGTTTTAAGTTTCTTTTTGGGCAAAAAGACACTGGTTGTACTTAAAGTCTGTATATTAGAATGACACTGGTCATCGTGAAATCTTCAAAGTCTTACCAAATAGTGAAACCACCGCAGTAGATGCTGAACTACCTAAACCAGCCACGAATTGTCTAAACAAAATAATTTGCTACTGGCTGTTTTCCACATTTTAATTAGCAAGAGCAGGTGGCTGTTGCATAATCCTATTTAATGTCTGTGCCTGATACCTCCTGAATAGCTCAGCGATTAAGTTCGTACCTTAGTGCGGTTAAATGCATTGGTTGCTAACGCCAAGATTCACTTTCTGACCCGGATGTAACGCAAGCATTGTGTCCTTCCACTGACTTAACAGAGAAAAAGCTCTATTAACTTACAGCCTGTTGGTTGCACAGATGCCCTGAGGTATTTTGTATAAATGCATATTGATGTCTCATGCGAGTTTTTCCTCCCCAGCAGAGTTTCTTTGTAACAGAGATCACAGTGCCCCCATTAGATAATCACCACTCTCCACAACATCCAGCCTAATCGTGTGATTGATCGCAGTAAATCAAAGATCTGGGAATTCTCTGAACAGCTGTCTGCAGTTCAGCCTTTCTGTGTGCTGGGCTGCGTCGGCCAGGTGTCCACCAGAGGTGGATTTAGGAGAGGGGAGGGCAGATGCCGAGCCTGCAGCCCACCTGTCCGCAGACCTGGGTCCCCAGGTACAGCAAGGGCTGTGCTACCTCCCCTCCTGCCCGTCACCGGTGCTGCTGCATTGCACTGCTATTTGCAGTTTTTGCAAGTATTTTGCAAAGCAACAAGCTCTCCAGTTCTAGTAGTTGGGGTGGCTAACAAGCTACTCGCACACCTGCATGCAAACATGAAAAATACAAATTCAGCTCTCATAGAATCATAGAACCATGGAATCATAGAATCGTTTAGGTTGGAAAAGACCTTTAAGATCATCAAGTCCAATGGTTAACCTAACCCTGCCATCCCACCACTAAACCATGTCCCTAAACACCTCATCTATCCCTCTTTTAAATACCTCCAGGGATGGGGACTTCCCCGGGCAGCCTATTCCAATGCTTAACAACCCTTTCATTGAAAAAATTTTCCTAATGTCACCAGTTAAGACTTTTAGAGTCACAGACAACCAAGTACTACCCTGCCTACCTACTGGTATCCTTTATTTCTGTGGACAGGACCTGAGATAGACACCTCAGAAGAATGGGTATCTCCTGAATCCTGAACTGGATTTTATGGTCCCGATTCACTAGCCCTTTCTTCCATAGAGCTGGATGCAAAACAGAGTTCAATGGGAGAATACAGCTGTATGAGTGGATGATGTGGAGTATATTAGAACAGATCTAGAATTAAGTTAATGTTCCCTTGAGGGCAAGGTAAAAACCAGCACTAGAGATAGTGTAATATACTATTGGTATCTGAGAAGTTTTTTAGACTTTTTTTTTTTTAGGTCTTTATGCATTTCTGCTTGAGTGTTTTATTTCAGGCAAACTCCATGCAGAAATTTATAGATTTCCCCTTATTCCATCTACCTCCAAATACCAGCAAAAAAATACAAATGCATGCAAGGATATTAGATTCATTATGGGACTACTGTGCTCGTTAATGATTTTAATTTTAGAGTAAAGACACTGAAATAAATGATAAGGCTCTTTTCATTGTACTTCTCTGAAGTCCCTGTGATAACAAAAAGTTTATGATTCTAGTGGCTAATCTGGGGTGCTTGGTAACCAGCACAGAGAAAAGAGTCTTATTCAAAATGTGGCCATTCTTAACTTCCATCGCTACTTCTTCCATATCTCTCTCCACTCCCAAAGACAGTTTATGTGTTAAGCTCTGCATCTCTTAGTGAAACCAGGTATTTCCTAGAGACATGGGTGTATGTGGAGAACCCTTAGGAACTCAGAGTCCCTCCCACTGAATGCCTTTTTTTCTGCCAGCCTGGCTTGGAAATAGAAGCTGAAGAGTTATGAGAGTCAATGGCACATTTTAGAGAACACGGAAAATAAAAACACAGTCCAAGTAATGAATGGAATAACTTTAATTGTGTTTGGTTTGGGTGTATGGACTCAGTAAATCTCACTTATACAAATGTGTTTTAAAGTTAATTATCTACTATCATTTCCATCTAAATATATTAAAGGGACATTTTTCTCAGTCTTCTGTGAAGTCATTTGAGTGTCCAAATGATTGAGCTCTGGCATAAAACTGTTGACATTAAAATAAGGTGTAATAAAGAGAACAGGGTAATTGCTAGAAGGTCAATGAAGAGAAAAGGAAGCAGCTGGGCGTAATTTAACGGTAGCACTGCAAGCAATGCTGGGAAGTGAAATAACTGCCAAAGAATGGCCATTTGGGTGACCTGCACTGAAGAAACTGAAAAAAACCATCCCATTTTCTTATTTTCAGATAACCAGAACTGAGTTGCAGATGGTTCTGTGATTGAAAATATATACAGACAACCTGAGTGGGATGCACCTTGCCAAAAGTCTGTGTTCTCAAAGTCTATGTCAGCTGAGCTGGTGATCTGAACCCTCTCTAAAGTCAGTGGAAAGAAAGAGTTTTTTCAAGGGCATGACTGATTTCTTCCTAAAGGACATGTCTAAAATGTAGTTCTCCAGAACTACACCTATTTTTCTTCACTGGCTATGAAGAGACCTGGGGGTAACAAGATCAGATGTGGACATCTAAAATTAGATGAGGTAAATCCCACCAAAGGAAGCTCTGATGATGGAAAAACAGCAGCAGTGTAGGTGGAAGAAGGGAAGACCAGGGACTAACAGCCTTCGACACCTGCCAGCTGCTGCCCCACTAGGTTGTTAGTGGGGAACTTCAAGAGTGTCCAGCAACACGACATAAACTTAGCAGTCCTTGGTTTTGTAGGATATATACTGAGTATATACTGTGGTGCCAAAGTTAGAAAGAGGACTCCTGTTTCATGATCTGCATCTGTCTCCTACTCAGTTTGCTCTTGCCAAAGCTATTAAAGAATAATTAATTTCCTTATGTTTACTTGAAAATTAATTCATCTAGCAGCTGACTATTTCTCCAAAGCGAGCGCAGTATCTCTTCCCATTGTGGACAAGGCTTACAAAGTATTTGGAGCAAGCAAGAGATGTCTCGAGTCAGGTGGGAAAGGCTACCGGTGTTCAAGTAGGGTTGGTAATTTTACCTTGTACATACAACTAAAAATCAGTTTTCTTCCCCCTAGAATTTTGTCATGGTCCTCCCACCACCCTGTTTTAACTCAGTTATCAATTGTGATTGCAAACAAAAGCTAACAACCCTGTGTATGCCAGAATAATATTCAGTCCTTAGGGCTAAAGTAAAATTCTTCCAGTGGCTAATACCAAAACTTCGACCACACTGTTAGAATACACTTTGTCTTTCCCTGCAGTACTTACATAACAAATTTTCAGCTGAAAATGGTTCCAACTCCCCTGCCCTCTTTAAATTGCAGCAGTGCTTGCTGCTGCTACAAGTCTATTGCTTAACTCTTTGGAAGATTTATTGCATCTCTTGACTTTGCTGAGAGGAGAAACAGAAATCAAAGCTCCAAATACAATACCCATGAAGACCTTTCCTTCTTCGGGTCCATTTCCTCTGCCAGTCAAAGCACCCTGAGAGCAGCCCAGCCAGCTGTAAAGGTGAAGATAGACTATGGCCCAGTGACCTGTTGTTCCAAGAGATTATTCTGAACCACCTGCTGGGAATGGCAAGTGCTCAGAAACACCTTGCTCACATCTTAGACCGTAGGCACTACTCATGCACTGACACCTATCAGCGGTCTCTAATCTAAACCTGTCATCCAGAGAGTCTCTCTAGTTGATAGCATGAGATGGTCTTCTCCAAAAATTAAGACTAGAGTCACCTACACCAGGTGGGATGAACCACCCTTTGGAGAGAGTTGTCTCTCCCCATTGCCTAGTGGAGGTGCCTAACCAGGACCGGACACTTAACTTCAAGAAGGCTGAAGTTGTGTGACTTGCACCTAGGTCAAACCTGCTGTATGAACTCCCAAATTGGCAGCACACATCAAAGTAGTCTGGAAAGGAGAAATCCTCAGGGAACAATACACTCTTACATTGCTTAGTGATGCGTGAAGCAAACAGTGCAGGACCACAAATCTTTAGCCCTAAGAAGCCTTAGATTTGCTTTTATTGTTTGACTTAAAAATACACACCGAGATGAAGCCATTATCTGTAGCTAGGGCTGGTGATAGGCTTCCTTGAAGAGATATCTACTTCCCAAACACCTTCAGCTTCTTTTAAGTTAGGTTTTGTAGGTGTTTATTTAGAAGTGTGCATATCCTGCTAGTTTTATTGCACTTCTCCTTTTGATTTGGGGAATGCACTGTAATGCTGTGCTTTGTAATCTGCATTATTACCAAAATATTTTTCCAGTGTGATTTTCAGCTGCTTGGACATTTGAAACGTTCATGTTTTGCACTCACAATTCAATCCTGGGGACCAGCCTGTTTTCCTGGGTTATGGCCATCAGCAAACAGGTAGTCGAAAGTGCAAGTGTTCAGATATATATTAATGTATTTATTCTGTGATCATAAATTTTAAAAGGCTCTTTTGCAAGTACAAAATAGAAGGCTAGGCCTTTCTTCAGCTGAACAACATATCTCGTCCTCCTCCCTTCAGTACCTCTTTCTTTTCTACATACTTCTTGCTAATGTAAATCTCTAATGCTCTGTAATGGCACATCAATTACAGAAAGCACCCCATCAAACCACCAACATTCATGAGACTTTGATCTCCAGCATGCAGTAAAACCCAACTCTTACCTTTTTTCTGTCAATTTACTCTCCAGCGCTATCTTGGGGCATGAATACTTCTTGGTTTTTTATTTTCTCTAGTGAACAAATGCTTATAAATGTCACACTTTTGTAAGCTGATGGTTATGTCAGGAAAGCATTGCTTACAGTTTCCTATAAACTGCTCAGAACTGCTGGGCAGAAGACTTGGGGTCTGTAAGCACGTGGTATCTTTGGATTAGTTACAATTCAGACTACTTGGATGACTTGTAACTAACATCACCAGTAACTTAATTTGCATTTTACTGAAATGTAACCACCTTTGCCATTACTACAAGCACAGGAACAGGTTGCCCAGGGAAGTGGTTAAGTCCCCATCCCTGGAAGTATTTAAAAGATGGGTAGACAAGGTGCTTAGGGACATGGTTTAGTGGTGGGATGGCAGGGTTAGGTTAACCATTGGACTTGATGATCTTAAAGGTCTTTTCCAACCTACACAATTCTATGATTCTAAGTTCCCCCTTCTTTGCTTCTACTTTAGTACATGGAGTAGAATCAGTTTTGGGCTATGTCTCATTCGTATTATGGTATCTTAACTATGTCATGGTAGAAGATATCTAGGAGACTTTTGGCAAGCTTGAAGCCCAGCTCTTGAACCACTTTTCATCCAGCTCGTTTGCTCTCTAACTCAGTGAATTTGCTACCTTTATCATACACTAGTGCTGTTGCATGATCTAATACCATAGAACGGTTATAATACTGTTGCAAGGTTGGGAAAGTATTGAGCTCTTGATATGGGCATTGAAATTCTTCCAACCAAGTCTAAGAAATTTGATTTGACACTCTGTTTGGGCCAAAGCAGCTTTAAAAAAGTCTTCCGTGTGAAAAGGACTGGTTTGTATCTCCTCTTGATATGTCAAATTGACTGTTTAATCTACTGAATCTTCACAGTCCAGGCATTTATTCCCACATGGTTTGGCAGCCTTGACTTTGTAAAAGGTCCCTGAAAGGCCAATGAGGGTGCTACGTGATGCGGTGCTTGCAAAACGACACCTCTCAATTTGCTGATCCTAAAGATCCCCCTTTTTTCATAGTGAAAGAGGACCGTGAATGTACCCATGAAACAAGCCCACTTCACTGGACACGTAGAAGAAAGCAAACACGCCTTCTATCTCAAAGAAGACTTTCCAAGAAAGGGTCCTGGTACAGATGAGTTTTTGCAATAGTGATTTCAGTGACTTATGCTGTGCAGGCCATGGATCTCCTTTAATGTCTAGATTTGTAGACAGAGCAGGTGTCTTGTGCTCTTAGGTACAGATTGATACTAGTGTCAGAGAGAAAGGCAGAAATCTAGGGGTTATGCTCATGTTACCAAACACTGATGCTGGAGGTCTCCAGGTAGTTTTCTCTGACAGTTCTTTGCATAGGACCATATAAATGGGATGGCGAGGACAGGAGATGCCCCCACTGTAGGGGGGAAAGTGGTAGAAAGAGAACATAACTATGTTTGTAAGGTTTTTTGGGCTCTTCTTTAAAAGAGAACACCTGTACAGCAAGGGTAGATTTTTCCTGAAATGAAACTAGATTACTGGCTTGGAAAACTATCATGTGTGTTTACTTAAACCAGGAGTGGGAAGGAACTGGTGCTGAGAAGCACCGAGGTCCTGTTAAGACATCTGTTGGGGATTCGACGGTAACTGCACTTTTTAGAATTGGTAACAGCCAAGGATAAAAGCTGTAACAGTTACAGATTGAGGAATGCAAAAGTAACTCTCTGAAGCTCATACAACAATTAAAATGCAAGTGATATGGGTAAGATCATAGGGGGGAGGTTGTATAAAAATAATAGTGTCAAATAAGGGAGCTAAATAAACACTGGTTCATAGATAAAGACAAAATCCCTGTGAATATCTATGCACCATTACAGGAGGCCTAAACCAAAAAAACCCCAGGTTGCCAGGCATTGGAGGAGAACCTATAATCTGCATTACTGAAGCACGGTGGAGTCCCAAACCAATGGGACATTGTTTGTCCCGCACGGAGCCGTACGGAGAGAACAGACTCTGACGGAAGAGGTGTGGGAGTGACCTCACGCCTGAAAAAAATCCATAGATTATAATAAACCCAAATTTCCTCCTAGGAAGGATCACATGGCAGATCCCGCCTGAGTACAGACCCGCCATGTGGAAGCCACCCCGGCTTTTACATCAGGAGAATGACTTTGGATTAAATCCTGACACCAACAAGCACGTCAGCGGGTTTAGGATTTTACTGCCTTTATGGGGATCCTGAGGCTGCCAGCATAACCCTACCCGCTCTCTGATTTCCAAATTGCAAGGGCAGCCTTCGGCGCAGCGGGAGGAAGCTCTTGCTGCTGCCTGGAGTCCTCCCTGCCCGAGCGCAGCCGGCCAGGCACGGCCCCACTGGTATCCCCAGGCTGGCATCCCCGTGGAGCCGACGGATGGCTGGAAAGCTGGCAGGAGGTGCAATGCTGTATGCTTACAGCTGTCCTGGGGCAGCTTCGGGTAACGTAGGCAGAGACACTGAGTTTTATGCGATCGGGAGAGCAAAGCTTATTCACAGAGACGCAAGAGGTAACGACACCTAAGTGCAGTAAAGAAAGCAGCAGAAAGCAACTCCTAGCGCTTAATAACATCAGTAACAGCAACGATAATAGAGATGGAACCACAGACTGAATTAGCACACAGATTATTAAATTATTGATGACTTCAGTATACTTTTTTGGAATAGCTAGTTTTAGAGAGAGAAAGAGGCTCTTCCTGAATTGATCCTATCAGTTAAAATGTAATCTTTTCGGCTCTCCGCACAGAAGGTGATGTGATAATTACTACATAATGCTGGTGAAATAATCTGAAAATTTGCAACAGGAAACAAGAACGGCTGAATCAAATTAAACATTCCCACAACACGCTGGCACAACAAAATGATGAGAAGGGAAGGGGCCAGAATCCACAGGCAAAATCATCCTTACCAGTATGGAAGAGATCTCAAATGAGGGGAAAGCTGTGCCCTGGGGGGGGAATTTCCCTTTTAGCACAGCATTCAGCTGGTGCCTTTTGCTGTTTCTCTATCTGAGCTTTCCGGCAAGGCTGGTGGATTTAACTTGAAGTTATTAATGTGAATAATTTTTCAAATTCACATTTAAATTAGATAGTACAGGAGGGAACACACTGGCCTTAGTTTTTTACCATCCTAGTTTTGAAGGGTTTTAAAGGTAACATAGAACAGGGAGGAGGTTTAAGGAAAATCAAAGAGAGGGTCTGTGTTTTCTTTATCCATAACAAGAGGTATCTGTGTGATAGATTAAATAAGTATGTCCTTGCTTCTTCCCTACTACTTTCCTCTCCAATCAACGCTACTTGTTTTTGGAGTAAAGTCAACCGATACCAGGGAATGAGCGGGTAAACTTTGTTGCCACAGCTCTGGAATGGATCAGCAAAAAGGAAGGTTCACCTTCAAGCCCTGTGAATGGTTTTGGGAAGATACACTGTCAGTCATCTTATTTGAATATTACAGAGGTATATACCACCCTGGGAAAATCTGTAGAAAGCACAACTCCTGAATCCCAAAGGCACAAGCGATGGAAAAAGCCTCAAATTTTGTGTTCAGACTGCAGCAAGAGTGACTGTATGTGGCAGACTACCTGAAAGGGACACAGTAGCTGTGTCATAACCAGCTCCTCCAGAAGTTGCCCTGGGCCACTGATAACACCTCTTTCATAGTTAGGTTAGAATCATAGAACCACAGAATCATAGAATCGTTTAGGTTGGAAAAGATGTTTAAGATCAAGTCCAATGGTTAACCTAACCCTGCCATCCCACCACTAAACCATGTCCCTGAGCATCTCCTCTACCCATCTTTTAAATTCCCCCAGGGCTGGGGACTGGACCACTTCCCCAGGCAGCCCATTCCAATGCTTGACAACCCTTTCGGTGAAGAAATTTTTCCTAATGTCCAACCTAAACCTGCCTTGGTGCAACTTGAGGCCATTTCTTCTTGTCCTAAAGTTATGCACAGCTTACTCTGGATGATAGGATCATTGTGGTCACGAAAGATGGTGATGAATACAAGGCCACCATCAGAGAACTGAAGTTATACGACCTTTATTCAGTACTCACTAGCGGGTTAATATACCCTACGAATGAGAAAGGTGAAAAACACTGCCCAGAGAGAGAGAAAGGCTGGCGAGACATTTCTGTGAGACTATTACTGAAGCCTTTCCCAGACAAAAATGGCAAGCCTTCTCCCTGTCTCTACTAGTTTGCTGAAGCTGGCTAACTCCAATTTAATATGGTCTTTACCATCAACCACTGTTTACCCTACAATTGTTATTTGCTCTGTAATTTGGGAAAAACAAAAGTAGCCCTACATAGTCAGAGCTTCCTTTCAGCTCCACTGGTAGAAGGAGAGGCCAATTACACCGGTGGTGAGGACTGAAGACATCTGTATGATTTAGAAAAGTCTTTTGCTTGGGACAGTGTCTAGCTGTATATATTCTGGGTTACAGTTACAAAATGTTGTTCCTCCACTCAAAGCTCCTAAAAGGCCCATCTCAGAAAAAATGAAAACAATCTATAGTGGCCTAATTTTGGTTTTGCTGTCATTACTGTTACAATAATGACACAAGGCCCCAGCCAGAAACAAGGGCTCTTGGAAGCATATTAGGAAGATGCAGTGTCTGCCACAAAAAGACCTTATGGTCCCAGAATTATCCACAGGGCCCAGTCTGTAGTACAGATATGCCTTTAAAATAACTGTGGTTGAGAGTAGCTTTCCTCAATGTATTTGGCTAAATGGTACTATGCCAATTTATACTGTCATGGGAATGAGTTTTTTCCTCTCTGCTACTGGCAACCTTTCTTAAATATGCACATTAATAATACCAAGTTTGTTTCTCCTTGGTCATAAAATATTGAAAACAACTAAAACAGAGTCTCAAAGGGGATTTCTGTGGTTCTCCACTCCACACCACTCCACAAGCTACGCTGGCAGTCCAGCAGCGTTGCATACCTTGTTGCTACCTTTCCAGGACTTCTCACTTTTTAGCAGAGCCACTGTTTGGAATAATGAAAATGTTCTCAGGTAAAAAAAAAAAGAGCCTGATGAATGCACTTTACACTGTGAAACTTCACAACGCTTTGATGGACAAGATGCATTTAATGATACAAAAGCAGGTAGATTAGCTGACTGACATCTCAAGACTGACTGTGCAGTGTATCTTTCCAATGGGATCTGTTCTTGGTGTGGTGGTTTCAGGAAAGAGTGAGGGCTTTGCTGTGCACAAGCTCCCTGGGGCAAAAGGAGGGTTAAAAGCCTCCTGCATGTCACCTTAAAAGGTTGGTGTTAAGTAGCAGTCCTTGCACTTAGGTTGAATCTAGATGATTCCACTGTATCCTTCTCCAGAGGTCTACACCACTCTGAAGTGGACACAAAGGCAACTAACAGCAATAAACTGCAAAGCAACTGGAGAAAGAAATGATATTCCTGTGATTTGGGCAAGCTAAATTCAATGGAGAGGCTTATTTGGGGAACACTGCTATCCTAGGCTCCCTCCATAATCAACAGAAAAGAACAGGCCCTTCCAGAATGCGATTCAGATGAAGAATGGGCTCACTTTCGCTCCGGAGGTTTCATTTCTCTCTCAATTACCTTTGCAGAAGGCCTTGAACAACTCTGCTCCTAATTAGGCAACTCTGCTGCTACAGTCTCAGCTAGATGCTTATCACCGGGTGTGATAAATTCAGGGCTTAGGGCAGTATCTGGTTCACATGTTTTTGGTGCTTAGTACAAATTCAGGCAGTATTAAATACTACCGCCTCTATAGTCTGTCAACCACGGCTGCTTGACTGTATGAGTGCCTGTATTAAAAATTAACAGTAAAGAATACTTAAACAGCAGTGACAGCTGGGACCAAGCCTCAGGACTCTCTCATGCCTGCCCTCACCAACGGGCTGCAAAATCAAGCTCCCTCTTACCTATTCTCTCTCTGCTCCATGGCCTCACACAGTGAGCAGAATGAAGAACTTCTCTAGCTTGATGGGTAGGATAAGCTCCGAGGAAAAGGGAATTGCGGTTCAAACCCCTTCAGTCTGAGAAAGGCTTAAAATCCATGTTTCCCACTTCTTGTAAGAGTGTTCAAACAATGAAGGTATTTTGAAGTGGCTGCTGCCTCTTCCTCCTCCATCATTAGCTGCTTGCTCTCAAGAGAGGACTCAGTGCTCCGGATTTCAAGTGGATGAAGGTGACTGAGGTTCAACACTTGTTCAGATCTAAACTGAGAGGTTTCCCAGGTGATTGGTAGGTGGGAGTTTCAGTGACCTGCTCAGGCAGTGGAGAGAGATAGGGTCTTAGCCGCTTTGAGTGATTTCAGAGGTGGCCACCTTTCCCCATCCATTGTGTCTGGAATCGAGATGTCTACCTCAGATGCACTGAATCAACCTGCTGGGCCAGGGGCTGCCTGGAAGCATGGCAGCACCCAAGCTGAGCAGTTCCTGTTGGCAGCCTGAATACTGCCTTCATTTCATTACACAGTTCTTAGCCATCTCCTTTCGGCAGGTACCAAAGAAGCGATGCTTCTGTGACAAATATCCCTCACCTTCCCTGATCTACCACGGCAGCCCGGAATACAGCAAAGGCTGCTTTAAGCAAAAGACCCCCGAAACGTATTCATGCGATCAAAATAATTGTTTTTGGTTTTTTTTTTCATTTCTGAAGATTTCCCTTCCATAAAGAGTTAGTGTATTTGTGATCATACTATAGAGCCCACTGGGGAACTGGAAAATGTATATCCAGTACAAGTATGTGCTGAATGTCTGCCAGCTGAGGCACGACATACTCTAGTCCATCCTTTAGCATAGCAATGAGCATAACAGGTAGAGAAAGTGTGTTCACTCCACTATAAATAGCTAGTTGCATTAAGTATAACATTTACATTTGCTTGTAGTTGTCTGAATTCAGAACCAAATTCAATGCACTACACTCATGCCAGTAGATTCTCTATTCCCCCCTCCATTTAATTGCACTGTTTTTCGCTAGCTACTTTTCCCCTTTCAGTCCTCAGCATGCAAATTATGCCCACTTTCACATATTTTCTGACCAATTTAGACCTAAAATTTATGCTGCTGTTCACGTCACTGCTGAAATTGGCTCAGAGCTTTCCAAGGGAGTTGCACTTGTTGACAGCAGGTATGAATATATTTCTTGGATTTGAATGCCTTAGTGTGAAAAAAAAATTGCAGAGCACTGCCAAAGCTGTGGCTGATATACTGCATAAATGTATAAAGTAAATAACCATACTTACTATGATGAATTCTAGTCTTAGACCCTAATAACCACCTTTTGCAGGTAATAAAGTTGCTGATCTTTTATGTGGAAAATATAAGCCTGGCACCCTAACATTTATGTACAAAGAAGCAAAGGCTGGTTATCAATATGCTCACTTAAATCATGAATTCAGTGCATGGATAGGTGGTTAAAAGATTACCAATTACTGTGATAGCATGATGGGCTCCTCCAGTGGGAACACGAAGAAGGAAATCCCCCTGGACAGCTTGAGTCTGAGAAGTAAGTTCTATTTTAGACACTTTTTTAGGCAGAAGGTGCTGAGCCTCCACTCATAGGATATTGATTTGGAGCTCTGTATGATATATTGACTGGGCCAATACTGACCTTTGTCTGAACTGCAGCTGAACAGTTTACAAAGCATCTGCTTACCAGAACAAAAGTAAACTGCAAAAGCATATTAGATACAAAGCACTGACCTCTCTAGACTGTTTTTTTTCCTTTGTTTGCTATTTAAACATGAATTTGTAGTCTGAAAGGCAGCTTACTCAGGCTAACAAATTCCCTGAATGAAACATTAATGTTTTGGTCATATCAGAAAATGTTTTAGAGGAATTCTACTCTTTAAAAACAGTAGAGACTTTCTACTTTGCTAGCCAACTACGTAAGAAGTTATTTCTGCTCTACTAGAAGCTGGCAAAGACCAAAATCCTCTACCACTGTGACTTTTTGGAATGAAATATTCAGTGCTTTGAAAGGTAAATACTGGGGATGAGAAATCAGTATAAACACCAGCAATGCACGTGGCACTTTTAGACACCCTGGCAGAATACGGGTGGAACAAGGGGATGCAATTACTATCATTATTCTTTGAACACAGGTAGCCTACAGCAGCCCTGAAAGCATGCAATTGTCCTTGCCATTTTATATTGGATTTTTTTAAACTTTTAGCTCTGATACAGCGAAGTATGGCTTGGAAAAAATCCCATGGGTCTTCATGGCTGTGGCCACACTGCACGTGAGGAAATCATGGGGAAGAACGCTCTGCGCTCTGAGCATGGCTCTGGGAGCAAGTGCTGCGTGCCGGCACTGCCGCACTGGGCAGCTGCCAGTTCGACTGGCCCAGAAGCTCAGCTGCCAAAGTGGGACCAGCGGGTGTTGAGAGCATGCTCAGAGGAAGGCAGAAGTCTGACTGCAACACAGACAAACACAACAAACTGGCCCTGAGAGCACAGAAGCTGTAGTAAGAGGGTTTGCGATACAGGGTAATAGATCGTCCAAGTGAAAAGCAGAGTCCTGAGCACTTGCAGCCAGTGTGGCTGCATTTTTGCTGCTGTCGCCACATGAGCTGGACAGCTTAAAGCCTCCAGCTTAACTCTGACAGACCTAGATTTAACATGAAGCACCTGCCCGCATACTTCTGTGAAGCAGCACCATCGACCTTCAGCAAGACGGGGAGCTGCATGGCACCCTCATCCCAGGCCTGCCCAAAAGGGAAGCCATGGGCTTTGGTGGAGTCAGCAAGACTATTCTTGGAGCATCTTCAAAACCATAACTAAATATTTTTAAAGAGCCAGTCAGTCATTCCTGATGAAACTATTCATGTGGGGGCCTGATAGAACTTGCTATCATTTTAAAGAGATAACCAGAAAGGAGTATAGAAATGCTTGAAGTTTAAAAAAGACCCCCCTTAAATGTGGGGTTTGCTTAAACTGACACTTTTCATAGGAAAAATAAACAGCATTTGAATTTATAAAATGGAAATAAAAAAGGAATTTCAAAATAGAAAATACCCATTGGAAATTGGAAAATGGAAAAATTTTAGAGATCATCTAAATTTCCCATCAAAACTCTATTTCCGAGAATGGGACTTTTCAGTGCAACACTGAATATAATTCCTTGTGAAAGCACAATTGAAAAAAACCCAGCAATGAGCAGGTTTCACCTAGACATTGTTTTCCAACAGATTTTGACAGCTGCCTCGCTGAATGAGCATCTAGAAGGCCCTGGACCCACTCTGGCAGGCAGCATTAACTATACTCATGGTAAAGAGGTATGAGTAAGCACATGCACATAGGCCACAGCCCTGTTCACTGTTCTCTGGTAGGTAGGAAAGAAAGGCAAAAAAAAAATAATAAATTGAGGTAGCTGAAGGCATGGGGGCTGGTGCCAGAGCCGGCGTTCAAACGCGTGCAGCACTCTCTCTCCCTGTGCCTTGCGCTGAGCAAATTTGATTCCTGAATGCTCTTTTCATATTAGGGTTTTCCACCGAGTAGTCAAAGAGCACAATGAATATATTGAATGTTGAGGTCAGAAGCAGGCTTAGAAAAGACCAAGGATCTTTGCACTTGCCACTGGGCAGAACAACCTCCCAGAGCCACAAACGATTGCCCCAGCTCTCGGGAAATAATGCGGAGACTTACAGCTGAAGGTTTAAGAGGCTCTAAGGCCAATGAATAAGCTGTGGTCCTTAGGGAAAACAGCCCCCCACCCCTCAAGCAAGCAACCCAGCTATTTGTTAGCCTAAGTAGCTGGTTTCCATTTGTATTGAGAAGAGCCAAGAGTGAGAAAATAGGCTCTGGTGGGGGAAAAGGAGGAAAGATGAAGTTAGAGTTAGCGTCCAAGGTCACTTGGTCTGGGAGGTACAGTGAGGCACAGAGGTCTCTGTGCAGAGGGTGCTGCTGCTGAGGAGGGAGCAGAGCACTGGGAAAGGGCACCCACAAAAGCGTACAGGTGGCAAAGTGATAAGACCACTCGTGTCCAAAAGTGATGCCAATGCTAACCACAGTGAACAGCCCCTGGAGAGCTGAGAGGTTTGTGGGTTACACCCTCTAGCGTTCATTTTATGCAGAAGGAGGAGGCCACAACATAGGAAGGGTGTACCCAAAGTTTCATGTGCTTTTGAGGAACAAACAGCTATGCAAAATTACGCAGTGATGCCACATTTTGCACCCCAGGAACCTGGTATCACGGAGACCTTGTTAAACCTGAACAAATGCACAAGCAGGTCATTCAGGTGCATGTTGGTCCCCTCACCTCAACCGTGACCGTCAAGCCAAACACTGAGTAAAAGACATTTGACACCCAGATGAGACTCCTGAAGAACATTGCTGAGGCAGGCCAGTTTCCTTGCTCACTCTTCACAGAGGACCTGATGCACAACAACATGATGGACTGATAGTACATGTATACACTAAACTGACCTAAAATAATGAAAATGGCAGTGGTGCAAGTGGGTATGGGTCAGCAAAACTTAGCTGCAAGAAGTCAGCAACTTCTTCATCCAAGCCTCTGACCTCTATGACACTGATGCATATACAAAATGAAAAAAAGAAACTTGCATTTGTGCTCACTTTGTTGCGGTTAGCCTCTCATTAGTGTGAGTGTGAGTAAGAACTTGCTGGGGAGTCTCATCAAAACAAGTCTTCATAGACATCTTAAAAAAAAAATCCTCAGCGCAGCACCATAGAGACTGATAACTCACCTGCAGAGGTATCAGACCATGTCATACGACAGAACAGAAAATGACAAAATGAGTGCTGATCCCTTAAACAGATTGTTCCTGACAGGGCACAACATTATGGCAGAGTCTTTTAAAGAGCAAAGTCATGTAAACATGTCTAATTGGTCCAAAACAAGAGGCTGACAAAACTTAGGGTTGCAGCTAAGCAAGATCCCCAGTTAGCCACGCCGTCAGAAGCTACCATTACTAGTCAGTCAGATGAGACCAAGAGCACCACTCTGGAGAGAGCAAGTCAAGGATAATATCTGAGTAATTAGTAGCTGGATCCAGTGTTTCAAGTGACACACATATTCTGTGGTCACAGGGACATGGCAGCAAGGCTCACCCACTCACAGCGTGCAGGAGCAAGGAAGCCTCACATCAGGGAACCGCAGAGGCAGTTAAATCCCGGATGTGCTTACTTAAAACTGTGGGCACTTATTTCCCAAATTTAAGAATATCCTCTGACAATCCACTGGTGCTCAGGGCCACAGCCAGGACACCTACTGTAGGAAGGCTGTTTAAGCATCAGAACGCCAGATGCTAGGATCCTGTGTGTTTGGGGCACACAAAGCTGTCAGGTGGGACAGGTCGGCATCTCCAGTGACGGACACAGTGCCCTGGCCTGCGGGGCGAGTAGCAGCTTACCTACAGAAAATGCAGAGCAGTGGATGGCACCCGCACCAGCCCACGGTCCTGAGTGGGAGCACTGTGGCCCGATGCGGAGCTGCATGTATAGAGAGGGCATAAATTCTGCTGACAAACCTATGCCTGCTGCTTTCCTGCTGGTACGGGACGCCTTCAGAAATGCCAAGCTACTAGGGAATGAGGCAACAGGAATTCAGGCCATCTTGACCCAGACCCCTAAGGTGCAGCTCTGTGTCAGGCACCGACGCCTTGAATTCGATGCGATTTTGGGGACAGAAACCTGGGCAAGGAGAAAGAAGTAAGAGCCACAAGCTGGTGAGGCTGGCAAAGGGGTTACTTTCGTCTTGCTCAGTGGCAGTGAGATGAAAACTGCAGATGTAAGAGGAAGGTAGTCAAAGAGCCAGAGGAGCAATACCTTGGCAAAGGTCCTGCAGGAGGTGTCTGAGGGAGGCGAAAGAGATGGCAACAATTAAGGGAGCTGTGGCGGCAGGAGTAGGCAGTGGATTTGTCTTGATGATTTCGGAGACAAAGGAGATGAGAAGGTATTTATAGAGGCACGCAGGGTTGGAGAAGGTATTTTCAAAATAGAGGTTGCAAGAACAAGGTTACTGTGCTTGTGTCTCTGCCACTGAGTCATTGCGACAATTTCCCCATCTGTAAAACTGAGATAATAATACTTACCTATCTTACAGAGGGAGGGGAGTGTGTTGTGAGGATTAATTAGCTAAGGTTTGTACAGCACTTTGAACATGTAGAGAGCGATATAAGTGCTCAGTACTAAGATTATTATTAATATGGAAGAAATAAGCCAGGGTGGGGGTGGAGCGCGAGCGAGCAAGCTTTTAAAAGATAAGAGGAAGGAAGTAACAAGAGGATGACAGAAATGGGAAGGGATGGGATTAAGGGACAGTTTCTTAAATTAGAGGTAAACACAGGGAGACTTTACTGGGAGCTTAAATGAAGGAAGAAAGTGTTAGGAGCAGAGCTGTTAGAACTGGAGGCCTATGAGCTCTGATATTATTCTCCTCTCATTTTCTCTTGTTTTGTCAGCTTTACACCACACTGGGATTTTTTTGTCTTCCCAGAAGTCTTTATCTGGAATATTGACTGCAAGTAAAATAAATGCAAACTGTCAAGCTCGAGCTTTAGCTCTGGCGCTACAACTCCCACTAAATCAATGAGTTGTGGGTCTGAAACCAGAACTTAAAAAATAAGTAGTTTCCTATTTGTGCTATTTATGCAACCCTGTCTCCCCTCGCCCTGGTAAAACCGTAAGAAAGAAAATTATCCTTCCTCCCGACACTACTATTAAAGATAGATAGAAAAAACCCCAGTACTTTTAGCAGGTCTGTAAAACACAAAACTAAGTCCTTTTTTATCTCCTTCTTTCAAGGAGGCGAAGCAGATGAGGATATCCTATCTGCCAAGGGATTGCGACAGGTTGTCCAAGACTGGCGATTTCAAGTAGAGTGGATGTTGATCAAAAGGGAACAACTCCAGGATGTCTGGTGGTCTGCTTCTCCAAGGCAGAGAGCAACTGCAGTGGTCACACCGCTACCTACTAAGTTATAGTGGAAAACTGTATTTCCCTCTGCCAGTTTCCTAGCGTCTATTTTGTGGCAGACAAACTACAAAATAAGTTAAATTGTTCTGAATTTTACCCAGAATAGCCAGACTAAACAGTTGGGGATACAACCTCTGTCCATGCAACAGAGGAGATACAGTGCAAAACCTTTTAACTAAGATAGGCAAAACAGACTTCGAAGCCAGTGTACCTTATTTCAGCCTAATAAAAGCAACGTTATTGAAACAGGTTATTTTTCTTACAGATCAGTGTGTCCCCAGCCCTTCTTTGGGGATCATGGATTGAAGCTTGTGTGGGTCTAGGTATATCTTCTGAGTCCCTTGGTAGTAACAGCACTGGAAGTGACCTTTCAGTTTATCATCAGGTTTATTACTTTGTACAGCTAGCTCCATGCATATGATCCCATTCATAAACATAAGGAGACACAATTTCAAAGAAGTAGCTCATTTTTCTGCAGTGCCCGGGTCCACAGAAATGACCAGTGGATCAGGATAGGGTAAGTGGTCACTAATACAATGAATCTTTGCTTACCAAGGGGGCTGGCTGAAGCAGAGGGAGTCTCCTTTATAAAGCTACGTATTTCTGAAAAATAAGTCTAAATGCCCAAATATGGCTTCCAGTTGCAGTGACTCCTGATGCTGGTAGCTGGTAGGGGAGGCATCTGAAAGAGCCTGAGAGCTCACCTTCTTACAGTGAAGACTCCTGAGGGCTCTCAAGCTGGTTGTCTCCAAGGTAAAGGCTGCTCCCATTCGAAAATGTGGTCCTAATGTAACAGGAGAACACATCAGAGCTTTATGTTGGAGCAAATCCACATTTGTCCTTGGAATGTAACAAAATCCAGTAAAGCAGCCTGTGAACTCTCCTGAGAATAGTGTGAAAAAACCTGGTACAGTTGTGCTTACAGGGTTATATGGGCATTTACTCTAGTTTATTTAGGATGTTGACTATAGAACTTCCTGGTTTTCCCTTTTGGGTCCAGGTTTTTAACGATTTTCTTCCATAGTTAATTATATATTTCAATTTAGTATGCTTTTAGCAAGGTCATGTTCTGTCTTTCTTACACTAATAGAACAAAACACACTATTTAAATATTCCAGTGAACAAAAAGCCTAGCAGCAACAAGGAGATGAGGATGCACCAGCTGTATAGCATAAATGAATGCAGAGGTTCATTAAAAAGTTTGCACACACTCCCAGAAAGGCATCCTCTTCCAGTAATTCCAGTCATAGCCGCCTACCACTGCCTAAGTCAAACTTGGGCATTTGGATAACTACATTGATATTGCCAGTCTCTTAGCCAGTGATTTGCATGAGAGACAGATTACCCCTTCACGGGTGGAGTGTGTATGGCTGCCCCATCTGGAAGAAGAGTAGATCCCTGCATAGATAAGAGTGGTAACGTGGTGCTCTCCTGTTCCTTCCCTTCCCTCGCTTTGGGCTGAGGAAGGCATTAATGCAATGCTCCTTACACAGGTCATAAAGTTGTTCTTTGCCAAGGAACTGCCAGTCTGGCTATCCAAGCATAGTTTCAGCCTTCAGACCCCCTTCCTTAACTTACATCTTCATTTTGCTGTTGCATACCCCTTACTCTGCTACTTTAATGGGCCTAATGCCTAAAGAGCAATGAGCAGCTATACTAATTTTTGCAAAGGGGACTTGCTGTTATTATTATCATTAATGCTGTCAGGTCCATCCATCCATCTGAGGGGTTTGTGATGCCTGCACAGCATTTCAATGACAAAATGCAACCCAGAGGGTGTTTCCCGGACATTGCAAATAAAATCTGCACAGTGCTTCAAAGACATTGTGATGGCCGGGAGAGACTTCACAGATCTTCCAACAACTGAAGTTTTAAAAAGCAATACGTTTTTAAAAAGAGGCCAGGAATTTGTGAAGGTAATCCAGAATAGGAATTCTTGGTGAGACCTTGCAAGTAAAAAATTGAGGGTTTGTCCATGTGAGGAAATTAACTGGCAGAACTATGGCAGTATAATTATAATGCTGCAGCAGCTACTGCTTGTGTAACTCTCTGTGTTCCTGCACAGATACTATTCTGGAATAAAAGTCTTTTTTTTTTTTTTTGTCGGTAGACCTTACATCGCTTGGGAACTGACATAAGCTCTTTCTGCCTCATAATCACTCGGCCCCCTACTACTGAAATCAGCCTTCCATTTTCTCCTTTGTGCAAATGCCCCTTCACCAAATTACACTTTCGCAGCACAACCAATGACTACAGAAAATGTCTGCAACTACTAATTATAGGCAAAAAAACCCACAACCAACCAAAAAAAAAACCCAACAAAGAACCTGGCACGGTAAGGGAGTGTGTGCAGAAGAGTGACAGAAGGCCAGAGCCAAGGCTACCACGTGTAATGTACGGTAGCAAGGGGAACAGTAAGGTGATCTCTGAGTAAGAAGAGAAATTGCTGAGCTCCATCGGATGATCTGAATTTCCTTTCCTTACTCTTCTGGGCTTTGCCAGTTTATTGTGTGCGGCACTCGCAGATGAGCCCTAGGAAAGTTTGGTGCAGTGATTTAAAAGAGAAGCAACACATGGTTCGGGGAGAAAGCTGAGGCAGTTCAACACAGTGCCTTCAGTGAGTGAATTTCGATTGGCTTTCAACTTAGCATTTCAGGAAACTTTAAGAGAAAACGGATTGAAGTATTTAAAGTGCATACAAATCACAATAAAACCGGGAACGCTTTTTCAGTTATCTACTTGATGAATAGTAAGAAGGAACAATATTAAGCTGGAAGCTTAAAAATTTAATATGGGATAATGCAGAAGCAGGTTTGGTTCAACTGAGGATCTGATATTGTAATAACCAAACAAAAATGGAACTTGAGTGGTTTATACGTGTTATCAGAACTCTTCAGGTGAATGGAGGTCTTAGAAAGAGGATATACTTTTTATGTAAACTGTATAGTCTTCTGATAAATGTTTAATATTAAACTTATCTAAAATTCTAATAAAATAAAACATACAAGGACAACATCTACATGAAGTAGTTCAAGTTGCTTTTACTGTGGCTCTGAGAAACAGTTTATATTGTGTTGGATATCACAGAACCCTGTTTAATAAAAAAACAGGAGTTGGAGTCGCATAAATAAAAAAATGGGAGTCAGTGTGACATAAATAAAAGATTCTGGCTCACTAGATGAAACTGGCCATGACACACTGTGCCGACCGGTCCATCAGAGCACACCTGCCTGGGAAGTGCACCCGACGGTGGGCTCTGTCCTACAGACATTGCTTTAACAGAAAGCTTTTCTCATTTCAAAGTTTGTAGTCCCAAACATAGCATGCTTGCCAGGAAAGAGATAATAATGAAAACTAAACACCATATCTGAAGAAGATGCCCACAAATATTAATGTTTTAAGAGATCTTCCTTTTGATATGTTTTCAGGCTTATATACTTTTTCTTCTAAAAATGGTCACATAATTAAGTTTATTGTTAAGAACATTAACTAAACAGGACCGTTTAAATATCTATTGCAGAATATTCACTAGAAGTGAGTCCTTAGTAAGCGGCAGTTCAGCTATCCCCAAATCCTTCCCTCTTCCTATCAGGAGACAGAAACACAGTGTATGAAGCATGGATCTGAATGCAGGAATTTGAATTCTGAATTAGAAAGGGGCCTGAGCAAAACTCCAAACAATAAATGGCAACATCTAATCACACTTTCTGTCTTATGATCTCCCTCTCCTTGTCTGGAGAAAACAAGCAGGACTGAGGCTGGTAGCCAAGTGGCTTGCCAGATGAGTAGAAGCCCAAGGATTAAGAGTTCCAGATCCCTGCTCAGGTACCACCTGCAGTGAGCTGTATTCCCTGCTCACTCCCATAGACCTTGTTTGACTTAGAGAAGACCTGTAACTGAATTCTCTTAGTTAACCGATGTCAAATAATTCCAAACCAGGAATGTGTGACCAAATTGATGACATGGATCACTCTAAATGATGAAAAAGAGAAAATTTGAACTGGGAGAAAGCAGTCAGTTAAGTACATTAAGACTTCACATCTTTGCACTCATTTTGTATGCTGCCATTACAAATCTCACTAAGTCGCTATTCCTCCATCCTACTATTGCTAAGGGAGTTCATCTGCCTAAACATGTTTGCAGGAAGGTGCCTCTTTCACACAGGCACTGGCAGCACCAGTGCTCAAGCCAGCCTGTGCAACCAAATGGTTGCCCATCACTGGGAACTTCAGAAATGCTCCAGTACCTCAGCTTTTGTAACCACCTCACCACTAGGACTGTTACGCATTGGTAGGTACCAGTCAGTCTGTACATTACCCTTACTACACGATTGGCTAATGTAGAAACAAATAAATTTTTTATTTACAAAATCCAGACTTGACCACATAGTTACGAAGGATAATGAAGACCCTTGGTGACAAAACAAAATCAGGTTTAATGTAGTTATCTCAAGGTTGAGTCTAAATGGTCTTTTTCTATCCATCTCTTTCTCTCTCTGAGAAGCTGTTCACACGTCATTTGTACAGAGCAGGATTTAGTCTTGATGTACACTCCATCTTCCCAGATTAGTTTAGCCAAATAGCCACCTCATCGCCTACACCCAAGCAACTGTTTCACAACAAGCGATACCCTGTGGCCAGTCAGCAGAGAAATCCTTAGGGTATGGTGGAAAAGAGCTGCTGAAGCTGCTTCAGAAGGAACGGAATAGCAGATGGCACGTTGGTAAGGTCACCCAAAGAAAGAAGCAGCAAAAACCATGGGAACATGAGAAGCTACTCGGTTGTACCAGTTGTCCATCTAGCCCAGTATTTTGTCTCAATGGCAAAAGGCGATGTCATTCAGGGACAGCCGCTGAGCCTAGTCACTATTTGGAGTCCATTTCTTTTGTACTTCCCTAGCACACAAATAGTTATACTACGGGTTTTAGAGGGCACTTCCCTGCCTAGTCCTTTTATACTTTTTTATGGATTTGCTGTCAAGGAATGTTTCCGACTCTTGCGTTGGAGATCCTCTTAGGGTTTGCCTCCGCAACCTCTTGTGGCAGCAAGTTCTGGAAGTCCACTATCCAGCGGGTAAAAAGAAATGCCTCTTCTTCATTTTAAACCAAACTGCTACTATTTTCACTGAGTAGCTTCTACTTCTCATACTATGGGATTTGGTGAGCAACAGTTCTGCATTACCTATCACCTTTGTGGTGGAACTTCACTCATCTGCCACCTTCCCCCTCTGTTCTCCAAACCAAAGAGATGTATGACTTCAGTTTATTACACAACTCTTGATCAGTCACACGATCAACAACATCTGTGTTGCGTGTATTTTATTTTAGTAGAGCATTTTGAACCTCTTGTAATACAATGTTCTGAGAATCTTCAAGAAGCCTCAATTAAAAAAAACCCACATCAGTTGTAATGTCCATATTTCTCTCCACTTGTAAGCACAAGGGAGAACAGAATGCTCAAGCATTTCAATCTATTATTAAAGGTGTTCATAGAAACAATATTGTTTATATTGTGGGATTTGAGAATAGGTAAGTCATTGTGAAATTAGGGACTGTACTCTAAAGTGTACAGAAGGTAAGGAAAAACCTAACTTGTAAGGTCATGTGGAGGCCCTCTCAGGATCAGCTGCTCAGGACCAAGAAAGACAATGAGGATTAAGACACAACTGAGAACAAAGGGCCTGACTGCCCTTGACTTTTAGCGAGATCTGGGAGCCTAGCTGTCCCTTCTCTAGAAAAAATTCCGTTGCCATTTCATTTCCAGACTTTAATCATCAACTTAAATACAATTTAAGCAGCATCACAATATTGCTGTAATGTAACTTCTCGGTGCGACTTTTCTTTCAAAACGTATTCTAAAATACGGAAAAATTTGAGTAGACTTCACGAATATATGCCTTCCTATGCATCATTATACGATCTGTTGAAGGTATCTCCTTTCCCGTAACCTTAAAAACCTACTTTCATAAATCCTCAAACCAACCAGAGCAAGGTATCACACCCCATTTTCTCTCTTTTTTACCTACTGTTGTAGTGTATTTCCATAGAAATACTTAGGATATAGTTACCGGTGACACAGAATCACAAAATGGCAGGGGTTGGAAGGGACCTTGGAAGATCATCTAGTCCAACCCCCCTGCTAAAGCAGGCTCACCTAGAGCAGGTTGCACAGGACATTTTCCAGGCAGGCTTTGAGTATCTCCAGAGAAGGAAACTCCACAACCCCCCTGGGCAGCCTGTTCCAGTGCTCTGTCACCCTCAAAGGAAAGAAGTTCTTCCTCATGTTCAACTGAAACCTCTTATGCTTCAGTTTGTGCCCATTGCCCCTTGCCCTGTCGCTGGACACCACTGAGAAGAGTCTGGCTCTGTCCTCATGACATTCACCCTTGAGATATTTGTATGTGTTGATGAGATCCCCTCTCAGTCTTCTCTTCTTCAGGCTAAACAAGCCCAACTGTCTCAGCCTTTCCTCATAGGGGAGATGCTCCAGTCCCCTCATCATCCTTGTTGCTCTCCTCTGAACTCTCTCTAGGAGTTCCTCATCCTTCTTGAACCGGGGAGCCCAGAACTGGACACAGTACTCCAGGTGGGGTCTCACCAGGGCAGAGTAGAGGGGGAGGATAACCTCCCTCGCCCTGCTGGCCACACTCCTCTTAATGCACCCACAAATGTCTCCAAGTACTATGTTCTGTGAATTCTGGGGACCAAGGTCAGAACGCTGCTTATTTCAACATCCATGTCTCCACATGTGCAGTTGACTAAATCAGGCACACATGCATTGAGGGTTTTTTCATCCCTTTCCTTGCTTGTCTCAAAACAGTTGTTTAAAAATGTCTACTTGCAGGGTGAAGTGTTTTATGCCCTGTTTGACTGAATACTGGAAAGCAGAGAGGACCAATTTCCTGACTCAACCTTTCTTTTTCAGCCTTTGCTGTGCCCGATAAACACAACCAGCTGAGCTTGGCTGGTCCTTTGCCCTGGGTGTCAAAGGAATAATCACACCTTAACTGCTTACTCTGCCTTTGGCTCCTCTTGTGTCTTGCTCCCCTTCCCATACTCCACTTTGCATTGTAATTCCCTGGCTTTCTGACCTTTGCTTCTGACCTTCCTCTTGTTTTGCCCTTTAGCTTGGTACAACTGTATCCAGTTTTGTGTCCTTTGGCTTGGCTTCTGATCCTAGTTCTTGCCTAGATGCTTGCCTTGTATATCTTTACTTTTCTATTGCCTGCCTTTTTGACTTGCCTTGCTCTTGCTGTTGATTGGGCTCTACACCCAACTCTAGCTAGATCCCAACTAAGGTATCGATTACTTGTTAAAGTCCCCAAAGAAGGTAAATTTCCTTCTTACCCTCCTTCTTCCTTTTGGATACTTTAGGAATATAACTCTCTGCTTTCAAACTGAGATAGGAATGATCTGTTCTTTGTGTCTGAGGGGAGCATATTTCTTTCTTTGCAGGATGAAGTTGTATGTCTCATACTCCAGTCTCCAATCTGGAGGGATGAACACGTGCTCAGCCTTTAACTTTTGACCCATGCTTCTGCCAGAAATTGCCTGGCCAACGGAGCTCAGCATCAAGTACCTTGTCAACAGAGAGGTATTTGCTCAAGTGAAGACCTGCATTAACACGTCACCTCACAGGGACTAAGCCAGGAATGGATGCACTCATGACTTTTTCTCCTGACAGAGAGCTGACTTAAACAGTATTCCCAAATTGTAGAACTGTTTTTTGATCACATGTTCTCAAATGCTTTGAGAAATGCCTGTTCCAAAGCTTTGAGAAAACTGTTAGCACGTGAAGCAGGACCTACCATGTAATACAACCGTAAATGTTTCTTGCCTTGAGGCAGTGAGAAGAAACAAGCTCACTGGATCATATTCTACCTTTTTCTGCACCACAGCAACACCAGTGATTTCCTAAAGTGGCAATCAAGAGAAATGTTATAAATACCATTTATGAACGTACAGTTTATCCTTGTGTATAGTCTATATCCCCATTCAGGAATACATTTAAGCAAGTGCTTGAGTGCTTTCCTGACAAGGGATAATTTCCAACCAGGGCCTCTGTGCACATCAGCTCTTTTGCTAGGGCAAAAGTGAAAGCTAAGATTATCTTAAAAGTTCACTTTAATTCTTCGTTTTCACATTGCCAGTTTTCTGAGGAACCCGATCCCCATCAAGCTACACATATTCCATGCACGGTTTAGCATGGCCTTTTCTTTAAACAGCAAAACTCTGTCCTCTTTTTATTTTTTGCTTTGAAGAAGGAAAATATCATTGTCTTTTATTTTGTTAAAAAGGTTTTAAAATCTGGTTTTGTAGAAGGCCAAGAAAAAAGGGAAAAGAAGTGTCATGTCTCACTCCTTCAATTATAAGTTTACCTACAAATTTAACTTGGAGATTACTGGCACCCAGAAAAAGAACCCCCTGATCACATACACATATCACGTGTATCACTAGTTGTAATTTTTTTTTTTTGGCAGATTGACTGACCCTTGTCAGACTCTGCAGGATCACTGTGCTTCAAACAAGTATCAGGGCCCATTTCTGCTAATGCCATCCTCCTCTCAGAACAGAGCTCTGTGACACACCGCCTGTCTGGATTAACAAATAAACCTTACAGCAAGGGAAGAGCTTCTGTAATGAAAAGTGCTAAAGAGCGAGCTACAAAACTGCAGCTGACCATTCTTTCCTCTTCATCTCTGGACTCCATTCTTCCACTGCTAATCCATGCTTAACTTTTTTTTTTTTTTTAAATGTCTTTTGACCTCACTCCTCGGTTCCCTTTCCCTTCTCTCACATTTCTAGCTCAGTATCAATGATTTCTTAAGTCCTCCTCTCTTGCCAGGTATTCAAGTCCAATGTCTGTGGCTTGCATTGATGGAATATGCGCACCCAGGAACACCTTTTGGACAGATATAAGAGATTTACCTTTCAGCAGCAAGAGTTAAGTTTTTCACTCCATCTATCTAAGCTGTTTTTACAAAAACAGCTGATGGCTTTCTTACCCAGGAGTGCAGCTGGCCTCAAGCACACGGATTCACAGGGAACAACTCCCTTAGCTGGCATGCCCCCCCTGCTCAGCTCCCAAACTGCGTACAAACTGGACAAAGAGAAGCAGCCTGTCATCCCTCTGCTCACCCCCAAACTGGTCAGTTATCAGCCACAGCTTAGTGAAGCAGGTGGAAGACACAAACTGGAACAGAGAAGGTGATGAAGGAACTTCCTTGACTCAACGATGCCCTGTCTCAGCCGTTACCTCCAACTAATTCTTTCCAGTTCTGTGTCTCCAAAATTTAGGCATCTCCTCAGCCTGAAAGCCAAGGTGTAAGAGACCAAAATTGTATCTATGCTAATGCATAGAGCAGTACTTCATGGCTCTTGGCCTGGCTGTGTGCTCTGGCAATAGCCAGTTTCATACTGGGGGGATATTTGGATGCACCCAAGCCCTGTCCCCTGCTGGCGTTTCCACTCAGGAGGGATATGCAATGGCTGTCGACAGTGGCCTGTAGATATGCTCAAAACATTTAAGAGCCTGGGGCACACCACAGTGTGTGCTGAAAGATATACCTGGGTGTTCATCAAGGAACTTGCCTTGCTTTGAAAACCGTCAGTGTAGGAACAGAAGGGTCTTATTCTCAAGTAATGCCTTTACACACAGGAGCTCTGAAGGAAATGATGGCATCAGATGGAAAACTGGATGTGAGCTACCGATGTGTGCTTGCAGCCCAGAAAGCCAGACATACACTGGGCTGCATAAAAAGCAGCGTAGCCAGCAGGTCAAGGGAGGTGATTCTCCTCCTCTACTCTGCTCTGGTGAGACCCCACCTGGAGTACTGCATCCAGCTCTGGGGCCCCCAGCACAGAAAAGACATGGACCTGTTGGAGCAGGTCCAGAGGAGGGCCATGAAAATAGTCAGAGGGCTGGAACACCTCTCCTGTGAAGAAAGGGTGAGAGAGTTGAGGTTGTTCAGCCTGGAGAAGAGAAGGCTCCGGGGAGACCTTATTGAGGCCTTTCAATGGGGTCTTACAAGCCTTAAAGGGGGCTTACAAGACAGAGACTTTTTACCAAGGCCTGAAGTAACAGGACAAGGGGCAGCTGCTTTAAACCAAAAGAGCGTAGGTTTAGATTGGACAGAAGGAAACAACTGTTTACAATGAGAGTGGCAAGACACTGGAACAGGTTGCCCAGAGAAGTTGTGGATGCCCAGTCATTGGAAGTGTTCAAGGTCAGGTTGAACAGGGCTTTGAGCAACCTGGCCTAGTGACAGATGTCCCTGCCCATGGCAGGGGGGTTGGACTAGATGGCCTTTAAAGGTCCCTTCCAACCCAAACCGTTCTATGATTCTGTGATTCCATGTGCCTTTGCAAGCAGGAGAATATTGACATGGGGCTGAATGTGGGTCAATGTCCCCACACACCAAAGCGAGGGACAGACCTTGCGATGCTTGCTTGAGTATGCAGCACAAATTCCCCTCACTTCAGCCACCCAATGGAATTTGGAAGAAGGGTATAAGGTTCATCCACTAATCATCTCTAAAAATATGAAAAATAGAGTACTCAGTTCACGATGGGATATCAATAGTGAAAAAATAAGCAGAAAAAAAAAGTTTAGATTTTAATTTGCTTTGTTGCATATGGACCTTTTCTACTGCCTCTGAATCTATAAGAAATATTTTAACCACCTAATTGGGCAACAAACCTTGCTACTGTGGCTGCACACACATACAAATGGTGAGGTTTTGGCAAAGGCTGATGCAAAAGAACCACAAAACCAAACTCCAGCACCTGGATCCCATTGTCTTTTAGAACTTGGAGGTTTCACACTTAGGAAAAATAGCCAATTTCTGAATAAAAAGAACTGGAAAGAGGGAATTACTTTATTTTGTTCCTCTTTGCTGAGATAATGACTATTTTGCTGAATATGGGAAAGGGATAATCTGTTCTCTTCTACTTTTTGTACTTCATTAAAAACAATTTTGATAAACTACCAAAGACCACTGGATAATTATAGAGTGTCCTCCATCCATCCAACGCTGCTTTTCACTATATCCCCATTTTCTTCCAACTTTCTTTCCAATCTGAAAAGAAGGGGCTGGTGCTAAGTTTCCTCTGTTCTCCAGTCCTCCATAAAAATTCATGATGTGAACACCTGAAGGCCAAACTGCAGAAGTCATAGAATCACACAGAATCACACTGAATGGCAGGGGTTGGAAGGGACCTTGGGAGATCATCTAGTCCAACCCCCCTGCTAAAGCAGGTTCACCTAGAGCAGGTTGCACTGTCCTCTGTTCTTGCTCAAGCATAACTGTGGTTAACTTTTGACAAATTTCACTAATTTTTTGTAACATTTTATATTATTTTCTTTTAAAATATTTCAAATAGCTTTCCTTCATGTAGGACATACAGGATATTGGTATTTACCCACTTAGGTTGGTAAAGGGTGGCACGGAAGTGTAGTGCTGTTTGAGGTGGCATGAGTACGTCACTGATGGCCTTGTGATGCATGAATAACATAGCCAATCCAGTCTAATTTTGATAATATCATTATACTAAACCATGATGTATCATTTTTATATATTCTGAGGATAAGTATTTTTTAGCTACATGTGGTATACAGTTGAGCAAAAAACCCCACCCCTAAATGACATAATGACATTACTGAGGCTGGTTTCTGCGAAAATAGTACTTACAAAGTATAGCACAGTAGTCACTATATATTCATTCCCTCTCCCATCACTTAATTACATCACCCTTTAAGACAGACGTATAATGTAATTAGAGATTTGAACAGTTCACAGCCAGATCACTTAAAGTAACATTGTTAATGGGCTTTAGAAGTTCTCCCTTTAATATTGCCAGTGTTATAACTTCTAATTACCTTAATAATTAGGGCTGTGTCATTCATGATTGAGGTAACAGTTGCTAACACTAATGGGTATTAGAGGTCTCTCACAAGGCATGTTTTGATCTTCTCATCCAGTTGCTTAGGGCAGGCAAGAGCTATTTGTCCTTAGAAACATAGTGGTTGCTATGTGGTGGCCTGGGCAGAGGCATCCTTACTAACCACTTTAATACTGCCACCACCACTGCTGTTTTCATTGAGGAGTGACTATATAAAATGCATTCACCATGCACTACCCTTGAAATGCAAATGTGGCACCTATGGATGAAATCTGTTGAACTCTAATTGCTATTGTTGTTATTGTTACAAATAACAGCATAAACTTGAATGTCAAACCTGACTGAAATTCAAAGAAATCCATAGTTAACCCTTTCCCATTCCCAACCCCACAAATTAGCAATGGTTAAGATTTTCAAAGTTTAAGATGACAAATTTGCTTAGATGCGCTTCATTGTGCATGGGTAATGCAGAAGAGTAACTACAACTAGGTTCAAGTCAAAAGGAAAGCAATCAGGATTTGTAGCTATTTTGTCTAGAAATAAGTCTAGTATCACCTTTTCAAGAATGTTTTTTCTAAAGACTTCTGGCGTATACTAAACCCAAGTCTTTCATGAAGAAGAAGAGCCAAAGGTTCCTCCGTATTTGGCTGAAACTAGAAGTTCAGAGATACCAGCCTACTTGTTGGCCATGCTGCACTTTGAGGCTTAAAAGTGTGGTCACGGGCGAGTGAAGAACTCAGGATTTACTCTACTGTTTTTTGTACCCCAAATTAATCGAGATTTGTGTAACTGGAGACCAAAATAAGATTTGGAGTACTATCAGACACATATAGATAAGAAAAAAAAAGGCAACTTTATTGGACAGACATTCACCAAACTGGTTGTAAGAATCTAGTTAGTCCCTGAGGACTGAAGACTGAATTCTCTTATTTACTTTGCTTTTTGGAGCTTTATTACCCTGTATAGTATGACTGTGTTGGAAAATCTTAAATCCCCAGGGATGGGGGAAGCATTTATTTCTTAGATTTGTTTGTTTTCCAGACGTAGATTCAACTGATTTCCTGACTCAGGGTAAATTACACCGAACAGGTAAAAGGGCAACTCTGTGATGCAGAGAAGAATGCCCTGGGGATAAAAAAAAAGATTGATTCACCCTAGTCCCACTAAAACCCCCCAGGAACTTAACATTTATTAGACTGGACATGAAGGACATACTCATATAGATAAGATACACATGGTAAATTAGCCCTTTAAAGTGCAACATTGAAATCAATACGCTACACAGACACCACAAAGACACTCCCATTCCTCTTCATCTAAATTAAAATCTAGGTAAAAAACAGGAAAAAAAGAAAGAAAACAAATCCCAAACTCACGTATCTACTTGAGCAACAAGTGTGAAAATTTCCTTCCCTCATCAGGTAAATATATAACGCGCTCATGGTTGAATCAGATTTAATTTCTACAGACTTCCAATATTAGTTTGGCAAGTATCCTTGCTGCCTTTGTGTCCCTTTTCAGTGAAAACAAAATAATTGTAACACTACTACCTTTGTCTGCCTTGACCTGAAAAAGTATTAGATATACTCCTTCACATACAAATACAATCTCATCAAGGAAAGAATTCCCATTAGGAGTGATCATATTTCCTGTTCACTACAAGATATAATTCCAGGATTCAAAAATCCTGTATTCGAGTAATCTCGAACATTTTTAGATCAGCAAGCCACTATATGCATGAATATTCACAAACACATATCTATGTGTTCATAGTACTGCATCCAGCTCTGGCGCCCTCAGCACAAGAAGGACATGGAACTGCTGGAGCAGGTCCAGAGGAGGGCTACCAAAATGATCCGAGGGCTGGAGCACCTCTCTTATGAGGACAGGCTGAGAGAATTGGGCTTGTTCAGCCTGGAGAAGAGAAGGCTGAGGGGAGACCTGATTGCGGCCTTTCAGTACCTAAAGGGGGCCTATAGGAAAGATGGGGAAAATCTTTTTAGTAGGGCCAGCTGTGACAGGACAAGGGGTAATGGTTTTAAACTGAAGCAGGGTAGGTTTAGACTGGATATAAGGCAGAAACTCTTTACAATGAGGGTGGTGAAACACTGGAAGGAGTTGCCCAGAGAGGTAGTGGAGGCCCCATCCCTGGAAACATTCAAGGCCAGGTTGGACGGGGCTCTGAGCAACCTGATCCAGTTAGCGGTGTCCCCGCTCACTGCAGGGGGGTTGGACTAGATGACCTCTAGGGGTCCCTTCCAACCCAAAACATTCTATAATTCTATGATTCTATATACAGTGTATGTGCATATATATGTATGTATACACACACTAACACATACATTATTACAGTGACACCAGTGCCAAATCACACATTCCTAAAAGTTTTCAGAAAATCTTTACTAGCCATTTGGGTACAAATCTACTTCATTAAATTTCAGAATTGCCATGGTGCCAGAAATTCTTCAGTTATGCCCCTACCTAAAAGACAAAAGATCTTAGCTCACATGAAACTATGCCAAGAGCATTTAAGGAGCACGAAGCTACTTGTAATGCAATGGAAACAAACACAAACAGCAAGTAATTCAAACTACTCTATGCAATATTTACAAAGATGTCAACCTTAGACAAACAAGCTGAACAAAGAATACCTGTACACATACTGTCATAGAGGAACTCTGTACCAGATTTCCAGGTACACTAACAACAGCAGCTACTTCTGGGCCTTTCACCCTATATTATTATTTATAAATAATATAGGCCTTTCACCCTATATTATTTCACCCTATTACATTAAATACTTAAGCATTTTCTATATGTATATTAATAAGGCTTTGCATGTAACGGTACTTCACATTAACTCTTTATGCTTGCATTTTAAAAGAACATTTAATGCAAGTGCTTCTGCTAGACTCAGACAAATAAAAGGAACCAACCTTTCGACTCCAACTTGGCAAAACTAGAACTAGAAGGAGACAGACCCTGCCATTCCATGCAGTAGGTGACAGCACACTGGGGCTACCATTCCTCTAACTTCTAGGTGCATCCTATTTTCTGTCATGACTCTTCCACTGAGAGCTACTACCACCTGGGAGAAAGTCCTAGCGCATCAGTCCTGTGCCCTGTGCAGTTGGGCTGCCCTCACATGCATGATACTGAACTTACAGTGCATATGCTACACAAGAAACACGTATTTTTGTTGCTTGGAAAAAGTGTCCCTCAAAAGGAACAGCAGTTAAACATAAATAATTAACTTGTTACCATGGTATAGAATATTGGAGTAGCAAAGAAGAAAAAGCAGGTCAATAATTTTCAACTTTAAAAAAATTATTCCGTGTTTTGGGTAAAAGCTCATGGTTAACCTGGACTGGTTAATTCAGTTTTTGATATTGCATCGTATGGCTGGAAAGTAATGCAGTATATTATACACATTCTTAAAATTACCTCTGAATAAAGAACAGGTAAAGGCAAGGAAAAGGAATATAATAAAAGAGAGCCAGATTCAGGCCATCTGTATGCTGCCTAAACCTTAGTTTAAGTGATCAATAGGGGCAGGCTTCATTACACCTAAATCAGATGCTGCCACCTGAATTATCATCTAGATTTCCTTTGTGAATATGAATGTCCTTTATGAATATGAATGTCCTTTATGAATATGAAGGCATCTGGTACTTCTAAGGGCACAATTCAGCCCATCCTTGGTGGATAGCCCAGAGATGTTGTGGGGTCTCCATCTTTGGAGATATTCAAAACCTGACCAGATGTTTAAACCCATTTGGATAGCTCCTGTGCTACAAGTGTGCCGATTTCTGTCCACTGGCAGTAGAGGGAACCTGTGCCTGCCAGCTCTGCCGGGTAGACTTCTCACCAAGGAGGAGTGGTCCTGATGCTGCCCCTTTGCCTGCCTGCCCTCAACCACCACCTAGCAGGTGACACTGCAAAGTCAAGCACTGCCTCTGTTTCAGAACACAACGCTCCTGAGACATATCGAAAACCTCCCAGCTCTTAACTGTCCTCTTGAATGACTTGGGAGCAGGAAGGGATATCTCAAAAACCCGCCTATGTCTGAAGAAGGTATTTGCAGAGTAGACAATGCACAATAGAGTCGCTGAAGCCAGTGCAAAGCACAAGAGTCCTGATCATTTTAATTTTAAAAGGAGAAGAATGGTGACTGCTTTTTCACACTGCTTACTCTACAAAGGCCAGTATTTTGCGCTAGCTAGTGTGTATCTCAGAAAGGGTCTTAGTAGCCTGAATCCCAAGCAGACGATGGTATGTAATGAATGAGATGCCTTTGCTAGTATATCCTATGGGCATGCTCTAAGCTTTTTCTTTTCAAGGTGTGTGAAACTCTCTCCTCCTGTGGAGACTCCACACAAAAAAAGAGCAGTGTCTCGCTTGTGCACTCACAGACTTTGTCCAGCTAGCTGTTGGGATGCGTACTCCCCACAGTACCATACAGTTTTGGTGCCCTCAAGTCATCCAGATAGAGGCCTGGACAGACCATGCAGCGATTTCCAGGCAGCTGCACACCTGTCCTTCCTTCCAGTGAAAACCAGGATGTGATGGGGCCAAGCTACTGATATGAGCTAAGCCAAATCTCTTTAAATACCCATTTAAAAAAACCCAACAGTAACATTAGTGTCAATGTCACACTTTGCCATCTGAGATTAACAGGTGAAATATGTGACCTCACAACAAATGTGACACCTTCTCATCTACCCCAAGCCAGAAGGTGCATCCAGATGTGGAACCAGAGAAACACCTCCAGGTCTCAAAGTACAGGCTGCATGAAACTGCTTTCCCTGCCTGCCTGTCTCTCAGTCGACAAGTTTCCTCTGCATCGAAGTCTTAACCTTGACATTTCCTCTGGCATCCCAGGTACAGAAATAAAGACAACAAACCCAAGCAAATTTCCTTCATGTTTCAAAAGGATGTAAAATTTGGGCTTTCTGTCAGAGGTAGACCAAAGTTCACTAAATTAAAACAATTTTCAACCACTAAAATGTTTTGCATACATTACATACAAACCCCATTGAAAACCTTTTACATACATGGAAGATAAATGCTTAAGAAATTCCATCAGTGTTTTCCTGGAAGAAGCAATGTTGGTTAAGAGCTTCCTACTAGGAAAACTCAGGATATCTGAAACTGCCAATTCTGTTGATCAGAGCTGAGCTAAGAAAAATATCTTCAAATATATCTTTCCAAAAAAGCCCAGCAACATTCCTGTCAATGTCACACTCTGTCACTGGAGAGTAAAAGGAGAAAAAGCAACCTCGCTCTGAGCTCTGCTGTGATGTTTTCCCAACTTCTAAGATGGCACAGGCAATAATATGCCCTTCTGATATTAATATAACTAGACTACCAGTTTTAATAGTGTTTAAGGTGAAACTACTACACTCCATTGTCCTCATGCATCAAAAAATCATCACTGGAGTTACTAGAAGGCTGAACATCTGCATGTTTATGAAGAAAGGAGTGATGATTAAGATAAAACCATCCCCTTACTGATCTCAGGCCGCTCTTTCAGATTAAAAGAATAAAATTAAATAATATCATAACATTAAAGAACTCAGAGCTTGCTGAGGGTGAGAGAGTTCATGACAGGCACACGCACTGATAGCTGCATCCATCCAACATGTTCTTCACTGACAAATCACTATACTACAGGTGCACACATATAGATTACCTTAAGCATACTGCCGTTTGCTATGTGCTTTCTATTTTTCTATTTATATTGTCCTCTTTTGAGCACAAATATATTACTCCATTAACAATTTCAACATCCTTGAAGAGTATCGGAGAAATCAATACTGTATACACATGCTCATGCGCTACGGGAAAATGTAGGAGTCTGCAATTCTACAGGTCTGTTTCCTTGCAAAGAGTTTTCAGCAGTTCGTTGCTAAATAAAGCTCCATTTCTGCCTCTCTCATCATATGCTTTAGCAAGTGCACTTTCAAAAAAATGAGTAATTGCATTTGAGCCAACCTGCATGCACTGAAGTTAAGCACCGCTTAAGTGTTTGCAGGATTAGGGCTTAAGCTTCCAATTATCCCTATTGCAGCTCTGTGACGTATACCCCAATGAATGCATTTCTCATCAGTTTTAATTCATGTCTTCTCTTTCGGGGGACTGAAAATGGCAAACATGAGTAGAGGCTGACTGGTGTTGTTTCTGTTAGGCCTACACACCTAATAAACCGTAATATTTACTATCATTATTACCATCAATAATTGAGTTAGAGGTTCACTATATGACCCAGTGATCATACTACATGTGCTACCTCACTTTAGGAAACAGCCAGCCTGGAGTTTTACATTCAAAATTGGGTAACTTTGTTTTTATACATATATATAAATATATATATATATATATGTGGTTGTGTGGCTGATATCATTCAGAAGGTCGCAGTACACAGTCCCAGGTGTCTCTGCTTACCTCAGAAAAATACTGCTAAGAATTTAAGGCTGCACGGGAATTGTAATGGGGGCATTTTATTCATAATTAATTGCACAGCATTAGGTTTGACCCAGTATCCCATAGAATGTGAATGCATGCAATCTTTTAAAAAGCTAGAAATGGACAGATCTGATTAGCATTGGGTGCCTCCAACATTGTTATTGAATAAGATGCCAAAGAATATGTATAATTTTGGTAATTGTTCACTAGCAAAAAGGGTCTTTAAATGGGAAAAGTCATCTTAGTGATTCAATACCACTTTTTTTCCAATATATTCATTTTATTATTTTAGTCCTACTTTCGTAAGGCAAGTAAGAATTCCACATACCCATTTAGGCTTTACCAGCATTTGAAGTTTTGTTGCAAAAGCCTTTACTATGCTAGATACTTTAGAGTTCAGGATTTCTTTCAGTGCACATTCACCTGGAATGCTATCTCCACACTGACGATGCTTTGTGGATATAAAAGAAACCCTTTATCCTCCACCTTCAGCCAACATACGCGGCACTATTACTGGCTCTGTTCAAGAACTGCATGCTTGACGCAGAGAGGAAAGAAGGATGAAGAAGATCTTGACATATACCATTCTGGCACTCATACCCTAAAGTTGCCAATATGACATATATCCCATTTGTATTAAAAGAAAGTCTTTTTTTTTCCCCACTAAGTAAGTCCTACCGAAACTACTTAAAAAAATATCAATACTACATTTTATTTGCCACTAGACCTTGCTATGGCCTTATATATAAATCATATCTGAAGCACAGAAAACCAGGTATCTTACTGAGACAAATTAATTAAATCAGGATCTTGTCCACACCAACTTGAAAAACATGCAAACTCTTGCTGCTATACTACTAGCTGAAATTTAGATCCATGTAAGAACCTGAATTTATTGTCTGATGGCAGCAAAACCAGCAGCATGTCCCAAGAGATGTCATACAACTATTAGAAATCACCAATACTTAGCATTCTTTCCTCAAAAAAGCAATTCCTAAGGTTGTAGGATCTGACTTTTTTTCTTTGCTTAAGGCTGTATCTTACATACCTGTTGACATAAGCCCTGGAGTCACAGACCCCTACCAACTAGACAAGGCCACTGCCACCAGCTGAATGGAAACCTGGATGCGGAGGGTAAAGAGAAAGTTTGGTGCATGCCTGGTTGTCCTCCAGGGTGGAGCCAGGACATGGGCCACCATGCAGATGAAACCCAAGAACCTGAGAACACTTCAGAGTCTTGTAATAAAGACATGGCCTAATCCATTCTTAGGTTTAACGGCCTTTCCTTGTCCCATCTTCCTCTGTGCAAGATTCAGGTCTGGTCTCAATGGGAAGCCACAGGAGAACTCCTCAGACTTTTGGGGTTTCTTCTTCACCAAGGATAGCTACTGAAGCAAATGTCAATGAGAACTCTTTCAGTTCCCTGCATTACAGAAGTGCCAAAAGACCCCAAGGGACACTAAGTCCAACACCTTCCCTTCCTAGGCAAGCAGCAGATGCTCCAGGGATTAAGGTTCTTGGTGTTGTTGACTTACATGAAGATGACTGAGTTACGATAATAGAATGTAACAGGGTTGAGAATCGAGCTATGAAATTTGGACTCCCATTTCTTTCCTTGTCTGCCAGACACCAGGCATGGAGTTTTCTGATCTTTATCCTTTTTCTATCCCTTCAGCTTCCAATCATACCTTCATTGCCCAACCATTTTTCTAAACACCCTTTTTATCCCTTTTTCCTTTCCCTGAATCCTTTCCCACCTCTGTGTAATTTTCTTCTTCTCACTGACTTTATTGCCACAAACCTCTACATTCTAGTGTACGTATTCCTCTGTTCTATACTGCCCTACACATGTACACCTCTATATACCATGTTTATCATTATTCTTACCATTTGACTTCATATTGCTTCCAACCTTTTATCTCTAATTGGATTTTCACCTATCAAGTTTTTTAAAAACTGGCTACAACATAGGTAAACAATATGAGCTACCCTAAATAATAATTATTGTTATAAAAATGTTAAAAATATGCCACAGAAAACTTACTAAGTATTACCTTGATATTTTGAAAAATGCCAGTGTTCCATTTTTTCGATTATAAAAATGCTCCAATGAGGAGGTGTGCCAAAGCCATCGTATTTGTCATTACAAGTTTTAAAAGGTTTGCAGTAAAAATGGAATTTGAATGGCAAACTTCTGAAAATTGTATATTTGAGGAAATTCCGACCAATGCTAATGTAGAAAGTCTTAAAATTACATACTTGCATGCTATCCTAAAAAACAATTCATTTAGTCTCAGAACAGGCCAATGAAAGAGACATTGTTTTAGTGGTGGGAATCTGAGACTTTTGACACTTTCCAAAGTGAGATCTACACGTTCACAGGTGCTTGTATTGGGTCACTGCATAGAAACTACCTATTTTCAGAAGATAGATGCTACCATATATTTTATGGTACAGAGCAGACACTATTTTTTTTTTTTTTTTCTGGAATAGGAGTTCTTTTCTATGTATAGACACATTTATATCAACAAAACCATCTTGTCTTTACTAATGTATATTTCATTTGGGGGCTTGGTTTATGAACACTGGCTAACGTAATAGCAACTACACTCAGATAACTTGGCAACAGAACTCACCAGAAGACCCCTCCCAGCAGATTCATTCAAGCGTCGGTAAGACTTCTAAACAAACAAACCAACAGTCATGTTTCAGAACTCTCAGACTGGTTAAATGGAAAACAGAAGCTAGAGACTGAAATAAAATCTAACTCTCATGGCTTTTCTTAATCAAGGTGTCCTGTGTTATTGCAGCTTTCCACGCTAAGAAATAAACACTCATCATCTACTCTGTTATATTCAATCTTGGCAATGGAATCTAGGAGTCAGCTGCTGGAAAGCGAGAAATACGGTCTTAAACCTCCTTTGTTTTCCATATAGCACATAGGAAGGCAGCAGGGAAGAGAAGTGTTCATCGTCACCCCCATACTGTTCTGTAAGTATAACAAATCGTGGCAGACAACAGAAAAAAACTGAATACATTTTAATATTGAGGTGGAGAGAGGGAGAAGAGAACATGCATATAACACAACTGATGACCTCTAATAACGTAGTTTTTCTGGTTGCTACTGCATAGGATGTATTGGACAAGAAAAAAGCCTATCTGTGGGGGTACAAATACATTAAGCCATAACCTGCAGAGGGCTTGTAGGAATATTAATGGCACAGTCCATCCCAACAAAAACACTGTGGAGAAGCTAATAATTAAACGAGGATCTTGGGGGAAAAAAAAAAAAAAGTCTTTTCATGTGTTCTTTGAGTGTAAGCTGGTGCATAATGGACACCAAAGCCAAGTAAATGTTAACAATAATTTTACAAAATTTCATCCTTTTTAAAGCAAGTTTTCATGTTTTCTCTGCCCACTCTAAAGTGTATGCATGTCAAAAGTGCCTGAAGGCAAAGGCATTTTATATTATGGATCTGACCAAGTAACTCCATTTCCATTAGAAATGGATCTGACAGATATCTCCATAAAACCTCTGTGACACAGTAAATCAATTCAGTGCCATGATACAGCACAGAAGGCCGAGTCTGAAATCAGTTTTATACACATTTGTAAAGCAATGGACTACTGGGTTAGGAAATGCACACCCTACAGCTGTATGATAAACATCCTGACTCTACTGCAAAATGGTGATGCAGGGATTCAGTTCTGCTGCACTGCAACTTCCCACGGCACCTTTTCACAAAGCCATTGGTGATTTTACATGTGGAAAAGGTGCACACTTTTTGGAAGGAGGGATGGAAGAAACACAGTCTGGATGGAAAACTTCTATCGACATCAGCAGAGCCAGTCCTACCTGGCTCTCCAGTAGCTTAAGAGAGGAAGGAAGAGAACTGTAGGGAGAGCAAGGCTTATCCAACTCAGAGGGCAGGCAGAAAATAAGCTTTATTTTTTCCTCCAATTAGCTATGTTTCTGGAAACGTGGACAAGCAACGAAATGCTGAGTCCTAACGCATGAGCACAATGCTTGTGCAGTCATTTTGGCCAAAAGGTTTCATCAGTGAGCAACCCGTGTTTTCTGTCTTCTAGCAGACACCTACGCTACCTCAATAGTTCCTAGCAGTTCAGTAATGAGCCTGCACTATTTCTCATTTAACAATGTGCACTTAAATGGCCACAAACAAGACAACATATCTCATTTGGTGAAAAAAACCCCAAAACAGTCCAAGGGGGTAAAACACGAACTGCGAGTATGCAGATAGGACTTTAACTGCAGAGCTGTAATTATGCTAATTGTAATGCTACCATCTATAACCCGTGCTCGCTCCTTTTTTTATGATTTTATCAACTTTTTTCTCCCCATCCAGTTGTTTGGCCCGCTCCATGGTGCACCAATTGTTTGTACCTTAGAAAGCCAGACCATCGTCAGACCATTATAGCCGGCTCCATACTAAGGCCTTATGCTTCTGGTGTTGTACAAGTGAATTAGGTATTACTATCATCACTACTGCACTTTTACAGTGATAGAAAAGGGCAATACAAATCTGTTGCCATTGCTATTTTTAATACTAGTGTATCTATTCCTAATCTGTATCTAAATAGATTGTTTAAATAAACAATGGCACTAACAATATTCCAGTAGTTTATCATTTGAGTGGTACAGTCTCAGGAATCTGGCTGAGATAACTTTGACCCTATTTGTGTTTGTTTCTATCCAATACACATACTCAGTGCATACTGTTTTGAGTGTTATGGCAGGATCAAAACACAAGCGGAAAAAAATGGTACTTACTAATTTAGCAAGCAACATTATTTCCTGTCTAATCAATACACTTGCATTTTAGGAATTCAACTGAGACACCTGGCTTTACCGAGACAAGAATTTGGATTTAAATCCAAGCATTAAATCCATCCAGAAGGAGACCACACCAGTCCAATTGCCCTGTAAAGATGGTGTGTGTCATCTGCCAGCAACAAATATTGGAAGACATCCTGCCACTCTGTGTCCTGCATGATTAGTAACATGTAAGAACTGCGTCCATGAAGCATTTTTTGGCTGGTTTTTTTTTTTTTTCTTTTCTAAAATGCTCCGATACAAATCATCTCCAGTCTACAGTTTGAAACAACCCTTTGAGAACCTCTCCACAGTAAGCGCTCCCAAACATTTCTTTTGTAGATTTTCTTTGCATTTTGTAAAGACCAGTCAAAAAGAAGAAAATCATATGTGAAACAGAACTAGATTTTTCTTCATTGTCAATAAAAGGGTACAAGTACTGCCTCAATTTTTCAGTTACTCTATAAATAATGTCTCACTGAATTTTCTTTAGGAGTATATAAAAATGCCTAGCTTTAGCATCTTAATGCACACAGCGCATTCTGTAGAGAGATCAAGGCAAGTTCATCCTAATGTCCCCATCTTCAAATTCTCAAACGCCTTAGGTAAATGACTGTTAGAAATATTTGGGGGTTAGAAGTGCACAGAGAAATTACCAGTAACATTTCCCCTTTGATTGCCATCATTATGAATAACAAACACTGTCACAGTAGAAAGAGAGCAAGATGACATGATACCATATAAAATGACACTACCAAAAGCATACCTGTAAATGAAAGCTTTGAGAAACTGCTATCTTTTTAATAGGAAATATAGCTCACTTGAATGAATATGCAATATTCTCTGAGGGTTTGAATTAAATACAGACCTTAATAATTACCCTAATTACTTCTGTTGTGATTCTACCTTTGAGTCTACATGAAACAAACATCTAACAATTAGTTACACTTTCATTTAATCAACTGGTTTTGAATAAATGGCTGTTAGTATTTTTTTTAACAAACTTGTTCTTTTAGAAAGACCAAAGATAAAATTGTTTGTTTCAATTTAGCATTCAACATGTCATTAGTTTGGACTAACATATTTATTTGGGGTTTTTTTTGCCCAGCGGCTGAAATCCTCTATCTAGCCATAAAAGAAAGGCAACAAAAGCTACAGCAGAAGGTGCAACACAGTATTTGGTAACACATCTCAAGCACAGCCTGGACAAAACACCTCTGAGAGTAAAAACATACATCACGTTTCAGCTTCCAAGCCCAATTTAGTCTTCAGTCTCTCAACTGAGCCTGTCAATTAGGGTGTCAATTAGGCCTTGATCCAGCAGAGCACCGAAGCATGTGTGTAATCTAAGCATGTGAATAACCCTGTTGCTCACTGCAAATCAGGATGATGGTGACAGGGGACAAATGAACAGGGCCACCAGTTCATTCTCACATACAGCAATTACACCACACTTTAAAATATTTTCTTGATGAAGCAACATACTGGAAAATTGTGGCATTTGTCATCTCTGCTGCTTTTGGGGCCAGTATAAAACAGGGTTGCTGTTCATCTTTCTTTTTTTGGTTGGTAGAAAGCAGCTGGATATTCTCTCCTCTCAAACTATCTGAGAAATCACCTGCTTTCCAAAATACACCTGATCTGAAGCGGCATCTCTCTTTATAAAGCTATACAACAATAAAATAGTTTCTTATGTATAGTGTAAACACCAGATTTTCAGTATTTGACTTTTTAGTAGACTCGGCACTAGCGAGGATGCTGCTTCTAGATATGCAACTCGAGCTGATTCTCTGTTTTGTGCCTGAGCTTGCCTGTACCTAAAATGGAGAGCGCAATCCCTCTCTTTTTCCAAAACACTAAAGTCTCCTGATTACAGAAGTATTCCTCTAGAATAACTTTTTGCTGTTGTCGCTTAGGCAGGCATACTGTGGCTCCTGAGGCAAGTCAGTAGCCGTTGCAAACTGATGTGTATTCCTCTTCAGGAAAGTAAAAAGCATAGCTAGAGCATGAGAATCCCCAGTTGGAGAATCACACAGACCTGCACAACGATGCACCTGCAGAAGTACTACTAGTGGAGGCAGGGCTGGGTACCCCAAAGCTCAGTCCATTCTGGCAAAGGACTCCGCTGGGCTAAGATAATGGTCTTACTCTCCGGACACTCCTTTAGTAACTAGATGAGAAATACAGAAATGTCATCTTCAAGAACTTCCACATGACCTCTTCAAAGCTTATTTCCATACCAATTTTAAAATACCACACATGCTTGAGATAAACTATGGAACATGGAGCTTGCTAATGACAGAGACAAGCCAGCCCTTGCAGACACGCTTTCAATGCTAGGCAAATGCAAAGTAAAATACCATGATGGTACCAATGCACATTTTCCTTCCCGAATCTTAACCTTAGCCTAAGATACCGACACCGTGACAAATTCTTCTACCTTAACTATAGAGCAAGTGATGCAACAAGGAATACAAAATGAGGTTCAGGGTTTTGCCGCACTCAGTTAGGAAATGCTTCCACGCTGGGTAATACCACTCACAATGGAAAAGGATCCAGTAAGAGCCTAATCTTGCTCCCACTGGAGTTTGCAGCAAAACTTATGCAGAAACAGAATGAAACCTAAATTTGACACCAATGTTAAAATTGATGGACTCCTTTCTATAACCTGTCAAGTCAGTGATAGCTTGTTTGTACCTCTGATTGTTACAGGGAAATTACCAGATCAGAATTCTGAATCCCTGTAATAGATGAACTTTTAAAAACATAACTCTTGCTTCTGAAACACGATGCCATGTGTTTTGTCAGGATAGTATAATACAAAAGGTTGTGATGTATACATGAAGATTTAAATGCACTCTCTCTGGAAGTGACATGAAATGTGCAGCCTTTCCAGCAATTTTTGCACAAGAAAATTAACTCATTATTTCTATCTCAAGATTGAGCCTCACAGCAATGTTTTTTAGCTTCTGAAAGCTGCTGATCCTGAAACAGTTTTGCAGCTTTCTACTGAGGGGAATAAAGTTTAAACAAAAAGACTGGTATTGAAAAAAACTTCTGTCCAATGTATCAGCATGTTTACTTATCCACACATGGCCGTGGTTCACCCAAACATCTTTCCCCTGCTGAACAAAACATACTCCCCAGACTTCTGGGTTTAAGCAGGAGAAAACACACGGTGGAAGGCACGCACAGTCCACCAGAGGAGAAAGCCACTGAGCCAGAAAACAATTCTAAAATGTGTACAGGGCTACAACAGTTAAATCTCAAAGCTGCTGAGAAATTGCTTGGATGCTATGAGCAAAAGGTGTGGTTCCAGAGTATAATCCTAGTGATACACTATGTTCTTTGCAAAAGGTTGTGAGGCCTTGGCCTAATAAGCATAATCTCATTACACTGCAAATAAAAGTTTCCTATTTATCTCCAGATTTCAAATGAATCTAATAAGGCTTATGATACAGTCACCCAATACCCTAATCATATTTCTGCCTATCTAAAAGCAATCAGTAATTGTGTTATAGCAGAACGTGCTGACAATACCTCTGACACAGAAAGGAGAATGAGAGCCCAGCTGTACTAATTAAATTAAATGCTAGGCTGATGGAATACATTTGCTGAAGCTTGGAGAGTATGGGTGCAGAATTAATAAGCATTACAGCTTAGAGCAGGAGATGATATCATAATGGATGCAAGGTTTTGATGTGGAGAGCCTCATTCAGATTCAATGTACCATAATGTACGGATGTGACAGCTGCTTAGAGAGGTGCAGAACCTTGAACAAAGTGCACAGGAACTTTCTCTCCCCCCTCCTCCTTTTTTTTTTCTTCCCCTCTCCATCCCTCCTCCCCCCACCTTTTTTGTTACTCGCTTAGGAACTGTATTTTCATATCATCCGTCAGCTCAGAAAATATTCCACCGGGGCCAGAGTTTACTATTTTTTACCATCCTACTGGGGCGCACGGCTGGTTCTGTTCTTCCCGCTTTCCCCTCCTGCCCGCTGTTTTCATAAAATCATTTAGGTTGGAAAAGACCTTTCAGATCATCAAGCCCAACCGTTACCCTAACCCTGCCAGCCCACCACTAAACCATGGCCCTAAGCAAATTCTAAACTTAACCGGCCCTGCAAATTACAGAAACGCCCTCTGGAAATCAGCCTGTAAGGCAGTGCGTACACGGTTAATCACGATTTTGCCCCTCTCTCCTCTTTCTTATCATTTTTAACGCCAGACACCCGGCGTGCGGGGCAACAACTCCCGCAAGCGCAGGCGGAGGGAGAGGCAGGACCGCAGGCGGCCCGCCCCTCCTCACCGCGCCCGGGCTGCTGCCGGAGGAGCCGGCAGGGTTTGGGAAGGAGCAAGGGTCGCTCAAAACCCCCGGCCCGTGGGCCTCCCCGGCAGACAGCCGGCGGGGCCCGGCGGCCGAGCCTCCCCCCCCCCCCCCCGGCGGGGCCGGCCAGCCCGCGCCAGGGCAGCGCAATCCCTTGCCACACACGGCGGGCGCTGGCAGGCAGCGGCGGGGCCGGGGCAGCCGCGCCAGCGGGGCCGGCCCGGGCCTCATTACCATGAGAATTTGGAATTAAATTACACCTGAACTTTCCGGACTGACCCCTCAACTCGCGAGCAGACATCCGGTGCCCGCCGGCGAGGCCCCCCCCGCCCCCCCCCCCCCCCCCCCCGCAGCCCCGCCGGCACACGCACAACCCACGCACCCGCACCCCCGCCTCGGGGGGCTCCTTTGGACGTTGCTTTCCGGGCCGCCGCCGCCGCCGCCCCCTCCCCGCCCGGCCGGCCGGCCCTCTGGGCCGCCGCCGCCCCCTCCCCGCCCGGCCGGCCGCCCCCCAGCCGCCCCCAGCCACCCCGCCCCGCCCCCGGCCCGGGGCGCGGGGCTGCCCGGCTGCCGTTAGAAAGTTGAGCCCCGTGAGGCGGCGGGCACGGCGCGGCCCGTCCGCTCCCCCGCGGGGGGGGCCCCGCTTCCCCCCCCCGCCCCGAGCCGGCTCTTCCCGCCGGCCCCTCTTCCCCCCCGCAAAAAGGCCCCTCCTGAAAACACAGCGCCTATTAAGTTGCTGAAAACAGCAGATTTCCACTGATACTATACAGATAAAGCTGACCATTAAATCGCAATTTAACATCCCCAGGCAGCAGTGGCTGCTGACAACCTCTAAAGCTTGTAATCCCATTTAACCCCCTCCTGTCACGAGCAGGCCCACCCTTTCAGAATAATGCAGACCAAATTAAACCTGACACGGCAACAAGAGAAATAAAAACCCCTTTAACTTAAAAGTCATGCCACGGTGGGTAACCCTGACCCTCAGCTTCTCCGCTCCCTTCTCCAGGGAGCCCCCCCCCGCCCCAGACGCTGGCGTTGACGGGGGGTGGTGGGGGGGGAACGGCAAGGCGGCTGGATATCCCGGGGGACAAATTAAAGGGAATTTTGCTAGACAATAGAAGGAAATTTCACCTGAGGGGTTCCCCATTTATTTATTTATTTATTTATTTATTTATTTATAAAATTCTTCTTTAATAAAGGATGAGCCCCGACCGCTCCCCGCCAGCCGCTGCTGCGGCAGCGCTGCTCCCCGCTTGGCCGGCCGAAGGGGGTGTCCCTGCCGCAGGGGCCCAGCCCTCCCTGCCTGGAAAGGTCTTCAAAGCCCCACAGCTGGCCGTTAGCGGCGGCTTCAGGAGGAAGCCGACCGCCTCTAAGATCCCCTAAAACAAGCACAAACCCGTAAATAAAATAAATAAATAAGAAACCAATTTTCCCCTCCCCGCCTGAGGCTGCTGCCCCGCAGTCCATCTGCTTTGTTCGGGAGAGGAGGGGAAAGGCACGGCGGGGTGAGGCTCGCCCCTGCCTTGCTCACAGGCTGCGAGCCCAGGGGTACAGGAGGAGCCTTCAGCCCTAAATCCGGGCACCGTTTAGCGCTCACGACTCTGAGCTCGTTGGGGAAAATAACGTCTTTTCGAGAATACGGGGCTGCAAGGGATGAGCCTTTATAAACAGCGTCCAGCCCCAGCACCGCAGCAGCGCCTGCAGATGCGGAGGATGGCCTTTCACTCCCCACCTACACACCAGCAGACCGTCGCAGATTGCTCCCCTGTCCCCCTCTCCCTTTACTGCCTGCTGAAGAAAAGAGCCAAAAGTCAGAAAGCACCTTGACACAGGTAAAGGTCACGTTGCCGCTCTCTCCTCAGCTTCTGAATTCTCTCTCTGCTATACATGCAATGGGAATGTGAGTCCATAGCCAAAATACACATCAACATACTTTTCTACCTGTCCACCTGTCCATCTATAAATATGTACCTGCAAGCAGCCAGACCTGCCCTCGCCATCCAGCACACTTTGCTCAGCACTCCCCCACCTGCCCTTATTTCTGTACGCTGAGCAGCACGCGAACAAGATGCCTCGCAAAACAGAACGATGCCTGCAGCAGGGAAGAGGTAAGCTCCCGGATCGAGCGCAAAGTTTGCTGCAGAAGTTTGCAAGCCGCTCGCAGCGAGCCCCTGCAATGCACCCTGCCTGCACCACACCGCTCTCCCCGACACTCACCAAGTCACACTCCCAGAGGCCCCACGGCAGGAATGAACTTTGCAGCGCTTCTAAATAGCAGAGCACTAAAAAAGCAGGCTCATTACCTGGACACATGGCTTCTCATTACTCCATTGCTTCAGATGCCAGATCCTTTGGTGCTGCAGATCGGCTCAAACATTTGAAGTACTCCTTTCTTTTTTTTGCCCCTTTCCCTCTTTCTTTCGTTCGTTCGTTCTTTAAAAAAAAAAAAAAAAAAAAAAAAAGATGCTCGACTAAAGTTAGCTTAAATTTGTTAAGAATAAAACCGGCATAAATGTTTATTTCAACTTCCTAGTGCGGCAGTGTACCGAAGCCCAGCCCGCCCAAGCCTCTTTAGCAATGGAGTGGTTTATTTAATTTGTCAGTATAATAGAAGCAGCTGAGTGAGAGACAGAGAATGCAGTGTGGTATAAAAGAAACAAAGGCTAAAAGTACCACTATTTTGATTCCCTTTTTAAAATTACTTCCAAAGTGTGGTATCTATTGTGAAGAATAATGCTGAACAAAGCACAGTGTCTTGGCAATATTCACAAAGCTCATTCACAGAGCCAGTTCTGTCTGTACATTCAGAGGTAGAATACACTTATAAATGATGCATTGGAAGGACTATAGTTCCTATTGTATTCCCAGTGTAAACAAAAAGACAGACAGAAGCTGAATGGCATATGGGCAGCGGGGCCACACTTTATTCAACCATTCCAGCACCATTGTGAAGGTAAAATGCAATGGGAGTTCTCTCCCCCTCTAACTTCAAATCCAGTGAACATGTTTTGGGTTAGGCTAACAATTTTTTATATATATAGATATATATATATATGCACACACACACACAAATATAAATATGAAAACACAGATCTGGTGGTGATTTTGTACACTTCTGTGGAAAAGTGGTCTTTAAAGCAATCCACGACAGGGGAAGGCTGTCGAGTTTTGGAGGTCATTCCCAATGGGAGTAAGGAGCCTCTGGAGAAGGCTGGCTGAAAGAGGGTCCGTGTGGTGGCTGTGCAGGCGAGTGCTTGATGCATAGAGCCAAAATGGTCTAAAAGAGCAGTTGCAAAAGCTGGGAAGGAGGCTGAGGTGCTCAGTATCTGACCTACCTGGACAAATATGTGCTATTGAAAGGGTCAGTCTTTGTAAGGACTGGAGTCTCCCCCTCTTTTCCCACCACTGCCCCCCCTGTTTGGTAGCCAGCACAGACTGTCTGAGCCTGCAAATGGAGATTAGCAACTTTGCCAGATGAGCATAAATCGCCTTTAGTAAGTCAGGCAGTGTCCCTGCTGAACAGTTTGTAGTCAGAGAAAGCATCTTCACTGTGTTTGAGGGGAAGGGAAAACCACTCACATGGAGGAAAGATTAAAATTGGATGTGTCCTTTCTGCCCTTGCTCTGTCAGCTGATGCCAGGAAGTTTTATGATCCCTAGCTCCTCTCCCTCCCTTTATATTTTTTGCTCTCGCATAAAGGCTCGTGTGCTGAAACTCTGCTCACTGGATTCAGTCTTTCCGATTCAGGCAGGCATGCCTGTGTCTGTGCGATACAGCTATCTGCTGCACATCACACCCCTTGGTCGCATTTGGAGGGATTTGTGTGAGTAGCACTAAGGGACCAGCCTGCCTTTTCCTTTTTTTTTTAAATTTTTTTTTTTATTTTTTTCTGTTGGTCCTGTTGCATTTGCTCCTTGCTCACCGTGGGTGATCACTGACTGAGTTCCAGCAACCAGATTAGGAATTGGGTGTTTGGCTTTGCCTGAGGGCTGTTTTGTGCTCCCTATAGGCGGGGCCAGGCAGGATTTCACACCTGTTTGAAGTCCCTGGAGAGCGCTGTCCTTTGGGAGCCAAGGGAGGGTTTCCAGTTGGTATCGGAGCCATCTGGAGACGAGCCTGCCTGACCTGTTCTGGTATTAAAAAGCCTGACAGAATGTGCTTTGTTCTGATGTGATGGAGATTTTGCAAGTTTCTGCCTTAGATAAGTTACTGTCTTATCAGATCTGACACGATCATATAAATACAAGGAAGCTCCAGATGAGGATTACTCAGCTTGATCCCTAAAGCTGAGTGCCAGCCTCTCTTTATGAGTATTTATAGCCTTTAATTAAAATCGAATCTGGAAACTCTGCGTCCCTGAGTACTTTCCTAAATTCTTTGATTCTATTCACAAGAAAATAGCACTTGGATTAAAGTATGCTTGATGTTTCCAGGAAAAAAAAAATAATACTGTGTTTTCACTGTGAGCTGCTGCTTCCCAGAACTGGTGCCCAGAAACCCAAAATATTTTAGTGGCTGTGCTTAGGTGTCAGCACTGATTACAGATGCTTGTGTCCTCCCACTGGGGTTTTTCTCCATGGGGATCAAGTTAGCAGAAAGGGCAGTTGGAAGAGGATCTGCAGCTGCTGTAGTAATATGGTCAGAGAGCTTGATCCAAAGTTCGTCGATGGATTTCGTGAACTCGTTCGCACACCACTGGGTGCTGGGCAGAGACCTAGGCAGAGGGGCACCACACATGGCTAAAGGATGAAGAAAAAACCAAAGACCGTGCCAACAAAATTAACAGGCCAGTGACAAAGAGAAACGAGCTTGGAACTTGGAAGAAGACTCAGACAGACTCACTGCTGTTCAGAAGGCATGAAGTTGTTTTTCTTTTTTCAACTCGATAGAAATGATGTCATTTTATGCTGTGAATTTGAGGTGCAGATGGACACATTTTGCCTATTGGAAACCTATTTTAAATGGCATTCAAAAAACAGAGCTGTGATATGAAAGTGGGAATTCATATTTTTTTTCTAATGTTCTGTACTCTGTGTCTCAGGTAGGCACACATATTTTAATTCCTGAGAAATTATTAAAGATGTGCAGATGCTGGCTGGACACCACTAACCGAGGGCCAAAAAGTTATTGCTGAAGATGCAGCAATAGGTGTGTCTCTAGAGGTTCGTAGAGTTTGGAGAGACAATACAGACGTGCCAGACACTTATCACAAATAGTGATGAAAAATTGAGTTTCAAAATGAGCCAGCCTATTTCTGAAAAGGCTGCTGGATCTTCACATGGAGGGGACCTCTGCACATCTCTGGACATGGGAATGAGTTGTGTGAGCTAAGTATCTATACAAATATGTTGGTTTTATTTGGCATGTTGGTATAGATTTGTTCTGTGACTATGCCATGAAAATTAAAAATTATTTCTTTTTCAATCACTCATATTATGACTGCAGGATTCCAGTGCAGGTATGGCCATTACTATTATACCTTAAAGTATTAGAAGCAAAGATAAAGTCAACTCACAGTATCTAAAAAGTGTCAGTGGGGTTCAAGATATTATTTGGTGTGCTGGAAAGAGGAATGAAAATTTGGGGGGATTTTCTTTACATATAGGGACCACCAAACATTTCCATTAAGGTCATTGGGAGTTATTTATAAACTGATACAGGAAAAAAACCACAGCCTGGTCAGCTACTACACCACTACCATTCAATATGTTCTGAAAGAAAAGATTCTTTTTATGACTTTCCAGCACCTAAATTCTTCAAGATGTGAGTGAATACCCATGGCACAGGTTGTTCTTTTAGGAAGAGAAAAATTGTGCCAAGAACAGGCAGTAGACCCTAGGTGTTGAATTTCAGTGACTGCCCTAGCACACTGCGCGTCTTACTAGGGTACTGGTGGAAATGGAGCATTTTTAAAAAAATATATTAAAGGAAGAGATTTCACGGTTCAAAGTTTAATGCCGTATAGGTAACACAATTCTTAGAAATGCGTTTGTGAGGGAACAGAAACAGAAACTCCTACTCTGTATGTCCTATTAAACACAAACTAATTGAATTCAAATTTCAGCTACTTTCTATCCACAAAAAGACCAAGAAAAATTTAGAGAAATAATTTTTTTGAGAAATTGCATAGGGAGTACTTTTGAATTACAAATACATTCAAGAAAATTATAAGATGATTGAAGATAATTCATTAATAGATAAAGACTGAAATAATTTAATACATTATTCATGATACATTATTCTCTCAGCTCCCTTGTTGATGACCTTCTGGTTACTTTTTTTTAAAGTGCTATTGGAAGCTATTCTTTACAAATGAATATCCAGAATTCCTGACATAGCTAAAATAATAAAATGTGGACATCATTGTGCAGCATAAGTATGTTTTGTCTTTTGCCCATGATTATAAAACTTCTTGCATCCGGTCAACCTTGTGTTTACTTCTAAATTTATACCAGCGTAACTAAGATTAGAAAAGTGTCTTTTCACCTCAAAGGCTTCCACTTTTCCTTTACAAATTCATACTTCATGAACAACTCCCTCAAACACTGTTCTAAGTGCCTGTAAGTGTTTAATAGTCTAACGGCATTTCATTCTGTATAGTTTTTATCAGCCACAGCGGTGAAGTCACAAAGTGTACTGAGGAAACAAATAGGTTCAGGAGGAGTGGATGGGTGAAAGCCTGGCTTCCCAGGGTTTCACATCCTACATTCTACAGCGCCGTGCCGTAAGGACTCCGATTCTCCTCCCTGTGTCCTGTGACTTTCCCTCTTCCACAGCCTTCGCCCCTCCCCAGGTCCTCAAGGGATCTCCTTCCCCACGTCCCCACGCTGCAGTTCTTCTCCACTAACACACTTTTACTATATTTTGACATCCCTTCCAGCCTTTCTTACAATGCCCCACAACTTCCCAGATTTTTTTAAGGTCCCTGATGAGCCTTCTGCAGATCACCAGTTTCCTCAGTTCCCTCTTCTGTCTCCAAGTACCAGCTGAACAAGAGGCAGTGCGTCTTGTGGGTGATTCTGTGCTGCATCTGTGCTCATTAACTGCACCGTGTTTATTTACTAGTTGCAGAAGAGAGAACATCTGTGCCTGTACGGCAATCTTCTGTCGTTGCTGGGTAGGGATTGATTTGTATTTCTTGCCTCTTTGTAGTGGCTGCTTTCCTTGAAATGAGAAACATTTAGTATCTCTGAGATACTCTTGGTTGGACTTGGCAAAAGCTGGTAAGGATGAGATGGATAGCTGAAGGACAAAAATGCATAAGGCTACTCTTCTTAGGAATCCAGGCTAAAATATGCTTAATGGACAGATAGCATTTTCAGGCTATTAAGCATACTGACTTCTATCCATTTGTTTCTCGCCTAATTTCAACTCTGTCTTTACCATTTCTTGTCATCCAGTAAAACAGAAGAATAGGAGAGGCAAACTGTATTTTATTTATTGTCCAGTCCTCTCTCCTTCAGTGGGATGCTTAATAAATGGAGATATGCCACCCACTTATTTGTTTTCAGTTTTCATCTTTTCTCTCTCCTCTAACTCTCTTCTGTCTGCCACTGTTTTATGCTTTACAGTTTTTTCCAGTCTTCTTTCCTAACTACATTACATTAAAGCTTCTCTGTTCTAATCCTTTCTCTTGCTGACTCAATTAACTTTTTTGTTACAGAACCTGGATCCTTGCCCCTTTAGTCACTGTTACCTTACTTTCATTTTGTTTCCCTGCAAAACATTTTTCTCCTTTAACCATCTCTTTTCTCCCCCCGCTTCTGTTTTTCTCCATTTGTTACTCCTTTCCTTTATCCTTTAGTTTTCTGTATTCTCTCATCATCCAAGCCCCATTTCCTGTAGTAAAGTCTGACAGGTAAAACATTATTGCTACCTTGTATGCTCTGTTTGCTAAATTCCTGCTTGAAAGAACAGTAGGTGGGTTTCCAGAATGTCTGAATGTTACAAGTTCCTGAATTAACATGAGCAAGTTTTCAAAGTTCTCTCTTCCAAAGAAGGTTGATTGCTTACTTCCTGCAGTCCAAAAGTAAAGCAAATTAATAAATGTAAATTAAACTGAGGATGATAACAACATTTTGCACTCACAAAATGCTTTTCACCCAGGTATTATATGTAGATGGGTAAAGGTAAGTGCCACAAGTATTCCCTCTCTTGACATGAAAACTTAGGTTGTATAAGAGCTTAACAGGAGGGAATTTTCTTTCCTAAATTTCTTTTCTAACTGTGTTTGACTTCATACAGATCTTAGAAAAAGCCAAATCTGCCACAGGTAGCAGGTCCTTAGCCTGATACGCTTCTGTGCCATTCCTCTGGTTTTACATGCAGCTAAAGGCGAGTTGAAGATTTGGTCTTACGGGAGATGCCACCAGGCCTAGGCAGGCAGGTCTTCTGGAGTAGATGCTTAATATTTGGACTTGCAGCGATTGCTAGACAGGTTGGACTTGGTGTACAGATTATTCTTCAGTGCCCGAGGGCAGTGAGTAGCATGCTTACATCTGTGTGTTTCACAAAGCTTGGAATGATGCATTTTTTTATGAATGCTGTTGCTATTTTTTCCATAATTTCCTTTGCTTTTTATATTAGTTATCTTTTCTAGAATGAGGACTTTGTCTCTCACAGGCCGTCTACTCTAGTGCTACAATAACAGAAAATCCAAGGAAAAATGCTAATGTGTTTTTGTGGGAAAGCAGACCAATCATATAATTCTCCATCTCCTTAAACTCTGTTTATTTTGGGAAAAATAATCACTTAGCAGCATTAGAAGTATTCAGTTGTTAAATATAATCCCAAAGGGATCTGCTGGGGCAAAGCCCATCACTCCTGCACTGGACAAATGTGATGGCAGGTTGCACTTCCCTGACGCCGTAATAGATGGTAATAGTTAAAGAAAGGAGGACAGCAGAGGCATTCTTGCATGATGCAGAAGCCAGTTTGATCCTAATGCATTTAAGGATTTGACTGTAATTAATCAGTGTACACACCGAAGCAGCAATGTAATGCTGATGGTTTTAGCAAGGCCACCACCCGTTATGCTGAGACTGTGCGTACAGTTTAAGGTCTGCTGTGGTGCATTTAGAGTGGTGTCTTGCAGAGAAAACACATAGGTTGCTTTCTGACTGTGGTTAGACTTGTCTTTGCCTTGTCTCATCTTTGCACAGAAAAGGAGGGGAGCTGCAAGCATCCCTTGCAAAGTGAGGATATATGTTGTTTTTCCCCTTGTATGCATGGAAGTGAGTCATTACCTTTGAGCTGTGGGGCTTCAAACTCTGCAAGGTATGCTGCTTGGAGTTCCCTTTGTAAGACTGGGATGCGCTAGAGATGTACATTCTTGCTTTTAAAATTTGCAGAGTTCCCTGAGTCATTGCTATTCTTTCTGTCATGCCCTTTGGCAGTTGCCTTTAGTGGTTATTTGCCAAGAACAGTGAAGGCCAACGGTTCCTGTAAAGGTGGACTACAGAAGAGTGGTTTTGCTGAGTAAGAACCAGAGGACAAATCACCCAGAACATTCATAGGTACTTTGTGCCGTTGACGCACCATGGGCTTGCTGCACTTCTCTCCCTTCTCTCCAGTGGCTGGAGACTGTTTAATGCAGATTAGCCAGGAGAGGCACAAGCACCATTATGTCCATTGTATTATCTTAAAGCTGGACTCTGAAAAGAAAAACCTGCATTCGCACCATTTAATGTGCAACAGTGCTTCAGTATACAAGTGGCTGCGGTCGGTAGAGAAGTGAACTTTAAAAACCAAGGGCAAGTGATGGCAATGAAAGACTTCTAAAAAAAAGAAGTTATGTAGTTGCTTTTTTTCTTCTAGAATAGGTTTTGTAAAGTTTTCCTTTGCCTCAATTAATTTATCACTGACTAGAAGCACCATACCTTGTAAAGCCAGAGCGAGCTATTATGGTCAGCTGTTACTGATAGAACACAGGCAGTAGGCTTTGTAGAGTAAGTTTCATTTGGTGTTACGGATAGTATTTTGTAAAATGCTGAGTCTCAAGTAAAAATACCCAGCAATTGAGAATCAACCATAGCTACAGATAGTTTGAGGGGCTAATTACATTTACTGTTAAGGACAAATATTGTTCCTAAACTCCATTTTTTGCCTTTTAACATTGTACCCTGGTTCTTTCACTTGTTTGTATTCTAGTCAGAAGAGCCCTCCGTGAGCGTATTTTTGGTCCTTGCGTTTATACTTTCAAACTGCCATCAAGTCACCTCTTAACCTTCTCTCTTTTTTCAGTTAAAGTTGAATTTCTCTTGCTCTAAATCATGTTTCCAACTTTTTGAACATTCTTGTGGTTCTTCTTTAAATTCCCTCTAATTTATTATCCTTGTTCTTTAACTGAGGACACAAAAACCAGGCAGAGGATCTGAAAAGCAATCCCAGCAGTCCTACTTTCTACTCCTGTTTCTTCATGAATTAAAGAGCTGTACTAGTACTTTACCACAGTAATAGACTGTGAGTTCATGTTCAGTTGGCTACCCATCATGACCCTTAAGTCTTCCAGCATGTTTTTTTCAAATATGGGGGATTCTAGTCTTCAAATAATCTTCCAGCTTTATCTTTTGGAAGAAATATAATTTGCTGCTAACCCATTTGCTCCTTCCAAGCAGATTTCTTACAATTTCAAGACACCCAGTCATTTTCTGCTGCCATGAGTTGTCCTGGCCAGACTGTATTGTAAAGGAATCCTGCTACTTGAAAGCCTTTGGAAAGTGTCGTTCATGTTTGATGCACTGTCCTAAGCTTAAGGAAGGACATGTGCTCACTGACAAACATATTAAGAAAGCATTTGACTGAGAGTTGAGTATCTTTAATCAGGGATTGGCCAATGGTTTATCTGTGGCTTCTGCAACATATAGTCATCCTTTTCAGTGACTCATTGTCCATAAAAGCTACCCCTTTTCTGACAGTTTCTAGCACTTCTACCCATATCTGAAAGCTCAAGACCTTCCAATTGACTTTTCCTCTCAGTTCTTCCAAGTTCAAAGAATAATTTCGCCAAACATCTGCTTCATAACTAACCCCTTCTTCACGCATTGTTTTCAGTCCTAGCTGTTCCTCATTCCTTTGGTCTTCTCTCTTGAGGGCCAGTCCCACCAAGAGCTTCCTCTGCTTCCTGGCCTCACTTCCCTCTCAGGCTTACAGCTTCATGGTCTGGAGAAGGACTGAGTGAAGAGAGGGTGCACAGTCAAGGAATGGAAGCAGGAGTGCGTGGACAGATGCCCTTTCTGGAGCCAGCTGAAGTGGTTGATCATATCAGCCCTTCCAAACATCTTGTCACTGCCAGCTGAAATGCAGCTCAGGAGAAGAGCTCAGTGGATGTTCCCTGCCCTGCTTCAGGCAAAGACAACTGAGTTAGCTCAAGTCATGGCTAGCACCAGGTAAAATAACCTGTCTTGGTTTGCCTTAGATTGGGGTGCACACGAATATATTACTTTATTCTATGTAACCCCCAAGTGCTGGTGTGGGAACAAATGATTGGGGATGGCAATTTCTGAAACTGGTGTGGCTGCTAGCAAAGCGCAGCTGGATGAGTTTCATCGATCTGGACAGGTTTACACACTATACCTTTACAATTCAGCCCATGTGTCTCTGTTTCCAAATGTTTCCTTAGTGGCTTAAATGCATTTGTACTTTCTGTTTAGCTTGGGGCTAAATGTGTAAATTCAGCTAGTAAAAGTCAGGTTAAGCTCTCGTGTGGTCATAAATTATATTGCTCTATTTGATGTAAACTGCTGCAACATTCTAAATAAAAGAAGATAGAAACAATAACAAAAAGATTAAATGAATGAAAGTATGAATGAGTGAGGGAATGAAATGCAACAACTTTTCCACTTTAACAAAAAAAAAATATTTAAAATTCATGGGGTAAAATTTGTGCCATTCTCGTGACTATAGATCTGTACCAATTTAATCAATGGGCTTGTTCAAAAATTCTCTTTAAGAGAAGGACTCATGGCTGTGTGTGTACGCATGCTTACCTTCCAGCACACAAGCATTGCCATTGCTTGTGTGTTTACGTTAAGTTTATTCTTACATGCTGGATCACAGTGGAAGCTTGCAGCAGCGGGCCTAGAGTTACAGCCCGATGCTGCTAGAACTTTATGCTGTCCTCATCTTACTACAGTGTGATAAAATAGTAGAGAGGTTATTAGTCTGTATAACACAGCCCAAAGCATTTTAATAAAATAAAATTGCTATCTCTTCAAACCAAATGAAGTTAAATTGATTGTTTAAAGAACATCTGACTGGATTCTTGTGTTTAATAAAAATAACCAATGTTATACAATATTTCACATTCTTTGTATTTTTTAAGGACAACAGGAATTCTTACCCCGTAGATGAAGCAGCAGATGATTTAGCCAGAATGCAAACCAACTGAAATCACCACAGAAGACAGGAACCCAAATAATCAAATTGTCAAATAAACAAAAGTAAAGAGCTAAAAGCATGAGGTTACTATAAGCTATTTTCTATAATAACCTCCCTCTCCATGGAGGAAGAGAGAAAAATCACTAGTCTCTTTATGGAGTACATCAAATCTCATTTTGTTTTAATGTGTTAAAGTGCACACTGAAAAAGGCAGAGTTGACTCCTGGGGAAATAATGTTAAATCAGTTCAGAAAAACGAAGTTTGGAAAAATACTTTAATTTTCCTTTTAGTATTGCAACAAATGTATTCATCTGCCTAGATAATCTGGCATTTTAAATAACTTCATGCTTAAGCTCTGTCAATTTGATCTCCCAAGGTTAATTGATTATTTCTACAACAGTCTTGCCAGAAAAGATCAGAGCGCTTACATCTTTCCATTAATCCTTGCTGTTCAGGGAGAGGGTGCAAAATGAGAGTATTAGGATTGGCTTAAATCCTTGCAGGTGTCTTATTTCCCCCCCTCTAAAGTTGTCTCATGTCTGATTAGTTGCACGTCACGGCACTCCATTTCATTAGTTTCACTGACACGGCATTTCAAGTATGGTCTAGTGATGGGAACACCAAATCTACTTCCGAGCATCCATCGCCGGTTACCACCCAAAAGCCCTAATGCCCTCATTACAAAGGGTGATCGAGTCAAGGGTGGTGAAGGAATGGTGAGAGATTGAACTGATTTACAGGGAGAAGAGACAAAAAAGTTTTGAAACATCGCTTTCCTAAAATTGACATTCAGCATTTTGCTGCGGTAAACAACCATCAGCATGCGACACAGCCTCTCGGGGCTTTTCGAGAAGAGACAAGCTTTATCAGCAATTGCATATTTGTCGTTTCCGTCCTTCTTTGCGGTGGCATAGACAACACAATGGGGGATTAACCCTCACGCAAGGCAGTGTGACAACTCATCAGTTGAAAAACAGAACCTGGTGAAATGGCAGGTTTTTAACCAGCATTAAAACCGCTGGCATAGAGGATCCCTTAAAAACAACTAGACAAAAACCCTGCTGTGGTTTGTGGGGAACCTTCATTTGAAATGATGGCAAATTGTCTTTTCCTGTCTGGGAAGAAAAATATTTCCAGCCCATCAAAAGGCTGGAAATAAGCAGAAAAGCCAGCTTCTTTTCTGTTATCAGCCCCTTCTCCTGCATTTCACCTCTCCTCTCCCCTTCCATTCATCTGGCAGTTACACCTATTAGTGGTTTCCTCTTCCTTTTGTTTTTAATGTAAATGAAGATCTGACTAGTTTAAAGAGATGTTGGTTTCAGACATGCTTAACAGGGGGGGTAAAAGTCTCTGTCAGTGCCACTCCTGCGAATTAAAAATGCAGTGGGTAAAATTCCCAGTCTGTGGGTGGGTGCAGATTTTGGCCATGGAGAATGTAGGAAGGCTGGCAAGGTGTGCCAGGCTGTCCCCCCCACTTCCAGGTAAAATCACTACTGTCTTGAAGTCTGAAAGGAAAGGCCACAGCTTTACTCAGGTAACCCTGGAGGTATCACCATTAGCAGGATTTTATCAGGTTTAGTATATTAAATAATACAATGAAATACCAGTGACCATCTCCCTTTGCAGTGGTTTACACTTAGATCAGCAACAGCAAAGTCATTTAGAAAGATCCAGGGCACCAAAATTAAAACATGTGTAAATTAAACACATGTGAAGTGCACAATATGTGGCAAATTAGTACAGAAAATACTGAGAAATGTGCATCTTCAGGGTTTGCCTGCACACCATGATGTGACAGGTATTATTGCCCTTTGTACAATTATTTAAACCCTGTAGGAATTCCCAGTGTCAGAGTATGTCAGCATACTGTTATTAGACAAGTTTAATTAGGATCTACCCTGCTGCTCCTAACAAGTATTTAATTAACTTCTAGGCAGGGTAATTAGCTTTAGATTGTGGCTGATTTTCTGCCTCACCTTCTGTTGACACTTGGCCTACAGTAAGGCAGCTTGCTTTGCTGACAGTGTAATGGATAGTAGCTTTGGGAAGACTAATATCAAGGCTGACTAGTCTAATAAAAAAAAAAAAAGAAGGAAAAATAAAGGCGAAAGAAGATGAAGATAAAAGACAAAATAATGACTACCAGGTCAGGGTCCGAAGGGATTAAAAAAAAACCACCAAAAGCCGCCCACCAGACAGGCAGACACAAAAGCCTGGTAATGGGAAAGAAACAATCTGACTTCAAGCATTTCAGAAGAATTGAGAAAAGAGAGTGACATTGAAAAATCAAGCAAAGCAAAAGGATTTGAAAAGTGTTTATTTCATGTATTTCCTTAGACTGGATAAATGACGAAGCTTAATTGCTATTTACATAGTACTATTGAGGTGCGCCTGTACTTTTCTGAAAAAGTCTTTCCAATATAAATGTATCCTTGAATCCCTGCTCTAAAGAAATATGCCTCACTTCCCATCAGCACAGTAAAGAATATGCCACAAAGTGAGCATTTAAAACAATTAGCATAGACCAAATGAACCATAGCAAATTGGTCAGGTCACCGTTTAACCCGTTGGTGGCTTCTTGAAGAGCTCTGTGATTTCCAAGGGTGTAGCTTTTGATATATGGTATGCTATTCTTCTACCCAGTCCTGATATATCATTAAAAATAATGGGACTGCATTCAGTGCCGCAGCTACAAAAATTTTGGGGCTAGAGGGAGGGAACACTCAGGAATTTAAAACCCTTTCCCTATCATTAGGACAAAAGGGTTATAATTCTCTTTCATTTTGAAAGAAGAATAATTTTTTTAAGAAGTCTTTTAATTTTTGCAAAGTGCCCCAGGTATCAAAGCGCTGGTTCTCCCAAACCTGCCTTAGTAACAGAAACATGCCAGCATTGCTCCAAAGCATTCCCTCTTGCAGAAATACCACTGCTGGGATTTGCACCATTGTTACAGAGTAGGCAAACGTTCTTCCAGTCAGGCTCAGCCTGAACTGGGCTACTTGGAGTAGCCCAGAGAGATTCGAATAATCACCAAAATATTGTCTGAAGGGCGACCTATATGTTTCACGTACCTTTTCTTTATAACATTTCAGGTGACCTATAAAGGCTCATTGGTTTTTCACATTTCAGCAGCAGCTCTGCTCCGCGAACAGGCAGCACCGCCCTGGAGCTGCGTGGGGAGAAAAGCAGACGTAGGGCTGCAGTACAGCTCCAGAGGTGGCCACTGAAGAGCGCTGAACTCCATGAAGTTTAAAAACTTCCACCCCATAAGCTGACCATCCCCTTTAGAAGGCGGCCAAGGACTGGATCACAGTTGTAGCGAGATGGTTAAAAAAATATACCTGCATCCCATTTATTCACGGCCATGAAACAGAGTCTGAGGCCACTGAAAGCAACCACCATACCTAGGTGCTTTCAGCAGTCACTTCAACTATCAACCATCACTTTAGATAATCTTAACAATAACTAACTTCCTGTTTGGTGAATAATGACATGAAAATAAATTCTGAAAAATTAAATAGATATTTTTGTTGTGGGTTTGGTGTTTGCTTTTTGGGTTTTTTTTTGAGGTTACAAGGATAATACCCCTGTCACCAGCAGAGAAATCAGATCTCTTGCATCTAAAATAAGGTTAACTGAGAGATGCCTCAGCTGACTGCAGCCTTCTTTTGACACAGAACTCTGATTTTATGCTGGTTTATGCTGTTCTGTAAAACAAGAGTGAAACTGGAGTTAGGTCCAGGACCCTGAGAGAATCCTATGTGGCATTTTGTTTGTGTTAAATCTTTGTGGAGTAAATCATTATCCATTCTTCTCTCTCACACAGCCAGGTCTATTAGGAAAAAGGGAAGAAGAGGAAAAACTAGTGAAAGTGTTCAAGAAATATTAAGAGTATGCAGATCATGCTTTCCCTTTCCCCGTCTGGATGAGTAGTGTTCAAGCGCACTAACTAAAAAAATTTGAGGGGCGTCAGATCAGACTTTGACAACTGAAATTGCCACGACAGCTGAGGGAATTTTAATATCTATTTCCCTATCCTGAGGGTGCTTGCAGCACTGCAGCCTGAGAAGTCAGAAACGAAGACTGCCTGGAGGCACCTATGTCATTCCACAGAGACAGCAAACCTCAAAGACACTCCCGAAAGTTTTGCAGGACTTGCACTCTGACCGAGCTGCCCCCTGCGTGTCTCCACATCCCAGCCGCCCAGGAAGGGAGGCGCTTTGAACCACTTGGCTATCAAGTTCAGCATGGGCCAACTGAGCAGCACTTGGTTTGGTGCAGAAGGATGTGGTGGGTCATTTTACACATGCAGTAGTCACAGATACCTTTTGGTCTTTCCAATCTTACTTTAAAGTCCTCTTTGTAAATCTGTATACACCGCCCTTGCCCTCAGAAACAAGCATGAGACCTGTACCGTGGCTGATACTGGTACTCATATCTTCAGACTCCTGAATTATGTTTATGTGGCAAGGTTTTGGGGGAAGGGAGGGGCTGCAGGGGTGGCTTCTGTGAGAAGATACCAGGAGCTGCCCCCATGTCAGACAGAGCCAGTTCCAGCCAGCTCCAAGATGGCTTTTCTTTATTAAATTGTCTATATCTCGACCCAGTTGTTTTTTTTTTTCCCATCTTATTTTCTTATTTACCACAACTCCCCAGGGCAATGACTCATGGAGGTGCAGAAGAGGATCTCAAGGGTGGGCCATCATTACTTCAGTCAAGACTTCAGGAGAAGGAGAAAGAGGCAGCAAGAGGAATCAATCACACAACATTGACATAGGCTCTTTCATACGCTGGTGTCAGTGATAAAGGAGTATTGGTTTAGTCTTCAGAACAATCATAAAAAATGTTTTTTAAAAATATTTCACTTTAAAAATAAGTTGGTGTTCTTTGGTGAACCTTTTAGACCACAACAGGACAAAGTACACCTCAGACAACAACACTGGAGGATGGAAACGAGCAATATGACCTAAGAGATGAGATCATTAATTCTGTAATTTCTCTCCTCCATGATGCAGTTGTCTGCCTGCCAAATGCCTATTATATGTTTTCTAGTGAAAGCTTCGTACTACCAGTTATATGTTTTCCAGTGGAAACATCGTATGTGAGAGACGAATGGACCTTCCGTAGCAGACATAGGTACTAGATAAGCCTTTAATGAAACTGGTTAGCAGGGTTACCCATAACAGCTAAGAAAAGGGCAGTCTCTTCACCACGGGGATCCAGTTAGTTTGTACAGATATGCATGTAAGGGTTGCATGCCCAGAGGAGCTCTCGTATAGCATGATGATGGATTCCTGCCTATAAGGCTTGTAGACAGGCAGGCAGCTATATGCTATACCTTCCACGTGTTGTATAAATTCTGGATCCAAATGACTAGTCCTATTTTAAAGTAGACAAGTATATATGGATCAGCATTCATTATCTTACCTATCTATAATCAAGATGAATTACAGAACTAGAATGAGGCTGGTTAAACATTTAACTTTAATTTAATTCTTTTTCTACAACATGAAATGCACAATTTATCTCATAACCTCCTTGGCTGCAGCTATCAGGAGCACTAATCACACCACTGTGGGATTAGAGAGAATTGGCTGTTTCTCCTGGCCTCCTAAGACCCCAGAGGTGTGATTATCTCGTGGTTACCACACCCCTGTTGTGTCTCGCTGCTTTAATGAAATAAATGAACTGTTAAATTGACAGTTATAAATGAAGTTCCTGCTGGCCAGATGACTGTATGGCATTTTGAAAAAAAAAAAAAAAGGAAGAAAAAAAAAAGAGAGATACTAGGGAACAGTAATTTTTAAAAATTGTTTTCTAATTCTTTTTTGTAGTTTGTTTCCTCCTGAACTTGTCATGTGGAACTGGCATGACAGAGAACTGTCCTCCTGCCCAGTGCTCCTCGCCAAGCAATCTGATATCTAGGAACTCGGAAAGCTCAGCATGAACAAGCAGAAAAACTAAGAAAAAAAAAACCCCATGACTGCTAGCTGTCAGAAAAAAGGCATTTATATAGAGTGTATTAGTAGTTCAAATGCATCAGTCACAGGAGACTGTTTGTCAGGTTACATCTCACCCAGAGCAATGTATTTGGCTTTTATCCTCGTGACAAATGATTTCTCAACTTCTGTACTGCTGGCAACCAGCCAAGAGACTAAAGCGAGCTCTCTCGCATGCCACCCCCTCCCGCTGCCGACTCACCCAGCAGCCGTCTTCGCTGCGGGAAAGCTCGCTCTGCCCCTCACGCGTGCCCACGTACGTGTCCTGGCCACACAAATTCCACAGCCTGGCCCTGGGGACAGAGCAGCAGCTCCCATGGGTATTCTCCAATTGTGCTGTTAACTAGAATCATAGAATCATAGAATTGTTTAGGTTGGAAAAGACCTTTAAGATCATCAAGTCCAACCGTAACCTAACCCTGCCATTCCACCACTAAAACATCTCCCTAAGCACCTTGTCTGCCTGTCTTTTAAATACCTCCAGGGATGGGGAGTTGACCACTTCCCTGGGCAGCCCGTTCCAAAAAACCTAAGAAAAATCTACATTGTGAGGACAAGAACTCATGTGTTTTACTTTTGTCTCTCACTGACCTGTGCTGCTATCCATCAGTTTTGTGCTTTTTTCCCCCTAGGTGTTAGGTAGATAACTGAAGGACAGTTTGCCAGAGGAGACCTTTTCTCTCTTGGTCCTCACACACAACGCCTGCGCCTGCTGCTCGCTCACTGCTGCTTGTGGAGTCACTAGGAGTTGCAACTTGTTCAGGAAGGCACATTAAGGGCCCCTTTGGATTGAGATTCTCACTCTTAAGATGTGTTTTACACCTTGTGGGTGGTTCTTGTCCTTCTTCTGGGAACGATTCCTTGAACCATGAGCAGCAGGATTTGGCACAACATTCCAGGGGAGGCAAACTAGTGCCAGCTTCAGTAATAACCTGCTCTATGCATTCCTACCTGGTTTTCCAAGGATGGCACTGGGTGGTTTTGGTGATATGCTGGAAGCTCATTTTTTTCTTGTTACCCATCCTACTCTATGGCTCTTTTTCACTTCTTTTTTCCCCACTTTTTTTTTTTTTCCGTCTGGTGACTCATAGGATGAGGGGAAATGGCCTCAAGTTGTGCCAGGGCAGGTTTAGGTTGGACATTAGTAAAAATTTTTTGGCCAAAACGGTTGTTAAGCATTGGAACGGGCTGCCCAGGGAAGTGGTTGAGTCCCCATCCCTGGAGGTATTTAAAAGACGGGCAGACGAGGTGCTTAGGGACATGGTTTAGTGGTGGACTTGGCAGTGCTTGGTTAATTGTTGGACTCGATCATCTTAAAGATTTTTTTCAACCTATATGATTGTATGATTTTATTCTATGATTCATTCTGGGTTATCATCTCCAACACCATCTCCAGTACGGCCTTGTAATTGCTGTTTAGGCAGCAGACTGCTTTCTGCCCAGGAACCATCACTGAATGTCATTTGACGGAGTTAGGTCAGTTCCTCCTTTAGTTCATAACAGAATTGCCTTCTTGTACCGACAAATCCAGACCCTTTCCTCCTTTAATAGACAGATGCTCATTTGTTGATGGCATCTGCCTGCCGCTTGCAGAGTAAAGTAATCTTCAAATGAGAGGAAATGATATCTATTTCATGAGTATTTTATGCTGACAAAGCAATGCAGAAAGGTTTTGCTGTAAATCGTAAGGTGGAGTCGCCTCTGCTCTATAACTGGTTGTATGTGCACCTTTCAGCAGGGCCGAGTATAGCGGGCAGAAAGGTATAGCTGTGTATGGAGCTGTGGTTCTCAAAAAAATGTCTACCAACATGGTATCCAGGCAGTCCCTGGGATTTACTATGGAAGACAGTCCTCAGGAGATCCTGTGAAGGGAAATAGGCATTGCATAAAAACTTGCAGTTTTTAATTTCCATTTGAAGGTTATGTCCTGCTGTTAATTTTTCCCTTTCTCCTGCAAAGCTCACAGCTTTCACTTGGGTTCTCATTTGGACTCTGTCCCCACAGTAAAAATATAAAGTTTGAAGTTGTTGGGTGTTTTTTTTTTTTTCCTGAGAAGGAAAGAGCAAGGAACAGAGCAGGGAGGAAAGGACAGCAATCAACTTACCAATTTACTTCAAGCTGAAATGTATTTACCTTTTTTGTAGCAAAAACTGAATGATGTGTCATTTAGGTAGCACCTGGGAAGTGCTGCCGCGTGTATTTACGAACTCCCTATGCACGTGCATTTTTCGGAGTAGTGACAAGTGTATCTTGCACCGGTTATGGTATTGTGCTGAATGCTAAAATATTTAAGTGCAGCTTTTGCTTGTTGACATGTCTCTAAAATATGAGAAAGATTGCACTGTCGAAGCAGAAAATGCCAATATTATTTATTTTTAAACAGAAAAAGAAAGATATGCCTGAAAGAATTAGTTTGCTACTACCACCGTGAATTTTAAAATAAGATACCCATTTTAAATACTTGTTAGTGATCAAAATCTGATTGAAATACAATAGAAAAAACATTTTGCTGTTCATTGTGAAAGATAAATATTGAGCATAAAGTGCTTTTTTATCGTCTTTCCTTTCCCACTGGTTTGCCTGTTTTGTACATCAGACAGCTGAAAACCCAGGGAAATTCATAAAGTTTTCCTATTGGAAACTAAAATTAGGCTGTGATCTCTGGAAGTCTCTAAAGCAAGCTGAAGGAGAGTGGCTTTACCAGGCTAAAATTGTCCTTTTTGAATGTTATTTTTGATTTCTTATATTTCTACTTCTTTTTTTTTCTTATTATAAGGTAAAATGAGATTCTCAGATAATCTCATGTCTCCAAGAGCTGGAATAGAAGAAGGCATGTGATACCGCTGCAAAAGCTGTTGGTGCTGAGTCAGTTTAGAAACTGCTAATGGGAATGGAAATGGGTTGCCAGAGGAAACCCCTCTATGAGGTAGTTTCTTCTCTTTCCTGCCCAGATCTTGACTAACTCTTAAGCACTAGGATGATATTATGTCTGCGTGAGAGAACATCCTTGGACTTGGGGAAGACTGAATTAATATTGTTCTGAGGTGGTGATTCCTCTTCTGGATACTGGCCCTCCTCTGCTAACATTTAATTTCTGCTCCTGAAATGATAGATAGTCAAAGGGGGCGAATGCCTGACTTGGCCTATTAAAAAAATGTCAGAACGAAGTGAAAAGCAGTATTTTTGCTAGAAGTGCTCTCGCATCTCTGTGTGAAGACATTATGTGAGTGTGTGTGTGAATGTGCACACTATATTTAATGTATTTTAAGCTTGCCAGTATTTAAATCTTCAGATGAGAAATTGGAACAGTTTACTGAAGCAGAAGGCTCACTGCCAGCTTCTTTTTGGAAGTTAAGAAAGTGAATTCTCTGCTGAATGCTGGCTTTTGTAGGTTTTCCCCATGCATGCAATAATCTCTGATTTTGCCAGGGATTGTTGCTGCCAAAAAACTCATGGGATTGACAGGTAGGAACATGCCTAACTCCCACACTGCTCATCCCTGAACAGCTCATCCTGAGATTGGAACTGGGAATGTTAAGGAGGCCTCCCTTGAAGCTGCAGAAGGAAACTGGCAGTAAAATTGTCAGCCCTGCCAATCTCTTTGGGGCTTACCGAGTGATGGAGGGAAGCAAATCACAGAGACAGTGAAAACCAAACAGGAGCCTTCCTTGGCTTGCCATAAGGAAAAGGAGAAGAAAAATGAAAAGAACTTCTTTTGATGAAGGTGGCACCCACTATATGAGAAGAAAAATACATTTGGATCAGTGGGACGTTTTGGTAACCTTTTGTCATCAAGAAAATTGTCATAAGATTGGAGTTTAAATATGTGTGTGCGTATGTGGTCTGCTGAACAGTGAAATTGTTATCACTGTCATTACTGGTTCCGACTATAGAGCTTTCTCTCTCTGCTCCTCCGACTGCTCCAGCATTATCTTAGGGATAGGACTTTACATCCCCTCTCTCTGCAGGTAGGAATGACTATAATAGTAAGTACAAGTTGGGCAATAAATCTGCAGCTATGTGTGGCAGAGAATTCACAGCAATGCCACCAGTAGCGCTCTTTTAGCTTATCTCTGTAAGGGTTAGGCACAACCTCCCATGGTGTTATACTGAAGAAATGCCACTGGCTTGGGGAAATTGCTTTCAGATATAATGCATGGATGAAGCATCCACCAGGTGGGGGAGCTGGCAGAGGTGGGACTACTGGAGCAAGTGGTGTTTGAGAAGACCTCTCTGGCAGCTGGTAAAGGCAGATTCTGCTCACCAGGAGCTGCCCGAGAGATGTGGGAGGCTGGGCTGATTGCATGGTTCCAGTTTATTCTGTGTCAAGTTGTTCTAGAGATGGGGTTTGGTGTAAAGGGGCCCGGCTGATGCCGCTTGCACTGCAGCTCCATTTTAACCATAGGAATTAGTCAGCAGAAACCATATCCTTCCTCGGAGTATAATTGTCTTAACACTGGGAATTAACACCAGAAGGGAAAGACTAGAAAGTTGTGCAATTATCTTCTTTTTTGTCACTTAAAAAATTTCCACAAATAATTAGAACAAACAAGTTATTAAATCCTACGTGAGGCCCTGGCTCCATGGAAGATGGCAGTAGCTTTGCCGTTGACATCACCGTGATAGGATGTCCTCTCTAATATCTAGTCCTCATTTTATCATTCTACTTTGATATAACTTGTGGAAGTGAATCTTATGGTCATTTGGATAAAATTACAACTTTTCCATTTACAGCAGCTTTTTAGGACATGTAGCTATCTTCGTCTACTTATCACTATGTTTTCTGAGTGTAATTACGCCTTGGGGAGTTAATTAGAAGTTTACTCCCATGTATTCACACATATGTATATGCAGCTAAGCTGGTTTTCTGTACATTCATAGCATTTTGGTGAGCAATGCAGAAGTAGAAAGGCATTCTTTTCAAAAGCTGGTCATTTTGTCAAAAAAAGCTTTCAAAATTTTTAGTTGGTATTTAATTGGTGTTGCCTGATCAGTACTGACGAGTAAAGGATTGTGTGAAAATTTGGAGCAATTTTAGATCTTTGAGTGAACTCACTGATACAATAATTTAAACATGAGATATCTGTGAAACCACTCTATAGAGTCTCGGAGAAGCTACAAGCTTGATGTTTCACTGTTATTGACATTTTCATTTTAGCAAGCCTGCTTTTTCATAGATCTCATAGGACAGCTACTACAAAAGAAGTATGATGAACTAGTTTCTCATTTTTGTGTACTTTACTAAATTTACAGGGAGACAGAGAACTCAACTGAAGGCAAAATATGTAAAAAATGCTTATGACAAAATTGCTTAGTATCTTTTTTTTTTTATCCCTGCAGCTAGAGACAATGCTCTAAGAATAAAGTTCATGATAAGATTTCTCCCCAGATAATATAAGCTACATCTCCCATATCTTCCATGTAAGAACTCTCCAGGTGACTCTTCTGAAATGAATCAACCTGTATGCTGTGTTCACAGTTCTCCTGATTTAGGTATTGCAGCTGATGGAAAATTAAACTACGATCAAATGTATACGTTTATGTAACCAGCCATTTCAAATTCTGTGAATTGGTGCATTCTGCATAAATAAAAGGACCTGATTTTGTGCTTTGAAATCAGCCCTTTGCCTTCTGTTTGCTGCACAATGCCATCTGACTTCTTAAAAATTGGCTGATCCTTTTTCCTCATCTGCACCTGCTCTGCTTCAGAAATATCACTTAGGGAAATCTTGGACTAGTTCTGTCTGCTCTGACGTTAGCTTTGCCATCAAGAGCAAGGAAGATGTGAGGTGAGAAAAAAAAAAAGAATGTGTAATCCAAAACAAGGAGAGGGAAATGATTCATCTAAACAATCAGTGCATTTCAATTTCATTTGAAAAAAGAATGAAAAGGCTTCTAGACCAGCATGTTGACAAATTTCTTGCAAATAGACACATTAGCTGGTATCATCAGCCTACACAGGCTATAGATTTGCACTACCAAACCACTGAAGTGTGTGGTTTACTTTAGGTATTTTGTTGTTTTGCCTACTTTGTTGAGACAATTCAGATGTATAAGTTTAAAGCTCTGCGTAATTGCTTTAGGCTGGAGCCCTATAAAGAGATTTTTTTTCCTGCAATATAATGAGACTCAGCCTACAGCATCCCCAACAGCTTCCCTAATCTTTAGATGGAGTGGGATTGGAAAACAGCTATGCCAAGGAAGAACTAGTGGTTATAAAATCACAGAGAGCAGTGGATGGATAGGCGCAAAGGTAGAGGGAAAGGTGCCATTAGGTGACAAGATCTGGCCATGTCTCGAGCTCTCTCCAGGTCTCCCCTGTGGGCAGCCCAAATCACGTCCCCTTCTAACTTTGAAAGACAGTTAACACTTGGCAAATTCCCAGGTGGCTCACTTAAGTGAAGAAGTTTCTCTAACTGAAGGGAATTTATTATCTGGAGTTTAAAATAAATTTGCCACATAGTTTTCCACTTTTTAATATTGTTGCAAGGTGTTAGCTTCAAAGGTAAACTGTCTTGCCATGATTTTTCCTACAATTTTTCTCTAGAAATCATCTCACTGTAATAAAGGGTTTGGTCTGTGTCTATGTTTAGTCTCTGCTTCCTTGCATTGCTTGGATAAAGGGGGGGAACTCTGCTGAGTGCAGAGGTGAGGCAGACATCTGGGTTGCCTCAAACTCCTGAGATTCCACCTGGGGGTGAGAAACGGACTCTGGTCTCTGGTCTTTCACTGAGACTGGCATCTGCAAAGTGTTTAGACTTGGCCAGCCACGGTCATCGTGGCTGAGCTCGAACTGTATGACGGTCTCCCAGGAGATTCCAGGACTAAGGACTTTGCACTCCAGCACTTCCCTTGAGAGGCAGATCTCAAGAGGTGAGAGAAGTGAGTGGGGAAGCCAAATGAAGAGGCAGAACTGCCTTAGTGCAATGTATGAGCAGCAAAGAACTGCTTTACCAAAGGATCTCGTAGGAGTAGGAAAGAGACAGAAGGTGGACAAGGATGATAGGAGTGTGGCTCTGTACAAGGAGAGGTTAAATAGACCTACAGCTCTTTTGCTTCAGAAAGAGATGATTGAGAGGTTTATATGGAAGCTGAACAGAAGATTATTCTTCTTCATTGCTCTTTATACAAGAACCAGGAGGAATCAATTCAAAGTAAGCAAGAAGAAAATTCATTTTCGCACAGTAGAGGGAAAGAGTGGGATGCACTGCCAGAAGATGTGGTTATGCAAAAGGTCCTTGGCTTCAAGGATTAGACAAGATCATGAGAGAATGGTTTGTCAAAAGGAATGACATTTGAGGATCCCTCTTCTGTCTCAGGGTATCCCTGAGTGTGTGATTTCTGAGAGGTGTGAGGGCATGGGCCCTGGGTACGTTGTCCTGGCCTTAGGAAGAAAGGGCTGCAGGGAAAGCAAAACAAGGAGAAAACAGTGGGAATGGCAGATGAGAAAAGGGAAGGGGTGGGTGAAGATCACAGGATCAAAAGTGTGCAGCTGGGGAGCTATGGGGGGTGTTGAGCACCCCCACAGCTCCCACTGCTCCCTGGATGTGTGTGAGGTGCCAATGGATGCTGCCTTGCCCAGAGGCATCATAGAAAAAGGGAACAGATACTGGTCCCTCTCAAAACTCCTCCTGCTGATGGTGTGAAAGGCCAGCTTGGCTGGGGCCAGGAGGAGGTGATGAGGTGGTCTTGGGAACTTGGTGGGTCTCTGAGAGGGAGGGAATGAGTGGAAAGGGCAAAGGGTAAGAACTTCAGGAAGACAGTCACTGTTGAAGGCAGGGTCCTGGATCTGAGGGTCCTTCAGGCTGACTCAGTACAGCTGTACTTAACCCCTGCACCACTGTACCTGCACAGGCACTGCTCTGACTGAGGGGCTTTTGGTATAGTGATGGGGTACCTTCAGGAAAGAAGAAAAGCAGTCATGAAAGTTTGTGAGGAAAGACAAAGAATCAAGGGAATTTAGGACTATAGCTGAAAGTTGGTACTATTCCTTTAAACGTAGTTTTACATTCTCTAAATAGTACATTAATAAATAAAATTTGTCTTTTCACTAGATGATGTAATGCAGGCTTAGCCTTGTATTAAAATGACTTATCTGCTCTACTTTAATTTTTCTTTTTTTCTTGTTTCACGGGATCATTTACCTCTGCTCTCCATCGGTTAGTTCTCAAGGTCCCCATCCTTCTGTCCAAAATGAGTAGATAAAATAGTTTTTTTCCTCCTGTGTGGGAACAGACATTCCTGTTGCTGTCCTGAGGAAGAACCGCTTGCTTAGAACTTCTCCATCCTCCTGTTGTCAGGGATCAAGCCAGGGGCAAAAAGAAAGATGGAGCTGTATTGCCATGCATGTTAAAAATGATTTTACTTGATAAGTGTGAAATTACATCTAATTACAAAGTTAATGTAAGTGAATGTAATCAGATAATTACAATGGGTAATGACATGACATTTACAACTTATAATGTTCTTGTTATTATACTGTATATAATGATATTATCAAAATTCTTTCTGAAGTTTTCTCTCTCTTTAATTGGCCTTTTCATATAAACCAAACTATTTTAAATGTTTTATAATTTTCTGTCTGAATCCTTTACATTCTAACATATAGGTTCAAAGCGTTCTTAAGTGGTTTGGTAATATTATAGCAATTCGGGTTTTTTTTTTTTTTTTTTTTTTTTCAGAAAAAAAAAAATGCAGCAGCTCTTTTTAAGGTGTGGTACAAGAAAGCCTTTGAAAAAGTCTGATTTCCATTCTTTTTATTGCACACCACTGGAAGAAGTGAGCAGAATTGTTAATAGGAGGCAGCGTGTGGGCAAAGCCCCACCTTAGGTAGCAAGTGACCTTGGGGCTATTCTCTTGGGCAAGTAATTTCTCTTTTTTATGCCTTAGTTTCCCTATCTGTAAATGGGGAATGATGATATTTCATCTCATCTGTGAAGTACACCATAATATACGGATGAAACCCGACAAATATCACAAGGAAAGGAAATTAAGAATTCACAGAAGGAATGAAGACAGACTTTAATTGGAATGAAGGCCCTCCACTTTAGTAAACACCAGGCTTGCCTAATTTATGAATATTGGTGCATGTCCCCTACCCCCTTCACACAAAGCTCAGATAATTGGTCTTTGTTCGGGGAACTGCCTATGGGTTGGAATAACAGCAGGAGCTCCCTTTGTGAGTGCTTTGGGCCCAGCTCCAAAGGTCCTCTCAATACTGGTGCATTCAAGGCTGCTGCAAACACGAGGCCTGATTCATGTCACCCACGTTACACCACTTTTATGCCAGTGTAATTCTATTTAAAGTGATGGAGTTGCTCATGCAACATAATACTGAAGTAATTCACCTGATTTCAGTGAAATTACTCTGGCATGGAACTGAAGTTAAACAAGGACTGATTGGAGTCTGTGGGGCTTGAATCTTAATTGCTTTCTGAAGTCTCCTGGGTATAAAATGCTAGACGTCTGACCTGTGAGCATTTGACATCTCTGCATGGAAGCAAGTGATCCCACCAAGATGGCCAATGCTTTAATCCTTCTCACTGCTGCCTCATGATCCATTTTTATGTTAGGATCCAAAGGGCCAAACAGTGGATTCTAAGCTTGCTGACAGCACAAGAGACTCCTCCTTTTTCTTTGCTCTGGCTAGGTGAGTCCAGTGCAGTTAGGACATAGTAGAGGCTCTATCAGAATGGCTCCAGCCAAGTCGAAGGCCATGCTGATCAGCAAACAGCTGCCCTTTGGACCCAGAGATAGAGTCCTTCTAAGTCCATGGTAAGCATGGTTGTCCCTCAGTGCCTTCCCTTTGGTAATGACAAGGATAAGCCATGCAGAAGCTCTGACTTTTCAACTTCCATTAATCATTTTGCATCTTTACTATATTAATGAAGCCTGCTATGTAATACAGACTGTTCTAGAGCTCCCAGCAGCTCAGACAGATAAATGGGAAACAACACAAAGAAAGAGGCTAAAGAAAGCAGAGCTGCTGGACTTAACCTGTGCTGGATGTCCAAAGCAAGGGTGGCTACCCATGAATATGTCAAGATACCACTGCCTTGGTATGGCTGACTGGTACCGACTGGTGTATGGCTGACATTGCCCATGTAAAGCATGAGTGGGTGCAGCATTAAAAAGAAGGAGGTGAAGTAGGTCTAGATCTGGCAATCACCATTCTGGGGATGCTGCCTGGGTGTCCATTAGGTTGCCTCATCCACTAGGACTTTTACAGCAAAGAAGAAAGCATACTTCAGAGTATGGAAGGACTTAAACCACTGGAAATTACAGACTTAAATTCTTGCAGAAGCCAGGAAGCAGAGATAATTTCTGTGTATGGAACTGGATATGAAGGATGAGATTGAGAAAAAGAAGGTACAGGTGTTTTATCATCACAAGAGGGGAGAAGGTAAAAAGTGAGACAGCCATGCTCAGCAGGAATAGCATTTGAAACACTGGGCCTGCTTGTTTGCTTGTTTTTTTTTTTTACAATAAACTAGGAGCTGTGGATGAAGAAAAAGATATCTAATTAGATACTGAAGACAGAATGCTTTAGAAGAAGGCTGCAAATTTGCAGGTATTCTGTTATGTCAAACACCAGTTTGAATCCAGGTAAATTGTGGAGTTAGCTGCAGTGTTATCCCAGAAATATGAGACTAGAAAAATGTGATCTCACGTTGCTGATGTACAAGGAAAAAGTATTAATTCTAATGAACAACAGAAGAGTGCTTGTATGCAACCCAGGGAACATGAGACCTCCTGGAATTCATAATTTCCCACCCAGTTGTAAACTGTAGTTTCTATAGTTTTGCACTCACAGCAGGTTATTAAAGCAGCAGGCTCCATGGATTTGATCACAATATACCTTCTTCTATGGAAGGAAGGAGAGCAGGCAGTGCTGTCCTTGTTCAGCAGTCCAAGATAAGAAATACCTGAAAAAAGAATATACCAGGAAGACAAGGCTTGTTTGATATAGGCTTCCCATGTGAATCCTCTGAGACTACTGACATGCAGACCTGGTCACTGCAAGCAAGGCAGCGCCTTCTTCAGTGATGGAGGATCTGTGATGTGGTTAATGCATTGCACAAGTACTCACTGGTATGATGTCCAGAATGGTTTCCATCACACGAAGCTAAACAAGCTTCTTCACATCTTTGAGTGGACAGAGAGGGATTCTATCTAGGCACTGAGATGGCAGCCATTAAGAAATATGCAGAAGAAAGTATGAAAAAGAATGTAGTAGAAATAGTAATTCTGGAATAGTCATTCCAGATTTTCTGTATAGCTGTGGGAAGCCTGAGCACCTTTGAAACATTTATCACCCCAAGATGCAGTGTACTTATTTGGTCCAGAGAGGAGACATTAAAGAACAAAGATTAAAACAAACCTGAAGGAGTTCTGTACCCATCTTAAAGGACTATTATCCTAGATCATGAAGCATGTTAGAAAGGGGCTAAAGCCAGCACTATTTCAAAATCAGAAGTTCACAGCAGTTGTCAAAATCTGACAGGTCTGCAAAGGGAATACACTCAGCTGGAAAGGCAGTTCAGTCCAGGAACACAAATGGTGGACATTTGTGGACACAAGATGAGCATCCAGTTTGACCAAGAAGATGGCCACACAACTGAGGGTGCAAACCCCTATCAGCAGATTAGTCAGAGTGCTTCTCTATGCGTTTATTTATTAGCTCCTTTCTCTGCTTCTCTTACCCCTTTTTAATGTTCAGCAGTCAGGAAGGTAAGCACTGGCGCTGGCTCCAGCTATCAAATCAGGGAGAACTGAGAACTGAGAGGGATGTTGCTCCTAAGGCAGTGACAGGGGTAAGAGAAGCAGAGAAGGAAAAGCCTGCTGTACTGGAGGGTGAGGGATGGCTCAACAGAAGACCACGCGGGATACTCTTTGAAGAGTAGCTTGAACTCTCAGTATGGCTTTCAGGAAAGTCTTTCAAGGAAGACTTGGAGATAATGGATATTTATTGACACAAAAGTGTGTGGAACCAGTGTTGGGGAGAAAGCTTACGTGATAGTTTACAGAACAAATCAGATTAACTCCTAGGAATGGGATGAAGTCTAACTGGAAAAGTGCAAGACAATGCACACAATACCTACTCATAACCAGATGTTATAGCAAGGAGTCAGACCTGTTAGAAGCAGAGATGATGTAATACCACTTAGGTAGAAAGATGTAGGAGGGAGGGTAGTATAGAAAGCCTCTAAGGCACCATTATGATACAGCCCAGAAAAAAAGACAAACGTTATTCTAGCTATTAGGTTATGTGTTTCCAGTAGAGATGGAAATTATGAATGTTGTTGAACAAGATACTTCTATGATAAAAAATCTATGTTTAAATGGGGTGAATTCAAGTTTTAGTAGCTACAGAGAAGGTTTTCTACAGTAATTAGGGGAAAGGACAATCTATTTTGCAAGAGGAAATGAAGAGCTCCGTTTGTTTAGCCAAAGAAAACAAAGGTTGAGAGAGGGAATTATTGTGCTCTACAGATATGTCAAGAGAATAAGCATCAGAGAAGAGGAAAAGTATTTAACTAAAGAACATTATTGACATAAGAATAAAAGGCTGTAAACTAGCTAGGAATACAGTTAGACTAGAAATTAGAAAACACTTGCAAACATCAGAGCTGTAGGTCTTCCAAAGGAGCTGTGTGGGCAAAAAATCCCAATCACTTTCAAAACCGAAACAGATCAGTTCATGAAATAAAATCTGCAACGTGCTTAATGATGAGAACAGGGAATTAGATCTGATGGTTTTGAAGGTGTCTTTGAATCCAGTGCTAAACCACAGATGCCCTGTGTTAATATCTAACCTTATGGCCCAGCTTTATCATTTGATAAATGGGGATAACACTGTTAACTTAGGCCACGTGATTATTTTGAATTGTGTCTAGGGTACCAAGCATAGAAATTTGTAGGCATTAGTATTACAATTGGTTAGGAGGTTCCAGAGAGGCACCAAACATTCAGACAAAGAATAAGACTGTTGTGTATATATATAAAAAAAATATATTTGTGTCCATATGTTGTATATAGTTTATAGTTTATTTACCTACAATTTTAATATATGCTATATTTTATTTCTATTTCTATATATAATACACAGTATATAATATTTTGTGCATATACTACAGTAGTTATGAAATAAATATAGAATTGCTTATAACAGCTGTTTTTAAACCACTCTCTCCTTTATGCCCCACAAATATTTATCCTGCCTACAGTTTCCAGAACCCCTGAAAATCTGTTATAATGCTTTTTTCACAGCTACGGTTCTCTCTTAAAAATAATGGGTTTAGCACTAAAAATCAGTGCAGCAAGAATAAAGATTGACAGGCTGATGTCACTCAACATTCGATGTCTTCAACATCATGTTGTTGAGGACATAAAGCTTGCAGGTGGTAGATACAAAAACCAAATCCAAAGCAAAAGGAAGCCACCTTCACATTCAGTTTTAGTTTATTCTGAGCAAATAAAGCTTGCCTCTAACCCTTCATGGTAGTCTTGTGTAGGTAGAGACTAGCTGATACTGGCCAGAAAGGACAGACTTGGCCATTTACCTCAAATCCATGCTTTTCTGACTGCATTATTTATGAAAATATTAATTATAAATGAGAAACCTGCCGAGTATGGACAAAGAGCAGCGAGGAATGGAGGAATGCCCAAAGGAGGAACGTGATCAGTTTGAGAGCATTCCCTGCCACAGAGCGTGGCTCAGTGCCGCACGGTGAATACCGGTGATTGCTCCTGGTTCAGACCTGCAAGCTTTGCTCTGTCACCGAGGAGAAAGGAGCTTATCAGTTTCCTGTTGCTCCCAGGTACGTTTCCTCCTGGCAGGGGGGTTATGCATCAGGCCTCCTCTGCATTCTTCTCTGACAGCTCTCCGTTTTGTTTCCGACGTCTCTATTAGCAGCAGGATTTTTTCCCTGCACAGTTTTAGTTTCAACAGGTGCCAGGATTTGAACTGGTCAAAGTACAAAGATGCATTCATTCCTAAATTGTCACTATCACAGCCATAACTATCAAAGTGTTGCCATGCCACTTCCTAGGTCAATTTATGGCATAAATACCCTGTCAAAGGCACAATGATTTATTCATTCCCCTCAAAGATAAGTATCATATGGTGGGACTCATTATATGATTGATTTCAGCTTATTTGAATGATTGCATTGCTGATGGTGGACGCAAAGGGAGGCATCAGAGTTCTGGGAACTAGACACATAACACCAGTGTGTTTTTCATGGGAGCACATTCACTCGCACACTAAATCTCAGGCTTCAGCCTGGTAATACATGTCAGCTCCAGTAAAGTTGCCAGAGCCCCTTAAAAAAAGCCAACCACACAACAAACCACAAAGCCAGTTTTGCTTAAAATCCACACTGGACTTGTAAGGATCCTTGGAAATTTGTGCCTGCCACTCCTGGTGTCTCTGACAGCAGTTTCACTAAGTGCCTGCCTCAGTGAGAGAGCAAACCTCAGGGACCAGAGCAGCCTGGGAGAAACAAAACTTGCATGGTTTTCTCTGGCTGTTGTCAGATCACAGGACTTCGCTGAGGGCAGGTGGGAAAGCGAGAGAATGACATTGGCTCTGCCGAGCAATCACAGTGCCCCTCTATGGTTCCACCCACCAGCAATTATGTCAGTAATGTAAAGACGTAAGTGGAGTTAAACTTGGGATAGAAATGGGAAGATTTGTTGTTGGAGGCAAGCAGAAATTTTGTCATATAAAGTACACAGTGTCTTGAAAGGCATATCTATATGGCACATGCAACTTTGCTGTATAAACGTCAGGATTTGGTTTCCCCACAGCAATGAGGGGTGTTTTGAAAAATTTTTTTTAATGAGCTGTTCTGTAGCAGGAAGCTGAGAATGGGGTTACTATGGTGAACCTATGGGTTGGCTATTTAAATGAAGTCCAGTGTCCTACGTACCACTTCAAGTCGTTCAGAGAGTAGCTTCTTCTTGGGTGTTGAGGGCACATGTACATTCACATTTGGGTTCAGAGCAGTACTGTGTTATGGAAGTTAATCTCCCAGTTGCCTCCACTTGCACTTTGTTTTGCATCGTGAGTAAACAAACTGGATTCCTTCCAAATGAAACTGAACTGGAAGATCAGTTCCAGATGTGCACCTAGTGGTCTCTAGCCACAAATAGACAGAAGACAGCCAGCCTGAAGTGACATCCCCCCCTCCCCCTCAAAACGAACCCTGCTCTGAAATGTGCACCTTGAGAGCATCAGGTCCTCAGCACGAATTGCTTTGCCCTGCGGAGGCCCAGTCCCACTCGACCACACTGCTTGCTGGCAGGGATGTGACCTGGATGAATCCTGCCCTGTGGACAGAATGGCCTAAAAGACTGGTGTGACAAAAAGGCCCCACAGTCCAACACTTTGTGAAAATTGCATTTTCTTAGCTTTCCACACAAACGCTACTACTGCCATAACTGAAATTTTGGGTAAATGTATTTACTGAGCTAGTCTTAGAGCTGGGCCTGAAGGGAGGTTTGAATACAAGTATTGGTAATGGCTCTGCCATTGTCCTTTCTGCCATCGTCCTTTCCACCTTCATGAAAAATGCTTGCAAAATTTGGTGGTTTTTAAAGCTGCTTCCCAGTTTTGAGAATTAGTAAAATGCAACAGAACAGTCAAAACCCTCCCTTTTTAAACTTTACCTATACACAGAAAAAAATTCAAAATATAAACTCTAAAGAACCAACAGCAAATGAATTACTGCCTTTTTATTTTCTTTTCTATTTTGTGTTCTGGACCTGTTTTCCTAACACTTCAGGATTACAAAACTGAATAGTAAATTTATATAGTTTAAAACCTCACAAGCAGTTTCTCTTTCATGTCCAGCCTCTTCCCAGGTTCTGCCCCCCCATGGAAGCACCGTTCTACTTGTACTTATAGCAATGTTACAGCATGTTCCTTGGAAATAGCTGGGTTCAACTAGTGTGGCATATTTTGCGGAATCACATTTTCTCAAGTTTAAAGGGATACCTGCTTAGGAACGGTGACTTGCAATGCGATCCGTTGGGTCTGACACAAAGGGGCTATGCTGCTGACACGTGCAGCAGGTGGCAGGTTGCTTTATACTTGCTGTTCTCTGGACCTTCTGATGACATTGGTTTATTTTCACCCCTCTTCCCCCAGAGCGATGGTAAAATACAGCTTTAACTCATGGACAGACATATGCAGGATTGATGTGTTTTACCTCATGGACCATACAGAAATATTGATGTGGTTTTATCTGTTAGATCTTGAACCAGTTATTATAGCTCCAGAGAACCCTGATATTAAGCTGCTCTTTGAGTCTTATCCAGGCATAATGTGCTGTTCAATTGAAAGGCTGGCACTGTGAAGAAGATGCAGAGGGTGTAATCACAGCCATTACAGAGAGCCATCAGTGGAGCCAAACCTACACTTTCCACAGTCAGCAGTAGGCAGCTAGATGAAAAGGAACTATTAGAAACCAAACCTAGCACTCGACGTGTAATAAACGGCCAAGAGAAAGCCTGTTAGGGAACTGTTTCCACAAAAAGGCAAAATGCTGTCATATAGGAAAAGAAAAGATTCTGTGCTAGTTTAAAAAGGTCAACTTTTCAGGATAAACTGACAACATTGATATTGGAAAGCTGCCATCTTTACCATCACCGCTCGTATCTTCAGATTCTGCCCTCCAGCCTTTGTAAGGGGGCAGAGTTTATCAAAGGGATGTCTTCATAATCCTCCCTTCTCCCTGCTTGCCTCATTTTTTTATTTTCTTTTTTTTTTTTTTGGGAGATGGATTATCTTTAGGGTCATTTTTAGGTCATTTGTATTCAGTGATTAAAAGGAGCCGGAGCATTCTAGGTGTTTTTGATGCTCCCAGTGGACCCTTTCTCTCTCTTTCCTCCTCCCCGCCAACAGTGCTTAGGGAAAGTGCAGTTCCTCCCTCCTTCTCAGCATGGGGAAACATCAGTGACTTCCCAAGCAGAGGCTCCGTGGGGAACAGAGGAGGTCAAGAGCAGTGTTAATAGTCACCTGTGAAAAAGAGGAGCAACAGCCAGTGAGGCCAAGCATTGTTTAAAGTCAATATTTCTGGGAAGTTTGTGTTCGTTCACATCTGCTACGTGAGAACCAGCAACAAATCGTGGAATCACAGGGCTGGGAAATGTCTTGTCAGATATTTAGCCCAACTAGCTGCATCAGACATACTTTATCCTAGACTGAGTAGCATTTTATTTAATGTGTCCTTTGATGCTGAGGTCTCTCTGAGCTCTATAGGGGACTGAATTTATTATAGTCCTCCCTGTAAAGAGATTTCTGCCAGTTTTAAACAGTTGATGGATGTAAACAAAACATCTTCATAGGTGACAAATCCTTAGAGAGGTGAACCTTCCCACTGGCTGAATCCTAAGGATATGGTTCAGTATGATGGCTTAGGGTGGGATAAAGGGAAGAAGAGAAAAGGGACAAAATGAGAGGTGTTGAGGGAAAACCCTGCTTTTGTGATTCCCGAGCAGCACTAACAAGGCAGGCACTGCCCGAGTCCCTTTTTGCTAACATAACATACCATCACCCTCAGCCCATACATGATACCGTGTGAGGCTTATGAATTGTTATTTTTTTTCTTTTTTAATCATTCCCACATCTCTTTTTTTTTTTTCTTTGGTAGTGTGATTCGAGACTGAACTCCAAGCAAGTGTGCAGATATGCACAATGTGTTTCAAGAACTGATCTTAGGGCTGCAGGTATAATTAAAGCTAGGATTCTCCAATGGCCTGTGTTATGTAACCTGTTTTCATTGAAATTCATTGGTATTTGGATAACCACCTCCCTTCGGCTTTTTAAAAAATCCCAGCAGAACTACGACTGATCATCGGAAAAGAGCACTTTCTGAATGCTAATAAAATTAATCTAATCTTCATTAAACAACTGGAAAAAAAAATTAGTGGCTTAGGGTTGATATTGCTCAAAATATTGTAAACAGAACACATAGTTATTAAGAGGATTATGGTAAGCTTGTGTGAGAAGAGTAAAAGGAGGAGTAGAAACTGGAGCCTTGGGCTGAAATAATGGCTGACTTATTTCTAGAGATTTATGCGTAGTGAAATAATAGATATTACAAATAACACCCCAGATATCCAAAGGAGCTCACCCCAAAGGATTTTAACCCAATTTCTGTAATGAGTTCATTTAAGTCAGCTGAAGACCCTTGAAGTTCTTTAAAATATTTCATAATGTAACTCAGATAAGTGATTTTTATGTACCATGGTGTTCCCTCTACATGCAGACACATTAGCTGACACTGCCATAACCTTTAATACAAAGCCAAATGAAATTGTTGCTAACTCAGGTCCTAAAAAACTGAAGCTTCACATGCTTTTGCAGGCTGAGAGTTTCAAAAAATTTTAATTTGCTGAAGTTTCATGGGGTTTTTTGAGTTTTCAAAAGTGAGCAGTTTATCACCTCTTTTAGGTCATCACCTTTTTAGTTTATCACCTCTTTAGGGCACAAGCCCTACTGGCTCCTTAAATATGCATATTTTCATTCATTTGCACAAGACATTATGGGCTGGCAGGCAATCTCAGGGCTGGCGTTGGCTCCATACCAAACCTTGCAATCTCTAAAGAAGGAGGTGGTGTTTCTCTAGTTTTTATATGCCACCTGGGTAGTTTGAGGGTTGACCTATCATGTGGAATACCAGTCAATTCCTGTGTCTACCTGAAGGATTTGAATTCCAGGTGACCTTGCAGGGTGCTCTCTTCATTGGCCCAGCGAGGTATGGCCGTTTCCCTTCCCTCCCTCTCCCACCCCCACTGTTTGAAGCTGTTCTTTGCATGGAAGACCTTGGCTGGACAGAAGGAATGAGACTGAGCATAGCTTTCTAGTGGGTACAGCTTGCTCTTGAGCAGGCTAAATCCCAAGGTCCCAAGGTCTGCTGGTACCTCTTACCCAATGCTGGTTATAGGTGAAATATGTGTGAGAACACAGAAGAGCAGGGACTAGCAATGAGCTTTTCTTCCTCCTGGAAAATTCCCTGTTCGCTCCCACACTCCTTCTCAGTGAATCTTTTAGTATTATGTGTACAAAGGAGCTGCTTCAACTGGAAAACTAGAGAGAATTCCTCCCACTGCCTATACTCTAGAGATACCTGCATTCCCATGGTGTGGCCTTTTTCCGGGAGCCTGGCTTTTGCCATGTTTTGGGGTGCATGCTCTAACCACCACTGTTTTTCGCATTATGGTAGCAATGACAGCATTTTTGGCTCCACATTGTAAAGAATGAGTGTGATTCTCCTCTGTTTTTGAAAAGTTCAATCCCCTTTTCAAGAGCAATTGCAGGATGGGCACTGACTAAGCTGGTAAGGGTGGGAGTTTCTGATCGCGGCACTCCAAAACTCATGCCCACTTGTTCTTCAAGTGGGGGTGAGGAACACGGGAATAGAGGGGAGCCTTGCAAATGTGGGGAATGCTGGAAAGAACTGGTTGTGCTGGTGAGGAGGCAAGACATTTCTAGAAGGTAGTTCCAGTGCAGCGAGCCAGGCTGTTGTCAGCACTGCTTTGCTGGGGGTTGTGCACCCTGACTGCATTTGAGGCGGCTGATATTCCGCGGGAGAAAAAATTGTCCTCACTCCTCTTTGTGAGCTACTGAGAAGCTTTACTGACTCCTTACAGGGGGCTGTCCCTGGCAGGCTTTTTTAGTCATGTCGGGCTGGTAGGTGGTTGCAGCATGCTACTAATTAGGGGGCAAAAAGGAATTGGGGAATGAAGCAGGTATGGCAGCCAATGAGATGGGTCAAATATTGTGATACAAGGCATGAGCACAACATGTGCCTTTGTACCTGATTTTCCTGGCAGAATAGAGCAGTAGAGCCTCATCATCCTGCTGCATACCAAACAAGTCACTATAATTTGCATTTGTTCCTTCTGCATGGTGCATACGCAGCTCACACATGGTAGTTACGCACTGGGTCAGGGCAAACAAAAGTCTTCAAACCCCTATGCCCTCCCTGTTATAGTAGGCATTAAGGAGAACAGTTGACAGTATTAAATACCCTCCCTTAAGAAATACCTAATCTGTCTTGGGAGGATTTGAAGCTGGCACATAATAACCTGTCACTAGCCCCTGTTTGCACACACAAACCCCAGCCTCTGCTCATGCTGTCCATGGGGCTCCACGTAAGCTCAGGCACAGGACGAGATGGGGGGGAAGAACAGCAGGTATGCCCCAGGGGTTGGCCTCGGTCTGCACGGTTCATTCTGCCTGTATCGTTCTCCTAAGGATTTGGTGAATCTTATGCTAAAGATTTTACCCTAAAACAGAGGTCAAATGTCCGCTACCTCTCATTTAGGGTAAACATACAAAAGCTGCATGGAATGGAGTGCAAACAAGCTGGGACTGACCGGCAGGCCACGCAGCAATCAGTCAGGAGTCAAGCCATGCAGCTGGCCACCGGTGGAAAGAAAATGTGAAGGGCCAGGACTCCTCTGGGGGAGCTGGGTGTCAGAGAAAACTAGTAGGGAGGCCAAAGAATCCCAGAGAAAATGTGAGAAGAGAACCCAGAGACACCAAAGAGTAATATTTACAGCAATACCCAAAGAAAACCCACCCCTGAGAGCAAGGACAAAAGAGCATGTGCGTTTTTAGAAATGAAGGCAACCCAGAGAGAGGCTTGGAATAGCAAGCAAAGGCATTGCCTCTGGATGCTTAGTGCCTCCTATGTTTGGTGAAACAAGATGTTGTATTCCTATTCTTTGTAGTTAGATCTGGCCTTACTGAAGATACCTGTTTACTTGATAATTAACTTGGTGGAAACAGCTTGTGAAGTTGTAATATTAGTTAAGGATTCAAGTCCAAAGAGGAGATTCAATTTGCTTTTACTGACTTACTTTGCTTAGCACTTGATGAACTTTTCCTCTAAGTACTGCATGTCGTTAAGGTAATACTACCTCTTTATCCTAAGGAGAAAGAAACCACTAATGACTCCCAAGCTTCACTTGCTACTCAGGCCACTAAGTCATTGGATAGCATAATCTTTAGGTAATTTAGTGCCTGAATTGGCTTGGATCTAAAGCTGAGGCATCTTTACTACTTAGGCAGGACTGGTTTATAACTCATTTACACTATATGCAAAGAGCACTAGTATATGATACACATGTGTTTCTGTTTGAAAAATGAAAAGTAATCTGACCTTATTAAGTCTGATGGTCTGTAAGTTCATTATCCACTGGACATGTTTGAATTTGATATTTAAACTATGCTTCACAGTCTCCCGATATCTTTGCTGCGCACAATGGTAGATAGCATAAGTTCTGCAGTACTAGGCGGAACAGATTGCAAGGAACAGTCACCTACCAGTGGTGATGACAAACAACCTTTTACAACAATTATCTAGTTAAAACACCATTAACAATTAATGACATACATCACAGAACTTACTGAACCCATTTAAGACTAATTTACTGGCTATAAAAATATGGCATTAAGAATTTATGGATCATTAGCTTTTATTCCAGAATGAAATATTGCTGACTGAAACTCTCAAAAACTGTTGAAAACAATCACTCATTAAAAACCACATGAAATTAAATGAAATAATGGCAGAAGGAAAGGAAATGGAGGCAAGGTTTGTAAATGTTTGGGTAGAAGAAACTAACTTCTTATGTCACTGAATGGATGAAGATTGCATTTTGAGACAAGATTGAAATCTACAATTAAATAATTCAAACAACATTTTAATGTGCAATAAATTCTTCTCTTTTTAAACATGAGATCACAACTGATCAAAATTCTTATCATGGTCTATTAATCACAGTCAGTTATTTTGAAACACTGTTAAAGAGACTATAACAATGTTAAAGTTAATTAACTAATTCCTCCAAATAGTTAATACATAAATTCAAATTTAGCAGCTGCTCCAGTCTTATATATTAGAATTTCAATTATGCCTTGAGGCCAACACAAAGCTATTAGAAATGGATTAGGACTAAGTATAATTTCCAGTTCACTGTTGCCCAATGAGACTAACTCAGAGTGGAGCTCCACTTGTTTGTAATAGGAAAATTGTAAATGTCATATACTCTAAAATTCTACAGAGGGCTTTTAAAATAAGGTGAAATACTCGCATCACTCTGCAGTGTTTCTGTAGGAAATACTTTTTCTTTGGTGTGTTTTTTCTTTTCCTGAGAAACTGACTGCTGAGTGGTTCTGAAAAAATGACAATGATATTTTCATAATATTTTCTAGATACTTCGAGACTGAGAGTGTAAGACCTGAAGTTCATACTTGAATGGTCAAGTCCCTTACATTCACACCACTTTCATTCTGTAACTTCTGTAATATTCTGTAAGCTACCTCTGAATTACAGCAGCACATCAAAAGCATTGGGCTTTATCTACATATGGGAACAACAACTGATTTATAAAGTAAAAAGAAGGGACTGCTGGCAAGCCCTGTATTTAGTGCGTCTAATATTTTATATCATGGAGTTTTATCTCCTTTTACACAGCAGTTCACGTGTCCCCGTGATTTGCAGAAACATTTTGACCTTTGACAGTAGAAGAACCAAGTCACAGGATAAGCTAGTGCAGTATTTCCATTTTGATTGCATCGTTTCCAAATTAGAGTCCAAACTGCAGTAAAGAGCATGGAGGCGGTTTGGAAAGTCAACATCACCTACAAGAAGTCAAGACAAACCAGCTTGAAGGTTGTATCTGAACCACACGCTGTCAGGAGCTCAAGCCACTGTTTTTAGAGTGGAGGCAGGTTCTTCGGTCCAGTGAAGAGTCTCATGGTAGATACTGTAACAGTCTGAGAGGCTTCTGTCTCTTCCCAGTGACCCTTTAGGCAAGTGCCTTCAATACCTACAGCTGAGGTGGACAGAGGGAAGGGAGGAAGGAGAAAGGGTGCAGTGTTCATGCAACCACTGTGTAGGAAAGAATGCAAAGTTCACTGCCCCAGAAGAAAGCATTACACTAATAAAATAACCTAGCATGACTCTGTAGCTTTAACATTTATGCAATCGATTAAGAAGAGTTCATAGAGCTGCATTACAACCATATTCATTGAGCATCTGGATAAAGGACCTTATTTTGCCATAGATGAGTAAGTCTCCCCTGCCTGTGTAGCTGATGCTTCCAGGACACTACGTGTCCACCAAGAATTCAGATTTGGCAGAGACTCCCTGCCTTTCCAAATACATCCCACTAGCAGGTTCTGCAAGGCTGCAAAACCTTCACAACAAGCCAAACTGGGAAGTTTTTCTGATGTCAGTTTTGGATCTGCAAACATGATGGTAAGCTTGATAAAGAGATAATCAGAAGGAAAATGTTTTATGGTTTCCTCAATATTTAATTTACCAATGCAGCACAAACTTCAGAAAAATGTCTTGCTCAATCTTAGTCCTGTCTATGCTACTGCAACATCAGCAGGACTAAGTACAGCATTTCTTAGGACACAGTCCCATTCTTATTTTGGCCTTTGCAGAGCATCAAAAGGTTTGAAGAGAGACAGAGATTCCATTTTTTAAATTAATATGGAGTTCTTTCTGGCTATCATCTGATTTTCAGAACACTTGATATTGTATGCTTGCAGCTTTGGCAAGGTTTTATTTTTATTAACACTTAAGCCAAAACCCCACAGACTAATCACTTTTGGACCATTTTACAGTAAAATTCTTGTCTTGACGTCACTCCAGGAAATCTCTGTCTGTGAGGCCTTTAGTGGGTGATGAAATTGGGATTCATTTAATTTGTTTGTGTGTGTGTGTGTGTATGTGCCCATGGTTTACACTTTTGGTTTGGGTTATCAGATACTAGGGAGATAAGAACCATAGAAAATCATATTAAAAATTATCTTCCTACTTGTTCATCTCCTCTGTCTTTTTTTCTCTTTTTATATACACAATGAAGTTTATTATAATAAATTGAGGTTACTTCCTGTTTGTGAAGTAATAATTTTCCTCTTTGCTGAATAAATTGATTCTGAGGGCCATGTTGGTATTATTTCATTAACTCAAAGGCCAAAGACCTTCTAGTATATTAGCCTAGGGTGTAATTATTACTAAATTAAAAGGAAGTACCCTTGAGATATTGTGGGCCAAATCCTCAGTTGGTTTAACTTGGCATTACTCCACTGAAGTAATAGCAAGGAGATGTGCATATTCACTGAGAAACAATCCAGCATTGATTATAAAGAGCCCTAGGAATGATTACTAATAGCTTAGTTATTGAGAAATAACTTCCAAGCGGTTAACTCCATCTACTTTAAATTATTTTAACTAATTTGGAGCACATAAATTGAGGAGTTTAATTTACCTATACAGCAGTAATGGAGACAAGGAGGATTCTTCAGAGGGTAACTGAGAATGGTTATCCATTTATAATAAATGGTTATGCATTTATACCAGGGCCGAAATTAGTTGATTATGTTCTCTGTCAGGAGATAATAATGTGATTGCATTCCCAAACAGATGTATGACTTAGCACTTGCTCACTGATGCCAGAGAGCAAAGCCAGAAACAATTTCTATGGGCTGATGTCACACACCATATAATCCTAGCTAAAAATGATACCGAACCTTATCCTACAAGTCATTTGTCCCAGGGCTGTGAAAAGGAAATCTGAAAGTCGCCATCAGCACAGAGCACAATGCGCTGCTTTTGCAGTTTTTCCTGGTAAAATGTGGAGACGTCATGAAAAGATATTGACCTTATCAAAGTGAAGATGGAAGGGCCCCTCAGGAGGTCTCACTTTTTGGTCTGCCTTCCCAGAGGGATAACAAAGACACCTGCTTATAGTTGCTAATATATGTTTTCCCTAACAGCTCTTCATCCTTCCAGTGAAGGAGATTCTATAAGGTTCTGAGCAATGATTTCCAGTGCTTCTCTTTAGGACTTTCTCCTTAATATCTATGCTAAACCTGTTCTGCTGTGAAGCTATTAAATTCTTGTTATCCTTCCCTGGGTGGACAAAAAGAACTGATTCCCCATGCCTTCTACAGCGCAGCTTAAAGCCTCTCGATGGTGTAGGCAAGCCTGAAAGTTGACAATCAATGATCAAGGAGAAAGGACAAATCCAGACTGTACTTGCAAACAGAAAGATATAGAAAAACAGACGTTGTTGCTTCTGTCCCAATCCTGGACAGTGACTCTTGCTTCTGGGATCTCCTCTTCCTCCCCAGAATAGTCCCAACTCTGCCCATCCAAGCCCTTTTCTTGGCAGCCAGGCTTTCTAGGGCTCTGGCATAGCACTGAGTGCCCCACAGCCCTTTAGCTGCCTCCAGCAGCTTGCCATAACTGCCTCTTTTTACCCATCATAGAGGTCTCTCTGTTTTTAGGTGTTGAAGGATTGCTATGTCTCCTCCCTAGCTTGATTTTTTCCTTCAGGCTTTTATCCTGTTTCTAAACACTTTGTCTGTTTTTGCGTGTTGAGCAAATGGGGCATCATGGTGCAGTGGGTGCCTGACTGACTGGGAGTGGCGCAGAATCAGTGCGTTGTGTTTCTTACCTGTGATGCTCCTCTGAGTTTCATCCAGAATTAAATTTGCCTTAATTTTTTTCCCAGGAGTGTCACAACTTCTACTCAGCAAAATGCTGTAGCAGCCGGTCCCTTTCTGATGGATTGCTGCCTCTTCAGTTTTTTATTTTGTAATTGGGTACCTGATGTCTCTTTTTGGTGTAATGCTCTGCATTTGCCTTTATTGAATTTCAAGTTTGACGTCCAATGTATCAAGATCAATTAGATTTCTGATATTGTCTTCCCTTGTGTGCTTAACATTATGTCACCACAAATGTCTTAAATGTATTCTCTGTTCTGTCACCCAAGTCACTTATGAACACATTGAATCAAACTGGGTCTAGGACAATTCAGTGCAGACTCCTGCTTGAATCATTCCCACGCTGATAATGCATTTGGGGCATTTGTGGTTGAGATGCACTTTCAGTCAGTTTTTGCATCTATTTTCTCGTGATTTTATCTAGACCATATTTCTGTGATTTGTACACACCAACATATGCAAGACAAACTCAAAAACCTTATCAAAGTGTAGGTATATCACAGGTATTACTGTGTCTTTTTCAATCACCAGAGCAGCTGTCCTTCTGCAAGGGGAAAGTAGATTGATTTGACATGATTTACTCTTGAAAAATCTATGTTGGCAGTTTTAATCACCTTAATATCCTAAAGATGCTTATACATTGATTATTTAATTCTTTGTCTAATATTGCTTCTGACACTGAATTAGGCTATGGCCTTATCCCCCCTTTTCATGATAGGTACTATGCTGACTCCTCTGCAGTCTTTTGAATCCTTTTCCACCCTCCTCAAGTTGTCAAAGGTAGCTCTAGTGCCCTAGGGATTGGTTTTGGTCATTCTTTAAGTGCTTAGTGGTGAATTTAATCAGGAACCACTAACTTAAATACATTTGAATTAACTAAATATTACTGAACCTGCCCCATCTCTGCTCTGGCCTCTGTACTGTTCTCTTTTAAATGAATTGCAATAACATTTGCTCTCAGTTAATCTTTTCCATGAAGACTGAAGCAAAATAAGCATCAGAAGCTTCATCTTTCTTTGTGTCTGTTATTTGCTCTCCTCACCCATTAAACGGTGAACCTATATTTTCTTTTATCTTCCCCTGATTTCAAACGCATGTCCTTACTGGTATTAATTAATTTTGCACTTTAACACTTTTAATTTCATCCTCCATGCTTACATTGTCTCATTACACGCGTCCTATGGGTAGAGGTGACCCTTAGTCATATATTACTTTTCCTATGTGTCTTTTGATTTTCAAACACTCTGTGTTTTCATCTTGCTCTGTTTCCTACTTCCTTCCACGTTGGCATGTTTTACTGTTGTGCTTTTCATGTAACCTTTTTCAATAGCTGCCAGATCTTTTGCACTTCTATTCTCAGCAGTTGCTTACCCAGGAAAACCTGCTTCAAGGAGGTTCTCTGACTTTATGAAAATACACCTATTCTGAAAGGCATGATTAGATATAGAAAAATTAGGTACAGGTACTGACAAAGCATGAAGTGCATAAAAGAATTATTTTTAAGAGGCAGCTAAAATATTTCTCCCAGAGGCCTGTAAAACATACATCTCTTATGTGAATTAAGGCAGCTGATGATGTTTTTTGCAATTAGAAAACCTTTCAGACATTTAACTTAGACTACCTTTGGTTCACATGTATAATTTTAGTTTTGATATAAATTCTAAATGATCAGGCATGTAAAGTAGAAAAGATTGTCTTAGGACCAATGCATTTCATTCTCATATTAGTTTCTACTTGTCCTCTATAAACCCTGATTTGCATAGCAAAACTGAGTGGCTATGAAAGGTTTAAAGTAAGAAAGTAAGCTTTGTTGTTGCAGAGTTCTCAAAATTGAGTGTGAAGCATGGGTGGTCTCATTTGCTATTCTCAACCTTTTCCTTGTCTTGTGAATCAGTTGTCAGAGAACTTTTCACTCTTGCCATGAGATGGCTAGTATAGCTACAGTCCTGAAGCAAAGAATATTTGATGAGATGTTGTTGCTAACAATGTAGAAAGAATTAGTATATTGGAGGGACCTGATCAATTATGCATCTAGAAGAAACTCATAGAAGATGCTTCAGAGAAAGATGCTCGTCTTTAATTTCCTACATCCTTGTAGCGTTACTGAATATCTTTGGACTTACTGGCTCAGAGGATAGCACTGTTCTGTGCTTAAACCAATCGATTGGACATCATCCTATTGATATATAGATAAGAATTGTTCTGCGAGTGCTTCAATTGTTAACTTCTTCTTGGCTGGGAAAAAAGAAATTCTTTTACCTACAAGTTAAAGTGAGATGATGAGTCTAATTAGAATGCAATATTCTTGAAAATACTGCTGCGAATGTGTAGCCATACTGGAAGTTCAAGAAAAAAATCACTGCAGAATGAAGGATAAAGAACTAAAAGGGGAAAATATGAATTTGTTTATTTCCCAAGATTTTTCTACTTGACCTTAGGGGAAAATGCTTTTAGCTCTAATGCCTATGACATTAGCGCTTATATGTTAGAGATTCCTTCTAGGAAAATACAGTGAAATAAGTTTTTCTACATTGCCCTTTATTAAAGAGTCCGGTTTTGAGGTGGCAAGTAGTACAAGTCATTCCAGCCACAGAACGGTAAGTAAGATCTCAGCCTCTTAAAGAGAAGGAACATAAATGAGAGATTTTCAAGCAGCTAAGCCAGATGAATTTCCTCCAAGGGTGCTTAAAGAACTGACGAAATCTTATGGCTGTTCATAGTTATCTTTAAGAACTTGGGAAGGGTGAATGAACTGCCAGGAAATTGTCTCTGGACAACCACGGTTTCTATCTTTAAAAGAAATGGTGCTGAGAAATTATAGACCACCTTCAATTTCTAAAAAAATGAGCAATCAAATAAAATATTTCTAAGCACCTGAGAAGTAAGGAGATGAGGAACACTCACCGCTGATTTGCCAAGAGCAAACAATAGGAAACAAATATAATTTCTTTCTCCAAGTGGGTAACAGACCTTGCTCACTAAGGAGAAACAACAGATGCTATTTTTCTTGATCTTAGTAAAACTTCTGACACTGTCTCACATGACATTTACATAAGCAAGCAAAGGAAAAAATTGTATAGACAAAAAAATTAATGGGTATGTATAAAATGAGTTTGAAAATGGTACTTAGAGAGTAGTTAGTGATGTTTCACTGTCAAAATGGAAGGCTAAATTGTGTGGACTTTCACAGGATTCTATCCTGGTTATTGTGCTACCTGATACTGTCATTAATAATCTGGATGGTGGAAGAGAGGAATGTCCATTCTAGCGCTGCAAGGCATGCAAATCCTTTTGTTGAGTCAGTGCCAGAAAGACTTCGATATGAATAGCTTTGTTTTTTCTGCCTTCTTGCTCCAGCCAAGTAGTTAGAAATGCAATTATGCTAGCTTGCCCACTTAAGAGATCTCCCCCTCTAAAAATGTATCCTGCCGTATTCTAGAAGGGATTGTGCAACACCAGGCTGGGCTCCCAGAGTCAGCTGCACAGTCACTGTTCATCCAGTGATGATTCTCTCCCCACTCCTCTGCAATGGAGCTCTCCATACTCAATGAGCATGACTGTATATTCACCACATTAATGTAAATGCTGTTGTTTGTGTGCTGAGTGTGTGGAGAGAGCAGGAGCATGGACACTGTTCAATGGTTGCGTTAATGTCAATCATAAAAAATTGAGTAGGCTGCAGGACTGATGAGCATTTTCAAACTGTGACATTGCAGCCAATTGGATCAGTTGTCCAACTGCCAAACACATCATTAATTTAGACATTATGGCAGTGAAACAAGCAGCAAGTAAAGGGGGATGGGTCTGAAAGGCAAGAGCCAACAGGTTTCGTTAAAAAAAAAATCTAAAGCAGAAAAGGATTTTGTTTGGCTTTGTTTGCTCTCATTTGCTGGTATGTTGAACTCTACTAATTGATTCCATTAAGAGGAGACCTGTCTTTGTTAGGAGACTGGAGTTTTAAGGACAAATGCTTTTACAGATTGAGTATATTATAAAGTTGATGTATTTGGCCTCTTAGGCAAGATGCAAAACAACATCCTTGAAGTTCCATTAGCGGAACACAGTGTTCACATCTACATGATCCCCATAATGACTTCCTTATCAGCATACTTTAAAAAATAACCAGAAGCTGAGAAAACTGCTAGCAGGGTCCCTAGGGGAAGGACATCTTCATGAGGATTCCTTCCAAAGTTCTTCCTTATTCTTCCACTAGGAAGATCTGCCAAACTTTCCATTACGCAGTAGAAATTTGTCAGTCCCAGAGAGCTCCATGCCAAGGGTCTGCTTGCCCTGTTCTCCAGCAGTGCCTCTGCCTGCCTTTACCAGGCAGATGGACAGGAACTGCTCTGTTTTGTAAAGCCAGCCAGTGCAAGCTTTTAAAGAGAACTTTTTAGAACAGAAATGGCGATTCAGATTATAGATTAAAAAGGCAAACTCTCTTAGGGAGCATGCCTCCTTTTGTTGAGTATATTCAAGATGCCCCAATTTAATTCTTACCGTACCAGTGCTATTTCCACACAGAAAGGCATTTGCCTTATGATAATGGTAATATTTGGCATCCGAACCACCAGAACTTAATGGAATTGATGAGGAAAACCACTGGGTTCACACAGATGGGGCTCATGGACCACATGTGATAGACAGACTATACGATTCTGGACAAATGTTGAGAAGCAGTATAGTATATAGTTCAATAAATACTACTGGAATGTCCTCCAGTATATTGCCAGTGAGATAGTCCATGTAAGTAGACAAGACCATTCCTCTCTTCTGCTTTAATTCTAGACCGGATGAAAGAGATATGAGACAATGAGAAGACTCTTTCGTACAGCTGAATCCACACACTTATAATTCTGTGAGACAATCAGACTTGCAAACCAAAGACATGTCTTTTTAAGGTGTGGTTACTTGACTCACAAATAAACTCAGGAAATATAAGGTGAATGACTTGAATAACATACGCTAACTATAAATTTTGTCTCTTAACCTGCTTCAAAACAGCGCAAACCTAAACATTGTTGGCTTTAAACCAAAATTTTCAGTAGAATTTATAAAGCAGAGAAGGGTTCCTTAGTACTGAATTACATTTTTCAAAGAAAAATTGCAGCACAGAAGGGACATCAAGATATGACATTTAAAGACAATTAATGGTTACATTAAACCAGGTGGTAACAGCTCAGCTCCAGCCACAAACCCACTGTGTGTGCTGCTCAGGTGTTCTGTGAATTAGCAGAGAAAAATCTGACAGCCCACAAATTTTGATCACTGCTCAAGATGCAGTAGTATTCCTATGAAAGCTGGATATCTACCAGTAGAAATCTAAACCAGTGATTTAGCAATTAGCTCAAACCTGTCTATCTTGCAGCAGAAGGGAGTGGCCTTGTGTTCCTTCCACTCCATTGGCTGAGCACTCTCATTCCTGCCTAAGACCATATTGTAGTCAATACTTTACGTTCGTGAACAAACTAGCTTTATGCCTGCAGTCTTCTTTTTGAGTAAGACCCATTGAATCAATCACATATGGAAGAATAATGCTGACATTTATAAACAAAAGCACAGCTCATCAGGAAATGACCAACCTTTTATTCAAGCCATGTGGATTGTGTGAGAACACTGGCACTGCTAGACCAGATTTATACACATTCTAGCAGGAGGCAACACTACACGCAAAACCATAGAAGAGGTACCAAGAATAAACTTAGGATGGGTACATTTCACAGGAGCAGAATTAGATCCAGGTAGAGAAACCTGAGAGTAGTGTGCTTCTGAAAACCATTTGAGAATATGAGACATTACAAAATATTACAGTGATCGTGTAAATTTATTTAGTTCCGTGTGAAAGACAGACCTCCCCATCACAGTCTGCAACCTAAACACCCCCCAGGAGATCTCAGAAGGTGGTCTGTCATGCTTCCATTTTGTTACAATCTCTTGTCATTGTTGTCCAATTCAAGGGATCTCTGGTTAGATTTCATTACATAAAAAGTTGTCATCAGTCGTATCTTGTTTGCAATCTCAATTTTTTTCATCCAGAAAAAGACATTCTGGTCCTTTGAAGACCCTCCCTGTATATCTATGTGAAATCTAGATGATAAACAATATGCCAATGTGATCAAATTATAAGGAGAGATGGTCTAGCACCAATAGAAACAATTGACTCAATGATAGATCCTGTCACTTCAGAATTTGTCTCCATTAAGGACTGTGATGGACAAAAGGAGGTTCCACAAGCTCCTGAAGTTCATGCTCTGTGAGAAAAATTGTGGGTTTGGAAATGACTATCTATAACCTTTCTGTGATACATTTTATTGCTGGTAGGGAGGATTACAAAAAAGGAACTTGTAATTGGAGGGCATTTGTGTGGGCAGTAACAGAATAAAATGGCTGTATTCATCTTGCCTGGCTTTAGGTCCACAGTGATAATGGTTGCACATGAAACATTCATCTAATTGATGATGGAAAAGTGGCTCATTTAGAACTCTATTTCCAATAGATAGCAATATCACATTTAATGCTAAACAAAAACACCCACAACTTTTTAATGAGTTTTTGGACACAAGATTCTATCTTTTGTTAAAAAACCAATTTCCTATTAAGGAACAACTCTTCTAATCAATAGATTCTGATATTCCGCAGGTAACATGAATAAGGAGGAGGTTGTATGCATAAAAATGAAGGTACGAATACCTGTCATCAACAGAATGTTCTCAAAACTGCTCACGAGGTGGCATCTCATAGAGTGAGACTGTACTGTTAAATAGGACCACTTTTCTTCTTCTAAGTTGATTTAATTTTAATTTTTTTTTAGTTGTTACTATTACTTAAGTGGCAGAATCTTATTACTGGGAAAGAAAACTCTCACTATTTAATAACATAAAGCTGAAAATATGTGCAGCAGCTTCTGACAATTGCCTTGTACCATTTTAAACTTTTGTTTTGTTGTGAAAGATAGCATTTCTTGGTAGAAAGAAAACCTTCTAAAACGTGGATGCTGCAGTGCTATTTTCATGAATCTACAGGCATCCAGACTGAATCAATAGTTCTAAGAGGACTGCAAACTGTACCATTCATCTTAATGGAGTGTTTACTTTGGAACCTATTTATAACCTTGTAAACATTATTTTTATTATTTATTGATTTACTTGCTTACCAGAACGGAAGTTCAGACTTCTTTCTGTAACAAATTGAGTTTTTTGAGTTAGTTTTTAGGCTGTGCTCCCTACTTTATCTGGTCTTCACCCTGGCAATTTCACCAACACACAGCAAAAAAAAAAAAAAAAAAAGGCTAATTTTCAACTTAAAACCACACTTCTGAAAGTAAAGATCTTCCTGAGGTATCAGGTAGGAAATCAGGTATCCCCAGAAACCAATGCCCATGAGAAATTCTGGGGAAGGAAGGAATTACCAGCTGTCTCGGTAAGTACCGTTGCCAAAGCTGACAACTGAGAAATCAAGAGCTAGCAGCTTGTTCCCAGCAGAATCAGGATGAGGTGCAGTGGTATTTGAGATGATTTACTCCCAATGGCAATTCATAGACTGCTTCATGAAGCTGTCAGTTGATGTGAGGAAACAAGGATGCCCATAACTTCAAAAGCTCTGAACTATCAGCAGAGAGTAAACAGAAGCAGCACCGATGATAAAGAAGACATAAGAAACTTGTTTCTGCACCTAAGTGCAAATATTGACAGGGGGAAGATAAAGGAAACAAACCTGACTGTCACTGTCTTTCACTGCTGAACACTCTCGTAGGGCACTTGAGTTATTCAGACCGGAGAGTGAATTTCTTTTTTTTACGTAACACAGACCTCCACTGATATTTATTTCTGTAACACATTCAGACACACATCTGTATCAATTTCCATCACACAATTTTATTTCAATATTGGAAATTTCGGGACATTTCACTGAAACGGGGAGTATAGAAAGATTATGCAACTCTTAAAAATATTGCAGCAACTTAAAACGATAAAACATAATTTCTACTGAAAAAAATAGGACATTGGATTTGCATACATCACCAGTCAAAAGAAACGGTTCACACCGTGGGCAGACAACTGTTTTGTTGTGTTCACTGATGAAGCACAGGCTCTTTGTTTAGCAACGAAGAGGAAGAGGTGAAATACTTGAACTGAAGGAGAGACTCTGCTGCCCGGGTCGCCTTCAAAAGGATCACCAAATGACCAGCCTCACGGGAGCAAGCAGACACGCTGACGGCATAAATGAGATGACACGGTGAAAACAATACTGAGCACCGAATGCTTCCTCCCTCTTCCTGACAGAGAAGTAAAAAACCTGCAACCATCACCCCCTTACAAACCAAGAGGAAGGAAACTCCACCAGGGGTGCATGTTAAGAAAATAAAAATGCTTTTATCCAGCATTTGGTATGCTGTGGTGGGAGCTGAATCTGCAGTGGGCTCAGACCCCCCTGGGAAGAACTCAGCACCCACTGAAATCAAGGGACCAGAGAGATCCAAATAGCACCAAAGTGACCCAGACAAAGAATAAACAAGGTTTGTTTATTCAATAAGAAACAGAGTTCTAGCTTTTTTTTCCCCCGGGTTTGAAATCACATTAGAGTGAATTAAACTGGAAACACAGGCAGCAGCAGGGGGTTGTATAGTCTGATCTGAAATGGACGTGCCAGATTCTGAATTGCTAAAATCCCTGATCAGCCACGAGGTGGTTCAGCAGATGAGTCTGATATTGAGTAGGCGTCCCTCAGTCTACATACTTTTCTGAACTGCTTTTGTCTCAAAAAAATCTCATGACATGTCTCTCTCATAGGCTGAAAGCTCATCCTAGTGTCAGTCAATCAGCCAGTACAAAAATAGAGCTTCTTCTCGATATCAAATCATAGAATCATAGAATCTTTTAGGTTGGAAAAGACCTTTAAGATCATCAAGTCGAACCATTAACCTAGCACTTCCAAGTCCACCACTAAACCATGTCCCTAAACACCGTATCTACACATCTTTTAAATACCTCCAGGGGTGGAGACCCCACTTCCCTGGGCAGCCCGTTCCAATGCTTGACAACCCTTCTGGTGAAGAAATTTTTCCTAATATCCAATCTAAACCTCCCCTGGTGCAACTTGAGGTAATTTCATCTTGTCCTGTCACTTGTTACCTAGGAGAAGAGACCAACACCCACCTCACTACCCCCTCCTGTCAGGCAGTTGTAGAGGGAGATAAGGTCTCCCCTGAGCCTCCTCTTCTTCAGACTAAACAACCCCAGTTCCCTCAGCCTCTCCTCGTAAGACTTGTGCTTCAGACCCTTCACCAACTTTGTTGCCCTTCTTTGGACATGCTCCAGCACCTCAACATCCTTCTTGTAGTGAGGGGCCCAAAACTGAACACAACATTTGAGGAGCAGGCTCACCAGTGCAGAGTAAAGGGGGATGATCGTTTCCCTGATCCTGCTGGTCACATTATTTCTGATACAAGCCAGGATGCTGTTGGCCTTCTTGGCCACCTGGGCACACTGTTGGCTCATATTCAGCCAGCTGTTGACTAACACCCCCAGGTCCTTTTCTGCTGGGAAGCTCTCCAGCCACTCTTCTCCAAGCCTGTAGCGTTGTGTGGAGTTGTTGTGACCCAAGTACAGGATCCAGCACTCGGCCTTCTTGAACCTCATACAGTTGGCCTCGGCCCATTGATCCAGCCTGTCCAGATCCCTCTGTAGAGCCTATCTCCCCTCAAGCAGGTCGACACTCCCACCCAACTTGGTTTTATCTGCAAACTTACTGAAGGTGCACTTGATCCCTTTGTCCCTATCATTGATAAAGATGTTAACAGAACTGGCCCCAACACTGAGCCCTGGGGAATACCACTTGGGACCAGCCACCAACTGGATTTAACTCCATTCACCACCACTCTTGAGGCCTGGCCACCCAGCCAGTTTTTTACCCAACAAAGAGTACACCTGTCCAAGCCAAGAGCAGCCAGTTTCTCCAGGACAATGCTGTGGGAAACAGTGTCAAAGGCTTTACTAAAGCCTAAATGTTAAGCAATATCCACAGCCTTTCCCTCATCCATTAAGTGGATCACCTTGTCATAGAAGGAGATCAGGTCAGCCAAGCAGGACCTGCCTTTCATAAACCGATGCTGCCTGGGCCTGATCACCTGGTTGTCCTCTACCTGCTGCATGATGGCACTCAAGCTGATCTGCTCCTTAACTTTCCCCAGCACTGAGGTCAGACTGACAGGTCTGTAGTTCCCTGGATCCGCCTTCTGGCGCTTCTTGTAGATGGACATCACATTTGCTAATCTCCAGTCAACTGGCACATCCCGGTCAGCCAGGACTGCTGAGAAATGGTGGGAAGTCGCTTGGTGATCCCTTTTGCCAGTTCTTTCAGTATCCGTGGGTGGATCCCATCTGGCCTCATAGACTTGTGTGTGTCTAAGTGGTGCAGCAGGTCACTAACCATTTCCCCTTGGATTATGGGGGCTTCATTCTGCTCTCTGTCCCCTTCTGATACATCAGAAGAACAGAGATATTTCCTTAGTCTAACCACAGTCCTGGTGGCCCATGCTGCCTGAAAGTCTGTCCTGAGGTGGCCCATGCCAGGTGTTGAATTTAGAAGATGAAGCAAAGGGTCAGCAAAGGGTGTGATCAAGGAACAACTTTCTCATAAAAAGCACAGCGAAGTGCTGAGGACCTCAGAATGTTCAGGACCAGGGATTTTACTTGCACAATATCCAGAGCCCCCAGCACACCCCATGGAGCAAAGCTGTAAGGGTCTAAAGTTTGGACTACTTCTTCCTGAGAGTGGTGAGGAGGCACCAATTAAACACCACTAATGCCTTCATGAATCAAGTCTTGGTTCTTTGGTGGCTCAAGACTAATTAAAGTATTTTGTTCTAAAAGCTCTTTAAAGAAAATCTCAAAAGCTTTTATTTCTGACAGTGCCTCTCCTTTATATCATGAGGAGAACAGGTATTTTCTCTGACAAGCTTGAAGCAAAAAGAGCATTTAACGGATGTGGTGTCCTCATCCCCATTTATTGCTCCTTTCATTCCCTGAGAGCCCAGTAGGACCACTGATTCTCTCAAACCCATCCTACTCCACAGAAATTTACATAATGTGTTATTTTGTGTCTTTCTATACCTGCTCCTCAAATTCCCTCTCAACTTTCCTAATTCCTATCCTTTTACCTCTCATAAAGTGTGCTATTGGCTTCAACTGGCTTTGAGTTCTCCGAAGGACATGTCCGTGATACAACCACAATCTTGAAGCCTGCCATCTAAATGTGGATTTTTAAAAAAACTTTTTAGTTCCTTTTTTGTTTAGTTACCTGTGCTTCCTGTTAATCAACTGTAATACGCTTAAGTGGTTACCATGCTGATTCTGTGTGTCTGCTCACTCTAACCATACAGCATGAAATTAGGTCAGAATGAAATGTGAATAAGTGTAGGTTTGTTTTTTAATAATATTGTAATCTGAGATTTCAATCTAAGTAAAGTTTGGGAATCTAAGTAAAGTTTGGGTGAGTTTAGCTCTAGGTCAGCTGAGTTCATGTTCTGTCCAAAGCAGATAGTCCAATCCTGTCCAAAACGGCGGCAGCAGGAACGGTATGTACAAACCCTAGTGTATGGTTATTTAAATAGTGATCCCTCCTGCTTTTCAGTTTTCATTAGTTTCCTATATTTAAGTGAAGAGTCTGTGAGTAGTGACTGAAGTAGAGAAAATGGGCTGCTTAGGTCTTTGAAAGCATTCCAGTGTTCTTCTATTTGCTATGAATAAAGAAGTCAAATATAGCTTATCTAGTGATTCAGAGATCTTCTAGTGATTAACATTGCTTGGATGATCTGAAACACATCTTGATTTCAACACTGGCTTAACTGCATGACTACACAAACTTTAGATGGAGAACAGTATCGTTTCTATTAAGACGTTTAAGGCAAAGACTTTTGGATAAATGCAGTAGCATCATTAGTTATGAAAACACCTTTCATGCCAAACCCTGTATCTTGTCCTGTTTTTTTTAATGATTCTTTGATATCGGAACCTTTAAAACCCATCTCTCTTGTGCTGTCTGCCAATGTTCAGAAATATACATAGGCAAGACTTCCCAACTTAACTGCACGTATTTAATATTCTTAGAATTATGCTTTTGGCATGTCTTTTCACTGTCATAAATGAGGAGAAGCACTGCTTGAGGAAAACACTTCTTTTCGCAGGGCATTTGAGTTCTCCCCTACAGCTGTATGTTAAAAGCTGTGAAAAGGCAAGGTGTGTTAGTGTTGATCGCTGAAGCCAGCGGGTGCCCTTCAGCCCAGTGCTGTTTCTCAAAGTAGCCAGGCTACTGCAGCACTGGGGGGAGAGGGCAGGGATCTTACACAGGCCTGCAGCAAGGCCTCATCTGCTCAGAAATTTTCAAGAAAAACTGTGTTCAATGGAAGAATGGAGAATCATCCATGACTGCTCTTGGCAATAAGTATTTTTTGTTCCCTAAGAGTATTTGCTTTCATTTGGTGTCCTTCAGAGGATACTGAGCTGTGTGCCTTTTTTAGGCAGAGGCTGGCATGGCCATACCTTATTGCAGAAGCAGATGAATTGACCAAGAAGCCACCTAAGCTAGAAAATGATGAAAAAAAAAAAAAAAACCACACCAAAAACGAGGAGAAAGAGCTGCTTAGAAAGCCTGCAATTCTCAAGAAGGCTTAATGTTGGGCTGCCAAGAACTGCTCCCTAAGTCTCTGCTGTGAATCTGCTCCTGAAATCAAGTCTCTGCAGCAACTGCACCTTTTCCTATCCTTCTCCTTTCCCATCCTTCCCTACAAATACCAATCAACTCAATGACAATGACCAACTGATTACTAAATAGTCTGGGAGAATAAGAAAGGAGATCACTCCATTTTCTTCTCTACCTGCTGGAGCTTGAACCCCTTCCAATTACGGCAGGATCCAGGCACCGAGTTCAGGGTTGTCATGTCCCATCCTCTTCTGATGAGACCTTTCCACTTGACATATAAAACTTCAGCACACTAAGGAATTAGATGGATTCCACATTGCTCTTTCTGGATCAATGCTCAAATTACTAAGCTAGTGAGTTTTTATCTGGCTTTCTCTCAAAAAAAAATCTTGGTAATTTCCAAATTACTGAAATGCTCAGGAGGAAAGGAGAGATGGAGAGGTACCCCAGTTCCCGGAATACCCTGCCTTTTAGAGGGTAGTCACTTTTCTAGGCAGTGAAACACACGTACTCTTGTCTCTTCAGATACAGGAAAGAGCTGAAGCTAGCTTTCCGTACAGAGAAGTGTTCAGACAGGAGGGGAGAAGGGTGCTATTCATCTGTTTCGTGCCAGTGCTAGACTAGTGTGTTTTTTTTTTTTTTGAAATTCATTTGGGGTTGGGCCTAGTGGGTGAGATGGGTATCTATTTTGCAAAGCCCATGAGGGCTTAAACAGAATCATGATGTCTAGCTGCTATGTGTTACTTGTGGCTTGGCTGCACAGACATATGTATAGTCACAGAGATGAAGGCACCTTTGGGAATTCTCTGGTGTGTGAACATAATTGTAATGCTTCTGTGATGTGCACCAGTTTTGAGCATCAATATTTTGAATCCAGCCTACACCCTATAAACTTGTGCTTGCAACAAGAGGACAAGCAATGTCCTCTATCAAGGCTTTCAGTTAAATTAGTGCCTTCAGAAATAGAATCCACACATTAAATGATGCATGACTGAAACTGGAGTGAACTAAATGAAGAAATTCAATGTATAATTATTCACTTAAATGGTTATATTATTACACTGCAGAAATATGCCAAAGCCCAGTTTCATTCTCATTTTCTTGTGCCACTGACCACAATGCTAAATGTTGATCATACTAAGCTGTGCAGCACTCACAATGTATGTCTTTGTCTCTGTAATGGTTCTTCACTTTTCCCAAATATTTCATGATATATCTGGGTCCTAAAAGAGATAGGTCTAGCCAATTTAGCTGTATTTACTTCTTAAGACCTCGTGAGAGATAATAAATATGCTGTCATTGAGTTTTGTGTCCCATTCTCTCTGCATAGATGAGCAGTGCAAATAACAACCACGCTGTCATACTGTAGTCTCATTATCTGGAGTGGTTTTCCCTGCTTGGATATTATACTATGACCTACTCCTCTCCCCATACTCGTCACCTGCCTTTGTCTCTACTACAGACTGCAACATTTCTGAGGCAAATACTGCTTGCCTGATGAATATATGAGCCTTTTGTGTGTCTTGATTACCTCAGAAGTATAAACAAATCTAGGACTGCTTTTTTATTTTATGTCATGGGGGAGGGATTTATTTCACATATGTGAAAAAAGAACCTAAAATCCCTTCTTCTAGCATGCCAGAGAATCGTAACAATAATTCAGGTTGACAATGACTTCTGGAGGCCACCTGGTCAGTCCTGAGTTCAAATCAGGGCCAACTTGGTAGTTGGAGCTGGTTGATCAGGGGCTTGTCCAGCAGCATGTTGAGTATCTCCAAAAGTGGAGATCCCACAGCCTCTGTGGGCATCTCTGCCAGTACCTATCCACTGCCTTCGTGACAATTATTTTCCTTGCCTTCTGTCGGAATTTCCCTTGTTGCCTCATGTCTTTTCTATCATTATCTATTCCCCTTCCCCACCCTCCGAATCCTGTTATCTGATGATTTTGTTTCTTAGAAGATGACTTACTCACAGCACAGATATCTAGCTCATATTAGTTTATGTAAGAAAATGTCAGTTGCAAACTCTGTTCCTGCTGTGCCTTTCTCCAGCACTGGGAACTAGAAGACTTCTAAGAGGTCTCTGTGTGTATGTATATAAGAAAGCATTTCTCAGAAGCCCATATTCTTTGCTCTGATGCCTCTTAAGTCTCTGAAGACTTAAGGTCTAAGCCAGATTTTCTATAAAAGTGTATTCTGTTTCAGGACATGTAGGCTGCTGGGCACATGGCTCTTTACAAGCTTATGGGTGGACTGGCGTGTCTCAAGGCATGGGTCCACACCACAGGGCAGCATGCCAGAGGCCTTCACTGCTAGTGGTATCTTGATGCTGCTTAAGCCCAGCTGCATTAAATGCTTTCAGGTCCAAATATGGGCCTGGCTTAGAGACCATAGAATGGTTTGGGTTGGAAGGGACCTTTAGAGGTCATCTAGACCAACCCCCCTGCAGGGAGCAGGGGCATCTTTAACTGGATCAGGTTGCTCAGAGCCCCGTCCAGCCTGGCCTTGAACGTTTCTAGGGATGGGGCCTCCACTACCTCTCCAGGGGTAGCTGACTTACCAGCAGGTAACAGCAAAATATAGACAAGGACCAGATACAAATGGAAACTTAAAAGCTACTTTTGAGCACATCCTTTTTACTGTTACAAAACAATAAAGTAGGGAAGGTGCATTGAGCCATTCATTATTCCTTTCATTAAAATGCACATAAGGCTCTTCAACAGGACACTATAATGGTGTTGACACTTTTCTGTGATTGTAGCACTATGTCAAAATCTCTCTCCAGTGAAGAACTGCAGGGGATTTGGAAGGCCTGAGGGGGCTTTTTCTTTTTAGTTTCATACTTCATTTTTTCTATTTCATAACGCTCAAAGTGGAGGAAGAAAATCAGGTCTGTGACCTTCTCCAGTTATCCAAGTAGAGTCAGTTCTAATTTTCCATTTTTTACATATTTATTCACGATAATGCCTGAATGGGTACTATTTTAATTTGCTTCTTTTCACTTCTTTCCGTTATAGTTATGTTAGTTAATGCTACTTTATGAAACGCACTCATCTCAATATACAGAAATCTGACAATTCTAATTTTTTGGTGATAATGGGTAATATATTTGTATGCCTGCAATACACTGAATTAAGATCTTACTCATTAAGAGGTTTTTTCCCCCTCTGTTTTCTCTAGATATGGGTGTAGATTTTGTCCCTGCCAGGACTTCTTTGTCTCAAACTATGATGCAAGCTTTGCTTTAAAATGATCTCACTGTATTTTTAAACAGTAACTATTCCATGTTCTGTATTTTTTTTTCTGATTCGCTTTCTTTGTGTTTGTGTTTCTCATCCTACACAGAAATAAACTGTAGAAAGTATCTCTCTCTCTCTCTTTGTGTATGCATAATACATATGATATATCTATAGTATTTGTAGAGGCTCATTTGTACAGGCTGAAGAGGTATTTTGTGGAATATTTCTCTGGGATATATTAAAGGATCTTGAGAGGGGAGGGTTTGTAGTGCACTTTATAAAAAGGAAAACACAGCAATATTTCTGGATACTCATTACTCCACACTGCAGGTGGTCAGAACGTGAAGAAACCTCTCTGTGGACCTTGGATTTGGTAAAAACAGAAGTTACAGAGGCTAGAAAGCTGTTGTCAGTAACTATGCTCTGGAAGTCATGGCCCAAAGCTATTCTTACTCCTTTAGAAGCAAACCAGTCTATTCACATGCATAAACAGTGTGTTCTAGTGAGTTCTCAGGAGTCATTGATTTAAAGAATGGCTCCCACTACTATCTTTTGAAGCAACTTGTAAAGTATTATGGCCTACCCTTTCTTTAACAGGAATGATTTGTATCTGTCAAAAAGTGTTTTGTATTTTTTTCCCATAAATTTGATAGTATTAGCATTAGTTAGTTCTTGTACTTGGTCTTTTAAATGTTGGTATTTCTTAACCTTCCCTGTCACTGTGTCTTTCAAAGATGTTAATTTACTCTTATATCTCATCGTTATATCTACCACCAAGGCTCGGTCTCCTTTAACGAAAATAAATGACAAGCACAAATCTGAGATTTCAAGGTTTTAGCTACAACAGAAGGGTCCTGTTTTTTAGCAACCAGGATGCTGAATTATATTATAGAAGTTTCTTTTGTAGTAGTATATGGTGATGGAAAATAAATAGTGAATCATTCAGCTGGCTTCTAGTTGGACAGTGCTGAGCTTTAAAACACCTGGATATGAATGAACCACAGGTACATTCCTTGTGACCAAAAATCTTATATATGTGTAGGAAGATTAAAATCTGGAAAAAAAAATATTCTATATAAAGTGATTAGAGCTTTTTTATAAGCCCACATGAGTATTTATGACCAACAGTCAGCAGCTGGGTAGTAAAAATACCTCCAGTGCAGCTACATGGATTGAAATGAAAAAGTGAGACCTGCTAATTATTGGTGTCCTAGGTCTGTATCTCTTCTCAATGATGGCATAGCAGCACTGCTCCTCACTGTCATGATCTGGGTGTCTGCAGGACTGTCCTGCAGCCCTTGGTAGAGGCTTAAGATCAGCATCTGCCTTCACGTCACCTGCATGACGGTGGTGCCTCCATGTTGGAGAAATATGTGTGTGCCTGATTGCCTTTGGCCTGCCCGGTGACTGAAGGATAGACTGGGGATGGAGGCAGTAATAAGTACGGAGGAATCACAGCTATAGCCTCCTGGCATGTACATCTATGGTAAGTCTTGCTGCTGGGTTCATGGGTTAGAGAAAGAGGTGTGCCAAAGTATTTTTGGTATCTCTTGCAAAAAATACCAAGGAGTACTGGAAAGCTGAGGTGGTTTCTAGGCACAGCGTGAGAGAGCTTCACTAAGGTCAAGTGTCCACAAATTATTCCAACAGCTGGGGAAGGGACATTTCCACATTCCTGAGACCAGGGTGCTGCTGTCAGCGCTACCAATCCTTATTCTCTTTGCAGTTCCAATGACCAAGACAGAGCTGTCTACTCTGCAGTGCTCTTACAACATGTAGGTTCTTGTAACTTCTGTGCTTTCAAAGGGAGCGTAAGCCATCCTGTATTAGACACATATTTTTAAGAAAAGTATGGTCTATTTCCCTTTACTTCCACTTATTTATTTATTTATCCCCTTTACTTCCACTTATTTATTCACACTTCTGATATTTACCAGTACAGAAAAAGAGGATGGATAAAAAAATGTAATATTTATAAACTGGCAAACAGTTTAAGTGGTACAAAATATAATACTTTCTATCCAATTTGCAAGAGCTCAAATAAGCAGGCAACAGAGGTAAAACTAGAGTTACTGAAGAGAGCAATGACGTGGATAATATGGAGAAGTGAAGGTGGCTTGCAATGAAAATGAAACCCAGGGAGCATCTACTGTTAACTGTAAGCCACAAGAAGCTGCTGGCAACGATACTTTGGGGAATAATGGCCATTTCTTTCCAGTGGTTTTCTACTAGTTTTCTCCCCAAATGCTGTCATGAAATTGAAACCCTGCCTAAAAGCCATTACACCTAACATATGCTCAGAACTATTTCTGAAACTAGCTGTTGTCCCTGTTCTAATTTCATTGGTTGGGTATCTACATCAAAATCACTGCTATTTTAATTGGCATACACTGACAGATTTTTCGTGCACTTTATAGACAAATATGGAAAGTTAATTTCCCTCCCAGCACTATGCTTCATCCAAGTGACAATTGCAAGTAGCTTTTAAGAACAGGTCTTAAAAAAAATCTTTCAGGATAGATGATCATGCAGTCCTGCAGGATGTAACTTTTTTTTGTTGAGATGTTCTAGTGGGCGATGCAAGCTGGCAGTCTAATGTTACCTGAAAGCTCTTTATTTGTCTGTGTAGAGTACTTTTTGTAGCTGCTTCCTATAAAGAAATCATATGACACATAAGGTCCAGAGGAGAATCCACTGAGTCACAGAGGGAGGATACTGGCATGAAGGTTCCTTGGAGGAGTGTACCTTTCATCTGTCCTTTGCAGAGGGAACTTGAATTTCTAGCGGTGGCACTCTGGACCATCCTTGCCTCCTGTGCACCATGATGCTTTCAGTGCTTATAGCTGACCAATACTTAGAGCCAGTCCAAGGCTTCACAAGGCCAAAACCAAAATAAATGCATCTGTGGGCTGGAAAAAAATTAATTGCAGGGCACCATCCTTCCAGATTTGGGGAACTGAGGCTGAGAAAAGTATTTCTGCCCTTGATGCAAGCAGCCATTGCTCCATTGCCTGGGCAGCCAGTCTCATCCTGTGCCTGGATGCAAACAGCCTCCCTGCCAGCCTTGGGCGAGCACGTCTGCTCCTCAGGCACTATGAGGTGCTCCCAGGCAAATGGTAGGGGGTGCCATGGCTGACTTCCACTATCCAGCTTCCCTTGGCTCCTTCCCTGTTCTTGAAGCATCTACCAGGTGCAGAGCCAGGTCCCTCAGCAGCAGCAGCATGACACAGGTGGGGGCAAGCACAAAACAGGGCACAGTGGTACAGCCTCGGTGGTCTGCTACTTAAGCGGGGGAGCTCATTCCATCTTGGCATCTTGTATGTACTGCAAGAATAGCTCAGGAAAGCAGTACTCTGCCACTGCCTCTGAGTCTCCATAGGTTGGGCAAAAGAATGAGTCTACAGCTGGGAAACTTGGGAGATTTCCCTCTCTCACTTTAGACTGTGATTTTGTTGCTGTTATTCATGTGCTATGCTAGGAACCTGCTGCTTGGCTTATGCTTAAAGCAAGCCCCCTCCATGAGATTACCTGAAATGCTGGCACAATTATACTGCTTGGTTTTGCTTCAGGTTGCACAGCAGTATAAGGAATGAAAATTCAGGAAAAGATAAGCATTTTGTCAATGGTGTATTGGAAGAAATTCAACATAGGCATTTCCCTCATGCTGCCATCAGTTTGCATTTAGTATGGACAGATAACACTCAGTAGACTTCAGCATTGTAGGTCTTCAGGACCATGATTTGGGATACAACTAGCCTTCAAGAAAAATAGTGCAAAAGGTAAAGAAAAACAAACAGCAAAAATAACTCTATAATAATAATTTCTGTAGAATGTAATGTAGAGATGTGTAGCAGTGTTTACTAGCTTCTGAAGGAGTAGCTTTGTAGAGCTAACAGTTCATTAAAATGAGAATAGCAGGGAACCTGAGTTATTTTGCTGATTCATGAACTCTGCAAACACAAATGCTGGTAAAGTAGTTATTCAGTGTGCTTCCATTACATTAACAGAACTGTTCTGGGTATTACTACTAGAAAAAGCAACCTATAGAATCAAGTACTTAGGATCTGATTTTCAAATTGCCCTCCTTTTTGCATTTGCATTGATGTTTTGCATTTGTTTGAAGCTTGCATCTGCTTCCAAACAATAAGCACTAATTTTAAACCTGTTTAGTACTCATTTAACCCAGATAGTTCTTTTGTGGCCATTTCACATGCATCTGGGATTCAGTGCAAAGAGGTTGCATGGAACAAAATGAGGGGAAAATTCTACTAACCAGCAGCTGCAAGAAAGGGCCAAAAGAAAAAAAAAGTGAAAATACCATACGAATATGCTACCATCATGACTTGAGAAGCAGGCACATAGATAGTGACCCTGTGATTATGATAGGTAAACACCGCTGTGGCTGGTGACTGGCTACTGGGAAACCTAAGCTTAGTTTGTGTGAGATATACTTCTTACTGGTACAATGGATCTTTGATATGCTTTAAATAACTTGCATTACTTACACGTCAGCTGATGTTCAGTGAAGACTGCCAGAGCTTGACACTCAAAAAGGTGTTATAAGGAACAGAACATCAGATAGCATGAACTGGCAATATTAAGAACCCATTTCCTATAACAGCTAAAGCATCCACTGGAACCTGTTCTTGTGGGAAGTCCAGAAGGGCATGGGTTTTATTCATATAAGGGACATTTAAAAAATGTCCTTGCAGTGGGCTATCACAAACTGAAACAGATATAGCTGCCGGTAACTGAGATGGCAGTTTTCCCATCCCTCTGTTTGGGGTGGCAGCCCACTTCCAAACCCTTGGCTCACCATACGACCATTTAGATCCTCCTTCTAAAGGAGGCAAACTTGCACAAGAATGCCAAACTGTTGCCTGAAATACCTGGAGTGAGAGTGTGTGTTCCTACCTGCTGTATCTGCTGTCAACCATAAGTAAAAAGGCCTTACAAACAGCTGGTAGGGAGGAAATCAGCTTGTTAAAAAGCCATTTGTTTGTTTAATGCGAGCCAAACCCCCAAAGTACCTCAACATCTAGTTCACCTCTGACCAAGACTATAGGTACTTCTTAGTCATAAAGACTACTACGTAGTCATAAACCCCAAAGCTAATGAGGGCTGAATAGCTGAATGCATGTTACCTCGATACACCACAGTCCAAATGCAGCTCTCATTTAATCATATTAAGCTAACTGGAAGTCAGTGACGTGACCTAGTCAAAAGTCCACTGAGGCTAAGGATGTATGTGCTCACTCAGATTCCATCATTAGGTAACCATCATGGGTGAGAGGAGAGCTGTTCACTCGATGTAAGCACCTGTAACACAATACAGCGTTGCAAAGTCCTTGTGATCCAAACCAAAATAGGTACAAGCTTGGAAACTCTATCCACTGGTACCCCTCTAGGGTAGTATTTATCTTATCTTCTTTTGTTATATCAGTGTTAATGAGACCTGGGGGCAACATGATGCTTCTCAGCCTAAACCAGTGGTTGCGTTCCCAGAGCAGCACCTGTCGTAAGGTGAGCTCTTGCAATGTGTCACCCTTGCTCCCATGCTAGATGGCTTATTACCTTTTTCCTACAGAGACTCAACATGTAACAATGTGATAGACATCTGGAACAAGTCACAGTGCCAAATGCCACATCTGCAATTCCATTTTAAGGCAGTGAGAGGACTTGATGTTAACTGCTTTTATCTACTGTCAGCCACTGACATCATTTGGGAAATGAATGGGAAAACAGTGATGCCAGAAATTTCCCTTTATGTATATCTGAATATGATTTCCCTTTCACCTGTCTGCACGTGTGGTTGATAAGGTGTCTATTTTGATTCCAGCACATTATCTTAATCTTAACACTATCTGAGCGTTATCTTAACGCAGTGAGAAGATCTCTCTCTGTCTCAGGTAAAAAGCAGGCAGAGCGTTTAGGAAAGCGTACAGCGTTTCTGTACCTAGAACTTTTTCTCTGCTGTACAGTAGGAAACCGAAATGAGGGATCATGTTGTCCAAGTAGCGTGGCTTCAGAGTTTCATGGTTCTTAAATAGCAGTTGTTCCTCCTGACATCAGCGGGGATTTGCAGGAGTTCAGCACATTTGATGCAGTTCTCTTATTTAATGCTACTCAGAAACTTAGAAATGTAATTAAAAAGATATCTTTCCAGAAATATAGTCTTGAATTAATTCCTCTATGGAGAAGGTATTTATACAAAACAAACCCCACCTTTTGCATCTTACTTTCCTGGATAAAACAAACAGTTCAAATAATAAGTAAAATAAAATATATTTTTTTAAAGACCTGAGTTTGCTCGGGGTACAACCTAGTCCAGGAAAAATATGTCCCAAAATAAAAGCAGGAGACCATCAGCTGCCTCTCCTTCACCCAAGGCTTACATGTATTACTGGATCAGAAACATGAAGCCCCTTAATGGAGCACTACCCAATACAACACATGTAATTGAATAACCTTGAGAGGAAAGATTGGGGAGTTAAGGGAGAAGATCAATTTAAAATCGCTTAATGGATGGAGGCGTTTAAAATTTCATAGACTGAAGAAGGTGAAAGGTGCTATGGAATAATTGCTTCCATCCTCTGGAGACAGTGTCTTAAGATGTAAATGAGAGTCCATGTTCCAGTGATTTATCGTATGAGAAATATACCATCACCAAAGGAAAGAAAATTGTGAGATAAAGAAAGATTAATTTCTGAACCCTGGAAAGATATCTTCCCCTGAGGCTTGATCCAGTGTCCACTGTAATCAGTGGAGGATTTCATTCTCACTGAAAGATGCCAGTGGACTTCAGTAAGTGTTGCATGAGACCCCTCATGATGGTATAGCTTTGCAGAAGACAACTAAATTGTTATGAAATGGATGTCAGCTCCTGAATATCAAGTCTGTAGCACTCCTGCACAGAAACAGGTTCCCTGAAATGAACACATCTGGTCATGGAAAAAGCAAAAGCTTTGGAACCAGGCAGGCTCAGAGGGTCTCTATAAACTCTTTGGTAGACACGGGTGCGTGGCCTGCTCCATGATGTGCAGCTACATTGTAAGACTCAGAATATCTGAAGCTCAGTAGACTACATATCCAATAACACCTTGTTGTATGTAGCATCACAAATTTATAAATAGGGCCCTGCACTGGCTGGTCTGTCATGGATTTGATGTCTCTTGTCCCTAGAAGGCAATCTTGGGCATACAGCAGTCTGAACAAGTGTGGTCCGTCATGCTCAAGTGTGGTCCTTCCATGCTGCAGAAGGATGTTTGGGACTGTCCTAAGGATGGCATAAGTTCAAGTCTTTGTCTTGCTATGCCTGGAGCTCATACAAATTCCCTATGTGAAAACATCCAAATAGTATCAAACCTTGGGACTTAATGGCTTCAGTGTAGAACTGGACCTACTCTTAAAAGCAAGCTATACCTTGCCAGAGGACATGGGAATCAGTCTTTGGCAAAGGTGCATCTTGACGATGAAGTCAGTTGAGGCCCAGCAAGTCCTTTTTTGGCCAGCTTCTTGCACATGATGTATTTCATCTCATACAAACTGTAAATAGCTCTATGTGACTGGCACATGTTATGAATTTCACCTGATAGGAGCTGTATGACATGTTACCCATCTTCTAACATATATCAAAGTATTGCACCAAAGTCCTATCCTTTTGTTTCCTTTCTGTGTTCAGAATATACTTTATGATTTAACTTTCCCTTGGTGACTAACTCGTGGGGGGAAAAAAGTCACATAACCCATTTCTTCATGGAAAACTTTAGCATGGAAGACGCTCCCCACTGTATGCTTCTCTGTTCTTAACTGCACGTCAGCTAATCTCTGCTGGCCTTGCCAGAGCCCGAAGAAACAAGTTTACAAAGTAGAGATCCCCCTAACCACTGTCTCACCCTCGCAAGCCCTCCGTCTCACAGGAAATGGTTCTTTCTCTAAACTCTGACACTGCTGCTGCTGAAGTGCACTTCAGTTCTGAACATATTATTCTACCATTCATAGGCCTTTGAACTGTTGCTTTTAAATGTGGCTGTTGAATTAATGAATAATTTTGCCAGGTGTTAGAGCACATGAAGGGAATACCAGCTATACGCATTGGTTGATCTGTGCTCATTTTTACATTACAAGATGTTTATTAGGGTAAGATAAAAGGTCTGGCTCATTCCCATACCTTTAATATGAAATTCAAATAATGAAGACAGAGAGAGCAAAAAACTTTTGAGCAATTAATGAATAAACAAATGTGATTTACAGAGCCAAGGAAACCAAATTATTTGTCTATATGCAAAACTCATTAAAATATTGCTTATTTAATCTGACTTAGATTAAAGGAATAATGCTGTTATGTCAGGTTGTCATCTTTTCTGATGAGAACCATGACATATCAGTGACTACAACATACATAAAAAATAAAGAGGCTTCAAGTGTTATAACACCTGAGGTGCTTGATTATTTGGAGGAAACTGAGAAGGAGGAAACTGGTTGCCATTCATTTGCTGAAAAATGAACATCTATCTTTACACTTCTGTCTGGCCATGAACAGAAGCCACGGAGTAGTTCTTCTCCCAGGATGAACTGCTTTTGAGCAGTGGTGGTAGGGAAGTAGAAGGGTTGCCCTTCTTTGAAGCTCCAGAGATAGACCTCACCTAAGCGCAAACTCTAAGTGGGCAATGGTGCTTGAGGTGGAACTGTTGGTCTTAGTCTGTGCCTGGATTTAGGTTTTGATGTATGCCATGACGTCTTTAGAGGTGCTATTTTCCCACTTATCCAGAATAACACCTCTGTAGAGCATGGTCTATTCTCATCTGTGTTACAGGTCAAGGTTTCCTCTGTGTAGAAATCAGGATACAGGGAAGAGGATCCTCCCAAGTCTTTCTCCAGGATGAAGTGTGTATGCGGAACTGGAGGATGCTGATATAGATTTAGCCATAATGATACAGAAAACCTCTCCATGGTCATCTGTCTTATTTTCCTCACAAGCTTACATTAATGGTCACCACCTGTGTAGTCCAGAAGGAACATTTTCTCCTAACAGGACTAACAAGGATTATTTGTTTTCTCCTGAGGTGTAATCCACTTCCTGGGATGTCTGGATAACTGACAATATAGAGCATAGGATACTGACTATCCTGAGATCATTACATTTCTTTTCCAGTGGCAAGGCATAGCTTTTCTGGCGTCTCATCATTTATGCTACAGTTTATATTTCTGTACTACTGATACCAGCTTTTCTGATGTGCTTTGTCATCAAGACTGTTATGGCATTTGAGTTCAAGAGAGCGGTGAAAGATTCACACTGTCTAGTCTTTGGGGCTTCTTGCCCCTGGCTTCCTCTAAGTCAGTGAAGAGAAATAACGTTGATGCCCAGGTGCTGGCAGTGAGAATCTAGCTGGAAAGGACTCGCTTTTTGTGATGAGGCAGTGCCTTATGGCCCGTTGAGTAAGTGTCCTGGGGAAGTCTTCTAGGTTGAATCTCCATTATATGCCTTCCTGCAGTGCGTAGGGTTTGGTGGTCCCTTCCTAGTCTGTTCACAAAGCCAAATCCACCATGCACACCGTTCTTCCCCCAGAGGGTGATAGGACAAAGAATGAAGCATGTGCAACAAAACTTGGTCTCAGCACTCAAGGGAAGCTCAGCATCTGGAGCCACAAAGGCAGTGTAAGAAGCTACACAGGAAATAAACCTTACAGGGAAAATCTGAGAAAAGATAATGAACAAATGTATGAGCCACAATGTTTCCCACTTTATAAAGTTTAATATGGTGTGCTCAGATGAACTACTTTGCTATCCAAGAAATAGTGCTTTCCCCTCTGGTGGTCTTAGCCAACAACTGCTACTTAACACCAAGAAACAGGCATCTTAAGAAAAAGGACAAAGAACCTCTCCTTGAATACATTGATATTAAGATAATGAAAGGTTTCAATGGTAATATTATTAAAGCCTGACAATACTGGGTTTTATGATTCTCTTTATACAGTTCAGATAAATTAAAGAAAACTAGCTCTTATCTATACAGCTTCTAAAGCCATACTGTAACAATAGTCTCAAGATCATCTTCAGTAAGATACCTGAAGTCAGGGCAGGTCTGTGAGGAAGGAGCGAACATCAGGTGCAGTGTTTCAACTGCTAAGAGAGGTACCAGCAGGGCTGAAGCAATGACCTACAAATTTCCTGTATGTTGCATGTACATCAAATACAAAAGGAGAGTAATTGAAACAACACGGTAAAGATAAAACTGGCAAAACTTGTGGGGGATGTAACACCACTGACGCCATAACTGATAGCTCGGTGTCAAAGATATGATGCATATGAAGCTCACTGTAAAAATGTCAGCATTCATCAGGTGTGACATCTATCCAGGACTGACAGGCGCGTAGGTCAGATTGAAGCTTCTTCTTCTTCAGCACATAGACTTATCTCTAATGCAACCCCAAATATAAAGTGATTAAGGAGAGCCTAGGAAAGCCTTCAGATGCATAAACTATGTTTAAAATCATCTTCAACTTCTCGTTGGTAAACACTGTGTCTATCTACTAATATATATTGAGAAAATTAGTGTTTTCATGCAATGTTTTATGGTACATTACCTAAACTCAATGAACAACTCACACTCTGTGTTTCATTGCTAACAGTGGATCACAATGTTTCACTACCATCTATGGGTGTCAGAGCAATAATTTGACAGGCAATAAAAAGAGAATATGCTCTTTGGTGCAGTTTTTACAGTCCATTCTACACAGTCTCAATCACTGAAGTGGAAAAAATGAAGATATACAGCTTAACCAGTATGTTTACATGCATCTAACTAGGTATTTTCTTTAAAAATTAATTGAATTATGCATATAAATAAAAATGCTTTGGTTATGGCTTTATGAATTTGAAGGAGCTTTGAAAGAACTTCCAAGTTCAGAAAGGAAAAATGCTACATTTTTCTGATACTGAAAAAATGTCTTTTTTTCCTTGGTAATTTCCATAATACTAGGCCTTAAGTTCTTCACTAACTATTAAACTAACTGTGAGATTTTTGATTTCCAAGTGAAACTGAAAGAATCCCATCATAGTTATCGGAGAAAAATCTCAAGTAATTTTAAGGATGCCAATATTGTTTCAGCTCTGCAATGTACTTAGACGATACATAAAATTCAACACAATGGCTCACTCAGATTGGGTATGTGCTGATGGGGTCCTAAAGCAGGGCACATCTGGCTGTTTCTTTACTACAGTTCCCTAAAATACTGTTAAAGTTGCACAGGTAAGAATTAAAAATCAGGAAGTACTGAAGAAATAATGTAGTCATTCCTATCCCATGCGTAGTACAGCGCAATGTTTAGTTAGTGGTTTGTGTGCTATTCTATTCCTTCAAACTACAGGATTTAGTGCCCAGGAACCATCCCTACATGTTTGAAGGAGAAGTATGAAAACAAAACTGTTGGAGGTAACAGACTAAGTCTTTAAACACCACCATAGCCTTTTTGCAACAACCAAGATGACAAAACTACAACAGAGCCTTTACAACAAGATGAAAAAGTTTCACCAAATCTGGGTAGAAACCACTGGTGGAAGATGCTCATGGCCTAAAAGGGTTTCTTATGGCTGCATCCCTGCCCTTGTTGAGCCTTAGAGAATGGCATCATACTTTTTTGACCCAGATGACTTTTCCAGTAAATCACTTGAAATATGGGAGTAAAGATGCTTCTGGTTCTATTAGCTGAATGGTTTTAATTGAATTAAATTCCTCTGGTGATTTCTTCATAAAGTTCCTGATACCTAATTTTTTCTGAATGACCTTTAACTTTTGTAGTCTTTTGTGTGGATATAATACATTGATCCATCTCCTTGGTGACTCTGGCATTGTATCTCAGAGTTTTCACCCCTCCCCGTGCCTTCTTGAAACTGCCTCCAATATATTGGGGCTGCCTCCAATATATTGGAGAGTAAGGATGACTGGAGAGTGAGGGGTGAGGAAGGAAAGGGCAAGTAGGCAGGTGGCCTGGCAGATGGGCAAACCCTGCTCGGAAGTCCAGCTCCTTACTGAATTTAAGCAAGTGCCTCACTTGTAGCAGGAACACATGGCTCAAGGAGGTCAGCAGGATCGGTCACTTAGAACACAGACAGTGCTTGAAGCTTGCCCTAAACAGAGATAGGTTTCCTTTGAATATGTGTTCAAGTAATTTTTTGAATTTTAAGCCCCAATTTTCACGTAAGTCACCACTCCAGCTGCTCCTCTTCAATTTGCCAGTAGAAGGAAAAAAAATCTGTTTCATGAGATTTAACAACTAAGAACTGCCAGTGCTTCCTTTGAACATGGAGGGTTTTTTTTGCCTGTTTGGGTTTTCCAAAACAACCCATTGTATTAAGCTATATAAAGTAAAAATTGGGAAGCTATGAGACATATAAATTACATGACTTGTAAGGTTTTTGAAATAGAGCTCAAGGCCTTGACTATGCTGTTAATACTATACAGCTGTATCTGCTAGTAGGTAAACTGGATTTTTTTTTTCATCCCTAAGTAGATCATACACTTTTAAAGTTGCAGATGAAGCTACATTTCCATGTTATCCTAAAGACAGGATTGTAATAAATAACGTGTGATTAATGTGGTTCATTGAATGAAAACATAAAATAAATCCCTGGCTATCAGGAGTTCCACTGAAGTTTAGTACACATGAATAAACACGAATTAGCACACATGAATAAACATTCCAGTACAGACAGCCATATGAGAGATTAAGTGAGTAAGTTCAGATGTGGTTTAAATTCTCTAATGCTATCCTGAGTGGTACTTTAGAAGGATTGTCAGAGTACAAAGGGCGGAGCAGAACCAGAGGGGAACATGGAGGAGATAAACTATCGTAACCCTGAAGTCCTTCTGGAAATGGAATTGACTTGGTAGCAGGAGTTAGCAATGAGCCCAGAAAAATTGTGCAGGAGCCTGCAGTTTGGCAGGCCATAAAGGAAATGACTGTAAAATAGGCTTGTATCTAGAGGATTTGTTTGGAATATATTGTGGAAAGAAATAGTAATATAAATAATTGAATTCAGATTGGTCAGAGTTACATTTCAGTCAGCAAATTTGTTCAGAAGCCTAACATAACCTCTTTTCATGCCACTTGTTTTTTGGTTTTTGGAGAAAGATTACCCGAACTCTTGCAGCAGAAGGGATATCTGGGCTCTGGAACGTGCATGGACAGCAGGGTGTCCCTACAGTTTCTCTATCAGAGGAGCGGGGGCCATGACACAATCCAGCTCTTTGCCTCTTCTTTTGACTGTTCAACTTTGTGGCAACCCTGAAGATCTGTTAGGCCAGAATTAGGGAGCAATTTAGAATAACGTGACTGCTGTGCAAGCTCATATGAGAAGGGAATATACCTGTTTTTTAATCCCGCTCCATGTAGTTTTAAAATTATTTTATAAAAAGACCCTGTCTAATCTATGATATGAAAGCAATTCCCAAGCGTAGACTCCAGAGCCCCTAGGGCTCTTTCAGGACAACCCTGTGACTGCCCATCCCCTAGGTAAAAGATCATCCCCTAGGCCCATCCCATACCTCTTCTTCAGGGCACACTAGATCTTTAATTCTTTAATAGTAAGTCATATTGCTTCAGCACAAGGCATCCAGAGTTACTAAGTTTTTAAATAGAATGTGTTTACCTCTGTACCTTATGTAGCACATGCTCCAAAAGGTGATTTCAAAGAGCTCGTACTGACATGGACCTCTTAGGGGTCAGCTTCAAGAAGAAAAGAAATGCCTAGGGGGTAGATTACAGGTGTTTGGTGTCCATAATGATGCCCTGAGGTACACACACGCATGGGTGCACATATAACAAGACAAATGTGAGACAATTTCAATGCTAAACATTAAGAAACGTACACAGTTAGGAGCTCAGTGGTGGTTTGAAGAGATTTGGAGCTTAGGCATCTAAACCTTGCCTGAGTCTCAGTAAGATTGCTATGCAGCACAATACAGTGCCTTGAGAAATACCAGTCATTTGGGATAATTTAGCCAAGGCAGGATACCATAGTAATGTGTCTGTCTGACATCTCGTGCCTGAACCAACCCATTCAGGGCTAACTTGAGCATCTGTGTGTGGTATGTGCTGTACCATCTAGACATGCTTTTTATGGAGAAGTACCTAAAAGTATATTGAACTGCTCTTGTGCTCCAGAGGAAAGTCATCTGCTGCTGATATACAGTTATACATTTTCCCTGCTGTGATGATTCAGCTGTGCTAGCTGGCATGCCGAAGGGAAGAAGCCAAATCTCCACTCATTTCCTCACTCTTCCCACTCACTCCCCATGAAGAAGAGGCATTAGCAGCTGTGCAGAGGCTCTGTTATGCTGCTGCCTGCTGCTACAAGCAGCCCACACAAAACCAATAACACTCTTGCTATTAGTAAATAAAATAAATGCCAAGATCATTTAAAAATGATAAAATAACTCTTAAGTGAGCGTTTAATGTGGGCTGACAAATAGAGGCAAGTTAGAGTGACAGAGGCATCTACCTCACTTCTTAATTCATTGGTCATAACAACGGAGATGACTCCATGTTGTGATGATGAGAATACTAGACTGTCTATTTTTAAGGATATGTAGGAAAAACCCCCACAAACCTGCACAGGAGAAAGAACCCCATAAGTGGAAGGAGAGATGCTGAAAGAAAGAGAATTTCTTACACCTTCATTCTTCTTTCAGTCTCATGAGAGGTTCTGGGCAGAAGATCCCTGTTCCTGACACCCGTGACAGAGACTGTCAGGGCTGGAAGCAACCCGAAGGGATCATCTGCTCACTTCATGGTCCAAGGCAGAAGAATAACCAGTGGCAGACACCACCATCTCCAGGCTACCAGCTGCAAGGCTTTGCTACTCTTATCTTTAAGAGGTTTTCTGCATATTCGACCTCAGTCTCCACTGTCACATTAATTTAAGGAGAACAAATGCTCCTTTTTTTTTGCTGTGCAGTGGTGTTTCATGTACCCCAAGGTTGCTACCTTCTCCCCTGTCATCTTTTCTGCAGATAGCAGCCCACATTTTTTGACATGTCTTCACAGCTTTTCCCTCTCCATCACTTCTGCTGTCATCTTGACTTTCTGCTACTGGTCAATATCTTTCTTTCCCCACATGTGTCAATGAAAGATGAATTCAGTATTGCAGAAGTGACCTCATGAGTGCCGAGCTGTGCAGAAAACCACAGACAGTTTTCTCATGTTGTTTTTAACTTTAAGTAACCACTTCTTTGGCTGCTTGGTCTGTCATGGGAGATGTGTTGTAGTGAGTTGTACCTGGTCTAAATGGAAGGACTCACACAAATCCAGAGGGATTTTGTAAAAATTATGCCCAGCTGAGTTATTGTTTCAGACATTTTGCTTCTATCACAGAAGTAATTACAAAGATGCAGTTAAAATGCATTAATCAATTTTTCAGTTAAAAATAGTGAAGCCAGACGTTTTTCTTTCAAATTGTGCTACGTGTCCTGTTGGCGACATGTTGATAATTAGTAACTCACCTACAAGTCTTAAAGAAGACTTAAAGAAGATACCAGAAGAATTGTCTAACTGAAACTACTTAAAGCAAACTTCTTAAAATTTGGGGAATCCCAAAAGAATGGAGACCTGCAATGAAATTTGGTTATTTAGAGGAGTCTGTTCAGTGACCTGGGATAGCAGGGTAGATTCACTTGTTTCATGAAAAGTTAATTTGTGATTCTAGCAACACAGACCTAGAGATTAAAAATCTAATTAATGCCAGTCAGTATGGTATCATGGAAAGCAGGTCTTGTCAAACAAAACTGATAGCTTTCTTTGACAAGATTACAGGTCTGCTTGATAAAGGCAACTGTGCTGACAGAGTTTACATGGATTTCTCCAAGGCATTTGACACAGTACTGCATGATTAAAAAACTTACATTGCATTGGATTAGCAGGTGCAAGTTGGGTGGATTAAAAATTGGTTCAGTGACAGGTCTTAAAGTGTGGTTGCTAATAGGAAGGCATCAATAAGCATTACTTCCAGGGCTTCTAGGGAATGGTCTTTGGTCTCACAATATTAAATTATTTTAATGAGCGACATAGGCCAATAATTCCCAGACTTTTCTGCTTGTGGCTTTCTGCTCCACTCAGACTCTCAAATGCCTCCCTGGTGTAAAGAACTTAATGTATGGCAGCACTCACCCCTCTTACTCTGCACTCACACACACTTGTTAACTGCAGCCCCAAACCCTATTTGATTGCCGCCATTTTAGGTAAAGTCAGACAATGTTTTCTAATTATATTTCTAGGTGACACACTAGCAAGTTAATAAATAATGTGGATCAGAGGGTGGACTAAAGTGCAATACACTGATATGTGCTTAATGCGGAATGGACACATCTAGAAATAAGCATTGCATTTGGAAATATAGGAATGAACATTTATGTATGAGCATTACAAGATCTATCTATAGTGTAGAAGCCTTTCTTAGAAAACTCAGAGGAGGTGCATGTTGCCATCAATAACTGCCTCAACCTGAGTTTTATTTGCAATGGTGTGACCAATGTAGCCCTTGGATATTTAGAAATATGAAATAGAAACCAAGAACTGGGTTTTTTTTTGCCTTGAGGAGACTTCTATAAAAATCTTCTGTCCGGCTTTGGCATACTCCTTTTTAGAAGGATGGGAAACACTCAAAAGAGATCAAAAATGAAAGCACAAAATGCCCCAGAATATAGAAAAAACCCCATGCAGTGTCATTCCTGGGAAACTCTATCTATGCAGTTTATTAGCAAAAGGGTTGATAGGCAACTTGATCATTGTCTTTAGATTATCACACATGGAAAAGATATTCTGTAGGGAGAAGCTATTCAGTCTTTCAGACAAATGCATAACAGTAGCTGGAAGACAAAATCAAACTGGAAAAAAATATTTTCCTAGCAGTAAAATTAATTAAATGCTGGAGCTGCTTATCAGGGCATGTAGCGAGCTTATTAGTCTCTGGAGTCTTTAAAATGGTCTCTTTCTGCAAGACGTGCTGTGGGCCAGTTTCTAGGAATGATGCCACATCCAGTGTGAGGAGCTGATCCAGCCAAATACTGCAGTGTTTCTTTCTGCTCTCAGAGTCTATCAGTTTTTGAATGGGGGAATAAAATCCAGAAAGACTTTTTCTGTTTTTGTAGGAGCTCAGACTTTGAGATAGTCCTGTACGGGTCTCATGGACATCAGCTGAAAGACTGGCTTACTTTCCTATCTTTTTAAAAAAATCAGGCTTATAAATTCCAGACATTTTCATGATGTCTGGGGTCAGGTGGCACCATTGGCTGCCAGATGTTGCTATTGCATGTAACCAACCCTCCAGCTGCCCAGAGAGTGGCCTAGTGTCCAGTCTTGGGAACATTTTCCAAATTGTTGTCATGCTTTCTTGTTGTGGGTGTTGACAGAGATTGATACTGGGAAGAAGGATCTGTGTTAGTGGTTAAGCATTTTCTGTCTGCCTAGGTCTTACATTAGGAATCACCTCTTTAGGTTGAATTGCTTGCAGGGATTAAGACACTTATGTTAAAAAATATCTTCCAAATTGCTTTGCCCTTGGTCAAAGTGAGGTGCTCCTCTTATACCTCTCTTCCGCCTTTCCAACCATGATTAGCGTTTCCCATCTTTTCCATGGGAATCTAGGAAGGTTTTTACTTTCAGCAGCACAGGGTGATCCTTCCTCCTAGAAAAAAGCCATTCACTTTGGGGTGGGGTTTGTGGGTTCCTTTCAAAGGGCCTGTGAAAGATACCAAAGAAAGAAAACTCTTGTCAACAGGCACAACTTTGAGCAAGGCCAGGATTTAGGTTTAACTGATGGGTTATAGAAATAGTGGTGTGGGAGAGAGAAAAAACATTATTTTTCTCATTCTCACTCTCCTTTAAGTGTTGTTATAGATCATTTATCCTGAACTGACTTTTAACTAGTATACTTGAAAATACATTATGCAGACCCTATTTACTTCTCCTACTTCTAACAGAGGAAAGCAAATACTAGTGGCTCTCCAACCGGGGTAATGCCAATTGCTTACGCAAAGAAGCAAGGGAAGAACAGCAAACCACAGACATCAAGGATCAAGAAAAAAAGAATACATTTCTGAATACAATTACCAAGAGGACATTCCAAAGAGAAATTCAGTACACAGATCAACTTGACTCTGGACAACTCTGTGTAGATACTTCATATGACTCCCATCACTGAATTATCTTGGGGATAATTGTTTAGCGAAGACAGACGACAAACTAGTCCGTAAGCACACACAGCAGGCATGCTTGTTATGCCATTAGAAGGTTATGAACACGTTAGTTTGGTACAGGGATGCAATTAGGAGACATTCTACTGGAATGGCAAGTCTTTGGATGCATCAACTTAATTCAAGTTTTACTGCTTTTTCTCCCTTTTTTCAGGGCTTTTATAATGTTCACCACTTCACTTAGTGAGAAAGTTCAACAACCAAAACCTTTCCATCTGTACACAGACATGATGATACTAGACACTTCCTTCAGGCTGGGTAGCAAAATTCAATTGGAGCTGAAGAAAAACCTTGAAGAATTATGTGCCATTCCTTTGAAATGTGAGTCAGTTTTGGTTTGGTTCATGTTTATGTAGAAAAGTAAAACCTGATCCTACTTCTGCTAGAAAATCTGACCAAAAACAAAGCATGAAGACATTTCTTCATGGTGTTGAAATGGGCATAACTCCTTTCTCCAGTTCATGTCATGACATCAGGAAGATCACTTTGCTGTTTGACAGTGAGTAAGAAGCAGTAGGAGAAGTGTCGTCGGAAGGGGAAGCCAGCCCGGATTAAACGATGGATCTCAATATGAGTATGGTCGTTCTCCTTTATTGCGCAGCTAACAAAAGCATATATAGGCCGAAAACCATAACATACACACAAGTCACACTGTGATTGGTAAAACACCGTTATACACACGCCTACATCGCTACTGTGACTGGGACGGGTCATCTGTCCAGCGGAGGGGCTTCACCTTCTCTTCCGGTCATAGGTCCGCCCACATCCGCTTAAGAGCAGGGGCTGTTGAATGGGACTAAATCATGCCCATTCTCACTCAGCCACTCCTCTACAGAGAAGCAGCTTGGGGAAAACATTCTCCACCTCACCCAGGTAGATTATCTACCTGCAGCAGCTGCTCTATAAGAAAAGCTGGAGACAATTTTTGGAATTTATGAGTGGTATTCAACTTCACAGTCAGCCACCTACCTGTGGATGTCTGCAATGTAAAAATCTGCATAGGCTCTCATTGTATACAGGACATACAGTCAAAAAGCCTAGAGATTACTTTGGGTGACCAAATGTAGTTGTCTTTTTTAGATGACCTAGACTCTACATTACATCTCCACTGCCTCTCCAATACTCTGAATGTGGAGTTGATCCTACCCTAGTAGCCAAATAGTGGTGCTGGTGAGACGGTTGAGAAGGAGGCAAGGAAACACGAGCTCTAATTTTCGACCGTGGAACTAGAAAGTTAAGAAAAATGAAGTGGGTGTTTTTGCATCAACTAGAAAATAGTTAATTATTTCACTACAGCTCATTCATTAAGTACATATTAATAATACTATATTCCTAATGGGAATATAGGATACAGCTCTATGCTCCTAAACAGTGAACATTCATTATATGAAGACATACCACAGTGAGTGGTTCTTAAGATTTTCTGACCATAACCTCTCAGAGCATGTTCCATCTGCTCTACTGAGTTCATCAGCCCATTTGGATTCACGTAGCCTCTAATGTATCAGTGCTAGAACTTTGACTTGTAGTTACAGGTTGCTCCATCCAAAGAGATGAGGCACAGAAGAAAGCAGACAAAGTATGGGAATTCTGGAAAGAAAACATCAGTAGGTAACATGAAGATGCTCAGGATGAAGTGTGTACTTCATTGTTCTTCAACATAAAAAAATAAAAGCAAACACCAGGAAAGATAGTGCTCCAAGGGTGCCCACTTTTCTGGAACAGGCCCAACTACGCCCAGCTCCTTGGTGGCACCTCTGCAGGAGTCCTGTAAGCTTGAAAGGATTTTGGTTCACCTTAGGAACAAAAACTAAGCTCCAGTTCAGTGCATTGCCTCCCTGAAACACCCTACAACTTTCCTTGCCAAATACAAGAACAGAAACTTTCCCACCCTCTGACATTTCCATTTAGACCTTGCCCAAAGTCACTCTTATTTGATAAGACCAGTCCAGCAGAGAGCTACCAGACACTGTGAAGTCTATGTCTCCCTTTCTCCCCTTATGCTCTTACCTCTACTAAGACTTACCATTTTTAAATAACCCTTCAGAATAGGAAGCTGCACCCAGAGTGAAGGCAGTGGCTGTGCACTGAATTCCTGGAGGATCACAGGGCACAATAGGTCAATGAGAACAACCAGCTGAGTGAGAGATGTTCTGCTGGTTTCTCACAGTGATGTAACCTTTAGGAAATATTGATGCAAAATGGAGGCATTGGTTGGATCTTCAAATGAGAAGATATCTCATTTGCAGGGTGGTGGGTTTTTTTTTCAGTCGAAGCAGCTGCAGTGATGCGGTGCCTCCTGGGGCCTCTTCTGAAGTTAGTTTGTAATGGAATATTAATAATCAGGTATCAGTCTAACTGCAGACACAGTTTTTGCTGCAAATTGTTTCGCAAAGTATTTTATCTGAAAAAAATGCAGTTATTGATCTTAGCTTTCTTTTAACTGATACTTTCTCTTTACAACCACTAGAAAAGGGGAGAGATTTTTAGTAGCTGTATATAAAATAAACGCAACTTAGATGGACTCTACATAGTGTTATCAAGTAAAAAAACCCCAAACCCTAAAATCTGACACACCGCACACTTCTTTTATGTTCCTCTGCATATCATAGGAAGGAAAAAGACAATATAATAATGAAAGCAATTACTTGCACATGCGAGTTTAAGCAGCTTATCCTGCAGAAACAGAGGACTCTTAGGATGCCTTGTTCAATTCTATTCTCGATGACTACAATATACTTGCAAGAAGGTATAAATATTGCTCTGTGCCTCTCTGCTTCCGGAGTTTACACTGGACGCTTGACTTTTGGGTGACTACAGTTATCTGAAATTAATCTTCTCTGTAGTTAGGGCTGATAGTAACATTGTCCACAAGCACATACCCACAGACAACCCTTGTTTTAAGCCCTCAAGTCAACCTTTAGCAGTGATCTGGCATGAGATTAACCAAATTCTAGCTCCCGTATAGTCCTTCGTTCAGTGTTTTATCTGGACTTCATTCATACATGTGGGTTTTGAGTGTAGCAAAGTGCATAAGGGGCCTTGTTTTTAACTTTCTTGCCCTTCTTCAGTCCCCTGGTCCTCTGTTCCTGTCTTCTGGCACTTTGGATTATCAATTTCCATCTTCCTTCTGCCAGATGAATTGAAGCAAGCGCTCCACAGACAGGTTCTTAGGAAGGCTGTCCTCAACACTCTTTATCTGTGTTACTCTGTGCACATGTAAACATAGTATCTTCTGTTTTTCTTCTCCCTTCTGTCCCTTTACTCTTCAACACCCACTTCTGCAAGTGATACTTAAAAAACTCAGCCAAAAAATAGTGGTGAAACAGCTCTGTAATGACAGAAGTCATTATTTATTCATTTATAAAAGGAATACTTGAAAATTATTCAGAATCATCAAGCTGTGACATCGCTAACCTATGTAATGAGTAGGAGCCCACTGTTCTTTCTTTCTCTCCTTCTTTCCTCATTCATGCTCACCTCTGCCTTGGATCAAATTAGAAAGCAAGCTCTTAAAATCAGAGTCTGCATCCTCCTGTATCTTGGGGACTTGGAGTGCAATAATCGTGAGAAACCTAGGTTATGTATAAAAGTTATGATTCATTGGAGACATGCATAAACTGCGAATAATCAAAATTAATTATATACTCTGGGTCAAGAATGATACAGCTTGTGAATGATCAGAATATTACAATGATCAGAAAAAGCTTGTATCTTCCTCTGCAGGAAGAGCTCTCAGTAGCGGCACTGAGGAGGGAGGCAGAGGAAACAAATGAAAGGTGAAGTAGGAAGCAGAAAGTATATGTTTGTATGGCAGCCTGTTTACTGCAGAAAAGTTTTGAAAGAGAGTGAGCACTAAATGTGATCTCCTTTTGTTACCACTCCAAGAAAGAACATAATTATTTCTTTTACCCTGAATGTAAGGCAGCCATACCAGCTTCAAAGATGCTTCCCATACCTTCCCATGGGAAATTATATGTAGGCTGACACATACCTGTTACATTACTGCTGCCCCTGTGGAAACTTTTGCAGAGTTTTCCCAAACACACCAGCAGGCAGAATGGCCAAAGACTATATGAGAAGTTGCACAGGCAATCTGCAGTATTTCCCAGATTATGAACCCTTCCGCTATGGCTTACAATCAGTTGTGGCACGTTCCTTTCACCGAGTTTCACCAGGTTTAAACAACAGTTCAGAACCTGATGTAATTCCTCATGTTAGGCATTCATATGGTAAGTAAAGTAATGGAGATGATTTATATGGAAAGAATACTGACTTTCACCATTGAAAGGAAGAGCAGGACACGGACATCAGTCCCATGTAGTATGGGAGAATGCTGGATTTATACAGATCAGAAACTTGCTCTGATAAAACATTCCCCGAGTAGCAAATACGGGCCCCATGGATGTGGAGGTCACATGCTGGAAGAGTATGTAGTAGAGTTAGCTTATTGAAGGTCTTGTCAAATATAGTGCTGACTGAAAAAAAATCTACATAAAATTCATACTCTCTAGAATGACACCGGGTCTGAAAACAGCAATTACTTTTGGCAAGTGGTTTCCATTGTGATTATAGTGCCTCAGAAGACCAAAAAAAGGAAAATCTCACTTACAAGAAATTGATTCCCACTGTAAATGCATACTTCATGGAAACGAAGCTTAGCTCTACCCACTAAAAGAAATATATATATATGTATATATGAAATATATATCAGCTTCTTCCTATTTGTCAAGTCCTTGATACACACCTAGCTTTCCACTCATACAGGCAAATCCTGTGGTAAGTATTAGTGTTAGCTTTGTTATCAAATTCAGCGTGACCAGGATTTTGGTTCCACACTGGTACATATTGTACTTGCTAATACAAGTACATAGGATGAATCTGTATGAAAGAAAAATTAAATCTGACTCATTGGGCAAAATACTATGGTTTCGTCTCAAAATGCAGATCTGTTAACTCCAAAACATTGTACATAAATATTTACTGAACTTTAAGTGAAGTGCAAATAAAATAGGTTTCTGTTAGAAATCTTCCTAATTTCTGGCAGCCTACTCGGTAGTCTGCAGGAGGATCATAGAATCATAGAACGTTTTGGGTTGGAAGTGACCCCTAGAGGTCATCTAGTCCAACCCCCCTGCAGCGAGCAGGGACACCGCTAACCAGATCAGGTTGCTCAGAGCCCCGTCCAACCTGGCCTTGAATGTTTCCAGGGATGGGGCCTCCACTACCTCTCTGGGCACCCCTTTCCAGTGTTTCACCACCCTCATTGTAAAGAGTTTCTGCCTTATATCCAGTCTAAACCTACCCTGTTTTAGTTTAAAACTATTACCTCTTGTCCTGTCACAGCTGTTTCTACCAAAAAGATTGTCCCCGTCTTTCCTATAGGCTCCCTTTAAGTACTGAAAGGCTGCAATCAGGTCTCCCCGCAGCCTTCTCTTCTTAAACATTTGTCACTATATATGTGTAAGCGTAGAAGATGGCTGATTTGATGTTATGAGAAGGGGATAAAAAATTTGCAATTGGCCAATTATATACCTAAGTGAGACAATAGTTTTGTATGTGACATGGTAAAAAACATGAGAAGATTTTAAAAAACAATCACTTCTAAAATTACTGTTGCTCTGTTATAAAAGAAAAATGGACAGACTTTGGTGAATTGCATCAGTCAAGCAGAACGGTCTTCACTCAGGTAACAAGCATTTTTTATATGGAAAATTTACTAGTCAAAGTTTTTTCTTTTGCTGTTGAAATCAAAAGTAATTTTGCTGAATAAAGTGGAGTCTCATAATGGCACATGGGAGAGGAAGAAATCTGACTTGGCAAAACATCCTGAAAATTGAAATATGTGATGACATACCATTATACTTTTAAAGGAAGAACTTATGCAGTGCACTGTGTTTGCTCAGTAACACTTTCTACACACCTTTAGTCATAAACAGTGCTAGGGAAAAACAAATCACCGTGTCTCAATAACAAAACACATTGCATAAGGGCAGAACTGTGGCCATAGTTAGTTATCTTGATAAGGGTGGTTATTCTGCAGATTTTTCCTTAACTGTGCTATGGTTTGAGTCATTTCATACATCTCCTAATCCTACCAGCTGTTAATATGGTCTTGAACTTTCATTTGGGCACTCAGCAGCAAAAGAGAATGTGAACACTGGTACCGTGTCGGGTCAAGTGGATGCACCTCTAATACTAAAACATTAGAGTCAGAACCACTAGATAGGTGACATTTATGCCATTAATTAGAGACAAGACCATTGAGCAATTCTGGATTTTGTTTGGCCACTAGTGCATTTTATTTAAAGATATGATATGATATTATATGTCCACCACCATGCTGATATCAGTGAACGGATCCATGTTGTGCCACTAAATTACCAGGCATCCAACTTGAAGGAAATATTTAAAAGTTGGGCTTCTATTCTTCCCATCAAAATATGGACAACAGTAAAATAAAGGAGTTAGAGGGAGGGATTAGAGCACAGTTGGACTTGTCCACCCATTGCCAAGAAACATGGTTAGGTTTTGCTCAGAAATTTGTAGCTGCAGATACCTGCTGGCCTTGCTTCTGACCCCTTTAGCAACTAATTGTTTGTAACTATATATTAGTCACAAAGGTCCCTACTAAACTCAGATCCCAGTCATGGAGGTGAAATCCCCTGGTACTGATATGGAAGAGTAACCCCCCCTGCCTGCTGAGCACCCCCTTGCCTCTCTTGCCACCACCACAGCCTCGAGCACCTCATCTCGGATAATTATGCTGCACATGAATCATTTTTTAATGTTTGGTTTAATACACACAGATTCTTTAAACAATAAAAAAAAATCAGCAAACATCATCACGATCTGGAAATCTCTTTCTTAACTTAGAAAACGGTTTCTTAATGGCACAGGGAGAGAACACGACAGCAAGCTTGACAACATAATTAGAAGATTGTTATGAGGAAAGGGAAAAGCATTCTTTATACAGCTCTTACTACTTTCAATAAGATTATTCTCCCTGAATAGCTAATCAGCTTTTCTAGCTTCTCAAATCCATGTGCTTTAAGCTGCTCTCACAGTTCTTCTTAGTTGCTAAATGGCAAACAGTGACACCTCCAAAAGGGAAATTTAAAGTGTTAACCAAATGTGAGCAAACAGCATGATGGAGACTGCAGATAAAGAGATCTTTGGCAGATTAGCAGCAATTTAAGAAGATCACACTGTTACACCTGGGTTGACAAGAGCTGACAGGGTTTGTTGATCTCTGCTCCTATCTCCAATTTGAGTGTCATGTTTCAACAGAAATGAGAGCAATACAAAAAAAAAATCCTTTCAGTACCGAACATTGGCTCCACAGCAAGTGTTTATGGCAGCTGAAACAAAAAGGAGCTAAAGAAGTAGATGAAAGGATTAAAATAAAACTGTTCATCTCTAAGTGCACAGCGCTTCCTCCTAATGCCGAGTGTCCCATTCTCTCCCTCGACAGAACCTCGTCCCAGCCACTCACTGCCCACTTTGATGTAGGGAGGCTTTTTCTGCCAGCAAAATCTTGCAAAATAGTAAAGGTTGAATTAGCACTAGGAAGGAGGAGGGGAATAACAAAAAAATCTAAGTAACAGCAACAGCAAGGACTGGTTTTGCATTGCTAATGATACAGCTTGTTAGAATACTGTTTTTCTGGTTTTTTTCTGTAAGTCAATTACTGGGCATTAATTTACTGAGACTTTGGTGCTCTCCGCTTGCTATCTCTGTCAATAAAGGAGCCCTCTTCAGTGGAACTTTGTCACCCTCCTTTATTTTAGAAACCTTTATTGATAAGAATCCTTATACAGGTTGTCTTCAAAAGAAAATAAATTATGATTCCCCTTTAGTAGAGAATGAGTGGCACGTGAGGCTCCTCAAATGCCACTGAGCTCATCAGCCACATAAAATAAGTAGAGTGAGTAAAAAACAAAAATGCATCTGAACATCTATAGAGAAACGTATCTGGGAAATTACTAAATCTGTTTTAGTCACTGAGGCTCACAAGCACCATTCCCAGCAAGCTTAAAGTGGTCTTAAAGTGGGTATAAATATGATTTAGTATCTGCAAGGATCAGATAACATCCAAAAATCAAGTAAGCCCCTTGGCTATCCAGCACAAAACCTTGCTGGGCAGATGATGAAAAGGAGCCTAACATTCCTTAAAATAAAGATGCTACCTTGATACAAGAAATGCGCCAGGTTTATCTAGACAGGGATGAGGTGAACCCCTAAAACACTTTGGGGTAGGTGTCATCCTGTGCAGAAACAGCTTGAGCTCACCTTTGCTTTTCAAGGGGGCCATTCAACTTTGTGCTTAATCTGTTTTAAGTGCACCTACTGCTGACCAGCACATTTGCAACTTATTCCCATCACATGCTATCTCCCTCCTGCCTCTTCACAGGGCTGTGCAGCTGTGTAGTGGTCCAACCATGAGCCATTGATTAGTTTTCCAGCAGTTCAGCAAGCTGATCCAGGTCACCATGTGGTCGCTCAATGGACCAAGGGCCTTGGAAGTGGAAGGAAGGGAAAAGGGAACGGTACCACCCTTCCTGCAGTTAGATCACAGTCAGCATGATATGAAATTGCACCATTAAAGGGTGGCTTCATGGTCAGATGAAGCCAGTCTAAATCCAAGCTTCTACTAGAGTAGGTGGCTGCACTTCCTTCCAAACTTAGCTGCATGGTCATACACCCTCCCTTGTGCCTGCACTGATGGCTTTTATGCAGCCATGGCATGGACTGGATCATGAAGCTTCTCTGGTTAAAAACCGAGCCTTTTTTCCCTAGTTAATGTTAATGTGTGTTGTGTTTCCACATGCAGCTTTGTGATTGCTTGTACCAACAGGAGGACAAAAGTGGCGTAAAGCATACAGATGTCCAGTCAGGAGCAGTGGGAAGAAGAGCTGCTTCTTCGGTGGCAATTAGAGCTTTAGATGATCACTAAATTTAGGTAACTGTCTTCTGTTATTACAAGCAAGTGTTACTTCAGCTGGGCCCATTGCAAGACAGTAGCTAAGGAAGCCAGTGTCTCTGTTAAAACAGACCAGATTCCAACATCCCACTCTGCATGTAGTTTTTCAAGAGCCAAGATTTTTTATAGCTTGATCCTTTGGCCACTGTTACTGACATCAGTGAGCAGAAGTTCAGCCCCTTATTTGCAAGTGTGATCTTGGAAGAAAAGGTCTTTAATGCAATTTTTTTTTTTCTGCTTAATATCTCTACAAAGACAGTACAGACAGTACTTTTCCTTGCTGTGTGTGCAGACAATATGAAATTTAGTCATGCCATCTAAATGGAGAATTAACCAGTGATCAGAGGAATGGAAGACTGATGGAGAGCTGGCACTGTCAGTCATCTGCAGCAGGACTTTAAGGCCTAATTTTCCTAAGAGAGAATGCACTTTCCAAATTGCAGTGCAATTTTCAAAAAGTGGGAGCTGAATATTTAAATGCTTGCTTCCTCCGCACCACTGTGTTAAGCACCCAGCTGTGCTTTCACCTAAAGTCAATTTGGAAACAGCAATAAAAAAACACGCTGCATGTAGTTTACACATATAATGGCATCCCTGGTAATGCACAAATCCTTCTAACTACATTAACAGTTCCTTATTTTTAATACACAGTGTAGAACCCAATTAATGTCACTTACATTAGAAATATTAACATCCCAGGCCTCGTCCCAATACTGGATCTTCATGATCATACCAGGTCAGCTAAAGGGATGATGGCCAAGACACAAGACATCACTGTATTTCATTCAACCTAGTCGTATTTTATTTATTAATGTGAACTTTACTCAAACATGTCCTCTCTGCACTTCTGACATGATGGCAAAAACTCCTGGCAAGTAGGAAGACGAGGTGCCTAGTTTAAATAGGCATGAGTATTTTTGTTAGCTGGAGGCTGGAGAGTGAGTCTGAAGATGAGAATCGTGGCTGGTTGGGGTTGTTTGGGCAGATAATCAGAAAAGGTGTATTTCTGACCCTTACCTCACAGTGTACTCACACTGCAGGACTTGGTACCTGTTCATTTAAAATGAAACACAGCAAACCCAACAGACATCAGCATCAGTGTTTGCCAAAATAGATGTGCGATGGGATATTGCAAGTCACCACAAGCCATGTCTAAGAGGTAGGCTTGAGGAAAAAAGATGCCTTGTTCTAAAAATTTGCTAATTCCATTCAAATCCTTTTTAGCTGTCACGTACAGCACCTAGGAGAACCGCACAAACTACAGAGCCTATGTTTCCCTCCCTCCTTTTAACTGTCCTTATTCCCAGCTGTCGTGACATCAAAACCTTACGTTAGGACAATATATTTTTTTTTCCAGGAAAAGCATAAGGCTCCTCAGCTCAGAAACCACAGGGTACCCTCTAGCTGGAGGGGCAGGAGCAGTGGTGGCTGCGGTGCTTTCGCACCTTCCCCGGGCACTGGCTGCTGGCAGGGACAGCACAGTGCTGGCAGAGAGAGCCAGCGCTGCCATGTCCCCAGGAAAAGGAGCTGATTGCCAGCCAGTGGATGTGATCCAGCTGCTGGCAGGTTTTGGGGGTGCATTTCTGAACGCAACTTTTGGTCAGAAAAAGAAGGGAGATGGTGCTCCAGGATGGGGGAAAAGAAGAATTATTGTGGACCATTCAGAGGTAAAAGATATAAACCACTGGCAGCGCAATACCCCCATGTTAGTGGAGGAGGCCTGAGGAGATGAGCGGGGCTTTGCTGAGCTGCGGACCAGCGTCTCGCTCACCCTCCTGTCATCCTCTCATGACCAAATTCTCCCTGAACATCTCTCACGAGTGACAGAGGTTCTGGAGTTGATGCGCTTATAGGAAGGTTAGGCTGAGGATATTAACTAACTGCTCCAATATTTTTGGCTTCACTGTAATATGCCAAAGCTGTTGCCGTTAGATTACCCTGTCCCCTAGTCAATTATATTAGTATTGTCAAAAATAAAGCCAAGGCTGATCATGTTTGTTCTTGCCAGCTGAAGAGACATAATGGACATTGTATTTATGGATTTTCTATATCTTCTGAAATAAACTAGTCTATCTTTCTAGACAAGCAGCTTTTCTTGTTTTTTTGTGTGATATTTATTTTTAAAATATAAAATATATTACTAAGGAAAGCCAGAAATATTTCACAGCTAATATAAAATAGGAAGATGGGTAATTTATTTCCACTGCTGGCTTCCAAATACATTTGGGTTTTTTTATGGTTTTAAAGACATTCTTCATTTTGTAATCTGAAGAAACAGCCCAAGGCATAAGACGACGATTAGCTGAATATTACATTGATACTGAATATATTACATGAGTTCCTGCTCAGAAAGCAAAAGAGGCCGAAGATTACCACAACGAGAACAGAAAACTAAAATCAGGTAATACTAAATATGTGTTGGTATCAGAATCTGAAATGTGAGAGTTGAAAGAGACCAAGGATCGTCCAGTCTGCCCCCCTGCAAGTATGAGATTATCCGCTCTATGCTTTTGCCAGTGCTAGGTACATTTCAGTCTTTAAAGGCCTTTTACGTCCCTTAGAAGAAATTTTCACAGCTTAACAAAAGAGAAGTTTTTGCAATAGCCATTTCAAGGGTTTTATTTGTAGTGTCAGTCCATTAGTGTTAATTACAAAATGCACGGTAATCACAAGAAAAACTTCCTCCTTGATGTCTATATCCATATAAATGGATATTTTAACATTATGCCATTCCCTTATTTTCCTCCACTCTGCCTATCACCTTAGTCATTGCTTAATCAAGCAGCAGTTTATATATTTATGTCTATGCCTCAGTCCACCCATCTTTTCATCAGTGGTGTTGCTCCTCCAAATTCCCTTCAAATTGGCAGTATCTTTCTTGCTAAGTGATGGTTGGCCAGGACTGACTTCAGTTTTCCAGGAAGACTCACAGAAGTTCCTTTGCAAAAAGGATGCCTTTAAGTAGACAGTCCAAAGTAGTATTAAGGATTATCCCAGCACTATAACAATGAAAAACTCATGTTTAGTACACTATGCCTTCCACTCCATGCTTTTTTCAGTATTACTGCTTTCTGGGTTTCATATGCATATTGAGTTGTATGTTTCAAATGATCGTTACCTACAAGTGCAATCACTTGCATTTTCCTAAGCCAAGCCTCATGTTATTTCCATATCATGCTGATGTTTTCAGAGTCCATGTCGTTCTTCATTATTTCTCTGTTTTGGCAAAGTTTGCAGTCCTATCTGCAGTAGTGCTAGATGAGGGGCTCATACCGTCCTTGAGAGCTCTGCAGGAGTGAGTGCCCCAGAAAGCAAAGAAACATTCCCACCACACTGGACAAACTGACCAGCTATCTCATATAATTGCTGTACAGTTATCTGCTTGTGCTCATGGGCATAGGAACTTCTGGAGCAATGTGAACATGCAGGGACTGTGGTTTGTCCTGTTAATTTTCAGAGAAGGGTTCTTGTACCTCTCCCTCCACATGCTTACAAGCCCCTACAAAAGGGCATTGCTGTTCTCTTCTTTACTCCTTTTTCATGATCTTGGGTAAAGATAAAAAGTGGGGACCCATCTCTGAACCCACTAAAAGCTGAACCATCTGTGTGACAAGGAACATGCAAACTGGATACCACTCACCATGACAGATCTTGCGGAAAAATCACTCTTCGGTTGGGGAGCTATCAGCCAGCACATCACATATGCCAGATTCCAAGCCAGGTTCCTAAAGATGTCAATCATATGGAGATGTTTTCTGACAGAGGAACACAGTGACTAGGACAAATTCTACAATTGCCTCAAAAGTGTGATTGAAATACCAAAACACAACTTAACACTTTGTGATGGGTGACGTTAATGCCAAAGTGGATGCGACAACCAAAGAATGGAACAAGCGCAGGGAAGCCGGGAGAGGAATGTATCTACCCAAATCCAAGGGACTCTGTGTCCTGGTTTCAGCTGGGATAGAGTTAATTTTCTTCACAGAAGCTAGCATAGTGCTGTGCTTTGGATTTAGTGCTAGAAGAATGTTGATAACACGCTGATGTTTTTAGTTGTTGCCAAGTAGTGCTCAGACTGTTCAAGGACTTTTTGAGCTTCTCCTGCTTGGCCAGGTGCATAACAAGCTGGGAGTACAGCACAGCTAGGACCCAAACTGTCCAAGGAGCTATTCCATACCATATAACGTCTTGCCCGGGGGGGGGGGGTTTGGTGGGTCGGTCGGTCGCGGGGGGAGTGATCGCTGCTCGGGTACTAACCGCTGCTCGGGATGGGCTGGGCATCGGTCGGCGGGTGGTGAGCAATTGCATTGTGCATCATTCGTTTTGTATATTCTGTATATTTTGTTATCATTCTCATTATTACTATTATTATTATTTTCTCTTATTAAACTGTCTTTATCTCAGCCCTCGGCTCTAACCTTTTTTCCCCTTCCCGATTCTCTGCCCCATCCCACTGAGGGAGGGGGGGGGAGTGAGCGAGCGGCTGAGTGGTGCTTAGTTGCCAGCCGGGTTAAACCACGACACTCTGGCATTGTGCTTTGTGTCTTACTGTGTTCTCATAAATAACCTTTTCCTTCTAAAATGCAAATATACAATGAACATGAAATTTGCCAGACAGTAAGAAAATCCCAGAATAATGCAAACCTCTGCTGTTTTCATCTTCCTAACAGACCAACCACATTGGTATCAATTTGAGATCCAAATAAACTATGCAAGATGTAATGCCTTATGGAGCATTCAAAACCAAAGCAAGCACCCTGAAACCTGTGCGTCAAGAAGCAACACCATACAGAGAAGACGATGACTTGTTTATCTTGGCAACCTGTTACTAGTCAAAGCAGAACTCAGAAAAGGGGTATCATCAAATAAACAGCACAGAACTTGCTGAATTCACCAGTTTGCGGGAATAGAGATGTATAGCACCAAAACATGTCAACACGAGGTTACAGGGGATAATGATCTACCGTGGCATTAGACAAGAAACTAGGCATCTTTGAAAACCATTGTCTGTTTTAAGTTACTGGCCTTTGATGGAGAAAATTTATCACCAGCTGAGAAACTCGGGTACTATCTGTCAGCTCTGAGCTCTATCAGAATCAGATGGAAGCACTGAATGTACTTGGAGTATGTACTTTGGATGCCAACACACAAACTCTCACTTGGAAGTCATCAAGTGGAAAAAAAATCCTGAGAGTACTTCCAACAACCTCTGGCAAACAAATGGAGGTTTGCACAGATAACCTCAAGAATCTGTAGCAAATAGCAGCAGCAGCAAATAATAGCCCTTAGCCTGAGCTGTTCCAACAGCTGTGTTGCCACTATCAAACCCAACACATGTAAAACTATCTAGATTTGTCCAAATGAGCTGTCAGCGTTTTGATTGTAAGTGTAAATATACTTGAAGCTAGAGATTGAAGGAGACTGATAGTAAATGGCCAAATGGAGCTAAAGTTAGTCAGGTAGGTTTAATGGCCAGTCTGAAGCCTGGACAGAAATTTCTAAGGCTTGTGCTCCACTAAATAGGGCTTCAGTAGCATGAGTAGCTACAGGACAACTTCAGGAACATGAAGAAGCAAATATGGAAACATAACAGAAAATGGAGATCAACAGCAAAAAAGAGAAAAACAGAAGATGTTTCTTCACAATTCTGTAGACTTTCTTCCCATAAAAAATCTCTTTCCTAACTTATATGGGTGAAGTTATTTACCAGTGAATTGCCTTGGAAGTAATTTACAGCTGTTTGCATAGATGTCAGACTAAATTTTCTATTGCACTGGGCAGTGAAATAGCACAAATATTATTAATACTCCTCTATTTCTTCTGGTTTCTTCATCAGTGACTCAGAGCTCAAGGCCAGATTTTTAGGATAGGTCACGTGAAAAAGATTGCCTTTACATTAGATATTCTCCTGTTTACTAAGCCTTTAGCACTCATACCATTGATATTTATATATAGTAATTCAGTGAAGAACATCCTCCTTTATTTCTGGATGTTTAGTGATTAGATCAAGACCTATAAGTGCAAGGTTATAGAACAGGATGAGTAAGTTAAAATCTTGCTCAAAAAAAAAAAAGAAAAAAAAAAAGGAGGTGATGCTCTGCAGTAATAGAGAGGCACTGGAATGGTTTACAGTATAGTGGAATTAGTCTATAACCAGAGAGGCACGACTCCCTGATGTGCCTATGTTCATTCTTGCTCAGCTCAGTGTTGTACAACCAGAAAAGTATAATGTGTGCAAATATTCAAAGAACCCCCTCTTCCAAAATTATAAGCGTATGTTAGTTGTCACTCTGATCTGAACGATGCATGCCTTTTCAAAGAACAGAGGAGGTTTCACTGGTTTCACCCAAGGACTTTTACCAACTGCTGACCTAAGCAAGGAGATGTAAGCAAATCATTCTAGCACATCCAGACATGGAGGCAATGCTTCAGCTTCACAGCCACAGTCAAAAGGTTATCTGTCTTTTCATGTATTATACACCTCTTCTTTTTTCTTCTGTTACACATGCTTCAATAAAAATATTTCATTCTATCATATCAGTTTACTGTGGCGTGTAATGCAACAACTTAATGCCAATGTGACACATCCGAAACAAAGAAGTACATTACTTCTCACATGAGGAGATACTTTAGTACTAGACCAACTTGTCGTGCAAGGGTATGGACACAGAAATGCCTGTTACAGATGCCAGCTGGCAGGTCACCAAGTACCCAAAGACTATCTCAACTTTCAACAACATGAAAAGCAATCAGGCAGCTCTCTAAATGCTACTATTGGATCTATCTTCTTTAAACGTTTCCACTATAAACTTCCCTCCCTTTGCTATTATTTACAAATTAATATCCATTTGGGTATAACAGTGCAGACAACATTTAAAGATTGAGCTGGAAATGGTTTTCCTCCCATAGAATATCATTTGTGCGTGTGTGTACATTAACAAGGAAACAAATCTATTGGAAATAAATGTTCCGCTTTTCAGGGAATGATTTCTTTCTATTAGATGACATCACTTTTCAACTAAAACTGCTTAAAAGGATAATAAGAAAATATGTTGCAACTGCAAAATTATTACAAGCTAACAAAACTCAATTGGAAAGTCATACCATGAAGATTTTCCTAATTTCAGACACTGTTCCAAACTTTGTTAGGAAAATGCTCCCTAAGCATTCAAGTCCCTCCCTCTTATACATTCTTTCATATAAAGATTTCTTCTCTGATATTAGTAGGAAGGCCTCCTGTGAAAATATTTCTCCTGGAAAAATTGTGTTCTGTGTTCAGGCATTAATAGGATTCATACTACCCAGTCTGAGTCACTCCACTGGAGAGCCAGCACCAGGAGTTCAGTTAACAGAGACTGAAGTCTTTGTCATAAGAGTTTGAGCAACTCCCAGAGAAAGGTCCCTGTGTCTCTGCATCGACTTGTGAGGAAGTCCAAGTCAACTATAGCAAAACTTAGGTTTCTTAGTTAAGTTAAGTGCAGTTATTCCTGGCAAGATCATTAACTCCTATTAATATTCACTTCTGAAGAATCTACACTGCGTTCCATCTCTGGTGTTAAGCATCTTAACTTCCAGTGTGCTTCAAGCTGTGGTCCCCTGACTGCCCATGAAGAAATTTAGCTAGCTCTTGGGCTTGATTCCAGCTTTTCCCTCAATAAGGAACTGTGGACACTGTTGAAAAGGGGATGCCTTGCTTCAAGGTCTGCACCTGACCAGATGGTATGGATTCAGGCTGCACCCCAAGCTGGGTTCCCTGCTCCACCAAGAGTCCTCCAAAGTTATTTCAGCTTCTGAACTCTCAGGCAACTCCATACTTCATCATGTCATTCTCTGGTGTCATCCTCTAAAAAGACCATCTCTGATAGACTGCAATATCACTTGCTTTGAGGGCCAGCTCTTTTACTGCTGCAGAAATAGTCAGCAATCACTGGGGCAGAACACCAACCCCCTGCTAGGAAGCTGTGTTTGACCCCCTGCCTATGAAGTGTGTCTATGAAGAATCATCTAAAGCTATTGTAGATGATACGTGGCAAATGACTTGCCATGAAAAAACAAGCTTGGATCTCTGGCTTCCATAGCCTCACGGCTTGCTGATTGGCAGACCTCTGCCTCAGATGCTGCTTAACAGGATGATCAGAGGGGCCATGTAAACCAGACTGTTGCTGAACTGGCTTTTACCACATTTATTTTATTCTTCTATTTTGTTATTTTTTCAGCTGTAAGAAACACTACTACATGCCCCAGAAAAACAGATGTGAACTGCAATCTGCCATAACATACATGTTTTTTGTTTACTCTTGTTCTTGTCATTCAGTCACTTGAACATGAACAGGAATCAGGTGCGCAAGTCTGAATCTCTCTGATGTGAGAGAAAAAACTGTAAATCCTAACCAGAACCTAAACAAAAGGTGGGAAAAAGATCTTAGGCTGTTTTAGAGACCCTATGATGCATTAAAAATCTGTGGATTTTGTTTGGCGATGTTTTGTCCTCTCTTATAATTTTGACAGCTTGGGAAGTAGGAGCATTATTGTATGCTTATAAATTTTACATGCAGATATGGCAGAGAAAATCCACCTGAAGAGACACTTAAATGTGAGGAGAAAGGATTATGAAAGTAAATGACACCACCGCACTGTGATTCTTTCTTAGCGTAGAGGACTGGACTGCAACTGTAAGAGATATCATGACCAAGGGGTAGTGCATAGGTGAGCAGCCTGGGAGCCGTCTAGGGCATGAATTGTGACCCAGTGTTGCAGTTTGCTCACTCATTTTTTCTTGGCTTTAGGGGTAGGTTGACAGTAATTTGAAGCAGCCCCTTGCCAAGCCTAGCGTACTCCTTTCTTTTAAACGGTGCAGTGAGTCTGGGTGGAGCCCTGGGAGATACGTGAAAAGGCAGCACAGTCTATTCATTTCTTGTGATTTCTCCATCCTTTTATGGTGAGCTTTCAGACAGATTGCCCACACAGGAATGCACGGGTGAGGAATGATTTTGCAGCTGCGGAATGAATTCGGCAGTTTCTTTTCTCTGTCCCTCCACAGCATACCCAGTCTATCAGATCATACTTCAGCAGGCAGGCAGACTGTGGGATTTGGTGCTGGGATGTGGCCAAAGAGCTTGCTTTCTAGCAGGGATCCCTTGAACCATGGGACCCCATAAGTAGCATGCCCCGATTGCTAGGCAGCTTGCCCACCCCTGCTGTGCTTTAGTGCCCTGTAGAGCAGGGTAACCTGCTGCCCAGGCCAGGGCAGGAGCCCTGGGTTTGTGCTGCGAGCCACATGCTGAAGGAGTTTGATTCGGAAACTAATTGTACTCTCACTATTGGCAAGTTAGTTTTGAAAAGGGAGCAGGTTTGCCTTGTTTTCTTTTACTTCAATCCTCCTATTGTGACTTTGGGCTGAAATCTGCTGGTTTTATTCAAGTCAATAGGAGCTTTTTCTCTGTGTAGGGTGTCGGCTCCTGGGAAGGGTGTCTCTAAGCTGTGTTGACAGTGACTTGCCCAGGGTAACTTATGGGGTACTGCTTTTCTAAGGATGCAAACCAGGGCATCAGTTGGACTCTGATGGAGCTACTGCCCTGGCTAAGGGTGCAGGTTTTCTTTCTGCAGCAGGCAGGAGGTGGCTGGGACAAACAGGTTTCACTGCAATGTGGTGTCAGAACATGACCACCTGTTTAATATATTCATCAATGACACAGACAGGGAGATTGAGTGCACCCTCAGCAAGTTTGCAGATGACACCAAGCTGAGTGGTGTGGTTGACATGCCAGAAGGACGGGATGTGATCCAAAGAGACCTGGACAGGCTGGAGAGGAGGGCCCCTGTGAACCTCATGAGGTCCAACAAGGCCAAGTGCAAGGTCCTGCACCTGAGTTGGGGCAACCCCCGGGTATCAGTACAGGCTGGAGGATGTAAGGATCGAGAGCAGCCCTGATGAGAGGGACTAAGGTACACTGATGGATAAAAAGCTGGACATGAACCAGCAACGTGCGCTGGCAGCCCAGGAGGCCAACCATAACCTGGGCTGCATCAGGGGAAGCGTGGCCAGCAGGTCGAGGGAGGGGATTCTGCCCCTCTACTCTGCTCTGGTGAGACCTCACCTGGAGTATTGTGTCCAACTCTGGAGCCCTCAGCACAAGAAGGACATGGAACGGGTCCAGAGGAGGGCTACCAAAATGATCCGAGGGCTGGAGCACCTCTCTTATGAGGACAGGCTGAGAGAGTTGGGTTTGTTCAGCCTGGAGAAGAGAAGGCTGCGGGGAGACCTGATTGCGGCCTTTCAGTACCTTAAGGGGGCCTATAGGAAAGATGGGGAAAATCTTTTTAGTAGACACAGATGTGACAGGACAAGGGGCAGTGGTTTTAAACTAAAGGAGGGCAGGTTTAGACTGGATATAAGGAAGAAATTCTTTACAATGAGGGTGGTGAAACACTGGAAGGGGTTGCCCAGAGAGGTGGTGGAGGCCCCATGCCTGGCAACATTCAAGGCCAGGTTGGATGGGGCTCTGAGCAACCTGATCTAGTTAAAGATGTCCCTGCTCACTGCGGGGGGGTTGGGCTAGATGGCCTCTAAAGGTCCTTTCCAACCCAAAACATTCTATGATTCTATGATTCTATGATTCTATGATTCTATGATTCTATGACATGGTCACCCTGGCACAGGAACTGCAAGGCGTGCAGGAGTGGGGATGATATGCGTGCAGATGTCTCTGAAGTGGCACGCTCTCCCACATAAGTCTGGATGCAGTCTGTTTCAAGAAGCAGTGTATTGCACAACATGAAGAAGCCTGGTAGGAATTAGCTTTATATCTCATTCATTCCAGTCCTGAATTCTTTTTCACAGTTGTTATTTACAGTCTAAGCCTGTAAATTTGAGCCAGCAATATAATTATGATATAAAGATTAATTATAGAAAATTTCAAGAGGAAAAAGCATCTTTTTTTCCAGAGGAAATTGCTAAAAGCAACGATCTCAAATCACATCTTTTCACAAGCCTATTACAAAGGAAGGGGGCTCCAAGCTGCAGTGGTCTTACTCATGCACAGACCAGAGGATTTACATTAGTCTATATGTTTTCCTTTTTTGACTCTGTTTATAAAAGGGGCAGGTTTCAGTCCTGTATTGGTATCCCTCAGACTTGAATCAGTGTTCAGAGAAACCATGGCAGTCACGGACATGGGCTAACTCAGAGAAAAATACATTTGCAGGGAGAAATCATCTGCCATCAGCTGGCCGGAAAGGCTGGCATTGCTGCTATGGTGTACATTGCCATGGCAGGCAGAAGACCTCTCAGGACCGACCATCTTCCTCCTCCCAGATCTCAGTAAGCAATGCCAGATGCAGCCTTGCCAGTGGTGTGTATAGCAGCAGCTACACAGCTTCCCCCAATTCCCTCATGAAGCTGCTGCTGCTCCTGGGTGTGTTTAGTTTCAGAACCAAACCCCAGCATGGACTATGTGAAATGACATATGTGCAGGCATTACTTAACCATTAAAATCCTCAGAGTTAACAGGGAAGGCAGAGAGGATAGCCAGAGCTCAAGTGGTACCTTGAAAATAGTTTGTTTGCACCTTTCAGTAAACTACTACAAGCACAAAACCAGAGGGCACTTATAGAAACTTACTCTGTACATTTATAGATTACAAATGACTTTATGAGTAATTTTGCTTTAGAACAGGCTTTCAAAAAGACGTTGAGGTTTTCAATGTGTGTGTACTATAATTTCCCCGAGCTTTGGAAAGCTGGCAGTGTTGACATTTATCTGCACAGTGGGAAGTTATAGGTTCAGTCCATCGCATTGGGAAGAGGAAAAGAGGGTAAGTCCCTGAATATCTTTTTTTTTTATCTCTTACAACATGAGTGCTTAAATTTTAATCCTATTGTATCAGAGCTTACAAAGAACATTTCCATAACTGAAGGAGATTTGGTGATATCTGTGATAGCAATACTTTGAAAACTCAAGCACCAGCATAGCCTCTAATAGGCAGCTACTGAACTGACCTCTCATCCCACTCTCAGGATTTTGTGCACCTCAAAGTACTGACATATGACCCGTGGTAATGAAAAGCAGGTTCTTTTGGATTATTGCGTCTGCATTTAGAAGACTGAATAAAGCAAAAAGGGTTTCGGGGAACTTGTTTGTACAGAAGACCTCTGCATTGCCTGGGGTCTGTATTATGGGAGACACTTGCTTTCATAGTTACCCTGCATTAAAATGAAGTGTATAACCTGATCACTTCCTATTTATTAATTTATGTGTTGATACTTAGTAACTACTCCCAAAGGTACTTGGCTTGTCCTAAATCTACTCATTTTGAAGGCAATGCTTAAATTTCTACTCACTTCAAAGAAAGAAGAATTAGGGTAATAATGAGGCCTTGGGCAATCTAGTTTGGTAAGTACATAAAGACTATAAGCTATTTGTTAGCAGTAGCTATCTAAAAAAGACAGAGAAAGGAAAGGGTCACGTGAAAACCCAGAAAAGAAGCTATAAAAAACCCCATATTTGCTCTTTTCCTATCCCTCCAGTTCCCTCTGACTGCACGAATGTAAAATGCAGTTTTGATTCAATGTAAAATAAGAAGCAATGGAGGAAAGAGTTGATGTGTCAGACTCTCAGCTGGTTTAAACCAGCAGAGCAATCTATATCAGCTGAGAGACTGGACCCATGAGATTGTTAAATGATTGTTAATTATTACAAGAAAATAGCACCTTTCATGGAGTTTTCCCTATTCAACCCCCCAAGAAAATTCACATCATGGCTGATTCCACTCTGTCAATTTCAAAGAGGTTTTTAGACTCCAGTGTGACACCAGGATAAGAGAATGATGTTTTAGCATTTCACCTATTAATACCTTGATTTATTTATTTATTTTATGTCTTTATTTTTGATGAGTGGGAAGAAGACAAAATAACTTCTTTGGATATGTAAAGACAAATGCTGAGAAAAGCATTTTTGCATGCATGAAGACAGATTCCTGAGTGGCTGCAGATAACGCCTCTGTAGTCATATAACAAGGAGAAGAAGTTGCCAAGGGTCTGTAAAACTAAATCTCTGGATGAGATAAAACAAGAAAATATTTCAAATACACAATGAAATGAAAGGTAAATAAAGGGAAACCTACAGGACTTTTCCTAAATGGGCAAATAAGTATTAATTAGCCAAATCCAGTCCTGAACAGTACTGACATTCTAATCTGCTGATAAAACATTTGTATTGTATTAGTTCAGTTTTAAGTCTTTATATAGAATGTAACAGTAATACAGTTCATACATTATAAACACACATATGCTGCAGATACATTAGTGTGTTTCTCATTTCAAATCAGATTTACTTTGTGTGTGCCTGCTGTCATTTCCACTGAGCAGGCCTTAATTATAGTGATGCTGGTGAAGAACACAGCCTAAGTTTCCAAAGGTGGTGTTGAAGATAACCAACAATAATGCACAGATCAATCGAGGAGATGGAACCAGAAGGGTTAAAAGGACTTGAGGAGAGTTTTGTAGTTAGTGCGGTACTGAAATTTATGCTAGAAGGTCATTAAATGTGCCATAAATGCAGACCCATAAGTGCTTAAAAGTGGCAATGAGACCAAAGGGGAAAGGTACGTAGGCAGAGTAACAATTTGTTCTAAAGGGAGACTGCTCTGCAGCACCGTTCAGCTCTGTGTTAGAACTTGCTTTGACCTGGGAGGAGGGATGTACACCAGGGGAATGAAATTGTTGATGATACATGGTAGGAAGGGGCAATCAATAGAAAGAAGAAGGGCAAAAAAGTCAAGATGACTCTGACAGAATGTGCCCAAAGGAAGATAAGTGCCTTATGCAATTAAATGTAGAGAAGTGTAAGATAATGAGATTAGGGACACAAAATAAGAGAAGGCGCTTATGCCCTGTGTAATCATATGGCATGAAATACTGAGTAGAAGCAGGATCTGGAGATAGGCTGAGATCAAAAAGCACAGGACAGTGGTTAACAGTAATATAAAATGTTACCATTGATTCAGAGAGGTAGCAATAATATCATAGATGAAGTTATTCCAGCTCCTGCATAAGGGATTTATGAATGAAGCTGCATTTTCAATACTGTGAGGAGTTCTCTATGCCTTACAAAAATAGCAGAGGCAAAGGGAACCGGACAATGGAATCAGGTAGACAGCAGACTTAATTATTCATAAAGGTCAGAGAACAAAACAAAATTGCCTGCTGTCTTCGCAGAGAAGGAAAAAGAAAGTGGATCTTACTGAGGAATTTGAGGTCTGGAAAATTGTAGTGAGGATAGAAGCAATTGCACTACAATTTGATCTACTAATAGATATAAGAGTAAAAACATGGTTGGAAACAATGAAAATGAAACTGAACAAAAATACAGAGTGATGTGGAGTTAATAAACAGAATATGTTGCCAACGTCAACAGCTGGAGCAACAGGAATAAGCATCATTCCCTGGATAACTATTTGTTATCCAGCTGAGATTTGTTTCATTTCTAACTTTAGGTAGCTAATATTTTTAGAAGGGCTGAATTCTAAATGGACTACCTCACACCCTAAATATTCCTTTCTCTCACCATTAAATAAATAGGGAGCCAACATATATAACTGCTTGTATCTCAGAAATGTCTGTCAGTTGCCTGAATTTTGGTAGCATATATGTGGGCTTCAAGAAGGATTTATGTACTGGAAATGGGACCTCAGTGGTATGCAAGCGCCTGTCGTAAGAATCATGATTGTGAAGTCTGAGACTGAGCTGCCTCTTGGCTTTGGAAGCACCTAGTTTCTGCTGACATCATCTTTAAAACTTCCTAATTTCTGCTGACATCATCTTTAAAACTTCTCATTTCCCTTTACACGTTCTGAAGCTACTTGTTTTTGATAGAACTGCATGGCATGACCATGCTTTACTGCAGCTGGAGTCCGGAAACAGAATCTTTGGGATGTGTTTACATGAGCGCACTCCCTACAGAATGCAGTTGCACCCATTTATTTCTTTTAAAATATGGTCACTCACCTCCTTTCATTTAACAGCTGTCCAACTAGAAAACCTACACGTATGGAAGATTGATGTCTAATGCCATCTTCTTTTATGAGAGGATGCAAATTTACACGTCCTAACCATGGGCTTATAAACTCTTGTCCTGGAAGAGGAAGCTCATCACTATTCAGGTAAAGATTTCATTCTTTATAGGGCCCAGAAGCATTGTATATATCCTTGCTGTTTAGAGGTAGCATTAATAGTGCTTCTGGTCTCTAGGAATTGTATTTATTACTCAAAGTCTGTTCCATTTAACCTAGGAGAGAAAGGCTTAGGAGGTCCGATTAGAACTCAAATGCCCCTTCTTCTTGGGTGATGGCTAGACAGCAGTCCTTCTCTCTTGTAGCTATGACTTTTCTCCCTTCCGATCAATTTTCACATTCCTTTGTTAATAAGGTCACAAATTAAGCCTGATTGATGGTGACTGTCCTATGTACCCATGCTTAGAATAAATCTTTGTGAGGAGATTCAAATTCACCAAGTTAACTTCTAATTTCCTTGGTGAGTTTTAAAGTCACCTAACAATTGGATAAAAATTTTGTTGCAATGGCTCTACCAGCCAGGTTTAAAAGGCAAAAAAATGAATCTGCAAGGAAACAAGCCCATGAGCCTACCTTTAGCAGGGGTGGGCTGTGAATGCCCAGGGAGTGGAAGGGGTTACTTATTTCTCACCTTGAACAACACTTGATAAAATGGGACGTTCACCTCATCTGTGGTGTTTCCATACTGGCTCTATGCTGACCTTAGGTCACTTATTCCTGTCTCTTCTGAGCTATCAAACGCTCCCACGGCAAAGGCTCATATAACCCAGCTCAGCAAAGTAGGTCTGAGAGGTCTTAGAGATCTAAGGTCTCCTGAATTCTCTTTATAGATTTAGCTCTGAGCCCATCTGAGGATGTTTGTCTATACGAGTACATGCACATGTGCGTATATATATGTGTACTTCTGCAAGCCGAGGGCATGTGTGTATTCTGTCTCACCTTTCATCTAGCGCTTGTCTTATCTCTTCTTTTCCTGGCTCTTTGATTTGAAAGCCTAAGGACTACTGCAGTGGTGTTTCTTCACTGCTTTTTGTCATCCTTTCTGCTTATGGCCTGGACACATTGGAGCAGCTGCTCCTTTTTCACAGACTAGGAAGGACCATATGCTTGATATCAACACAACCCTAGTATAACAGGTGGCAAATGTATTTTTGTTGCTAATAAATTCCCACTTAGGTTTTAAACTGCCTGAGCTCCAACTCCCTTTATAGCAATAATACTTCAGAATTCAAACCTTTGCTTGCTGGAAATCAAAATAACATGAACGGGTTCCATTTGTTTTTGCTGAAATTATCCATACAGTGCCTTCTGCTGGTGCCTGTATCATTACATTGGTTTCTAACATGCCAGTTTATGACTGGTTTTCATAGATTTGTTACTTATTTTCACGACTGTTTATTACACCATTATAATATAATTACACTATTATAATACAATAGTATGCACGGTAAGCACAAGCTGCCCAAATTGATTAGCTTCCTAATCAATTCAGGGTTTTAACTATGAAATGCTGATAATGGAAAGGAATAATGTTTTAATGATGTCTAAGGCCCAGATTGATGGGACCGTGTAGGCATGTGCTCCCACCAAAGTCCTGTCCATGGCTTTGTCAGTAAAAACTTAAATCCGATTGACTTTTGCTCTTATGATTGATTTTTTAAAAAATGAAACTTAAGGTGCAGCATTTTGGCATTTTTTCCCAGATATTTTCTTTTTACAAGCTACCTAGGCCTCAAAAAACTTTTCAAGGCATAGATCATAACGTTTACAACAAATGAAGGCAGAAACCAAACAGCCTGCATTGTTAGCAAGAGGTGTCCAAACTGGTTGATTTTCCATTGCCAAAAGCTGTTTCTTTAGTAGATATTGCTGAATTGCACTGTTCAACTCATGTAATTAACATTTACATTGAAGAAAAGGAAAAAAAATATTGTCAATTGTTAAGTGGAATTATTTTACTTCATCTGTCTTTTATCAGCCTCAACATTTTTTCCCCCATTTTGCAACCTTCCGAATGGGTAGCAGCATTTGGCATGGTGTTGTCATCATATTTGCTATTAATGTCTTTCTATTACTGTGTCTATTTTCTGTCTAAGCGTTGATACATCAGGAGGCAGAAAGTGTTGCCTTTGATCGTCAGCAAGGTTATAACACTGGGATGTGTTAGCCTTCATAGTTATCCAGGAAAACAACTGATGTCAGTGCATCTTAACAAATGTTTTAACCCTTGGTAAACCCTTTATATCCAAATTTTGAAGTCTGGATGCCAGTCTTCACAAACACAGATGAGCAGGAATGGGTGGACGAGTGGCTCGTGTACATGAAAACACCTGTGTATATATAAAGAGGGAGATTCTTGCTGTATCTTTAGAAAGAGGAATAAGTATGTGACTTCACAAGGGAGGGTTGCTTAGTCTGGAGAAAAGGAGGCTGAGAGGAGACCTTATCACTCTCTGCGACTGCCTTAGGCGAGGTGGGAGTTGGTCTCTTCTCCCAAGTGACAAATGATAGAACAAGACAAAATGGCCTCAAGTTGCACCCGGGGATGTTTAGATTGGACAGGAAAAATTTGAACCACTGGAACAGGCTGCCCAGGGAAGTGGTTGAGTCCCCATCCCTGGAGATACTTAAAAGACATGTAGATGTGGTGTTGAGGGATATGGTTTAGTGGTGGACTTGGCAGTGCTAGGTTAATGGTTGGACTGGATGATCTTCAAGGTCTTTTCCAACTTAAACGATTCTATGGTTCTATGGTTTTAGGTTCCGGAACTTGAATGTGTGAGGGTGATTGCACGCCTCTCAGGTGATCCCCCTTCTGCAGACAGATGTTTGGGTTCTCACCCTGTCATGTCTGTCCTCTCCTTACAGGCACTGAAAAGCTTCGCTCAGGGCAGTAGCCTCCACTTCAGCAACCAGGGATATAAAAGCAAAGATCCATCCCTTTGCTGTTGTGGTACCACACCAACCACCAGTCCACTGGTCATGTAAATTTGGGTGCCCTGTTTCAGCTCAAGGGAACAAGAAGGTGAGGATTCACTTTGCATTGCAGTTTTAATTACTACCAGCTTGAAAGCTTGGAGCATAAGGTGGCATTTTGGGGTCAATGGGTGACAGCAGCTGATCAGAGCAGAAATATCTGAATACTCAGAAAATAAAATTGTTGATATTCAAAGATATTGGCTTTTATTATACATTACTGTTATTACTTATTGTGATATATTAGAGATCACAAAACAGGTAGTTGCATTTTGAAATTTTCATTATTATAGTCAGGTCTACATCATCTGCTTTTCTTCAGTAATTCTGTGGCCTCTTTGAATTCCTACAGGACGACAGAATTCTACTTTGGAATATCATTTGAGATCTATGTGCTAACAGAAAAAAGTTTCAAAGCTTTTTTCATCTTCAGGCTGCCTTGAAGATAACATTTATTTTAAGAGGTCAAAAAAGAGAAATGCCCAAAAATTTGAACTTGACGTCTGAAGTTAGATTTGTTAATCCATTCACAAGCAGTATAATCCATTTGCAAGCAGTAAACAAAACCCAAGACCTCCCAGGGGTTTTGAGCATGTCAAGATGGTTTGTTCCATTGTGGGAAAAAATGTTTTTAAACTAGTATTCTCACTATCCTATAAAACATTTTTTGCAACAGGAAACCATGAAGAGCTTCCTTTTGGGGTCAAGGTCTCATAATGCTGAGCACAGTAAAAGCCTTTCTGAGAACATGATGCCCACAAAAATTTGATGTCTAAAAATGCAGGTGACACAAAGACTGGGGACTAAAATTGATTGAGTATAGTTTCTGTGTATACTCATATTTATAAAAGTATATAGACAGGTGCAACAATCATGTCTCTCATAACAAAATGACGTTTTGGTACTGATGGGTCCAGAGGAAAGACTGCAAATGTGTGTGGGAGATGAGGAGGATTCTACATATACAGGAGACAATAAGCTTTGTATAAATGAGATGACAAACAGGAAGGACACAGAATGGAAAACATGCTAAAACAAACAAACAAAAGATAATGAGAATAGTATATGTGCATATATGTATATACACACACACTTTTTTTTAGATATGCACCCACAGACACTCACTTGGAAATGTATCATAGATGATTACAAAAGTTGTTAATGTAATAAAGATGCTGAAAATCACAATTTATTTTCTCCAACAGACTGGTCAGACACAACTTGCGAGGCAGACATTTACTGCATCTTAATCTTGATCCAAAGCTATGTGACGTCAGCAGACACCATTTCACCTCCTTCAGTGGACTTTGCTTCAGTTCCTCACAAAGCACTTATCTCAGCAGAGCGTATGTCAAAAATGGGCAGTTGCTTCTGCAGAGCTTTGCTGTAGGATATCCCTCAAATTTGTTTCATGTGACCTGCATGAGCAGTTGTGGAGATCCAGCTCTGGAGTTCTGTTCATTCCTGCTGAAACCATTGATACTGTCTCCTCTGCCATCAGTAGTTAAGTTTCAGCATAAAACCCTTTATCTTTAATTTGAGTTACACTGACTATCATTTGCTAGTTTAAGGCAAGCTATTGATTGACATGTGGATATGGAAAAAACATATTTGGAGATGGAGCAACGATAGCAGAATACCCATGACAGAAGAAACGTTATTCTTAACAAGACAGCACTTACAGAACAATGTCAAAGAAGACAGAGGCAGAACACTAAACAGTTTTCTAAAACTACATCAGTGTTGAAAAAGAGATCAAACTTTGCATGAACCATGAAACTTTAAAATGAAGTAAAGCTTCAGTATTCAGCAATATCATCTTTAAAGAGATGTGCCAAATAGTTTGGGATGAATTCAAATATTTCCTCAAGTGCAATTGGTTTTGGAGAAGCTTGGCAGTGTAGGAGGATGTCTCCAGAGTAAAGAGAGATTTAAGGCACATTGCTGATAAGGGTGGGACTTGGTAGAAAACACCTACTAAGCAAGAAATAGCAGATAAAGTATACTTGACAGAATATATACTGGGAGGAGTAGCATAGGAAGACCACCATCCTTGTTCTTTTCCATATTTTGGGCTTTAAATGAGGTGTGTATTTTTTTATGAATAATTTAAGATATAATCAGGAAGCAGTGGCAAAGATTTAAGCCCACAATAGTTCTCTCGGGGTTTTATTTTCATATGAGATTGGACATTCTGCTGGGCTCTACTTGGCTGTGGATATACTTGACTTTACTAGGTTGAAAAAAAAAAGGGGAGATGATAGTAAAGTTGATTTAAAAAAACCAAACTGCATTGTGTGAGGGGTGCTAGAGTTACTGTTACAGCACTGCCTGGGACAGCTGATGGCCAAATCACACTGCCTCAGGGAGAGCGGAGAGTTACACCTTGTCATTTCTACACAAGAACTTCTAATGGGCAGGTTGCTAATGCCAATACTAAAATGTTGTTTCAGGCTAATCCCCCTTGCATTCAGGTAAGAGCTTCAGGGAATAACTATTGGGAAAAAACCCACTGAAATTTGTTGTCACTCACATTGCCAAAAATTTACTAGAAGATTGTCAATGTCAACAACTCTTCTATCACTGTTGTCCACACCTTTCTTGCTGTAAGGTCTTCTAGAGCTTCTTCCAGAGCACGTGACAAGTAGAGGTGGACCTTTAGTAAGGGTCCGTCAGAGTGACAGACAGGAAGACCTTCCTCTGCTCATGTTCTCAATTTTTTCATGGTATCGAAACAGTGAAGAAAGAGAAAGAATAACTTGTGATACCATCCTAAGATAATGCATCAAGAAACTGTACATATCCCTCTTGGTGCATCACAGGCACTTCTGTTCTGCTTCAATTAATGCATATACTAACAAAAGCATATACTTGAGTACAAAGATCTTACTTGATTTTGAGGGTTTTGCCCATTTAGTCTAAAAATGCAAAAGTGCTCAAGAGTTACCACCTGAAAAGTGTCTGGACTGTAGATTGATGATACAATTGCCCACATTCATAAAGTGATTTAAGCAGATAACTCACAGATTAAACAGCTCTGCTGCATCCTGAACCTTAAAATTGACATTTAACTTAATTTTTCCATAAATATAATCTACTCCCAAAAATTTAAAATGTTTTCCTTAATATTATTCAATATAGTTCCATGCTAAATTTCATTCCATCTGCAAATATGAAAAGGAGATTAGCATGTTATTCTGATGCAAGAAATTATTCATCAGATATACAAAGAAAAGACATTAGGGAAACCTATTGTTTCATATCAGTCTATCATACTGTGGGGCGATGCTCTGTCTCCAGAGGGAGGAGAGGGAGCAGGGTCATGCACTTAGTGTCTGGGAAAGGGCAGCTAATCATAGACTCATAGAATCATAGAATGGTTTAGGTTGGAAGGGACCCTTAAATGCCACCTAGTCCAACCTCCACCTGCAATGAGCGGGGACATCTTCAACTGGATCAGGTTGCTCAGAGCCTTGTCCAACCTGACCTTGAATGTTTCCAGGGATGGACCATCTACCACCTCTTTGGGCAACCCCTTCCAGTGTCTCACCACCATCATTGTAAAGAATTCTTACTTATACCTAATCTGAATACATGTGGCTGCTCAGCCGACAGCACTGCCAGAGTTGCTCTCCTCTGCTCCCGTCTTAGAAAGCAAGCTCCTGCACCGTCCAGAAGCACTTCAGCCAGTGGTCAGGGGCCGGCTGTTGCATGAGCCTGCCACCCAGAAATAGGGGGAAAAAGTAAAAACTCCTGCTGCAGCCTGGGGAACTAGTCCTCCCACACCCACAAGACCAGTGCTTTCCTGAGGGTGGCATAGGAGTGGTGGGTTAGGGAGTTCCCTGGGCAAAATCTGGGGCTCAAGGTTGGCACAAACAGAGGGAGTAAGTACAATCTCAGGTTCTTAAATGTAGATGCCTTAAAACAAAAGCTAAAACTCCCACAGTTTCCTGAGGCATTCTTGATTGCAAGTTTGAAAAGACCCAACAGAACTGTAATATAATCTTGCTCATGATTATATTTCTGTGGTGAAAAAACAGAATAATTGGATCAATCTGATGTTAAAACATGTACCAGTTGATGCTTTAAAATGTCTAACTACTTAAATGGATGGAACAGCTGCTCCATAACAGGGGAACTGTATCCAGCAAACCTTGACATCATGGGCTTTTGTGAAGTTTGATGCACTGGCAATGCCACTTCAATGTTCCTGAAAGGACTTTAATACATTGTATGCTGAAACAGAAGAGATGGTGTGTATTGGAGTGGCATTTGTTCTAGACATAAATATGACAGTATTTTTAATGGAATACACTCTTTTCACAGACAGATTTAGTCAAGAAGCTCTGATGAACCCAACAACATTTGAGGGCAATAATGAAATTGAAGAGATCAGCTCTTAAGTGAAAGAATTTATGGACTAATCGCCAAAACAAGATGTATTCCTGAGGAAAAAAATAATTCAATGCTGAGTGGAAATAGAAGACAGGGATCAAATTTTACAGAGCTGACATAGATTAGAGGTGATCGATAAATGAAAGCATTTATTATGTAATGGCTGACTTATGTATCTGAATGGAGTTGGCCTTTGTAGGCTCTGATAGTTGCATACATCAGCTCATACTCCTGTTTGTCGAAATAAAAAGGTAAAGTTTTAGTTGGCTTGAAGCTGAAGTCCCTTTCCTGTATTTGCTACATAGGCCTGGTGAGTAATCAAAATGTCTCACAGTAGGTAAGGTTTTTAATGGGCTCAGTGGGGTCCCAGTTCGCACCTCTTTTGTGAATTTCCATAAAACTAAGTTATACCATCAAAAAAAGGTAAGCAAAAGTGATTTTCAAAGTTAAAGTCCTCTTTACTGAAAATTACTTTTTAGCTCAAATGTATTAGTACTGACAAATGTGTCACACGAATACGTTCCACAAAACTGCCCTCATGACTTGCCTGATCAATCACAAATAACTAAAATAAATCAAATTGTGTACATGCATAGAAAATGGTACATAGGCTTTAAAAAGCTCACCCCAAACTAATAAAATATGTTGAATTATGAATAGATTAGGCAAAATCATGGACTGCTCGTGCATATGCCACAATCAGACAGAGAGGCTAAACTCATTGGATGCATTATTCATTGTGAATTATTTGCTCTACCTATCGGTGGGGAAGCTTGCAAACACTACTGCTCTACCTGTGATCATCTAGCAGCCTGAAGAAGATCTGATTGCCCTTATCATTACGTAGCATCTTGCCATTTAGATGAGGATTCTATTTATTTATTTATTTAGGCTGAGAAAAATGTTGTCCGTCAAGTGCTCAAACATGCTAGGGACAAGCCAGAATGGCTGCTGTAAAGACAAATCATGTCTCTTCAATCCACCGCCATTCTTTGCAGAAGTCAGGGAATGATGAATAAAAAAGAAGAGAAAATATAGTGGGTTTGGTCTGTCGGCGAAATCTACAGTAATGTTTTTTTCAAAAGGGGTAAAGAAAATAAACACGGGATTGGTAAAGTTAAGTAATGGGCTCCAACGTAGAAAAAGGGCAAATAATAAAAACCAACATTACAGTTTCAAGATATAAGTGAGTTAAGGCTGTGTAAGGTAAAATAGTGATTTAGAAGGGAACACAGATAAAGTGATAACATTTGTATGTGAAACTATTTTTTTTTTATTTAGATCCAGTGTGGACTGACAGGGAATCTGGGAAATTATGTGAATACAGAATAGGGTAACAGATGAGAAAACAGTCCTTCCACCATATATAAACTTTCATTTTTTCTATATTGACTGCACCCTGTTATCACTTCATGTGAGCATAAAGCCCGAACATTTATGCATAGTGGAAGGCTGTTTTAACTTTTGTACAAGTTATGAAGTTATAAATGAACTTCAAATGAACTGACATTCTTGAACATCTTAGAACAGCAATGGGACTGACCCTTACTCAGAATACTGTAAGAAGGGGACAACCAGTGATACTAAAAAGCCCCAGCAACTATGCCTAAAATTTTCTCAAAAAGCCAACTATTGCTAAATTTTATGAAGCTAAACTGCCTAGTAGTTCAATACAGGATAAGACATCAAATCCATATAAATTTTTGTAGCCCACTTTAATATGTCTTGTAAGTGTTGATCATCTAGTGATTCAGGCAATAGAACAACTAGTAACTTCAAGAGTGTGAACAGGGCTCTCATATACGCAATTCCTAACCCGTAAAATCATGCATTTATATAACTGTTATCACTGTGGAACATATGTATAATTTTATCAGCTTAATGATGCTAAGATATTAGAGAGAAGTCTATTTTAGGTACCATGACCTCCTTTGAAATGTCTATTAATGGAAGGAACATGACAAAATGTGAAACAGTGTTAGTCTGCATAGGAATGGCAGCTTCTGTATTGCAAAATCATCATCTTAGCCTCTTTTAAAGGGAAGAATGGACAGCAGTGGCGGGTGAAAGAAGGGAGTGGCAGCCTTCCTTCCTTTCTCCCCACTCAACCAATGGCTTTGAAGAGGTTTCGGGGCTGACCATCTTGATTTAGCATCACTTTAGTTGTGCACATATATTATTAACTCAACATGTTTCATCAATAAATAAGGAGATGCTGTATCAGGGTTTGGATGTGAGGAACCATAAGTCTGTACAAAACCGCTTCACTTCCAGGCAGCACCAAACAAATATCTCAACATAAATTTTAGGACACTAATTTTGGGTTGTGTCCTTTCAAATAAGCTGTAATTTATCTCTCATGTCAGATGCAAAAGCACATTGTGTGATTTATGCTTCCTCTGTTGTCCTGTCACTAAAAAATCAAGCCTATTTTAATATCAGCCTGAATAGTCCAATTCTGTTGGGCAATTTCTTCAACGATGATGTTTACTTAGAAATCAAAAGACAATATGATCAATTTTAAATTAAGTTACATTTTCTGCTTAAACTTTAGTAACCAATCCTTTAAATTAAATGCAAATGAAGTTGTTATAACAAGCAAAGATAATACATGCAAAAACCATTTTTTTGTCATTTTCTTCTTATGTATTCCTTAATATTCCAAAAATAAAAAAGAAAAATACCTAGCATATTGAAGGATTTCTAATAATCAGAATGTTACTGTTGCTCTGTGAGAGCAAAATTCAATCCTGCAGCTTCTTTGGTAGAAACCCGCCAATAACATGAACTTCAACAAAGCGCTAGTACTGCAGTGGCATCAAAATGTGATGTAAGAGGCTTCCGTTACCCTGCACTTTCTGGGTCCTGCACTTAGGTCACAACAACCCCATGCAGCGCTACAGGCTTGGGGAACAGTGGCTGGAAAGCTGCCTGGTGGAAAAAGACCTGGGGGTACTGGTTGACAGCCGGCTGAATATGAGCCAGCAGTGTGCCCAGGTGGCCAAGGCGGCCAATGGCATCCTGGCCTGTATCAGAAATAGCGTGACCAGCAGGAGTAGGGAAGTGATCGTGCCCCTGTACTCGGTGCTGGTGAGGCCGCACCTCGAATACTGTGTTCAGTTTTGGGCCCCTCACTACAAGAAAGATGTTGCATTGCTGGAACATGTCCAGAGGAGAGCAACCAAGCTGGTGAGGGGTCTGGAACACAAGTCATACGAGGAGCGGCTGAGGGATCTGGGGTTATTTAGTCTGGAGAAGAGGAGGCTGAGGGGAGACCTGATCGCCCTCTACAACTGCCTGACAGGAGGCTGTAGTGAGGTGGGGGTCGGCCTCTTCTCCCTGGTAACAGACGATAGGACGAGGGGGAATGGCTTGAAGCTGCGCCAGGGCAGGTTTAGGCTAGACATTAGGAAAAACTTCTTCACCGAGAGGGTTGTCAGGCTCTGGAATGGGCTGCCCCGGGAGGTGGTGGAGTCCTCATCCCTGGAGGTATTTAAAAGAAGGATAGATGAGGTGCTTAAGGACATGGCTTAGTGGTGGGATGGCAGTGCTAGGTTAACGGTTGGACTTGATGATCTTAAAGGTCTTTTCCAACCGAGGTGATTCTATGATTCTATGATTCTAATAGTTTAACACATTGGTGTTAACATCTTAATAAACATTCTGAAAGACACAGAATAGTTTAAGGTTAAAAATAACCAATATTATTGGGGTAAATGAGACAAATATTCATATGACATCTTCCTTACCCTCTCTAGCAAATAGATTGTAACAGAATTTCACTATAGTTTTCAGAAATTGGAATCATAGGAAAATACAGGGTGGAAAAGACCTCAGGAGGCCTCTGGTCCACCTTCCTGCTTGAAGAGGAGTCAGCCAGGGAGCTGAGGGCTTTATCTTGTTGGATCTTGAAAAACTCTGGTAAGGGAGACTGCACAACCTCCCTGGGGAGCCTGCTCCAGTGTTTGACTGCCCTCATGGTGAAAAAAGAAAAATATTACTATTAGTACCACCAAATAATTGTTTTTAAAAAGTTTTCATGAAAGCGTGAACTAAGCTGACAGAAAAATTGAAACGTCTCTGCACTGCGAGAGGTAAACTCAGAAACTGGCATCAGACTACAGGGATAGGCAGAACAAAATGACAACGGTACGGCAGTTACACTACAAACAGAGGGTAAAGGATGAAAACGCAGAGGAATGTGAGATTTAGGTTTATGTTCAGGCACACTAGAGGCCCACGAGGAGTTGGGCTTTTGCACTCCTTTCATGGATAAAGGCAGTAGGTAGCTTGTGTGTGATGCCAAGTTGCCCAATATGTGTGTGGCTTGGGAAGAGCCTTCCCTTCCTGTGGCTTTGGCCTACTCATGCAGTGAAACCCATGGCTGGAGCATGGTATAAAAGCTGTTCAACAGCGAAATAAAAGACCACATCACAACACAGGTAAAGAATGGAGAAACTCTTCAGCCTCTGTCCCTAGGCTTTGCTGGCACAGCTGGGTGAGTCAGTCTTCCAGTGTGCCATGGCATCATGTCTGAGTAGTGTATACCTGAATTACCTTTTCTGCACTTAAACGGAAGCCTAGGATTAAACCCCAAGAGACAGGGAGAGTTACATGGGCTTAAAGCTTCATAGCTCGCTGCGGGCATTGAAGGACTTAATGTAAAAATAGTCACTGTTCCACTACTGTAAAGATAAACCCACAGGCAATGAGATATTTGCCCCTTTTTTATTTTTCATTTTCATCAGCTGGGCAGGTCCGAAGGTGAGCGCTGCAAGGGAAGAGCCCTTGTGCCTCCGCCTCTGCAGGGTGGATCCCATGGTGGACACCCCTGGCCTTATGCACAGAGCTGGGGCGGTCAGGATTTGTGCCAGAAGGGGAACATTTTGCCCCACCTCTGCAAAGAGCCCAGCAGGGTGGTTTCACTAGGCTGTTCCTATTGAATACTAAATATTATTCTCTCTGTTGCTTCCCTGGTGGGAGTGTAAGACCTTTCTTTTCCAACCCCGTTTCATTTTGTTGTTAAATTGCATTGGCCAGCCCAGCTGATTGAAGAGCAGCCCACTTGTTGGGATTTCTTCAAATGATTCTGACAGGTACATTTTGTCAAAAATATACCACAGCTGTGACTGCCTAATCCCAAAAAGCCTTTATTTAATTTTAAATGTGTCAGTGCAAAACATGACCAAACACAACAAGCAACTATAATCAACTGAATGTGTAACACGGATGCTGAATTATTGTTATGTTTCAAGAAAATCTTTGTTATTCCTTTCTAAAAGAAAAAAAAAACACCACGAAAAGTATGAAAGTGATATTAAGCAGATGTTAGACTGGAGTTGTCAATCTTGTCTAAGCACGCAGGTGCTAATGTGTTATAATTATCCCTTCTGGCAGTTGATATTTAGGATTTTGGATCCCACCTAGTCAATCACAGCTGTAATTGTTAAGCTACTTACATAGCTAATATGCTGGGTAATAACCAGATCAAGATTTAATATTTGACGTTTACCATCAATTATCTTTTCTTCTGACATACATCTCCCCCACTCAGGTTCTTGCAGATCGGAACACTCTTCTGATTTCAGTAAAATAAATAAGAACCTGGTTATAGAAGAAGACTCAAAAAAAAAATATTCCTGTCATTGCCTCTTGTCTCATTGCCTCTTGTTTCTTAAAGAAGAGTAAGGTATCTTCTTGTTACAAGCTTTACAGGTATAATCATTTGATTCAGAACAACTCCTTCCCTTTTTACTTTTTGATGGATTTATTTACAGAAAATCTCATACCTGCTATTGCAAAAATGTGGTGAAGTATGTTAACCTAAGCCAGGCATATTTTCAGATGACAATATTTGCTATGAAACAAAGCGTTGGCGTTTGTTTTGTAGCTGGAAAATTTATGCGTATGTTCACACTACATATGTTATACCAGAAGATGTTTCCTGCTAAAAGTACTACAAAAATTAATTCTGGGCTTAAAACATTTTAAAATGAAAATTATTTTGCAAGTTCTTGCAGTTTTTACTCTTCTACTAACTAAATTCTGTGTTATAAGATTTCCTCCAATGAGCACAAGTGGAACAAGAAGGGGTTTTCCAAATGTTCTGAGATTTTGTCCTGTGTGATTACACAGAAGTTCACAAAACTTAAACCCTTCCATTCCAAATCAGCATGCGGTTCTTGCAGTGTGCTCAAAAGTTAGGTGCAGCTATACTGTCAAGGGGGCCTGTAAGGAACTATGTGAACCAAGTTTTCTGTTGCTATAATTGCATTAAAATACTTTAGATTTGCATCAGAAAGAGTTCTCTACTATTATTTGTCTGCAGCAGTATGACAAGATTTTCCCCTTAACAGAGAAGAACTGGGCCTACTTCTAGTACCTATAGTCCTGTCTCAGAAAACCTTTGACAAAAAAAAAAAAAAGAAAATGCAGTTTTGTCTTTGGTGCTGATTCAGCAAAGTTTTAATATCTGCCCTCATTTAGATACACTGACTGTGTTGCAGTTTGCATTTTCTATTTCCTACAAAAAAGGTGCAGGTACACAAACTTTAACATGAAAAGATTTTTACTGTAAATTAACTAAAGCCTGTCAAATGTCAGGCAGAACATATTCAGTCCAGGATATCACTTTTAGATCCTTTTACATTTTTCTGCAAGGATTCAGAACACTATTTTAATGCTCTTAAATAATTTTCAGTTCTAGCTTCCGTATGAATGCAGATAGGTAGTGTAAGTTAATTACAAAACTGCCATTTTCCCCAATCTTTTTCTTTACAGGCAAGCTAGCACTAAAGCCAGTCACAGTGGATAATATTACACCAATGGAAGCCAGACAACTAAGCTTGAAAACAGCATTTTTACAAGCAAAGTTCTCCCCGTTGTCTAGAGGAGACAGTGTCTTGGTTCAAGGGGATGGTGCTCAAAGTTTGAATAGGAAAAGGCTGCAATCAGACAGCCAAGGGACATGAATACTTCAAAGCAGAACAAATGAAACTGGACCTTGTCATTTTGCAATAAAATGTGAAGTCATGTAATAGTGCCCTTTTAAGCCACTTGTGACTTTTAAGACTTCAAATGAAATGCTATTAGCACAGACAGATAAACATGCTAAGCTGTTATTTGCCTGGGGCGATACCCTTGTGATTTGTAACAGGCAATGAAAATACAGCAGCCTAGGTGTTCGGTAAGAACGATATGAATACCAGTAATCTCTTCACAGTGATGCCAAGACCTTTGATAATAAATCCTCCAGAAAATCTTAGGTTAGTCACAGCAACTATGTATTTTTTTACCTTATTATGAAAGTTTTCTAAAACAGGAAAGCATTTCTAAAACCTGATGAAATTTATAGAAAAAGAAAAAATATTTAGACCTCACATTAAAAATTATTATCAACCTCACATTCAGTTTAGGTCAGAAATAAAAAAAAAAAATCACTGTGACTTTTTATCAAAGATTGACAAATGACTGCCTCGACTGCACATTGCGGCACCCTGATTTACTCGTCCGTCAGACCCAGTGAAACTGCTGGTGAATTGGATGCAAGGGTTGGCAGAACCAGAGCTCAGATAGAAATCAGACCATATCTGGTTAAAAACCTATTGTTCAAGCACTGCAAATAAAGGAAAAAGTCTCCATTGCAACTTATGTGAAAATTTACTCACTATTATACCTGTTACTTGTGTTGCCTGGAAAACAATCAGCAACGCTGTGTTTAAAATTTGCCCCAACTTGAAGCCTGTATGTATTTCTTGATAGAGAAAGCAAGAAGGATGCAATGTTGGGTCTCTTCTCATGGAGTTTTGGGGCACGTAAATAAGAAACAGAAAAACACCACTTTGACAGGAGTCTGGGGTTTCCTATGAAAGGGTCCAGCCTTACAAAAAAAAAAAAAAAAAACCCCACCTTTTTCAGAGCTGCATCAGGGACCTCTCCAAAGGAGGTGCCAATCCAAATTAACCTGGAGTGCCACAATAGGCCAGGGTGTAAATTTAAACAAAAAACTGGATGGCAGCTTCGTTTTTTAACACAGGCAGTATATCTAGTCAGTAACTGATGTATGCTCTGTTTTTCCAGCTGGCAGAGGCTCCTGGGGTATGCAGGCACATATTTCCAAGCATGTTGTTCTTCTGAGTTGTTTGTGCTTGGACCATAACCGCAGCTGAGGCAGCCAAAATAAAATATGCCAAGTAATACTGGCTGAGGGACAGACGGATTGGACCGAATTCCTGCCCGATACAATGCGCTTGACATCAGTGGAGTCACGCAGTGACAGTTCATTGTTCTCCACTTCTGGAGGGGCTTTAAGGTAGGGCGGCGAAGACATTGCTGCCGCTGCCTTCATGAAACTTTCTTTGTTCTCCCCTGGAGACAACAAGGAGTTATCAGCCACGAGGATTCCCCCTTTGACCAAATTTTGTGACTGCACACAGACAGGGCTGGTGGCCTTGTGTAGATACAGATTTACCTGGCAAAGGACTGGGGGGCAGCCCATCAGCTAATTTCCTTCCCACACCCCTCAGTGACAGTGTTGCTGCTCCTCTGGTGCTTCCCTGGGTACCTGCAGAGGATGCGGGGCTGCTAAAATCCACGAGAAGATCCGAGTCTGGCTTGTGGATTTCAGTGGCAACCGAACAAGTCAACCCCATTTCCCTGCCTGGGTTCACCAGCTGCAAAACAGGGGTGTACAAATCCTCGCCTGCTTGCGTGGTGCTTGGTACTCAGGTGATGAAACCAATATGGCGTTTGAATAAAGGGTTTAAATCAACTTTTTCAGCTAGGATGTATTTGAGCCACGCATGGCCCAACTCTGCTTCATCATTTGCAATGAAACCTGGAGGAATTTTCTTGCCAGGGAAGGCAGACTCTGGAAGGAAAAATGTAAAACAGTTTTCTCAGTGTACCATATTTTACGATTAAAATCTAAACTAAAGATATATGAGCTCCAATAAACAAAAATAATCTCCTATAGTTTGCTTTAAAGCACCATGCTATTGTCTCTTTAAATAATAATGAAAAAGGAGAAAATATTCTACAACTTCCATAAAAAATGTCATATTTGTATAGACCCCAAATCCCCTCTGTTTAAACAGGGTGATTAATATCAGCTCCTGTAGGAAATTAAATTCAGGGAAGAACAGTAATATGCAGATATGCAGATTTCTAGGCAGAATGGCTAGCCCTGGGTAAGAGAGTCAGGTTGATTAATCTGCATCCTCAGAATACAAAATGAAATGCTGGGCTCTCCTGGGTTAGCACCAGAAATGACTTTTCCTTCTTACGTTAGAAATAAATGGACAAACACATGCACATATATTGCAAAAGGCCTTAATATCACATTCAGTGTTTACGAAGGTGATAAGAGTTTAATATTTAAAATATCCTATTTTGTCCAGGAGGGGAAAGAAAAAAAAAAAGAGCTGTTTCTCATTAGTTTTGTTTATGCTAAAATAGTATTTTTTTTTAATCTTTCGTAAAGACTACAAATTTATAAGGAAATCCTGTATCAGCATGCAAGTGCATCTTTAACCTGTTCATAAGCATTTTACTGAAATAATACTGTCTGGGGAGATATTGGACACAAACATGGCCATAGTGTGGAAAAAACTGGGCTTGTAAAACAAAACCACTTAGTCCTAGTCCTAAGTTTTTCATATAAATTTCAGTGCACTTTGCTTTTTCATTTCAAAATTACAAATACAATACAGAAGCACAATAGACCAAAAGTAAGATTCCACAGGTTTAATTGCCACAAATATAAATTCCTCCATAAATATAACCTTTCTCTCATTTCAGAATAATAACATTTCACATTACCAAGAGTAAATATGCGATTTTTAATAATTTAATCTTTAAAAAAACCTCCCCCAAAACTCAGAAAAATATTTACAGCAAAATGCAAAATGTCATTTTCAGGTTTTTTTTCCCCTGTCGTTACTGGAAAACCAAGCCTGTTATTTAAAATCATTCAGGGTCTCTCCAATAATTGTATAGAAGTAGGCATTATGCTATATTATTAAAGCTGTAATTTCCTGCTGAATCTGGCTGGATGTTTCTTTTTATCACTTGGCAATTTCTATCTAGTTATGGCATAATTAAGTTTCCTGACCCTTGCTCACTCTCTTAACAGGACGCTTAGAAATATACTAGAATTGCAGATCTTCAACCTGATGTCCTCTCTCCCCACACAGTAATGGAATAAAATTATTAATCCAGTAATTGTACAGAACACATTACTTTGCATTGAATGTTCCTATTTCTCATTTTCTGTTAGTGACAATCAGGCAGAGGTACAAATCATTTCTGCAGGGAGCAGAGCCCTTGAAAAAGCCTCTCATTCACTCCACTGGAGCTACCTGTACAGCTGTGATTATTCAAAGTCTAACACAGTACTAGGCTCAAGCGAACAAAACAAAGTTAATAAAATGGAATAAGGAACAAGATATTTTCCTGCCTGCAGTCTCCTATGTGCCAAAATTAGAACCTTACCTCCAAATGATAAACCACGCATCCAATTGCATTTTTATAACAAGACTAATGAGTCTCAGCTAAGCGTTTCAGACTTGGCTGGCATTAGCCGTGGCCATCTACTGTGGGGGTATACTCTGTGTTCTTGGACCATTAAAGGTGGCTGGGTGGGTGGGAGGGGAGGGAGAAGAAAGAAAAAGTTGGAAGGAAGACAAAGGATCCTGTTCTTGAACTGCAGTATCCAGGCATCAATGAGGTGTGTCTGCACCTATCAAAATCTCCACAGAAGAAACCCCAGCTGCGCCACAGTTTATCGCAAAACCCCAGCTGAATTCAGCTGGAGTTACTATTTCCCCCTGAGAAATTTTCAGCTTATCCTGAACATGCCTGGACATGAATCTCAGTTTGGTCATTGCTTAGATGGGACTTCTGAGCCCAGTAAGTGATATTTATCCCAACAGATGTTACGAGCTCCGTGACTCGGCAAATGAACGAAGGCTTTGAACACACCTTGCTTTTAACAACACACATCTCCTCAACCAAGCCATCTAATAACTTTGGTTTATTTTCAGATTAGCTACAGCTGGCATGGTGTTGTATTTTTTCACCATTTTCTAAGAACACAAGTTGAATCTGCTCCTGCACAGACTGCTTCCACTCTAGCCGTGGATCTCCCTAAAATATGTAGTCATCATCTTTGCACTGGTCTCCTCCCTCTTTCCTGATTGCACCAGGCTTATCCCCTCTCTGCCTCTTAGAAGAAATATATTATCTCACTAAAACCTGCTGGTTTATTGGACTGAAGTCCTGTGAATATATCTTCAGCGTGCACTTGAATTGATGG